>JAVJAQ010005583.1:1477500-2850445 GCA_032362365.1 Zygogramma bicolorata | reverse complement strand
AATATCTTTTGGTCTTTGTAGTATGCAAAACTTACACGTTTTTAATGAAATTCGTCAAAGAAAGCGCAAAACCACTTTAAATCAATTAGGTCACGAGTTTGAACATATTAAAACATATTGGTTTCAAAAATAGACGAAAACAGACTCCTGGAGAGTCATTGGATTTGAAGTGGTAAATAGAACGCTGTTTTAAATCTTGTGAGATTTAAAACATTATTCTATAATATGCATAGTATAGTATACGTATGCGGTTTAAAATATTACCAATCTGCCGGCCATTATACAGACTTGAAAGTTGTCGAATGTTAATAAAGAAAATACAACTCTTTTAGGATTATTTGATTCTTTTGGGTTGATTGAGTGGGCTGTAAATACATTTCAAGAAAAAAACGTCAGACAATAAGTTTTAGTTCATGGATTTAAAGTTGCCATGAAGGACTCTTGAAGAATATAGATTTAAAACCTAATGGTTTTAATACAGTTTTAAAATTCAGTCTTGAAGGCCTTTTTAGGATGGACACTTTTTGTCTAGAAGCTGCCTTATGACGGTCTCAGGGCTGTCTTGAGGATCACATGATTTTTCTAGAAATTCTTTTGTGTAGTTTTGAAGCGATCTTGAGATCGGAATGAGAGCATTGATGTTACTCGAGCTGGACGCATCCGCCGCATAGCTTGCTCGAAAGCTAACAATCCTTTAATGCAGATTACAGTCGCCGAGCGCAGGCAGTGAAGACACCTGTTAAAGTTGCTCCGGATCCTGTTCGAGCGATTTCCGCCCTTGTGGAGATTCCTACGGCATCCGTCGAACTGGTGCACTAACCTCGAATGGGGTATTTCGATTAGCCGAGCGCCTGATCATAATTGAAAATGCATCCATACGATAGATATGCGGAACGCAAACATTCCGATTGGACGCCTCCGGAGGCTGACATGATAATAGGATTCTCGATTGTGATCGAATACACTTGATAACATTTGGCCACTCGAGGTTGGAATAACAATTTCCAAAAACAGGTGATCCACCTTCGAAGAAAAAATGTCGAAAACATTTCAACATAAATGTATACTTCGGATTTTGAGTCAATTTTTTAGGTTTTCTGTTCCCTAGAAATGGAAAGGAAAAAGCTTCAAGTTCTTATATTATCTGTTTTTTGGTCAAATTGGTATATTTTTCCCGATACGTAACTGCAATATTGAAAAGATCAAAATTGCGTGACTATTTTGTCAGTTACGTATCGTGTTTTTATCAATTTGGAGATTCAATTAACAGATTTATTGAAAAAATGCTAGTCTACCTCCTTATTTTTCAAGCCTATTTAGGAGAATCTTCAAAGGAATTGGAATTTTTGGTACGGAGTGTCAAAATGTGTTGTTTTTGTTTTTGACACAACCTACTTCAGCGCCAATTTCTGTTTAAACCTACACGCCTAACCATAAGCTCAATCTTATGAAGTACGCTTCAAATGAAGCGAATATTTAATAATAATAATAACAAACAAACAAACTAAAAAAAGTTCGATATTTACTTACATATATATTGGATGTGCCAGTCGAATTTTGAAAAACCAACAACAAATTCATAATGGATAGTCGCTAAAACTTCGAGATACCAATTCCGGCTGTTTACATCTACTGATTCTGGTAAACTAATCGAAAAAATCTCAGAAAAATGCGGTTCAAAATCATAACTTTCTTTTTCATGAAGTGTACAAAAAATTCAGAATTGCCAGAAAACAAAATAAAATCACTGGCGCAAACATTAGCTAATCAGACCATCCTACTTCAGGCTAGAAAAAAAGTTAGAAAAACTCCCCTGATGTTCTGTTATACAATCACTCACCCAGTAATGTCAAGGAAATGTCCTATCCCAATTTTAAAAAGGCTTTGAAAACACATTTCGTGAAACATTGTTTTTATTCAAAAACAGAATATCTGAATACACGATTTTAGAAAACTCTTTCGACTCTGGTGAGGTCAAACATACCCCCATTGGACGAAGCAGACTTATTCAAATTTCATAGTTTTCTGAGCTGTAGCATCTTGCAGCATATAAGTTAAGTCTGCATCAATATGTGTAATAGGTTCTGCATGGCACTTCCATTGTTTTTTTTTCTCATGTAATTTATCTGAATTTCCTATTACTGCTTTTTATACCCAATTTTGTATCAGTCTGTGAAACTTGTATCAGTGAGTGTAGCATATGCAATGTTTTTAATTTTTTTTACAAATAAGTTAGTTCTGAGTATATAATTATCTAATAAATAAATAAATATATCATATCATAACTACAGTTATCCTGCATTTTCCCTCTGAATAATGAAGAACAAATGATGATTCTTTTATTTTGTTCATTCATTTATTCAGTCCATTATTCAATAAAACAAAATTATTATTGGAAATACAAGTTTTTCAATGTGAGTATACCCTTAATAAGTGTCTAGAAAATATCAACTGAAAATTATAAAGTGGGGCATCATTTCAATCCTAACCTCGGTGATTTTGCATAACACACTATCAACTGAAAAATCTTACAATTTCATAATTTGAAAGGCATTCGAATCCTGACTTTGGTTATGATATTCACAATTTGGCTAGTAGTGAATTAGGTAGTATTTGAGGAAGATTCATTTCTAAATTATTTCTCATCTTTGTCTCTATTCTCTTCGTTGAAACCAATACTTGTATGCTGAGTCATTCAAACAACATTTCTTCCATTCGAAACTATAAAATATGTACTGTTGTAAATATTCAGAATTTGAAATGCATTGTTAACTTCAATACGAAAACTCTATCGTTTTTTCCTATGAAACAAACACAAAACAACATCTTTCATTTATTCAGGTAGGCTAATTAATCGCACTTATACACTTTTATAGCCTCTCGTATACCTCAGAAAGAAAGTTCAAGCTTCCAAGACAGCCATTTAGTGCGAGTAACTGCGTCCAATTATTCACGCTTCAGATGAATTATGATAATGATTTGTTTTTTCGACATATACGGAAAGTTTAATGTTACAAAACAATCCAAGTCACGAAACTCGATAACGGAAACCTTAAAAATCAGGAAATGGTGTAATAATATATTATTTTCAACCTGTTCGACGAGTCAAAATATACATAGCATAAGTTCTTGTCTCTGAACTCTACGGAATATGGCACTGAACAATATCAGTAAAAAAAACAAATCTAACGATAAAACACGATTTTACTGTTCTAAGAAATTGTTCAGAAGTATTTGAGAACAATTGTTATATTATATTATTGTTATATTCAAGTGAAGTCGTTGACAGAGTCTGAGCAGTTTTTTCATTATAGTTATAACAATTTCAATTCTAGTTTGTATTGAGCTCAGTATAGATATTCTTTCAAAAAAATGTTCCTATGAAAATAACTATGTTAAAGACATTGATAGGCCTAAAATTATGACTGATACGAGTAGAGTATTTGATGTATTTCTATCGAGGAATGAATCACTTTTAAATTCAGAAAAATATCTTAGTCTTCAATTCAATGACTGATTGTGCTGACGCTGACGCAAGAAAAGTCGGGAATAAGATTACAGTGTGATGTACAAACTCTAGTGATCTGTGTTTCGGGTTAACCTATATCAGTTGCCAAACAACTAATTCGAATGGCTGAAGCTTAGCACCTGACCCAAGTTCACTTGGACTGGATATAAACAACTGGACAAAAACTGCATGACCATTAATGATATCGTGATATTGAAAATGAAGATATGAACACCAAAAACCAAAGGGTATAAATACAAAACCTTCAACTTAAACTGGTCCAACGTTCGTTTTAATCCTTGGACCAACGAAACACGATACCAACTTACAAGAATGGACAAGTATTGGATAGAAAATTCAAAGATTCATCAAACTGGGTATCACAAGACCCTCCTTTCCATTTGAGAAAGAAGTTGATAATGCCCTCTCGAAATATGACTCCTCACTTATAAGTTTCCCATTTATCTGTAAAACTGCCAAAATTTCAGAAATTGATTAGTAATATATCTATGGATATTGTTATGGAAAACTGTAGAAAATATTTTCCAAGGATCGTTCTTTAACAGAATACAGCCAAGCTCTGGAATAGTTCACGCCATGTTTCCAAACTGTACAGGAATTTTTGTTTTGTGTGAATCTGAAGATTCAAAATAAAGATAACTGAAGGCTCTTTCGCCACCAGTTGCACACCACCTCCATTATTGTCGCATGGTCCACTTCTAAGATTATTATTATCATTATTATCGATTGAACCAAGCACCATTTGTTCCTCCGAGAAATAAACCAGTGCGAAATATCTCATCGATTTCTTCAACAGCGATTCACATAAGCTAAGAGGATGTGGAGTTGTTCGATAAATTGAGTTTTCATTTTTCTCAAGATAATATGTCTGCTCTGGCTGTGATGAGGCTGTCATGGTCCGCCGCACCAGGAGTCACCGACCGGTCTACCCGGTGGACCCTGGCGAAATGATTACCGCACATCTCTTTACTGTAACTTCAGGTGGATAGCTACAGGGCGAGTCACATCTAACGTTGGAAGATCAAACGGAAGTAAACGAAATATGATCAAAAAGAAATTGTTCGTTACCGTTAACCAGCTGACGAACGTCAACCCTCAGAACTCGAAACTTGTGCGAGCAGTGGATCAACGAGACCTTACCTTTTAACGTGCGATTACCCACAACGGTGATCAAAATGTATTGAAGACATTCCATTCATTTTTAAATGTCAAATATATTCAGAGAATATCTCTGGGATCACAAGAAAAGAGTTGGCAAGTTGTAGGTATTCGAGTTTGGCTTGATGAAATTGCTAAAAGTGGAGAACCGAATGGAATGTGCAACACAATTAACATGAAATTGACGAGATATGAAAAAAGAAACACACTGAAATTTTGAAATTTTCATTATCGAATTCATCTAGCTTTATCTAGCAAAAAATGTGTGTCGGAGCCTTCCTGGCTCCTTTATATCTAAATATTTTTGGTTGTTCGTGAAATGGTTGTAAAAATGGTTTTATCCAGCTGACGAACATCAAACCTCAGAAGTGGAAACTTAATGGATTAACGAGGTCTCACCTATGCGATTCCCAGCACCGTGTTTCGACGGGGAATTGACTCCGGTCTTCTGCTTGATAGGCGGCCGTGCTTACCTCTACACTACCGAATATTTAGTGGCAGATTATTGAATATTTTTTCAGGTTGAGGTATACACGATAGCGTTTTTGGTGACATAGTTTTGGATATTGGCAATGGTATCACGTGGTAATTTTATGAGGAATACAAAACTTAGATAAAAAAATGACATCAAATGTTTAACAAAAACCCTCTGTTGTGTATATTATATGTATATCAATGGAAGAAAGAATATATCTGAAACAGCTACTTCCTGCCTGAATGGCGCGACGGACGCTGAATCATATTAAAGTCATTTTTTCTTGCTCAATTTGTATACCAAATACTATAAACTTGAATCATGCAGATACCATTTATAGAATATTTCCATGCAAATAGGGAGTAGTTTGTGAAAAAATTCATTCCTAGGGATAACATCTCATTCTCAAACCCAGACAAGCCTGTTTCGCTCGAATAAAATTATCTATTGAGCTCATCAGTGGGCACAAGCATAAATTATAGAACTTTCTCGTTAGATACACAAAACGTTCTCGAAAAAGTCGATTTTAAGCTGAACTGCTCCAAATAAATTGACATTCCATTGACACATGACTACTGAACCCAATCTTCAATAATGATATTTAGGAACATGATTATTTTTGTGGGGAGAAGGTTATTTTTTTTGTCTTGCACTTACTTGTTATGAACATCCTTTGTGTTTCACTTACCTTGCAAATATACAGCCATCTCTTGTAGACGGCTCTGGATGTATAGAAACTCATTTATATATACAGTGCGAACATAATAAAAAGTCCCCTCCTCTCAACTTTTGGACAGGATTAGACAAAGTTAAGATAGAAGACATCAATGTTGATAGGAGGATTTGTGATACCTCGAAGTGTCTTTTGTGGACTAGAGGCTCTATTGTTAGCTTGTGGATCCAGAGATAGTGAGTTCCGTCAGCCTTTCTCTCAGGTGTGTATTCGGTTAATGAATAATGTAAGTAAAAGTTGATTTCTACGATTGAATAAGATGAGTAACGAATGATATGGTTTCGAACATCAATGTCATTTTTTCTGGCCAAGATTTCGTTTACAATACTATACCAATATTGGTAAGCATAACGATATAACCTTGTATCGTTTTCCAATGTTGTGCCAATATCGCCGATTGATGAAATTTACTAGAGGCAATATATTATTTTCGACAGCTAATGGACCGATATACAGTGCTTTCCTTTAATGTTATTATTTGAACTGGTTAACTCAAAAAAGTGAAACTTGGGATAATGATTTTATGCATAAATACTATATTTTGAAGTTGAATTGAAAGATGAAATTTTCAATATGGCGACTGGGCGCCATCTGGAATGAAAATTAAATGGAAAGGGGGTCTAGTGATACATCATTTTGAAGCTCTTGAATACTTCACAACCCTAGAATATGGAGTCAATATCTTCACCAACTACAAAATGGCGGAACATTCAATAATTGCCTGAATAGGTACATTGACATAAGCTGAGTTCAGTTCGAAAGATGCTCAAAATGGTTGCCTTAAACGTCTTGACGTAAGAACAGCCTATATATCCGATATTTCACGTCGAATATTTTCAAACACAGCAACGTCGATATTTCTACAAATATTCATTATTCTCTGCCGTATATTCAATATTGAAGCAGGTTCAGTTTTGTACACCGTTTGCTTTAATTAGCCCCATGAAAAAAGACTAAATGTGTCCAATCTGGCAAGGTTTATGCGGTAGAAAGCTATTTCAAAATCATTGTTTTGTCCCAGTTTCCTTTTTGGTACATGTATATTGATGTAGGAGAGAATATCAGGGAAGGCGATGAGGTTATTGATTATTTCATACACGTAAAGGGTATCAGTTATGTTTCTTCTGTCGTGAAGAGAAATAATTTTAAAGTGTCTACGAAGAGCAGCATAGTTATTGTTTGGGAACGGCGCGTTGAATTTCGTTGCTAGGAATTTCAAAAATTTATTTGAATATTTTCTAAGCGAGATATGTAACATGAATAGTATGGATTCCATATGATAGAAGCAAAATTGAGCTTGCTGTAAACAAAAAAATAATACACATTCAATATAGTGGTCAGATTATTGAATAATTTGCAATTCCTTATCACAAAGCCAAGTGTACGATTCGATTTATTTATGAGGTTTTCAATGTGTTGCTGAAAAGACCATTTTTTGTCCAAAATCACCCCGTTGTTTATTGAGAAATTGAAAGTTATCAAGTTTTTATTTTTAGTGAAAGAGATGGTATGACACTTCTTTGGGTTTATTACAATTTTGTTTTTGACACAAAAAGAATATAGACGATCGATGTCCTCTTGCATCTCAAAACAATCATTAAGTGTGCGGACTCGTTGAAATAATTTTAGGTAGTCGGCGTATAACAAATACTTACAAGTTTTGAAACAGGAACCAATATTATTTATGAATATATTGAACAATATATTTACACCCCTTCACCCCTTCAATGTTACGATTTGATGTCTATTTGAAATATATGAATGGATCCATTCCAGAAGATAATTTTCTAGGCCGATCTCTGCAAGACGCTCTAACAGAATGTTGTGTTCTAATTTATCGAACGCCTTGCTGAAGTCGGTGTACACTAGCTTTACTTGTGTTTGAGAGTCCATCGATTTACCGACAAACTCAGGGAGGCAAATGAGATTGGTATCAACAGAACGCTTCGGGTAAAAACCATGTGGTTCAATAGAAATTGAATTTTTCACTTGGTTGAAAATAAGTTCATGAACATTCAGTTCGAGAAGTTTCGAGAATATACATAGCTTACTTATAGGACGATAATTCGATATTTCGTTTCTGGCGCCGTTTTTGAAAATATGCATAACATGAGCGTCTTTCCATTTGGTGGGGAATATTCCATCTTGAAGAGATTTTCTGAAGATCAATATAAATGGCTTCCATATGGTATTTACCCAATTCCTCATGAAAAATGGAGTGATACCGTCTAGACCTGCTCCTTTGTTTGTATCTAGACTCCTTAATAATCTTTCCATATCTGATTCAAGTAAGAAAACTTCATTTTTTAACGTGAATTTGACGTCAATATATTTTTGATTTTGTAAGTTAGAGCCTTGATAGTCATACACACTACTGAAGTATTGTGAGAACGGGTTACAGATTTCTTCGCCAGTATTACCCTCCATGTCACGATATTTCATTGTAGATGGTATAAGATTACTGTTATTTTTTTGCCATTGATAAACTTCCAAGATACTATTTTCATTCATGCCATTTTCGATATTCCTCACATAATCATTGTAGTTTTTCCTGATGTATGTTATATTCTTCTCAATTCAGTAAAACGATTATAATCTAAGGGATTTTTATATATTTTCATTTTTTATGCAACTCATTTTTGTCCTCTATCAGTTTAATTGTTTGTTTGCTGAAATAACAGGGATATTTGAAATTGTTCACTCTGTATTTATGTACATGCTCATCGATTAGACTAGCAATTTCATTGTGAAAGACCCCAATCATGTCATCAATATTTTTTTCCTCAAGTATTGTTTTCCAATTTATGTTATCTATTTTCTCGTTGATTTTAGTATAATCGGCTCGTTTGAAATCCAAAACATCGAAGCTGTTATCGTGAATATCTCTGAGTTTGCAGTTTTTCAATAAGAAATGAATAGCTGGATGGTGCAAATCTTCTTTTACGAGTATGTCGTCTGATCTTTTCAGATCCGATATATATTTTCAGTTTGACAAAACCAAATCAAGAATTCTGTTGTTGGAGTTTGGAACATACATTATACTGAAATAAGTCAGAAAAAGTAAAAAGGTCGACTAAGTGGGAGTATTCATTTTCAACATTCTCCGGTTCGAGATAATTTTCATTTATTATAGGTTTCCAAAGAATAGATGACATGTTGAAGTCTCCAACAATAATAATGTATCATTAAGACCCCCGTTACATTTGATTTTTTTTTCCAGATGAGCCATCTTGAAATTTTGTCAATTTTACTCCAAGATATAGTAGTCGCAATTGCCAGATTAAATCTGTCAATTGACACATTCAATCTGTCAATTGACAGATCGAAAGTCGCAATTGCCAGATTAAATCTGTCAATCGACACATTCAATCTGTCAATTGACAGATCAAAAGTCGCAATTGCCAGATTAAATCTGTCTATTGACATATTCAATCTGTCAATTGACAGATGAAAAGTCGCAATTGCCAGATTAAATCTGTCAATTGACACATTCAATCTGTCAATTGACAGATCAAAAGTCGCAATTGCCAGATTAAATCTGTCAATTGACACATTCAATCTGTCGATTGACAGATCAAAAGTCGCAATTGCCAGATTAAATCTGTCTATTGACATATTCAATCTGTCAATTGACAGATCAAAAGTCGCAATTGCCAGATTAAATCTGTCAATTGACACATTCAATCTGTCAATTGACAGATCAAAAGTCGCAATTGCCAGATTAAATCTGTCAATTGACACATTCAATCTGTCAATTGACAGATCAAAAGTCGCAATTGCCAGATTAAATCTGTCTATTGACATATTCAATCTGTCAATCGACAGATCAAAAGTCGCAATTGCCAGATTGAATCTGTCAATTGACACATTCAATCTGTCAATTGACAGATCAAAAGTCTCAATTGCCAGATTAAATCTGTCAATTGACACATTCAATCTGTCAATTGACAGATCAAAAGTCGCAATTGCCAGATTAAATCTGTCTATTGACATATTCAATCTGTCAATTGACAGATCAAAAGTCGCAATTGCCAGATTAAATCTGTCAATTGACACATTCAATCTGTCAATTGACAGATCAAAAGTCGCAATTGCCAGATTGAATCTGTCAATTGACACATTCAATCTGTCAATTGACAGATCAAAAGTCGCAATTGCCAGATTAAATCTGTCAATTGACACATTTATTCTGTCAATTGACAGATCAAAAGTCGCAATTGCCAGATTAAATCTGTCAATTGACACATTCAATCTGTCAATTGACAGATCAAAAGTCGCAATTGCCAGATTAAATCTGTCTATTGACATATTCAATCTGTCAATCGACAGATCGAAAGTCGCAATTGCCAGATTGAATCTGTCAATTGACACATTCAATCTGTCAATTGACAGAGTAAAAGTCGCAATTGAGGGACTTTTTTTATTTTTGCAATGGCACTAATACGCCGTCGTATTCTTGCATCAATTTCATTATCACAAGTTTAAATGTTTTGAGTTGAACCGTTCAAAAAATAAAATTTAAGAAAAGCAATGTATGTATGCCACTTGGGTTAATTCATCTGAAGTTATAAAGTCTCCCCATTGATGAACACCACTCTGGGCGATCGCAACGATTCATGGATGCGTTAAATCGGAATATCCGGTGCGTATTGATGGATTCGAATGTGAAAAGAAATCTGAGATGTGGAAACGCCGACATTCCGGCGGTATGAGGATGATTCTCGATATAATCGGTCTATCAGTCAAGCGTTGCGGGTGAAACTAATGTGGAATTTCGAGTATACCGATTTTGTGATTTGTGGTGGGTGATTATCCAACGGATGGGTAATGGTTGTACGTGCTCTGGCGAGATTAACAGCCTCCACTTTTTCGAGTGCACCATTCTAAAACGATCTACCTGTAAACGATATAATAGTCGCTTCGCTTTTTATACGCTGACCAATTTTCCGTGTCGAAATGTACACAAACAAAACCAACGATTCGATCTTGGATGAAAGCTAATTGGTCCGAACACACAGAAAAACCAGTTTGACGATACGATGGCTAACCCCAATCGTATCATCGAACCTAGGACGTCTAATTCGATATCGGATAGGCGAGATTTCACATCAATCATTGCAGAGTTCTCGTTAAATTATTCACCATGATGGTGAAGGTGAAAATCCAGGTTTCCGAAATGGTAAGCAAACAGAGGTAACTTTCAGTTACATTCGAATTGCTCATCTGTAAAGGGAGTAGGGATTCTTTGGAAAACAATATAAATCGACGACTAAGTCCTGTTTTTGTTTTTTATTCGAAAACAAACCTTGAATTGAAATCCATTTTTTGCTCTCCCCTGAATATTAAAGAGTTTCAACTTCTTATGACATAATTCAATCTCTGAATTCACAAATAATACGATACTCAATTGACAGCATATTTCAATCAATTGTGCTTTTTCGTAATAGTGCATATAATATCCGAGCACATATACAAATTTGCCCTAAAACAGATATTATAAAAATCTGAAGCTTTTCATTTTTAAGGGAGAGAAAACCCAAAGAATGGATTTGAATACATATATATTTACGTCCTCAAATATCTTCAAACAGCATTTGAAAAACGATAGAATTACTAATTTATACCTCTGAACATCGTAGTGGTTCCTGTCTTGAATGGCAATTAAGAAAGAAAATCGGATCTAAACATTGAGTGTAGTGGCAGTTCCAGTAGTTGATAGCTGAACTAAATCAGTCAAAAAGATGGCCAAGAGCTGCTAAAATAGACTCCAACTTCACAATAGTCCTAGCAAAAACCATATGCTTTACGGTATGTTTCTTCGTTCTCTCACATTCTGGTTCCAATCAATGATGTCATTAGAGGTTCAAACATTTCAAATCGTCAATCGTATCGAATTCTCAAGTTTTAGAAGTTTATCATGAATTTGCTTCGTCCCAAGAAGATATATGAAAGTATATACAATGTTTGGAACACGAATATGAAATGAATATTTCATTTATCTGTAAACCAAATTCCGGGTCATTCACCCATTTGAAAATATGATCGTGAATTGAAAAAAAATCGTCCATTGCAACTCCCACCTCGATGGAAAAATTCATCACAAACTTACAATCTAGTTGTAGCCAAATCAGCTCCCCTCAATACCACTGCCAAATTTTACGAAAATCGGCTGAAGAAATATTCGGATATTCAGGAAAAAACCTTTCTTGTTTAATTTTGACACCCTGTATCTTGAAAACGAAGCATTACCGGACCTTTGTTTGTATTAAATTTTTGTCTTAGAATTACTTACTCAAAGAATCCCCTCTTCGAGTTTGGCCACGTACTTAAATAACACCCTGTATATTCAGAAATGCGTCGAGGAAGTTGGCGCTGTGGTTCTGTGTCCGACTCATGATCGGGGGGCCGTGAGTTCAATCTCCTCAAAGGGGCAAATATGTTTTTTAATGAGATATGATGTCTCTTTGTCGTGTTCGGGAATGACTCTGCCAGTAATGGCGTTTGGTATGAAAAATTTAATGAATAACATTTACTATAGTCGGGCCGTTCAAAAGATAGAATTCACGGACGCGTGAACAGTGAATTCCTGCATCTATATATAGCCTGCGCGGCGTACGATGCGACGCCTTCTAAACTGAAATAAATGAAGAACTGTTTACACTGTACTGTACTCATTTGTGCTTTGTATTTACGTGTGTTACGTTAATTCAATAACGTGATCATTCTATCTTTTCAGCGGCTACTCTATACTATTCAGCATTGAGCCGTAATTTTTTGTGCAGTTTCATGAAGAGATAATTTTCGATTCGAATGAGAATTCATGGAGTATTCCCAGAATTCTAACATAAATGAACAAGTCAAATGTTCATTCATTTTCTATTTTGATCAGTCGATTTGATATATTGGGTGAACCTCCATAAGAATTCACGTTTAATTCCAAGTCCGTTTTCTTGAAAAAGTTCTAGATCTATCACAGTTCACACACAAAATGGGTTAAAAAAAGTACTGTTTTGCATATCGAGTCACACCCTGTGTGTGTGTAGGTACGTTTGAAACGAAAACATTCGCCTGAGTCCACTCATGTGACTCAAGCCATAATAATTATAGGATGGGATACAAGAATATTGATTATAAAAAGCTTTGTTGGTGAATTATTGACTGCAAGGAAAACAATAACGCCCACCAGGCGAATTCCAGTACTGCAAGTGGGAGGTGGTCCATGCATATGAA
Organism: Zygogramma bicolorata; assembly: GCA_032362365.1. Taxonomy (NCBI): domain Eukaryota; kingdom Metazoa; phylum Arthropoda; class Insecta; order Coleoptera; family Chrysomelidae; genus Zygogramma; species Zygogramma bicolorata. Next base: position 2,837,320 of record JAVJAQ010005583.1, on the reverse strand, counting down.
ATGTACGTACAGGGGGGTGAGAGAGTCCCTAAATGATATACAGGGCAAATATTTTTGAAATAACTGAATTATAGAAGACAGCCAAGGTTCTTCAAGTTCTATAAAAGAAATCATTATGTAGGTGTGTGGAATGAAATCAACTTCGAATTTCATCTCTGAATTTTTAAAATACATGGTATATTATGATCAATTCTCCAATAACTATTAGAATTGAAAAATTTGGTACAATGTATCAATTATTTACTAAATGCAATTTATAACTGATCCAAAAACTTACTCGTTATATAATATGCATACAAAAATCCCACGTATTCTTATTTATTTCTCATGCAGAATAATTTTCCAATCGATATGCTACAAATAGGTCGGCTTATGTGAATTCATATATGTATTTTGAGTGAACCTTTAGGTTCGATTGGAAACCGTGAGAGGGGCAATATGATTTTTATTTACTTTTAATTCATGAATGTAAGCATTGGTAAACACCTTCCTTGGCACAGAATCCATAACTTTTGGAGTTCGAGTGGTCACAATAGTTCAAAGGGTGGCAAAACTGGTATCTGTTGGGTAACGGCGATGAAACTTCTAACGGTAGAACGACTAATGATGTTTGAGGATGGCCATCGACGTATCTATAATAATGGGGGTAAACTGCCCGATGTTTCTGCGCTGTTCTAAATAAGCGAGCTAGTTTGTTGAAGTATTACCAACAGGACGAATTGTTTTTAAATGGAATCTAATAGCATGAAGCATGTTTCGGTGAAAAACTCCATACATATGAACAATGTATGGAGACCAAAATGATCTATGTCTTATATGTAATCAGGAACTAACAAGATCAAGAATATATGAACGGAATTCTTTTCAAGAAGAACTTTTGGTAATAAATGAATTCCACATAAGCGAGTATAGCTGATTGGCATTCAAAGCAGTAACTTCCCTTATATGCTGGGTAATGCCACATTGACTTTCTTCAAGGAGAGGCATACTTTGGGTTCGACAATATAGAACTCCATTCTAAAATCCCTGCCAAACCCACATTCACAATGTCCACACTCCTTCCTCTTTGAACTCAGGTTTCATAAGCAGATTTGAGCTCTCGAAAAGAAACAGGTAGAAAGAAAAATATTGGCAACCTGCTCGAGAACTGAAGCTGTACTGAAATCAAGTGATTTTCCACCGGAAATGTGAATTCAGCACGAAATCAAGTGAAAACGAAATTCAGATTCCTGTATAAGTTTTTTAGGCTGTAGAGGAACTCCGCTCATTTTAGCCAGTACTTGAAGTTGATGGTAATCTATCAGATGAAGTATTTATGCACCATGGTATTCCACAGGAATCTATCTCTAACTCAAAAATACTTATTTCTTCAAAGAACAACTTCATTTCCCATCATTACACTAAATTACTAGGCATAACCATTGATGATAAGCTAAAATGGGAGACGCACGTTGACCAGCTATGTAATAAGCTCTCAACTCAACTTTTTCTGTCAAGGCAGTTGAAAAAACTATTTAGCCAGCAAATTTTAATAACTACTTACCTCCCTTCATTTCATACTCACTAACGTATGGCACACTTATATGGGGTAACTCATCTCATTCAATGAGAGTTTTTCGACAGCAAAAAAAAAGCTATGACAGTTATCGCAAGTGTTTCCTTAAATGAACATTGCAAACCACTATTTAAGAAGTTCAGAATCATGCCTTTGTCTTGTTTCCCGATCTTCCACTTCTCGGAGAAACATTTGCTGAATTCGAAAGTTCACACTGTGGAATTCTGGAGAATAGACTCTCCAGTTCAATCACAACTAGCATATTGAAGAATAAATGAATTCGAAAAATTTCAGCAAATCTGTTTTGGTTGATCCTCTCATTTCTGAATTATAAGCTACAGTTTCAATTAAAATATACAAAAATGTCACGGAATTCGAAAATATCAACAAATTAATTATCGATAATAAGAAGCAGTGGCAAAGAGTTTCCATAATGTGATTGAAAATTAAAAGACAAAATTGCTTATTCAACATATTTCAATTTCTCATAACCTCAGATGAACTGCTCAATTTGAAAGGTCGATGGTTCGTTCCTATATCACTCAATTCCCAGCCAATTCACTCGTGTTTTCACATGGGAGTTTTGCGAATATTGCTGTTTCTCTCTCTGCCACATCCATACCACTGAAATAAGATACAATACGGATTCCTTGAAATGAGGAAAACGCATAACTGACCTAAAAAACAATAACATTTCCTTTGTTACAGGCACAACGACGGAAGCATCGTGTTACTTTCCGCAAGAATTCCAAGGGGAATTCGTAATGCAAAGCTCTGCAAGCGCTGGTATTGGAATACAGTACAGCACCCTCAATATAACCGAGAATTCAATACCAATTTGGGGCAACTGTCACCGCAGGATTGGAAACAATTTCATTCTCATGTTCAAGTAAGTATTCTAATATTACCAGAGAGGGGACATAATAGTGGAAAAGGGTATAAAACAATCAAATTACTCTTCATCTAGGTTGTCGGGAGATATCCCTGAACAATTTTCCAGTGGCGTAGCAGAAATTCTGTAATAGGGACTTCTACAAATGAAAATTAAAATTCTGACACTGAAGCACGAATCGGTGTTGAGATGATCTTCCTTTACATTATTAGAAACTTTTTTCCTAAAGCTCAAAATCACACACGAATATGAAAGTCAACAATGGGTCACAATCTGAAGTTCGAATTTTGATTGAAAAATGCAAGTTATTCAACGGCACTGAAACTTTTCAGTATTTCAGATCCTTTTTTTTTATTTAATCCACCATTCTGAGAAAAAAAAAGAATTAATTCGGATTCTATAGAAGACTACTTTGTGGTCTGACTGAATGTTCAAGTGCTTCATTTCATATTCATGGATAACTATTATATTCGAAGAGGAGTCTCTAGTGACGACTTGAGATGACAAATTTTATGTCTTGTATGAACGACTTTGTGGTTTTCAAGAATCAATGATAACGCCAAAGCTCTTGGGGCCAGTTGTACATACTCCAGTCAACTGTGGTTAATCACTTTACTCAATATGAATAATAAAATAGCTCAGACAAATCAGTTATTTCTCTCTTTCGCACACACATACTCAAGTGAACCGAGTTCAGTTGTCAAACAACAATCGATTCTATTGGCTAATGCTTAGTAGTAACTGAGCTCGGTACACTTGAACCACAGTTCAGTGGAGTATGTACAACTAGTCCATAGTAATAACTTGCAAAACGGAACATTACCAAAAACAATATCCCATTCATTTTCTGGCAATCGTTTCAAGATTCGAATTAAATGGTGTTAGCTTCATCAGTGTTCAGTTATGAATAGTGATATGAATTTGAGTTAACAAATCATTTCTTGTCATTACATACGAAACATACGCAGAACATCAATAGTCTAACAAGTAAAACTATCAAAGTTTATTTACGTTGGCATGAAAATGCGTACAGCTTCAATCCAACTTGGCACGGTAATTGTTTCCAGATCTGTTTGCGCACTAAACTGATAGTAGATTTCAAATGGCTGCTTGTCCCGCACTGCGCAATATGTCATCATTTCCGTGCCAAGATGAAATGGACAAGCTATATTACTTGATACTCAACAGTTTACAATTTTATTAAGTGTATATTAACAGAAGACTCAAAACAGAACCCTGAGACACATCCGACAAAAAATCCGAGTAATCAGAATATTTTCCATTGTTACTCCAGCACAAACTGATATTATTTGAACTCGACGCTCGTTTCGCTAACAAGGATACCATCTTCAGAGCTTATACTCGGTATCATTGTTCTTCTCCTTGAGATGCTAACCTTGTTATCGAAACGCGCGTTTAGTGCAAATAATAACAGTTTGGCATAAAAATAATTTTTCTCCACAAAAACTTTTACACTAGAGGTTCCAATTTCATCATTCATTCTCCATTTACGCAAACTTTCTGTCCTCATTCTTATAGTTTCGTGATAATTTCATTGCATTTCCAATTTTTATTTTTCAGTTACAGCGAGACATTGTGCATCCGATGCCTTCACTTGAAACTCCGTTCGTCTACAGTTCTGCAAGTATTCACATCGAATTCGGAAACTATATCGAAATGTTTCACGAATGAAGAATCAGCGGAAATGAATTGCCCTTCTGAGGAATCTGTAACATCGCGCGAAACAGCGGAAATATTATTATTCAGTAAGTTAGTCATGTAGTTGTTTCGAAACAATAGACTCGCTATGAACTGCCGTTAATTGAGTTGGTTCATTCCAATTAAATTTTTATCAATGGCCGATCAACATGAAATATTACAAATTGTTCTTTGACCTTCCAGCCGAAAAGATTCAATTTTCATTCGTCGAGGTTTATACAGGAAGTCATAAACAGCAATGAAATATTGGTAATTGGCAAGAAAGCCTTATTTGTGCATTACCGAATGAATCTGTGAAAATCTCATTTGACCCTTACGCCTTCAAATAAAAATTATGGACACAACTTCTATATAAATTCCTTTTTTATTCAATCTCACAGTGCGTTGATAGGAGAACCAAAACATTATCCATATGAAATTGACATTATGTAAACGTATCGCAGAAAATAGCACCAGCAGCTTCGTCATATTGTATGGGTTTTGGAGGTTAGGTTCTTGAAGCTTTTTTCAAAAATTCACTAATTGAAGAAAGAGATGAATTCATATGGAACAAAAAAAATTATCGTAACTTCCAACTAAATATTTTCAAAAGTGTTCGTTTTCATTTATTTATTCGAATCATTCCAACAAACACCTGTTCAGAGAGGTGATCACAAGAAAAAGTTATTGAAAATGAAAAGAATCCACCATGTAGGCAGATCAAAAATTAACCCTAGTCAAAGGAGGCACATACAAATACTTTCTGGATAACATATCAAAAAAAGTGTTGAGTTTTCAAATGTTGTTCCCAAATACATCTCCTCTTCCTTCATCTACATTTTGGATTTTTTGGGAATAATTTGAACAAACAGGTTTTTCAGAAAATTGGTTTTTAATCTTTGCAGTAATATACATTTGATCAAAATGCCCTCATTTTCCCCCTGTTAAACAGTACACCAATGAAAAATCAATTTTATTCATTGCCTTATGGGTTCAATTCCACTCATCCTGATGAAGTCATTACACGAGAGAAATAAGGCTCGAAAATAACATTTGGTCAAATTAAAGTACTTCAACACGATTTTCAACACCTCTGATTAATATTTGATCTTTTTCAAAGCGGGGGATTTTGGACATGTTGAATCTGAATATCAAAATTTTTTTTGTTCATAGTGGCTCATAAATGGAAGTTTTTCTTTGTTCAAATCGCAGTATTATAGCATAAGTCCACCAAATCTTGAACAGTTTTACAAAATTACATTTGAGTACATATATTGAAAAGCGGGTCTGGATCTGTAATGATGATATTCATTCGCATTATCCTCATCTACTTCTTCTTCTTTTTTCTCAGAAACGAAAGATAATTTCGGCACCCAAACATCAAAACAATACTGCCCCATCAGCGACAATTACCGCTTGAACTACAGATCTGGTAATGCCAAGCGTTCCAACGAATGTTATGGATTCAATTCGGTTTTGAATTCTTGTCCGTCTGGTTCGACATTGAATTTCATGTTGAGGAACTGCTCATTCAAAAACTATGGTAAGCTACTCGAATAACCCACCATAACTTGTGATAATTCGGATAATTTTGATACAGACATGAAGTTCGAATGCCTAGGCCAATGGAAAGGGGTGGACGAAGAGACATTCATGATATTCACAGACAGTAGACATCTCAGCAGCAATATGAGACCAAAATATAGATGTGCAGTAAGTATACCTGAGTTTTTAATATAAAATCAAATGTCTCTCCCAAGAAATTGTTGGAATGCACTCTGATCACCATAAAGATAAGTTTCTTTACTCACGTCTATTTATATTTGTGGCATGTTAAATTCACAACATGATATCTATATTACATAGGACAAACAAAAATGGTAATTTTACATAACAACACTAATAGTAGTCATACAAATGACCAACCTATTCCAATATAGTAGAAGTGAAGCAGTAGAGCAGTCAAATACATAGCTCTCACACTCAAAAACTGAATGAGCAGAAGTTAATCAAAATACAATGAGCATAAAAACTCGGCAAATTTTTGAGAAAGAAACTAAAAAATGAGGCACTCGAATCCAAACAGAAATTTGTAATGTACTTTAGCCAAAGAATAAAATTCAAAGAAATTCAATTGATCAAAAAATAAAATTGTGACAAAATATAAAACAATGAAATCAGCCAAGATGAGACTACTCACGGCGTTTCGATCTATCTATCCGTCTATCTATTTTGGAAGAACAGAGTATGTTTTTGATATTCCATACATCGCACAATGTTGCAGGATCCTTCGTTCCAGGTCTATTCATCACAACCTCAATCATGCTTCTAAGATTTTTCAAATAATGTGTTTATCTAAAAAACGTCCCATGTACAATTCATGAAATGCTCTCAGGTCACATGTCTAAATTTCGAATCTCAGCACTCAAATTTCTGCAACCTGCAATGTGCTATATTTGTTCCAAATCTGCAGGTGTACAAGCAAGATCCAGCAAGTGGTCAAATCCTGATGGCCTTGAGCAGTGATTCGACTTGCATCACTGACCTACACAACATCACCAACGGCTTCGAAACTCTAGTCTTGACACCACAAGGTGAATCTCCCTGGCCAGTAGAAGTGTCTTTCGGCTTGAGCAGCTTTCCGAAATGGATGGACGGAGATTGGGAACATGTGAAGGTCAGGGACGACACGATGGTGTACAGGGATCATACGTCCTTCAAAACTCACACGATTAAATGTGTAGGCGGGATCGAAGACAGCGATAAATATCTAGTTTTCACCAGAACGCAATGGTAAGAATGGTCATTTCTTCCAGCAGGAAGTAGGGTCACTTCGGTTTTTTGTTTCCAGTGATGAAGAATCATACACCTGTCTGAGGATTGCCAAAAGGAGTAACAATATATTGGAATTCCAAATTGGCAGTAACACCAGTGTCAGTAAAGATGCTTTTACACTCTGCGCAGATGAAAATTTCCAAGATGACTCTTGGATAACACAAGGGCGTGAGTAGCAAATATTCATTCATTTTTGATAGCATATTCATTAAATGTGGTATTCTAATAGAACAAAACATCCACCAAAAAAAATCAGATCGAATCGTTCAGATATTTGGAAGTAGACATTTGAACTGTGCCTCTTTGATAACTTTTGAACCCAAAGGAATAATATTCTGGGGAAGGATGTACATCGTTCATGACAGTGAGGGTGATGCCAACAACTTGGTGGTAATAAGTATGATAATGATATTTATTGAACCCTTTCGATCATACAATTGATGCGGTCGATGTATTTCATGATGTACACATATTTCATGTTTTATTCCTCGACATTATCTCCTGTGAGTCAATATAAAAGAAACACAACTCTTTAAAATATAATGATCATAAACGAATACTTTCTAGAGTTATCTGCATATTCACATATAGTTAGTTATATAAAATAGGAGAAAAAAATACCCCAAAACGACTGACCTGCCCAGAAAAAGGCTTTCCTCAGTTTGGGAAGAAAATAATTGTGAAATCATAATATATTCCTTTACAACATGACTAAAAAAGTGCTTTCAGTTTGGTGCTCGGGTGAAAGTACTCTTCTGAAAAAGTTTTACAGTGACCATTTTCACATCAATGGTTCCAATTAAACATTTCATTTTTGCTATCAGCATCAGTCGTCCCTTATACTCTGCGGCATATCTATTTTATATAATAATAATGAAAATATTTATTGACATCAGTTTGTACATATTGATGTGAGTTGAACAATAATAGCACCTGAATGTCAAAGGGGTGTTGCATTTCTTACACATTTTTGCCATTGTTACTTTCAAATAGTATCTTACATACTAACCGGAAAGTGAATCATTTCTCACGAGAGAAAAATATATCTTAGAAGTTGAGGTGAGCTATTTTCCAATAGAGAAATATCATCTTTTGTCGAGGTTTTATACTATTTCATTCACAAACATTCGAGATAATTTAATGAAGTGATGAAGAAATGACTATTTGCAAAATTATTTTCAATACATTTTCTTATCCAAACAGGCATTGCACATAAACGAATTTATTGACGCTAAAAACGTTAAGAATACATTCTCAGTCTCAGATATACACTCTCTCCGGTGAAGCTGAACAAGTTACTTGTCAAAGTCTAAAGTAAAGTCTAAAGTCAAAAGTCTATTACTCCCCTGGTTAACACCTCGCCGAATATTAAAAACGTTAACTGGCATCAGACGTCTTCATTTACCTTTTCCGGAAGAGTAATTTTCCATATCGAAAATTATCGTTTCAGGATTAGACATCGTTCCCGGAGTGTCCCAAGGTATGTGTCCCATAAACGGAGAATACACAGGCAGAATTCCCGACGCTACAGACCTGTGCGCCAAGCTTTGGTCCGACTGTAGGGCTCCGGAGCTGATGTACTACCAAGTATCCCACTGCGAATCTGAGGAAATATACGAAGAACGCGAATACCAGTGCTTGGGTCACTGGCGGGAGTCGGACCTCCTCTACACTTACACTCAAAGAAGAGACGTGGCCGCCGGTACATACGAATGCTTCGTCGGGTCCATAATCACCGATCGAGAAATCTACATCAAAGAAGCTGGTGAACACTGCCAGAGAAACGTCGATCCTCTTCGGTACGGTATGAAGCTGACGAAGGAACAGCCGCTCTACTCATGCATCGAAAGAAGTAAGTGTTGTCACAGAATACAGGGAAAAATTTAGAATCGTAACACCCGCCGTTCCGCGCAAAATTTGAAAGCTTAGTGTCAACAGCCGCCAGAGGCGCTGATGGCAGTTTTCGTATTTACATGAATGTCGATTCTATTTCTATGAAATAGTTTTCTGTAAGTTACGAGCTGTACTTTTATCGAATACTGGATAAGGACTATATGTTTCCCCGAAAAATGCGCGGAAAAGTCACCGTTTTTTCTAAGAATAACCAAGAGACTTTTCACACTTGGATCAAATGAATGAAACCACCAGAATCTCTCTCGGCACCGAATTTCTGACTCACATTTTGTGTGCGAAGTACATTGTTTTTTCGGGATTCACCGTGCTACTAATAGAAAATGGTGAATCATCATCTCAGGGTACGTGACGCCATATAATCCAAAGAAACCTGTTATTGCACAAAAGATGTGTCATAACTCGATAGATTTTCATTATTAGTAGGTGTGATTTGATCGATCCAATTCCTCAGCTCGTCAATAATACAGTATTCTGGATTTTCAGTCTCCGCAGTTTTCTCTAATTAATTTTTTTTGTATAGTAACAGGTCAATTACCGCGAAAATTTGGCGCAATACTTTGTTTTCATAAGTATCCTGTTGCCTCAACAAACAAACTTGTTTCTGTTATCTGTTGGTAGTGTCATGTCGAGGAAATATATTGTTTGTTTCCGTAGGTACAACGCCTAAACTTGCTCCCAGAATAACTACCCCAAGGACTGTACCCAGACCACCATCGTCCACGTTCGTTCCTAGAAGACCGACATCGAGCCAAGATTTCGGTAAGTAACCTAGCATAAATGTTCAATTGTTTTCGTATCTATTGTTACTTTTGGAATATCCTTCAGTTTCAAAGTAGCATCAGAAACATGCTGGTGGAGCCAAACACTAAGAAAGTCAGTGTGGCTCATGTAATTCTAACACATTGTGACTCCAAATCAAGAGTGATATTTTACGAGAGTTCTACATCTTATCATATAACTGGGGGCGCACATGCAAACTTCTCGTGGGAGAGCAAGTGTAGATCATCAGGTTGTCTGAAAGAGGTAAGACAGGAGATCGAGATACATTAATCGGATCGTACGAGCTAAGGAAGGGGCCACCCTGCTCTCCCTTATCTGCGCCTATGAAAATACTTGTCCTATGGAAATACTCGAACAAACCTAGCAGTTATAGACACATCAAGTTGCTTATTTTTGATGGTCTTCAGTTTTTTTTTTCTGACTGATCCCAGCATTGTGTTTCTGTTTGTATATGAACTCTAGGTCGAACCAACAATGAGTAGTGGTTGTCTGTGATTAGGTCATTCCCGATTTGGCGAATCAGCATGAGGTCTAGACCTTCAGTGCCGACGCCTAACATATTTCTGTTTATTTTTGAGCTTGTTAGCCTTAGTCTTCAGCTGCGCTTGCAACATACATTATTTGAGGCGATGCACGTACTGAAAATGATCTCGAGAATATGTTCGTATTTGCAGATGTGCTGGAGGAGAATCATCATGAGGCTACCATCTTTAATGTTCATCGAAAAAACGACTAGGTCCCGGACCGTGTGGTTGAAATGTTGGAAAAAATCTTGCGTACATTTTTTGACCAATAATCTTAAAAATATCGTGCATGCACAAGAAATTATGTTGTGCCTTAGACGTGAATTTTCATGGATTAGGTCACGCTAATGGCAGCCATTCATCGAATATTAAGGAATAAAAAATTCGTTACAAACCGTTAATTCTTCTACATGCGTAAAAATTTTGTGAATGTGACCCGTCAAAATATCTTTCAATTTGTGTCGAAAATATTCGCGACAAATGACATTCGGCATGATATTTCATAACTGTTGGTCCGGGTGAAGTATTTGGATCATGATGCTTCTCCTGGTGTTATAAAACAAATTCTCTTTGGTTTATCTCACTATGTGATTATCGACAGGGTTCAATCTGATACCCTATTTATAAATGCTGGTGTTCCATTTTGGTACTTCGTAACGAATTTCCGTGAAGTGATCTTGTGCGGTGGATAGTTTCCTATGTCTGCTCGTTAAATTAGACTCCAATGAAACAGATGAGCATGTGCTTTGAATGTAGACTTGGCGAAAATTCTATCATTGGAGCAGGACTTTGCTCAAAATAAAAAACAGATCTAACATGGTCCAATATTATTCCAACGTAGTAAGTCTTTGATGCTCGTAATTAGGGAATGTAATCCTGGGGTACGGAATCCCGGGATCCCTGAAGACAAAACCGACCAGGATCGTGAAAAGTCAATCCCGGGATTTTTGGGATCCCGAATATGTATATTTTCTCTCCAAGAAATGTTCCTATGAGAATACTAATGAGATCTGACACCACTAAAGCTACTTCAGCAAAAAAACAGATCATGTGTCAGTCAGATGATAGAACAGGTTCGTTATTGAAAGAATGTGTTTTCACGGCCGGTGTTAATACATCTCTGGTTTTTCGCGCTTGAGGGTCGTGTGGTGGAATTTTGACTTCCGTAAGTCAAAATTCCACCACACGGCCCTCAAGCCCGAAAAAACAGAGATGTAGGTTCGTTATTATCTAGTGCGTAGTCGCATACGTCAACCTAAGTATATTTTTTGAAATCGATATATTGCCAACTCGCAATAACCTCAGAACATATGAATTGCTATTCCATTTCATTGATGTTTTGATTGAAACCCAATTTTCCATACGGAGTTTTAACAGTTTTTTTTGTGAGAAATAGATCTCGGGATCAATCTCGGAATCCCGGGATGGGAAAATATTGATCCGGAAATCCTGACTCACTGATCCCGGTCCGGGATTACATTCCCCACTCGTAATTACGTTACTTGAGGGACTGTAACGTTTGCTAGATTCTCAGAAATGATTCACACAAGCCAGAGAAATCTATTCACAAGCACGACGTATCACTTAAAAAATGGCAACAAAAAGACTAATATCACAATGGCTACACTATACTATTCTTGACAGTTTTGACTCAGTGCAACTATTGACTTCAACGAAATACCTGCTTATTTGATGGATTGGAATTTTGATACTCCGTCGAAGTCTCCTCCATCAAATGATAAAAAAAAATCTGTTTAGAGGTTCGTATCCTTCAGAAGATAAAGCATTCGTCAAATATTGACTAATCTTCAAAAGAGAAAGAGAGATTTGGCGTCCATAAAAGCTACTGAAATCCATTTCGAAAAAATCAATCCTCCTCTTCACTCACAAAATTTTTCACTCGTGAAAAGTACGGTTCTATGAATATGGTCACAGTCATTGCTAAAATTTCTAGCAGCAGAGGTTTGTCATTATCAGACCTTTCTTTGAGTATTAAAACATGTCGTTGAGAGACCAAGAGGGTCTCATATTCCTTGTTTCACTACAGGATTGTTATGACTTTTATCTGAAAGATTTACTGAAGAAATAAGTTAATTTGAAGAAATACTTGGAAATAAATCATGCACATAAAATGAAATTAATTTGACTTCAACACGAAATGTGATATCTTGAATTCTATTGATATCATGAAAATACTATTCAAACTCAGTCTAGAATAAATGCAAGTCTACTTGTCGTCTGTAATGTAACTAATTTTTCTATAATCTCAACTGATGGTGTTATTACCAAATATAACCACCCGTCTACTGAAGCAAGTCACCAGAACATCTAATTTTTCACAACAATATACGCAAGAAACATTATTTCTGAGAACATGACAATTTCTCAGCATAATTTTCCTTTTTAATACTATAAGCCGTTATGTTTTTATGCTGCCAAAACCGAAATATATCCGAGATGTTTGGAGACAATTACAAAACATCACATTTATAGAGAAAAATAAAAATCACTCACCGTCATCGATGCTGAGGTGTTGGCATATTTCGACGTCATTCGAATTCAAAACTGCACCACTGCCACAAAAAATGGGAACTGCCGGTATTGTTAGGAGACGCTGAAATGAATTTCTCATTGAGATTGAAATTTGTTTATTTTCCATCCACTGAGCTAACATTTACGTAATAGTTACAATGACATGATGTAAGTAGATACACAGACTAAATTTTGAGTGACATTGTTCCAGTTATCCTCTAAACTGTGAAAGAAACAGTTTGGTGAAAAAAAGCTAATGGTTAGATATACAGGGTGTTCTAGATATTGAATTATTGAATGGAATCAAATGGGTGAGTTTTCAATTTGATAGGAGTTTTTACATAGTTAGTTTTCAAACAGTGTTTCAGCAGAGCAATAACAAGATTAATCCTTGGATCTTTGTTGAAATTTCATTCATATTCATACAATTCGGGGCTTCTCAGGAAAAGAGTGAGTGAAATGGGATGTTAATTCTCATGGTGGTTTGTCTAAAATAAATCCAAAGAATCAGAATTATCAATAAATGATCGTTTTTTAACGTTCAACTACATTTTTGTTGCCTCTTCTCCAACTTCAACACCCTTTGTATCCAAAAGATACAAGAATTTATTTGTTCATCTTGTACAAAACTGTGGTTTTTACTTTGCCTTTATATCTTTCTGAGTAAGGTTTTTCCAACAACTTCAATGCTTTATCAAAATTCCGAAAATATCGTAGACAATTTTTATATTTGACAACTGAAAAGTGCTCAGAAGTATAACTCGATGATTAAGTCGAAATTATTAGATATATAAAGCAACTATAAAATGCATAGAAACACAATAATACCACAGTTCAAATTGATAAATAATCCATTATTTGTCCCCTTCCCTCAATGTGGAATCAGCCCAGAACAGAAGGTCAATGAGATTCAAATCAGAAAAGTGAACCCACATGATACGATAACAAAATTTGAATTGCATACCTACTACATCCTATTTTGGTTTGCCAAACTACTGAAGTAGGAGTAATGAATTGTCGAATTTCATTAAGAGAAACGTGCTAGACAAAAAACCAGACCATTCGCCCACCAAATCAAGGGTATCCACAGTTTGAAAAACATGCATTCCGGATATAACACAAAAATAATTTTGATAATAGTAAGTTGTATTTAACGCGTAATAATAGTTCATTGAACCCAAAATAATTTTTCTGCCGGCCTGCTTGTATTACCAATAGATAGTTCCCAACAGTTTTAGTCAAAAGTGATATTTGAAAAGTCTTAATCGAAGAGGAAACATTGTTGGAAATAGTATAGATTTTTCAAAAGGCGACAATAGTTTCAATCTCAAATGGTGACAGACAGGGATAAAATCGTCACAAGTTATTAACGACACCAAAATTAATTTCTGAACTAAAACTGTTGAGAAATATTTCTTGGTAATAAGGGCAAAGGGCAGAAAAGTTTTGGAATTCACTTTCACGAGAGTACAGCAGATGGTGAACCTATTACGCTCAATTATTCTGTAAACTCACGAAAATTATCTAGAAATTAAAGTGAAAATTATAATACCTACTCCATAATACACAATTTTCAATGTGGGGATACCTTTGATGAAATGTTGAAATATTTTGCCCCCTGAAATATCAAACATAGCTTTCTAATAATGACACATTTTCTGAGTACACCCCTGCACACTGAGTGTTTGCGGGTTTATCCAACATCTAGACGCGTTCCTTGACACACCTTCGGCATATCCTCACCCACGTAGACATGAGCACAGAATAGAATAAATAAAACAGCTTATCTTTTGGATCATCTTGAGTTAACCACACAGTGAATTGAGGAGGATGGCCCAAGATTCCGATTCTGGGCTCTCAAATGAATGCAGAATAATGCCAGTAGAACACCCATACGGTGAATGAAAACTGTACGAGTATTTTTTTTTTTTTAATTTCTGTTTGGAATACAGCAAAAATAATACCACTCTCACCAATGGTGAACTGGGTTGAATACTAAACGAATGTATACCTCTACAAATAATGCGAATGTATCGTGTTATCATATTTACTGTTGTATACAGTGTGACTCTTCGAAAACTGATAATAGGCTTTGGTTTCGGGAAAAATATTTGTCATTCTTTACATATTGAATCACCGTTAGGTAATAGCGAATTTTCATTTTATTTTTGCTTTTTATCGGAGTCATATGCACCTACTGACAAGTGGATAGTCATTGCAAATGCATATTTTCGGGCAATCGTTACAGGTAACCCTTGAATAATTCAATAGATGTTATAGAGTATTCGTCGAGTAACGGCCAGTAAAATAGTTGTTTATTTTTTGGTCTCAATTGTCAAGTTTCTCTTATTATGATAGAGAAAAAAGATGAAAATAGTTCATGTTTCCGATGCAGATTCAAGAATTTCAACGGTAGCTTATCGAACTCTGCGGGTTATATATTCGTATTATTTCATCTAATTGAAAAACATAATTCAATCTTAGAATGTGTGACAGGTTCACTAATATAACACTTAATTATGCCAAATATGTACCGGTAAAACCACGAATATCATTGCCAACTGAATTTTTTTGATTTTTGTGAATTTTTACTTGACGAAAACGTAATCCATTCACATAAATCCAAAGAGAAGTACCCTACAGCACGGTAATAAGTAGAACAATCAGAATAAAACTAACAATTTGTTGACGATGCGTTTGTTTGTACGCAACTCATCAGAGCATCGAAGATAAGAGGCAAAAAAGTATGAATGGTCATAACAGTTTCATGTTCGAACAAAGAAAAAGTTTATAACAATCGTTACAAGATTTATTCTGGCATGTTGTTTTATAAATCACGAATAAAAATAAAACAAATATAAATTTTTTCATCAAGATATTGAAGATCCAAATATCATAGCCTCTAAATTCAACGATTTTTGAATTCAAGCTCCTGTAGATTTGGTGAAACAGTTATCTTCGAAAAAAAACTTAATCAACACAGAGAGTAATTTCAATACTGCCACCCTGTTTTTGAATCCATTTTCTAAAAATGAATTATTCACATTATTGAACAGCAAACTAAAAAACAAAAAATCGTCGGGTCCAGATGAGATTCCAATGTTTATATTGAAAAGGGTATTTCCCTCATTAATACAATCTTCAACACACTTGATCAATATGTCGTTCTCAACAGGTATTTTTCCCAAGTTCTTCAAACTGGAAAAGTCATCCTCATCTTCAAGAAACGAGATATGACCTCAATGGAGAATTATCGTCCCATAACAGTACCATACAGACTTTCAAAACCCTTTGAATATGCATTTTTAAATCGACCTCAATCATTATCATGGATTTTGTCTGAAAAAATCAACAAATACAGCAATGTTTTCCTCATTAAAACAAATAATCAAATACATTAAAGCAGGTGAATGTCCAGCAGTATTGCTGTGTGATTTTAGCCGTGCATTTGACCGTGTCAATCATCAAAAATTGATCACAAAATTGGAATATTGAGGAGAGGTGTTTCACTCGGGTGGATAACCTCTTTCCTCCAAAACCGAGAACAATTTGTGTTACTTCACACGGTAAAGAATGATCAAAATTTGAAGAGTAATTCAGAACGCTTGAGTTGGGAATGGGTGTTCCACAGGGTTCCGTGTAAGGCCCTATCTTTTTTGTTCTTTATGTGAACAGCATTGGATCTACAATTGCCGGAAGTCACTACACTGCTCATGCGGACGATTTTTCATTGACTGTGTCAGCACCAAATATAAGACAATTAAAGGAAAAGTGCTTGAATACTATCGAAAGAGTTTCTGATTTTTTCGAAAAACATGATTTAGTTTTCAATACGGATAAAACGGAATAAGTTCATATTCATAATGGTCAGAATAAAATCGAAACACTTCAATTAGATATGGATAAAGTTTCATTGAAAAATAGTAAACATTGTAAGGTTCCTAGGGATATGTCTTGATGAATGCATGAATTGGAATAGCAATTGCCAGCACTTAATATCTAATTTCAATCATTTTAGGTTTCTTTTAATCAATTTGAGAACGGTTTTTTTTTTTTTTTATTTTATTCCCAATAAACTACAGTTTATAAATAGGGAATATTTATATAATACATTCATTAAAAAGCTCAATCAGAATTGTTTATTACTCGAAAATGAAAAAAAAATAATAATAATAAAATAATTTTTCAATAAAAAATTATTCTAACAAATAATGCTTCATAGCAAATTTGAATTTGTTCGTTTGAGAAAAACATTTTATTCCAGTGGGTAATCCATTATATGTGATAACACCTTTATAGAAAATAGATTTTCTGGAAAATTCCGTCTTGAGATTTTTTGTTAACAAATTATTGAACTGCCTCGTTTTGTGGTTATGTACACTGTTAGATTTAAAAAATTTCATAATAGAATGTTTCTTATTAGTCACAATAGAATGCAAAATAGTACATATTTTCAGTTTATAAATAGAATCGATGTCGAGGAGACGATTTGGTTTATAAATATTCCTTGTTGGTTCCAAATAAGGCAAATGAAAAATGCATTTAATTGCTTTATTCTGTAAAGACTTCAGTGGTTTCAGAATGGTATTCGACGCAGTACCCCATATGCTGATTAAATATTGTAATTTCGAATAAATTAGTGAAAAATAAATTAATTTTAGATATTTCAATGGTATATAGCTCCTTATCTTGTACAAAATTCCAATGACTGGTGATATTTTTTTTTCGGATCAGATCAATATGAATATTCCACGAAATATTTTCATCTATATTCAGACCTAAAAATTTTATATTATATGACCTGTTAATTTTTTGTTGTCCTAGCAATAAAAATTTCGATTGTGATAAAATTGGTTTTTTATCAATGAATAAGAAAGAAGATTTTTCGAAATTTAAAGTAAGTTTATGAACATTGAGCCAAATAAATATTTGTTTCAAATCATTTTCCATTTGACATTGGATCACTTGCAAATCTTTATTGAAATATATTAAAGTTGTATCATCAGCAAATAATACCAACTTTCCAGTGATGTTCAATTCTGAAATTGAATAAATATATATTAGAAACAGTAGAGGTCCTAGTATGGATCCTTGTGGGACTCCACAAACAATGTTTTCCAATGAACTCTCACAGTTTTCCAAAGACACAAATTGTTTCCTATCATTTAAATAATTTTGTAACCATAAAAATGTATTACCTCTGATACCTATATCGAATAATTTAGTCAACAAGATTTCATGATCAACAGTGTCGAAGGCTTTACAGAGATCTAGCGATAGAAGTCCACATTTATTTTTTTCATCTAATTCTAATTGGATATTAGAAATCATATCCAATGCTGCACATTCTGTATCACTAGATCTCCGAAAGCCGTATTGATTTGGGTGGAAGAAGTTGATAGATTCGAGGAAGTTCAATAATCTAGTATACATTGCTCTTTCAAATATTTTGGATATGACTGGTAAAACAGATATTGGCCTGTAATTACTGATATTATCTTTTTTTTCCGTTTTTGAAAACTGGTGTTACTTTAGCAACTTTCAATTTATTTGGCATTTTACCGTAGTCGAAAGAAATATTAATTAATATTTCGAGTAATGGTGACACTTCTGATTTAACTTGTTTTAAAATTTTGGCACTAATTCTGTCGAATCCAGGCGCTTTCTTCGTACTGAGATCATCGATGATTTCCTCTATTTCTTCACAAGAGATGGGATTGAGGAATATGGATTTCAAATTATTCGTTCTTCTTATTTGATGAGTGCTGATTATTTTAGATGATAATTTGGGACCAATTTCTACAAAGTAGTTATTGAAACTATCGCAAATCTTCGTCGGATCAGTTATCTTATTTCCATTCACTTCAACATGGTCTATTTTAGGTTTCCTATCTTTACTGGGGTTTACAATTGAGTTGATAGCATTCCATGTAGATTTTGGTGTTCCACTCGAGAATTTTTCATCGAAAAAACGTTTTTTGGTACTTCTTACCTCTTCTTTCACGGATTTGTTATAATAATTGTAATTATCAATATTATTTTGAGAGGGATTTTTCTTTTTTTTTGCGAAGTATTTGTCTCTGATTCTTATTAATTTGGAAATATGTTCGTTGAACCATGGTTTTGAATTTGTTTTTAATTTAATTTTTTTTCAATCCTATTTCTGTCGAAAATGTTCTCTAATTTATCATAAATATGATCAACATCTTTCAATTTTTTCAAATTTGGAATTTCTTCGTTCAAATATAATAGTTCCTCTTTGATGATATCTTCGTTGAAATTGAAGAAAACTTTTGTGGTATATTTTTGTCCTGTGATTGATTTCAATTCAATTTCTAGTATTTGCATTTTATGGTCACTCAACGCATAGTTGATTATCGATAATTTTGATGATCTTGTGGAATTACTGATTATATGGTCGATCAAGGTCTTGCTTCTCTCAACTTCCCTTGTAGCAATGTAATCATTACATACATAAAAGTAGTTAGATTGGTAAATATCCAGTATTTTTTTCTGGTCAGAATTGTAACTAAGCAAATTTATGTTCATATCACCAAACAAATAACACTCAGTCTTTAGTTCATTGATATAGTCTAATTTCATGTCCATAAATTTCGAAAAAGTGTGTTTATCTGATTTGGGAGATCGATAAACAACTGCAACAATAATTTGCTGAATTTTAACAGCCAAAAATGTAAATTCAGATGGATCCATATAAATAACTTGCATTGGGATATGCTTTTTAACAAAAATCGCAGTACCACCACCTCGTTGTTTCGTACTACAATAGACTGCTTCAAAATTTGTTAAATTATAGAAAATCTCTTCCTCTTTCTTCATCCAAGTCTCTGTTATCACTAGGACATCTATTTCATGGTCATGGGTTATAACTTCTAACTCATCCATTTTGTTTTTCAGAGATCGGGCTTTTGGGTACATAATTTTTATATTTGTTGATTTCTGAAATTTATAATGGTCTATGGAAGTTAATTCAGAAATAGTAATATTATTGATTTTATTCATAGAAAGCTATTTTGGATTTGTTGACCATGTCAAAATATTTGTAACTTTCGCAACTATCAATTTCGTCGGCTGAATGTGAAATATCATATTCTTTCTTGAATTTTTCGTTGGCTACCATACAGTTTTTACATTTTTTTTCATGTTTATTCTTCTTACACTCTTCTAGTGAATGTTCACCAGCACAAAAAGAACATGTTATTTTGCTCTTGCAATTCCTTTTTGTATGGTTGAAACCATTACATTGATAACACCTGGTTAGTTTGTTGTTATCATGTACAATATAGGACTGCCAACCAAAGGAGATTTTACTGCCTAAATTGATGATTTTTCTAAAAAGATCACTATTAACTTTCGCAAATATGGTATAGGTTTTTTTAAAATGTATCAGATCATAATTTTCCTTTAGGCTCCTATTTTCATTTAACAGTTGTTCTATAAATTTTTCTTTTTCTTTTATCAGTTTCCTTAGAAGTATATTTTCTTTCTTCAAGTCTTGATCTTGAGTATTATCCTCTTCTTTGTCATAATCAATTTTGAGAAAATTAGTATCCTCTTGTGAAGATTGAGGATCGCCACCATCAAGAGAAGTTTTACTCTTTTTCTTCCTCATTAATGGAATTTCGGTTTACGCCCTGTGTTTCCTTACATCAAAGTTTTCAGCTGACGTTTTCAAATTGTGAACTGTCAGAAGTTTCGAAACGGATTGAAATGAAAAACTCTTGCTAATCACTGCAAATAATATCACAGGCCTTTTGAGACACCTTCAAAATATGTAAGAAACACCAATGTTTTGAAAACCACAATCCTTTCACTGGTAAAAATGAGACTTATATCAGAGCAGGTATCAATCGAAATCAATTACGTAGTAGAGATAGATCCTAGAATTAGGTATGGTGTTTGTGTCTGGGGTGTGTCAACATCGGCACAAAGTGTATTCATTGCACAAAAGCGTATACTTCGAACCTTGGCAGGTATTCCGGCAAGACAATCGTGTAGAAATCATTTTGGTAGCTTCAAAATGTTAACCTTAGTATCCATCTACATATTCGACATATGTGTTAATGTTTTCAAAAATGAATCAAATTTCATGCTGAACAATAATGTTCATCAACACAATACAAGAATTAAAAATCAATTTCATGTACCGTTTGCAAAGCTTAAAGTCGCCTACACTGCACCAGATTGCATGGGTTTGAAAATCTTCAATTGTCTTCCGAAGTAACTGAAGGCTACCGAACAGTTGTATAATTTTAAAGAAGAATTGAAACCACTTCTTTTGGACAAATGTTATTATACACTGTCGGAAAATTTCGATGACGAAAAGTAGTTTATGCAAGGTTAGATTAGTCATGGTTTTGTACTTTCGAATTGACAATTCCTATACGATTTCATGTTATCTTTGTGGAAAGATAGATTATCTGTCTATCTATTATATCATGGAAATGGGTCCATTTTCAGTTTTAGATGGAATGAGTCGATTTTAAAATGCATCACTGAGTTAATGAAAAGAGTTTCAGAAATAATTCAGTAATTCAATAGTCTGTTCCAAATTTCTAAAACTTCGTAAATAAACTGGGGCGCCTAAGTCGATATAAACCAAACTATCAGTTAACGACACATATTTTCACAAAAATTGCCACCCAGCAAACAGATACCTACCGAGGGGTAGCCTATAAAACATTTATTCTCGGTAAGCAAAATATTTCCTTGAAGCTCCACCGACAGCAATAGCGGTACCGAATGTTCTCCCTTGAACCACAGCTTAATAAACATATACACCGCACAGTGCGTAATTTCCTTAATCTAGATTCTAGAGTGACAAAAGTCAAATTTTACACCAGTCTACGCAGTTAAAATATTATATCGGATTATACCCATCCTTTGTATATTTATTCGTTCAGGGTTCAGTTCTGGCGCCCACTTTGTTTTTGCTTCATATCAATGATTTGCTCGAGAAAACATCTTGTTCAATACATAGTTTTGCGGACGAGAATACTCTTCATACCAGTTTCTCTTCCAGAGTCCCCATACCAGCTCGAGAAACAAAAATTCAAAGAAACATTCACGTCAATAAAATTAACGACGACTTGGCAAAAATAATAGAATGGGGTAACATGAACTTGGTAGAATTTAATGCTATGAAAACCCAGGCATGTCTCTTCTCAAGAAAAGCCGATCTATCATCATCAAATATTCAGATGTCAGCAGTAAATGTTCCAACAAAATCAAGTATCTCGATGCTAGGAATCACGATCAGTGATAATCTCTAATGGGGAAACCATGTGAGATCGATCGCTAAAAATGCTTCCCAGAAACTTGGATTTCTATTTCGTGCGAAGAAATACTTCACTTCTCGTCAGCTTCTAATGATCTACAAGGCTCAGATACGACCTGTCATGGAATACAGTTCTCATGTGTGGAGTTCGGCACCAAAACATCCATTGAGGCTTCTCGATTCTATTCAGAGAAAGACAATTCGTCTTGTTGGTGATTCTTCGCTCACAGATTCGCTCACTTCATTGGAACATCGTAGATGGGTCGGAGACTTGTATCCCTTCTATAGATACTTTCACGGTCGATGCTCTTTCGAATTGTTATCAATCGTTTCCCCCTTGGCAATATCTACACGGATGACTCGACGAGTGCGGAATTCCCACCCCTCTGTTGTGAATTTGGAAAACTGTCGAACCTCTCTTGCTCAGGGATCTTTTGTCAACAGAACAGCTGAGCTTTGGAACTCCTTGCCAAAAGAGGTTTTTCCTGAGGCTCACAAACTTCAGAAATTCAAAGTAAATGTTAATTCGTATTCCCTGTCCTTTTATTCACGCGGTGTTCTTTGAACATTACAGGGCTTCCTTTTCGTGTGAATCTGCATATAAAAAAAATTGTTATTTTCTTTGCATACTGTCAATTTTGTGATATATTTCCTGTATATAATGTTGTAATATATGTCTAAAACCTTGACAGTGTCTTCAAATTTCATTCGATACATTTTGTAATATATGGTTGCCAAATAATAATTCCAGAAAATTATTGTTCTTGAAAAAAATCCATTCGAATTATCCTTTCAGTTTACCTACAACACTATATTTTCAAAAACATTTATTATCCATTGAAATAATTAATTTTGATATTTCTTGAAATATATTATACTCGTTTATATATTGCGTTTTTAATGAATCATGATGCTGCTATAATAATAGTATACTGATTTTTTTTTCCACTCTATATCACCGAAACTACGTGAGATACGTAAAAAAATTAAGATTACTTTCATTTTGTACAAATAAATTATCTACAAACGGTCTCTGATTCGTATATCTTGTA
Source organism: Zygogramma bicolorata (assembly GCA_032362365.1). Classification (NCBI taxonomy): domain Eukaryota; kingdom Metazoa; phylum Arthropoda; class Insecta; order Coleoptera; family Chrysomelidae; genus Zygogramma; species Zygogramma bicolorata. The sequence continues at coordinate 2,814,240 of JAVJAQ010005583.1, read as the reverse complement.
TTTGTCATAGTTCGAAAGATAGGCGTTTAAACGTAAAATTTTATTATTACACTCTTTTATTCCACTACATCCCATAAACTGAGCGAGATAAAAAAATGTTACTGAAACTTTTTTGTAGATAATTTTATTTGCTACAAAAAACACCAGGGGTACTTTCACGTTTTCCTCATATTTGCAAAATTATTTGCGAATGAATATTTTTCCATTTTCAAGTATAATTTTCAACATACGGACATACGGCTATTAAAATATTCGTTATAGAGGTGAATTAATGCCTGTGTTCATCACAAACATCCTAAATAAATAAAAGAAATCATCATTTGAATTTAAAGCATTAATAAAATATATATTATTGTGCAACAGAAGTGATGAAATAGGGGCGGGCATACGGAACATTCAAGTCGTTCTGCCAGGTATTTAGAACTGCCATTTTGTTCCTCCAAGTGTCATAGACACTTAAAAATGTCAATAATAAAAAGATGCGCGATTTTTTGCAAGTTGGGGGCGTTCCACCACCCCCTTGTTCGGCTCTCCACAACACTTTCTCAAAATGAAGGCCTTAACTAAATAATCACGCAAAACTGTCACTGGCTGTGAGACTATTCCGAAGGCCAGTTTTTCAGATTTATCCCTCTAAGCAACCCACAAAATTTTCTTTCACATTCTGATCACAAGTTTCCGAACAATTTAACATAGATAAATAACGATCCGTGATTTAAATGCTTATGTGAATTGATTGTTCTTATTTTTTTCAGATTCTAATGAAATTCCTGGAGCAGACAATGAAGACAGGAGCTCATCTGTTAAAGTTACACCCATTTACGGTTTGCCTGTCATAGTGTATTTGTTTTATCGACATCTGTGATGTCGAAATGTTCTTATGCATTAAGTATTTATTATTAGATATTTATACCGAACTGGCTTTGCCAGATATCATAACGAAGTATTTCTTATTCGTTGAGTAAAGCATGGACCGTATTTTGCTTGAATCAGGAATTTTTACAAAACGCGGTTGAAGTGCAACATAATAATCAACAAATATCAATTATTGTCAACTCCGACGTTTCAACCGCCAGTTTTCATATCTTACACCAAATGCCACAACCCTTCGTTTCTGAATCTGGTGTAACCGATTAACACAAAATACGGTCTATTGTGGCATTTTGTTAAATAACAATAGAAAGTATACGAAACCATTCGAACAGCAGTCTCCCAATATAGAAAGAGGACGAGATAGGCTAGAGGTTTCAAAAAACAACAACTAAAACAAAAAAACTGATAATAAAAAACTATTATAATTTTTCACGAATGGTCTGGTGCTCAAGTAGAACTGTTCGGAAAATTCAGTCATATAGCCAATTGAACATCGAATTATACGAAGTATAAGTAACAATTTCTGATCATCAAAATATGAGAGAAATATGAAAAATCACTCTTCTTTTTCACTTAGTCAATATTTTATGATCAAATGTAGTTTGTATACAGGTAACGAATTCGTATGAATTCACAATTTTTGAAATCAATGCTTAACTTCAGAAGGCTGTGTCCTTATAATACTTGAATATTGCAGAAAAAATGTACATGAATACCTTCGGATAATTCACTGTTCCTCTCTTGATTACTTTTAAATAACTCATTGAGTTCCTCTTCGGCCTTTGTGAACTGCTTTAGAAAGTAATTCAAAACCGCCTATTACATATCAAATATTGATTTTCCATTACTGTGGACAACAAATACTCATTGTTTGGAAGATATTTACCATCCATTACCTATTGTTCAGATAATTTATCATATCAATCCATTTGATCGACTCAAAGATTTCGATTTTGTAAAAAAATATTATTCTTCCGTTCTCAATAGTGAAAAATCAATGCGACTGAAAAATCCAAACGAAATATTTTTAGCTGTGCGAATGTGTAGGAACTATGGATGCCTCTATTTCAAGACTTATTTACCAAAACCGAAGTTGCCCATATATATGTGTGTGTAAATAATGAATACTAAATTATGTCTATTCTTAAAAAAAAATATGGATGAATGTTTGTGTGAGCATGTGTGGTTTGAAATTGTTTTTGCTCTATAGACTCGCTCAGAGAATATTGCCCTAGTATTGTTAACTATATTGTGATTGAAATTTATTTATATACCTGTAGAAAATAAACAGTACTTAAATTAACCTTGTGTTTAGTTGACAGTCAATCAAATCATGAAATCCCAGTCATAATTATTATACACCGACACACCAGTTGAAGTAATTTCAATAATTGTTTTTAAAATTGTTTCTAACAAAATTTTTTTTGAACAAACTTAAATTAAAAAAAAGAAATGAATTAGAAAAACTCTATAAAAATGAGTCAAGAAATTTGAAATTTAAAAATAGAAATTCACCATGTATGGAACGTAGGTGAAATGTAGATAGATATTTTTATCAATGCCCAAATCTATGGATCATCTGTGGTATAAAAATATAGTGCTGCATCATTTATTGCACATCTATCGCTCGAAATACTAAATATCTTGCATTATTAACAAGATAATTGACAAAATGGTTAAGGCTCTCGCGGCCAAGGTTTTCAGAATCGCTACTTTTGTTCCGGTTTGAACGCCGTCGTTTTTTTGATTTTCATCCTGACGTTTTGATCGGAGTCAAACTCAAGATGTATAAGCCTCTGAAGAAGCTAGCCACTCGCGCCAGAGAAACGTCAGGAAGAAATTCCAAAAACGGCGGCCTTCAAACCCGAACAAAAGTAGCGATACCATCGTCCATAGATATTCTAATAAGTCTGGTAACTCCTTTGATGTGGTTAAAATATGCCGCTTTTTTTGCGAGCGGTCGTAAATCATGCGGGCTACAAGCAGAAATACGTTATACGAGGGTCAGTCAGCAGCGCGAACAATATGTTTACTCGAAAGTGTGTCTACGAGGGTCAGGCGTCAAGTGTTGATCATATTCATTATATATTATTTATGTTTTTGTATGATCTTTCATTGAGATGATTATATTATATGAGATTCTAATAACAATAAATTGGGGAATATTTCGTTGTAATAACTGGCATGAATAACCTGATTTCTTAAATTATGGGCAGGTAAAAAAGTGAGATACTTATAAAGTGACTTCACAATAAAGAAAAATGAAGATGAATAATCTTTATTTACATATTAAATAATTGAATGGTGATTTGTTGTTTTCTTGAGTATACCCTAATAGTATAATTATAATCTATTCAGTACTTTGGCATATATATTTAGACACATTTCAAATATTTAGCTGGGGGTTGGTTGGAGTTAGGTCGAATAACTGAAACTACTATTATTTCTTTGCCGACGTTTCGACTTGTATAAAGTCATCGTCAATGTACTACAAAGTTACAGTAAATCAGATATACATACACACAAGGTAAAAAATTATTGAAATTTGCGACTAGAATCACTTCTGCGAATGAGAGGTCAAGATTGAGTACATTAGTTTGCTACAATTCAATTGACAGTAAAAATGTAAAAATAGACATAAACAAAAATCAAAAACTGTAGGAAACGGTTGAACTCACATAAATTCCTGGTTTTCTTGTCTATTGAAATAAAAATTGAAGGACATTTACATAAAAATAAAAATTCCCAGTTTTCGATACTGAAATATATATTTTGTTTAGTGTTAAGTGAGTTCCTAATTTTATTTTCAACGGTCGCTAACACAGTGGACGTTACGTCGGTCAGAAATATACTTCTGTATATTTCAGTATCAAAAAACTGGAAATTTTTATGTAAATGTCCTTTTATTTTTATTCTAATAGACAAGAAACCAGAGATTGGGTTCTACCGTTTCCTACATTTTTGAAATTGTTCTTCATGTCTCTTTTTACATTTTTACTGTCAATTGAATTGTACCAAATTTACTCAATCTTGACCTCTCGTTCGCAGAAGTGATTCTAGTCGCAAATTTCAATAATTTTTCACCTGTATGTGTGTATTTATATCTGATTCACTGCAACTTTGTAATGCCCTGAGGATGACTTTATAAAAGTCGAAACGTCGGCAACGATATTAGTGGTTTCAGTTCAGTTGTTCATTTAAACATTGAGATCTCATTTGCCTGTTTGCAAATTTGATTGTGTAATAGATTCGAACTCTTGGAAACAATGAAAGTAAATAGTCTTTGGGAAAATTGCTACATGGATGGCTGAATTCTACATTGGAATATTCTTTCAGAAATATGTTTCCTGCACCATCATGTATGCAGTAATAATCATTAAAATCATCAATCATTAAAATTCGAAACAAAAATATTTTCTAATTGTATTAAATACTTACAAAAATCATTGGGAGGGACTGTTAAGCCACCAAATATATTTTTACTACCTTTGTAAGCTTTGAGCTCACAACATGAAGTAGACTTGTCTCTTTCGGATGATGAACAATATTCCAAACAAATATGACAAGAATGTTTAAAGAGACATCTACGTAAAAAATATCCACCAACATAGACCAGTGCATTTCCCTCCTCTGATATCAAATTCCTATAATCGGTTGATTCTATTTTTATAATTGGAGAAATATTTTCTTAATTTTTTTCCTGAAAACTTTTAATATTTTTCAATGACTCCGATGTTATACTATGCAAAATATCGCTACTGTCTTCCATAAAATTGCTGCCTTCTGTCTCGTGCAAATATCCTATAGCAAAAAGTTTTTTAAATGCTCTGGTAAACTGAATGGCAGTTGGATTTCTAGCGTTTCCACAAGCATTTCTGATTTGACCACAGTAATTCTCGAGACAATCCTGATTGAGATTACGCGTCAATAAAAATTTATAATTTTCAATTTTCATTATTTTCCATAAATTCAAAACGGAGGAGATAGTAAGCCTCCAACCAAAAATAAATTCCAGAGAATTCGTAACTTTCTTTCCTCATCAAAAAATGTTCAAATAACTACAAGAATAAAAGTTCAAATATAATGTTCCTTTCGCGCACTCAGTTTAACCGGCCGGAACGACGCGAACTGTTCAATCGGAGACACTCTGTTAAACTGGCTCCCCCGTCAGACGGGCACTGACGACCGACCGGCCAGGCAAGGGACGCGCGAGGACGGACGGTGATGATTTGGGTCGCTGCTGAGAGTGAGCGGACTTATTAGAATATCTATGGACGATGGCGATACTGAACAAGATAATTATCCGACCCTTGCCCGCACAAGGCTCTGCCTTCTGGGGAGTTCGTAAGTGTTTGACAAAGGGTAATGTGTTTAGATGAACGATCGAAAGCTATAATAATAAACTCTACAACGTGCCCTTTCTAAGTGAAAAAATACTTGAAACTGTAATAGTCGCTCCCAAAATTCACAACCTCAAATAGCAGTGGTGATTTATAGCTGGACTTTTCATGAATCAGATAGAACACGTTAATAAATTGTTCACATGAAAATGACAAAAAATTTGACAGCAGTATTGTATATGCCGTTCATAGTTTCGTGCTGGGTAATCGCACATTGAAAGGTAAGGCCTCGTTTATCCATTGCTCGCATAACTTTTGACTTCTGAGGGTTGACGTTCGTCAACTGGTTAGCAGCGAACAATTTCACAAGAACAAAACAAAACAATCGTACGAGTAAAAGAGAGGAAGCAATATACCTCATGATTGATATCATTAATTATGCTAGTCGTGAACAGCTTGAGTCATGCCGTTTACTTGATTTTGCATGGTAGAAAGCGAGATTCGAATCAAAGAGTAAGGATATTATTTATTAGAATATAGGATTTTCTCGCCTGAAACGAGAACTTTCAATTATTTTCCTTCAGCCTAAAAAAATACTTTCCGAGTGAGTCGTACCTTCATAAAATACGATTGATCAATTTCGATATTAACAAGTTGGACAAATATTCTCTACTCATTACTACTCGATATCGAAAATGCTATCGATAGAGTACCCGAAACAAACTGAAAAGAGTCGCATTCCACATTACTTTTGCAAATTGAGTTGGGTTCTTTAAAATGTATACAGTATCAATTCTTCTCTAGATCACACTTGGTTAACGGAAGGCTTGTCGAGTAAGTATTTATTGTTATCGTGTCGATAATCCTACGAACTATATATTTTTTGTTCAGAAGTCGAAACATGTGCGAGCAATGGATTGAAGAGGCCTTACCTTTCAAACTTTCAACGTGCGATTACTCAGCACGGTGGCCTGGCAGGGATTTGAACCCCAGTCTTCCGCTTGAAATGCGGATGTGCAAACCCCACATTACCGAGACCTCTCATATTTCTCTATTTCTAGATTATATTCCTAGATTCGCCCTTCAACATTACTTTGCGATATTGCATTGCAACAACACATATGTCCCAGTCATGACAATAACTAATCATATGCGTTTTCTGACGCTCATGTCAAAGAAGATTTACGTATAACGTTCGTCACTTGCCGCTACACAGCCGCTATTCCTGTGGTCCCCACCACTACAGAATTTCATAACCTCCACACTATTTTTCTTGCGACTACGCAAGACTGCCAGCTAAAAACAGTAATCCAGTAAACTACTCAATAAGAAACACCACCAGTACTTGTTTGTTGATATGACTGAATGACTGCAAAATGATGACACTGCTGGTAGACATGCGCACTCAGGGTATATTTGTCGAATTGTCAGATGCGCTTCTTGTTCGTGTTTACGTAAATATTCTTTGCTCATGTATTAAAAACATATTTGTCGCCGCCTCTCTCTCCCTGTTAGTCGGACGGACACGGAACGAGAGACGAATATGTTTTAAACACATGAACGCCAGAAAAGGCCTCACCATTGTCTAAGGATGACATCCTTAGACAATGGCCTCACGATTCGGTGATCGTGATATAATGGTCGCGTCTAACAGCTTACAGCGCTTAAAGCCGCTTCACAAAATTTTACAGTTTGCGATGGTGTAATGTCAAATTTTGTTAAGCGGGTTTAAGCGCTGTAAGCTGTTAGACGCGGCAAATGATTCAATTGCCAAATTTGAATTTAGACCAACCAGAAAGTTATCGGATCGTCGTACGATCGGATTTCGGATCTGTCTGAATCCAGTCTGAAGCGGTTTAAGCCGTAGAACAATTTGACATTTCACTAAGAAGAACTGTTAAATTTTTGTGCAGAGGCTTCAAGCGCTGTAAGCTGTTAGACGCAGGGAATGCATTGGGCCTCTTTTGATGTGTTTTGTGAATGTACAATTTTGACACAGAATAATGAACAATCAATAATAATGAGGTGTTTTCTGGCGTTTAATCGTATTCGAGGGTGTATTCAGAAACAATTCGTCGTGACGCCTCTAATAACAAAAGTCGCCAGAATGAAACAGTTGAATCAGTTTGTGTCGATTAAAATATCAGACATGAATAATAGAACGAAAATTTTCAATCGACTGGCTCTGATCAAACAACCCCGAATAAACTGTTAACGACTAAAACTTTTCCACTTTCGCCTCTGAAAAGAGAGTACAAAACATTCATAAAAAGGGAGCATCTCATTCTACCCACATTTCGTAACACCCACAGTGCATAACACCCAAAGTGCGTAACACCCAAATGTCATAACTCCCAAATTTCGTTATGCCCACACTCACCGAACATACCCGAATGATGCCCTGTTGCCAAATTCATCCTTCTTTTAGGTTAGGTTAGTTAGGTTAAGTTAGATTGGTTTAACAGGAAATTGCAGAATATGAAGAATATCCGGTAAATTTTGCAACAGTGCATCATTCGGGTATGTTCGGAGAGTGTGGGCATAACGAAATTTGGGTGTTATGACATTTGGGCGTTACGCACTTTGGGTGTTATGCACTGTGGGTGTTACGAAATGTGGGTGTTACGCACCGCACCCCATAAAAATAGACGATTCGTTTCGAATCAGTTGATGTGACGTCACTGATTCAACAATACATTTCGAATACATGAATGCCAGAAAACACCCTGAACTGTAACTTTGATTTGACAAGAATGACAAGTTCGACATCATGTCATTTACCTTTTTATGAGGTTAATTTGAATTTTGAAAAGGTTAGGATTTAATCTCTGATCTCTGGCATGATTTGACTAAAATCAATGGTATCTAGCACTTCATTACGCAATATAATCCTTGGAGTACTCCTTCAAATAATCATACCTTCACAGATCGTTTGTGACAACATCACGATGTCAACACATAACTTTCCAGTTTTGAAAAATGATAGGATCCTGAAAGCTGCCAGGGGAGAAAAACCAGACAAACTTCCAATATGGATTATGAGGCAAGCAGGAAGGTATTTGCCAGGTAAAAAAGCAACTTATGTGACTGTAAAACTGGGTCACAAAAATATCCTCGAGGATTGATTCATGTTTCCACTATCTTTGTAGAATTCATGGAGTTTCGTAAAAAACACTCATTCTTTGACATATGTCAAACACCAAGTTTAGCATGCGAGGTAACTCTTATGCCTATTCGAAGATACGAGTTAGATGCAGCTATCATCTTCAGCGACATATTGGTTATACCACAAGCTCTAGGATTTACTGTTGAGATGAGACCTGGAGTGGTATGTTATAACAATTATCTGTTGTCACTACTGCATTGTAATTACTTCAGAGATATCATATGAAACTGTATTCCAGGGACCTGTGCTTCCTGAACCTCTGACTCTGGATAATCGCAAGGACCTCAAAAAAGATGGTGCTGTTGAAAGGTTGAGATACGTTGGAGAAGCTATCACTCTTACTCGCCATAAACTTGAAGGGAAAGTTCCCTTAATTGGATTTTCTGGGGCACCTGTAAGTATTTTTCTCAGCACCATCATTGACATTAATGCATGGTTCATAGACTAAACTTTAACTTCAAAAAGTTCCAACAATGCTAATCAATGGAAGCATTCATACACGACACTTTTACTTTAACATTTTGTGTTTGAACCACGCATTACTCAGCTATTTTATAACTTCAAAGTAATGGAACTTCATCTCATTTAAAAAGTGAAAAATTTGTCCAATTATCATCGAAGCTCTATATCTTGGAGAATATTTATTTTTTTGTGTGGCCTTCTACTCAATTCTTGTAATTCAGAAACATCCATACATCTTGCAGCATCACCCTTCTTATAGATTTTCCAAAGACATTGAGAGATATTGGATAATGTGATTTGAAAGCTTTCACAAGAAGTATTCAACTCTAAATGTATCTACTTGTCTTCAAGAAGTTGAAATTTTGTCACGTTTTTACAAAAAGGTTTGTTACCTAAGAATGTCACTTTTGAGAAGTCATTTGCTTTTTTGGAATAGCCTACTGGATTAAAATTTTGATGGGACAATTTCAAGGAATCAGTAAATTTTCCGAGGAAAATAATAAAATTATATAGTGGGTTCTATTGCAAAAAGTAAAAATTAATGATATTAGGTAATAATTGACAAGAGCGCCCATACTCGGGGGCAAGAAAGGCTACTCCCCCCTCGCTTTCAGGAAAAGAAAAAATATACTTTTATCATGTGTAGACAAGTCAACATATTCTTCAATTTTTTGAGAAAATGTTATAGAAATTATTTCTTCCTTAGGGTTTTCAGAATAGGATTATTATTTTTATGTGCAATATTAAACACTAGCGCTCCTAACCCATTAATCAAATTATCCGATCGCTTGAAATTGGCACTGGATCATCTACCCCTTCAAATGTACATTTCTCTGTCTTTGGTCCTTCCCCAAAGTCAATAACGCCTCTGAACGTTCTCAGTGAGGCTGAGTGATTTCACTGAACAATCCAACAAAACGACATGGCTGCTCACGTACATAAAATAGGCATATTTTGATTTTTCAATTACGTGTTTTGTTTTTGGTAAAATAATACAAACTGTTAATGATGAAAGGTGATTATACTAAAATAGAAAAATATGACTGAATCTGTCGTTGGTCTACCCTAAATTGAATATTAATCTGTCACAAGTTTACATTTAGTTTTCCTTTATTTCAGTGGACTCTGATGAGCTACATGATCGAAGGTGGTGGCTCAAAAACATACAGCAAAGCTAAAAAATGGCTATATGCACACCCAGAGATATCTGCTGATACACTACAGCTATTATCAACAGTTATAATCGACTATTTAGTGATGCAAATACAGGCTGGTGCTCAGATTGTGCAACTTTTCGATAGCAACGCAGAATACCTAAATAAAGGTCTGTACATCAAATTTGGTATACCTTATCTGGAAAAAATTCTTCATGGTGTAAGAAACGAGCTGAAAAGATTGAATCTGGAGCCAGTACCAATGGTTAGTATCCTAGCTTTCTCTAAACTAAACAAAGTTCCCAACAATTTCCATTCTCCTACTTACTGAATTTGGGTAAATGCGATGTCATGAAACTCGTAGTCACTCTTTGTCATTGATGTCTCATTGTACATGAATATCCTACGCCTCATCAAAAAGATCCACTAATGACAAAATTTTCACAAAGTGTTCTAGCTTAGGCAAAAGAGTTGGCTTTGTGTTTTTTTGCCTGCTTCAAACAAAGTCGATGTCGTTTGATATGAAAAATACCACGAATAGCATTTACTACTACTATTGTTCTAACTCACTCCAAAGAAGAATGTGAAAGTGTATTAACCTGATATGAGACTGTAGACATTTTTTTCGTATTCAGGATTCCCCTTGTATTATGTTGAGGTGAGGCTATCTATACAGACTTTTCTAAAGCCTTTGATAGGGTCTCTCATGAATTGTTGATTAAAAAACTGTATGCCATTGGGATAGGTGGTAAGATGTTGGATTGGATAAGCAGTTATTTGATAGGTCGTTCTCAATCAGTGAGGTTAAATGGTATTATCTGAGAACCTTATGTAGTAAAATAAGGAGTACCTCAGGGATCCCATTGTGGCCCATTGTTGTTTTGCCTTTTCATCAATGACATTAAAACTAAAATTCAGTATTCTGATTTTCTCCTTTTCGCTGATGATCTGAAGATCTTCAGAGTGGTGGAAAATATTTACGATGCCAATCTTCTCCATATAGATCTCAATAATATCTCAGAATGGTGTTATGCAAATTGTCTTTATCTTAATAATAAGAAATGTTTCTCTATGGTGTTTAGTAGATCACAATCGGCAATTCAATTTGATTACCGATTAGAAGATGATGTGTTAGTTAAAAAACAAGAATGTAAAGATTTGGGTATATTATTAGACAACAAGCTTTGTTTTAATAACCATGTGAACTATGTTTCCCGAAGAGCGCTTAAAATGCTTGGTTTTATTGCGAGGTCATCAACAAATTTTTCCCCTAACACTATAAAAGTTTTATATTGCTCTCTAGTCAGATCCATTGTTGAATACAATACCATAATTTGGAATCCATACTATGACAAATATATTCATCAAATAGAAAATGTATAAAGAAAATTTCTAAAAATCATAGCTTACAAACTAGGTCTAGCTGTTGGTGAATATAATTACAATTAAGTAATGAACTTGATTAGCCTACCCAATCTAAGTGATCGCAGGATTATGATATCGTTGGTTTATCTCTTCAAAATTATCTCTGGCATAATCGATTCTCCGGAAATTCTCTCTATTATACCGTTCAATGTTCCAATTAGGCAAACTAGACAAAAAAACTTATTCGTTGTTCCACATCACTCAACTAACTATGGCTTTTATACACCCATCTCAAATATGTTGAGATTGGGAAATATATATTGTCATGGTGTTGATTTCTATTGCGAAAATCCAAATATTTTTAAAAAAACAAATAGCTAGATTGTTGTTTAATTGATTGTTATTTATGATTTAGTGATAATGTTGCAAAATTGAAATTTTATTATTTTTATGTTTATATATTTCAGATATTATTATATTTTTGTATTCTGATGTGATTTCAAAGTGATATAGTGCATAGCTTAATCGTCGCAACATGTTTGTTATTTCTTAACTGTATTGGGGTAACCCGTTTATAAATAAATAAATTAATCATTGATTTAATTGCATATATGGAGTCCTAGTACAATACACTTATTTTCATATCTTGCATGATTTTCATTTGTATTTTTCTCTTTTGAATTTTCATATTCTGTTTTAGATACTTTTTTCAAAAGGGGCCCACTACTGTTTGGAAGAGCTGGCACAAATAGGGTATGATGTTCTTGGAGCCGACTGGACAATGAATCCCCAGGTTGTAAAATCAACCTTGGAGGGCAAGAATATCACAATTCAAGGAAATCTTGATCCATGTGCTCTGTATGCCTCCAAGGAAGATTTGACAAAGTATGCCAAGAATATGATCGAAGCATTTGGAACTGACCGATATATTGTTAATTTGGGACATGGTATTTATCCAGATACCTCAGTGGATTCTGTAGAAACACTCATAAAAGTTGTTCATGATGTTCCTGTGTAGACTATATTTGATAATTTATTGTTGAATCGTTTTGATATTTTGAATAAAGAAACTTGAATATTTTTCAGCATATCATTCCAATTGAGGAAAATTAACATATGCTTCAATCATGATTGTCAAAGTATGAACAACGTTTTAACATCAGATACTGGTAATCATTCATAACCTTGAAAGTTATTCATGCTTTTGTCCAGAATTTTTTCAGAAACTTGTTGCTAACAGATTTGAATTTCATATTCTCGTTCTCATACCTTGAACACGAATATGAACACTGATCATTCAAAGACTTTGACTAGGAAACAAGTACAGCCATACTACAGGCTGAAACTGTAAATACTTTTGAACAACTACAAAATACAAATACCCAAGAAAATACTGACAATGAAATAGGAGATGGTTGGCAAACTGCACATAGTCGATTTAAGAGAAGACGAACATTTCTGGTAGGTGATAATGCCCAAAATGTAAACATCCAAACAGTACCAAGAACTGTATCTTTTCATGTAACCAGGTTGAAACCAAACACGACACCAGAAGAATTAATGAAATTTTTGAAACCAAAAATTCCTGAAGTTATTTGCGAGCCACACTCGTCCAAGCATCCGGAAATATATTGCTCAATGAAAGTTACGTTCAACAGAAATCTTCTGAAGGAAGCGTGGAATCGACAAGTATGGCCTAATGGATCACTTATATCTTTTTTTAGGAAAAGGAGGATGCTTTCACAAGAGATGGATCCTCAAACTACAGGGAGGAACATGCAGGGACAAATGAACACTACTCAAACCGTGAAATAAATTTGACTCATCGTCATTTGAGGAACGATGCACACATAAACGTTCCGATAGGCGAGCATACATTACCTACATCAGACAAAAATCAGTATTTGTCAATTTTTCACTTAAATACACAATCCATTACAAATAAACTGGATATTTTAAATATATATTCACAGTCACTGCTATCATGTTCTATGTTTTAGTGAAACTTGGCTGAGGGGTGAACTGCTTCCCACAATAAAATTAAACAATTACAACTTGGTCAGTAGCTACTGTAAAACAGAGTTTGAACACGGAGGAGTTGCAATATATGTACATAGAGATATAATAGCTGAAGCGATAAATGTTAGAGGTTATTGCCATGAGGTTGATGCAGAATTCACTGCAATCTTAGTAGGTAAAGTTCTAGTGATTTGTCTATATAGGTCAGGAAAGGGGATACTAATGAAGTTCATAGAAGCATTGGAACAACTTTTAGCAAAGGTAAGTACTAAATTTGAAAATATGGTAGTTCTTGGAGACTTCAATGTAGATTTTCTGAAGGATACACGGGAAAAAAACATACTTACAAATTGTATAAAAGCATACAACTTGATATTTAATATCTGAGCCAACGAGGGTAACAGAAAAATCATCTTCATGTCTCGATAATGTGTTAATTAATTGTAATCTATACAAAGGAGCAAATGTCATCAAAGAAAATATATCAGATCATTATGGGGTAGATATTCACTTATTAGAGGTTGAAAATCTGGAAGCGGTTAGTTTGGAGTCAATTTGTCGTCCAATAACAGATTTGGGAAAAGCAGAATTTAGAAAAATCATCAACAATATAAATTGGTACGAGTACTATAAGTCAAATAATCAACATTTTTTGGGAAAGTTTTTGAGTGAGTAGTTATGATATGCAGTGGAGGTGGCTTTTCCACAGAAAAAAATAAGAAATAAAAATACCAAAGTTAATTGGTTTGATAGGAATTTGGAAGAAATGAGGACTGAAGAAAAATTTATGGTTAAGTACTGAAAATGTATGTCTGAAAAAGGAGTTTGATAATTTCAAACAGGATTATAAAAAAGCAATCAAAGAAGCAAAGTCTAATTCCTTTAACAATCTAATACTAACGAGTAATAATGTAAGTAAAACAACACGGTCTATCATAAATTATTTTAACAAAAAATCTGATAAATTATTGAAAAATAGTAGTTTAACAGCAAATGAATTGAACAACTTATCTGCCGATATAAATGATAATTTGATTGCAAATATACCACCAACATGTAAAAATGGACCTGATTTACTGAATATAGCTGTAAAAGATTCGGTCTTCTTACGACCTACAAATAGGACGGAAGTCAGCAGTGCGATTTCATCACTTAAAAATTCGAAAAGCATGGACCCTTACAATATCAGTCCAACAATTATTAAAATTGTTCATGACATGATAAGTGAACCTATAGTGCATCTAATAAATGTATGTTTCTCAAATGGAGAATTTCCAGACGTTTTAAAACTGTGTAGAGCCACCCCCATACACAAACAAGGCGATATCAATGATTGTAATGAAATTCCGGTTTTGTCTAAAATTATCGAAAATATTCTGAAAGAAAGGCTTACAAACTATCTAAAAGGAAGAGAATTGATCAGTGAAAGACAGTATGGTTTTAGAAAGTTATATTCAACCACTCAAGCTGTGACATTCATTCAGTAGCAAAAAATAAAGACATGGGTATATTAACCAGAGCTATGGTATGCGACCTATCCAAAGCATTTGATAGTGTATGCCACGATATGCTTATAAGTTAGAAAAATATGGGATAAGGGGTTCAGCAATAAACTTGTTAAAATCATAACCGGTAGAAGTCAATATATTGTTCACAACATTACATCTGATATACAGTTAATCAAACACGGTGTTCCCCAAGGATCTGTATTGGGTCCTCTACTGTTCATTTTATACATGAATGATTTGCCATTATATGTTGATATAGCTGATACGTTTCTCTACGCAGATGACACTACATTTATAATTGAATCTAGTAATATCGGTTAACTTGAAGATTTGTCAAATGAAGCAAAAAAAAAATATGAACAATATTTCAATGCAAATGTATTCTGTCTGAACAAAGATAAAACAAAAATTTTTGATTTTAACAAAGGAACATATATTGAAAACGAAAAAAATGTGAGAATTTTAGGTTTTCATATAGACAGCAATCTTAGCTGGAAATCCCAAATCACAGAAATAAATAAAAAAATGTCTAAAGGTCGCTTTGCCCTGAGGAGAATGAGAAGCATAGTGAGCAAAGATGTTCTCAAAATTGCATATTTTGGTCTAATACAATGTCATCTGCAATACGGGATATTATTGTGGGAGCATCATCAACAAATGACGCCTTTATAACCCAAAAAAAAAATCAGAGAGATGGTTCGAGCTAACTACAGAGAGCATGCAAAACCTTTTTTCATTGATTTAGAGATTCTTACAGTACTAAGTTTATATATACTTGAAGCAATCAATCAATCAATCTCAGAGAGATGGTTCGAGCTAACTACAGAGAGAGCATGCAAAACCTTTCTTTATTGAATTAGAGATTCTTACAGTACCAAGTTTATATATACTTGAAGAAATCTTATATGTTCATAAAAATAAAGACAAATACACTACTGGGACACAGATACATGATTACAATACCAAAAGTAAAGATGTCATTATAACAGCAAAAATGAATTTAGTAAATACCGAAAAACAAACTGAAGCATTATATGGTAAAATATATAATACTCTGCCAAAAGAATGGAAAAACTATCAAATAATAAAATTAAAATTTGTGATGAAGCAGCCTCTCATTAGCCAAGCATTCTACTCAATAAGTGAGGATTTTGAAGCAGATTGGTCAGCTTGATTAAAAGGCTAAATGGAAATTGTCTAAGCACAAAAGTGACTGTATAAGAATTTGGATATATCTGTAATTATTTATTGTGTACGATGTTTAGAATAAGATTTGTAAATTTTAAATTTCGTTTATCTTGTTGTGACGTGTCTAAACAAATTATGTGTGTTGTCTCTCAGTGTACATAAGTTGTAATATGAAGACCAATGAATTCTATCTATCTATCTATTTTGAAGCTACCAACTTATGTTCTGGAACAAATTTTCTATTATAGGAAACCAAAACAGGTGTAACTCATAATTCGTCAATTTCGAATACCGAAAATGATCAATGGATTGATTCATCTACAAGATTATTCTGCATAAAACTTTTTTCATAAGTGTTGTTGGAAGATGTTATCATTTATATTAAAAAGTTGAATAGTTGGAATAAGTCCTGAAATAAAGTTCATGATAATAATGTAATTTGTTGTTGATATATTATCTCCTATTTAAAAGGAATAAATAGGATTTTTGAAGCATGTTCAGATAGAAATAAAATGAATTCTATTTTTCAAGAGGTTACACCACCCAATGAAAAAGAATTCAAAATAATTATGATAAAATTGTACTATAAACAGTAATATTATTCTAGATTCATGAATTGAGGTAGAATGTATATCATAACACCTCCCTAACTAAATGTTATAATAAGATCAAATCTTTTTTTGACACAGAAAAAAGTGTGATATCACTGAAAAATGAACTTTCCAGATTTTTGATTGATGGTTGCTTCTACACAATAGACGAATTCTTCGATTATAATTTTTAATTCTGGCTTAGAATTTCTCAATGTGTGGAGGTCTTTTGATTCATGAGTTTTTGTGAATTTTTCTTTTTAATATTTTACTATGTATCGCGTACTGTAATGTTTAGTCCAGTGGAATATATGTGTATATAATGTATGAATTTTAAACTGTAATTCACAACACTTCAAATTATTTTGTTTGTTGTATTTTTTCTTTTGACTAGTCCAATGAGATTTTTTTCGCGTATAAACTGTTTTTATATGTGTGAAAATCTTTAGAGATGAATAAATTTACTTAATTAATCAAAATAAAACTCACATAGATAAAATATGTTCATGAGAATTTTTCGAAATATTATTTTTAGAGCATTTCATTGCCAATTATTGATTTGCTTTATTGAAGAAAATCTAGATATCTGATGACATATTGTCTTATTGTTGTTTTGCAAAATTCCATAAACAGATGCTGATGTTCAATGATGTGCAGATCATCTGATATTGGGTGAATGAAATTGAACTCATTGAACAGTATGGAGCAACCAGTTTTCGGCTCAGGATATATAATTTCCATTGCAGGAAACTGAAATAGGATACAACCATAATAATTGACAATCAACCCAAAAATTAAAAAAGATTTATTTACTCGAATGTTGATGCTAATATTCTTGCCTAAAATATTTTCAATAATGATTTGTCTGATTTTTGGCAGAAAGTTTCTCCAAGAAATGAAATGCGTATCACAATGTCCCTCAAAATTTTAACAATATCGTCCGAAAAGTCATATATTTATGGCATATACAGGTCAAAATTTCATGAAATATGATATTATTTCAAAAACAATTTTCAACTCTCAAATATCAAAAATTCAACCATATCAATGTTGTTGAAATAGATGAAACAAATGATGGGAAAGGGTAAAATAAATATTGGTTATTAAAAAATTTCAACACAATTTATTACCTTCATTCTTCCTAATGAAATGATGTTTGAACTTTTCCAAATTGCTACCTGTTATAATTACCTTAACTTTCATAATCTGTTGATTTCTTTCATCTGGCGTTTCTGATATCACAGTGGCATTTTTGAACAACCATTGCATTTCATCTCCCCCATTAGGAACCCGAACTGTTAGAATTTGCCTAGCAGTATATTTCAGAACTGCTTTTTCCAGAATTGCTCTCAAATTCTCCAAACCTGAAAATAATGTTCTATAACTGAGTTTATAATGAAGATGAAATAATACCTATCCCTTTTTTTGCTGAAATGGTTATTGTATCCACAGTGTCCAATTTACTCATCAGATCACATTTATTTCCAACGCTTATGACCTTATCCATAATATTCTCAGAACCAGTCTGAACACTCAAACTTTTCAATGTGTTCACTACATGATTTCGTTTATATTCGAAACAAGAGCTAGATAAGTCTTCCACATGAATGATCACATCCTGGAAGAAATCAATCATTTTTTCACTCAATAATTTCAAAATCTTTCATCCCTCTGAACAATTTGGAACACAGCACATTTTCAAATTATTTTTCGAAGAAGGTGATGTACAAAATAATTTTAATGAAGAACCATTGAGTTTTTACCAGTATTACAATAAATATTCATTGGGAATCTGTGCATAAAGTTACTCACTGCTAAAACCGCATCTTCTAATGTTGCTACAAAACACTCTATGAGATTTGTGGGAATATCGGAGATAAATCCTACTGTATCTACAAAAAGCACCTTCAGGCCAGATGGCAGGATTCCAGAATGAACTGTCACATCAAGGGTAGCAAAGAGCTGATTTCTTGGTTGCAACGACTCTTCCCCAGTTAGAGCTTTTATCAAGCATGTCTTTCCAGCATTAGTATATCCCACTACAGCAATAACAGGATAATCTAACTTGCTCCTTTTACTTCTCAACAGTGATCTTTGTTGTCGCAACCCTTGAATGGCCTTTTTCAGTTTTTGCTCTCTCTCTTGAAACATAAGTTTAAGTACTTCTGGATCATGTGAAAAAAACATGGAATTTTTTTGAGCTGTTCTTTGCACAAAGTATAACTCTGCTAATGCTACTTGCAGCTTGGCATGCTTGCTTGTAGCATGTAATTTTAGTATTTGCATGACAATTCTATAGCGATCAAGAACAGGTAGTCCAAAGTTCTCTTGTAATATTTTAGTGGTGATTCCTTTCAAATTGCTGGTATTGATATATACAGCAGTTATGTTTGGATTTGTTCGAAACATTTTTGTGAATGTTTCCATATATCCTGATTTGAACAAAGTTTTTTTCTCTAAACTCTCTAATGGCACTGAAATAGTATCCTCAACAGTCCACGAGGGTAATGTTTTAATAAGTGCAATAGCTTCTTCAAGTTGTTCTGCTGGTTTTATTGGTAGTTTTTGTGGACCCCATTTGACATAGGGTTGAATGATCAAACAATTGTGAATGTCTCCAAGCCGAACACAGTGGTTCGCCAATTCATTATAGTCACTGAAAAGTTTCAGATTGAATTTGTCAGAATTAATTTCATTCAATATACCTGTCTGCATGTAGAACTTCATCCACATCATTGTCGAAAACATGATCTTCACTAGCCTTTTTAACGAGAGTGGTACAAAGTGCTCTAGTTCTAGAATAAAAAGTCCTAAGGATGCGATGTCTTGTAAGCTGCAACATTTCATTTGAATTAGCCGCTATTCACCAGAGCATGAACTGATCTGATAAACTGTTTCTCTATTCAAAATCATAATTTACTAGAAAGAAAGCGGCAAGAATTTCCCTAAATAGTTGTTATTCGGAAACATAAGAATAGTATATTCGTATATTCCCAAAATATCAAAGAAAAAGAAGAAAGGGCCTATGACCTAATATTCTTTTATCTCCTGCCAGGTTTAGGGTTAATGACGTTTTAATGTTTGTTTTGTTTTTTTCTATACTTCAACTTTTTTTTGACAACGGTAACGATGGTGGCGTCATCTTTGATTGAAGCTTGAAGAAAGCATGCTTTGTCTAGACAATGCTTTGTCTGTCTGTCTGTAATGCACTATGGCCACAGAACACCCTATCTACACTGAAGCGTTCCGACCGAATCGAAAGCTTGGCTTGTATGTTGTCAACCTCACATTTGTGTTGCTAGGGTGTTATAACATTTTCGAACAATTATCAATGCCCTTGGGTTATTACTACTGATAAATTTTATTAATATCGGATGAAAGCAAGATCAGAGTAGTTTTAAACGTTCGTTCCTGCAAAATTCAGTTGATTACTCTAAAACTATCTGAACATCAAATAGCTGCCTACACCACTTCTCCATCTACTTTTTTTTAAAGGTGCAAAAAACAGTAAGCCTATTCACTGAAATTATTTTGGTAATAATCCAAATTCTCCGTTTATATTTGTTGAGAATAATAAGGGAATGTAGATTGCTGATCAACGAAGCATTTAGACGAATTTGATAGGGGAAATGTAAGTTCTGAATAATTAAGACCTTCCTAGGGTCGTATCTTCAAATGGAATTGAAAGTGCCCCAATTTCAGTTCAGAAGCAGAAATGCTCAGTCTAGAAAGTTTACAAAGGTGTATCACTTGAACTGTATATCAATCGACAGTTTGAATTTACCGCCAAGAAATGACATTATACAAGCCAAGCTTTAAATCAAGGTTACGAAAAATTGACCCAAAAGATCAAAGGGACCGCCTTTAAGTTGCGCTTCTGTGTAGATAGGGTGTTCTGTGCTATGGCACAGCCATTGTCATTAGACAATGGCACAGCCTTCTTTCCAAACTATTTATACCACCGGCCATATATGGCAATCAGGGTTGTGCTGATCATTACAATCGTAATGATTCCATTACAATTCACTTCCATCATTACTTACTTTTCGAAATGTAGCAATATTCATAGGAGAAACAGAGACATGATATAATTGTCAACAATAGAATTCTATGGTACAGGGATATGACGAGGCGTCAATTGTTGACAATTGACAGTGATGAGTGAAGGTTGACATCTGACGTGAGAAGTGACAAGTGACTTGCATATATTGTCATTGTTTAATGTTGAAAATTCTAATTGTTGGTAGGGTCACTGGAGCTAGTAAGCTTCAGAACCAGTGACGCTAATTGCTGGTGGACGGGATCGGCATCTGTTGGGCATGGTTTGAAATATCATATTCCAACTTCGAAACACTAGACTAAGCCATTGTATATAGACTACCTAGTAGGCTAACGCTAATGGGGAGCATCTCGTTCTACCCACATCTCGTAACACCCACAGTGCATAACACCCAAGTGCGTAACACCCAAATGTCATAACACCCAAATTTCGTTATGCCCACACTCACCGAACAGGAAGCATCTCGTTCTACCCACATTTCGTAACACCCACAGTGCATAACACCCAAAGTGCGTAACACCCAAATGTCATAACACCCAAATTTCGTTATGCCCACACTCACCGAACATACCCGAATGATGCGCTGTTGCCAAATTACCCTTCTTTTAGGTTAGGTTAGTTAGGTTAAGTTAGATTGGGTTAACAGGAAATTGCAGAATATCCGGTAAATTTTGCAACAGTGCATCATTCGGGTATGTTCGGAGAGTGTGGGCATAACGAAATTTGGGTGTTATGACATTTGGGTGTTACGTACTTTGGGTGTTATGCACTGTGGGTGTTACGAAATGTGGGTGTTACGCAGCGCACCCACCGAACATACCCGAATGATGCGCTGTTGCCAAATTCATCCTACTTTTAGGTTAGGTTAGTTAGGTTAAGTTAGATTGGGTTAACAGGAAATTTCAGAATATCCGGTAAATTTTGCAACAGTGCATCATTCGGGTATGTTCGGAGAGTGTGGGCATAACGAAATTTGGGTGTTATGACATTTGGGTGTTACGCACTTTGGGTGTTATGCACTGTGGGTGTTACGCAGCGCACCCCGCTAATGTATTCACCGTTGGATAGAAATATCATCGCTACAGCGATCTTCTTGACCGGCACGTGGAGTCGGGACAGGCCCGTATTGAAAAAATTGTAAGTAAATTAAATCAAAAAAGTTGACTAATAAACTATGAGTACTCTTCGCTTGAAATAGTGTATTCATATTCGTAACATTGAAGTGGAGTGTTAATTCATGAATATTTCTACAAATACGTATGAAAAAAATCTGACCTGAATAATGCAGTGATTTAGACAAAACTAATAATATAATTGACGTTATCAAAAAAACACTTTATTGTGTGATTTCCACTAGACAGTTTGTCAAACCGCTACACGTGCTTTACTACACAATAGCGTTTTCAGGCCTACAGAAGCTATTCTATAGTGAAACACGTGTAGCGGTTTGGCAAACTGTCTAATGGAAATCACACAATTGATTTTCAATGAAATTTTTATGTATTTTCACCGAGTCGGCCATTTAAGTAATAATTTAGAGTAAATAGATCCATATTATATGTAGTTGAATGTTGGAATAAGTAATGCATAAAAAACAGTTTTTTTTTTGAGGTGGCGGTTACTTGAAGGAAACCATAGTTGTGAGACTATAAGGTGAAAAACAATTAAATTTACACATAATGTAATGTCTTCGCGACATGTTTCGATACACTGTATCTTTTTCAAGCGAATGTACTATGAACACTGTGTTTATTCAAATTAAATTTAATCGTGTTTTACCTTAAAGTGTCATAAACAACAGTTTTCAAAGACGTTATGGTGTAAGCGAACAGAAGTCCTGACAGATCAGTACATACCGAACACAAATGTTGTAGTTCAGTTTTTCAATCACATCTCGGATCAGGATTTTTGATCACGTGACCTGAGGTGTATCGAAAATTCTACCTGAGGTCATTTATTGTGAGCTCTGAGCAAATGAAGGTGATTTTTCTACTCTTTGGTAGATTACCATTCCAGGGGGTTGGGGATGTCAAAGAAGTTTATGTTCAGTTTTTGATTGTTTGAAGTACAGGCATTTATTGGTAATATTACCATGGACGGAAGCGTTTAATGAAGAATTAACGTTGTTCTCTCGGAATTCAAACAACAAACTTGCAGTCGGCAAAAATTCTTACAGAAACTAGACCTTATGTAATAATTTTTTGTTACAAAAATCAAACCAATCACCCCCGTTCTCTCGGATATTTGAAACAAAAATAGATTTTGTGGAGTTTCACCTCTGTATAATACAACCTACATAATAAGGTTGATTCGCCATCAAAAGTTTTTTTCTCGTTTTCGAAAGAAGGGGGTGAAGGGTTGATTTTTTTTCTCCACTGAAGCAGGTTTTTGGTCGAGTTTCACCTCTGTTTAATTTAAAAATAACTCGGGGATCATTTGCTGACCTGCAATTTAGCTAGACCCGAAAATTGGTGTCAATCAATACTGTAGCTCTCTGATAAATAAAACCAAGTGAATAAACTTCATATAAATATCAACTATTCGTAAATTGTGAACAATAATGATATTAAACACAACAAATATATGAATATAATCCAAGTGAAAGGTACGGTGAAGCTACGAAATAGCCGATGCCGGTCCTGTTACAATCCAATCTGTCGGGTGTAACAAAAACAAGCGATTTTCAACCTTAATAAACGTCTGCATCCATTCGACGGTGCTGCCAACTACATTTCGCCTCCATCGTCCTCCAATGATAAGTCCATAAGGTGAGCCTACTATGTAATCTAAATACAATGACTAAGCTAAGACGATGGTTTTCTCTATTGAGGTGATAGATGGCGCTTTGATAACAAGCAAAAGTGCATAAGACAGACCACACACCATACATACCGTCATAAAACCTTGTGTCAGAAATACCACGATACGTATAGGTGGAATCTCATGGACGAGAGTCGATCGGATATCGCCATCGCCCAGTATTGTGATTTCGGAACTCTACAAACGTAGTCACCTATCTCGATACAGTGCCAGAAATGCCAGAATACTGTCTCACATCTGGAGTTCTCATCAAATTGATGCTGCTGAAGATTCTTTTCTAAAAGAGCAACTTGTTTCGTAGACCCACAAACCTGCTCACTTCCACAAAGCCTCCTTATACCGTGTGTCACAGACTCTGGGTACACCCCCGTTTTCTCCTCTGCTTCTTTAGCTATATTTCTGAAACTTGGAACATTGAATATGCTCACTGAGCAGCATTTCTCGACATATCTGAAAGGAAAAAACAACTTCCAATTTTTCCGGAAATGGCATCAACTTTCGATTCTTGAATGGGACACCCTGTATATTGTTACATGAACGTTTAGGGATGATCATGAGGAATCCAACGATACCAGGTTTGATGATGTTATCTCCAATGACTGCGGAGATATCGCCATTTATTTTATTCATAAGCTCAATGAGTGAGAGAGAGAATTGGATTGACCCGCCAGAAAAAGTTTCTCTCTCCTACTCGTTGAGCTTATGGATAAAATAAATGGCGATATCTCCGCAGTCATTGGAGATAACATCATCAAACCTGGTATCGTTGGATTCCTCATGATCATCCCTAGCCGATCATGTAACAATATACAGGGTGTCCCATTCAAGAATCGAAAGTTGATGTCATTTCCGGAAAAATTGGAAGTTATTTTTTTTTTCAGATATGTCGAGAAATGCTGTTCAGTGAGCATATTCAATGTTCCGAATTTCAAAAATATATCTAGAAAAACAAAGGAGAAAACGGGGGTGTACTATGAGTCTGTGACACACGGTATATTATAAATATATATATATATATATATATAAGAGGAAGGGTAGTCGTTGCTGACTAGTTAAGAATAGAACCAGTGAATAGTGGGGTGTTTCAGCAAGTAAAGGAGTACTCTTTTAAGTTAGTCCAAGCTTTCGGAAAATTTTATTTCCATCATCAGGGAAACTACAATAATATATAAAAAGTTGTAAAGTAATTCTAAAATATTAATAGCTAATGACTTACATCTTATTTGAGGATGGTTACATTGATGTTAGAGATGAAATGATGGTACATTGTTGACGATGAAACACCCCACTATTCACTGGTTCTATATATATATATATATATATATATATATATATATATATATATATATATATATATATATATATATATATATATATACGATACAAAATAGTACAGTTTCTGGTACGATTGTTTCAAACGATGGGTTTAGGAAGCTTTTATGTAGAGCGAAACATGTCGCGATTTTGTAAACCCATTATTGGTGAGAATTATTACACTTCTGGTGTATCCATAATATCAATAATATTTCTACTCGTTTTACTTCAATCTGCAGAACCGTCAGATATCTCTCCTTGTCGTATCTTGTTCTATAACAGACCGGTCAATGTGTAGAGAAGGAGATGTTCTCCGATAAACCTTTAATCTACAAAAAGTTTAATGTGAATACGAATTGATATCACATTTTCTCCGAACTCTTTGAACTTCTCTGTGAATATTGCAGTCTGTTTTCATTATTTCATACCTGAAGATGAAATATCATAAGATCTATGGTGGTTTTCTATCGTCCAGAATTCAAAATCAAATAATGACAATGGCAATTCCTTCCTAATGTTGAAAATGTTTTCTTTCATCCGTTACATTATTAACAAATGTGTAGTAGTAGAGGATTCCACAAATATTTTTCAGGCATTTTCATGCATTCAGTAATGAATGAATAATGATTTCAACAATAACATCATGAATTCAGTCCTGAATGGTTGTTACCGAGAGGAATATCGCTTGGCCAATACATATGAAGTTTTATATATTCACAGTTCGATCTCCATCTCCAGATGGTAATCTAAAAATACTCATGAGAAAGAGTATAATTAAAACCAAATCTCATCATCACAGCTTTCACGAAATGGGTTTGTATAAGATGGTTTTGTCATACCAGTTACAGCATAGCAGAGAACATGTGTTTTTCATCAGGGGAATTTTAAGATGATAATGGGCATCGAATTCTCCGAATTTTAACTAATGTCTTGATATTCCGACACATTCGATTGTATCAGAGGTTGCGGTGTATTTTTTGTCTACATTTTTAGGCTATGTTATAATTTGCTTGCGGCGTTGTCGACAAACTTCAAGACTCTTGAAAGGATGAAGATCCCGTACACGTACCTACTCAAGAAATGAGTAACAATTCTGTTACTGAATGTGCAATCTGTTCAGCACAAAGTAGATGATTTGTTTATACTGCTTGAAAGCGAAAACTATCTCAAGATTATTCTACTTACTGAAGATTTGTTAGCTAGAGGCTAGAGGACATCCTCCTTTGTATATTCCAAATTACATTTTTGTTTCAAGTTTCTGTAGAGCTTGGTATAAAGGTGGTGGAACATTGATTCCTATATTCATACCAGTTTTTTGATAAACTGGAATTTATTTATATTCACAATTATGATGATCCTATTGAGAGAAAAAAAATCGAATTCTCTTATTCGATCTGAGCCAAAGAAATGAATCTTGTTGTTATATGTTTCTCTAGATCACCTAACATCGATTGAAAGATTTGAATGTCTTCTTTGTGAACTTGAAACCAGGGATCAATTTGGCGGGTGATTTCAATATAAACTATGAAGTAGCAAGCTCCCTAATGACCCAACAACTCGAAAATTCACCCACATCATCATTGATTGTTTTACTAGATGCACTGAGTCATCTTAATGATACTCGCATCATGGAAACCTTTATTGTGTATGAGACCGATATGAGTGTACTCATGGACATAATTATACAAGCAAAAAAAACTTCACATGGTATTGACAAAATTTCTATAAAAAATTTCTAGAATTTACTGATCTTCATCCTAGACATGCTGGCCGAACTCGTTTGCCTAAGGAAGTTTCCTGAATTTTCTGAAAACAAGTGTAGTTATTTCCCTTTATAAGGGTGGCGGTAATACATCGGATCCCGCAAACTTTAGAACTATCTAAGGGAAAGAAACAGAGAAACTTGTAAAGGCGACTACTATCCTTTCATAGGAAAGGAATATTTTTGTTAAGCGACAATTCAGATTTTAACCCCATAAAAGTATGATCATGGAATTATGTTGCGAAATGTTCAAATGAAACGAATGTTCTCTGCGTATTGTGAGTGAATTAAAAGAGAATTATGAGCATTTTCTGCAGTTTTTCGTGATAAACACTTTGTGCAATACATAATCTCTTAGTGGACATAGAGGTATGAACAAATTTTAGTTTTAAAGGGTGAAAATAGTGCATAATCAAAGATATTGTCTGAAAATTCATCGATCATAAAGTCGAAATTTGCTTGAACGCTAATACAGTTTTTGGTTCGAGAAAGTTAGAGACCTATACCACCCATGGTTATCCATCTGGTAAATCAGCAAATTGGAGAAATATAAAGATGGATGAAGCAACTTTTTACAAACTCATTCAAAAAGCCAATGAAGAACAGACAACAAAGCTTGCGAAAGTGAACGAGGAACAGATAAATGCACTGAAAGTTGAAATAACTAAAACGTTGAATATAGTTGAAAAAAAGGCTGACATTGCAATTAAAAAAACCGAAGAACTCAGCAGAAGACATATTGCATTGGAAAGAAAAATACGAAGAAATAACATAATTATATTTGGAGTAACTGCTAAAAAGGAATCTTTACTTCAAGATACTCTGAGTGCTCTCAATAATGCACTTAAGTTGAGAACTCAGGAATGTCATATAAATCACATTCATAAGGTAGGAACAGATGACAAATCTGGAATCATTCTTGAGTTTATCTCTAACATAACCAAGCAGGCTGTTTTTTCAAAAGTAACTTCTTTAAAAGGCACTGGCGTTGCCATAACCAACGATCTGTGCTTCGAGGATAGAGAAGAAAGGAAGATATTGAGATTTCATCAAAAAAAAAGCACAAGAGCAAAACTTGAAAGCAGTTATCAAATCGAACAAATTAATAATTGACCAGAATATATATACGGCATCTGAACTGAAAGCATTGGAGGAAGTAGACAGTGGAGAGGAAGGAGGAAAACATTCGGACGATTCGAATTCCAGTTCTGAAGGAGAAGACTTAAATAAAACTGAAGAAAATTCACAAAAACTCATACATAAACGTAAAAGAAAACGCGTGAACTACAGTCCGAAAAGTACCGCTGGTGGAACAGTTCTTACCCGAAATCAGAAAAAGTTGCAAGGAGATAACTAACGTCTGAATTCTTCGATAAATAAGATTCTTTTTTTTTTTTCATCTCCATTTCTTTATTAGTCTGTAAGAAACGAACGATTCAGTTTTATGTTATAAGCCGTATTCGGGTTCGCAATAAATACTGTTCTAGGACAGTCAAAAATAGTAACCCACCCAATCAATGTAGATATATTAGCGACAAACCCTTCACGCCTCAACAGTCCAACTATTTCGAACCGTTCCTGAACTGTTTTTGTTGTGAACCCGAATACAACCATTGTCGTTCAGTAAAAATGCTAGTGTCTTTTGGAAATATTAATATATGCTCCTTATTACCGAAGATCAATGAAATAAAACAATTATTGTCAGATAAAAACATTGATATTTTAGGCATATGTGAAACATGGCTCCATCCACAAATAGCTGAGGCATTGATTAGAGTTGAAGGCTACAAACTCATTAGAAATGACAGACCCAATAAACGGGGAGGTGGCGTTGCTTTTTATGCGAGGAATAATTTGAAAGTAAATGTTTTGTTGAAAGAAAATTTTGATTATATTGAACATTTATGGTTAGAAATTATAATTGATAAGCAAAAATATGCAATCTGCACTATGTACAGGCCACCTAAAGCAGATATTACGTCTTTTTTCAATAAACTAGAAGATACACTATTAGAGGTTTATCCAAAATATGATAAAATATTGTGCATGGGTGATGTTAATATAGATCTTCTTGATCCGGAATCAACTATAAGTAATCAACTTCTTGCTATCACCGGGAGCTTCTATTTACAACAAATAATTTCTGATCCTACGCATATATCAAATCAAAGAATGACATTAATCGATCATTTTTACACGAATACTGAATTGAAACAGTCGGGAGTCTACGATATTTTGGTAGTGAGGTATTTGCTGATATACGGTATAATTGAAATCGAGGTATCGAGCGATTTTACAAGTAAAACAGCCTGTTTCCGAAATTTCACTGATATGAATTTGAATAATTTCCAACGCGATCTTGAGAATATTGAGTGGGATATTATTTACAATATTGACTCAATTGACGAAAAAGTTAGCTTCTTCACTAATAAAATGACAACATTAATTGATCATCACGCGCCATTACAAATCAAAATGTTCAAGTCGAAATATAAAAGGAAGCAACCGTGGATCACACCCAACATCAAACTAATGCAAAAACTTAGGGATAAAGCTTTACAAAAGTATAGAAGAACCAAACTTGTTGCTCATTTCAATTATTATAAAGATCTACGCAATTACACATCATCTGCAATTAAGAGAGAAAAGAAAGCATATTTTCAGTTCAAATTTAGTAACTGCAACACGAAAGAAAAATGAAATGAACTTAAGAACCTGAGTGTAGTTAAATCAAAGAATAATGAACTACCACTACCTCTTCGTGACGTGAATGAAATCAATAATTTCTTTCTAAATACCAACAAAGATAATCTGCCACCCTCTGACGTAATCATACAATTTTATAACAATACTTTAAAACATACCGTTGTTTCTGAATTAGAATTTCAACCTGTTGACTCTAATTTCGTGCTTCAAGTTTTAAAAAACATCAAATCAAAGGCATTTGGTCAAGGCGGTTTAAATATACAAATTATTATTCTTTGTTGTCCATTCATAAATATCTATCTAACCCATATTGTCAACGAATGCATTACTCGTTCTTATTTCCCCACTGCATGGAAACGTGCACTTGTCCTTCCTTTGCCGAAAGTTTCTTCACCTTGTAACTTTGATGGTTTGAGAGGTATAAGCATATTACCAACCTTATCCAAGGTCTTGGAAAGGTCGATAGAATATCAAATTCGTCATCATACTACAGAAAATAAGATTCTTCCTATTCACCAATCCGGATTTAGGGCAGGGTACAGCTGTGCAACTGCACTAACATCTGTCATTGATGACATATTATCTGCTACAGATAGGAATGAAATGAGCATACTAATACTTATCGACTTTTCCGATACGCTCAACCATTCCATTTTATTAGCAATCCTGCATTTCGTAGGTTTCAGTACTACCGCTAGGAAACTAATATCCTCATATCTCAATCATCGCACACAACAAGTCAAACTAATGAATACATTTTCGAATTTAGCTGAATTAAAACAAGGAGTTCCCCAGGGTAGTATATTGGGACCATTACTGTACACATTATACACATCTAACTTCCATACACACCTATCACATTGCAACTACCATTTTTACGCCGACGATACCCAAATATACTACTCTTTCAGACCTTCTGACACTCAAGACATCAGCCGAAAAATCAATACAGACCTGGAAGCCCTTTTTTCTGTTTCAGAAAATCACAAATTGAAAATCAATTCCAGTAAATCTTCAGCTATTCTGTTTGGAAATCATAATGTAATATCAAACGTCAAACAGCAGATGACACTTCGTTTAGGAAATGATATCCTCCCATTTACAGATCTCTGCAAAAATCTGGGCTTAACACTGGACTCTAATTTGCGTTTCAAGAATCATGTCACCACTAAATTGCGTTCAGCCTATGGGTCACTCAAACTTATCTTCAATCATCGTGAGTATTTATCTGTGAATATTAAAAAAATGTTATGTGATTCACTTGTATTGTCCCATTTCAACCACTGTGACACAGTCTACACTTCTTGCTTGGATGCTAACGATGCCCGTAGGATTCAAAAAGTCCAGAACTCTTGTCTTCGACTCATTTATGGCATGAAGAGAAGGCAGAGAATATCCTGCAAGTTGAAAGATGCTGATTGGTTAAACATGTTCAACAGACGCAAACTCCACACACTATGCTTTTATTATAAATTATTGAAAACTAAAACCCCTGTATACCTGTATAAAAAAATTACATTCAGAACAGACATACATAATCTCAACCTAAGAAAGAAGAACTGTATTAACATACCTACCCATAACAAACAAATTTTCAAACGAACATTTTCATACCAAATTTCCCAGTTTGGGCATATACTGGATATACCTCGGCACACCCTATCTGTTAATGCATTCAAACATAAAATAAAAAAACAGTTACTCGTGCAACAATTATAATCCGCATTCCTCTATTGTCTTCTTATCGTTTCCCCATTTCATTTGTAGCTGTGCAAGATTAACTCAAATGTAGAATTAGAGATACATTTAACATATAATTCATAGTCCTAGAGATATTCATCAATATATTATATAATAGTCCTCTGTACAACTGTGTATTTCTAGTTTCGATTTTACATGTAACAAATTTTTCTTTTCTTTTAATTTCTATTCTGGACAGTGAGGCAGAATCGGCCTTAGGCCTAACACTGTACCATTTATTTACCATATTATAATAGTATCATAAGTCCAACCCTTTTTTTATGTAAATGGTAAATAATAAATAAATTATTATTATTATTATTATTAAAGCTCGAACAATACGGAGTTAGAGATGGTGGCCTTAATTGGTTTGAATCGTACTGAACTAACTGAACCCAGCGAACCCAGCTTGTGAGTAACCTCATCCAATATTGATTATATTACACATTGTGTCCCACGTGAATCTGTTCTTGGTCCGGTATTATTTCTGCTATATTTCAAAGACCTCGTTAACATAGAAATTGAGGGAAAATTTATCATTTTCGTCCATGACACTACTCTGCTGTGGCATGATAATAAGTTAGTCACCCTTCACAATAAAATCGCTGATGATATGTTCAAAATGGAGAAATGGTGTCATGCTATCTTTCAATATCTCAAAAACGAATCTTTTGACATTCCAATGCGAACTGACAGACATACCTTGGGGAAACGACATTATTTCGTTATCCGGTACTAACTTTCTTGAAATGAATTCAGACAAAGACCTCAACTTTCGAAATCACGTCAGTTACTTGAGAAAAAAATTATCTTCTGCGTGTTATGCCATACGCATTGTTTCGAACAATGGAGTGAAAAAAAACGCAAAACTTGTGTATTATGCCACATTCGAAGCACATGCGAATGATATAATTCCTGCCTGGGGAAGTTATAATAAACAATTATTAAATTCATTTTTTTTCTCCAAGAATGCGCCATCCAGAATATATATTCAAAGTAGCTCCAAGAGCGTCTTGTAGAGAAATTGTCAAAGATAATGTCTCATTTTCAGTTGTCCTAACGAAGGAAACAACAATTTCCGCAAGCTTGACCCAGACACCACGAGTTTTCAATTGACAGATATTATCATATTATATCCATATCACGAATATACTCTCGAATGTTTTTGAAATATTTCCAAATATTTATGTTCGGAGACCTGCATTTTTCGTGGTTATGGTTCTTGTACACCTGGAGAGCACTGATGATGACTGTTCTATAAAATATATTTCTACACGAAATACAAAAACTTTCACTTTCGAATGCAATTGTATATTGTCATACATTCAGTTGATTGCACTAGACTAGTTCCACACATTATATTTATTGATATTTCAGATATAAATTCTCAAGTAAATTTTCAGTTGATAGGTATCAGTTGGCTAACCTGGCAAGAGTCTATGGTTCATAACCTAATTTAACTTTCGGAGTTTTTATATGGACTTCATTTTGTGATTTGGGAAAAGGTTTGATTTTGTTCCGAAACCGGCTGAGTAAATGAGTTTATCCATAACATTCATGTATCACGTTTAAACGATGAGATTCGAACCTTTGGTGTAAAAGTTAAAACTTTTCTTAGAGATCAATTAGCCAACACCAAACTGATATTTTTGCACTCGACGCGCATTTCGATAACAAGGTTAGCATCTTCAGGAGAAAAAAATTCATACTCTATCAGTTTTCAAAAGTTCAATATATATATATATATATATATATATATATATATATATATATATATATATATATATATATATATATATATATATATATATATATATATATATATATATATATATATATATATATATACCCTTAATGGTTTTTGATTAAGAAATCAGAGCTATTGATGAGATGATAATTATTACATTTTTCTGTCACGAAGTTATTTCATCTATTCGGTTATTTCCTAACCCCGAGATTCGCTTGAATGTTGAAAATAATGACAATTATTTTTTGAATTTTTTTCAGTTAATTCTCCATTAACTATCGTTGAACTCATTTTCAGGCGTTATTTGAAAAACCCACAGGACGATATTTTATCAAACTATGATAAAGTTGTTATGTTATTGTTTATTTTCGTTATGAAATGTATGTTGTATGATATTCTTTGGGGAGGAAGTTGGAAGTTTTTGATGACGTGGTATCTTGAATAAACTTTCATTCGTCAATTTCAATTTATTTACGAAAATGGATATTTTTTTCGGGCAAGAGTCGGCTGATCAATTGTCTTGGGTGCCGAAACTCTCTCGGACGTCTTTATGATTTTCATGCTTTTTCAACTGTAAGGTTACCCAGAAAAACCCACAGTGCTACAAAGACGATTGGTGTATTCCTTCAAGATATCCCACCTACCAGGATTGGTATCTAGGCAACCAAAAATTTCCTATTGCACCGAGTCAGCCAGAAAATTCTGCCCTGACCGCGAATTGAACAAGCACTGAGGAAGCTGGATAAAATATAAAACGGTGCCATAGACTGCTCGGCCACCACCGACCAACAATGTTTCCAAAAAAAATTATGAACATTCAAAAATAAAGACATGTCTTTGGATTGTTCTCTGATTCGAAGCCATTCTTAGTGCATCTTATATGGTAATCGAACATGCACTGCTTCTTGAAAAAAATATCATCTAACGTTCCACCTTTGTCAGTTCCACCGCGGTTCATTTCACAAGTGCAATCGCCACACCCCTATGTCGTGTGCCTGAAGATCTGTCGAACCTTCCCCCACACTCTCTCTCTCTCTTCCCTTCTTAGGAATGAATTTTTGATGGAACAGACTAAATCTATGGGAATTCTTTGCCGAGGAAGGAGTGTCCATTTCCTGCAAATTTCAATATGAAACAAAAATCTGAAGATCTTCGTCATGTACCCTCTGTAGGTTATTTTAAATTGGGATTTTATCGTTTCTCAAACGAAGCTTTCTAAAGTGGACAATCTGAGTAACAAATTCATCCTAGTGGCAAAAATCATCACCCGTTCAGACAACAATCCGGATGCCAGTTTATCAAACCACCTACGCTCTCAGAGGAAGTTAGCCATTGGTAGGAACGGATTTCATGATATACTATTCTACATTTGATAAATAAAAAACTAAAATTAGTTCTCCTCAGAATGAACATATAACAACATTTCGAGTGATAACAGTGTCGAAGATCATTCCTTTTCGTGTCAGTGTCCTCAAACAGTGGACAGACTTTCGGTTCCACCCGAATTTCTTAATACGAGATAAGAAAAAACTGCGCGAGCCTCACTCGTTTATATCTCCAACTTTTGGGTGAGGAATAATATCGTTTCAAGTGTACAACAGATGTTTCTAAAGTTTTAGTGCCCAATGAAAGGAATAAGTTGACTGCGAAAGCGAGATCTGGTTTCTCCTACGAGACAAGGTTAGTCGATTAGAACCTTTCCATCCCTAAGA
This sequence comes from Zygogramma bicolorata, assembly GCA_032362365.1. Classification (NCBI taxonomy): domain Eukaryota; kingdom Metazoa; phylum Arthropoda; class Insecta; order Coleoptera; family Chrysomelidae; genus Zygogramma; species Zygogramma bicolorata. The sequence goes on along the minus strand of JAVJAQ010005583.1, from coordinate 2,779,714 downwards.
CAGAGGCGTCTCCAGACATTCATAGGGCACTAATAGGGTTAACTTCACTCAATAACGTTCATTTTACAATAGTTGAGAGTATGCGTCACGAATTATCAATCTTTTCATTTCCAGATTCGTCCAATTTGATTTAAAAATTCATTCATTTCCTATCTAGTTTTATGAGCAGTAACTTCGAACATTAAATTAGAAAATAACCGTTAAAATTATTGTGTGTTATCCACCGAACCGTTTATCCTCCCACACAGACACTACCACTCAGGTAGTTTGAAGGTACCTGTACCAAATTCGGGTTAATTGCAAACCGCATCCGTATCTGAAGACATAAAGTATGAGCAGACATACTGATAAAAATATTCTGCAGGGGGATTTTTTCTTTGATATTTTCTTATGCTAACTAATTCAAGTGATTGTGAAAGACAGAAATGAAGGCAAAAAAACGAGTATGGGAATTCCTCAGCTATGATTTAGTGTGGAATAATAAAATGTATATCATGTTATATAAATGCTTCGCGTTGCCTGTCCGCATGTCAGTCTGCAAGTTGCAGTGAGATTCCAGAGCCGAATGCGGTGAACGATGAATTTTGAATTAGGGTTCCGTTTGATCCGAGATTTCTGAGAGTCTGTAAACTCGTGAGTGTGAGACACGTCATTTTTCTGGGCACCAAGTCTTTTGTAACAATATTGTTGTCGAAAAATTCTGTAATGTGTCTTATGATAATAATCTGAAGATATACGAAAAATACCTCAGCAATCTACTGCCAAGACCACTTCCGCAGGGTTGATGATTCTACTTAAATCCTGACTTCATTACCAGACACAGCACCTTGAAAAGGAGGTAGTATCAAAATAATTTCAGCTCCATATATGTTCAATATATGATGTAAATTCGAGTCTTAATCATTCTCCTATCTACCACCTCAGCGTATATGTATTTCAGTACTCAGAAATAATATTAGCGATAGCATGATATGTTGCAAAGGTTGTTTTTTCGAATTTTGTCTGAAAGATAATTCATGCAATTTGATTGTGAATTTTGATTCAATCATCGTACGCTCAGACCCATATTTCATACTACCTAGTTTGAAAAATGGGTTTTTCCGTTTACCAGATGACGCCCCCTACGAACGTCAACCCTCAGAAGTCGAAAATTGTGCGATCAAAACGGATTAATGAGATCTTACCTTTCATCTTTTGGATACCAGCACGGTGGTGCCCTGGCGGGGAATCGAACCCCGGTGTGAATTCGCTAATTTGAAGTTGTGTTCAATTGTTTTTATCTGCAAGTACACAATCATTGCTAATGATTGGTACCTAATCCATCAGTCAAGCTCCTGATGAAATTCATCTTGCAACGAATGGAATAAATCAATTGTCTTCAGAAATTTCATAAGAGAAATGAAATGAGAAAATATGAACAGTTAGTCGTAACTTATATCATTGTCTTATATGAAAACAAGATGGCGGAGACGGCGTGATTAGAAGTTTAGCTCTCAGCGTTAATTTCGAAAAGGGTAGATCATCTGTTCAAATACTGTGAGTTACTTGCCTTTTTTTGGTTCACGAATATATCAATATTGAAATTTTTCGAATTCGAACCAAATTTCTGATGTTTCGTACATATTTGCTATCGAATTACACACAGCACATGGAAAACCCAGTGAAGTCATAGAAAAAGTACAGTATTCTGCTCGCGCCGAACGGTCGTTACTAACCCAAGTGATTTACGATGCTCATTCTCATGAATAATGGCAATTTACTTCTCGCTCATTGAATAATGTTCTATTACCTAGTAACTATATAGATCTATCGAACTGCTATCAATTACTCTAACGGTTATGCAAACTGCAGTCAATATTAAATATATTTAATATTGAATGATGGGAATGGAAGCGCTAGCCTACGTTTTGCGTATATGGCAGCTTCTCTTCAAAAACTCTCGTGGCAGCAATTCTTGATATTTGCAAATTGATATGCATTGAATCAGTGAATATTCAGATTGGTGAGTATAAAAGAGAGATCAAATGACATCACTTTCACGAGAAAAGAAAAATGATAGTGAATCTAATCACTAGGGTTAGTTATAGATGTCTTACAATCTAAAGTACTGATGAGTCTCCATCAGCAATCTTATTTCTGATACTATTCATAGTATTTTTTCTTTCAGCTATGTCAAGACATTCGAATGCATTGAGCCTCTTCTCACGTACATCTTTGATCAATTTCAGGTTGCTTCCAATAATCCTGTCATCATTATCCAGACAAAGCTGGGCGACACTGTATCTTTCTGTCATTGCGTATCGGCTGTGGGCATAATGCTCCTTGAAGCGAGTTTTAATAGCTTGCTGACTTTGCCCAATGTATATTCTGTTTAGGTCTTGAAAATTGGTTTCGTGTATCCACGACTATTCCGTTTTTTCTCATTTGACTTTCGAATTACTTTGGAGTTGCTGTAATTTATAAGGAGTTTTGTAAACAACTTTTCGAAAATTTGTGATAAGTTCTATGCGAGGACTGAGGATCATATGGAATTACTAATAACCTTCAAGAACTTTCATATTGTCGAAAAGTCGAAGTATATCGAGGAGTTTTCTCATGAATATTGTTCATATGCTTCTAAAATTTCCCCCAAAGAAAAATAAGTATAACGATGAGAAGGGCATAATTAGACATGCAGCTGAAGTGAGAGGTCACAACACAGAATTAGTCGAAAAGCTAATAAGGAATCTGAAATTTTCTTTGTTAGCGTTATTCATCTATCTGATCATTGGTCCGAAGATGTCAAATTACGTCAATATGTCATCAAAACCTATAGAAAAAATCCCATTAATCGTAAACTCTGGTGTTCCGCAGAGATGAATTCTTTGACCCACACCGTTTTGAATGAATATAAACAATTTCTTGGGAACAACTTCTCATTCACAAGGTGCATAGTTTTTAAAATGAGTATATATACCGTTTTCTTATTCAGAATTCTCACATCTGCTCGTGAAATTTGAATTCGAATCGGAAGAAGTGTGAACTTAGTGAATAAGATTTTGACAAATATTTTTGAATGTGGATCTAATAACTCGATGGAAATAAAGCTGGCAAAGTGTTTTTCGACAACACGATTTTCACATTCTGTTAACACAGCGCCGACGATATCTGTCTGTTCTTTTTTGTCTAGAACTTCGTCTGTAGGAACAGCGTTTTCTTTTCCACTTTCGGTTGAGCTTCAACACTTTCGTCTTCCTTTTCTTCTGAGAGAAATTTATAGGTTATGCGGCTTCTTGCATTTTTTCGGATATTTCTACCATTTCACGATTTGACAGGTTCAATTTTATCATTTTCAATACTGCTGGCTTTTTTGTGTTCTATACTACTTAGGAGATTCTTCGACTTGTTCGGGTTTGGTTTTTTCAACATCCTAATTTTCCAGGCCCTTTTTTTCTGGTCCCCTGCTTCTCGTCTTTCAGCTCTCTACTCTGATCGAATGTTCATCTTCATTCATGTATTTCATTCAAATTTTTCATTTTAATATTATGATAGACAAAAGCAGAAATAATAGTCATTGGTCTGGAGATGATATCAAGAAAAGAGCATGAGGAGGAAATCAAGGCCAACTGAATCCATATATTTTTTTATGTAATACTGAGTCATGTTGATTCACACGAACCTTCTACTTTTCTGCAATAACTGCTGGTTAAACTTTTTAAATGGAAGCTCAAAGCTGGATATTCCATTTCAGCTCCAAAATATCAGTTGTCCCCCGTCAGTATACTTCTATTGTAGCATTTTCTTATGCCCGTAAAATATAAACAAACGCTGTATAGATTGATGTTCGACAAAAACAATAGCTCTCTCTGTACATCACGTCATGGGTCAGTCACAATGAACTTTGTGCATTCTCATGCATAACAGTTTCTTATTGCACATTATTGAAGTTATGGGTACTTACTCATGTTCTTGGTACTGTCGCCAAGAAACGCATAAAACATTACAATCGAAATGGCACTGCTGCGGGAGGTAGAGTTTTCATGCTTCGTAAAATCTTGACTCATGTTTCGTTATTATTATACTAATTTTCTTAGGAACCTGATTTGGTCTGGGTGATGTGACTGCACGAATGAACATTTTATTGAAAGTTAAAATAAATTCGATATGGTCTTTAGAATTTTATCGTTTTGTTGTGACTTTTATATGCGTATGACTGATTTTTCCTCTTTATAATCATCAAGAGTGTACACATTTTTCGTGACAAATCCTATAAACAACCCTTTGAAGAGTGAATGGTACGTACATAAAAGTAAAGACGAATGGAAGATTTGGTGTGAAAGTAAAGAGTATTAACAGACCGCAATTACCCCCCACCAAGCTGAAAATATCTGTACTCGACGCGTATGTAGCTAACCAAGTTAGCATGTTCAAGAGAAAATGTTGATTATATCACTTGCTGGAACTGACAAGTCTCGCACACCTGACTACTATACCTACAAGTTGGCATTTTCAGGGGTATAAATCGGCACTATCAATTTCTTTTCCTGAAGATGCGAAGTTGGTTAGCGAAAGTCGATGAGATTCTATAAAATCATCAAAACAATGAATATTGGCGTCAAAGTGCAAGACAATAATAGTTGATTTCAACCCTACTAACTTATGGGCAAAAATGGATTTTTTGGGTACCCATGATTGTGTATTTGATTTAACAAATCCACATAATCGAAACCAAGGAAATGAAAGGCACTTAATGTATTTTATATGAGCCAGTAACGGAAATCGTTCAGTACAAGTTATTCAAGATATATAATTGACACATTGTAACTAAAAGTCTTTAATATTATCTCACAACCGAATTCATGAACGTTTCTAAGACAGGGGTTATCACCGCGCCTCGATAAAGAATTCTCTTAGGAACCAACAGACTTGTTTCTCAATTCAGTACTTTATCTCTCTCACAGAAACATTCGAAATATCTGGCGGAGGCTGTGAGTCGATAAAGCTCAGCCCCAGAAAGACGCCACTGTACTAAGGACCCTTTTAAGTAAAGCTTTTACTTTGTTTTCTCGGCTGAATACGACGGGACTTCGCTAGCCAATCGTCTCGAAATGAGCAGGAATAAGTCCAGTATGCCTTCATCTCGGGTATAGTGCTCAGCCGGTTAAATATACTGTGGTTAGGCCGTCGCCCCCTTTTACAGGGCCGGAGTTTATTTGCATTCAATCACTAAAAGTATGTTCGATCGGATACAGTCTGAAAACCTTCGTGTGTGATCTGTTCGATTCTGATTTTCCTCTTTTATGTGATGGATATAGTGAAATGTGGACGGTTCGGATTACTATCGTCTAGTGCACGTGCAGAGCAGAGGTAAACAACCTTTTTCAGTTGCATCCAATGGCATTCTGTTCTTTGCACAATGCATTTTTCTCTTTGAATCCACCATCTGATACCAGAATATACGTCTGTGCCTTATGTCATTGGTGTAGCACAGGTGAAATAAATGTGTTTACAATTGCGGGGCATGTAGAAAGCATTATTATTGTTGATTCAGAACGAAAGTAAACAATGACTGGAATTTAAAAATTATAAAATCGTGTCTAGTTCGTTCGGTAGAACTGCATCACATGGGGAAAATTTCGATTTGTGAGTTCATGTAAACCTAATTCTTTCGACATATTTTGACAATCTCAATGGGGCTCATCAAATATCATTGAGAGAAGACGACGCGCAGATAACTCCAAGGATATCTTTACCCTTTTATAACCACCATGCCTTCTAATATAGGATTTTTCCTTCATACTGAAAACTCATTGAAAATATCACAGAAAATCGAACGGTACTATGTTGTGGCACTACTGAGCTGAATATGTAACATTAAATTAATTTTTCATTATGTGATAGCGTGGAAAAGAAGTAAAAGTATTTTCTTCGTAGTTTTCTGGGTTTCTAACCTACCACAATCTGAAAAAATAAGTATTAATATTGGAATTTATACAAGTTCATATATAACAATAACTATTTCTATATATATTAGTTCTTGTAATTTTTTTTAAATTCAAATTTAAGTCATACGAGAAGTTGCTGACTAATTGGACTTGTTTTATCCTGAAGGAACTGTTTTTCAATAGACGCAGCAATTTTTCGGGGTGGATTAAAAATCTGCCCTTCAACACTTGTATAGATTTCAATATCAATTCTTGTTTTTTCAGATTGTGGTAGGTTAGGAACCCAAAAAACTACGAAGGAAATATTTATCCATCACACAATAATGACGTTCAAATAATAAGTTTAAGTACTTTTTCGAATTCTGATCTCGGCTCTGGTCAAATATTTTGGAGAAAGAAATTTGATTACGAAACCAACTTCATATCGAACTGAGTTGCTCGTTTTGCTCTATGAGAATGTTTCAAGTTGAGAATGTACAAGTACCAACTCGAGTAACTGACACCCTTAATTTTCAAATCGAGTGTCAAGATCTCACAATCGAATGTGAATCATAATCATAGATTTGAAGTGATGAATTTGAAAATATAATCTGTAACACTGAAACAATAAAGATGTATACTACTCATTAAACCAAGCCTCACTATTTTTTAGCCTACAACAAATACAATTTTTAAAATATTTCCGAAGTAACATTCGCATGTAATATCAGCTATCGAATTACGTTTAACATCGGAAATCGTGTCATCATTTTTGTCATCGTACTACTTACTTCAGAACGCTTGCAATTCTAATTTTGAAGGTCAGGACCGAGGTCAGGACATACTTTTTTTTGTGATAGATTAATTGAGGGATTCTATACAAAAATAGTTGTTGCCTAGTGGTTATGAAATCAATGGATTAATTTGTCTGTTGAAATTTTTCTGAAGAAGTTTTATGCCTCTCTCCGGTGGCAAATAGCCGTAGGAGGAATTTTCCTCCAAACCCCCCATTCTCTAGACTAATTCTGAGACAATATCTTCCTTCTTAGAAGTCCCAATTCAACTCTGCTCAAATAATGCACCAATTTTTTTTTTTTTTTATTATAATTCTCTTGAAAATCGAAAATTTCGGCGAATGGCAGAGATGATGTTTTCATTATAGTCAATCTTATCATTCTGCCGCCATTTTTTCGAATAGTATAATATAAATACCTATTTTCTGTGGCTCGAACGTAGTAATTTTTTAACGAGCGTTCTATATGAAATATCTACTGCAATAATGATGAATGGAGTGATGAATACATGTATAACCTCGATCTCTATTAAAATTATTCTTTCATGTAATAATAGGATGAAATCCAGAACTCCATGAAGAAAAATCCTGACAATTTTTCAAATTCCAGAAATTGTGAAGGAAAATCATTTCTCATTCTCGGATCGAACCTTTTCCTAGAGTTCAATTACCCTAACACCATACTGATATTTTTAGAAGCGCGTTTCGCTAAGAAAGTAAGCATCTTCAGGAGAAAAAAATTGATACTACTGAACTTTTACACCAAAGGTTATCGTTTATTCGTGATGGCTACCAGGTCAACGAAACTGAATTTGTACCGTAAGTACACAAATAGGATTAAAACGATGAAGTGCAAAAATATCAGTTTGGTGTTGGGGTAATTGTTCTCAAGGAAAACTTTCAACTTTCACACCAGAGTTTCCAGCCTCATCGTTTATCCATTCTCGGATGTCAACACCCTACATTTCAAAATCGTTGCATTATCAGAAAATAGTTTCACCTACTTGAATAATATCGACAAATGCATCACAGACATTTTCTGTTAGTGATTAATAACCATTTTTGGAAACACCTTGTAGAAGGTCAATTTAAAAGTCTGAAAATTCAAACGACTCATGCGCCTTTATACACAACGGACGATTGAGCTTATTCTGGAAAGGGACGAACTTGGGTCTAGAGATTAAATCACAGATTACAGTAGCCTTCAGATAGGACCGTCCATTCTAATTCCTTTCTGTTTCGTTTTCCTGATCTTGTCCGGAAAATACCCACAAATGCGTTCTGCCGGTGTGAAGTCAGATTTGTAAGACCTCAAAAACCACGTTCGTTTACCATTAAATCAGCTATAGATCTATTGGAATCTGGAGACCACAGTTTAAACATCACACAAATCCTCGACCAAATCCTATTCAAGGGTATCAACTTGTGCATTTATGAATTTGATTTCCAATGCCCAACTCACAGATATGATACCAACTTTGACCTTACTGTGGAGTAAGCATTGGTTTAATATGCTGATGGTCTCAAGATAGTTGAAGGGGTTGTAATGGAAGTAACAAGGCTCGACGAGGTAAGAGCAAGATCAAAAGATTTTTTTCACGGTCCTTATTTATTGCACTGTTGGTGGGTTCTCGAGAAGCAACATGTAAAGGGAATTCTGACGCTAGGAACTAGATCGGTCAAGACGTTGTTGTGATTAAGTATCAGGGGCTGTATTCTTGAGATGAAACCGTATACCTACGATGTCTTGTGTCGCAGTTCAACACATCTAATACATATTGCTTCCACGCTATTGTTTGAATGATAATAGATCCGCATGATCGAAAGATTAGGCTCCAGGAACAGACGAAAGAATAGAAGTTCGTGAAAAGGATTATTAGGATTTTTCCATAAAAACCGTGACACCTACTAGGGTTTAATTGAAGGATGTTTCGCTTTAGCAATCTGGTGTTAAAAATTTACCAGAAATCTTGCAAATCTATGTTGAAATCCAGAAATCCCACCTGAATTTCAATTCCTATCCTAAGCAAAATCTCATATTTGGAAATTTGGGAATAAATTTCACAAGGGTGAAATACCCTCCGCGTTAAATATCGGGACAGATGAAGAAATTGTGAAAAAGCCCTTGAACTGGTAACGAAATCATTTAAAGGACACTTTCCACTGAGGTGCCACCTCAGAACAGTGAAAATTGTTGTTACCGTTACCGAAACTGCAGAAGATCTGCGAATGTGACAAACTGTTACCCTCCGTAATCATGGAACAATGCTTTGGCATTGGATTCGTGGATGATATGATTTCGTTCATCGAATATTTGATTTTTGTACCAAATTGAAAAAAGAAGAGAGATTCAAAATCAACAAATTTGCAAGTCTTGCCGAATGCCAATAAAACCTTCAGCTGGTCAAAAATGCTGTTTGGTATTGGACTTGTGAATGATATGATTTCGTTCATCAAATATCTGATTCTTGTACCAAATTGAATGAAGACAAGAGATCCAAAATCAACAAATTCGCTAGTCCTGCCGAATGTCCCCAATAAAACATATGGCTGGTCCAAATCATACTAAGACAAGAGATCCAAAATTAGCAAATTGGCAAGTCCCGAATCCATCCAAACAAAACAAAAATTAACGGATTTTGTCCAAACAATGAAAATTGATAATTCAATTGATCAAAAGATAACATTGTCACATTTTGTCGCAATAGTATCTGATCAATTGAATTACTTATAAATTTTATTCTCTGACTGACATCCAGTTTTTTTTTATTTTCTTATCCTTATTATTGCTTTTTCAACTTCTGCTCATCCCGAGGGGTGTTTCACTTATCTAAAATTTCACCAAATCAGGATTCCTAGGGAAACACCCCTCTGCTCATTCATTTGAAAAAATCAAGAGGTATATATATATATATATATATATATATATATATATATATATATATATATAAATGAATACAGATATCTCTATACCATTGTATTCAGAAACTATGGTAGATAAAAAATGAGAGAATGCTATTAGGGAAATATGATGGTAGAATAGAGTGTTAGAGTTTTTTATATGTTCATCTTCTTCAGTGACTCAGATACATTTGAAACTCATTTTTAATCATCACCCTTTTTTTTATCCAGGTGTATTTGTTACTGCCTACTGATTCCCATATTTTATAATTCTTTTCTAATCATTAAATTTTCATTTCATTTAATTTTACTGTAAGTCTTTTGACCCAATGAGTTTTTTCATAGATTTTATTTTCATTTTTCACTGCCCACTTATATATCTTTTTCCATTTTAGTTTTTCGATATAATCCTTTTTTTGACAAGTTTCAATAAATTGTATATACAACAACCCTAGCAACAACCTCGACAACAATCAATTACCACTCATCTTCATGTAGGGTAGATTCTGTGCACAAAATGATAATGCAGTAGTATTCCATGTAGTGAGATACTAATAACAGATTATCTTACGCGAAGTGGTCCATAATCGATACCCTATCACCTGAAATCCAATGATAGTTTCTCTGACCAACTTAGTTATAGGAATGCACGCCACTGGGACCATAGACGCCATCGTACGTCCTTCTCAATTTACAGAATAAATCATCTGAATAAATACAGAAAATGATTTGATCTAGATTGGTGTGGTCAAGTCAGTTTCTCCGAAGCATTGCCTTATTTGGAAAATGTCCCAAGATACATATTATAATACAAGAATCAATATTGAATTATTCCGATATCCAATTATGTCTTTGTTCGCAAAACTTTCGCAGTTTTGTTCATTGTAAACTATAATTTCATTTCCTGTACGGTTATTCATTTTAATAAGAAACTGGAAAGATGACGTTATTTTATATTATAATAATAAAATATTATTTCTATGGAGGGTATCGGGAGATAATGAAGATTTGAGAAATTATTTTTGGTTTATTTATTATTCTCCTCTGAATCAAATGAGAATGAAGTACATCTTTTATATGAGTAGTTGTTGTTGTAATAATCATAAAACTACTGTTTGCATTTATTATAAGGATACATTATACCATATATCCATTTTGAAAAATTCTCGTTTATGCATTCATACTTAAGAGCCAGTGACCCCCGTTGAGCTAGCAGAACCACTTTTGAATTTTAGAAATTTTTTCAGGCCATAATTTTAGGCTAATTCTAGGATAATTTATTACCCCATTCCCGAATTTTTTGCTCTTCAGTTGTGGGAAATATCACGGGCTCTGCTAGCTTAACGTTAAGCTGGCAGAACCAAACCGCTAAACGAATGTTTATGAAAAGTTTGATCACACCATAATGTTAGGCTCATTTTAGGCTCACGTTTGCACCCATTGCAGATTTTTTTGGATTGCAGTTTTCAAAAAAATCCTGGGTTCTGCTAACTTTACTGTTAAGCTAGCAGAACCCAATCAACGATAACAGCAGCTGACTCATACTATGAGAAACTGGTGAACTTGATAGATGCGGGTGAGTGCCCTGTTGGGATTTTCTGTTATCTCAGCAGGGCATTTGACTGTGTAGATCATGGTATTCTACTAGATAAACTCCAGAGATATGGAATAAGAGGCATTCCTCATCATTGGCTGAGCAGCTTCCTCGATTCGAGAAGTCAGTACGTTTCTATCGACAATGCTACGTCTTCAAAACGAGCAGTCACAATTGGTGTCCCTCAAGGCTCAGTTTTGGGACCTATTCTTTTTATATTGTACCTGAATGATTTGGATCACTTACCAGTTCAGTCTTCTTTTACTATGTACGCAGATGATACGTCACTGATCATTTCAGATAAATCAGACAAGCTTCTGTCAGAAGGGTGTAATGAAACTTTCTCGAGTGTGAGGGATTGGTTCAGTGCAAACCTGCTTCACCTGAACATGGAAAAGACGAAATCTATTAGATTCCATAATCGCCAGAAAAACTGTTCCGATGTGATAATATCAACAGATACTTGCGTTAATGTAGAAATTGTTCAACAAGTCAGGTTTTTAGGCCTTGAAGTGGATGAGTGTCTCACATGGAATAATCATTGTCGAACACTACAATCCAAATTGAGTTCCTACTCATATCAGTTCAGAAATCTCAAACTCGTTCTTAACGAGGATCAACTCCTGAAATCATATTATGCTCAAATAGACTTCAGACTGAGATATGGGGGTGCGCTTCGAGGGCCTATCCACCTCATCATCAGATGTTTTCATTGCGCAAAAACGTATTATCCGTACTATAGTTGGAGTTTTGAAGCGCTCATCCTGTAGAGATCATTTCAAAAATCTAAAAATCCTTACGCTTCCATCACTTTTAATTTTTGAATTCTGCATATAGGTAAAACAAAATCAAAGTAACTTCACACCGAACAACTCCAGATATGAATATAAAACACGTCAAAAAGATCACTTTTATATTCCCTTCAGTTGTACAAAAATACATTACAATTCTACTAGAGCAATGGCTCCCCGGATTTACAACAAATTACCCGACGAAATAAAAAAGTGTGAAACACTCTATTCTTTTAAAAAAAAATTGAAGGACTTTCTAGTGGCAAAATGTGTTTATTCTCTTGGGGAATATTTGCAAACTTAACTTGTTATCTGCCCAATACTTTCTTTGTTTTTAGATGTAACTGTTTAGTCTTAAGTTTTTTTGTGTGTTTGATTTTATTCTGTTTTACTCACCTGTATTGACGAATCCAATACAATTTTCAATTGTCAAATGGAAAATAAAGATATTATTATTATTATTATTATTATTAACCAACCACTTTGAAGTTTTGAAAGTTTTTTAGAACATAATTCTAGGCCAATTTTAGGCTGATTTAATACCCTATTCCCAAATTTTTTTCCCTTCAATTGTGGGAGATATCACGGGTTTTGCTAGCTTCATGTTAGGCTAACAGAACCAAACCGCTAAAAGTGGTTCCCAACCAGTGGTCCGTGGACCACCAGTAGTCCGCAGAAGTCAAAATATGGTCCGTGAATGATTTCAAATTCAGCTGTATCATACATCGCCAGGCGTTAGCTTCTGAGACTCTTCCTGAATGCCTTAATGATACACTGAAAATGGCCATAAAAGTTGTAAATGCTATCAAAAGCCCTGAATACACGCCTCTTTTAAAAATTATTCACTAAAATGGACTCTGACCATGAAGCACTTCTCTTTCACACAGAAGTTCGATGGCTATCGAAAGGTAATATGTTGGGAAGATGTCAAATGAATTTGGCTTATCCTGTGGATTATTTCACATACCTAAATTGAATATTCAACTGCAAGGTTCCGGAAATAAACAATTAGAAAACGTCGCAAATATATTCCTTTTTGAAGATAAACTTCGCGCTTTCATTTGCAAACTTCAGTTGTGGTTACGTAAACATGAAGAAAATAATTATTCTGCATTTGCGACGTTAAAAGCACTTAGGGAAGTCAAAAAGTATGACACTATTGAAGCAAATATACAAGAAAACATGAGGATTCATTTACAAATAATGTTGATTGATGAGTTAAATTGTTACTTCCCAGAATATACCTAACTAAAGTTGATCAAAAACTGATTCGTAACCCTTTTAGTACGGACGCTGGAGAAGTTACTGAAGAAAGTCAGGAAGAATTCATTGAATTCCAAAATGACAGAAACTGCAAGGATGCTTTTGAATTGAATTCACTCGAGTCGTTTTGGTGTAAAAAGGCAATTTCTTATGCTAAACTTCGAGAAATCGCCTTGAGCTATTTTATGTTTTTTTCTACAACTTATTCATGTGAACAAGGATTTTCTGCTTTATTGGTAATTAAGAACAAGGCGAAGAATCATTCGAAAGTAAGTGATGATTTGCGTATAGCTTTGAGTAACAATATTAGTCCTAGGATAGCCGAATTCGTGAAGAAGATGCAAATCACAAAAGTTTATCCTAAAAATATTATTATTTCTTGTTTTGTAATATCCTATTGAGTTTCTAATCAAAGTTACGGTTTGATTATTACAGGTTATCTTTATTATACCTACAATGTACGTATATATGTACCACTATGTAAGTCTTTCATAGTGGTCCCTGCTAACAAGAATAATATAAAAGTGGTCCAGGACTAAGAAAAGGTTGGGAACCCCTGCGCTAAACGAATGTTTATGGAAAGTTTGATCACACCATAATTTTATGCTCATTTTAGGCTCACGTTTGCATCCATTGCAGATTTTTTTGGATTAAATTTAAAAAACAATCCTGGGTTCTGCTAGCTGATTATGTGATACATTTTTTTTTAACAATAGATGTACTTATTCTCGCCTAGAATATATTAACGTAGGTTTTGTTGTTGCTTTTTTATTTATCGCTCAACATTTTGATTTGAACTCAGGTTTTTTTTATAAAACGCAATTCGAATGAATATGTGATGGGTTCAAACGTGAGCCTATGATAAGCCTAAAATGAATGTGTGATCAGATTTTTTCCAAGGATTCGTCTAGCCTTCTGGTACAGCCGACTCAGTGTAGAGCAAACAGAACCTATGATTTCTCCCCCAACTGAGAAGCAAAAAATATATAACATAGTAATGAATTAGCTTGAATAGAGCCTGAAATTATTTTCTAACTGAATTTGTTCTGAATCGTTTTTTATGGATGGGTTCTGCTAGCTCAACGGTAAAGCTAGCAGAACCCAGGATTTTTTTTTTAATGCAATCCAAAAAAATCTGTAATGATTGCAAACGTGACCCTATAATGAGCCTAAAATTATGGTGTGATCAAACTTTTCATAAACATTCGTTTAGCGGATTGTTTCTGCCAGCCTAACGAGAAGCTGGCAAAACCAGCGATATCTCCATCTCCCACAATTGAGGAGCAAAAAATTCGGGAATGGGGTAATAAATTAGCCTAAAATTGACCTAGAATTATGGCCTGAAAAAATTTCTAAAATTCCAAAGTGTTTCTGCTAGCTTTACGGTAAAGCTAGCAGAACCCAGGATTCTTTTTTAAATTCAATCCAAAAAATCTGCAATGGATGCAAACGTGAGCCTAAATTGAGCCTAAAATTGTGGTGTGATCAAACTTTTCATAAACATTCGTTTAGCGGTTTGGTTCTGTTAGCCTAACATGAAGCTGGCAAAACCCGCGATATCTCCCACAATTGAAGAGCAAAAAATTTGGGAATAGGGTAATAAATTAGCCTTAAATTGGCCTAGAATTATGTTTTAAAAAAAACTTTCAAAACTTCAAAGTGGTTGGTTGGTTTCTGCTAGCTTAACGGTAAAGCTAGCGGAACCCAGGATTTTTTTTATTGCAATCCAAAAAATCTGTAATGGGTGCAAACGTGAGCCTAAAATGAGCCTAAAATTATGGTGTGATCAAACTTTTCATAAACATTCGTTTAGCGGTTTGGTTCTGTCAGCTTAACGTTAAGCTAGCAGAACCCGCGATATCTCCCAGAATTGAAGAGCAAAAAATTCGGGAATGGGGTAATAAATTAGCCTAAAATTAGTTTAAAATTATGGCCTGAAAAAATTTATAAAATTCCAAAGTGGTTCTGCTAGCTTCACGGGGGTGAGACAGTGAACTTCAATGTAGACGACACGAGTGTAGATTGATGACTAGGATTATCGATGAAAGAGTTGAAAAAAATATTTTTTCCGCCTCCCGCTATCTAAATCATACATTCCTGGCCTTATTGAAGGGAGAAAAGTCGTACTTTTCCTCCCCAGGCAGAAAAAGTAAAAGTGACGTTTGATACGTCATCAATGAAATAACTTATACGGCATTGACGACTATATTCCATTACATGAGTATATATTCTACCGTGCATTTAAAGAAAGCCTTGTATTTTGAAAAATGGTACAAATCAGTGAAGTAAGATATTTTCAAGGAGTATGTTGAAAAAATAAAAGTCAAATATTATAAAAGAGCTACAGCCTTGGCTACAGCAAAAAGTAAATTCATGATTTCGCAAAAATTTTCTGCACGCCTTCGTAGAACAAAGTGTTGATGGATGGAACACATTGTTCATGATGGGTACGAAAGGAAATGTAGGTGTTGGTTCGAATCCTGCGTCGAGAACTTTTTTTTCTTTGTTCTTTCTTTTGTAGGTTCTCCTAATTTTGGGCATTTCAGGAGCATGCTATACTGTACCTACTCCTCAGTTCATTGAATTCAATTTGTTAGTTTAATAAAAAAAATTCTAAATGATTTGTTATTGAAGGGAGGCGAAAAAATGTATGTATAGCATGGGAGTGAAGTCCTTTTTCCTTCCTTAAATGATTACTGCCTCAGCCACGCGTCGGGCAGTAAACTTCATCCTCGGGAGGAAAAGTGCCACTTTGCTCCCTCTTTAAACAAACAGCTATTGAACACGCTTTCACATATGGCTGCCGCTTATGAAGTCAGTCAAGCAACCAACATTCAATTTTCAGTAATATCACTACCAAATTTAGATGAAATCAAGACTCGAAGAAGTATCTATTTTGTTCACTTACTCCTTTTACCCGAAATAATTGATGGTATTATAAACGACTGAAATGAAAGAAAGTTGAAAATTACTGACCTGTTTGAAGCAACGAACTTTGCCACGAATCAAAAACGTTACGGTCTTCCCCAATATCCTTTCCACACTTCACTTAAATTAGATACGGCTATGTGACTATTTTAGGAACATGTGCTAGTGAATATGGGCACATTTTTCCATTTCCTTGCCCTCGCTCCAGAAAATCAGCCACTCATCATTTCTTCTGGAAAAGTATTTTCAAGAATATTGAGAATTATATGGAGAATAGGAAAAATTGTTGAGCTCGTATTGAAGAAGACAAAATCGGTAGATATCATACAAAAATATCATCGTTTCCAGAACTAGAGATACTTTCGAAGCTGTGGAGTGACAAATTCATATTTCTTCTACGCCCCACATTTACATCAAGATCTTGTGTTCAAAATCTCGCATTTTTCTTTTACATATTTACGAGATCCCGCTACTTTTCCTGAGAAAAGATGAGACATCAAGAAAAATTGAGGGATTACCCCAAAAAATACAAGGTCTTAAGAAAAAACGAGATTTCGAGAATATAATCGTGAACTTGAATAACTGACACTGGATTATTATGGAACTCAGGAGTATTTGATCTGTTATTAAATTTTGTCTTGCCTCAACTTCATCATCAAAAATAAATGTTTTCTGATAGTTGTATGTTTATTTCATATTATCTACAAGCAACATTGTAGATCAGTGAGATTGCGTTTATCGCAGCCTCGACTCAGCGGCATTTCTAGTCGGAAACGAATATTCAAAACTTATTCAAATTGTGGGATTCCCTTGCTGCAAATACACATTTCATAGTATGCTCAGTTGATCGGTGTAACATACAGAAGTGCAAATTGTTTCGGGCTGGTTCAAAATCAATCTTCGAATGGGTTTCATAAATAGCAACAGTTGGTAAGAACAATTCTGCGTTACATATCACACGTCACCTATCCCCTATAATATAATTTCATCAATTGGTACATGGCTTTTGGCAAGCAGGTATACAAGTTCCCGATCCAAAGTTTGTATACAATGGGATTTTTCTATTAGATCTAGATGAATACTCACAATTCAATGCATGAAAGTGCGTTCTGGGAAGAGGGTAATTACCCCACTACCCTTCCCTTGTATACGCGCCTGGATTTCAAATGAATCAACAAAGGTGCACCAACAGTGCAATACACGTGTATTAATGACGGCCACTCCAGGAATTGTTTTTAAAAAATGATGGGATATGTAACATTTGGCCTGATTTGACTACATTCAATTGCCCAAAAACCACATTCACCGAATATTTGTTTCAAATTCTTTGTGAAATTTAATTGAAAATGACATATTTTCAGGAAATTTGTGTTTAATATTTCGTGTATTGGTACTGTATCTAGTCATATCCATGAAGCAAGCAATTGTTTTACCTACTTGCTGTCATCCAGTTGATCATTGAAAATGAGGGATAACGAAGAAATGTGTACTATTCCAGCAGAAATTACGTGCTCTTGTGAATTTCGCAAGTGCGTGATAGGCAACTTATTCTTCTCCTTACGTAATATACTATTTGGCTCTAACCTGAATACTATTGATCACATCAAAAATAGAGTGGCTAATAGCTTTGTGACGTCACAGTTCCCAGGAAAACTTTCTTTAAGCGCGATTTTTCGTGTTTGCAATAACTCTCTCCATGGTGAAATAAAGCCCCGTTCTCAATATGACGAAAAGATATATTTCAATGGTTCGTAATTATACCGTTCAGACAGTCATTGTGTCATTTTGAAAATACCGAGAATAACCAAATGAGAGACAATGCGAATAGAGTCATAAGTAAATGCAACATAAACAGCTTCAACCGTATCAGACCATATTCCTTCCAAACATTAATTGCTTTGAGAGATTCTGGTATTACACATTTCATGAAATGGGTTTTTCATTCAAATACAAGATAGTTACTATAGTATATAAAAGCCCACGAAACATTGTGATAAAACTCTAATGTAACATTTATATTACAATGTTAAAGGATTGTGTTATATTATTCTAATATGTAACTTTAACATGTAAGTTATACATATTATAGTGAAAGGCCTAGGAAGATTACAAAACAATGTTACAAGATCAGAAAAAAATGTTGATGCTATGTATCTGCAATGGCAGCAAGAGGTGAAGTATCTAGGGCTTATCCTAGACTCAAAACTACTCTGGAACAGACACGTAGAAAAGATCGTCAACAAGGCAAAATCATCACTGATGGTGTGCAGGAACATTGCGGGAAAAACGTGGGGCTGTAACCCATCGGTACTGCGATTGATGTACACCATGATAGTGAGACCTATGATCACCTACGGAGCAGTAGTGTGGCACGGCAGAACCGAAGTCGCCACAACAAGGAAAACTTTAGAGAAGGTGCAAAGACTTGCGTGTCTCTGCATAACAGGAGCAATGAGATCGACTTCAACGGCAGCACTAGAGGTCATCTTGGACCTCACACCTCTCCATATCATGGTGAGGAGAACTGCTTGGGGAGCACACCTCAGGTTGGCCAAAGTCGGACTCAAGGGGATAGCACACGGTGTGGGGAACTTAGCCTCTCCCGAAAGCGCACACCTTGCCGATCTCCCAACTGACGAAATCATCAAGAAATGCAGTTTTATGAAACTTTTTCGAACAGAACTGAGTACCAAGAAAGATTGGAGCATAGAATCCATTCAAGCACTAGGAAGGAATACCATAACATGGAACACAGACGGGTCCAAAACTCCCGAGGGAACTGGAGCAGGAGTCTATGGACCTCGCACCAAATACTCCGAGTCCATGTGCCAGTTCCCCAGAATTTTTCAAGCGGAAATTCACGCCATAGAAAGGTGCATTCAGCTCAACCTCGACAGGAAATATCGGAACAAGGAAATTGTGATCCTCTCCGATAGCCAAGCAGCCATCAAAGCGTTGAGTTCCTCTTGCATCAATTCGAAGATGGTTTGGGAATGCCTAGACAAACTTAACGACCTAGGCAGGAACAACTCTGGGTGCCAGGGCACGTCGGAGTGGAGGGGAACGAACAAGCAGACATCCTGGCACGAAAAGGTGCATCAACACCACTGATCGGGACAGAACCATTCTGCGGACTTGGAAACTCTTACTTCCAAGAAGAACTCAATAAAACGGAAGAAGCAATGAGAGCAACACACTGGGAAAGACTGGGCTGCGGCAGGCCAAAGATCTCCTCGGAAATTTCAACCGAGCAAGATCGAAGACACTGATCAACCTTAGCAAAACTAGTCTAAAGGCAATCACGGGATTTCTAACGGGGCATTGCAGACTCAAAGAACACCTAAGGAAGCTAGGCTTAGAGGAGGACAGCACCTGCAGGTTCTGCGGAGAACATCCAGAAACACCCCACCACATTCCAGCTGACTGTGGAAGAAATACCACGAATAGATCCCCTCAAAATCCTTGAATTCCTGAAGGAATTGAGGCTTGAGGGGCTGGTATAAACGAGAACACCTTGAGATAGCAGAAGAAGATGGGGCACAATAGATCTAAGCAGGTCGCAGCGCATCTATCACCATCCAACTCATCAATACCAATATGTATCTGCAACGTATCAAATACATGATTATTATATTATATGACTGTTCTGCTGTAACTTTATCGATACATTTACCTACAACGTATATTGAACCATGATATAATATTTTTTTCATAAGTGATACCTCTACTGTTCGAATGTCATAAATTTGTGGTGGATCAACGTTTTCTTCGTCAGTTTTTTTTTGTTTTAGTAACCTATCACAATTTGAAAAAAATTATAATAAATATTTGAGTGTGTACAAGTGAAGAAGGTTGATTTCTAAACTGCCAGGAAAAGTGTCTTCGTTAATTAAACCCAGTTCCTTTTAATTCTAACACGTCCTATTAGTCAGAAACTTATCGTTTAAAGTAAATTCGCCTTCTCGTTTGCCTATCACAAACATATACGAACTGATATACCGTGTGTCACAGACTCATGGTACACCCCCGTTTTCTCCTTTGTTTTTCCAGCTATATTTTTGAGATTCGGAACATCGAATAAGCTCACTGAACAGCATTTCTCGACATATCTGAAAGAAAAAAACAACTTCCAATTTTTCCGGAAATGACATCAACTTTCGATTCTTGAATGGGACACCCTGTATATTGTTACATGATCGGCTAGGGATGATCATGAGGAATCCAACGATACCAGGTTTGATGATGTTATCTCCAATGACTGCGGAGATATCGCCATCTATATTATCCATAAGCTCAATGAGTGGGAGAGAGAATTGGATTGACCCGCCAGTAAAGTTTCTCTCTCCTACTCGTTGCGCTTGTGGATAATATAAATGGCGATATCTCCGCAGTCATTGGAGATACCATCATCAAACCTGGTATCGTTGGATTCCTCATGATCATCCCTAGCCGATCATGTAACAATATACAGGGTGTCCCATTCAAGAATCGAAAGTTGATGTCATTTCCGGAAAAATTGGAAGTTGTTTTTTTCTTTCAGATATGTCGAGAAATGCTGTTCAGTGAGCTTATTCGATGTTCCGAATCTCAAAAATATAGCTAGAAAAACAAAGGAGAAAACGGGGGTGTACCATGAGTCTGTGACACATGGTATAGCTCAGCACTCTGTCATTCAAGAGCGCTGCGGTTTATATCAAAAACAGACAGATTTGTGGTTCGAAGTTATCAGAACACACACTCACTGCCGATGGAGATCACAGAGTAGAATGGAATGACACTCGAATGATAGCAGGAGAGAGCAATGGCAGAAAACGGAAATTGAAGGAATCTGCTTTTATCATGCTGTCTGGGGATATTTTCGTCTCAAAGTTCAGTTGATAAAAAGCATCGTTCTGAGCCCCAATTACTCCCTATGGGATAAGCCACTGTTTTCGTATTCAGGGTAATAATAATTCCTGGAAATTGAGCTTCTATCAGAAGGAAGAAGGCGCCAGATAGTATTTCTTTTGTTTATATTTGATACAGATGTGCAAATGATTTTATGAAGATGTAAGAGAGCTTGTTTATAAAGGAGCGGGAAATAGGAAGTATTAAGTTTAGGTTGTAAAATGGGAAAATGTAGTAACTTTGGTAATAACTAGGATGAAATCTGCATGAATCTTGGCATTGAATATTCAGTAGTAGATAAAATAATTATGGTGAAATTAGTTTAATTGACAGTGTTCTTGTGGAATATGTATACTTATGAATTAATTGCAATAGCTGGTTCCTGTTGTGATGGAATTAACAAATATATTGAACCATTGTTTGAATGTGGTTGAAACTGAAATTTGAATGAAAGAAATGAGCTAGAACAAGAAAGTTGAAATGAGCAATTCATCAAAAAACTACCATAAAAGAATAAAATACAATCGAACATTGCGGTGAATTATTTGCCGAAAAGGAAATTAAATGGAAGAATTCAAATTAAAATATGAAATATAAATCAACAAGTTGATTAATCGAAGTATGGAAAAACAGGAGAATGAAATGGAAAATCATGAAAAACTTATAATAGAGAAAGTATTTGAAGGTTCAGATCATCAATAGCTGCAATCATCACCAGCTGCTGATTCGTTATCAGTTGCGAGTACATTCAACTTGAGAAACTTCGATTCAAAATATTTCTTTATTATTACTGAATAATCATCATTGCTTTTTGTTTAATTTTCCGTTTAATTTTTGTACTCCTTTTCATCTCGTTTTTAGAATTTTCTGTTTGCTTTCTCACCGCAATAATTTATATCATTGAAATAATTTTTGTCAACTGTTTCAGTGTTGTCGTTTACATTTATCACTATAGATGGATTCATGCAACATCAACTGAATTATAATTGATTTGAGATTCAAATGAATTCTAAATTAAGAATCTATAGATTTTCATGCAGCATCAATTCCACATTTATTCATTCAACACCAATATCAAATACATAATGAAGCTCCGGATGAAAAACTATTTATTATCGAAGTATTGAAGAAAGCCAATATAAATACATAACCTCAACAAAACCATTTATGATATTTTTTTTTTCGGTGTTATTTGACCCATGCGTTGTAATGAATTATGGAAGCAATCCATTTCTTAGTTGAATGTTGGCCATCGTTCATGATTCCAATATGAATTTTACTTGTTTAGTTCCTTGCATGAACACCTACTTCACATTTCATGGTTCTATATAATGTAAATAAAATTTCAGTTATTTGCTCCAATAACTGTAGTATTCCTTTATGATGACCATCGTGTGAGGTTTTTACGAAGATGTGATCTAGCGCCCACTCAAAATACCCTACCTAATTCACTTCCAGAGTTCCAGAGATGTCTTCTTAAAAAAAAAACAAGAACATAATAGGTGAGTAATAAGAAACCCACAAATATGGACCTGGTGAAGATTCGGCAGTGAAGATTCAATGTCAACACTACTTCTGATTGCCTTTTCCCCGAGCCAATATCATTGAGGACGTAATCAAAATACTATGAAGTTAATAATAATAGAAGTCTTCATTCACAATTGATGAAGAAACGAACTGTCACTGTAAAATGTTTTCAGATCAAGCTTATTATACCTCATGTATTGCCAAGTGCCTAACAAAAATTCTTCTTGTTCGAGCCAACAAAAAGTTCACATTTCTCAACTTCTCATGGTATATAACGAGGTATATAAGAACGAATAGGACCTGACCTTGATTATTGTTCCTATGTTGGAATTCGTGTGACAAACATGTATTAAAGCTGTTATATTTCATTTGGAATATCGGTTCACTGAGAAACTTCACTTAACAATTCATTTTTATACATACAGTTGTATGGAGATCAGTATACAGACCAGGACTGTATTCCTAGGACTTGTTTTTTCCTCTCCCTGTTCATTCTCACGATTTTTCACGAACATCACAATTTTTTTCCTATAATGTGATACATATAGAAAATATTACTCATCCAAGTAAAGACATCTGAATCATAGATCATAGATGATGTTCATCTAATGGCTGCATAAGTAGGTATGTGCTTATGCCCAGTTGTACAAACCAGGTCCATGTCCAGATGCATTTTCTGCCGCTTATGTATGTACGACCAGCCAAATAGAGAGAGAGAGAGATGAAGAGACGAATACGTTTGGAATACAAGAGCGCCAGAAAACGCCTAGTTCTAGGGAACTCTGTTCAGTTGCTTCCTAAGCAATTTTTTTGTTTGACTGCTTAACTCGGTTCACTCATTCATTTATTTGTACAACTGGTCCTTAGTTGGCCAAAAAGTTGGTTTTTCAACCAGCACTGACAACGTTATTTGATAGTATCCACTGGCGAATGCTGTACTGATAATCTAATGATATTTCGTTTTGCGAGGATACATAACATGATGATATCATCGTCTGTCGGTTGATATAAAGAGTATCGCGTGTTTCAATGCGTGGGATACACATTTCGAATGAACTCTCATATATGTTGTTTAGTGGACCTCATTCACAGTTTCTATTATCCGACGTTTATCATTCCAAATATGGAATTGAAATTAACGAGAATAGATTACTATGAAAAAAATTATTCAAAAACTCGCCTGGAACAAAAAAAACTATGATCAATTTCTAGACCATAAGCTTATAGCATACATAAACCTTAATTGATGTTTAGCGGACAGCAACTAGTTTTGAAAATATTTTTGGACCAATCCACGTATTTTGAACCGCTGAACACGAATTCAAAGTCGAAACAATTCAATTTCCCTTCGTTCGAAAATTGTGTCCAATCAAAATTTAGAAGTACATATTCCATTTCATATTCACAAACATGTTTTTAGCCGCCAAGTCTCTTGTTCACCTTATTCTACATACTTCGTCTCTCTTTAATTGATCCCGATGAAATATACCGCCACCGTTTAGAATTGGATTTATTCGAAATTTTGTGAAGATATTTTACAGAATAAGACTTATCGTAAAAGTATATCGTTACGATATTTCCTTGAGTTCGTTCATTAAAACTCCGAACAATGCTAAATTACATCTATTACAACTCTTTATCACAATACAAAACAATCACTGAAACTGCTCAGTTTAACTATCCAACGCTCTATACTGAAACTCTCTCTACTAGAAACTCTGAAAAACTCTCTGATAAGAACTCTTCGACTCCTGCACTTAGCAATACCAAATTTCGCTCCACTAGAAACTCTGAAGAACTCTGCCGTTACGATGAAGTATCTCCTTATTTATACTTGCGTACGCCTATGGACAATCTTTCTTCGACCCCTCATATTATATTGCGTTTACGAGCGACAGGGCCGGCGGTAGGAGATTTCGTAACAATATATTAAATCATGCACTCATGTATTACTTTAGCATATCGTCTTGGGTATTTTCAATATTTTCATTCGTTTCGGAAACGAAACCTTTTTTTCATTTCGGGCTATTGGAATAATTCAAAATTTAGGGAATATGATTCCCTTGATGAGACCCTTAGAATGATGTGTCGCAATTTAAATAACTTGTGAAGTTATTGGTGTTGGCAAGCAGGAAAATTATTCCTAAAATCTTCATTTGTATCTTCGATTTTTCTGATGATTGTATCTGTTTCTAATATATTGAGGAAGGACTGTTTTTGATGAGACACCCTGTATATTGTGAGGTCATTTCAGGGCATGTGATTGAATAATTCCAACAAAATCCAACGGGAAAACATATTGCTGTGGGCGAACGACAAACTAAAGATTTCCGAGATTCATTTTGGAATCCACTTGTGACATAAGTAAAGATCACCCTTTATATTGTAATGCCAATGTTTTTTTTCCAGGCATTGAAGGGAGGCATCTAGGGTGGATCAGCCCATGATGTTCAGTCCATCGAAAGCACTTTGGGTGCTATTACTAGGAATTTTATTGAACAGTAAGGAAAACAATATTTTAAAAATCCCGCAAATACTAATTATGGCATTGATAGCATTACAGTTGAGCGGGCAATACATTGGAGCAAGGCAGAGGATATTCAATCACGTACCAAATAGAGGTGAGCTTGAAAAAATACATCGAATCTCAACAAAAAACGTTATTGAGGGTAAAGTCTGGATAAATAGATAAGCAGCATGATTTCCGGGTATCAGATATATATTTCAAAAAAGTATCGAATAATAACTGTCGGGTCGGCCATCTTTATTACTCGAAAGTCTGATGGATTCTCGGAGTAGAATTTCACAACTGACTCCGAATTTCGTAAAATCATCACTTTTGTACACCGGTACACGAATGAATCGAACCGTTAGAAATACAGTAATTTTCTGTCATCTGCTCAAGGATACTTTCAGTTCACTTACTATATTTCCTTGTCAGTCTAGCTTATTGGCATCATCGCAATGCGTACAACGTAATAAAACTTTATTGCTATATCTCACTTTTTTCATGATTCTGTCCTAATAGACTCAACCTTCAAAAATTCTGATAGCACAGCCTGAAATGCACCCAAATAGTTTCGTGGAAAATATTACATAGACCACGTACTATACATAATCGCCATAATCATATCAATTATATTTTCTCCACTTAGCACAGATCGTTCAACGAGGTGATCAGTCACCCCCTCCTGATGTTGATCCTTACTGGGACAGCAGAAATCTACAAGATGTCCACCCTCTTACGGATGACTACAAGTTTCGTCGACAAGGTGTCCAATATAACCAGGGTGTGTTCATTTGGGGTGATCCCGGTGAAGGTTTACTTTGGACCCTGAATGATTACTATGATATTCAATTAACAGTTCTCAGTTTCCAGTTTTGGTGGTGGTTGCCTATTGACCCTTAACATACTAATCCACCATTTCACCATGCTTTCCAAGGAGTTTTGACTAGTTTTGAATAAACACTGTTTCCTTAGGTTTCGAGCCAAAAAAGCTCCACCCTTGTGAGCAGAGCTCTTGCTACCCAGCTACGGGTAACCTCTTGATTGGAAGAGAGAATCAGTTGTATGCTTCCTCGACTTGCGGTGTTCACGGTCAACAGCGTTATTGTATCGTTTCACATTTGGATGCCGAAAGGAAGAAATGTTTCTGGTGTGATTCGAGACCTACTACTAAACCCAATCCTTTGCTGAATCACAACATCAGCAATATCGTATACAGACTGTTTCCTGGGTGAGTTTACAAATTTTCCATGCTACCGAACATTACTGCTGATACTCTTTCTCAACAGTACCCGACAAAAATCATGGTGGCAGTCAGAAAATGGGAAAGAGAAAGTCTTCATCCAACTCGATCTAGAGGCCGAATTCCACTTCACTCACTTGATAATAACCTTCAAGACTTTCAGACCAGCTGCTATGTTGATAGAGAGGTCCTACGACTTCAAACAAACGTGGCAGGTAAATTCACAAAAACATGTCTGGAAACACGTTGATCACTGTTTTACAGGTGTACAGGTATTTTGCCCACAACTGCAATGAAAGTTTTCCTGGTATTAGAGAAGGAACAGCTAAAAACTTGACGGATATCGTGTGTGAATCCAGATATTCTGGAGTAGCGCCCTCAACGGATGGGGAAATTATTTACAGGGTGTTACCACCAAACTTACCCATTGACAATCCCTACTCCGAACAAGTTCAGGGATTGCTGAAGATAACAAACTTGCGAATTAATTTCACAAAGCTGCACACGTTGGGGGATGATCTTCTGGACAGGCGTGAAGAGATTCAGGTAAGTGATCTAGAAGACTTGTCATTTTTCTACCACGGCTGTTCATAAGCAATTATCAGAGCTGTATAATACGCTAATGCTACCATACAAATGTTTCACATTTGAAATGGTCTGTGCCTGCGAATTCGTCATTATAAAAGCGAATGGGTGGGTACGTTGATTATATTGAGTATGATTCATCATTTTAGAATCACACATATTTCGTATGTTTCGTTCTAGGAAAAATACTATTACGCTATTACCGACATGGTAGTAAGAGGTTCCTGCTCCTGCTATGGCCATGCAAATCGTTGTCTACCTCTGCCTGGTATAGATCCCAAACCAGACATGGTCCATGGAAGATGCGAGTGTACCCACAACACCAGGGGGAGAAACTGTGAAAAATGCGAAGACTTCTTCAACGACCTTCCTTGGAGACCTGCAATTGGAAAACAAACCAACGCTTGTAAAAGTATGACTTCCTCATATTATCTGCATGACAAATTGCTTCCTACCGGGATCATTCCGTTTTATCGCTTTTCTTCATTCAAGGGTGCAACTGCAACAACCACGCGACGAGTTGTCATTTTGACACTGCCTTGTATGAAGCAACGGGTAGAGTGAGTGGGGGAGTTTGCGATGGATGTCTGCATAACACCATGGGTCCAAACTGCGAGCAGTGTAAACCATTCTTCTACAACGATCCGCAGAGAGATATCCAGGATCCTGAAGTCTGTAGACGTAAGTAACGAAGTATCTTATAAACTTTCAGTATTTTGAAATCCAACACACAATACAGTGCTCCCGTTGAAATGATTTGTATTTGAAAACATATTTTGATGAATCTGAAATGTCAAGAGATGATAATCAAGAGAAGCAGCAAGAAATACTCGATTCTCATACGAAGTATTTTTCAGTCATTTTCAATGCTGGTGACAACTGTTGTCAGTAGAACGTTGCTTTTAGCGAATGTGTATTATTACCTTCGGCACCCATGATAATTAGCCGACTCTTGTCCAGACAAGGCTCTGCCAGAACCAACATTTCTGGCTACGAATGTTACCTACCTTTTATTTTTGTGCAATTCTGCAAAATTGTTCTGATTGCATGATGGTGATCCCCAAGAACGAATTAACTTATTATTCACGAGAGAATCCATGCTCCTCATTTTGTCAAGGAGAAACTGCCGAATATTTTGATTTTCTCACTTCCACATTCGCAGGTTTATATCCAGATTAAACTCAAACACAAATCCCATATGAGCTTATTTGGACGGATAGTTTGTTGGATGTTGGTTAGAACTTGGGCCGATTGAATGCCATGCAAGGCCACCAGATCTGAAACTCTTCGAGTTTTGAAGAGTAAAGTACATTAATTGGTTATTTAATTCTGTTGTTTCAAAAAAAAGGTCCTCAAGGAATATGACGCATATATGGAAGAGTTAAGTTATGACCACGTATAAGAAGAATTTATGAACTGTTTTGCTATTACGAGGCTTGCTTGGATGATATTGACAGTATTTCTTGATGAATGATGTTGGTTCGGACTTCCATTGCCTATATAATAAACTTTATTAAAACCCATTTCAGAAAATGTATGTGATGGGAAACAAAATAATTGAAACGATAAATTATGAACGAGGTTTTAGTTTCATTATAAGCATTTTTGCCACAGGTTTCAGTAGAGGGAAATCCCAATACATACCATTTATTTCCAGGTTCTTCAGAATATAAACATCAGTTTTAGTATGGCTTCGATCTTCTTGGTTGATATCGAATGAAATATTCTGAATCTTGAAGGTGCAAAAAGCAAGTTATGGGGCATGGCCCAGATCTTCAGGTTGACTGACAGTCGTCATTCGATATCTGAAGTTAAGCAACGCCGAGCGCGGTTAGTACTTGGATGGGTGACCATGCAGGGAAATACCGTGTCGAAAGCCCGTACAGCTGCAGCGAAGTAGCATATCATAGCTCGCAGACAATTTATCAATGAGCACAAGATATATTGAGGATATGCCGTCCTTCGGAGGGGACGTAAAGCCGTCGGTCCCGAGTCCATGGATGTTGGGCTCGTTAAAGATCCCTACCTCTGGTTGGAATACCAGAGGGTTCGGCAAAATTTCCGGTTGGGGGAAGTGTGCTCACCGGCGTCGGTGATTGGCCTTGGTAGCGGAAATAGGCCGACGTTGAAAAAAAAGCAAGTTATCTTCACTTCTGTGAGAAAAGGGAGATATCGTCACCTTCCTTGAAATATCTGAACAAATCACAACGTTCCAACAGAAAATAACACTATCTGTCAGTATTTTGTTAGTTTCAATGAACTTGATGAAAACATTTATCCAAACTCCATCGAATTCATTCTCTATTACACCTAAGCACTATAGCTCGGCTTTATATTTAGTATCCATTATTTTCAGCCTGTGATTGCGACCCTAGCGGTTCTTTGGATGGCGGAATATGCGATTCTGTCAGTGACCCTGTCAACAATTTGGTGGCAGGCAGCTGTCACTGCAAAGCCAACGTGGAGGGGCGTAGATGCGACTTTTGTAAAAATGGTTATTGGAATTTTACGGAAGCCAATCCAGATGGTTGTGAAAAATGCACCTGCCACACCTTGGGAACCATCGACAACCAAGGTTGTAATGTAGACACCGGGGAATGTTTCTGTAAACGGTATGTCACTGGAAGAGACTGCGACCAGTGTTTCCCTCAATTCTGGGATATATCGGATAGGAAAGATGGTTGTCAGCCATGTGACTGTGATCCCGGTGGTTCATACGACAATTTCTGTGACGTAACTACAGGACAATGTAGATGCAGAGATCACATGACAGGAAGGACTTGCAATATTCCTGAGCAACAATATTTCACTGCGAATCTGGACTTTTTGCTCTACGAAGCTGAGGCGGCTAAATCAAGTGGGCAAGTCGTTATCAGAGAGCCTTTCAGGGATGGTCGAGATGATACATGGACTGGCACCGGATTCGTCAAATCTTTCGAAGGGGGATTCTTAGAATTCCTCATAGACGAAATCAAAACAACAATGAACTACGATATTGTCATTCGTTACGAACCAACAATGCCAAACAGTTGGGAGGAGGTTGAAGTAACTGTCGAAAGACCACCTGGTGTTCCAGAAGGACTTTGTGCGGAGATAAATCCAGCTGATGACGTCAAAACTGTTGGGTTACCATCAAATGCTAGGAGCGTAACAGTGTACCCTCCAGCTTGTTTCGAGGCAGGAAAGACGTACAAAGTCAAACTCGAATTCAGACGATCGGATTTTCAACGCATTCCTTCAGCCTCTGTGTTAATCGATTCAATCGTTCTGATTCCTAGGGTCGAGAATATTCCATTTTTCCAAGGCTCTGCTGCAGCAAACTTCAGACGCCAGGAGTATGAGAGGTACCAGTGCTCAAACCCATCGTACTTTGGTAAGGGTGCGGAGGTTCCAGAAATATGCGCAAAATACCACGCAAGCATTGGAGCTTATGTCTTTAATGGCGGTTTCTGTAAGTCTCAACTCCAAGCGTATCCCAGATTTTCTAAAAAATATCTTTCTTGTAGCGTGCCAGTGCGATCCTACAGGATCCTTAAGCAAACTTTGCAGTTCAAACGGAGGATACTGTTCTTGTAAACCGTTTGTTGTGGGAAGACGCTGTGACCGTTGTGCACCAGGAACATACGATTTTGGTCCCGAGGGCTGCAGATCTTGCGATTGTAACAGTATAGGTGCTCTTGACAATTTCTGTAACGCTACAACAGGACAGTGCAAATGTAGAGCCAACACATACGGTCGGGAATGCGACCAATGTCGAACAGGATTCTGGAGGTTCCCCAATTGTGAGAGGTACTTAATCATTATATCCACATCATTTCGACACATAGCGATAAGCGAGATTTGCGGAAACGCGTATTGTTTCAACATAGTACATAACTGATGCAAGCTTCTTTTCTTCCATTTCATTTTTTCAGATACTTTCTATGTTTCACGTTCACATATTATTCGCGCGCAGATATTGTAACGCCTCCCACCGTTGAAGAATAATTCGCTAAGCTGTAGTGTGTATCAAAAAAACAAACAGTGATCGTATTGCACCATGACCAATTACGTTTCAGCGCAGTATGTTCTACATGAAAAAAATAACAATTTACCTAACTATTATGCTGAGAATACACCAAATACTGATTTGGAGTCTGATGAAATGAGGTTAAAATAATAAATTATTACTCTCACATTTCATCAGGTATCTTCTATAAAAGGATCAGGTTCTCTTGGACTACAGATGTAGTCAAAATATAAACACGAGTCAAAAATACAAGCAGGTGTCAAAATGACGGCATTCCATTCTCATAATTAGGCGTAGTCCAAAGAACCAAATCCCAAGCAGGCAATATCACTCTGGGTTTGGAACTGCTTCAGTAAGTACCACTGTAGAGGCAGGCAGTCGAAATCTATTGGCTCTTTTGAATGCCAGGCAGCGAATTCTTCAGTTGCGATAAGGAGAATGGTGCATTGGCTTGAATAGGAAAACAGCTGGAGTTCTGGTTGTCCCATATTTATTTTGTGAAAAGTTTCTTCTGAACTACTCGACCAAAGTCGCACTGGACACCAGAATAGGTCTGATACTGCAGGCTCAATAAACATATGAAACGAATAGGAGAGGCAGAAGACTTTGGTGGTCTTGCTAAGAAGGCAGAATATCAGTACGTAAATGAGGGCCACAGTATTCAATCATTCTCTATTAAAAATGAACTCAGTGTGTGAATTTCAAACGGGGTTCTGATTTTTAATTTTTCAATTCACTTGTTTCTTGACAGTTTTGATGAAATGTTGAACTTCATTATTGCATAGTTCATTTCTTTTCTTTCACCTTAGTCCAAACTTTTGTTTCAATTTGGAGATTTTTTTATGTGATTCTTCAGGTGCGACTGTAACGGTCATGCAGATATTTGCGAAGCCAAAACAGGAGTGTGCATCAACTGTCGCGACAACACCCAAGGCGAACACTGCGAATTCTGCATGGACAGTTTCTACGGTGATCCAAGAATAAACGTAGACATACCATGCCGACCATGTCCTTGTCCTGGACTCGTTGGATCCAATCACTCCTACGCTGACAGATGCATGCTCGACCCCACTTCCAAGGATGTGATCTGCGAGTGCCAAGAGGGATACTCTGGAGCTAGATGCGATGTCTGCTCTGACAACTACTACGGAAATCCGGAGGTGCCCGGAGGTGAATGTAGACCATGCGATTGTAGCGACAAAGTGGACTTGCTGTCTCCAGGGAACTGCGATCCCCACTCTGGAAAGTGCCTTAAATGTTTGTACGATACGACTGGAGATCACTGCGAAGTATGCAGGCCAGGATACTTCAGATATTCTGAAGACAGACAGTGTGAAGAGTGCGTTTGCCACATCCTGGGAACGAACAGCTCTGCAGGACCCTGCGATCCGGGTAGTGGACAATGTCACTGCTTGCCAAATGTTTCTGGATTGAAATGTGACGCTTGTATTCCCAATCATTGGAAAATTGCTAGTGGAGAGGGGTGTGAGGCGTGTACGTGTGATCCTCTTGGATCTCTCAGCCCACAGTGTAACGAGGTTAGATCAAAAGTGAACCTTCTGTCTCATTTCATTAACTTCTCGTTCTTTTCAGTTCGATGGGCAGTGCCAGTGTAGGCCTGGCTTTGGCGGAAGGAGGTGTGATGAGTGTATGCCCAAATTCTTCGGTGATCCTAAAATTCAATGTTCACGTGAGTAATAATGAAATATCTAAACGTTATAGGTTCTTCCATATTCCCCGAAATTGTAGAATGATATTGTAAATAGTTTGGCTGAAATCAAGCAAAATTGCTTCCCCCCCTTCATTATATGATTGATTCCTCATACTGAAATTGAGATATAGAGATATTGTATTATCGAGAAAAAATCTCATGTTTTTGAAAAATGAGGAATGAAACTTTTTACACAACTTATATTTGTAACTAAGATTACTGCAGTTTCATCCTTTAAGGACGAATACTATAAGGTTTATAGTAGAATTATACAAATACTATAAAGTTTTTAGTATTCGTTTAAATGTCCGTATAGGACGAAACTGTGGGAACATATACAGTTTTATTTTCCATTTTTAACGACGATCTCCCACCAAATAGTAATTGCTTTATCAATCAGTTTATTATGTTTTTTCGTCATCAAGTATTGGACAGTTCTATTCAATAGATGTTATTGTATTAATAGAAGCTAGGTGATTTTTTCTAAGTTTTCAATTCGGTATTTTGTTCAAAGAACTCAAATTTTCAAACATTTCTTTCAAGAAAATTCAATCTTTGGCGTAACCCTTCCAATGGTTATTAACAAACTTGCTTAATGTTCTAAAACGAACAAGGAAGTTTGAAATCTATTTTCAATTTCCTTCGTTGGTCCTTGCGATGTTTTTTTTTCACTCGTACAGTTAGAAAATTCTGCAGTTATCTGAAAACGTCGTGTGAACCTGTCGATAAAGGATGTTACGATTTGCATTATTTTGAGCAAAAACAATTCTACTCGATAAAACTGCGAATGAACAGTTGTTTTTGTTTCGAATTTGGACCGAAAATACTGTTCCAAGTTTGTTTCCATATTGTTCTATCACGAATTTTCATTCTAGGGTGCGAATGTGATCAGTTGGGTGCCAGAACAGAACAATGTAACATGCAGACTGGGGCATGTGTATGTCTTCCTGGAGTGGGAGGCTACAAATGTGACAAGTGCGACCGAGGATATATAGGGGATGTTCCAGAATGTATACCATGTGGCGAGTGCTTTGATAATTGGGACAGAATATTGCAGGAGACTAAAAGTAATATTTCATATACTTTCACACAAGAATACTTTTTTATTGTGCCCTCATTTCAGATCTAACTCTTGACATGATTGAACGGGCTGGTGATATTAAGAAAGTTGGCGCCACTGGGGCATACACCAAGGAATTCGATGAAATGCAGAATCAACTAGACGAAATCGAAAAGCTTCTTAACAACACAGAAGAAATAGACGTTGGTGACATTGAAGATGAACTCCAGAACCTGAGGGATAGAATAAGTAAAACTGAAAACGAAAAGTTGAACAAATTGGATGGCGAATTGGATGACAATAAGCAACTGATTTTGATAAAAGAGTTGAAACTGCAAACGCTCAATGATACTTTGACTAATCTCAAGAAGAAGATAAAAGAGCTGGAAAATAACGGAACTCGGTTGCAAGAAGCCAATGTTCAAGGAGCCTTAACACTCATTGGAGACGCCAAAGAAAAGGCAGATAAGGCAGTTCAGAAAGCTGAAAATTCACAGGTATTTTGATTCTCATCTGGAATAGCCATGGGTTTTTGTCATGTCTTTAATTTCAGGAAGATGTCAAGTATGCGGAAATCCAATGTCTTGCTACATCAACGTTCATCAACAACACTGAAAAATTGTATAAAAAACAATCTGTAGAAAATGAGAATGAGCTGCGTAACATATCAGCAAAGCTGGAAAATCTCAACAAACAAATTCCCGAGCTGAACAACTTGGTTTGCGATGGTCACGGAGATCCTTGTGACGCCATTTGTGGAGGTGCCGGTTGTGGGTATTGCGGCGATCTTCTGTCTTGTGCCAATGGAGCTAAGCAACAAGCTAATACTGCAATCGAGCACGCTAACAATACTGAAATAGCACTTAGGAACAAAGAAACTCTGGCCAACGATTTCATCAGAAACGTAAGCTACTCACAAATATTCTATAGTTGAAACTCTTTGTCTTTTACAAATCGAAATAACAAACAGAAGAAATGCAGTAGATATTGACTTGTATCGGTTCAAAATTGTGTATATTTTCTACTGTATCCCAGGCAGCACTGCATTTTTCCAGAAACTCCCTTATTCATGGTGTACCTAGTACCTAGATACATATCTATTTCTATTATTTTTGAAATACCTTTGGGAATATATACATACCCATAGATATGCAAAAAATGTTGATCATAAAATATTGTTTTCAGTACCTTCCTGAGTATTTTGAATTTATTTTTTCGATACTTTTTCAGGTGTCACAGATAAACACGAACCAGACAAGGCACCTCGCACAAGAGACCTACGATAAAATATTTGACGAGCTGAAGAAGGCCAACAATTCGCTGAAGGATGTTGCCGACATGAATAAGGAGATGAAAGAGTTCATGAGTCAAAATAATACCAAACCAGCTGATATAATAAAACTAGCAGAAGAGGTCAGTAATTAAGAAACAAATACTCCTTGTTTATCTTGAATTTCATGTATTTGAGAAACTTTACTCTGTCAGGTTTGAGAGTTGCTCTAGGGTAAATATCGCCTTCTTCTGCTTATTTGGCATGGCATGGTATTTCATTGCATATTATATTTTATTGTCATGATTATTTTTGTGGACAGAAGGAAGTTTTGGGTTTCTCCAAATCAATGTATTGATTGGAGAAGAAAAAACAAAAATAACTTTCTCAAAATCTTATTGTCATCATTGCCGATAATGAAGACGTTATATCATCGTTATACATTACAGATTCTGATGAAGAACGTTCAGAAAACTCCTGAGGAAGTGAGAGAACTGGCAGAAAACATAAAGAACGCTGTCGATCGCCTCACCAATACCGACTATATAATAGATGCCACAAAGGGAGATTTGGCAAGGGTGAATGAACTCAAGGAGCATGCTAAATATGCAAAGTAGATCTACCTGACTCTGAGATTTAATCACAAGTTATTTATTGTTGTTTATTGCAGGTCGAACGCTACGAAATTATTGAAAGAAGCTGAAGATGTTAATGATTCGTTGAATAAAACCCGAGATGCACAGGTAGAGGCAGAGCAAGCAATAGACAAAGCTTGGGAGGATTATCGAACCGTTGAAGATATACTTTATCAGGTGTGTTAAGTCTTATTTTTTTTTAATTGTTCGAGTACAATGAGAAATCTTAACAAAATATGTTGTGGTTCGAACATCTATGGTCTGAACTAGGTATTAATTTTTTGAGCTTTAATAATAAAGTGGTTGAGCTTTATGAAACAAATATAACCAAATGCAACTAGTGAGAAGATTAAAAAAATTATGAATTCTAGAAAAATCCTAAAATTGGAATAGTTTCATTGATATTGAAGTAGGTACTGAAGAAGCGCTGTAAAATTAGATTGGTGGGTGAAAATATAGATTAAACTATATAAATTCGAATATAATACCAAGAACATAGACAGAAACTATTCCATATGAAAATTTGAAGAAAAAGTGTAGAACATTTCATAATAAAATTGAAAACGTAAGAAACATATTTGATGAAAAAGGGATAAAAATATAAGATAAGTATAAATCCCCAAAAAATTGAAATGAAATGGCAGATAATTGATGAAAATCATATGAAAAAAAAATATCACTGTTTTCTGTACGATTCTCACTGACAGTGGGTTAACAAAACCGTGAAACGTGTCTCGCTATACACTTCGTGTCGCGGCTTTGTCAACCCATTGTCAGTGAAAATCGCATATGAAACTGTGATATTTTTGTTAAATCCGTTAAATTTATTATTGTATTTAAAGTTCCGAAAAATTCAAGAAATTATCAAAAATGATTCTTTAGAATTTTAATTTTTTGTAATTTTTTATGTTTTTTTGTATTTTTAGAAATATTTCGGGATTCTTCCTTTTCGACTTTATCTTCCTACAATCGAATCTGAATTATTCGGTACTCTTTCATTATCTTCCGATTTCCTAGTTCATTTGTTCTATTTTAATTTTTTGCTTTTCGCTCACCATCTAATGTGTTAGGAACTTTCTCAAATGTCTCAAATTCCTTTCCTTTTTTGTGTTTCTTTTATTTTCATTTGTTTTTGTTTTGTCAGGCTCCATTGTTTTATTTCGAAACATTTTGTTTCAATAATAGGTTCCATATGAACTGCAAAGACAGTGGATGTTTGAGCCACCAATACTTGCCCAAAATTTTCTATATGCAACAATTGATATTTAATATGGAGGATCAATGAGATATGCAGTATTCAAACTTCAAGAATTTCGTTTCTAATTTGAAGCATTGGTGCGTTATAGATCACAGGATTAGTCAAAGCAAATATCCAATTTATTCAGACATGTACATAGCATGTAGGCTCCTCAGTGCTTTTGAAAGTCTAGAATCAGCTGAAGATAGTCAAAACATAACAGTATCAAGGCGCTTCTCCAATGTGTCTTGGAGTTTCATCTTTTAATTTTTTGGATTTTCCGGAAGAAAAAAAATTAAATGTTGCATTCTTCATCTATTTATTCGACAAATTTTCTTGTTTTCGTCTTGTCTTTAGAGCGAGTTTCGAAAAAATTTAAGGTTACATTAGAAAATTGAAACCTGTAAAAAAAGAACTTATTTGAGATTTGTCGAATTTGACAAGTTCAGCTTATTAACACGTGACAAATGAGCTGCGAATAATTTTCAATCATTTTCAAATGAAGAATAAGTGCGAATATCAACTTCATCTTATGATACGGAGCTCATGTGTCACTGAATATCATGTTTCCACCATTGAGTAGGTATATGATGATAGAGAAACGTAATCTCGAATTGTACCCTGAAATAAACATCAATACATTCGATTTTGGTAAATAGCTTATTGAGTATAGAATTAATGGATCGTACGACGTTCTTACCAATGAAATTCTTGTTTCTCATGCTGGTTTCATCAATTTTTCGAAACATTTGGCATTGAAAATATCCAGAAGCAGGCTCGAAACGATATATTGAAGGTATGCATTTTTTTTAGATTGGAAACAATACTGAAGCTGCCCAGGAAACTACCAATGACATTGATAACCACATACATATCCTCAAAGACAAACTCACTGACCTCCAGAGGAATATCACCGACAACGGAATTTTTGCCAACAGAGTGATAGAAGAGTCTGAGAATATTGTCAAGAATGCCCAAAAAACCAAAAATGACTCATACGAACTGCAAAATAAATACAACACTGCCACTAGTGAGCTTGAACAAAAACTGAATAACGTGAAAGCTACCAAAGAGAGGGCCAATGACTTGTTCATGAAAGCTTTGAATTTGGTTGCCAAAGTAACAAAAACGCAAGAAGACATACAAAAGCTAGAGGATAGCGGTCAAGGTGAAGAGTTGGAAAATCTCGAGAATTTACTGCAAGATCTGATTAAGAAGATGAACATTTATACCTCTCAACTGGACACCAAAGTCCTATATTATAAAAATTGTAACTGAAATATTGATGAATCGAGTTTTTTATTAGATAAGTAGAGGATTTTAAATAAACGAGTACCTGCACCAAAAAAGTTATTCTGAATGAAGAAGACAAAAATGACAGTTTATTAATGAATATTTGTCATTCGTAGTTAATGTCAACAAACTTCACAAAAATAAGTTTACACAAATGAAGGCTATTTAGGTGTAAAACTCGTGAGAATCCTCTGATATTCTCTGAGAGAAAATCATCATAAGCTGTTCCTATAGTCGTTAAAATTAAGAGTTGTACTAATCATAATATTTTTTATGTAAACTTTGGTAAATGTTTTTCAATCTGTAAATAAATAATTTATTTAGTAATCGTTTTATTCTTACTTCAGTAAAGATGAAACCATGTAAGTCGTCAAGAATAACAAGAGCACATGTATTTAATTTTATTATCACAAATAATTACCTATGTAACAAAATAATTTATGCTAAACCTAACTACTTTACAAAATTAACCAAAGTTAATCACGACATTTGTATCACTGGTAACATGAGCGTAACAATAAATAAAAGTCAATGGTACATTTTTATGTTCGTGTATTTTCTTCTATCCAGTCTAAGTATTCGGTCACTCTGGTATATACTCCAGGATACCCAGGCTCTCCGCATTTGTTTCCAAAAGATACCACCCCGACTTGCACCCATCTCGTATCCCAGTGGATCATTAGTGGACCTCCCGAGTCACCCTAAGAATCAATGAAACAAATAATTCATGCCACTATGAGCGCCAATGTGGGGAGTATGGCCCCTAGAATCTAGCTCGAGAATTTCACGAATGCCCCTATCAATATAGCACAAAAATAAATTATAAAAAATTGAAGATGAACCCTCTGAATTGTAATTCAGCATTAATGAATAAATCAGTTTCGTTGAACTAGAGTGCTGTTGTGTCCTGAGTATTAATAGATTATTGAAAAATATTCAAGAATGAGACCAAATACCATTGTAGTGCATATTGAAAATTGTTAGGTCAATATTTTTCAAAATTTAATGTTCGTATGCCATTGTAGACAACATTGTGAATCTGGGAAATTTTTTGTATTATCATATAACATTTCCTCAATAAGAATTTCAATTTCTGACTTCCCTCGTATACCATGAAAAATATTAAATTAGAATAATACATTTTGGTTATAGAGCTCATAACAACTCTCATGAAAAATGAATTTTTCAATTGAAAATGGAAAAAAATCAAATTGTAAAATTTTTGGTGTGATGTGAAAGTAGGTCAAATCTTTCTGATGGTGTGCTAACGTAAGGTGATATTATCTTACACATCCTCTTGACAGAGGATTTCAGAAATGGGAGAGTGTCGCCAAATTCTGCAAATATTTTCTGGTAATAATAAATAATAAACATGGTATCAAAAATATTATCACCTCTGAGATAAAATTTTGGATTACATTCTGTATCTATGATAGGAGTTTTCAAGGTGTTTGAGAAGAGGTGAATGGAGAGTTTTTGGTGAAGTTCATTATTTACATTATCTAATGGTTCATTCGAATTACCATCCTCAGGGTGAATATAGGATGATTTTTTAAGGTTCTTCGGGATCTAATAGGGCCGTTCTAGTGAGACGCCAGAATGATTGAACAGCAAATTTGAGAGATCGTTTCAAGAAACCCTTACTCACCAAAATTGAGTACATGGAGAAATATGGCCGTTATATAAAATATCATTATCTAAGAGAGTGCTTCTTCAAATACTTTTTTTTTTGAAAAAGTCTCTATAACGAAAATATATTCAGATAGTTTCGTTACACCTTGTATAACTAGGTAGTTTTCCTATTGGATCGACGGTAGAATTAAAGAATAATATTTCGGTGCTTTATGTGAGACAAGAAAGTTGGGGTTACTTTTGCTGAACCGAAAGTTTAAATATCATGGACTCATCATAAATAGGATCTTAACAAAATCAAACACATGAATTATAATGCCCCCTTACCTGGCAAGCATCTGTTCCACCTTGTGAGTACCCCGCACATATGAAGTTAGCGGTAATTGGTTGAAAGTACGCGTCATTGCAATCTTCGTTCCTCCAAATCGGTAGTACAGCCTGTCTCTGTACCGTGCTCTCCTTGCCCCCATAATAGGTAGTACCCCAACCCACCACTGTAGTTTTCCTTCCAGCAAATTTCTCGTTCCTCATATGAGGAGGAGGTATACACAGGGGTATGATGTACTTGGACTTCCTTGCTGGATTTTCCAGTTTCAGGATGGCGATATCATTGTAGAAACCAGCTCTTGAGAATTTTTTGTGGGCCCGGATCTCTGCCACCTTGATTGTTACGGGGCCAGAAGGTTCATCATCTCGCTTCAGATCGACGTCTCCTAAACGAACTGTGAACTGACGAGCAGCGAATCTAGAATCAAAAATTATTGCCACAAGCAGGATAGATGAATATATAAAATGTATACAAGGAGTGCTAGTGCCACAAGTACAGCTTATCCAACCCATCCTGGTTCAAACTTTAGTGGAGACCATGACCATCGGTGTTTATCTTATTACTATACTCATACTTCACAGAGATTTCTGGGCATTAGTTCTTTGCCAAGATGGACTGGATAAGCCGTAGATGAATGCACTCAAACTGAAAGGTGCCAACCTTATGAGCAGAGTTCTATAAAGTTACTTGGTTTCGTTGCTGATAGGTGAAAATATGATTAGTTCAAATGTGGCAAACGAACTTGGTGGAAAGCATCTAGAATCTAGGAAATCTATGGCATATCCATGACATTGTACATGAGGCAACAGAAGATTGACTAACAGCTCTAGCACTTTTGCATTAAGAGCTCTCGATTATTTGGTGGGTACTTTGAAAATTGATAAATTTTCTCCACATTTTATGGATTCTGATTCCTCTAGATCATAGGTTCCCGAAGTGGTCCAGGTGGATCCCCAGGGGTCCATAGGAGACTACACGGGGGTCCACGTAGATGTGAAAAGAAAATAGGGGTCCACGAGTTGTAAGTGGAGGTCCACGAAAAATTTTCTGGTTTTCATAATAAGAACAAAAATTTTGGCTTGGATTCATCTATCAACGTAAGCAGACTCAGTTCAAACACAGAGTTGAATAGAATTATAGAAAATAGTACAAGTGTACACCACATGTCGATACTTGCAAAGGGCCGCCCGTGAGCCCGCTTGTCCGGGATTCTCGTTTGGACCTGCAAAGGGATGAAATGCGACTTGGGCTGTGCTAATAATCTACATAAAAGTGTGACTATGAGTGAATTGATGTCAGTGTTTGCAGTGCCGGAAAAAGTAAGTATTTGCCTATTTGTTATACATATTTTTATTGTATATTGTAATTTATCAATTATATTATATTTAAATACCCTGCATGATGACTTCAAAAATAGATTTGAAGATATTCTGACAAAGGAAATACCACCATGGATCATAAATCCATTTGAAGAAACAGATCATTGTACCAATGAGGAGCTGAAGGTGAAATTTGAAAGAAGGTATTAAACATTTCGGCTGCAGGCAGAAATACCTGAAAAATATCCTGGGTTGTGGGAAATTGCGAGAAAATTTTGAAAGCGTTTCTCTCGTCATATCTTGTCGAAAGAAGTTTTGGTGCAGTTAACAAACTGTTAACAAAAAAAGGAGCTGATTGAACATCACAGATTGATAATTTGCTGTCAATTCATCAAGCACATCCCTCTAATTGAAAGTGTCATCATCTTTCATTGTTGATTTACATTTCAAAATTCATTACTGATTTTTTGTCAATTGTTGATTGTTTGTAATAATAAATGTTTAAAATTTTGTATAACCACAAGTATTATTTTAATTAATAGGAATCAAGATGATGTGCTACTTTTTTCTTCTCAACACCCCCTATTTAGGGTGATATTTTTTAGGAGTTTGGGAATACAGTAGAAATGGTGGGGGTCTACCGAAAATGATAAAACTCTGAAAGTGGTCCACGAAAAAAAAGTTTGGGAACCTCTGCTCTAGATTATTATTTTTTCACAACAACCAATTTTCACTGACTTCAATAAACTTCAACCGAGTTAAATAGAAAATTTGTACTCTTATATATACAAAGAATGCGACTTTCTCTCATATATAATCAGTTTGAAACTCCCTATCATATAATAGTTCCCAAATTTCTCAACTGTATCAAATTTTCAATAATATCTGAATCTTTCATCGAGGTCTGTTCTCAGTTGGGTTACAAATTCTGAAAGGTTGACTTACTTGATATTAACGTTCGTACCATATAATATGGTGGTAATTCTTTCTCTTTCTCTCATATATAATCAGTTTGAAACTCCCTATCATACAATAGTTCCCAAATTTCTCAACTGTATCAAATTTTCAATAATATCTGAATCTTTCATCGAGGTCTGTTCTCAATTGGGTTACAAATTCTGAAAGGTTGACTTACTTGATATTAACGTTCGTACCATATAATATGGTGGTAATTATCTTTCGAACTCCGTTCCTATATATTTACAAAATCATACATTTTTCTCCATTGAGATGAGAATTTTCAAAGAAAATTAAGTTCAAAAACAGGTTTCTTGAAATTCCCGAATGGCGGTTCATTTTGAGGTCACACCTATGGGCGCCGTTAGAAAAAATGTTAGGGGGGGGCACTTTTTTTTAAATCAAAGTAATGCATTAAATTGAAAGGGAAAATCCTTTTGAGCAATACTTACAAGTGTGGTTCAGAAAAAAAAATACAAAATTAAGTCGGTATCGTGTCTTACGCGGCGCGTATGGACTGAAAAATCTAAAATCCAGGCCGCCCTCCCTTGCCCTTAAGAAACGGCGCCCTTGGTCACACCCGCTGTTGAACTTCTACTTTGGTAACCTACACATCGCAGTCTTTCAACACAAAAATTGGTATATGTGAATAAAATATTCAGCATGAGCTTACAAATTAGATTCATCCTCATATTTTAACAACACGACTATAATTACTTATGTCCTAATTTCAGTACAAGCATTTCCTTGTCCATTGCCAATATATCTATTCTTATTTCCCTAGTCTATATTGGTTTGATTTCATTTTATTTTATATCATTCTTCGTAAAAAGGGAAGGCAAGAATGTTATT
This sequence comes from Zygogramma bicolorata, assembly GCA_032362365.1. Taxonomy (NCBI): domain Eukaryota; kingdom Metazoa; phylum Arthropoda; class Insecta; order Coleoptera; family Chrysomelidae; genus Zygogramma; species Zygogramma bicolorata. Next base: position 2,736,490 of record JAVJAQ010005583.1, on the reverse strand, counting down.
CAATCAGGATACAAGACCAGGGGGGCACCCAGGAATTGGGCGGTGGGGGGTTTGCTCAGAAAAATTTAACTTTTGATGAATTTTGACCTCAGTGATGAAGTTATGAAGGAAAAGTCCAAGAAACATAATACAACGCCCGGTGGAGAGTGAAAGCTCTTTCAACCCCTAGTACATCCGCCCTCATTTCAAGCAACTCTTACGTTGCACTTTAAATTTAACTCGCCATTGCATGAATTTGAAATTTAACAACTCAATTTTGTCGATTCTGCAGGTTGACCACATCCTATCAGTCCTTTCGATTTAATGGATTCAAGAGAAATGCTAGTGAAAAATGTTTTCACCATACTCGTGACAGTTTTATCAATGAGGTTGTATGCCATATGTATTTGCATTTCTTGTGATAACACACTTCTGATTCGATTCTTTGGCACAGATTCCAGTTGATCTGAAGTCCGCCAGACACTGCTACCTTCTAAGTGATACTGCCACACAAAAGTCAGAATTCACACTCCTAAGAGCGTCAAAATTGGTGAATTATTCTCAACCAGAGGGGGTGGGGTGCAAGTTCCTTAAGTAACTTTTATTGGTTAGAAATGATAACCGACATAGACCAATGTTTTTGGCAATTCTGACCCAAGAAAAAACATAATTCACCAATATATATGTATATATATATATATATATATATATATATATATATATATATATATATATATATATATATATATATATATATATATATATATATATATATATATATATATGTATGTATGTATTAACTGAGGTTAGATACCAGAATTCGGTAGTGGACGATTATTTCGTTTCATCCTTCCACATCGGTGGTCAAGTAAAAAAAATTATTTTTCCAACTTCAAATCTGCCGCAACGAAGTGTAACTATTCAATGTTCTGTAATATGTTAACAAGAATGATGCATTGAAATCCCCTCTGGATGGTACAATTAATGAGTTATATTACTTGTCCTCACTGGAGTTGTCAAAATTCATCGGAATTCATTATTTTCTAGGATCAAACTCCTGAGCCAAATTTTCAGGTACACCACTGATATCCCAGTGAACATTGAAATATCCTATGGAAATCGGAAACGTAGATCGAAAATATCCATTCGGACTACGTCCATATGGACCAATGAATGAGCTTCCATGTAGGTATATCCATAGGATGTCCTGTGTTTACTGGGATGGTGACAAGAAAAGTGGAACCCCTCTTCGTTGAATTTTTTTTAACAATCTCAAAACTTACGGCCTTTGTCGCGAATCTCTTGTACAATGAGCTGCTGTGAGGACGTGGGTAGCAGTTATCAATGATCCTCCACACCAAAACTCCGTTCTTCTAGTTCCATGTAAGAATATGGCTGCCATCCAAGGCCATCGTCCAGGTAATGCTTCTTCGCCACCAACAACTCGGAATTTTGCAGATTCTGGTTGACCACAGTCTGAAGAACAAGTAAATGTATATGTTATTTCTTTTTGGTGGATATATGCTTCTTTGTAGTTTCCTGGGTGTTTTAACCTAAACAACAATCCGAGGATGTGAAGAATCAATTTGTGACCGTATAGGATAGATTCCCAATCAGTTTTTTATTTTTTCGGATTGTGAAACTGAATTTAGAGGTTATAATAGTACATACATTCTGAATTGATTTCTCACTTTTTGTGATTGTGGTAACTTTGAATAACTGGAAAGACACCAAAAGAAAAGTGAGTTATGGTGCATGTTTAGATCGAAGTGTTGACTTTCATCTTGCAATTTATTTTTTGGAATTTCTACTTTTATATCTTGAATTTCCGGGTTATACATTTTCATGAGATATTAAGAATTCCGAGATGGAGGTCGGACTTTCATCTCGACATTTATCAACACTTCGTTTGCCTTCCCACACCTACCTTACTAATTACCCAAAATTCCTTTTTTTGTGATTGTTTTCCCAATCATTTAAATTTGAACTGAATACAAAGCGGGATGAAATTCAGAAAAGAATTAAAATAACTCCTGGTTGTGAGTGTCCATTATGGTATCAACGAATTCTATCAGAACTCGTTCTTACTATCATTGTGATAGTATCGTTAGTAAGCCTCACTGTTCGACTCTTTTTTTTTATGTTTTCATGACTTTTTCATATACTTTGTGACTTCAACGCTTTGTCAACGAGAATTCCTATAGCCTTCAGACAATGAGGTATGAATTGATTTATCGAATAATAAATGAAAATCGAAATTCCAACGTCAAACTCGGAATATCGACATAAAAGCCTGTATCAAAAAAATAAAATTATAATTTTACAATGAAACTCGTCATTCCAAAACAAATGAATTCCGACTTTTATCTCGGAATGCACCATCACTGATTTCGATAGATAATTTCATATTTTTCCGAGTAATATAGTTTATTTAACAATATTATTGCACAAAAGTGTAAAATTGATACCCCAAAGTCAGAATTCCGACATAAAAGATAGAATTCTGATGAAAGTTGAAACTCCGACATTCATTGAGTAAAAGTCGGAATTCGAATGAAACTCGATATTCCGACATCAATTATAAAATCTTGCCATAAAATTCATGGTTTTGGGATGAATTTCGTAGTTTCAAAATCTTTCATCACTGATTTCGACTAATGTTATCACTATATTCCGATATAAAAGGCGGAATTTCAAAATAAAAATCGGAATGCTGAAATCAAAGTCAGAGTTCCGAGATTGAAATGTAAATTCCGAGATGAAATTTGGAAACCCGATTTTTCGGAATTCCGGGATGAAAGTCCCTAGGTCTGATTGATCTTACCTTCTGGATCAACATAGTTATTGACGACTTGTGGCACATTAATCGAAATACTCGCAATATTAATGGGTGGTTTGGTCACTACAGCACTCTGCACTGGGGTCAGCCTTTGAGGTCTCACTGTAGTTGTCGTTTTCTCTGTGTTGTAATATATGGCAGCGAAGGTTACAGGACGATTGGTTGTTGTAGAAGTGGTTGTGGTAGTTTGTGGAACCACTGCAGCGTTGACTGATTTAGGACAGCAGACACCAGGTACGAAAAGACTCTTGAAGCACAGTGACTGCCGTAAATTTGCCAGGTCGAGTAGAAGTTGTGGACAGTTGCTGAGGTCGTCACAAAACCTACAAGCAGGTTAGCAGTTTCATTACCCAAGCGATATATTATAATTTTTCACAAATTCCCAAGAAGTCAATGTGTTTCCTGAAAGAAAAATGTTGAGCCTCAATCATGCTCATGAGCAAATATTGGTTATACGAATGAGATGCAATGTGGATGCCAAAAAAACATGAACAAAATTAACGAAGAGCAATGAGCTGAAAAATCTAATATTTTTTGGACCATTTTGGTTCAGATTGGACAGAGGTACTTTCGATATATAATTTGAAAAATAATTTGGGATCATTCTAAAATAATTATGGGTTGACATACAGTATGATGCAAATGAAGGAAATGAATCTATTATTTGGTCTCTTGTTGAGCACAGGACAGATTGAGTCAAAGTCATTGATGAAAGTTGTCTGATGTATTCATATTCATTGGTCCCTTCAAACTATCTGTTTCCATTTGTTGGAACAATTTATTGGACATATATCGATGGTTCCAATAACTCTACCAAAAATCCTGAAACTATTCGAAATCAAATGCGGGTTCTGTTAGACTATTGTATTTTCCTTAACCTGATGAGAGTGATGACGTCGACGAATTTTTGTTTTCAAATATGAAATGTGATCCATGGGATACAATAATTCGAGATGTGTTTCAATCACCTATACAACCATATCAATAACTTTAAGTTTCTATGGTTCGTGATTTGCAGAAAAATGTTCTTAAAATTAGTAAGGTTAATTTGGTATATACGTCACTGAAAATGAAAAGTGTTGTTGATCGACAATTTTGTCTGCAATGGATTGTGAAATTTGTTTTCCATTGGGACATATGTCCTAATATCGTTCAGTTACCAAAGCCGATCATTGGGAAAATTTGAATTCTTTCGGTTCCACTGGTTCATTTCGTTAAAAAAACTTATGATTAAATTCAATTTGTTCGACCACTATTTTCATCTTTTTATGGCATGTCAAATGATTTTGTTACAAATAACATTGCAATCTTGTTCAGAAACATATTTCAAAATAAAAAGTCGATCAATTCATAATTGTTCTTGCATGTCAGGTTCACACAACTAATTTATATTATTCATTTTGGTTGATGTTTATAAAACATAAATACGTATACCTGTATATCTCAAACATATGCAGGAAACATCTCAGAGACATAGAGCTTTGAAATCTGGAAATTGCATTGAATTTTTATTCCTGGCACATGATTAGTGCATGTTACATGAACAGACGATATATCTGAGACTTTATATTTTACTAGACTTATATAATCGAAATGACTCTCTTATAAATCTGTGTTCATTGGAAGTTATTACAATATTCATATCTACCACCAAATTTGTGGTTAAGAATTGAGAGGATTAATTTCTTTATGATCTCTACGCCACTGTAAATAAAAGCGCACGCTGAATGCGTATTCAGTGAGTCAGAAGAAAGATCGGAGTGACTGTGCGATAAACCTATGACTACTCAAAAAAAAACGACATGATCATATGCATGTATCAGGCGGAACCTCTCACTTTTCTTTTCATTTCGATTGTGCTGTTCATGGAATCATGTCTTCACTTTCACCTACATCTTGATTAAAACAAGCACGGACCTCTTTGCATCACAGACCACATTATTTTTTCTCCAATGATGCAACAGAATTGGCGTTGATGGACAATATATGTTATTTACTTTTTGGTTCTTAGTATTCAAAATTTCTAGGCTATAATAACGATTCGGAGAATGAATCATCATACGTTTGAGTCTTTGGGTTTTCCGTAAGCAGATTATTATCATGCTACCCTGGAGATGTGAAAAGAAGTTATAGACTTGGTTCTATTGACCAATACCCTGCTGTAGCTTCTCTTTAATTGTTGAGTTCAATTGTAAAAGTTGCTCAATTTCCTTCTTTTTATATCTTCAGAACTATGTGAATACTGTTCTGTTTGGTAATGAACGAAACTACGAGTACATTGATCCTAAATACTCGTTTTTTATACTAATTTTTATAGGGGTGAACGCTTTACTTCTCAGTTCTTTGGGTGATCAAGCTACAACAATTCGAAAAAAAATTATCATTTAGAATTCGTTTTTTGGATAACTACAAATTTGACTTTATATTATATCCTCGGTTATTTAGGGTCAATCTGCCAAAAAACTACCGAGATAATTTTTCAGATGATATAAAACAATTTATATACTTTGGAATCTCACCCTTCTATCCCATCCGGTGTTCTGCAACTTCTGGGGTCTTCATTCTCTTCGTCCTGATCAACTTTATCGTTTTTATTCAGATCGCCATCATTGTTATTGTAATCGTTATTATTGATGCTGCCAATAGGTTGTTTGTTGTCGTTTAAATAAACGTGATCATCAATAACCCCTGGCAATGCTTCTCTTACAAAAGGAGCAATTGTATCCGTTACATTCCTTCCCAAAACATTCTTGCTTATAGTGTACAGGGCACTAGGGACTTCTGGTGAGAGGTTATTGGTAGTTTCCCCACCTGTTCTGGTCATATTAACCAGGTATCTTCCAACTGTGTTCAAGGCACCCAGAGTTTCTGTTATCTTGTATATCGTTTCTGGCTTGAAGTGTCTTCCAGATTCGGATTCATCATTTGACTGATACTGGCGGTCAATATTCCTGGGATGAGGCTGCGGTATTCTCACCCACCGTGGTGGATCATCCTGTATATCTAGCCAGGGTTGATAATACTCCGAATATTCATAGGACAAGGGGAACAGCAAACATAGTATGGATAATCTACCTGAAAAAAAAATGCTCTTAGTAACAGGGAACAGTGCTACATCCTGTACACTAGTGCAATGCGAAATTTCTTTTTCGTAATACTTATTGCAAAGTTTCATATTTGCGATAAATTATTGGTATAATCGTTATCGTAGGTTAGTTTTAATTTCGAAGAGCAAAGAAAGTATTCAGTTTATTAGGTTCGAGGACTAATTAACTTTCAGTAATTTGTTATTTTGTTTATTAATTGTCAAGACTTTCTTCGAGCCGTGACTCAATTTGGATCTGGAAATATTTTATCCGCATCGTAAATTCAGAAGTCAACGAGACGAGAAGTTAAATGAACATTACTTTTTGGATAATGAGCTCTGTTGAGAAACAGTCTCACGCTATAAATAATGTTGATTGTTTGATAGCCGAACATTGCTCGTGGAAAAGATTCAAGTCAGGATAAAATTGAAAAGAAGGCGGTTCACATAAGAAGACAAATTCCTCAACGTTTTTAGAATATAGTGAGATTTGAAGGAGAAATAGAAGTGATAATGATGTTACTTTTGAATGTTTCGAGGTTGCAGTTGTTCGGTCAAAACTTCGTGGTATATGCTACAATATATGCAAAAACCTAAGCAACAGGCCTATCACTGGACCTCTGCGGATTGAAACTATGAAACTATTTATATCATTCAACATTCGTGTGTAAAAAAATAAGAAGAAAAAATGTGACTATCATCCCAGGCAGCACAGGATATCATCCTATGGATATCCATTTTGGGCCCATAAATATATATATATATATATATATATATATATATATATATATATATATATATATATATATATATATATATATATATATATATATATATATATATATATGCTAGATGAATTTTTCTGGGTTTTTATCCGTTAGGTGTCTTCTGATTTGTTCGACGTTTCGAATTCCATTTTGAATTCATTCTCAAGAACTGTGAGACAAATATCTGTCCATACCGTCCTGGCCAATCACTCCCCTTACGAAGTAACCAAGCAAGAGTAGGCAAAGACTTCAATTGTCTGCTCTTCATGGAAGCTGGTATTTATAATGATTCTCCTCAGCTATTATCCGACTAGGTCCGATATTAAGGTTGTATCCTGCCCATTCAGGTATTATGTAGAAATTGATGATTTCACGGATCTTCGATATGCTAGATGAATTTTTCTGGGTTTTTATCCGTTAGGTGTCTTCTGATTTGTTCAACGTTTCGAATTCCATTTTGAATTCATTCTCAAGAACTGTGAGACGAATATCTGTCCATGAATTGACAATTGAAGTCTTTGCCTACTCTTGCTTGGTTACTTCGTAAGGGGAGTGATTGGCCAGGACGGTATGGACAGATATTCGTCTCACAGTTCTTGAGAATGAATTCAAAATGGAATTCGAAACGTTGAACAAATCAGAAGACACCTAACGGATAAAAACCCAGAAAAATTCATCTAGCATATCGAAGATCCGTGAAATCATCAATTTCTACATATATATATATATATATATATATATATATATATATATATATATATATATATATATTCATTGACATGAAATGGATATCCACTGGACATCCAGAGGGGACATATTTCAGCAATGGACCTTAATGGATATCGACTGGATCCATTGGTAAACCTTTTGTCAAAGATGAATATCGAATAAAAAATAAGTATGATTATTATCACATATCATTTTTGTGTTCAATCAACATTGAATAGAAGTCGTATGACAAAAAAGAGATCGCTACGCAACGCGTGATTAAACAGAACTTGCCGAATGCTACGCCCAAATAACCTTAAAAAATACTTTCAATCTTAATGTTATTGCTTATATTTTTCTAGGAGGCAGGTAATATAAATGCCATTTTTGCTTTTTCTGATACTATATAACATTTCCGAAAATACCATGGAATCCATTTGGACGTTCCTGAACGTTCAGTGAATATTTGTGTTTGATTAACAAATATTCATCAGAAGTTCATTTGGACGTCCAATGGACATCCATATTTCAATTGATGGATATCCTCCGGTCATCTGAAGGAATCCATTCGGACATTTCTGGCCGTCTGTCGGATATCTGGAATGGAATATCCACTGGACGTCCAAAAGTGTCTCAAATGGACGTCTATAGGATATCTACTGGATATCCAATGGACATCCGTTCGGATGTATATCAATTCTATATTCAATGGAGGTCCTTGTACTACTTCATTACCACCAAATTTGCTGATCGATATATTGACTTTTATCATAAGGGAGGATACGGGCCGGTCAGAACCCGCCTTGGGTCGACCAACTACATCAAAATGATCAAAAGATAAAGAAAATAGATTTTTTGATAACATATCTTGGTGGAGTTTTCAGATGAATTGCTGAATGACTGAATATGAAATGAATTTCAAGACAGTAGATGCGTATACATATAGTACTGGAAAAAAATGGTGTCTAAGGTCTTACTGTCCCAGTTTAAGATTGGGACAGATCATTTATTCTGAGGATAACACCCCAATTGATATTCTGTGCTAATGTCACCTAAAAAAAAATCACACAAAAAAATGTTGAAAACTTTCCTAATATCACGTCTCTCTAACTGGTGTGACACGCATGATGTGTTAGCTTTATTTATGTGCATTGTTTATTGTTGAGGTAATTTTCAATTCTGAAAAATCTAATAACATATATGTTAAATACTTCTTTCATCACATATCATGCTTATTTCAAATTGTTGTTTTTTGAATGTGTAGACTATTATTTTAGTCAACTGTTCAAAGTGTTATTGAAATAAAGAATAAACTATATGCCAAAATTCAAGAAAATTATTTCCACACATTTACTTTTTTTTGGTCCGCCTCTGCTTCTTTCTGGGCCGTTGTTTATTGTCTGTCATTTGCTTGAGAGACCAAAATGAGTAAGAAGTGAAATTCTTTCCCACAACTCTGGTGAAAACAAATTAAAATCAAACCCATTTGAACAATCAACAAGTTTCGGTCTATTTATTTTCCTTATAAGTATCTACCAAAATGACCTTTTGGAACATATTATCTATGAATTGAGTTTTATACTTTCCGTGGCTGTTTCACTTATGAATATTTTGTTATGCGAATGTGAAAAAGTCTTAACAGGATATATTTCCCACTCGAATACATTCAAAGTCTGTTTCGAGGAACGGATCCTGGTAATAGCTGTGAACTTGAATAATATCTCGCGAAGAATTGTCATTTGTTCCACGCCAGTTCTCACATATATATTCGAATGCAAGGATTTTATGACATGCAGAAAGAACTTTTTATGGTGGATATATTGTGGCTAGTGTCTCTAACCCAATATCAAATAAAATATTGGGTGCTAGCAAACATTCCCTTTTCTGTCGAAAACTACGCTACAGAACGTTCATTCTGATGCAGTAAAGAGACATCCACAGCGGTAACACACCTCCGAAATATTGATACTGTGTTTTGTGTAGATGTCCTTTCATCCTGGTTGGATAAGACCAGGCGATATGGATTTCCAAACACATATAATGACTTGGTATTTGTGACGGGTTGATCCTCACAACTTAGCTGTACGATGTGTCTGTTCGTTGGATATCTTGTGGTTCAAAGACCACACTTTTTCTTTCACTTCATATTTTACTTTTACTCCAATCAATCAATTCATTGGTAATAATACACATCGTGCTTTTACAAGTCAAAGAAACAGAGTACATAATACACGTTAAAAGTAGGTATGTTTTGACATACATTTGTGAAATTATGGTACAATGGTTAAAATAGGTGAAATTACAATTTTTTCATTGAATCGGATTCAATTTCAAACATTCATAGTAGGTCATCGAAGTTGTTATCTAAGAATTCCTGGATTGAATAAAAGGCTTTCTTTACTAATTAATCTTTGATTTTTTCTAACAATAATCTCTCCTCGAGAAGTCTTATGGTCACTGGCAAGCAATTGAAGAAATGCACACCATAGTAGTCAGTTCCTTTTCTTGTTCTATGCAGCCTGTGATATTCAGGCATAATGTCCTGATTATGGCGTGTTTCATAATTATGAAGTTGGCTATATGTTAGAAATTTTTGTTTATTATTACAAAATGTTAAAGTAAAAGTGTCGTGTATGAACGCTTCCATTGATAAGCATTATGAGAACTTCCTTAAAAGTAAGAGATAAATTAGGAGTAAAAGTTTGGTCTATGAACCAAGCATAAGCTTATTTCGAGTTCGAGTCTTTGGTCAACTAGTTGAAGGCGTGCTTTCCTTATGGCAAAAACCATCTGCATCACTAGTTCTCCATTCTATCAGAACAGACGATACGAGATCATTGTATTCGCAAGTTATACCTATAGTTACTGGTCAGCCAATAGATGGCGTTTTTCTTGATACAGTGAAAAAAGCAATTAGTAAAGGGTAAAGGTAAACTATACTGCAGCTTGGTATGAGGAAAGGTATACCAATGGATAGGAAGATAAAAATGGATTATATTTTCGTATCAGAAATTCTTTCGAAATTTTTTTGGCATAAGTGAGTTTTGAGAGTTGAATGAGCACATAAGTGTTCTCACGAATTGAGTATATTTCATTCTCTGAAGAGACACTGGATGTGTAGTGAACATCCAAATGGTGGAAAAAAAGATGCCTATTGGATATGTTCCTTTCTGGTGTGGGTAAGCAGACAAACAAAAAGGAATGGGTAAAAAGAAAAAAAAGCAATGACTATATCATTTATAGAAAATAATGAGAGATACTCGGAGAGATATAGGTTGTAAATGAACGATAGAGAAACACTTGTTTCATCAACAAAATTGTCATTTGAAACTGTTTTGATATTTTTTGAATATTTATGTTTCAACCAAAAGAGAACATCTTGAAGGTAGATATTTATCATAACATATTTACGGAGAGACAAAAGCTTCATCACAAATGATAAATCGAGTATTTCGAAGAAATACGTTATGAAACATTTGGAAATCTTCGAAATAAATTGATTCTGAGAATACCAATGTTCACTCAATGAATAGGTTTTCTCATGATTTGCTTCCCATTTTCGAGGCAATCAAACTGTTTTGATATTTTTTGAATATTCATGTTTCAACCAAAAGAGAGAATGTAGATATTTGTCATAACATATTTACGGAGGGACATAAGCTTCATTACCAATATAAATGAAGTATTTCGAAGAAATACGTATTGAAACATTTGGAAACCTTGAAAATAGGACGCTCATTGGACATTTTGCTTACTGAGGAAAACAAACAAACAAGGAAAAAGATGAAGAAAATAATTCGAGCAATGAGTGTATCAGAATAAAAAATTTAGAGAAATATTGGCTATAAATAAATGAAGAAACACCGGTTTTATCAACAAACTGTTCTTCTGAAATATAATATATAATTCATTCGTCCCACCATAATAAATAATGAATTTGGTTGCGTTATAGCGGGAACTCCATAACCGTTACGTCAAATATTGAAGGCTCGAAGCGGATGTTCACGTTTCTTCCATTCGAACTTCGGAGAAAGTGAAAACGATTTGTGCTACCTTGACACTGTAATAATATCAAGAATATCTATAGTTATGCACGACAGTGAACGCCGTGTTACGCAACCGATTAATAAGGTTTGAATGTGTTTTATCGGCTGAATTGATAGAGCCCAATTCTTTCGGTGTCGATATCCACACTAAGAAAAGTAATGAAGAATCAGGAATCAACTTTTGTGAAAAGTACTTATGGTAAACGAAACTGATCGACTCTTTGAAGAAAATACTCGCCCAGAAAAGTTTACAAGACCGCTACACGTAGTTGTCCAGGGAGATAGGCTTTTATACACAGTGCAGTCTTAAAAAATACGTAAAAACGTATTAATTTTGGTACTTTTCGATGAAAAAATGGTGCCAATACTCACTACCGAGGGGGGGCTATCAACATTTTCTTTCAAATGAAAAGGAGGTTTTATGACATCTCATTCAATAGGTCCTCTGAGTCTCTGTCCAACCCTGGTTTACTTGCGAGTACCGGCCTTGCCATTCCTGAGTTATTAGTACTCACAGTCAGCTCTTTTCACAATGAAGTCCCTCGGCTAGAGTTTCAACTTTTCGAAAAAAAACCGAACCAGTTTCAGTCTACGCCAAAGCTGAGCGTGATTATTCTGGAGGTTAATGATAGGTTATTGAAATGGGAGTTATTTTTGAAATAAATTTCCCATTACAAATACAAAATAAAACTGGTAATAACTCAAAAACAGCGTATTCATTTCTCAAGAATAACCTTTCTGTTATAGAACACTGTAATCAAACCATAGAGCTCAACATTAAAACGGTTGCTTCTTTGGAATATCAACAATCGTTCCACCCTCGGATTTCCCATCGCGTTTGACTCAGCTAATACAATCTTCCCGCCTGTTCATCGTGTGCTTAGATTTCCTCCGAACTCTCTTTTTCCATTGTTACTTTATTAACGACAGTACCATGTCTCAACTTTAGCCTAAATGCGAATATATGACCAAACTGATATCATTGACACTCGACGCGCGTTCCGCTAACAAGGTTAGCATCTTCAGTTGAATAAAATTAACGCTGAATCTAGAAATATTCCAAAAGATAACTTAGGGAACACAAAAAAGGCGGGGATATTTGAAATCATTCGTCAAGATAGCAACAAGAAATGCATTGGCAAGTGCCGACGAGCTATAAAAAACCCTCTTTAATGAACATTTCTCACACATAAGATACGGATAGGTAGAGAAGTTCATTGTCTACTCTAGCCAATCATCATAGAATGAGTAAACACAATCTGATTCTCGATGCTTTCGAGAGTCCAGAAACAGAAAAATCATATCATATTGAGCCCGAACTACCTTAGAATGTAAGATCTACTATCAGATCGGCCAGATTGTGTCAAAGTTCTACAATTTCTCTGTAATTTTCATACAATCGGATGCGTACATTTAGGACATGACATTTTTTTGGGAGATCGTTATATGAAAGAGCTTCTGAAAGTAAATCATTATATTCTGGCCCGAGGAAGCTAGTGTATGCGGAACATGTATGGCGCATTTGTAATCTCTTTATGAAAATCTGACAGGAAACTGTATTGATACTTTTGAAATACTCAAGTGTCAACATTGAGAATATATTTGGAAAAAAAAAGGTATTTATTGGAACACTTTTTTTCACGAAGAGACTAAGCTCCATCATGAATGTGTCTGGTATTTCCAGGAATAACTATCGATTGGAAAGCTCCGTGATAAATTGATTCTGAGATTGCCAATGTTGACTTAATGAGCGTGTACCGATTCATTTTTTGAGTAATCATTTTTGAACACTCTCACCTAGAAAGACAAAGCCTGGTTCAGGATGGGGAAGACTGTTATTAGCATTTGTTGGGGCACAGTGAAAGGGCGGGGAGATGAAGGTCATATGTTCCCTTTTCTCAAAAGTTCATTAATCAAGTTGTACATAATGCTATTAGCGATCCCGCGATCTAATGACTTGTAAAACCCTAAATTTTCAACTTCATCACACACTCAACTTTCATAATGGTTGGTATTTCAATATCGTCAAATCTCCTACCGTTGACAATGGTTCAACTAATGTATGTTTATTGCTTTTGAAAGTTTTCCAGTGTGTTATTGGCTATTGTTGGCTGAGCTGTTTATGTTGTTCGACTGTGTTCATCTGCATATAAAAAACTTCCTGGAGAGGCTTTCAAATTCAACATTACATACTTTTATATCAGTTCTTATTCGATATTTTGAGAGGTTAGGAACTATATTTTCAATTCATGACTTTTTCAATGGAACGATAAATTCATGACAATAAGATATATTTCGATTGAATGAACATTTTCCAATAATGCTCCACAGTGAATTATACTATTGTTCGGTAAAACGCATTATTATTATCATCTTCCGCATTATATTCATCATCACCATAGAAAATATTCCCATTCAGAATGATCATATCTTCGTGTAAAGCCAGAATCCATAGAAAAAAATGCTGTTCAAATGCTCTTTGAACACTAAAGAAGTTCTGAAATATAGTCAGTCGGTACCTCTGTCAGTTTCATCGCGATTGACCAGAAAGGTGAAGTGTTTCGACCTTTCGTTGTGATCTTGGAGACATCTCTCTCCCAAGGTTGATTGTTTTATAAACCAACCATGCTGTGATTCTCAAAGTTGATATTCTTCAGCAATTTTTCTTAATTCAATTTTAGATCTCACTCGGCTCATGCCATGTTCCTTGAATAGAATAATTTCTCTTGAAAACCTTGTGAAAAGTATGAAATCGTTTCGAAATATTTATTGCGACAAAACACTACACATGTTTATTTTGTCATCGTTCAAAGTTGTAAGTGGAATGAAGATTCAGAGATAAAATGTGGCCCACTTTTCATTGATTTTTTTCGTGGGAGCTATGTAGGTAGCAGAAAAATAACGATTATACTATTTTAATGGCAGCCATAAACCAACGGAGAAATTAGGCATCGAATTAGTTTCTGCGATCTCTCATTCGCAAAACAGTCGTCATTGTCTAGACAAAGACAACAATTTCTCATAATGCCGATTCATTCCTATGGATTTTTGGAGAATCACAGCTCTTGTGAAAATTCTACATTTACAGTGAAAATTTATGATGATGGCGTCTAGTGCTTTTGAAAGGCAAATATGTTTTTCAGGTGTCAGTGAATTTTCAACAAAATTCTTTATATTCGTTTTGATTGCTACTACTCTTGTGATCGCACGTTGAAAAGATAAGACCGCCGCTTCACTTCTGTTAGTCCAAGTGTCACGAACAACTTTGAGGGTTTCTTGAAAAAAAAACAACTGTTAGGAGAACGCCTGATACATAACAAAATGTTTTTTTTTTTAGAGGACCGCATTACTGACAATGATTCTTTATCTGGCGAAAATATCATTGTCTTTTCAGGTCCTTGTAGAGTTTACATGCCTGGAGTTTTTCCTCCTATGTTTTTCTTGCATTACGAGATGTTCTTTGCATTATGGACTACGAGGAACAATTGTATAAATATAATGTGTACCGAAAATGTTTTTGTAAACTATGATGACCAAAAATATTATATTAGCATTAATAAACAAATTAAATTCATCTCATCATCAAAATCGTCAATAACTCTTGCCTAAGGACACACACCCACAAAAAAATATGTGAATGAGTTGCGTACCTACCAATCAAAGTTATCCATAAATGCATCCTGAAGTGCATAATAATCCACACTAGCACGACATGCACAGATACAACTCACTCAACTGAAAGTTAACGTTTGACCCAAATTTGCCGAGTAAAGACAAGTCAAAGAAAGTGACTGTTGATGTTGACTCCCTTCTTTCTTTAATTTCTCCCACTTGTATCTTTTGACATTACTTTTTACTTTCATTGAGAATTAAGAGGAATTTCACTTGATACTGATTTGTTTTCCGAATTGGCTTACGGGGGGAAGGAAATAATTACCACCGCGTTGAACACAAATATATTGTGGGCAGAATAACAAATGAAAACTGTATAGTGGGTAGGTGAATTCAACCCAAAATGTAGGTATATCACAGTCTAAGAGTTTCGTTTTTCCCTGGGTTCACACGAAAAAGGAATGAAGATAATCATAGGAGAAGCAGGAGAGAGACAAAATTAATGTTGCACTTGGATTCTCCAGGGATTCAGCAAATCTAGATATATCGAAAGAAATTAATTATGGGTACTTTCTGATAATTGGAATCGAAGAATCCTGTTTGTGTACGTGATTCTTATCAAAACTGCTATAGTATTCGACTCACTGTCATTTGAACCTGTACCTGCAACATAATACATATCGAGTTACATTTAGAGAAGTAATACTAGGAATCATACGACCCAATGAATAGTGCCACAAAAAGTAGATTTCTTGCATCGAAGGGTATCAATATGTACCCTATTATTGTTATCTGATTTTTTTTTTAGTTTTTTAACGTAACATAATCCTTATGAATTCTTCCTCCATGCATAATAATTCATCATACTAATATCAATGCATGTTGCAAAAATTTTTTGCTTATTGAAAAACATTTGCCAGCGCTATGCTGCCACTTTTCAGTGCTTTACACAGGGTAAACTCAATTTTCCACTCAGAAAAAAGAAAGTTACGGAAAACTATTTTTATACGGCTTTCTTCAGGATGATAGATCATGAAGAATTAATCACGAAGGACCAGGCACGGTACAAAAATAATTGTGTCGAACGCCATCGAAAAAAGAGCATTACTTGGAGAGTAGTAATGAAGCCGAGTAACTTCTCATTTTTGGGTAGAAAATTCAATTTTTCTTATATATAGACAATTATACCGCTAAACCGTTGAAAATTATTCATGTTGGGTCATTTATTGATCCCCTTCAAAAGTGTTATGTGGTTGTAGTCTACAATCAAGTTTCAATTATCGTAGTAACCGACTCTATACTCATGTAACTCAAATAGAATTTTCATTGAGATCATGAGTACCCTTAGTTTGAGAATTTCAAAGAATTCAATAGGGCTGGTGACACTTAGCAACGGCTTAGAAGTAACCCAGTGTCTGATAGAGAATCAAAAGGGCATTCAAACAAGTTATCACAATACTCCAGGTTCTTTTCGAAAAAAAAAGTATTAATACCGCCAACTTGCCAACGAGTGATGTCACACAAACGTTATTTCCATACAAAAGTACCAAAATGATGTCTTCGTTACGAAAACTCTGTCCAACCTCAAAATCTCATCACATTCAAAAGTTCAGAGAGGCTACTTCATACGTTCGTACTTAGTTGTAAATGCGCTACCGTCTCCCAGCTCATCATTCATTCTGTTTTTCATTATTCCTACCCCAAATGTAATATTGTGTGATTTTTTACTTTTTGTAAAAATGGGCTGAAGGTTCAGTTCAGTCGTTTGGGTTTTGGGGGCGATAGCAAGACTTATACCGTGCAATTTCTTTTCCAATATCTGTCGTCAAATCACACTTCATCGCTCTAATCAATTATCTATCAATAATGCATTCTAGAACACTTGCTCAGCTTCAAAACGGGTTGTTTTCTGGAATATCATCAATAGTTTCTTCACCCTTGGGAGTTTCATAGCTCTTGACAACTAAGAGAAGCCTCACCCGTTCGTTTTGTGATCAGATACTCCCCGAACTTCCCTTTCCCATTTTCCGTTCATCAACGGAACTACCGTGCCTCAACTATATATTTTCTCCCTAGGACACGATGTTTTCCGGCAGTAATTTTAAAACAATTTTTTTAGTTGAAGGATTCCTAAACTTGAAACGATCAAATTGAAAAATTTGTTACCGGAGTGAAATAATTTCATATACCTCTCTCTTCCTCTGTATCAACTTCTCCTTTTCTTTTGAAAACTCTTCCCTTTCGCTTGGTTTTTTCATGTGATTTGGTAACAGGACCACATAATTTGGAGAAACGTGTGCTGGATTCAATTGAAAACTGCGGAGCATATAATAAGACAATTCATCTAAATCAGACAACAAGCACCATCTTTGTTCTACAATAGAAAGCTTTATACAATTATATTCTTCAAATTATCATTTTTTTGAAGCATGTGCTTCTTGACACCATAGCTAGATGGCTAGAAATATTACCTTTTGTTATTCGATATATCTGATTCGAATTTTGTTGAACGTTATCATTTTTGAAGTTTCAAACTTCTGTACCTGAATACTATATCAAAGAAAACAAACACTTTTCTGAGTCTCTTGATCGATCCTCATGGTTAGTCCAGTAGAGTTTCACTGATAATATATGTTATAGATTGGCTACACAAAATACCACTTTCTGAGGTCACTACATCGAAATGAGCTTCACCTAGGTTTGGCCATTGAGAGGAGTCTAGTGGAGATGCACTCAAATTGGACAATTGTAATATTTGCCTGAAAAATGGGATAGCGCGGCTAGACTCTTGTCAGTGGTATACCTGAGAAAGCGAAGATTGAATGTGATCCAGTGACCTTACGCATATGACAATGACCTTTCGTATGTTCAGATATCTTAGTTCAGACTTGAGCTTTTATCTAATATATGTATCTTTAAGACAATGACTGGCGGTTCGCGGTGCAGACAAGATACTGAACGACAGGTGTATTGAATTTCTGTAATGAATGAAAAAATGATTGATTTCAATTGAATTGAGAAGCTTCAGGTCAATCTGTGTTGCTCAGCCCAGAAAATGAATAATAAAATAATCCTGTTATATAAGTAAATATTTTTGCTTCGTCCGCTAGTTCATCCGCTCGTTTGCCTCGAAACTTCAAGCTTCACCTGTGGCAGAGGGGGGTACAATGCCATACTTTGTTGAGCTCTTGACCGGTAGATGGCCAAGAACCAGTTGATACTGAGATTAAAATAAGCCTTTCGATATCCATCCTACAAATTCCGGATTTGATGCCGGTCCGCCCGCCCATCACCTTTGTGGCAACTTTTCTTATGCTTTGGTAACAGGTTAACAACCTATGAGCGAAACTGAAGAGAGCTCGATTTTTGAAGGTATGATTTGTGGAAAGCCGGGAAGGTATTGCTTCTTGAATCCATAGATAGGTGGCTAGATGTACCTATTTCTGTACAAAATAAGAAGTGGGAAGTGGGTAGTTTCACTGGTTTCCTGCTCTCGCATATGATTGATTGAGATTATCTAGCGAATCCACACCTAGGCTCTATAAATTGCTCTCTGCCCAATGTGGGCTAGGTCTCAGAGCCGTAAGCAAAGATCATTATTATTCATATATTCTCCTCAACACGGTCAACGTGCTCTGTGGTGACTTTTCCTATATCCAGATAACAGGAGCACATAATATACAAATAGAGGCACGCTTAATTTAGATAGAGAGGTGATTCTTAGTCTTAGTGCTGAATTCCCAAAGGTCTGCAATTCGACTTCTCCATAATTCATTTCTCTTCGCACATTACGTGCGCAAGAAACCTCATGTGGACTCAAAAAAAATGGGAAAAAGTGGTACCTACTCGTCTTCCATGAAGCTATAATTTATTTTAAAATAATAGAGAAGCCTACGTAAACAGCGTTTAGGTTCCATGATATGAAAATGTGGGATCTTTTCTGTAAAGAATTATTGTCGTCTGCAAAACCATACACAGAACAAAAAAAGTATCTCTTAACAAAATGTTGAAATGGGATAAAAATAGTGTTTAGTTTAGGTGTGAAATGAACCAAATAATCGACAACCAGATAGATGAGTAATCCACCAGACAAAAAACTTGATAACTTGCATGCTTGCACATAACTGAAGGGAAAGGAAAATAGGAAATTACATGAAGTCAGTTTGGCGAGAGAAGTCTTTGATGCCAAATTTCATCAAATGCTCCAGAGTTGAAGTTTTCCAATAATTTCCTGTTTTTGTGCCTCGTGGAAATTCTGAGTATTACAATTTTCAAGGTGCCATCTAGTGCCATCTATTAAGTATTATGAAAATCATTTTTGAGTTTTGACACTTTTGACAGTTTACACTACTTCATTTCTGAAAAACAGCAATTAGCAATTTGAATATTGGAAATTGGAAGTCATGATTGCTTGTAGGGGTTTATATTTTTTGAGTGAGATATCTCATATAATTGATATAAATACATTTACAATCTTTTATTTTTTCAGGATGTACAAGCACAGGATTGAGAAGCTTCTCCACAAATGCCACCAAACCAAAAACTGGGGTAGTTCTTGTGAATATGGGGGGCCCAGAAAGAGTGGATCAAGTACATGATTATCTGCATAAAATAATGACAGATCGAGACATGATACAATTACCGATAGCCCAAGAGTAGGTTTTATTCCTATTGTTAAGCATCTACCTCAAATATTGCATTCTCTTTCATGTCAGTTGTGATACTTTCCATCCATTTCCTTGAATATATTACCAGGAATCTATTTTAGTCGACTTGGTCCCTGGATAGCGAAACGAAGAACACCAGAAGTTCAAAAAAAGTACCAGGAAATAGGAGGTGGTTCTCCTATTTTGAAATGGACTAGATTACAAGGGAAGCTGCTGTGTGAAAAGTTGAATCGTGAATCGCCTGAGACTGCTCCTCATAAACCTTATGTTGCATTTAGATACGTAGAACCATTCACTGAGGACGCATTTTCGGAAATGGAAAAGTGAGTAAATTGTATGATTACATTAGAAGATGGAACAAAAATTAATAACTGCCCAGGCCTCAATTTATTACCACGATATATAGTTATTACTGATTTTATATTTCCAGTGATGGAGTGCAGCATGCCATTATATTTTCACAGTTTCCACAGTATAGTTGTGCTACTTCTGGTTCCAGCTTCAATGAAATTTATAAATTTTTCAAAAATAGGTAATTGCATAAAAAAATCTTCAAAGGCAGATTCATGCAAATCAACTTGACTCATAAAAACTCAACTATTCTCAAGTGAAAGATGAGAACTTTCCAAATTGAGTTGAGAACTTGTCTGAATGCACTTATTGATTCCTGGTGATTAATTTTTGTAAGTTGAAAGTTAAGTTATTCATGAGTCAAGTTGGCTTGCTTGAATCCCCTTTTACACTTGAGCAGAGAAGATTATAATCTTGTGATATAATTTATTATATTTTTAGACCCATCCCAAACGGAATGAAAATCACTGTTATTGATAGATGGTCCACTCACCCTTTGTTAGCAAAGTGTTTTGCTGAAAATATAAGAAAAGAATTGCAACAAATTCCAGAAACTAAGAGGAATGAAGCCATTATTTTATTCTCTGCACATTCTCTTCCATTAAAGGTACCAACCAATTTTATTTTCTATTTCAAGCAATTTTCTAATTTCATTTTGTATCTATTATATGATTGTGTGATTTTGTGTAACTTTTCTAGGCTGTTAATCGAGGAGATGCTTATCCATCAGAAGTAGGAGCGACTGTCAACCAGGTCATGCAGGAATTGAATTTTTCTCAACCCTACCAGCTGGTATGGCAGTCGAAGGTTGGACCCTTGGCATGGTTAGGACCCATGACAGACGAGGCTATAAAAGGATATGTCAAACAAGGAAAGAAGACCTTTGTTGTTGTTCCTATTGCCTTTGTCAATGAACATATTGAGACATTGCACGAGCTTGACATTGAATATTGCAAGGACCTTGCCAAAGAGGTGAGTTCAATTAGGTGTTCACCATGTTTTGTAGGTATTTCTGAAGAGATTTCAGTTTAGTTTTCAACACTAGGTGTCGCCCACCAGGTGGACTTTTCACCTCTTCGTGAAAAATCAAAAAAATATCTATTAAATTTCTAGGTTTTTTTATAGCGAAGGAACTTTATCAAAAATTAGTCGTTTTCAAATATTTGCAGATAACACGATTTCGCTTTATCACATCAAGAATATTTCCACACTTTTGTGATCTTGGAAATTTCAGGAAGGGATCTAGGGATCGCTTTCATTTAATTTCATATAAACATCAGAAATAGAACCTTGAAAAATACAAAGTGAAAATGAATTCGCATCTCATTTCTCTTGGTTCACAAAATTTTCTCTGAACATTACGGCTTTTTTCGGCATCTTGAAACGTTTATATTTTTGAAGTAGCTTCGATAAGCTAGTAAACAAAGTTCATTACGAGTGTCACGTGCATTCAGTTCAGCTTGGTTTTCGATTGATTTGAGCTCTGTTCAAAAGTTTCACTCCTATCCCAGAGGTTTTATTCTACTATAAATATGTATTAAGCCAGGTATTCTCGAAAACTTGATAAAATTGCATATATTGTTTTTCAAATATGATGAAATAATAACATTAGTATAAGAAAATAATTCATACTTCATCTTTCACACTTGGAGCTTGAGGATATCTTTGAACGACATCGTGATACATATAGTGTCATCGGCGTGTAAAAAGAGATAGACAGAGTTTATTTGTTCTTTGTACATAAAACACATTATTACATACATATTACCTCCATAGGAGATGTGGAACGTGTCAATATACTATATTGATGTATACAACAAACATTTCACGACAATGACTGAGAAAAACAGATAATTTTACACATCAATGACAATGATACTGTGGTAAGAAACATCTTTGTGTCCAAAAATATCGTATCGTAAGCGAAAATAAATAAAGCAAAACAGAAAAACCGGTTTCATATTACA
The DNA here is from genome assembly GCA_032362365.1 of Zygogramma bicolorata. NCBI lineage: Eukaryota > Metazoa > Arthropoda > Insecta > Coleoptera > Chrysomelidae > Zygogramma > Zygogramma bicolorata. Next base: position 2,714,469 of record JAVJAQ010005583.1, on the reverse strand, counting down.
GACAAGGAAAAATTGAACATCAATGCATCAGGCGAGGTACTCTCATATCAGCTCGTAGAAAGGGTTCCTGATGAGATGTTCTTTAATTTTGCCTAGATATCCCTTTCCTGACAAACATCTGATTTCAAATTTTGATCAGACTGAAATTCACATTTCTTTTTCTTGTGTTATGTGAGTAGTCTGTTATATTATTAATGAATAAAGATTTATTTTCAAGAATGAATTCAACTGCTTCATACATGTGGATGTTAACAACCGTTAGGAGGTTTTTATCAGGTACCCCTCGTTTTCATTTTATAGATAGTTCTCAAGCATCTCTTTTGCAAAATCTGCAATCTTTCCGCTTTCACTGAATTTCCCCAGAAAATTATGCCGTATCTGACCTTCGAACAGAAGTGTGCATGATAAACGTTTAAAGCTGCTTCCTCTACTTCACTATGAATCTTACAGCATAGCACTAGATAGCTCAACTAACAATCTGTCAATATGATATTTCTAATTTAATCCTCTATCAGTTGTTAAGCCTAGAAAAACAATTTCATTTTTTGTGACAAACTCCATATTTCCGAAATGAAAATCAATGTTATGATCTGTTTTTCTAGCAGAGTGTTTTATAATTTTTGTTTTTAAGTGTTCATGAAAAGGTTGTTGTCTGAAAACCATTTTTGCAGCCTTCCAATCGAGCCCTCGAGCCTATGTCCTGTTTCTTTTTCTCCACTTATAACTAGTACGGTATCATCTGCATACATCAAAGCATGTTCTTAAAACAAGGAAGTTCATCAGTACATAGAATATACAGAAGGGGCCCATAATCGACCCCTGGGGTACTACTTTTTTTATCTCTACATCAGACTTTACGTTAATGTCGCCATATTTTTTTTTTCTATCACCCTTTGTGTTCTGTTATACAAGTATGATTCAAATAAATTGAATTGACCATTCTGTCCAACTCTGACAAATATATAGGACAACGTTGTATGATCTAAAGATATAGTTATTGCTTTTGTGAACTTTTATCGATGATGATACAAGATGATACAAGAAACTATTTTCATTTCAAATAATTCAATAAGAAGTTTTTTGGAATCTGTTGAAATGACCAATTTATAAATGTTTTTTGGGTAATAAATTGACTAGAAACCATCTTGAATTAAACGATTGTATTTATTTACTTATTAATTATATCTTTACAGGTGGGAGTTGAGATTATTCGAAGAGTTCCTGCTCCCAATGACCATCCTCTGTTCATTCAAGCTCTCTGTGATATAGTAAAGAACCACATCAAGAATAAGATCCCAGTGTCTTTGAAATTCTTGAACAGATGTCCTCACTGTGTCAATCCTAATTGTTTCCCTAGCAAAAAATGGTATTCCGAAATTTGCTCTTTTTGATTCAAATATGATTTCACATAGATGAAATTGTTTGTTATGTACTGTGTTTGATGAGGTTTATCACATTTATTCTGTTTTTGTGATATGAATATGATTGATTGGATGCTCTGTTATTGCTGAATATTTGATAAATGTTCTGTTATAATATTGAAGCGTTTTTTTTTCGAACAGTGCAAAGATGAAATACGGCATTTTCCTCCAATATATTGAAAAGTTTCGAGTGTTTACCAAAAAATCAATATATTCGAATTGAATGTGAATTGAGAAAATTCAGAGGTCAAATCCCAAATAGCACACGACGTCCTGAAGACGAACCATTTATGTCCCAGTTACGTCGATACGTCCCGGGACGTATGGGAGACATTCGAAGAACGTACATTACCGGATGTACCATGTATGTACTGGTTAGACGTCCCATGTAGGTACATACTTGGTCCCGTTCCAATCGGAATGTAATAAAAACGTACATACTTGGAAGTACTATGTACGTACTTTATTGAGTGTCCCTGATACGTTTACATTAACTCCTCTTCAGGTACGTACTTTTCGGAATGAATTAGGGACATACCAATGACGTGTTTTTTTGTGAATCCCATGTACGTACTGCTCAGACGTATCATTTACGTATATGTTTGGAAGAACTATGTTCGTACTATTTGGACCTTCCAGGTGCGTACATATTGAGTCCCTTTCAGATACGTATCTTTCGAAACGTTTGCGGGACATAGTAATGACGTACATTTTTGGAAATCGTATGTACATACTATCTGGACGTCTCGTTGACGTACTTTTTTGTACATACTGTTTGGACCTCCCAAGTACGTACGGATTGGGTTCCTTTCATTTTCTACATTTCTGTTAGTATGTACATACTGTTTGGACCTCCCGAGTACGTACGTATTGGGTCCCTTTCAGTTCAAGGGGTATTGGGATTTTGAGAGTGATCACTTAGTGTATTCAAACATATATCAATATTGGTAATGCAATATTCATAATGAATTATTTCTAAAAAAATTTGGAAAAATTGAAACATCGACATGTGGTGAATTTAAATACCAGAAAATTACATACAGAATTTTTTGCACAGCAAGTTTGATATTCCAAAACCGCCATCACATGAGACAGTGATCCTTTAGTGTTTTTTCGAATATATTTTCATTGTTACTGAACTTTCTAAAATTTTAATATTATCTCGAACAAACCTAACTCGAAGTCATCACATCTATAGCACCCAACTCCTTCTTAAAAACAAGTATCTCCGTGCCGTAGAGCGTAACAGTGGTCGACAATAATATCTCCATAGAAAAGGTCGAGAGTTCAAGCCCCGCAGCAGCCAGGTCTTTTTCCAAGTAAGTATTCGGTTAGATGGTTAGTACACTTGAATGAGTAAAATTTCCAACTTGACTATTTGGTAAAAAAGATATGAATAATCCCGAATATGAGAACTTAGATTCATTAAGTGATATCAAATGATATATCATTACGTTGTTTTCGAATATTGATCTAATATCGATGAATGTTCACATTTTTTTTGTGGCCACTATTGATATCATCTACAATATAAGGTTAATATTCCCGTAATATTGAACCAATATTGGTCAAATATGTTTGTTCTACTTGGGATAGCGCATACAGAATGGAAAATGTACGTTTTCGGAATGTCCCAAACAGTTCCCCTTTCTGTACATTTCAGGACCTGTGTGGACTAGAAAAGTACGTACCTGGGATTACCGACTATGCGGAAACGGTAAGTCGCAGGGAGGTCTTATGTACGTCTGTCGGAGACAAAAGTACGTCCTAAATACGTACAATGCATCCTCACCGTACATATGCAGTACGTCCATTGGACGTACTTGTGCTATTTGGGATATCAATGAGTTTTTACACATAAGAATAGTAGTATATATGCAAGGATCACGTTATCAAGGCTTACACGCGAGCAAAGTAAATTATGCGAGAGTATTAATAGCCATCACATGAGAGGTGCATACGCACTTTTTTACTACCGATAAATAATTTTCTGATAATGACAAAATATATTTGTCAGTTCCCCAGGTCATAACCTGGCCTTATAACTTTCCATGCATCCTCCTGGATTTGATGGATATCAAATCCTAATTTTTATGGATATCTTCAGAATCACTAATATCAAGCATTTTTAATGAAATCAATATTTTGACAACTATGTTGCACACTTGCATTAATCAAACTGACTGGGTATCATTATGGTGACGTTGAATAAAACTGAAACTTGTCATAATGTATTCCCAAATAACACAAAATCATCCGATAGATATTCTAGAAACAATTATTTGGGATAATACAAACCTCCCACAGACATCCCTATTTGCCTCAAGATAGCCCTGGGATGTTTCTGGCAACAGCCGTGTCATCATTTGCGATGTCTGGTGAACATCCCATTGATATGTTTCTAGGATGACGTGGGATGTTTTAGGTACATTCGGAGCACTATCCATGGAACATTTCTGGGATGTTTTTGGTGTTTTTTTTTTGAATTAACGATGAGATTGGAATAACCTTCGGTGTAAAAGTTGTAACTCTTTCTAGAGGTCAATTACCCTTACACCGAACTGATATTTTTGCACTCGACGCGCGTTTTGCTAACAAAGTTGGCATTTTCAGAAGAAAATTGATACTATCAATAGTATCAATTTTCTTCTCCTGAAGATGCTATCTTTGTTATCGAAACGCGCGTCGAGTGCACAAATATAAGTTCGGTGTTAGGGTAATTGATCTCTAGTAAAAGTTTCAACTTTTACACCAAACATTCTAATCTCATCGTTAATTCGTCAAAGTTGAAACTTTTTTCAGAGATCAATATACCCTAACATTGTTTTGAATATGTTTTCAATAAATCAGTTATAAAAATAAACTACCAAGCCATAATTGAATATATTATAATCACATTAAATTTATATATCTAGAGGTCAATTAAAAGAAGATGATTTTTTAATTTTTTCAGTGAGTATAATCCTAGGACATTGTGAAAAAAACTTATTGGGGATGTACCAAGAGAAACATACTATGAACATCCCACCAATATCCGAAACATTGGGACATTTGTGGTACCTTAGAGGGACACCGCAGGAAAGTCCTGTCTTATTTGGGTTGTCGTTTCATATTGAACAACATCATGACACAAGCTCTACAAACATGTAATAACCATAATATAATGAAACGGGAGTAGAACATAGTATATCACATCCTTGAGGTGAGAAGTGAGCTACTATATAGCAAGCGCACTTTTATATCCTGAAGCGCAAAACACCGTAGGATAACTAGGATATGATTTGCGAGCTATATAATAGCCTTCTCACCCCAGGTATATAATATTTTTTCCACTACTAACACTGAAATATCAACATCTTTCATCAATTCCGATTTCCAGTAAAAGGGTAATGCCAGTCACCCTGTTTATTAGGTGTATTAAAAGAATATTGATGTATGAAGAAAGTCTGGGAGTCCAGGTGTCAAGAAAGTAAAACAAAATTCTACTTTGAATTGAACTGGCCGATACTTGATGAAAATCCATATTAACAAACAATATATTACAGTTTCCTGTATGATTTTCACTCACAATGGATTTATTTATCTTGCTTGAAGAAGCTATTGTAATAGCGAAACACGTGTCGCGGTTTTGTAAACCCATTGTGAGTGAAAATCATACAGGAAACTGTAATATATTGTTTGAAAATTCTACTTGACTCTTATAAAATGGACGGTGCATCTATTCCAGAAGGAATTGTTGGTGAAAATTAAAAATGAGCGAGAATTTAAGTGGTAATAATAGTATTTTGTGGTAATGATTTTTATATGGAAGCATGTACCCCGCCTGGTCTTTAGTAATCGATGCGAGTAGCGATTTGTTGCCATCTAATAGGCGGGTTTAGTGAACGCATAATGTATAACTTCAATGCAACTTAATCACATCTATCAACTGCCATTACACCATTGAGTTTTTCAGTATGTACCTAGGTAAAATAACTTTATCATTATTTACCTAGGTTAGGAAAGAAAAAATAATTTCATAATGAATTGACCATATGTATATATTTTTATAGGCCCTGTTCCGTTTCCGGTAACTCAAGATGGTGTAGTGAACTGCTCAGTTGAGCGGTACTTGGTACTTCTGAAAATTCGGAAGGGCTGTCAGTTGTCTGCGTGACGTTGTGGTAACTTCACAGATTACTTAGGTGGTAACACTGTCCCTCTACAGTACAAACAAGTAGTCCGACTTGGCGTCCTTGGTCCTTGGCGAATTCATCTTCAAAAATATTATCAAAGGAATAATTTTACAAAGTATGCCTAGAAAACTTTCCCTCAAGTTGTAGTAGAAAACTTGAAATTGTCGGCCATTTTTGTTTTGTGACATGGACAATGTCACAAAAAAATGTTGTTAGAGAATTATTACTCAGTTCTTCAGATACCTATACTCTCATTTCACAATGAATGATTGCTTATATATGAGTTACTCTGTTGACAGATAAGTAAACCAACTTTTCAGGAACCATGTCCTGTTATAGTCTTTACGAAATCAGCTTATAGGATTGGTAATAATAAATATTACCATGAAAGAAAAATTATCAGCCAATGTTTCATCAAAGATACGCCAACCATAATAGTATATTATGCAACGATCGTGTAATGAAGGTGAGTTTCGTATGGTTTATGCGAGTGTATTAATAACCATTACATGAGAGTTGCATACGCTATTTTATCTACATCCAATAAATAATGAAGAACTATAAATATTATATTATCAAGTATTTATATTGAACACAATAATAGTAGGTAATCAATCGTATTTCTTTGAAAAATTCTACAAAATTATAATTAATGGTAAAACCACGAAAAATACAACAGTGAGAAATGAAAAAAAAAGGAGTAAAAATCTCTGCCGAGGTCAGGATATGAACCCGGGCGTTTTTAATCACTACCGGCGCCATTGACCACTCGGCCATGAGAGCTCATATAGTTAAGTCGAAAATGAAAACATATATGTTGCATTTGTCAAATGTAAAAATCCTTTCGATTGTATTTGTTTCTTGTCTAAAACATATCTGTGGAGGAGTCGCTAGTAATTCCTTCTATATCACGGCTACAAGACATTTTCATACGATTATCGAAACTTGACTAAATTCTTCAAAAATTCAATACCTACTGACTTCGTCTCAACAAACGTCAAAATGCAAAGCTTGCACATCATGCTTGATTGAAAAATAATGGGTTTCTATTGGTTAAGAATCTGTATCGGAATGAAAATCTGTATCGTAATGGATTTCATTATGAAACGAGTTATGAGCATATAAGTATATTATAATAGTACGGGAGTAAATTAAATTTCAGTTTCAGCAAAATATCTTAGGAAATCATTTGGATTCTGGCTACCAGATGGCGGAGCGATGAATTTGTGCCAGTCGATTTACTGCATCTTTGGACAATATAAATTCTCGTATCTTGATCATCCACTAACTGCTGCAAATTTATTAATTGGTTTTCTTTCCGACAGAGCCGATGAAGTCATTCATCCTTGACGCAAGCAAATATTGATTTTTCCGTTCAAGAAATTATCCTTCAATATTTTTGTTCGAAAACATTTTTTTTATATGAACTGAAGCTGAAAAAATGTATCCTTTCTAATGTGTTGAAAAACTTATTGATTCAATGATCCTTTTATGTAATTCTTATAATGATAAATTAAAAAAGCGAAATATTACGTACGTTCTGCAACAAATTAGAAATTCAAATGCGATACTATTATAAATCTCCATAAATAAACTATAAATAGAAGATACTTACTATCTCGTTACGCGTGCTCACAATTGAAGTATATTTTCCCCAAACATGTAGGTATAATGTAATATGAGTAGGAATGTGTTGGTACTTTCTTCGATTTCACTTACAGCATTATATACTTCCTATAGTAGACTGATTTATATCAACACCTGTCGATTTCAATATTTTCGGAATTTGAAAACGGTTCAATATTTCAATAGGTATATGAATATATTTTTATTACCTGTTGAGTAGGACAAAAAAGTGTTCTTTTTACACAATCGAAAAACACTATTAGGAACCTATTTCAAAAATGCGAAAAAGATACTTATTCTGGAAGAATCAAAGAGAACGGTAAAAATGTATTTACCCTATTAAGGAAAGAATCACTATAGGCAGCAACCTATATGAAAATGGATACGTGAAGGATTTGACAAATATGAAATCATTTTCACAAAAAATATACAGCTTCCTGAAGCAGGAACTTTAAACTGTTTAGTTTAAATCGTCAAGTTTAAAGTTCCTGCTCGAGGAAGCTATTGTATTAGCGAAACGAGTGTCGCGGTTTAGTAAACCCTAATATGTGAAAATCTCACAGGCAACTGTATATTATTTGTTTAATATGGATTTTTATCAAGTAACGGCCACTTCCATTCAGTCATATCTCCACACTGAGTGACCTTGAACGAATTATAGTATTAGAAAAAAAAACAATATATTTCGAGTATTTTTATTTCAGTCATGTTCAGGCATTAACAAGTTGAATGAACATAAAACATTTATTACATTTTCAAATTATCGTTTCCAGTGAATGAATAAGCTGGGTCAGGCGGAACAAATCTTTTGAACCAATATAAACATTCTAGCAGGCTTTGAGCATATGACAGCAATTCCATGGATTTTTGTTTCGATAATTATGGTAAGTTCGTTTCATTTCATCTTTTCACCCAGCAAAATGTGAATTCATTTATAAGTGACCTATAAACAAGTGTGAACGCAGATTTCAGAACGTCTACAGTAAATTTGTACAATGTTCATACCATTATACAGAAACATTCATGATTTGAAATAAACAACAATTACCTATTCACATGTTGTGTAGAGTTCTATCTGATTGAACACCACGTCTAGTAGATAATTGAGAGATAGAGAACTCTGGATAGGATTGGATCACTCATTATTCTTCTTGAAATGTTGGTTCGTTGTTGAGTCGAGGGACCAATGTCTGTTAAAGGCCGTTTTGTATTTATAAAAATCGTATTGCTTGAGCAAAGCATATTTCATTGGCTATTGACTTAGCTGACGACTATAGTAGTGTAAATTGAGAAACCAGCCTCCAATTGAAAGTCTAGAAAAACCGTCACTATGGATGAAATTATACAATTAAAATGCAAGTTGGTAATGTTGAAAAATGTTATACCAACATTGACTGACCCACATCACATATAATTAGGAAATATTGCAAAATGCAATACGCTATATTGATTTGATCTAAAACGGTACTGTTTCAAATACTTCCTGAAAATTGAAATTCCTCATAACTTGTTGAAATTGAAGGGGAGAACCCAAAGTTCACATTAGGTACCACATATTTTATTGCTTCGGATCTATCAATTTATTCAATGGAACTGTTAGTTTGAAGAAGAACCAAAATGAGCAATAACAAACAGCGTGATTCAGAATTCATTTATCAGTTGGCTTCTGCACTATCCGATTAATATTATAATTTCCACAGGCGCTTCCTCAAAAAAACAGATAATTTAACCGACTTCTCACAATTTTCTATTTGTCGAGCAGATAATATTGGCGAATTCCCTACCGTTTATCATTTTTCAGTTGGGTTTTCCACTAACCGATTATAATATATATAATTTTCCACTGAAGGATATTTACGATTTTTGAGTTTCTACGAAAACACAAATGAAAACGTTTCGATTTCGAAATTTGGTGAGTGAAGAGTTTTTAGGTGTCTCTTTTCTATTTTGTAATGGAGAAGAACCGGTGATTATTTCATATAGGGCTCTAGGAATCTTCAAACGCCCCATGTCGAAAAATGACAAAAAAATGTCTCTTAGCACATTTACGAGAGGAAACTTTTTGTCGAAAATTGGACTGGAAGTGAATTAAATAAATACAACTCAATTTATTATATGCAAATATATTGTGAAATCATTCCTCGGAGATGTATTTTCAACCCCAAGTTCAGGAAAAAGAATCACCTCAAAACAGAACCTTCCAATGTTAACACCCTATTTATTGAATTTTCTGTAAATATAAATTTTTCTAACTCCCAAACGGGGCGTTATTCGGGTTTGCCGTAGATCCTGACGTTTCGCCTACAGCTGTAGTAGGCTTTATCAAAGTCTATGAGGTAACGGACGCAATGTTCTCCTTCTCACAGCGCATATTACTTCGTTCATGTTTTGGTCCAGGTTCAGGATATGTATATGATACGGTATAAAACGGTACAAGTATAATGAAAAATATCTGAAAGAAAGAGCGAGCCCACAAAAACTTAAAAAAATATAATACATCTTTTTACCGAGAACAATTTATTTCTCTTAGACCTGAAATCAAACTACAAATGAATGAAGCCTATAAAAATTTCATTAACGAGAGTGAAAACAATATACACGGAGACCCAAGTACTTTCTGGAATTTTATTAAAAATAAAAAATGCAATTCTAAAATCCCTGGCACCATGAAGGATGATAATTAACACTTATTCCAAACCTCAGGAAATCGTTGACGCATTTGCGAACTATTTCAAAAGTGTATATATCATATCGGATATTTCCCTGTGTAGTCTCGATAACTTCCCAAACAATTTTCCGGGTATAAATATCGATCACATTGATGAGATGGATATTATTAAGGCCACGCAGAAATTGAAAAACAAACTAGTTATTGGACCGGACCAAATACCGAGTTTTCTTGTGAAAGATTGTATCCACCCCTTATTAAGTCCTCTGCTTCACATTTTCAACCTATCACTGAAAACATCTACGTTTCCGGAGATATGGAAAACAGCCCGTGTATGTCCTATCTTTAAGAAAGGGGATGCAACACTGATTAAAAATTATAGGTCTGTTTCTATATTATGAAATTTCTCAAAACTTTTCGAAATAATTCTATATTGTTTTATCTATAACTTGATCAGAAATATAATATCGCACGATCAACACGGGTTCGTGGAAAAAAGTCATGTGTAACCAATCTTGCATGCCTCTCACAACATGTTTCGAATGCTCTAGACCAAAAGTAACAGGTTGACGTAGTTTATACGGACATGCAAAACGCGTTTGATCGAATTGATTTTTACATTCTCATCCAGCGACTAGAATCATTTGGCTTTTCTGGAAGTCTAATCGAGCTCTTCACAAGCTATCTCTTTGACAGGAAGCAATACGTGGAACATGAAGGTTTTCAGTCCTCTTTGTACACACTTAGCTCAGGAGTGCCACAAGGCTCAAACTTGGGGCTTCTTTCATTTCTGCTTTTCATTGATGACCTGGGGAAAATGATAAACTGCCCAAAACTTCTACAACTATGAAGACTGCTTAGATTTACAAAATGAAATCGATTTAGTATTCGACTGGTGCTCCAAGAACCATTTACGTTTGAACATATCAAAATGCCACATCTTATCATTTTCTAGAAAAAAAAATATAACAGAATTTCCCTATGTTATTGATAACATTCCAATATGTCGAGTAAATGAGACGACAGATCCTGGAATAATTCTTGATAATAAATTAACTTTCACTTCCCACATAGATCGGACTATTTCGTCAGCGAATCGAATGTTGGGCTTCATTATAAGGAGTACAAGAGAGTTCAAGAATATTAATACGTTCAACGCCTATGTGAGGTCTAAACTAGAATATGGCGTGTTAATATGGTATCCAATATACAATTGCCATATACATCATATTGAAGCTGTTCAAAAGAAATTTTCAAAATATCTGTCATTCAAGGTCACAGGAATATATCCTCAGAGGGGAACCGATTATTCTATCCTCCTAAATCAATTTAGTCAATCTAATGTTATAACTCTGAGTACCCGGCGGCTTTTTGTCACAATCTCCTTTCTTCACAAACTGCTGAATAATGAGATCTCGTGTGCCCCCCTTTTACAAATGATAAACTTCCACACTCCACGCCTGAGTTCCAGATATCAGACGACATTTTACTGTGATCTTGGAAGAACAAATAACAGCCTCAAAGCACCAGTGTCAATAATTTGTAACAACTACAACTTAATCTGTGACATGTGCGATATTAATGATAGTTCTCTAAGTTATATTTCGAAATGTATTCTCACTAGAACCTTTCAACTGTGATCTTTTTACATTTTTTCTCATTCATGTTATATCTTCGTTTTTTATTTATTGTCGTTTAGCTGTAGCTTGACATTTCAGTATCCTGTTTCCATTTATTTTTTTACCAACACCTTTGTACATTTCCTGTAATTGGGTGAATACCTGTAGGAAATAAAGTGCTATCTATCTATCTATAAAACGATATTTTCCACTCGACATGCGTTCTGCTAATAAAGGTAGCATCTTCAGGAGAATCAAATTTTTTCTCCTTAAAATGCTAACCTTGTTAGCGAAATGCGCGTCGAGCGCGAATAATATCAGTTTCCTATTAGGGTAATTGATCTCTACAAAAAGTGGTGGAGTTGTAGTTAATCAGCTGACGAACGTCCACACTCAGAAGTCGAAACTTGTGCGAGCAATGGATTAACGAGGCCTTACCTTTTAACGTGCGATTACCCAGCACGGTGGCCCGGCGGGAAAATGATCCCCGGTCTTCCGCTTGATAGGCGGACGTAAATAAAAATAGTTAAATGCTACTTACACTACCGAGAACCACCAAAGGTTCCAACGTCATCTTTAATTCACCCCCATTTATCATCCCGAAATATATGTGGAACCAGATAACCTATCCCGATATGAATACAAATATCGGGTGTCACAGAACACAGAAATTGGTAGAAGTCATAAATACAATCTGACGATTTTCTTCACTTTTTTTGTCTAGTTTTGTAAGAGGCGCCATCATAAAATAAGATTGATTTTTTGAAACGTTATTCAAACTCTACTTTCGGATACACGCACTACCTTAATCTTCGTAATATTAAGCGGGGTAATTTTATACCCCAAATTGGTATTTTTTCGTGGTTATCGCGATAATTTTTATTTGTATTAATATCCGATAATCTTTTTGAATATGCCTTTTCTAAATATTTTCTGATTGTTATATGGAATATCAAATGAAAAAACCATGCCATTAGGTATTTTTAGACGTTCAAAGTAGATGGGGTACAAAAATACCTCAGTTAGTAATGGTTCGTTCGTCCATATGGTAACGGTCGTTCCTGAGTTAGGTAGTTGGCCAATAGCTCTAGCAAGGTAAAGGATATCTGGACGTTGTACTCTTCGTGATCGGAAAACATTATGTAACACATATGTAATAATTATTAATATCCTGAAATTTATAAGTATAAGTTGATGTTTATTTCTTGTATGAGTTTTGTCCCGCATAATCTATAAAAATTATTAGTATATTTAAACAAAATTAGTTTTGTACATATTTTTAGTGCAAATAATAAAATTAAAGTAAGTATTATAAATAACTATTACAAAAATACCCCAGTTAGTAATGTAAGGGCATTGAAATCACTCAGTATTACAAAGATTAACTAAATGCATACAATAATCTCGAGGGCGAACTGTATTCAATAATCGAATTAGCTCACTCAGAACGGCTTCGCCTGTCTCGTTTTGAAGATCAATTTCTTTTTGTCTTTCGCTCCTCTCACATGTCATCCATGTTGATTGTCCCTGCCACAGGCCGACAGAATACAATTTTGAACATTTTGACTAACCGTGCATCAAACTGAAATTTCTTCAGTGTAAAAGCTTTGAAACCACTTTCCTGATATCGAAAATATCCTGAAACCGACATGACGAAGTAGTTATAAAGGTGAAAGGTGATATTTTCGGGATCGAATTCTTCAGGATTTCCTCAGTATGCTCCAGCAGTGTTACCTGTATTATTTGTTTGTTGGTATCACCTCATGGTAACATTTCTCAACTATGAATTATGATAATTATTCGAAAGATTTGTTTGTGACCGAGGTGATCTTTCATTAACAAACACTATAAGCATGCCGAGGTCATCAGCATAGGTCCCTGTATTTTAACAGTTCTAAATCGCATATGATACGGTCTCATAACCGGCAGAGAATATGGAATGAAAACATACACACACATGAGATACACATCAGCTCAAACTAACTGGAGAATATTGAGTCTTTAAAGATTTTAGAGTCTTTATTGAGGAGCAACTCAACTGGAAACGCCATTGCAACTTCCTTACCAGCAAGGTAAATTAAATTTGCTACCTTTTCAGAAATCTGAGAACTGTACTGTCGCGACCTCAATTAATACAAGTACGCTCAAGACCAATTACGTTCGAGATATGAAATTTGTTAATGGGGTGCTTCAGTGCAGAAACTTATTTTTTTATTATCCAAAGAAGGATTTTTCGAATCATGGACAATGCTGTTATTAACAGATATGCAGAAAGGCCTTCAGAAGTTTCTAAATTCCAACTTTGTGTCCTTTATTAATTTTTTAACTAATAGAAATGCGTTGATTTCGAACTCTCCCATTCACAAATAAAATACTAGAAAAATTAAAACTCTTATGCTCCTTGCTCATTTTTCAAGTATGAAATTGGTGTCAAGTGGTAGTGGTGACTTCTGTTAGGCCGCCTTTATAACAAATTTTCTATGGAAGTGAAAACATTTCCTATGCTAAGCAAATTCAAAACGATTCAAAATGTTTTTAATCGCCAAAAATGGATATACATTGGCAATATCTACACGGATGACTCGACGAGTACAGAATTTCCACCTCTTTGTTGTGAGGCTTACAAACTTCAGTAATTCAAAGTAAAAGTTGATTCGTATTTCTTGTCCCTTGATCCACGCGGTGTTCTTTGAACATTACAGGGCTTCCCTTTCGTGTGAATCTGCATATAAAAAAATACTTTTCATTGTAAGATTCATGATTCTGTATTATGTTATTTGTGCACCACTATGACTATTTCCATTTTTACTATAATGTACACCCTGGTCATACATTATTTTTATAATTATTATTTGACCGAAAGTCCTTTCGATTAATTGTAGGTGTTATCCTGTCACTGAATTCTTGAAAAAGATTTTTTTCAGAACTATATTTGTACATTTCTAATGTTGTTTATTATATCCTATTCTCCGCTATATAAATTTCGGTTGACGATTCCCCTCCTTCTGAAATATAACCTGGCAAAAAACTTCATACTCTGCCTACTTATCAACGATGCTAATTTGATTGGCCTGATCTGAGAAACGAGACTATAGAAAGGGAACTGAATAGAATAAACTCTTTGTCACTACTCATGCAACTACTACACTCAACCGTTACCAGCCTTTGAAATACATCTCCCACCAGAATTGTGATCTTTATCTAGGATGGACTGACAATACCAGATTATTCTGATATTCCGTACTGGATATGTTCTTTGAACGGAGTTAGTTCGAACAGCACGCCAACTCCCACTGATGTTTTTTTTGCTACAGGCTCACAATTGAATATGGATCTCTGATAGTCCAGTCTGTAAGGTCTTTAAACAACAAGTTTGGTGACACCCCAATTGATTTGATTCATTTATACAGGGTGAACAGTAATTGTACCTCAGTACATCAGAAGTAACAATGATCAAAGGTTTCCCAAATGGTTAAGAAAAGTGCATGTAGTCATATCATTATTGGTTCCGAAGAATAATGAAAGTAATTTGATAAGGAACATGAGTATTTCTGAGGAGGAAAGCTTTGAGAAAGTATTTTTTGGCTTTTTCTCCTACAAGTCAATTCAAAAATAACACAAAATTTCTATAAAATGAGTAACATCAGCAATTCAGAAAATAATCTCTGTTGATAAGTGTATATCATACATAGATCTTTGAATCCTTCACAAAAAAAATCTATCTTAAACAGCTACTCTTCTGGCTACTCTTCTGGCTATATGGCGCAATGGGTGCCGAATCACATTAGTAAATTTTTCTTGTACAATTCATTTAACCAGCCAAGCACTCAAAACTTGAATCAAACATATAATATAAAATTTGAATGTTTGAGCAAGTTGGAAAGGAATGATTATTATTATTCATTCAAATCAATCAAATCATCACAAATCGGACCGAAAAAAAAACATTGAAAAATATATGATTTCAAGCGTGGGTATGTCAGGGATTTTCAAGTTTCGTCCATATTATATTCATTCTACAACGAATTTCGTCTTCGAATGAGTGTCACACATAAGTATAATTTTTTATCCTGATTTTTGATGAAATAATCGTCAATGGAGCTGTGAGTCTGCGCGTTCGACTCTGAAACTTGGAAGATATTACGAGTCGCGAGTCGCGACGCGCTTTGCGCTTTGCGCTTTGTGTTGTGTTGTCGTCAGGCGGGAGCGGTTGTAATAGTGTCTACAAATGTGAACTCTGTTGTATACGTTCCTAACCTCAAAAACGCGAATGTTCAATTCCCCGTTTATTTTTATTCTCCGCAAGAATGGTGAATGAACCGAAATGGAACTCGATCAGTTTTGTTTGTTTTGTTGTTGTTTCGTTGGTTTTCGTTTTTAATTCCGCTGCTGGACACAAGATATGCACTCATGTGCATCCCAAACATGACGAGGTTAGTTTCTGAACCATTTCACTTTCGTTTGCACATCTCGAGTTTATTGCCGGTTGTGTTTACAATGTTTCGCGGATCAGTCGCTCCTGATATTTGATGTGGTGTTGCGACTGTTTAATGAATGTCAGTCATTCATAATAATTCATGTCGTTAGCTCAAATGGTTTGATTACTGACACATATTTTGCTAAACGGTTTGTTCCGTTATTTTTTATTTCGCTCAGTTTTGTCAACGATTATGATTATCACCTAATACTTACTAATAACATCTCTGACTCTTCAATGATTTTCTCTCTACTTCGTTGTTATAAAAATACAATAAATTGGGAATCTTCAGAGGCCCTTATATACTTATTTCCACTTTATCTTAATGTGAACCTCATTCAGAATAGAAAATTATTAATTTAATATTTTTGCATTAAACATGTTCACAAGACGAAAGTTTGCATGTTGAAATTATATAAACTTAATGTATCTATAATGAAGGTCATTTTTAACGACAAATCATTTCTAATAGTGAGTATTATGTACCTACCTATATAGGTATTAAAAGATCTGAAAGAGACTCTTGCTCGGACTCTTGTTACATCGCTGAACTCATTAAACGAAGGATTAAATAACCCCCTGGTTTTAAAGCATTCGAAATTTGAAATCTCTGAGAATAGTTAATCTGGTGATGGCAAGGGGTGCCAGATGCCACCCTGGAATAATCCATTTCACTATTTTGTTGAAGGATTTTTTTTTAGAATTTAAAAACAAGACGCGCGCTTTCCTGACTTTTCATCAATCATGCTTAGCTGAATAAATAATATACAATATGTGTTTGAAACCCAAGACGCGCCAATGCTTTATCGAGAGGTGAAGAAACTTCAACTCTGCATTTGACTTGTACTCAGGACGAAGAGACTTTAACTATCAGAGTTTATAAAAGCAGAAATTTCGATGTAAAAATAATGCACACTTCAAGTGTTACAATCCCTCGTACACTCCAGAAGATATTTGTTTTTTGGGGATAGACTTCGCACACAGAAATCACTGAGAGGCACTGATTCAGGGTTAGGAGCAGCGAAGCTACGAAAAAATACCCAAACCATTACTATTTTCAGTCTGTCATTGTGCCTTATGAATGAAAATTTAGGTATTGCTATAGATAATTGTTGATCGATGAAAAAAGCAAGTAATACAGTCGGAATATCCACAAGGGCAAGGGTTTCTTGAGGGCAAGGGGGGTGGGCGTCCTCACTGGATTTTAGATTTTTCAGTCCATGCACCGCGTAAGACGCGATATCGACTTGATTTTGCAATTTTTTCTGGTTGCAATTTGCCCCCTCCTGACATTTTTTGTAACGGCGCCCGTGAATGTACATAAATTTGGACTTCTATTCAACAGCCTTGCCAAATCTCCAATTTTCCTGTAGGTAGTCAGAGAATATAGTGCGACATTTGTGGGATCGCGAAATGACGACTTTTGGCCAAAAAAATCATTTGAATAAACAAATGTCACTATTTTGATATTATTATCTTTGGAATGGGATTTATCGAAATATGTTCCCTATGAAAAATGTGCGCCGTAATAAAATCTACAAGATAAGTCCTATGCAAAAATCACGTGAAATTATTAGTTTTATCACTGTTAAACAGGGTGGGTCAAAATCTGATTTTTATTAAAAAAATAAAAAATCATTGATTTTTTAAAAAAATCACGATTCATTTGATTTTTTTGATTTTTCAAATTTGAATATAAAATTTGAACATTTTGATTCTTTGAAATAATTGTTGATTATTTTGATGTATAAGTCTAAAAATTTTAATACAATTTGCGGCTTAAAAACTTGTGACAACGCATTTGTCGCGCTTCTTGCAAGAAAATTCTTGTCGCGATTTGTTTTCCTTCTGTCCTATACACTTGCTATACAGTGCCGAGTGAGGCACGAACACGAACGCGTTCGTTTTCTGAAAATTCCTGTCGAGGCGTGTTTTCCTTCTCAACCTATAAATTGACGTTGCCCAACAATTTCACGCATTTCGCTAGTTGTACACTCGGATATTAAAAACAGATCAGGCATAGAAAAAAGGAGGAAAACTCGTGTTTTTGTTTAAATTGTATAACGAAAATGAATAGACTGAAAATATACAGTAATAAAATTTAGGTGTTACGTTTAGTTTAAGAATTTGGAATTATGTACTTACTTCTTTTTGTTGTTTTTGCTAAAAGCAGGTAATCCTTCTGATCTTCGAGAAAGTTTTTATATTAAGTATGTTGTTATCTGGTTCTGAATATAAAAAACAAAAATTGATTTGAATCATCGGTTTGATTTTAAAAATCAAGCGATTTAAATCATGATTTTAATCGTGATTTTAATCACTTGATTTCAATCAGCCCAACCCTGCTGTTAAACGACAATTTTTCAAAAAGTTCATTATTGTATTCACGTGGTTTATTTATGAAGGTTCTGAAACTCATCCACACCTAAAAGAAACTGCCCTGAAGCCATGTTATATATAGTTTAGCAATTATGACCAAATGTTGTACATCCGGCGTGTCGATATATAGCACTTGTTCCATAAGGCTAAGAAGGTGCAAAAAAATCAGGGTGATTCTTTTCAGAAAATACATTCAGGATATTATTACGCGCACATTTTTCGTAGGGAACATTTCTTCATTTGAATGATGCTTTTGGCCAAAATTCGTCATTTCGCAATCCCACAAATTTCACACTATATTTTTTAAGGTCCAAACTACCTACCTAAAAAAAATTGGCGATTTGGCACGGCTGCTCGCACGGCTGTTGAATAGAACTCATATTTGAGTCGAGTCTACTAGCCTAAAGAACCTCACGACAAAGCAATCGCCGAGGCAATAGCTAAAGTCTCGTGAAAATAAAAATCTGAAGCATTTGCTAGCTTTCGGTATCTCTTGACCAATTGCTAGGTATGTTCATAAGCAACAGGATCTTGTTCTGTTGAACTGAAATGTTCCTTTTTTGAGCTGTTTTGCGATATTGAATATATAGAAAAAAACAATAATGTTGATACAGAATCTCACCTTTAAATGTCCAAAACATTTTTCAATAACAACACGTTCCTCAAAAATGCAAGCAAAAATATGATGTTGACACGGTGTCAGTGGAGTTCCCTCAAGTAGGTATCATAAGCCAGTGCAATATAAAAGTAACTGTCATTTCCCAGTAATGGGCAACCGAGTAGACATCTCTGTAGGAAAGCTTCTTCAGTATTTTTCAGGAAATTATTAAATTAAATATATGGAATTTTAAAAATTCCCAAACCATTTTTTTAAATTCTGTCGTTATTAATGTCGTACACTGGATTTCAAGATTGAAACACCCCTCGTGTTTGATACTTTATTCATTCGATTTGAAGACTCACCGAGGAAATATCAAAGAGAAGCGATTACATAATTTTATTCATGAGATTAAATGACATCCTAACCAGGAGATAGAGACGAATAGGCTTAACGAAAAAAACATGGTATTCAACCACTTACTCAAGCATACCTATTTTTATTATAACTCTGTCAATGGCTTCAACATAGGAATGAACTTGATCAGGACTGGAGAGACAGATTGAAATGAAAAAAAAGGTTTATTTTAGTGGAAAGAAAATAGTTCTGTGAAAAGTTTATTAATATTCAGTGATGAATAACTGAATTGAACACTTGTGTTTTAGTTTTATCGGAGACAACGTCTCGAAATTGCTATATTTTCAACCTTCATAAATTATATGAATCCAGTGACAGACAATGGAAAGGAGATTCATTTCGACTCAGTATTAACGTACGGTTCATAGAAAGATATAACTGATTCCAGAATGGAATCACATTTTAAGAAAATCGATAATAACTGCAGGTAGTTATTCAGGTGATGATGATTATTCTCCGAACCCAGATGAGGTAAACAAGGTAATCAATATTAATGACAATTCCCCTAATCCGAATGGCATAATTAGCACCGCAAACTACCTGAATCGGCATAAATACAACTTGCGAAGAAAAATCTCCAGTCATCGGAGTGAATTTCAAGATGAATGAGCCTCTGAAGAAGCTAGCCACTCGAGCCAGCGAAACGTTAGGAAGAAATACCAAAAAACGACGGCCTTCCAACCCGAATAAAGGTAGTGATACTGATAACCTCGGCCGCGAAAGCCTTAACTATTTTGATTCCAGAAACTTTCATACCCTACCAGTTTTCTGTAGTAGCAAAATGAGGGTATGGACTCGAATAGTTTAACACCATCTCTTTCCAAACGAGTGCTGACTCAAGAAGGAATGTTGACTGATGTTGAATTTGCTCAATCAACGAGGGGGTTTCATTTCCGTAAAATTTGTACACCAAATCAGGATTACTAGTGGATTTCAAGATTTATTCAAGGATTTCGGGTGGGATCTCTGGATTTGAAAAATGACAAATCATTTCTAATAGTGAGTATTATGTACCTATATAGGTATTAAAAGATCTGAAAGAGACTCTTGCTCGGACTCTTGTTACATCGCTGAACTCATTAAACGAAGGATTAAATAACCCCCTGGTTTTAAAGCATTCGAAATTTGAAATCTCTGAGAATAGTTAATCTGGTGATGGCAAGGGGTGCCAGATGCCACCCTGGAATAATCCATTTCACTATTTTGTTGAAGGATTTTTTTTTAGAATTTAAAAACAAGACGCGCGCTTTCCTGACTTTTCATCAATCATGCTTAGCTGAATAAATAATATACAATATGTGTTTGAAACCCAAGACGCGCCAATGCTTTATCGAGAGGTGAAGAAACTTCAACTCTGCATTTGACTTGTACTCAGGACGAAGAGACTTTAACTATCAGAGTTTATAAAAGCAGAAATTTCGATGTAAAAATAATGCACACTTCAAGTGTTACAATCCCTCGTACACTCCAGAAGATATATGTTTTTTGGGGATAGACTTCGCACACAGAAATCACTGAGAGGCACTGATTCAGGGTTAGGAGCAGCGAAGCTACGAAAAAATACCCAAACCATTACTATTTTCAGTCTGTCATTGTGCCTTATGAATGAAAATTTAGGTATTGCTATAGATAATTGTTGATCGATGAAAAAAGCAAGTAATACAGTCGGAATATCCACAAGGGCAAGGGTTTCTTGAGGGCAAGGGGGGTGGGCGTCCTCACTGGATTTTAGATTTTTCAGTCCATGCACCGCGTAAGACACGATATCGACTTGATTTTGCAATTTTTTCTTGTTGCAATTTGCCCCCTCCTGACATTTTTTGTAACGGCGCCCATGAATGTACATAAATTTGGACTTCTATTCAACAGCCTTGCCAAATCTCCAATTTTCCTGTAGGTAGTCAGAGAATATAGTGCGACATTTGTGGGATCGCGAAATGACGACTTTTGGCCAAAAAAATCATTTGAATAAACAAATGTCACTATTTTGATATTATTATCTTTGGAATGGGATTTATCGAAATATGTTCCCTATGAAAAATGTGCGCCGTAATGAAATCTACAAGATAAGTCCTATGCAAAAATCACGTGAAATTATTAGTTTTATCACTGTTAAACAGGGTGGGTCAAAATCTGATTTTTATTAAAAAAATAAAAAATCATTGATTTTTTAAAAAAATCACGATTCATTTGATTTTTTTGATTTTTCAAATTTGAATATAAAATTTGAACATTTTGATTCTTTGAAATAATTGTTGATTATTTTAATGTATAAGTCTAAAAATTTTAATACAATTTGCGGCTTAAAAACTTGTGACAACGCATTTGTCGCGCTTCTTGCAAGAAAATTCTTGTCGCGATTTGTTTTCCTTCTGTCCTATACACTTGCTATACAGTGCCGAGTGAGGCACGAACACGAACGCGTTCGTTTTCTGAAAATTCCTGTCGAGGCGTGTTTTCCTTGCGAAGAAAAATCTCCAGTCATCGGAGTGAATTTCAAGATGAATGAGCCTCTGAAGAAGCTAGCCACTCGAGCCAGCGAAACGTTAGGAAGAAATACCAAAAAACGACGGCCTTCAAACCCGAATAAAGGTAGTGATACTGATAACCTCGGCCGCGAAAGCCTTAACTATTTTGATTCCAGAAACTTTCATACCCTACCAGTTTTCTGTAGTAGCAAAATGAGGGTATGGACTCGAATAGTTTAACACCATCTCTTTCCAAACGAGTGCTGACTCAAGAAGGAATGTTGACTGATGTTGAATTTGCTCAATCAACGAGGGGGTTTCATTTCCGTAAAATTTGTACACCAAATCAGGATTACTAGTGGATTTCAAGATTTATTCAAGGATTTCAGGTGGGATCTCTGGATTTGAACAAGATTTCTACTGAATTTTGTACACCGGATTTCCGAAGTGAACCTTGTCAACCAAGTAACTAATTATAAAAGAAATATTAATATTAGGCGAAAATTGAAAAGATATGAAAATTGATTGAAAAATCTTGGAGTTCAATATCATGTACCTCTCTTGGAACTCGTAATTCTGTTTGAGATGTGGAAGTTTTTATTTCTTTCAACCATTAACACTTATTGAAAACTCTGGGTCTCAATCAAAATATCTAGATGACAACCCGTTTTCTGAAGCTCGAAATGCATAGATACAGATTATTTCTTGAATTCAATTCGTTTTCCGCTTGCTCTCGATAATCTTCCTTCATTTTTCTAGTGAAAATCCTCGTGAAAATCCATGTATTTCCGAATGATTTCTGCTCTAATCCATGTGTACCTATTCTTTATTCATCCGTTTGAAAATACCCTCGGACAGTTTAACACACTTATCACTCGGCGTATCATTACATTTTTAAGAGAGAACCAGAGTGTTTCTTCGAAACATTTTATTGGTCTATTACTTTTACAGAACTCAGGTGCTTCTCTATTTCTAGTAGGTACACAATGGTTATTTTTAGGTGGATGTGCTCAAGACAGCCGAATTTTATTTCATAATAGAGCAGTTCTTTGTCTCAGAATGAGAACGAGATCGTAGGAAACCTCAGAAGAACCTCAGGCGTAGTCTCGGGCGTAGTTCAATTTTTATTCTGTGTTCTTTCCATATTTACTGAGCCTTCAATTGTATAGACTCATACGGACTCATACCTAAGTAATTTTTGATTATTCTCAACTAGTCGTCCTGTATTCTCTTGTATCTTTTCAATTTAGATAATATTGAGCTTCTGCGATACCATCAATGAGTTGGAATGTTATTTGACAACAGGTTTACTTTTTCTGATCATCGGGAAAAAATATCAGAAAGCTCTAAATATACGGATTCATCATCAGAAATTGTAAACATTACGACAACATTGCCGCTATCAAACTGCTATGTAACCCATATAAGTAGTCCAAAAATTGTTTTTTCGTGAAATTAAAATTCCGAGTTTCGAATGATGAGTGAAAAGGCCTCAAGAAATAGCCAAAAATATTGAATAACATATTCATCTCTTGGTTTTGCCAAAAAGTGATGTTCTTTTAAAAGTACGGTAAGGTACTTACTTACATATATGGAATTCATACAAATATATTATTTTCATTTTGTAAGGTAGTTGAAAAACAATCTTAGGGGTGTGACTGACGTTATTGCCATTAAACATTTCATGAATTAAATTATGGCAAAGTGCACATCTTCGTTGTTGTTCTCTGTAGATAACTAGACGACCCAATCTGTCAAAACATGAATGTTATCGTTGATTTGAAATAATTGTCAACAAACAGGTGGAATGGTCCTAATGACATTCTTCCTAATGAATCTGCGAACTGGAGAACAACAGTGGATTCCAATCCTAGGTGTAAATATTGTTGTAGGAGATCCTTGATATGGGTCGGAATAAACCATATTATCAAGTCTTGTGACTCCAACCCAAAAATTTAACGTTATACCCCTGCGAATAGGTTTTGCTCTGATAAATTATTCGCAACTATGACGTCCAAATAGGGCACCATACTGTGGTTCTCTTCTATTGGAGCATTGTCAAAGAATTTTCATTTAGAGATTCGAGAAGTGGTTTCATTCCTGAAAACGTGTTATTATCTACCTGAAGGTTGCTACAACAATGAATATCGTTCATAATGTGTTGATAACGATGTCTAGGAGTTACTGTACATACTAATATATATATATTGTATATCTGTGCCGTCAGAGTTCCGCCAATACATTATTTTTCTGAAGACAGAGGAGTATCCACTCATCAGTAAAAAAGCAATGACACAGAACCTTCCATCGCTTGTTATGTCACCTACAACGTTTGATGATATCATCAAAGAACAGTTTGAAATACGATGATGTAGGTCGTTGATCTTTTGAAATCAGAGTTGGTATTCATTTCGAGAATTTTCCCCTTCGAGTATACAATTGTTTTCAATTTCTCAGGCTCTCGTTCAACATGATCTGAGAAGGGTCTATCATCATCTGAATCAAGTTGACCACTTGCTTCAAACTTGGGCGTTTGCTCTGGCATCCGAATAAATCATCAATAATAACATCCTCCTCGCCAGTGGAGGAAAAATCGCGATACTATCGGGAAGGTCATTATTATCTTTTTCTATTTGTTCAGTCAGCTCCACTGTGAATAACTGAAGAGACACAAAAAGTAACTGTGTTTATGAAATGAAATATACGCCGATTATCCTACCGACCTTTCAAATTGAGCACATGTGCAGGCATTAGATGAAACTGTTCCCCATCATATCAAATGATAGCTCAATATATTCTCCAAACACTTCAATAAATTATAACAACAATCTGCTTGGATTTGTTCATTGCAAAACAGCTCCAAACTTCCGAACTGAAACTGCCAAAATACCCAAATTTGTGATCCTTTGTATGACCGGTAGTGACATCTTCAGTCGAGAGGTTGAAGTTCACTTAATGGTACATTGAACCTGCTGGCCTTTATGAAACACTGTGGGTTCAAATGGGTTGACTTGGTTTGGTATCCATTCTATAAATGTGGCGTTCGGAGTATAGAAAAAGTTTAGATGTCAAAATTTGGAACCGACGGGATGTATTCCGAAAGAGGCATGAATAATGAAGAATCATGTAATAGATTTGGATATTCACAGTCTAGATTCACAGTCTCGGTAGTGGTTAGCATACCTGCCTGTCAAGCGGAAGGCCGGGGTTCGAATCCTCGCTGGGCCACCGTGCTGGGTAATCGCACGTTAAAAGGTAAGGCCTCGTTGATCCATTGCTCGCCCAAGTTTCGACTTCTGAGGGTTGACGTTCGTCAGCTGGTTAACGGCAAAGAGGGGGAAACATCTTCTTTCAATCTTGTACACCTAAAAATTTTTTAGTCATTTAAGTCATCGTTTTAAGTCTTTGAGTCATGCGTTCAAGTCTTTAAGTCATGCCTTCAGGTCTTTAAGTCATGCGTTTAAGTCTTTGAAAGATTTTAAATCTTGTACAGATTTTAGCTAGTTGTTTCCCCCTCGAACGGAAACGAACAATTTTCAAACAATTTTTAGTCCTTATTCAAATTCTCGAATGGACTGAATTGTACCGATATACAATCAACATTCATATTTCCCTTATGACGTACAGGAGTATATAGTATTGCGATGTACAAAGGCAAGTACGAATATTTTCTTGAAGTCGCCGGTGAATAATTATACGTAATAATCACTGTTACGTAAATTGAATACTGTTGGACAATAAAGCAATTATTTATCAATATCCATTTAACCCTCCGGTAGAGTCTTTACGAACTGAATTGAGACAGCACAGAAACTCATGCCAGCTTATAGGATTAGTAATAATCCGTCGCCAGTGTTTCATCAAAGATGCGCCGACTGTAAATTGAATTTTTAGTTTTTATGCTGTCTCAAGTGACTTCGTATAGCCTATGCCCAATTTTGTGTTATAGATTCATTCAAAATGATGATACTCTTGTCCTGTCATTCCGAAAAGACATGGTCTACAAAAATATGCAGAGTTCAATTTGGAATTGCTAATGCACTCGGTATAAGCCGAGGGGTTGACCACATGGGGATTCCCTCGGGGATTCCGGTGTACAATTGATGGGAATTCCGGGGAATTCCGGGAAATTCCGGGGAATTCCGGGGTATTCCGGGGAATTCCGAGGGAATTCCGAAAAAATTATAGAGAAGCTATAGGGATTATTATTACGTAACTTCAATTTATTCCCGCAATAATAAAAAAGCATACAGTAAAATTTCAATATTTATATAAGTAAAATCATAATTCAAAAACAAAACACCGGTGTGAAGTAATCCACTTCCACTGGACGAAGAAAGTTAGGACCTTTGTTTTGAAAGAGTTTGTGGTGAATTTCCAATTTGAAATACATTTTGTTAGCGACAAATAAGCCTGATGACAACAATCGTCATGATCTGATAGACATCTGTCCCTGGAGGGGTGTGTTGGGGAAGTTTTTGCAAATGAGTCAATAACTTCTTTCAGTGAAATAGTACCTTATTCTGATTCGAATATATAAATAAGGCATGTAAAACAACCCAAAAAAACTTTGTTTTATAGTTTGTGCGGCCTCGAGAGGGGTGTGGTTGGGGGTAGTTTTTTCAAATAATCCGATAACTTCTTTCAATGGAATAGAACCTCATTTTGATTCGAATATATATGAATTGGTCATGTGAAACAGCCCAAAAAAACTTTGTGTCGTAGTTTGTGTGTTTGTTTTTGGGGTCAACCTCTGCGACTGCCATTATTTTCCTCAATATTTCAAAAATGACGTGTCTTGAAATTTCACTCTACAAGACGAAGGGACGCCCTTGATTGTGGAAGAGAGACTAGATCAAAATTGGCAGACAAAACACTGGTTGTCTACATTGTTGCCAGCGGTTACCGAAATTGAAATAAGACGGTTATAGCTCGCATTATACGATCTGAGTTATATAGTCAATGACTGCAGTCTTTGTATGATCTCTGAAGTTTCTTTGCAGCTTCATCATGTTATTCGGACGGTTTTATATAATTTATCGGTTTGTGATAAAAAGATGATCAGATATATTGTGGTTCAGTGTTAACTGTTCTCATTTGAGTGTATACAGGGTGAACACACCAGTGAAAAATATTTTGTTATTTTCCTAGTAGGTAATGTTGAAGGATTATCAATAATTTTTGATATTATGGAATATACGTTTATGGGAAAAGTTTATTTGCGCTATATAAGCGATGGCAAAAACGTTTAAAAAGGATTTTCTCCACAGATTGAATATCCCGTAATAATTTAGTGGTTGGAAATAATAGGACTTCCTCAATAGACCATAAAACACCGTATTTTTTTCAATGACAAATTGTATTCGTTCGATACTTATTCATTCTAACGGATTCAGCACTTGATTCTATAAGGAAAAATCTAAGGAAAAATGATGCTAATAAAACAAACCTGAGTGGAATCAGACGACCCGTTCCCTTTATTTTACGATTGCGACTTGCATTATATAGATGATTTATTTTGTTTCCGATATAATAAATACCAGCCTCAATGAAAATGTGAAAAGTTTTTGATATGTAAAATTCGATATTATGCATATTGGGTCATAATTAGTCTACTTAAAAGTCTAAAGGTAATGTTTCACTCAGAAATCTCAAAAAAAAAATGATTCTGCGAAAGTTCCGAAATATATCTTTCATATTTTGTCGGGTTTCCTCGGAATTCCCCCGGAATTTCCCGGAATTCCCAGTATTTCCGTCACTTAGTTTTGAAATTTTATCGATATTTCTTCAAGTTGACATTTTTTTTGTAAGAATTCCGGGGAATTCCGAGAAATTCCGGGAAATTCCGAGAAATTCCGGGGAATTCCGATTTACAGGAATTCCAGTGTACACATTTTTCCTCAGTGGTCAACCCCTCGGTTTTTATGCTTTCTCAAGTGACTTCGTATAGCCTATGTCCAATTTTGTGTTATAGATTCATACAAAATGATGATACTCTTGTGCTGTCATTCCGAAAAGACATGGTCTACAAAAATA
Source organism: Zygogramma bicolorata (assembly GCA_032362365.1). Classification (NCBI taxonomy): domain Eukaryota; kingdom Metazoa; phylum Arthropoda; class Insecta; order Coleoptera; family Chrysomelidae; genus Zygogramma; species Zygogramma bicolorata. The sequence continues at coordinate 2,686,585 of JAVJAQ010005583.1, read as the reverse complement.
TGCAGAGTTCAATTTGGAATTGCTAATGCACTCGGTATAAGCTCACCATCAGATGAATTTTCCCACCGACAAAGGAATACCAAGACACAATTTACACCCAAACTACCAACTCGCAGCACTATAACCTCCTGAATATTCCTGTTTTCGGGACTGAAATGATAAAAAAAGCTCTGAAGATCCTAGTGTATTATTATCAACGATTCACGAGGGAGGAGGATTGATGTTATATCAAAACCAATCTCTATCGATTATTCGCTCTCGCAAATGTTGAAATATTGCTTTCCTGTCGTTGTGTTATGATGGCGGTTATCAATAAACCTATATCGAGCGAATTTCTGAGAACTTTCTGTTCAATCTGAGTACCTAAGTGTATATGAACCTCAAAACGAATACCTATTTAGTATTCATATAGACTCCGCTGTTTATAATACCCATTAACGTCAACGGCTTATTTTCATGTTATAATGAAAGCAAATCAATATTCATTTCACGGAGTTTCCACCGAATGAATGTTGGTCGGGTTGTTCCTCACTTCTAACGAAGTGTTGCTGGGTGCAGTCGATAAAGTACTCGTTCTCGGTGTTAACAGCAACAATAAGCCCTTTTCTGTACTCCCACTCATCGCTGATTTATATTCTCCCGGAGAAAGAAATACTTCATTTTATGTAACATTTGACCTGATGAATTTGATGTCATAACTACATTCAAATGTCCAAAAACCAAATTCAGCGAGTATCTGTTAAAAATTCTTCGTAAAATTATAATGAAAATGATATTTTTAGCAAATTTATTGTTTAACAGTTCGTGGATTGGTACTGCATCTAGTTATATCCATGAAGCAAGCAATTCTACTCCCACTATTTCAAACCGATCTTTACGTATTGGACAGCTGTTAGGTAATGGCTCATTTAGAATACACGTGTATTCTAAATGAATGGCTGCAGCTTCCGAATTTTTTCAAAATGGTGGGATATGTAACATTTGACCTGACCAATTTGATCTCATTACTACATTCAATTGCCCAAAAACCAAATTCAGCGAGTTTCTGTTGAAAATTCTTCGTGAAATTATATTGAAAATGATATTTTTAACAAATTTATTGTTTAACAGTTCGTGGATTGGTACTGCATCAAGTTATATCCATGAAGCAAGCAATTCTACTCCCACTATTTCAAACCGATCATTACGTATTAGACAGCTGTTATGTAATGGTTCATTTAGAATACACGTGTATTCTTAATTAATGGCTGCAGCTCCCAAAAGCCAAATTCAGCGAGTTTCTGTTAAAAATTCTTCGTAAAATTATAATGAAAATGATATTTTTAGCAAATTTATTGTTTAACAGTTCGTGGATTGGTACTGCATCTAGTTATATCCATGAAGCAAGCAATTCTACTCCCACTATTTCAAACCGATCATTACGTATTAGACAGCTGTTATGTAATGGTTCATTTAGAATACACGTGTATTCTTAATTAATGGCTGCAGCTCCCAAAAGCCAAATTCAGCGAGTTTCTGTTAAAAATTCTTCGTAAAATTATATTGAAAATCATATTTTTAGCTAATTTATTGTTTAACAGTTCGTGGATTGGTACTACATCTAGTTATATCCATGAAGCAAGCAATTCTACTCCCACTATTTCAAACCGATCTTTACGTATTGGACAGCTGTTAGGTAATGGCTCATTTAGAATACACGTGTATTCTAAATGAATGGCTGCAGCTTCCGAATTTTTTCAAAATGGTGGGATATGTAACATTTGACCTGATGAATTTGATCTCATAACTACATTCAATTGCCCAAAAACCAAATTCAGCGAGTGTCTGTTAAAAATTCTCCGTAAAATTATACTGAAAATGATATTTTTAGCAAATTTATTGTTTCAACAGTTCGTGAATTGGTACTGCATCTAGTTATATCCATGAAGCAAGCAATTCTACTCCCACAATTTCAAATCGATCATTACGTATTGGACAGCTGTTAGGTAATGGCTCATTAAGAATACACGTGTATTCTAAATTAATGGCTGCAGCTTCCGAATTTTTTCAAAATGGTGGGATATGTAACATTTGACCTGATGAATTTGATCTCATAACTACATTCAATTGCCCAAAAACCAAATTCAGCGAGTGTCTGTTAAAAATTCTCCGTAAAATTATACTGAAAATGATATTTTTAGCAAATTTATTGTTTTAACAGTTCGTGAATTGGTACTGCATCTAGTTATATCCATGAAGCAAGCAATTCTACTCCCACAATTTCAAATCGATCATTACGTATTGGACAGCTGTTAGGTAATGGTTCATTTAGAATACACGTGTATTCTTAATTAATGGCTGCAGCTCCCAAAAGCCAAATTCAGCGAGTTTCTGTTAAAAATTCTTCGTAAAATTATAATGAAAATGATATTTTTAGCAAATTTATTGTTTAACAGTTCGTGGATTGGTACTGCATCTAGTTATATCCATGAAGCAAGCAATTCTACTCCCACTATTTCAAACCGATCATTACGTATTAGACAGCTGTTATGTAATGGTTCATTTAGAATACACGTGTATTCTTAATTAATGGCTGCAGCTCCCAAAAGCCAAATTCAGCGAGTTTCTGTTAAAAATTCTTCGTAAAATTATATTGAAAATCATATTTTCAGCTAATTTATTGTTTAACAGTTCGTGGATTGGTACTGCATCTAGTTATATCCATGAAGCAAGCAATTCTACTCCCACTATTTCAAACCGATCTTTACGTATTGGACAGCTGTTAGGTAATGGCTCATTTAGAATACACGTGTATTCTAAATGAATGGCTGCAGCTTCCGAATTTTTTCAAAATGGTGGGATATGTAACATTTGACCTGATGAATTTGATCTCATAACTACATTCAATTGCCCAAAAACCAAATTCAGCGAGTGTCTGTTAAAAATTCTCCGTAAAATTATACTGAAAATGATATTTTTAGCAAATTTATTGTTTTAACAGTTCGTGAATTGGTACTGCATCTAGTTATATCCATGAAGCAAGCAATTCTACTCCCACAATTTCAAATCGATCATTACGTATTGGACAGCTGTTAGGTAATGGCTCATTAAGAATACACGTGTATTCTAAATTAATGGCTGCAGCTTCCGAATTTTTTTAAAATGGTGGGATATGTAACATTTGACCTGATGAATTCGATCTCATAACTACATTCAAATGATAGATCGGCTTTTCTTTGAAAAGAGACATGCCAGGGTTTTCCCAGCATTATTGATCCGAAGTAGGTTGTGTCAATATCAACACTTGGTAGAACTATGAGTTACTCATGCCAGTGTCAGAGTCAGGTTTTGACACAACACACAAAACTAGAATCCCTAAAAAAAATTGTGCAACAGACTCGAAAAAGGCAACAGAGTAGTTCACGAAACGTTGTCAAGGGAAGTATAAAATAATTTTTACATTTTTTCTCAAAATAAATTCCTAAATTCGCAAAGAATTCGATACGTAGTTGACAAGATGGTCAGTCAATTTTGCTTTTTTGTATTATTATTATCTTCATTAACTCCAAGAAACATGAATGGTTATAGTAGGGACATAAAAAAAACGAATATACTTATATATTGCAGTTTTCCCTATTAACAGATATTATTATTATTGATAAAGCTTTTTTCATTTTTAGGGGGAGAAAACCCAAAAAAAAAGAATATCAGTACTCAACCACTCCCCGAATAACATTCAAACGATATTTATTTTCTATCTCCAGCAGATGCAAATTTTCTCCACTGTATTTCTTACAAAGGGAATTTTAATGAATGTAAAAAGTACAAACTGAGGTTTGCATCACATTTGTCTAAAAAACATTCTTCCTCTCAAGGAACATCAAGTTCTGCACACATTCAGTTGAACAGGTGTAGTATATATGCCTGATTCTAAGCACCACAACCCTCAATCACATATAGTCTAGTTTCCAAATTGTAGATGGTGACTCATCGTACATTTCCAGGTCTCTAGGGTATTTGAAAGAGCTAAGAGGTTGTAAGAAAATAACAAACTTGCTTTGTAACCTAAGCACCTTATAACCTTAATTTTCGAAAAATAAAGAAATATGGAAGTAATCAAGGCTACACAGTTGCAAACGGTTACTCAGTTTTTACGAGGGAGCTATGGGTCGTGAGTTAGATGAAAAATACGGAAGTAATAAACCTCTCTGGGCGCCAATCAGTTGAGTTAACAAAAGAGAATGTACATATATAATTACGTAACTGATAAATATAACTATAAGGATCAATGATGACGTGGAAAAGAGAATATTTAAAAAAATAATATGCAACAGATTTCGGTACACACACTAAACATTTATTAAGAAGAACATCGTAAAAGTACATATATCATAAATTATGTTCAATCTCAAAAAAAAAAATATAGTTCAGGATATCCTTCATGTAGAAAGATGCAATCGTATACGTATACCTTTGTTTCACACCTTTGGAGTAATAATAAAATCCGGATATTTCCCAATATGAGTTTCGGTAAAACAGAAACTGAATAAAAACGAATGATAAAAACCGCAGTATCTCCACGAAATAATCGTTGAAGCACAATAGAAAAATGTATATGTCAAAAAAAAATATTTATATAGCTTATCTGGAATTTTCCTTCGAGGGCCGCCGGTTACATAGACTTCGTCCAATTTTTTCGAGGATGACTATTGATGGGTTCCACGACAGAGTGATCAAAAAGTACTGTAGGTAATTGGAAATAAAAGGATCCAAAGTGCCGGTCGGTGCTAATCTTCTACTTTGGTATATCGACTGATGATTGTAGGTAGTAGTCAATATAATTAATCGAATTGATGAGGCGAAAAAAGAGGCCGTTGGTGGAATGTGGCCTCAAAGTGGGAAGGTTCAAGATATTTGCTGAGATTTTTCACTGAACAAGGCTCGTAATTCGTGATGTTTTATAGATCCATGAACTCATGATACCACCACAAAAACTTATTATCCTTGTGTGATCTCAAATTGGTGAACAGACAATGCTTCTCATTTGAACACTTCGGTTTGTTGACTAGGAATGCGATTTTTAAAACAAACATCAAAGACCGCCACGTTACGGAAATATCCACTGAGGGCAGCACCCATGGGGTAAAAAGTTTTCAAGACATGACGAACAGAGGTGTTCAAAATGTTGAATGATATCTGCTATATTGTTTTTCATATTCATAAAAATTTATATTTTTAGAGTTTCCATACTGACAGTATAAGCTATGGTTAATATTGAAAAATCACTAGAAATTGATTTTATTGCGAAATAAGGAGAATACCATCGAACGCACTTTATTTCGTCTCCAAACATTTTGATATTTCCTGGATGTGAAAGTGAATACTCTGAATATTGGTTTGTTAGATTTTTTCTCAATGGAAAGTAAGAATTCTCAGGTTTTTGATTCTTCTATGCAGTGTGATCACTTTCGAAATAGTATTGGGTAAAATGTATCGTTTGTTCCGTGATGTAGCATTTAAAATGCTACACCACCCCCTTCGAAGGAAAAAAATGAGCATGGTATGTCATTTTTCAAAATTGAACATGAAAATATGATTGTGAAATAAACATGGTAGTTCATTGTTTATATTTGTTATGGACTATTTTGGTATCTTCGCGTACCACACGCCTAGTTGGAGTTCAAGGGGACATAATTTATTTATTCATTTTATTTTCAAAAGTAATTTTCAGAGGAGAGTCATATTCGAGAAAAGTACTTAATTTTGAGGTGACCACCATAATTAACAATTTTACCATGAATAATTTTATTCTAGTCTCTTATAATCGAGATACTACCTAAAACCTTAAAACTCAACCTAATCTACAACTTATGCTATATAGCCAATAAAAAAACTTTTACAATGAAAGAACATTTTATTTACATTTGGATCAACCAGATCCTACTGAAATGTCGGAATTGGAACCATAATACGGCTTCAAGTCTTTGACATGCCATTCCCCGACATAATGGTTATCTAAAGTTTCTAACCCATATACCAATCGGGAGACCTTTTTTACAATTTTGCACAAAATATATTTTTGCGCCAACTTAGAAGTGAACTTCTTTGATGCGTCAGACAAGACTTTGTTACGACGCCATACCTTGTCACCTACATTGAAAGAAATATCACGTTTCCGCAAATTATAACTCTTAGAATTTCTTTGATATGATTTATGAAGTTTATTACGAACATCTTCGTAAATTTCAGAGAGATTTCTGATATCAGATAGATACTGATCTCTGTCTCCTGGAAGAAGGAATATATCTTTAGTAGATTGAATTTCACCATGGTACGATCCAGTAATTGGAACATTTCGACCGAAAACGAGAAAGGATGGGGAGTAGCCTGTTACTTCGTGAACTGCTGAATTGATTGCGAAATTTATTTCGTTCAAATGTTTGTCCCAGTCTTTATGCTCGTTTATATAACAACGAATGGTAGTTTCAATAGTTTTATTTGATCGTTCAACAAAGTTCACTTGTGGGTGATACCTAGCGTTCAGCCAAATTTTTTGAACTTTATATTTATCAATCAGCTTTTTGAAAGTTTTACCAACAAATTGAGAACCATTGTCACACATTACTATCTGAGGGACACCAAAAGTGAGAAAAACTTCTTTTTCAATCAACTTTACGATATTTGATGCATCTGGTTTACGCAGTGGAAAAATGAAAGTATATTTCGTAAACCAGTCTCCAACAACCAATAGGTGGGAAAATCCGCGGGAACTTCGAGGTAGAGGTCCTATGATATCCACCGCAATGATTTGAAAGGGAAAATTCACCTTTTTCTCTGCACCCATTAAACCTATTCTTCCGGCTGAAGAAATTTTCTGGGATGCGCAAACTTTACAAAGCTTTACATATTTTAAAATATCGCGCCTCATCTTTGGCCAGTAGTAACTTTCTTTAACACGCGAAAGGGTTTTAAAAAATCCAAAATGACCAGAGGTTGGTAAATCGTGACATTCTCTAATAATTTCATTTCTTAGTGATTTAGGAACCAATAGCTTGAATTCAGAAAGATTAGATTTGAGTGAGATGCGTGATGGAATATACTTATATACTTTTTCATCTATTATTTTCCAATCAGGATAATCGTCTGGATATTGTGTTATATTTTTTTTTATTCGAAGGTAAAATTTATCCAAAACAACATGTGATAAATCTAAAAATGAAATTTCCGGAGGAGATGTAACGTTTTCGTTAGGAATTCTTGAAAGAGCGTCAGGGACAACGTTAAGACAACCCTTTCTATGTTTCAATTCATATGAAAATTGTTGCAATTTAACGGCCCACCTCGCAAGTTTTCCGGTTGGCTCTTTCATATTATTGAGCCACAACAGTGACCAGTGATCAGTATAAATGACGAAATGCGTTCCTTCTATATAAGGACGGAATTTATCAATACCGAAAATTACTGCTAAACATTCACGTTCAGTTACTGTGTAATTACGTTCTGTTCTAGAAAGAGATCTACTAGCAAAAGCAATTATATATTCTTCACCATCAATACTTTGAGTAAGAACGCTACCTAAACCAGTATTAGAAGCGTCACATTGAATTTCAAACGGTTTAGAAAAATCGGGGCTTCGCAGAATAGGTGTAGAAATCAGAATTTGTTTGAGTTTGACAAATGACATTTCGGCATCAGGAGTCCAAATGATTCGTTGTCCCTTTTTCTTTCCCTTTATGAGATCATTTAAAGGCGAAACTAATGTTGAAAAGTGACAGATAAATTTTCTATACCACGATGCCATACCAATGAATCTCTTTACTTCAGTAGTATTGGTAGGTCTGGGATAATTCACCATGCATGATACTTTATCAGGATCGGTTTTCAAACCATCTGAATCCACTACAAAACCCAAATATTTTAAAGATGATTTGAAGAACTCGCATTTACTCAAATTAAGTGTTAAGTTTGCCTCTTTCAATCTATGTCGAACTTCTTTGAGAATATTCAGATGTTCGTCAAAGGTGGAAGTTACAATTATTATATCATCTAGGTAACAAAAAACGTTTGGTTCTAATTCTGGTCCGAAAACTGCATCCATGAGTCTTTGTTGACATTGGGCACTATTCCTAAGGCCAAAAGGGACACGATTAAAACAGAATAATCCCCTACCAGGTATTGAAAAAGCGGTCTTTTCCTTACTTCTTTCATCGAGAGGAATTTGCCAAAACGCTTTTCGGAGATCAAGGCTTGAAATGAACCGTGCATTTCTAAGCATACTCAAAATTCTATCAACTCGAGGGAGAGGATAAGCATCATGTTTTGTTACAGAATTTAAACGTCTACCATCGAAGCAAAAGCGGTGTTCGCCTGATTTCTTTTTCACCAAAAGAACAGGTGAGTTCCAGGCTGAACGTGAAGGTTCTACAATTCCGAGAGATAGCATCTCATCTAGTTCTTTATTCAATATACTCATCATATATGGTGATAGTGGATATTGCCTGACACGAGTTGGTTTTGCATCTCCAGTATCAATTTCAAAAATCATTTTATTTGTGCAACCTAATTTTTCATCTGAACTGATATCTTCAAAAGAGTCGATAACACATTTCATTTTACTTATATATGAATCATTCAGATATTTAATACTATATAATTTTACTTCTTCTAAACTTTGAGGAATATCTGTTGATTTAAAATCAAAATCGTTAACACCACTATGAACATTCCAAACATTATTCCGAAAACTAATTTCAATTGCGAATCTTTTGCAAAAGTCACTTCCCAATATGAGAAATTGATTTAGCGATGGAACTACCAAAACGTTTATTATTTTACAAACATTTCCTGCACATATGGGCAAATCAACTGAACCACTCACAACATGCGGAGATCCATCAGCAGTATGAACAGACTTCTCGCAAGTTTCATCTGGAATTAAATTGAATTCTTCCAACAAATAGATAGCTTTATTTCCTATAACTGATTTCGAAGCCCCAGAGTCTAAAAGAACAACAAGAGATTTTCCAAAAATTTCTATTTCTATGTATGGCCTATCATCAAACGGTTTTTCAAGTATCAGCGGAGAAATCTGAGGAGAAGATTTACCATAAGATTTATAAAAATTTGCTACAAAACTCTTCCATTCCTCCCAGTTATTTTCTTTGTGATAATCAAAAAATAAATTTTTATGGGCATTTTCGTGGCCATACCTATACTCCGTTAAAAACTGTTTGCTATTTCTGTCGTTTTGGAAATGGATTTTATTTCTGACAGAATATTTATGATCAGTTCCAGGCTTTGTCGACACTAGACGGCCATTTTCGAATGTCGACCTAGCTAGTTTTTTTGACAACTACAAGTTTTTATGGTCTCGCCTGCTTTGCCACATTTGAAACAGAATTTGTTTTTGGGAGCAGTACAGTGTCTGTAGCTATGATTAAGCAAATGACAGTTCCAACAAGGAGAATTTGTTGCAGTATCAAGTAATGGACTTACCCTATTAGAATTATTCCTTCTGAACTTTTTGTCGTTATATGATTTTTTATTCTTAGTAGCATTTTCCCCAGGAGAAAACGAAATAGAATTTATTGAAACTGTTGAATTCGAAGTTGAGGGTTCATTGCTGCTAATATAGACAAGTTCTGGACATAAACTTGAAGTTTTAGGAGGTGAACGGTACTCATTTGCATATTGTAAAGATTCGTCAATCTTTCTACACCACTGCAAGAGAGTGTCGATATTTTCTATAGACGCAGGCATAACAGCTAACCTTTCATTGTAAATAGGCAATAGACCCTTTCTGATATATTTCAATTTAATATTATCATGGACTGGTTTTTGTAAATTACTAAAATATGTTTGCATAACAGCTATGTAAATATAAATTGGTTCATTTTTACCCTGAGTTCGTGCTCTAATATCATCCCAAATATGATCATCAAAATTCATAGGCAAGAAATAAGTTTTCAATTGACTAACTAAATGATCCCAATTTTGTATAGTCGTTTCAACTGATTTATACCATATATACGCCTTATCAGTGAAAAGATCAGCAGCAGAAACTAACAGTTCATCCTTTGAAACATTTCTGGCCCTTGATAATTCTTCTACTTTATTCAAAAATGAAATTAAAGTTTTGGTATCACCGTTAAATTTGGTGATATTCCATTTATACACAGGAATTGATTTTGGTAGCGGTTGTAATGGAGGAAGCTGTGATAGCCTAGTTGAATTCGTAACATTATTATTATTAGTTGAACTTGTGCTCGGAAAAACTATTGGTAAAGGTTGATCGTTAATTATACTATCATATAACAAAGTTTCCAATTCCAAACAAGTTGCTAAGCTTTCTTCTTTGAAAATTTCACAAGTTTTGTCAGGATCTATGTCCGGAATTTTAATTCGTTTGACTCTATTCGTGATATAAATTAGTCTAGATCTAATTCTTTGAAACCCTGAATCATTTTCAGGACCACTAAATTCATCGATGAGAGATTTCAACTGTATAAAAGTATTATTAATTACAACCATTTCATTTTCAAAGTCGTATTCAGGGTCACTTAACTCCACCTCTCTACCAAACTCAGTATCCAAACGCCTTTGTAACATTTTACGCTTCGTACTAGGATCTTTTCTTACGGAAACTATACCTCTTATTCTCAACTCATAATTCAGTTCGTCTGCCAATAAATTAATGGGTTTCATATTATGAAGTTCCATTCTGCTCGAAAGAATATGACAAACACGGTCAAGAATTATAGCACAAACTATATGACAAAAAATAATATCTATTTTCAGCTATGATTCACCCTGTATGGATATTATCAATATCCAGGAACCTTCATCAAATTTCATCAATATATTTCACTTCGACGGAAATCAGCTCGAAAGAATTTCATAAAAAAACTCTAACACACAATAAAAAGTATAGGGAATAGATACGGAAACTTTTTCACCAATGGTCGCTAGGAGAATTTTCGCAAATATTTCTGAAATGTGTCCTGAAATCTGTTGCATTAAAAAATTCGAGAGGTATCGATATCATTCAAGAGTTTTTTTTTTTGGCCCCACGCTGCGGCGTCAAATTTGTATAACCTTAATTTTCGAAAAATAAAGAAATATGGAAGTAATCAAGGCTACACAGTTGCAAACGGTTACTCAGTTTTTACGAGGGAGCTATGGGTCGTGAGTTAGATGAAAAATACGGAAGTAATAAACCTCTCTGGGCGCCAATCAGTTGAGTTAACAAAAGAGAATGTACATATATAATTACGTAACTGATAAATATAACTATAAGGATCAATGATGACGTGGAAAAGAGAATATTTAAAAAAATAATATGCAACAGATTTCGGTACACACACTAAACATTTATTAAGAAGAACATTGTAAAAGTACATATATCATAAATTATGTTCAATCTCAAAAAAAAAATATAGTTCAGGATATCCTTCATGTAGAAAGATGCAATCGTATACGTATACCTTTGCTTCACACCTTTGGAGTAATAATAAAATCCGGATATTTCCCAATATGAGTTTCGGTAAAACAGAAACTGAATAAAAACGAATGATAAAAACCGCAGTATCTCCACGAAATAATCGTTGAAGCACAATAGAAAAATGTATATGTCAAAAAAAAATATTTATATAGCTTATCTGGAATTTTCCTTCGAGGGCCGCCGGTTACATAGACTTCGTCCAATTTTTTCGAGGATGACTATTGATGGGTTCCACGACAGAGTGATCAAAAAGTACTGTAGGTAGTTGGAAATAAAAGGATCCAAAGTGCCGGTCGGTGCTAATCTTCTACTTTGGTATATCGACTGATGATTGTAGGTAGTAGTCAATATAATTAATCGAATTGATGAGGCGAAAAAAGAGGCCGTTGGTGGAATGTGGCCTCAAAGTGGGAAGGTTCAAGATATTTGCTGAGATTTTTCACTGAACAAGGCTCGTAATTCGTGATGTTTTATAGATCCATGAACTCATGATACCACCACAAAAACTTATTATCCTTGTGTGATCTCAAATTGGTGAACAGACAATGCTTCTCATTTGAACACTTCGGTTTGTTGACTAGGAATGCGATTTTTAAAACAAACATCAAAGACCGCCACGTTACGGAAATATCCACTGAGGGCAGCACCCATTGGGTAAAAAGTTTTCAAGACATGACGAACAGAGGTGTTCAAAATGTTGAATGATATCTGCTATATTGTTTTTCATATTCATAAAAATTTATATTTTTAGAGTTTCCATACTGTAAGCTATGGTTAATATTGAAAAATCACTAGAAATTGATTTTATTGCGAAATAAGGAGAATACCATCGAACGCACTTTATTTCGTCTCCAAACATTTTGATATTTCCTGGATGTGAAAGTGAATACTCTGAATATTGGTTTGTTAGATTTTTTCTCAATGGAAAGTAAGAATTCTCAGGTTTTTGATTCTTCTATACAGTGTGATCACTTTCGAAATAGTATTAGGTAAAACGTATCGTTTGTTCCGTGATGTAGCATTTAAAATGCTACAACCTAGCTAATGTATGTTTTATTTCTTGACCTGCTTCATATCAATTATAAACCGTACAACCTATTTGTCACTATCTACAATTCAGGAACTAGACTATGATTGTGGTTGAGGGTGATTTTTTTCCCTTCGTTGAATCCGTCTGACCTGTCCTTCATTGCCAGGTCTCCGGAAAGCACTTCAGCGCCTAGGGCTTATTGCGCTTTACTTCATGACACCCATTCCAACAACCTTGTCCCCTGCACAAGTTTCTGCAGATTGATTGCTGGGTGTTCGTTATATTCTTCTGAATCCAGAATGGGTTTTCCATATATTTGTTGCCTTCTATGATCCAGAGCTTCACATTGGCAAAGTATGTGTCGAGCTGTATCTGTCCCTTTTTCACATTGTCTGCAGCTAAGGTCGCCGTTGTACAGCCCTATCTCATTCAGGTGTCTTTTGAGTGGACGTCCAGTCAGTAGCCCCCCTATCTGATTCCTGTTACACCAAGGCAGGTCTTCAGTTTTTTCCGACGGTCCTTTTATTGTTGAGAGTGATAATATCGACTGTTTTTGCTTGCTACAGCTTGATTATTATCGCGCTATTCATACCTGGGAGGGCGAAGGAATGAAGGTTAACTAGGAATTTAGGATCCACTTGCTCGAGGGGGTGTTTACTCTGAAGACAATATCTCGATTTAAATTTAATCATAAGTCATTCAACATTAGCATTGTATCGAGTGAGTTCGGAAGATGGATCATTAATCATATTCTATATCTCCATTATTATTATTGTTATTTTTTTATTTTTGAGGTACACTGAAACTATTTCAAGCAATCAATTCAAACCAAGTTTATTGATATCATATAGTACTAGAATTTTTTTTCTGAAAACTGAAAAAGCACACTGCTGTAATCGATGGATATGGTTGTTGAAAATTAGCTTTGAAGAGCATAGGTGAAATAACTGAGTTTGAACAGCCTTAAACATGGAAGCAAAAATATTTGAATGACCTTGAAAATAATTTGATTATGGGGACTTCTCGGGATTTCTAGATTTGACAGAAAACTTGAGTGAATTATCCGTTACGATAGGTGAGAATAACACAAAATAATGAGACAGTCACTTCTGCTTGAAATTTTTTGAAGATGATTTTCGAAAACCGCCATCAATAGTCGACGAAAAATCAACTCAATGAAGGCTTCGAACTGATTGAGCAAATCGAATCAATACACAGTGACAAAATAGTTGAGGCTTTCGCGGCCAAGGTTTTCAGTATCACTACTTTTATTCGGGTTTGAAGGCCGTCGTTTTTTGGAATTTCTTCCTGACGTTTCGCTGGCTCGAGTGGCTAGCTTCTTCAGAGGTTCATTCATCTTGGAATTCACTCCGATGACTGGAGATTGTTTCTTTGCAAGTTGTATTTATGCCGAGTCAGGTAGTTTGCGGTGCTAATTATTCTATTCGGATTCGGGGAATTGTCATTAATATTGATTACCTTGTTTACTTCCTGTGGGTTCGGAGAATAATCATCATTAATATCTGAAGAACTACCTGCAGTTATTATCGATTTTCTTAAAATGGGATTCCATATTCGGTTGAGGTTGACAGCTTCTTCTTTTCTGTTGAAATTATCCGTGTGTTTGTGGATTTCTATTGCCTCCCGTACCAGTCGGCTATGGTATCCCTGGTTGGGTGCAATCAGTTTTGCATTTTCAAACAGAATCCTGTGGTTTCCCTCACTAAGTGCGTGTTCCGCCACAGCCGACTTGTCAATTTGCCCTAGTCTGCAGTTTCTCTCATGTTCCTTTAGCCTAGTTCCCATGGATCTTTTGGTGGTACCGATGTATACCTTCCCACAGGTGCACGGTATGCGATAAACCCCTGCTGCAGACAGTGGATATCTTTTGTCTTTAGCCGATCTGAGGCTCTGTTAAATCTTCTTCGTGGGTTTGAATACAACTGCAGACTAGGGCAAATTGACAAGTTGGCTGTGGCGGAACACGCACTTAGTGAGGGAAACCACAGGATTCTGTTTGAAAATGCAAAACTGATTGCACCCAACCAGGGATACCACAGCCGACTGGTACGGGAGGCAATAGAAATCCACAAACACACGGATAATTTCAACAGAAAAGAAGAAGCTGTCAACCTGAACCGAATATGGAATCCCATTTAAGAAAATCGATAATAACTGCAGGTAGTTCTTCAGATATTAATGATGATTATTCTCCGAACCCACAGGAAGTAAACAAGGTAATCAATATTAATGACAATTCCCCGAATCCGAATAGAATAATTAGCACCGCAAACTACCTGAATCGGCATAAATACAACTTGCGAAGAAACAATCTCCAGTCATCGGAGTGAATTCCAAGATGAATGAACCTCTGAAGAAGCTAGCCACTCGAGCCAGCGAAACGTCAGGAAGAAATTCCAAAAAACGACGGCCTTCAAACCCGAATGAAAGTAGTAATACACAGTGAGGTCCATGAAATGTGCAACAAATGGGATATGACGTTTTCACGAGATCTTTTCTTTCACTTTCCACCTTGGTATGTAATATACCATGTATCTCTCTCTGGACGACTCAAGGTAGTCAATAAATATATAAATCAATTCATAGTTGACACCTAAATCCTCTGTCCAATGAAATCAATAGCCGGTACAAACTGGGATATATTTCATCTTGTCCCTTCGATCTTCATACTCCAACAGTATCGGCGGTAACAGGAGAGCAGAAATTCTTATTTCTGGTCTCGTTCATATGAATTTATTGAAATAGTAAAGATCAATGAACTCCAGAATGCCAGGTTTCCCCATTTTCAAACACGTAAACCAGAAATGAGAATACAGGGGTGATTTCACAATATTATTTCCGGAAGATAACATTTTACCCACTTGGCAGATTGATGCCTATTCATATCTAGAAAACCGCGTTTTCTATTTTTAGTAGGCTGTGTTGAAAATTCTATTTTTTTGTTCACTCTGAACTCATTTTATTCCTAGGAACTAAGGTATTTTTGTAGAGAGAATGAAGTTTGATGAATTAGATTTTGGCTTTCTTTTTCTCCGAATCATATGCTTGGTGTACAAATTGAGCAATAAAAAGTAAGTGAGTGCGACCCAGTGCCCGTCGTGCCATATAATGTTAATAATAATCTTCATTTATCCTTTGAGATCATACACATGATATAGGACACGTCATAAAATGTATATACACAGTACAAACAAGCAAACAACATACACTGTTAATGATTGTACATTTTCTGTTATCTGTGGTTATATTTCAGAGATGATATTTTGTAGTTTTATAAAAAAGGGGCACAGTTGAAGATTTACCAAAACAGGTTATTTTGTACATCTTGATCATAGAATCTTTGCATTTACTGTAAAATGTTGTTGAATTTCTGTTATTTTTGTCCAATTTCTATAGATTATTGTGTTTCATATGAACCTGTTATGTAAATATTCATTTTATCAATAAAGTTTTTATAAAAAAAAGAAAAAAAAACAACAAGTAACTAGAAAATTATGAATTAGCAAGATATTCACTAATGTCATAAATGTAGGATTCCACTCAATATATTTTCAGTCTTGTTTTGAATTCATTAATATTGCTTTCGTTTTTGCTATCTCTGAGGAAATATTGAAAAATCGTATTCTATTATACTTAGGACTGTTTTCGTAAAGTGAAGTGCGGTGCTTTGTACTTCTAGATAAGTCACCATGCCTCGTAGCATAGTCATGAGAGTCAGAATTTTTTGAGAAGCTATTATTGATGTTGAGTTTAACATATGTTACAGTTTTATAAATGTAAATCGACAGTACCGTCAGTAGGTTAAACTTTTTAAAACGATTCCTAAACTTACAATAATTAGACGAATTAGTCTTTTTTGACTGACAACAACTCTGCGAGCATTGGCCGTACTTTCCCAATGTACAATATTATAAGAAATGTGTGAATATGAGAGAGCATAGTACACATTCATTAGTTGCTCTAGTGTGAATATATTTTTCAGGTGCAAAAGTGCATAGGCAGGAAAGTAGCTGTTTGAGGACCCTTTCTTCCCGAGGGGTTGACCACATGGACACTCCGGTGTACAATTTGTAGGAATTCCGGGGAATTCCAGGAAATTCCGGGGAATTCCAGGATATTCCAAAAAATTTCTAAAAAAACTATAGGGATTATTATTAGGTAACTCGAATTTATTCGCGCAATAATAAAAAAGCATACAGTAAAATTTCAATATTCATATAGAATCATAATTCAAAAACAAAACACCGGTGTTAAGTAATCCACTTCCACTGGACGAAGAAAGTTAGGAACTTTGTTTTGAAAGAGTTTGTGGCGAATTTCAAATTTGAAATACATTTTGTTAACGACGAATAATCCTGATGACACAATCTCCATGATCTGATAGACATCTGGTATGTCCCTGGAGGGGTGTGTTGGGAAAGTTTTTGCAAATGATTCAATAACTTAGTGAAATAGTACCTCAATCTGATTCAAATATATGAATTAGGCATGTGAAGCAACCCAAAAAACTTTGTGTCGTAGTTTATGTGGTCTCGAGAGGGGTGTGGTTGGGTGTAGTTTTTTCAAATAATTCAATAACTTATTTAAGTCGGATAGAACCTCTTTCTGATTTGAATATACATGAATTGGGCATGTGAAACAACTCAAAATTAGTGTTGTAGTTTGTGTATTTGTTTTTGGGGTAAACCTCTGCGACTGCCATTATTTTCCTCAATATTTCAAAAATGACGTGTCTTGAAATTTCACTCTACAAGACAAAGGGACGCTCTTAATTGTGGAAGAGAGACTAGATCATAATTGGCAGACAAAACACAGGTTGTCTACATTGTTGCCAGCGGTTACCGAATTTGAAATAAGACGGTTATACCTCGCGTTATACGATCTAAGTTAGTCAATGACTGCAGTCATTGTATGATGTTATTTGAACGGTTTTATATAATTTATCGGTTTGTGATGAAAAGATGATCGGATAGGTTGTGATTCAGAGTCAACTGCCAATTTGAGTTTATAAACGGTGAACACAGCGATGAAAAATATTTTTTTATTCTCCTAGTAGGTAATGTTTAAGGCTTATCAATAATTTCTGATATTACGGAATATACGTTTTTGGGAAACACTTCATTTTGGCTTTATAAGCCATGAAAAAAACGTATAAAAAGGATTTTTCCCACAGATTGAGTATCCTGTAATCATTTAGCACAAATAAGCGGTTGAAAATAATAGAACTTACTCAATAGACCGTAAAATATCGTGTTTTTTTCAATGAAAAATTGTATTTTTCTGATACTTATTCTAACGTATTCAGAACTTGATTCTATAAGGAAAAATCTCAGGAAAAATGATGCTAATAAAACAAACTTAAGTGGAATCAGACGATCCGTTCCCTTTATTTTCCGATTGTAACGTTGCATTATATAGATGATTTATTTTGTTTCCGATATAATGAATACCAGCCTCAATGAAAATGCGACAAGTTTCGATATGTATAATCCGATTTTATTCAGATTGTGTCATAATCATGACATGGTCTACTTCAGAGTGTTCCACTCAGAAATCCTAAAAAAAAACTTTTGTGTGAATGTTCCAAAATATGTCTTTCATATTTCCTCGAAATTCCCCCGGAACTCCCAGTATTACCGTCATTCAGTTTTGAAATGTTATCAATATTTCTTCAAATTGACATATTTTTTCCCTCAGTGGTCAACCCCTCGTTTCTTCCTTTTTGTTGAAGATAAACACGTAATTGTCGTCAAAGAGTTTGTGGAATTTTTCTGATTTTACTTCCTTCATTGAAGTTGTAATTTGCTATTCTTTGATTCGGAGAAGATGAAAGCCAAAACATAACTGTTTTTTTCAAGTTTGACAGCAATCAAAACAATCGAAATGTTTGAAATGTTTATTGAATTGACTTCTCTGAGTCGAATCATAGGATATAATTATCACCATGGACATATTCAAAACCAACATTCGTTAAAACGATGTCATCCGATTGACATCTATGTTTTAAAAGTCACCATCTTCTCATTTCAACATCATCTCCTTTCTCTTGTTGACGAATTTGAGAAATCTATCATGGTCATCTCTTCATTTTAGATGCAGTGCAGCTGCCGCTATATAATGAGTACATGAAAAATATATATAGATTTCGATAGATGAATGGTTCAAAACTCGATTCAAAACCATAATCCAAACTGATGCTTCTGAATCCTTGTCATTGAAATCATATTCAATTCTTTTTTCTGCAACTATAATTGTCTTGAGCCACTAAATCTGCGCAGTGTCTGAACCTTTTTTTCATTGAATTTGTTTTAATGTATGCCGGTAGAACATTCGTCGACAAACCTTATTTTTCATGGTAATATACTATTCATCAACTTTCCTATTTTCCAACTGATATCAATCCTTCTTGCGGAATAACCCTCCAACCTGCTGTGGCCTTCATTCCATCGATTTTAAGGTTGCCATTGAAACTAATAATCCGGTCAATCTAGACCTAAAAATGAGAGCGAAGGTACATAAAATCTCATCAAGCTGAAAATCAGTAAGATTGCTAAAAATCTCATTAAAAATAAAATTTGAAAGTTCCCCATCTTTCTCCTGTATGGAAAATTTTTTATTCAAGGTCAAAGATAAATAAAATGAGTTTTTCGCGATTTTCAGCGAAACGGTAAGTTTTATCATAAAAATATCTGCGACACAAATTGTAGATCATGAAATAATATACAAAAAATGTATCAATACTTTTTTCCTACGAAGCACTGTTTTTGAGATGTAACGTATTTAAAAAGTTGTTCAAGTTGTTATCGTCATAATATGCATGAGTGCGCCACGTATATACATCTCTTATCTAGAGTTATATACGTTGAAATATTTTTCTATCGGTGAATAAAAAACAAGTTCAATTAGCTTCTCTTCCTCCAACCTCAGTTGCTGCTCAACAACATCTTCTTCGGGTATATTACCAAGTTCAAGTGTGGCTTGGTTATCAGCTAGACCCTACAGACTGGGGTTGGCAGTTGGTCGTCAATACATTGGAACCAGCTCAAACTTCACTCCCACCTGCACCGGAAAAACTGCTGAACACAATTTTTTGCAACTGCAAAAAAGGATGCAGTGCTAAATGTGGTTGCAAAAAAGTCAGACTGTTTCGTTCTCTGGCATGTACAAACTGTCAAGGCCGGTCGTGCTCCAATGTTGAATCACTAACAGAGGAGGATTCGTTTGATCCCTACGAGGATACATCGCTATTGACGCAATTTACTTGCACTCAGAATGAAGAAGAAGAAGAAGAACGAGAAGAGTTTGACGGTTACAGTACAGACGAATAAAATTCACCACTTTTTTAATTTACATCGCTTTTATCTTTTCCAATATTTATAATTTCCGTAATTTTGCAATTGTTTCAAATTGAACAACAACTGACCGGTGGAGTAGGCCTACGGGGGAAACCATGTTAAAGAAAACGCGCTAGGTACCTACCTCATAGGTGGCGTGGAAACGTGTGCATATTATGACGATTGCAACTTGTACAACTTTTTGAATCGTTATATCTCAAAAACGGTGGCTCGTGGGAAAAAAAGTATTGACACATTTTTTGTAGATTATTTTATGATCTACAATTTTTACCGAGATATTTTTATGATAAAACTTACCATTTCGCTGAAAATCGTGAAAAACTCATCATTTTGACCTTTGACCTTGAATAAAAATTTTTCCATACAGAAGAAAGATGGGGAACTTTCAAATTTTATTTTCGATCATATTTTCAACAGCCTTACTGATTTTTTCAGCTTGATGGGAATTTATGTAGCTTCGAATGTTCGAATTGACCGGAGTATAAGACTCAAATGGCTAAATTATTATATCGATCATTATTTCCGCCAAGTATCACAAAAGTTTTTTGCCAGCTGTCTTCGAGGCTCGTTTCACTTTCATTCTCGAGATGTGTGAAATAGAGGTATTACTAACCAGATGACTTACTTCGGTGAATTACCGGATGAAAGGTAAATCCAGCTCATTAGGTAGAGGAACAATGAAGTTTTGAATGAAAGACATTCATCTTAGATGGTGAGATAAAGAGCAGTTTCGCGAAAGAGCGATGTGAAGTCCACTTGAAATAGAATATTAAAGTGAATAAAGTTGTAACAGTGCCGAAATTGACATATAACTGTATTTTGACGATATCAGGTCTTGTACACAGGAGAAAAATGAGTATTCACTATTATGTTTCTCCTGTAGGTACAGTACTTTTAAGAAAACGGTGTGTTACAGCAACAATGCTGGATTGAAATATAGGTGTGGGTAATTTCTGAATTGTAGATTTCAGAAGTGCAGGGACCGGTTTCCTAGAAGTATAAGTCTTGTACTTATAGAAGAAAACGAGTATTCAATAAACGCAGCTTATAATATTGAAAAGGTCAGAAAACAATATCTTTCATTTTCTTTGGCAGAACATTTCATCTCAGACACCGTTTTTGAGTAATGCTAAGCAATTGCAGGTCTGAAAAACTTTTGGAAAACACGCGTGGGAACGAGAGAAAATGTTCAATTGATCAATTCTTGAAATGGGACTCATATTCTTATAAGCACATTTTTCGAAAATGAACTTGCTTCTATGTATGCCAATTCAAGAATTTTTAATAGATCTGCTCAGACTCTTTTTTTATTTACTAGATTTCAATTTGAAACAATTTTCTTCAATCAATTTTAAAATTTCTGATGGTGTATTGTCTTCACTAATATTACTGTAAGCGATATACTCCATAACGAATGCTGATACAGTTCGAAGTACCTGGTCACTAAACGACAAACTGCACCTCGACCTTGTAAACCTTCTGACGAAATTTTTCATATTTTTTTTGTTTTGATAAAATGAGAAAATTACCAAAACACATTGTAGTATTGAAGAAAATCATCTTATCTGTTCTTGAATGAATGGTATGGAAGTCGTATTTTTTATCTTTGTAGACAGTAATACTTTCGTCACTGGAGACAAAAGTTAATACTGAGAGTTTTTTTTGTCACTAGAAAGAAAATCAATGTTTTCGTGTGTAGCCGTGGAAAAAACTATTTCGCTTCTGTCTCGTTAATATAGTAAAATTCAAGAGTTACAAGAAAAAGAATGAAAAATTCAACATTACTCAAAACATAAAAAAAATATGTATGAAATGACCACACTCTTTATTTCTCATTCGAAATCTACCATTCATAAATTTTCTATCGAATATGAGTTATAAAAAAACTAAGAGATTTTCAATGCAGGTTTGAAAATCGATAATTAATAAAGTAGGTGTTATCTGGGGTTGTATTACAATTCTTTGTGCTGGTGGAGGACTAGCGAAACTATAACTAATTTCTACTATTATAATAGTGCATTTATTCGTTTCTGAAGATTGACTTCCTGTTCTTGGACAAATACATATGGCCAATATATAATGAGAATCATGCGTGGGATTGTGAAAGTTGAAACATTGAACAGAAATCATTCATCTAAACACCAAACTGAGAACACTCGACACGCTTCAGTCACACCTTTCATAATACCATTTTCTTCTGAAGATGCTAACTTAGTTATCAGAATGCGCATCGAGTGCAAGCATTTGGATTGAAAACGCTAATATTTCCATGTGTATATTCAGTGCCTCGATCGAGTCTTCGATTTTCACCCTATTGATACTTTCACGACCAATTATCTTTTTTGTCTACCTGAAATGTCACAAAAACAGATTTTACTAACTTTGTGCATTGTTTTCACTCATTTCAGAGCGTTATGATATCAAGGTGGTTTTGAAATGTTGCATATTATAAAAAAATCACTTTTATTTTCGATCTATTTTGATTGGCCTGAGAGGGACATAGAACTTCTCGGGGATATGACAAGCCATGAACTTTTTTCTTGGAAGCATTTCGGGTCAGGAAATTTGGACATGAAAGTGTTTCTCTATGCTAATAAGGGTGCGAAGACTGGAAATCAGAAAGGATTACAGAAACTGTCAGAATGTTCATGAGTTCGGAGGAATTGGAAGTGAATGTGGCGAAAGAAGTCCGTTTGGTGAAAACAGTTAGTGTTTTGTTCAGCGTTCAAAAATGAAAAACAAAATGATTGATTTTCATCGATAACATTGTCTGATGGTCGTAGAATCAGACATTCCAAGAAAAAAACAACATAAAAATAAAGCCGAATGACTAGATCGGATTTTGAGTTTGACTTGATCAACCCAGAATTTTTGGCTTTGGCCATAAATGAATACCTTGCATTGTCTGTTTGCTTATGTTCGCCCGTAAAATTCAAACCGAATAATGTTTATTGAACAGAATGAAAATTAGCAACAAAAAATAAGAATGACGAGAATATAACAATGAAACTAGCAAAAATTGAAGGTCATCACTAAAATTTATTGATTTTTTTTCCAGAATTTAGATATTTGTTTATTTTTTCAAATTTTTCCTTGATATTTTGCTGATTTCTGTTTGAACTTATCAGTTTGTTCAACTTTTCTATTTGATATCTCCAGTCATCTCATTCCTCAACAATTTACTGCAAATTTCGAAAACCTCTTCTTGATAAACTTTTTTTTCATTTTCTCAATATGTTTCATCAATTTAATGACTGATTTTTTTTTTAATTTTTGGATTCAATGAGTTTTCACAGTATTCAATTTGGTAAATTTAAATTTGAACCAATAAATTAGTGACTTGTTATTCAGAAGGAATGGGTCGCCAAATCATTTTAAATTATATTATTCACGATGCATACATGTTTGGATCGATATATTTATCAATACACACGTTTTAGCTCAAATTCAATGACAACAGAATAACCGAGAATTACAAAAATATTGTTTCGACAACGCACTCTATTGAATTCTATTAGCCAATCAAAATGAGATTTTAATAAGAAATCCAGGGCGCTAGCATCAAATTGAGTCTTTTTATTGTTATTCATGAAACGGAATTTCAAATGGATACTTAAATAGAATAGAATAGAATTTCATTCGACATCTTTACCGACATCGTTACATATAGGAGATATTTAGTTGTCGCAAGTCAGTCAGGAAAAACATTCGTAAAAATACAAAACATCAGAATTTTAAAATATAGGAATGCCACCTGAGATGAATTTTTACATTTATGTGAGAATATGAAAATATATAATAATCATAGAAGATATGTCTGTCTGAGCATAGAAAGAGAGGCAGGAGAGAAAAAAAATCTCAATTGGAGTTTCGAGAAATTCACTAGTGCTGTAGAAACATTGGCGCAGAAGAACTTGCCGAATATTTTTCTCGAAAGAAATCATGTGGAGAACTCTAATTCCATCCGGAAGATAATTGTACAAATAAATCTATATTCAGAGAGCTTCTCTAACATAAGTTAAGTCAAGAACGGGCCTTCACAAGATTGATACCTATTTCTATATGATTATGAACTTCGGAATGTGAAACGAATTCGTGTTTCGTTTTATGAATTTCTGAAAGTGTTTTGAAAATATAAACGCATGGTAAAGGCATATCTTTGTTTCTGATGAATAAAAGTCCGCAGCTATCTCTTAATCCAGGATGACATATCATCCTCATGACCTTTTTTTTTAAGGATCTTGGTGGTGAGAATGTTCCCATACCACTAGCCAATATTCCAAATTTCGAGTGGAACAGTGCAGAATAGGCCTTCAATAGGGCGTCAAGTTGTCTGAAAGCAAAAATGCATGTAGCAAATTCTTTACTCAGCTGCTCCATGTGAAGATCACGAGAGTTCATTATCTAAAATGATATAGATGAATTTTGCATGAGTGGTTTGAGAGTTATGGGAATTTGAGGAAGAAATTCCTGAGTCTTCCCCCTATTTGGTTTGAGTTTATTTGCTGTGAACCAGCAATACAGCAATACTTGATATCAGAGAAGTGCCATCGTCATACTGAATACATTTATAAGATTCATGAAAAAGTTTAAGTCATTCACAAAAATAATTAAGGGCCCAAGATCGACCCTTGTGGGACACCATGTTCAAGAGTGACTAAAGACGATAACTAGTATCGTCCCAGACAATTTGTTTGCGCTCATGCAAGTATGACCTGAACCATAGAACTCCATCTTTCCAAGAAGAATAGGCTGGGAAACACAGTCGAAGGCCTAAGAGACATCGCACATAGTGAGCATCTATGGTAGAAAATACTGGTCTGAAACCATACTGGCTGTTATCGGAAATCCTCTTGCATTCAACATAGGAATCCATTTCGCTCTCCAATAAAATCTCAGAAAAAACCCAATATCTGGCTTATTGAAATTGAGCGATAATTATCAATCGCTTTTGAGTCGCCTTCTTTGGTTGAGACTGTCTGTGAATATTCCGGAAATGAAACATGCGTTGAAAAGTGTGGTCAAAGGTTCAATAATATAACTATTTTTCCCTAAAAAAAGAGTTCGTTAGCGACCTCTCTCACCTATTCTGAAGTAGTGGGAGCGAGGAAGAAGGATTCAGATGAATTGTGACTATCGTTCATGAATTTCAGAGGATCATCTACCGTGTTAGGTAAGGAAGAAACAATAATATCTGCACTGCAATTTTTTTCCGTGAATTATTTCGATTGAGTTCATTAGTTGGTTTCCAAGTGCTCCTGGATAAATTATCAGAATCATTTATGTAGTAACCGTATGCCTGTTTCTCAGCTTCTTGTAATTTCTTTCTATATTCTTTCCTGAGCTGATTATAGACGGCTGAATGTTCAGCATTTCTTGAGCTCGACAACACACGCTCACTGCTGATATCGAACACACCTAGGAACAGTCATGATGATGCAAGTTTTTTTCACATTCGACTTTTGATCTGGCTTCAGTCGAAGGAAGAATTCAAGGAGTGAGCATCGTTTCTAGAATGATATCAATTGTGAAATATTTGGTTTGTAAATAATCATAAAGCAACTTTTTCGCATCCAAATTTCGAATTCAGGTCATGTCCAGTGTGAGAAATCATAATAGTGTATGAAAAGTCACTCATTTTTCTCTTGAAACTTCCCACGTTTTATATTCGATGCCTCAATTGTTTTGTAAACGTTACGGTTTCAATTTTAATCAGTGCAGTGTTACGTTAGAATGGTGGTTCGAAGTAGATCATGATTCTTTTTCACTTTCCACCCAATGAATAATAAAACAATTTTCATTGAAGCAGTTTGTAGGATGCCACATTGACGAATTCAGATTTGAATGACTCCATTACAAATCAACACTTTCAGATAAACAACTACAATCATTTCACAAGTGCTGGATATTTCTTATAGAACGTGAAATAATTGAAAGTTGCGAAGACAGGAAAAAAATGTATTCTTCCAGAAATCGAGTTCTTTCTCAGAACAATACTTTGATTGCCACTTCATAGAAAGGGAAAGCTTTTGTCATCGTTCAATTAGAAAATAGTTGTCATACTTGAGTTTGTTTGGACTATAAAATAATCATTAAAAACAGTGCGTGGCACGGTTGGCTAAGTTCAATGTTTCATTCAGAGCGATTTATTACATCGTGATATCGAATTTATTTATAGAAGGATATGTTGTGAATTTCGAACATTCTTGTTTAACCTTCAGGAATAGTTGAGGACTGAAGATATTTCATTGTTGAGGGAATCCTCAATATCCTGAGGTTTTGAGGTATATCCCATTTGTCTCCTGAAATATTATAACCAGCAGTTTTAGTTCAGAAGTGATTTGGAAAGTCGTAACATCTTGTGACAATTCGAGGGGGAAACATCTTCTTTCAATGTTGTACACCTAAAAATTTCAAGTCATTTAAGTCATCGTTTTAAGTCTTTAAGTCATGCGTTTAAGTCTTCAAGTCATGCCTTTAAGTCTTTAAGTCATGCGTTTTAGTCTTAAGGCCTTTGAAAGATTTTAAATCTTGTACAGATTTCAGCTAGTTGTTTCCCCCTCGTGACAATTTTATCCCACAGGAACACCATTTGAGAGTGAAATATATCATAAAGATAATGGAAAATTGGTTTCGATTGCTAACAGTTTCATTGGACAACACAAAATAACTACTCAAAGATTGTTTCAATCAATACTCCAGAGAAAAAAATTTGCCATATTATTTTCATACCGACTGTTGGACAAAATAGTATACAAATGATTATTGAAGTGAATGGATTTAAAAAAATCGGTGGACTTTTCTGTTAACCAGCTGATGTCCCCTACAAATGACAACTCTCCGAAGCCGAAATCTGTGCAAGCTTAGGATTAACGAAGTTTTACCTTTTAACGTGTGTCAACATCAAAACTCTACGTTTTTACGGTTAGCACAGATTATCACCACGAATTGTCTGCAATGAGGAAAGTAAAAAGCAACATGTCTTCGTGTTGTATTTGAATTATTGAAAATAATTTCTGGCACTTATATCACTGGAAACTCATATATGAAATTATTTTGTCAAGAATCCTGTCTGGCGTCTGTCTGATATGTTTCGATACCTTTCGTGTTATTTTCCAGGGGGTTAGTTCTTTTGCGATTGTAAGCAGTCGAGATTGGCTTGCGGTATCGTTCGAATATCTTGCTTTGTCGTAGAATTTTATAAACATTCGATAAACCATCTTCTATCGAAAAGGAATGCTGTTGAAGGTTGAAAGGTCCAGAAATTGTTAACTATTCTTCAAAGCAGAAATATGCGCAGTATATAAGCTAGACCTAGGATAAAATAATAATATTCTAATTGTGAACGAATTAAAAAAAATATTGCAGAGACTGAAAGAATTTACAAATGTGAAGACCCATTTTTTTTTCAAAATGGAGGATACTGTTTAATGCACATGATTAACAAACGACAGTTTCTCATCGAATGAGAACCCCAGTCTTCAGCTACAACGCACAAACTGAAATAAGTGTGTTATCGGAGATTCAAACAACGAATCTCCAAAATTGAGGGCAGAACGATGGAAAAATGCGCTTATTTCGGGTTATTGACGCGTTTTTCTACTTTCTTTGGATGACGTCTCATCCAGTTGAACCTGAGAAGAATGAAAAAGTCACTTCCAAATACATGTTTTTCAATATGTGAATACTCTCAATAAGTATTACTTGAGATTTCATTGAAAATAATGACATAATATCTGGCAAATGATAGATGCAAAGCTATTATATCATCTTTATAGATCGTGAAATGGGATTTTTTCCATGTTCAATAATTTGATTGATATATTTTGCCTGTCTCACCTTCTTCCTTGTTTTCATCTTCTACTCATATTTGAATGACAAAAATGCTTATAAAACCGAACTATCACAATGCCGAGTCAAATATATTTTCTCAGTAGGAATTTGTGGACAGTTGCGTTCATAATACCTCAACCGTGAACTGCGGTAGGTACAGAAAATTGTTTCAACTAATTTCTTGATTACCTGTGTTTCCAATCTGATACACATATTCTTATTCTCTAATTATTTATCTCATTGTTTTATTCAGTGGTAGTTACTGACCATGAAATTGTGGCTTGTAATGATGAGCTACTTCAAATTTACTATTGAAATACACGCGAATAGATCATTTATGCTCGTTTTGTTCTAATTGGTCCCAATAATAAATAGGAAAATTAATTGTCACCCAGCGATGGTTTCGTAACATAATTCATAGGCTGAACCGGTTATAATTTATTTTCTTGGATATTCAATAGTTATTCATCACCAAAATTGCTTTATGTGAACGACGAAATGGATTACTTATATAACAATTGATGTCTTGAAAATCGGTTGAGTTCACATTGAACGCTACTAACGTGTGAAACCAGTGGTGAATAAAGAATTTGATTTGGGATGGGGGCTTTAAAAAAGTAATTCGTCATCACTGAGATGTAACTATGTATCTATATACCATGCAAAAAATTGTTTTATTGAATGTTTGATACATAAATACTGCGGCTTTTCTCATAAATATCCTTGAATATTTGTACAACAAACAAGCCATGAATTTGAAAAATTTAATATCATCTATTATATTATTTCAACGGGATCCAAAAGGAGGAATGTTTGCGATGTTTGTGTATGGATGTCCAAATGAACATGAAATCCTGGACGAACAACTGGCTCAATTTTTTTTTTGACGTAGATATTATTCAAAAGTGCTAATGAAGTTTCCACTCCACTTGAAGACACTTTTGATTCCTCTTTCAATAGTACTTCCAATACTCTATCCAACATTGGTTCATTTCGAAAATTAGATTATTAGTTCCTGAGTTATCAGTAGTCAAAGCTACCATTTCGGCTCTAGTCTCGACTTTTATGAGGAAAAATTGAACTAACTTCATTTCGTGCCGAAGCGCGGCACGGTTATCATGAAAGTTAATTAGAGGTTATTGAAATAAATTCACGAACATTTTCTGCGATCTTGATATCTGGTAGCGGTCAAAAGTTGAAAAAGGGAGGTTATTATTACGTTCGCACTAGACGATTCATTGAATGACCTAGAAAAGTCAAATCAATCCTTTAAAAAGGTATCGAGGGGAGTCATGTCTTGTTTTCCCTTATCCACCCTGGTATAAAATATAGTGCAACCAGAAATGTCAGCAACGTTGCTGATTGGTAAGTTATAGTAGGAGAGCCCACGATGCTAAATCGGGATTTACTCGAGCGTCATAGAGACCTATCGGGTGGAGGGAGCGGCTGTAGACTTTCAAAAATGTAAAAAAAAACTGTTGCATGGACATACTCGAGCGCGTCAGATATTGATATCATCTATGTCCTGAATATTTTTAAACATGTACGTATGTTAATCTGATGGTTTCAATGGTGGGGGTGGTCGTACGTAAGGGTTGAAAATGAAAAAAAAATTTTGTTGATTGCGTCAGATTTTCTGAGGGAATGTTAAGTGAACCTAAAAAAAAGGTTTTATATAATAATCTGACGGTTTGGATGTGACGCAGACTCGCGGCCGTTATTAGAATGTGAAAAAAAATTCTTCATTTTGAAATACACAAACGCGTCAGATTAATATATATATGTTTCATCTTCACGCCCAAGACGTTGCAGTCTCATAATCTGACGATTATCTGAAGGGATTCGCCTATTCTTTCATTTTTTTTTTCAAATAATTACTTGAGTAATTGAAAATCTCAGGAAAAAACATGCAATTAAAAAAATAATTTTTTTTTTAGTAGAATACTTGTATTTATAAAAAAATAATCATGAGCAATTGAATTTTTGAAATTTTAAAACGTTGGATATTCGTTGTGAACAATATCATACCACCAACGTGTGTGATCAACTGTCATGGCATCATGGCAACAGAAACCACAGTAGGGACGGAGTGAGAGGGCAATAGATAGAGATAGAGTGAGAGAGAAATAGAAACGTGGGGAGGGGAATATAGGCATCACGTAGCTGCACGCATTGAACTTTATCGATAAATTTTTATTATTTTGGTCTGTGAAAATCGTCAGATTATATATTTTTTGCAATTTTTGATTCATTTCCTTCATAATAAAGATAATATTAGCTACGCTCGAGAATGTCGAGATGACGTTTTTTTACAACTTCTCTTTTTACCCTCCTCTTTCTTAAGGTCACTCTCGAATTGTCAGATTAGTGGAATATACACGTTTCAGGATGTATCTAACTCACCTTACCTTAATCTGACGCGCTCGGGAATTTCAGATGAAATTTTTTTTTACTAATCTGATCTTTTATCCTTGAAGAGCGGCCATATATATATATATATATATATATATATATATATATATATATATATATATATATATATATATATATATATATATATATTTATATTCCACCTCAATCACCAGAAGAGAAGTATCAGCATCACTGTCATACAGTCGAATATTTAATGCAAACTTATGACAACCATAAAATATATGTATTTGGCGACTTCAATCTCCCGGAAGCTACCTGGAGTAGTGATGATCTGGGAGTAACAGTGAATTGTCCTCAGAATTCACATGCTTTATTAGTTGCACAATGCTATGCATTTTTGAGTTCTTTTCAGGTTATCACTATTCCAAATAGTAGAAATGTATATTTGGACTTGATGTTTTCAAATGAATCTCGTACCATCAGTACAATACCTAGTGATCCTCTTTTTCCAGATAGTGTACACCATTCAGCCTACAGCTTTGATGTTTTCTTGAGTGCAAATGAAGGGAATAGATTAGAGTATAAAGAGTTTTACTATGACTTCAGAAATGCAGATTATGCCGGTATTAATAATTATTTGTTAGGTATTCATTGGGATCGCATTCTTAACCCAGTCGACATAAATGTGGCAACATCAGAGTTTCATGATATTTTGAATATGGTCATTGCACTTTTTGTCCCTCTTAAACAGTATAGAACGTCCTCTTTTCCTGAATGGTTTTCATCGGAACTTAGACATCTTGTTAAACAGAAGAAATATGCACACAAGCAATATTCAAGTTCAAAAAATGTTCAGGATTACGCCCACTTCTCTAACTTGAGAGCTACATGTAAAACTGTTTCGAGAGTTTGTTATGACAACTATATGAAAAAAGTGAGTGATAATCTGCAAACAAACCCGAAATTTTTTTGGCAATACCTGAAGAGTAAAAAATCAAGCTATGATTTACCGGAAAATATGTACTTAGATAACAATGTCGCTCGTAATGGTGAGCAAATGGCTGAGTTTCTTGCAAAATATTTTTCGACAGTATACACTGAACCATCTTCGGCAGGAACCAATGACTTTACGGATTTCGGAAACTTAAACATTTACTGTCCGAAAATATCCCTTGAAATGATCTTTGACAAAATTTCGAAAATACCAAATAGATATAGTACTGGTCCAGATGGAATTCCTAATATATTCCTCAAAAACTGTGTTTATGCAATTTCTACACCAATATTCATCTTGTTTCAACTCTCATTGAAAACAGGTGTGTTTCCAGATCTCTGGAAAGACAGTTTTGTAATTCCCATCTATAAATCAGGCGACAGAGATAACATAAAAAATTATCGTAGTGTCTGTAACCAATCCTCAATTCCAAAATTACTCGATAGTTTGGTATCAGATCACCTGAATTATTTCTGTAAGGAACAGCTCACTAACAATCAGCACGGTTTTTCCAGAAGTAAGTCGACAGTTACGAATCTACTGGTTTATGAACATCAAATTTTGAAGGCCTTGGAAAATAAACATCAGGTGGATGCAGTGTATACAGATTTTTCCAAGGCCTTCGATAGAGTCGACCATAACTTACTACTGAAAAAATTACAGGGTTTCGGTTTTTCGTGTCAATTGTTGAGATGGGTGCAAAGCTTCTTAACAGGACGCACGCAGCGTGTGAAAGTAGGGTCATTTAAGTCAACAGAAATACACGTCTCGTCAGGTGTCCCTCAAGGATCTCACTGTGCCCCTATTCTATTTAATATCTTTGTTAATGACATAGTAAACTCCTTTGAACACTGTCAGAGCTTATTATTCGCAGATGATTTGAAACTATTCCGGATAGTGAATTGCTTACATGATCAAACACTCTTGCAGGGTGATCTCGACAATCTGGAAAACTGGTGTGAAGAAAATAACTTGTATTTGAATGTGGACAAATGTCAGCACATCAGTTTTTTCAAAGGTGCCAAAAAGTTTGATTCACACTACAGAATAAACAACAACTCATTGAAGTATGTCTCATCTGTCAAAGATTTGGGAGTCATATTCGATGAACAGTTGAAATTTGTTGAACACATTCGAACTATTTCAGTGAAGTCATCTAAAACTTTAGGGATCATACTCAGAAACTGCTCTGAACTGTCTCCCGAATGCATAAAAAGAGTATATTGGTTCTATCTCCTTTAGAATATGCTGCTATTATATGGTCTCCACAATACCAGATACACATAAATACTTTGGAAAGAGTGCAAAATAAGTTTTTGAGATACTATGCTTTCAAAATGAGCTTTAGAATACTGGATCACGACTATTCGCCGATATTGAAGTTGATCAATCTATTTCCTCTTCATAAAAGGAGAGTCCACTCTGATATAATCTTTATTTTTGAGTTATTGAATGGTTTTATTGTTTGTCCTGAACTTCTCGAGCTTATTAACTTCAATGTTCCAAATAGGGTGCTAAGAAGGCAAAATCTGTTTTACATAGAATTTCATGCCACAAATTATGCTCAACATGCTCCTATTGGGAGAGCCTTACGGCTAATAAATGATTGTAATATTGATATATTTGGATCTTCATTATTAACTTTCAAAAGAACAGTAAGGAGCAAAATTTGATGTTGTTTTAATTGGCAATTTCCGTATTTTTAGTATTATTAGTGAATATCTAATTATAAGTTGTTTTTACAATGAAAAAGTTAAGTGTACTTGTGTATCTATTTTTGTAATGGGGTTTAACCCGTTTATCAAATAAATAAAAAATAAATATATATATATATATATATATATATATATATATATATATATAGGGCTCATATATGATGGAAGTACTCAACCGGGTCATGGTATCCCCCTGTATATTAATCTGCCGCGCTTTAGTAAATCCCGAAATCCCCCATTCCCCCATTATCAATCTATCCATCTGCAAGACTTCATCGGCACAAAATCATATTCATCATTATAGCAATGTCAGAGTTGAAATGTGTTACACCAGGCCAGTAGCCAGTTATATCGCAGTAATACTTGAAAATATCGAGAAGAATTCAATCTTAGTTATAGGTCGATATCAATTATACTTCGGTTGGTCCCATCCGAATAGATCACCTTGTAGTAGTACCTCTATGACTGAAATGCGCAAGTTGAAAGAAAGAATGATTCACGATGCCCCTATCTCACGAGTCCTCACCCGAATATCCGTCAATATACTTCTTGCGCTGAATGTGATAAGTTCGAAAGTGAAAATTAGTTTAAATAAGTGAATTGAAGAAAATTTTCCATATGTACTATGGGAAACAAAACGAACGATGCTCAGTGAAAACAACGTAGAAACTTGGCGAACACTACGGAAACTCGAGGAAAAACTCCGTTCCTACTCGTTTAGTAAGTAAGATTGTTTTTAATATTTTTTGTCGTGTTTTAGAAAAACCAACGGAATGAGTGGACATATAATTGGAAATAGATGAGACTGACAATGATTTCTGATCATTGATCATCGGCAGGGGCAATCTACTTTGTAGATCAACATATGGCTGAACTTTATTCATCATCCTAGGCCGTTTTCTGCCCTGCACACTTTTTGAGTTGTGCCAGCCGAGTGTCTCGCGCCCAAAGACAATTTCTCTTTGGTGGGCGCAGGTCCGTCGTCAGATTTGACATCGGAATTTTCCGCCACCAACAGTGAATCTTTCCGTAGTGATAACGCTGTTACTACTGTACTGGAAGATGATCCGACTGAAGCAAAGTTTTACGGTAGTGATATCCAGGATGATTTCGCACTGCAGTGGTGTACCTATCTGACACAAGCACAAGAGAACGACAACGAGGAACCTAAAAACACTCGAGGACAAACTCTGTTCTTACTCGTCGTGAGTAAGTTTGTTTTTCATATTTTGTCACGTTTTAGAACGGAACCAAAGACGTGAGTGGACGTATAATTGGAAACAGCTGAGACTGACAATGATTTCTGATCATTGATCATCGGCAGGGGCAATCTACTTTGTAGATCATTCTACGGCTGACCTTCAATCATCATACGCCGTTTTTTTGTCCCGCACACTTCCTGAGTTGTGCTCGCCGAGTGTCTCGCGCACGAAAACAATTTCTTCTCTGTTGGCGCAGGTTCCAGACCGTTACACTACCTCATATCCACCCCAACTGAATCTGGTTGTTCAGACCTTTTTTCTCGACATCTGAATTGAGGTTTTCTACTGGACCCTCAAATTTCGTTAGGCAAAGGTTTCTCAGCCCTCAGTACAGCTATGCCTGATGAGTGATCGATCTGCTGAAGCATTCAAGACTACTTTGTCTGACAAAGCCGGTGCTGATGAAGCATTATGCAACGTTCCTTCCTCGATTTCCAACCACAGGAGATTTCTGCTTGCACTAGACCTGAAGGTACAACCTTTTCCTTCAAAACACCTCGAGGGCACTGCTCATCGAAGTCAATGGCAGTCTTAGAAAAATCAACAGAGGGGGGACACTTCAAGCAGACAAAACAGAGGATGGTGAGAGCGGTTCACGACGTGCAACAACAAATTCACGAAATAACATATTTGAACTTATACGCTGGTCGCATTAAATATTTGACAGCACGTGGCAATCTATAACAAACAATATTCCAATATTTGTGTTCAGAGATATAAAATCCATTTTTATACTCTACCTTATGAAAAACTGGCACCTGAACCCCGACAATTCCACCCAGCCGGCTAAACCTATGTTGTGAGTGTATTTCGATAACCTGAAGTTGATCTGTTTACTGACTAAAAAAAAAAAAATTGTTCTAAAATTGTTCGTTTTCGTTAACCAGCTGACGAACGCCAACCCTCAGAAGTCGAAACTTGTGCGAGCAATGGATCAACGAGGCCTTACTTTTTAACGTGCGATTACCCAGCACTCTAACACATAGGGTGAAACATTTTCATCTTTACAGCCAAACCTCATAAGTTATGCAACTGATGCATTACATTAACTTCGTCTTACACAAACATTTGTGTTTTTCCAATCATCACCACTTCCACATTTTCCTAGAATATTGAAAATGATCGAAGGGGACAAAGTAACATGTTTTGTGTTTCTGTTATCGCAGTCCCAAACTTGGTTTCTAGAAATTGATATCAATTTTGAATTCCATTATATTGTATTTTGAACCACAATATATAATTTTTTCAGTTTCGTTTGAGCACCTACATCCACTGTGGTGCCATCTTTCCCTGGGTGAACCGATTTTGTCCGGCATCCATTTTCCAGGAGAAAAACTGAGGGGTGAACCTTCAGCGATTCTGATGGCATCACTGATTGCAAATACGATGAAACCATACAATTTATTTTCGTCTCATTGGTGGATATTTGTGAAGGAGATGTGGATAAGGTAGATCGCCCATGGGTGCAGCTAGGTAAAAATTATTGTACTAGAAAATTACATAGATCAGCTTGAAATCTGATATTTCATGCAGTAACTATGATACAATGGAAATGTTTTAGAGGGGTATTTTCAAAATACGATCCACTTTTTTCCCGATATGAGAAAATCTGGGACCCTTACCAAGTGTTGACCAAATTAGAAAAATCGGAAAACCTCATTTTGAAAAATATATCACAAACTTATTGTTATGGTTTCTCTAAAGCTTGCTAAAGCGTAAAAATATGATCCAAAATCAGAATGAGTAGCATTTTTATTGTATGATCAGTACAAAAAAAAATATAAAAATAAAAAAAAATAAAAATCGTTTACCGGTTGACGAGTGTCGCCCTTCAGAGGTCGAATCTTCCGCAGAAAATGTATTGACGAGGCCTCTTGCCTCTTGGCGTGTGAGTCCCAGCACGGAAGCACGATGGGAAGTTGAACCCGAGTCTTCCGCTTGAGGGGCAGACGTGCTTGTCTCTTCACTGCCATGAACCAAATTATCCACAGAAGACCAAGAGAGCAACAAATACAAACATGTATATTTTTTTTTTCACCATTTTCCACGGTGAAACGTGAATTGTGTATGACATCCACGATTATCAATTAAAAAACCGCACAAATTCAATTAGGTTTTTTCTCATTTTTACTTATAAAAATCCTCATCACCCAGCTACACCTCAGCACAAGACATGCTGCCATTTCTGCGGCCAACCAAATCGATATGAGCACGGACACCATACGATCAAATGAAGGTTGGTCCGAAAAATAAAATAATTTTGGTAAATTCTATATAGACCAGTAATTACAAATGGTACATTTGCGGATTACCTCCGCAATTTCATTAAACGAGTGTAAGTTTTCTGGTTATTTGAGTTTTGCAACATTATATTGTATTAGCATTCAAATACTGTCTGTATCAAATTCTTAGTTTATAGTGGTGAATCAAATGACATAAACAGTTCATTTAGACTACTTAATTAGTATGAGATCAGTCTGAATAAAATTTTGATCGCCTTTTAATAATTCTTTGAACATCTACAAGATGATCTATTCGGATGGGACCAACCGAAGTATAATTGAGGATTAAACGACTTACCTGAAGGAAGTTCAATCCAAATTATACGAGGTTGGTCACATCCGAATAGAGCGACACCCACCCATCTCAAAGAAGAAAAAAAAAATCCATTATATTATTTTTTCTGTCATCCCGACCCAAAAAGGCGATATCATCGCAAGGTATATTGACGGATATTCGGGTGAGGACTCGTGAGATAGGGGCATCGTGAATCATTCTTTCTTTCAACTTGCGCATTTCAGTCATAGAGGTACAACTACAAGGTGATCTATTCGGATGTGACCAACCTCGTATAATTTGGATTGAACTTCCTTCAGGTAAGTCGTTTAATCCTCAATTATATCAATCACTCTCTCTATTTCAAATTGTTTTCTCAATAACATATACTTCCAAAAATCACCACATCTCGCTTGACTATTACAAGTTGAAGTTGCAAAGCCTAAAAAATATGATATTTATTTCTTTATACACAGCGAATCACTAGTGCAATATGCATCGTATGCCGTTTTTTCAAACCTCCAACCTCAATCAGTAGATCTAAGAATAATGATCATACAGACAGTGATTGAGAAAATATACACCTCATTAGACAATGTTGAAAAAATCATTGCTCTATGTGAGTGAAAATTGCCCTTCCGAGTGTTTCGCATGTCCCAAAAAATAGTAGTAGTAGTAAACATTATTTATAAACCAAACGCCATCGACTTCTTTCGAAGTCCTTCGGCAAGTAGACTTATTAGTAACTCCCTACGCCATATCTCAGGAGCAGCATGGTTATTCGCTGACTTGTCAAGCATAAAAAGTGGCAGAGTTATTCCCAATTCTCAAAGAAAAATATCTACCCCGTTGGGGAATCTAACCCACCACCTGCGTATCGTGAGTCGATGCAGAAAATATACTACATGAAATATGGTACTGTATTTTTGTGTGTACCGTCTTTCAATTGAAAGTTTTTTCCGATAGGATTGGTTTGAAGTTTTTCTTCAATATTCAAATTTCTCCCTTTGCTGAACATTCTTACGAGTGCTCCCAAAAGGCAGAGCCTTGTGCGGGCAAGGTTCGGTTAATCATCTTGGGTTCCGAAGCGCTCTGGGGCGTCTTACTGATTTTGACGTTATTGCATTTGCTATTTAAACTGTAGGGTAACTGAGGAAAGCCCACAGTGCTTCCGGGTAGATCCAACAAACATACTAGCTCTTCGATTTGGAGTTCAAAAGTTGAGATGTTTTTCTGTAAAAAGCCGGTCAATCCAAATCCGAAGGACCTCCGAAAGTCTGGTCTGGATCGATTCACAACCAGTATACTCACTACTAATTAACAATACGTTACGTAATAAGTTTGAGGTCTTGATCTGA
Organism: Zygogramma bicolorata; assembly: GCA_032362365.1. Classification (NCBI taxonomy): domain Eukaryota; kingdom Metazoa; phylum Arthropoda; class Insecta; order Coleoptera; family Chrysomelidae; genus Zygogramma; species Zygogramma bicolorata. The sequence goes on along the minus strand of JAVJAQ010005583.1, from coordinate 2,648,609 downwards.
GCAGTTTGCTATTGTCTATGAACTCACCCGAATTTGTCCAGAACTCTTGATTATCACATCCGCATCGGGGCATGTTTACAATGATAACTTAATCAAAGATTCAATCATGAAACATTCGATGTATTTATTTTACTGGGGAAAGTTTTGATGATAGAAGAATAAACGCTTTCCTTGGGTCATCTCTATTATAACTTATTGTAATTGCATGCCATTGAGAAGTATTTGATTTTCCTCTTTGAGATATTTGAATTGTGTTCACTCCATGAACTAATGAAATATTTAAAATGATGTATTCTGGTACTTAACCTCCTTTGAATAGTTGGAAAAGAAACAGTTCTATATCTATCTGAAATACAGTTTGGTCCTGAGGACCTTTCGAATTTCTTCTTTCCGTGACTCGTTTTAAAACAAAATAATCAAACTGTGTAAATGTATCCTGAGTTTCTCAACCTTCAAATATTCAAAAATGATACGAATCCTTGTATCTTTTCCATTCGTGACCACGATGTTTTCGGAACATTACCGGGATGTCCCCTTCTTTCGATTTTGAAAATAAAGAGATCACAACCCGTTCATATGTGTTCTCGAGTGTCTTCATCAACTATCATAAACAGTGCTAGTCATTTTGCAATACGTTAAAAGAATCAACAAACCAAACATCGAAATTTATCACACCGTTCATATGTTTGAATTTGACACACTTTCATAACGAAAACATTTGTATATATTCCACTCGCTTCTACACTTAGTATGCGGATGGTACGGTGAGGCTTGTTTTGTGATAAATATTCAAAAACTTTCATTGGCAGATTATAAAGGTCATTATGGCTAATGCTAATGGATTGTATGAACTTGTCCTTTGACTGAAAGTGAGAGGGTTTCGTAATGGTTTATCAGTTTTTCGAATTCATTAGAGAAAAATCCGTTCTGACCACGAGAAGAGAAACTATTTGATAGCACGGGAAAATAGGAAAAAAATAATTAGGCAAATGGGTGACAGAATCTTCGTTTGAATAATATACCAAGGTGAAATCTGTAGAAATTGAGGATGAAACAACACTTTTCAGATTTATTTTTTTATCTCCGAAGAATGATTTGATGAATTGTAGATGAATGACTGAAAATTACATTTATGTCATAGATTTCATTCGAATTCGAGTATTGTATACATATTTCGAACAGAAATGAAGCAAATGTAAGGGGCCGTTCATAAAATACGTTCGCATACAAGGGGAGGGGAGGGGTCTGGCTGAGTGTGACAGGATGTGACAAGGGGGGACGGGGGGTATACGGCAACGTGACGTTCGCCGTTTATTATTTTTTGACATGAGCGCTAGCCAGCGTGACCAATTTTGGTAGAAATCTACTTTTTTGGTAGATTTCTGACGAAAATTGAAAAATTTCGGTATGAAAGAAATCTTCAGTAGATTTTGGTAGAAATCTACATGTGCGACATCCTCTAACGAATTCCTCAACTCGTCAGATTTTTTAATCAAATCTATAGTGACTCCATCTTTTCGAATGAATTTTCAATTGAGAATGCGAATTAATCTTGTTACAGTACACTGTATTTCACTATACAAATGAAACAAAATAAAGCTATTTTTTACTGTTTCATTGTGTTATTGAACATTGAATCTTCTGATTATGTGAAATATGTATATTATTTGTGGCCACCCATATTGAAATTGTTTATAAATATCTTGAAACCAAAGGCCAACCAACATATAAATTATTTAAATTTGTAAAACAAAAAAAATCTAGGGTGTTTTCTATTATATATGAACATCGCCACCTAGTAGTCAGATGCTATAAAACGATATGTATCGGCCAACAGATATTGTAGCAGTTTTCCGTAAATGGTTTAGTAGTTTTTAGTAGATTCGAACTCATGATATAATAGATTCGAGCAGAAAAAAGTGGCCACACTGGCGCTAGCTCTGTGGCGCGACTCTATGTCTGCTCTGTGTACTATCATTTAGAATTTATCATACTCAGCAGGGGGGCGGTCTTAGTTTTTGTGACGAAATATTTCTAGGGGGGGGTCACAAAAAGTGTGACACAGCGTGACAATGGGGGGGGGGAGGGAGTCACTTATTAATCATTTTTGCTATTGAAACTAAATTAACAAAAACATCAAAAGGAGGGAACTGATGTAGAGTTTTCATTGGGAATTGAAAAATGTATTGTTTTTTCGTATTTTAATCCAGATACTTGAAGTTTATGTATTTTTCATGAAGGTAAATCGGGAAATCTCTGGGTGTCGTTACACCGAAGCTCATAGACAAATGTACAACCAACTCAATACATTGGATATTTCAGAACATTATGATGAAAATAATTATAATAATAAAAAAGGTCTTCACTCCGGGGTACTGTCACGAGTGCATCAAGTTTAATCGGTTAAGGTGTGTGCCCAATCATTAATTTTCGAAATTCTGCTTAAGAAATGACTCAGTTTATAATAATTTGATGAAACCACGAGATCGCAAGTCGAGGGATTTTATCTGAAATTATTATATACGAAAGTTTTCGTTTAAAGCAAAATTTTCGTCAAAATTATGGATTATGGATGTTATGGATGTACACTCACGATTATTTCCTGAATAAAAATCAATTTTATCAGTTGAACAGGTCTAGTGCAATTAATCGCTGTACAACTCTGTAGGAGCTGTCCAGACTTCAACTGTTTCACTGGCATTTATTCTTTACCTATCATTAATAATGCGGATTACATTTTGATGTGTAATTTTTTGTCTCTTCTGGTAACAGAATGATTGACCCGAAATTTTTTTTCGTAGCATCTTTGATTTAACAGAAACAGAACTTCAAATGGAATAACCAATCCATTTATATATTTTTTGTTCAGCAGTTCGTTTAACACACTAATATACTATAATAGGAATTCTGAGTTGTTGAATCAAGTGATTTTGTTAGGGCCACCTCATTGGCATCACGATTTTCATGAATTCGGCCAAGTTGATTTTGGTCATAGTATCAAAATTGTGATGAAACAATTTTCTCTCATGGTATTTTTAAAATAAAGTGGAGGTTCCAAAGGAAAACTCTCCTCCTGATTATGGACTTTTATTACAACTTCTAAATTTCGGTAGTCGACAAACAGTCTGAAATAGTTGCAATTTTAAATAACATTTAAGTAAAAAACGTTGACATGTTTCAAAAAATACAAACACACTGATCAATAGATTTGCTATGAAAAATACCACTACCCACCTGAAATAATTGCAGGCACAGTTTCCACAAAGTAAAACTTTTTGGAGGAACATAAAACCATTCAACAATATTAATTTCCACTGAATTGCGAGATGAAAAATCAGCTGTACTTTGATCGATAATAAGAATCTAGAAAAGTGAAATAAATTCCTCGCGTACTCCGGATAAAAACTTACAGTTGTTTTTGCCGCACAAAATATTTCTACGGTGTAGGATACCGATGGTTCGGTCCAAGCGCGCAACAAGATAATAATTTTAATATACCGGGTGAAGGAAAAGACGAATGCTAGAGGCAATGACGGGTTTTGTTACAAAATCTTAGTGTTACAGTAATCTTTTTGTATAATATAATGAAATATAACGGTATCAATTGAATTGGTTATGTTATAAAATAAAAACATCTGTCATTGATTTTTAATAAGTGCTCGAATGAAAGAGCAAAAGTATTGATTTGATTTCTACATAGACTATGGAAGCAAATAAAATATTTTTCGTTAATCATAGCCTAGGCACAATTTTTTCAAAGGATCCCCCAGTATTTTTCCACCAAAACTTGATATGCATGCTCACGCTCCTGTCTCTCTCATACTCATGGATTACTCACCATATGTGAAACAATGTGCGTTTATTGTTTTGCCGAAGTATACGTGTTTTGGGAATCAGGAAGGAAATATCTGTAGGAAGGCCACCATTCAATCCACCAATTTACTTACTCAAAAGTGACACCATCAAACACAAAATTCCAGATCCAGCTAAAATGACGTGGATTGTTTTGAGCCACCTGAGAACAAATATTACCAAGAATATATTGAACAGGATGGAAAGCATTCTGAATAAGTATTGCAGGTGTAATTATTACCGGTCTTTTTTTGTTTCATAATCAAATTATTATTTGAGTTTTTCGATTTTGTGAAAAATTTTGAAAAACGAAAATGAATAAGAGACGGTTAAGGAAACATATATCATGTTAGTAGTGCTTCATTTGAAAATATCGCCTGAACTCAAAACGAATTTGGTGATAATCGAAGTAAAATTTGAAAATAACTGATGATCAGAATATTACACGCTATTTTGGGCTAAGTCACTATCTAAGTCACTTCACCAAACAACTTCCAGATTTCTGAAGAAAGGTTACAACAACAATAAAGAACAAGAACAATTACAGAAGAAAAAATTTCCATGATGGAAAAATAAAATGTTACATCTGAAACATAACTATTGTTTGCTGTTACGTCAAATGCAGCACCTCGTACATCCTCAACTAATCTTTTAATCGGTCCTGCCTAGTGCCATAAATAAAATTCATTCGAAACTTTTCTCATATTTCTCATATTATCGATATCTCGAGCGAGTACGCACTATTGGAAAACCCGGTATATCGAACGATATTCAAATGAATCATATTTTATTGATTATCAAAATGTCATAATTATTTTTTTCTTCTTACAATCGATCCAATTACCCCACATAACCTGTTCATTATGATTTCACAAATGTGGGACAGAGGCGACCTCGATCAAATTATACATAAACAGCTTAACGCCCGTCTCACTGATATTATCTCCAAGCAACACTTCTTTATCATTCATTTAGTGTTTATCATTGCTCTCATAAGAGATACTCCTAGGTTGAAAGTCAATTTTTCCATACTAAGTCGTACAAAATGGGCTTCGTGCTAAGCATTTCGTTTTCCTAGGAACATCAACTAAGATTTTTGCCATAATAAGTTTTATAGAATAGAATAGAATAGAATAGTTTATTAGCTACGTGATACATTTTTACAAATATTAGTAGCAAGTCAGAACACAAAAGTTATAAAATATATCGTCATATATACAAATATAACAATAAATATCAAAATGTTTGTTAAAAACGAACAATCACAATAATAAAAATAATTAAACAATAAAACATCAAGCAACTAATGTTAAAAATGAGAACAATCGTTACTCAATTGAAGTCGCACGAATTATCTATGTTGTATAACATATATTCTTCTGTGGAATAAAAACAATGATTCAAAAAAAATGACTTCATTTTTTGCTTGAAACAGTACAAACTGAGTTGTCGTATGTGACATGGTAATTTGTTATAGAATTTCAAATTCAATGAATTCTTCTGTGAGGTGCTTAGTCTGAATCTTTCAGCTCTTATCAGATTTCCTGATCTCGTTGGATATTCATGTTGTTGCGATTGTAAAATGTAGTTTGATCTATTTTTATGAATTTCAATCAATGTTTCATATATAAAAGCTGAAGGAAGCGGCATTATTTTGAGTTGAATAAAAAGTGGGCGACAATGATCTCTAAAGTTGACATTACATATATAGACCGGGAGGCAGCGACATTTTTGACGAGTCATTTCGCAAAGGCTGAATTTTTTTCCAGGCATTAATTTGGTTAGGGTGATAAGTGAATGGACCACCAGCTCGCGCACTACTGGGGGGTGTGGCTGCAGCAACCCCCCAATCACGTTGAATATCATTACGAAAAAACTGATACCGCCAAAGCTGAAACTTTTACCAAAGTAAAATTGTATTATAGGGAAATGAAAAATCGCAACCAGCTTAATTTACAATGGGGGAATGTAGTCCAGCTTTGCATATAAACAAAAGCAAAATACACCCTTCGTAAACTGATACCGCAAAACTTGAAACTTGTTACACTAATATTTCAAACATATAGTCACACAAAAAAAATACTCAGCTTCATTTTTAGCGGGGGAAAAGTGCCCAGCTGACGAGGTAAAGGTGGAGGGCATCGTTGCGTACGCCAGGGCGACCGCGGACGCAAAGTATGTGTAACTATATATTTAAACCATTATAGTGTAACAAGTTTCGAGTTTTGCGGTATAAGATACATGTAGAGAAATGGAATTCAATTTAGTCAAAGGGAACCCATTTAAATCAGAACGAATCCTTCGATGTATAGCAGGTAGATTTTGAACAAAATACAGGGCACGAACAGCTGCTAACAGACTCTGTCCCCGTTCCCCTCCTTTCAAATTCGGCATCTGTTTACTCCGATACTGGTGTTTCTAATGTTGCGATATTGTTTCAGACGAACCTGTAGACAAGGCGTGGTAGTTCATCAGTGGCCATGAGGGAGCGCTGGTTATCAAAAATTTCTATTGACTTTCGTGATCACTCGATCCATGGAACACGCTGTTGCCAATTCTGATGTTTTTGTAAGAGGATAGAGAATTTATGGATATGTGAGGTTATTGAAAACACCAAAACGCGCCAAATTTGTATTTAACTTTATGCGTTATTTATTCCATGTAGTTTGAAAAAAATTTCTCAGTTGGAATAAATTTGCATTGTGTTTCTACTGATCTGGACCAGAATTCGCAACGACATGGCCACTTGCCCCTTGGCAACACAGGACTGTCATCTCCACTGCAAGAGTGCCAGTACCTGGCGGATTTTTTGCAGTACTACTACGCCTACATCATCAATTTTTTGATCAAGTTGGCCATATCGGTCGACTGATTTGCTGACAACCTCTTATATGGAGTATATAGCCACTTTACGTGAGACGAAACCAGTGTAACCGTTGATCTCGTACAGTCTGGAGCTGTTTTTCACTTCAAAATGACGAGCGTTGTACCGTTTTGTGTATTATGTTGTAAAAAAAGTGGCAAATTGAACGAGTTCAGCGACGTAAAGCTGTAGAAGTGCATAGCAATTTTGGAAGTTCGGAAAGGCGCTAAATTAACTTTGGCTAACGTTGTGTTGCCTGAAAAAACGAACGATTTTCAAAAATATCACAGCCAGTGCTATAACCGTTTCACAGCTTTACCGCCTAAACAGAGAGGATAGGTACGACTCGAAAAATCAAGTAGATTCCTCTTCAAGAAGGTAAATATTATTATTACTTTATAAAAAAACTGAATGGAAGTGGCCGATACTTGATGAAAATGAGGTTGTCAGCAAATCAGACTACCGATATGACCAACTTGAACAAAAATTGATGATGAGTAGGCGTAGTAGTACTGCGAAAATTCCGCCAGTTACCGGCATTCTTGCAGTGGAGATGACAGTCCTGTGTTGCCAAGTGGCAAGGGGCAAGTGGCCATGTCGTTGCGAATTCTGGTCCAGATCAGTAGAAACACAATGCAAATTTATTCCAACTGAGAAATTTTTTTCAAACTACATGGAATAAATAACGCATAAAGTTAAATACATATTTGGCGCGTTTTGGTGTTTTCAATAACCTCACATATCCATAAATTCTCTATCCTTTTACAAAAACATCATAATTGGCAACAGCGTGTTCCATGGATCGAGTGATCACGAAAGTCAATAGAAATTTTTGATAACCAGCGCTCCCTCATGGCCACTGATGAACTACCACGCCTTGTCTACAGGTTCGTCTGAAACAATATCGCAACATTAGAAACACCAGTATAGTATCGGAGTAAACAGATGCCGAATTTGAAAGGAGGGGAACGGGGACAGAGTCTGTTAGCAGCTGTTCGTGCCCTGTATTTTGTTCAAAATCTACCTGCTATACATCGACCTTATACGCATCTATAACTTTCTCTAAAGGACCCGTACGACGATCAGTTCCGATTTTCGACTACATAAAAATACTCAGCATTTTTATTGAGAATGATATACTGAGTTGAAGGATTCGTTCTGATTTAAATGGGTTCCCTTTGACTAAATTGAATTCCATTTCTCTACGTGTATCTTTTACCGCAAAACTCGAAACTTGTTACACTATAATGGTTTAAATATATAGTTACACATACTTTGCGGGGGAAAAGTGCCCAGCTGACGAGGTAAAGGTGCGGTGCGTCCGCGGTCGCCCTGGCGTACGCAACGATGCCCTCCACCTTTACCTCGTCAGCTGGGCACTTTTCCCCCGCTAAAAATGAAGCTGAGTATTTTTTGTGTGACTATATGTTTGAAATATTAGTGTAACAAGTTTCAAGTTTTGCGGTATCAGTTTACGAAGGGTGTATTTTGCTTTTGTTTATATGCAAAGCTGGACTACATTCCCCCATTGTAAATTAAGCTGGTTGCGATTTTTCATTTCCCTATGATACAATTTTATTTTGGTAAAAGTTTCAGCTTTGGCGATATCAGTTTTTTCGTACTGATATTCAACGTGATTGGGGGGTTGCTGCAGCCACACCCCCCAGTAGTGCGCGAGCTGGTGGTCCATTCACTTATCACCCTAACCAAATAAATGCCTGGAGAAAAATTCAGCTTTTGCGGTTTTGGTCTTCAAGAAGGCCCGCTGCCTCCCGGTCTAATAAGACGAATAGCTTTTTTTTGCAAAACAAAAATTTTTTTGGAATGACAAGAATCCCCCCACAACACTATGCCATATACCATGTGAGTATGGAAGAGCCCGTAGGTAGACGATCGGTGCCTCGAGTAGATTTGATGGGCCTTCTGCATCTGGCCAACCAAGAAATATGTCGGTATTATCTTCAGGTGGCACGGCATCATTCCACCAAAAACTCCTAATATCAATAATACAATTTCAACAGAATGTTCTGAATAGTGTTGCCAAATATATTAATAATTTGTTTCCCATTTTCTTCTGGAACAGTATTCGCTTCACATGGGGATTGGAATCTTTGGTGTAAAAGTTAAAACTGTTTCTACAGATCAATGACCTAAGGCCTCGGTTACATTGGATGCGGCTCGTTCGAGCTCTGACAGAGAGCAAGTCATACGAATATTTTTTTTTTAGTGGTTACACTAGAAAAGTGTTCATGGTGATGCGTTTGGCAGAATGGACGTCACTTCTTTGATGCTTTATAAGAACAGTATTTCGAAATATCTAAATATGTAAAGGAGGAAATACTGAGTAAATGGTTTATACGTAAGAAGAGGGGAATAAAGGGAATATGTAAAACTTTTTGATGATTTAAGTCAGCAGAAAACTTCATCCTGAATAGAATGAAATCTGAAATTGGAAAAGATTTCAACTTCCGGGAATGCATTAGCACCACAAAAAGATTGACGGTAATAATTGTTAACAAAGTTTAGTTGAATGTACGTGAAAAAATATCTTTGAATATTTGTTTCGTCTGATGGTTTTGATATATAAATTTTGAGTTACAGTATGATGCATTATTTGATTGCACACAAACAATGAACTTTTCAAGATCTTTTATAGGGCCACGAGGCCCAACATTTCGAAAACACGTACGTGCTCGCATAAAAAATCAAAAAAGTTTGTTTAGATTCGTCTGGGCGCCACACTAGTTAAGTCAGAAACAGTAATCTGACAAAACAAAAACACATTTGAATTTATCACAATTCAATTTTAGGATTGAGTGGTTGCAAAGATGAATTCTGATAGATATTATTCTACATGTATAAACTATGGATTGCTATCTTCTAAATTTAAATGGCTGTACAGCCTTAGATGTGAGTTGATTTATATTAAATGTAGTACAAGATGCACTGTGTTAAAGAATGACTACATTACGTATGTGACGAATCGACTAATGATGAAGCCTGTAATGAATTACTTCAATCTTAGGACAATTGTTGCAGGTTTCATTCTATACCTGCCCCGCCGCAGATCGTATCAGGTTTTCTATGCTTGGCAGAGTAACCTAAGGTTCCTACTTGATCTCCAGATATAGTCATAACGAATACATTCCTACTCTGAGCATAATAAGATGACTAGATCAGGCTCAACGGCTTTTATCTACCTGAGGATGGGAAATTAATGGTTTACATTAATATAATTTTCTTCAAAACCCTGATTCATTCAATTTAAATTCATTTTAGTATTTTTGGATTGAAATTTCGTGGATGCCCGATATATCGCTGGGGAAATGTTTCTCCGGAAACTTCGTGCTTTGAATTCGAACAAAACCATATTGATCCTGGTCAGATGGGCAGGGGGCAGATACGCCCCTGCATGGAATATTGTAATTCATTTTAGGAGCTAGTTTCGCAGGAACGTAGCACAGTGGAACTGTACTGCAAACGATTTGGCCGACGGACAATAGAAAGGTCAGGGCAGATGAGAGAAATCTGCGTTTGCGTTCATACTTAATATGATTATGTGGTCACTTTTTATGGAAAAATGATTGAGAGAAAACGCGACTAGTGACATTGTGCGGTAATGAATTTCTCGAATCAGGTCAAGAGTAATGATCGATATTGAAGGAATTCGATCCGATGAGCTAGGAAAAAAGTATTTTAATTGTAGAAAATGCAATGCATTAGCCAGATATGGAAGAAAATGCAGCAGGTTTTTTAAACAAATTTCAAAAATGTATCTGTTCGAATGTGGTTGACAATGTTCCGTGCTGATTGATTTCAGAAGGGAAAATGTGAAAAAATTACTGAAACCAGGTTTCAAGTCAAGTGTTCTTATGACGTTTCGATGGTATCCGTAATTGTCTTCAAGTGATGACAGTCATCATCCGAAGACGATTTGGGAAACAGAAACGCGCGTCGAGTGCGATTGTTAACGGTTTTCACAACAAAGGTTTCATATCGTACCTATTATTTTCGATATACTCGAGCAGTTGATTCAACAGAAGTCTCAGATTATCATTTGATGAGGCCATTGTGGTTGAGGTATAGTTAGTAACGGATGTAACCACTATTACTATCTTGAATTTATCGAATGCTAGAACTATTTGAATGCCGAGAAAAGCGATATGTTCTCTATTGGTAGAACTCGATATCAATTACAATGACATTGTTCTTTATCTTGCAGTTTATACGAATTCCTTTTTTAAAGGCATTATAATGGCTATATCATATTTATTTATCGTTTTGGCTGTTGTTTTGCCAGCTATGTAGCGTTTATTTTCGTCCGTAATCACATTCACTTTTGTTTTGAAATACATATTTAATTGACTATCAGTCGATTTCATCGACTTTTTCTTATGAGAGCAATAAGCTAATGGGCTATTAAAGGTCAATTAACGCACTATAGCGGTTGCACCATAGTTTAAGAGATTATTAAATACCTATTGATGAACCCTTACCAACTATCTTAAAGGGTCCCTTTGTTGATGGTCTTATAAGAAAAAAGTCGGTGCAATCGGTGTAAGAGTCGTATACCATTTCCAAAGCGACTGTATATGTCACAAATACTCGATAATAGACTTGAGAAGTGTTGAAATATGCACAAACGCTGAAACTGACGAAACATCGAAACATGAGTGTTGAATATATCCAAGAAGTTAAGGAGTTGGCTCGAGTGGTTGTGTACCGTGTTAATGACCTAGCACTGTCATTACCAACTTTGACTTCTTCACCAATTTTATGCGCAAGCTTTGTTTTGAATACCAATGGCACATAATTCAATTGATGAATGATCTCATCTATTTTGCCATACTTAATGTGGCCCACCTTCAATACTTCTACTTCAAAACAGTTCGAAGCATGTTGTATTAAGTACATACTGACTACTAGGATATTTTCAAAACACAACATACCTATAATGCAAAGAGAGAGAAAAAAACGCTTCAAAAGTTTTTAAAATTACGCAAGAAATATTTGAGATCAAATAGATCAATTATAATCCTGAATTGATTGAATTTTCTTTATGAGCATTCATGCTATTTTGTAGTCACTGACTACAAAAACTCTGATGGTATTGTTTGGTTACCCTCTTCATCAATGTTGAATATTGCCTTCTGAAGGATTCTCAAGGAAAATTTTGACTACGAAAAAATTGTTCGTATTTTTGTTGTGACTTCTCTGAACTGAATACCAAATGATTTGATTACACTTGTGAAATATAATAAAATTACATGCAAATCACATCAATATGAAATCAAAACTGACGTATTAAGCAGTCCCAGACATCAGATAGGGGGTCTAGCGTAAGACACCTGAGAACAACTATCATGTGACGCAAATGCGGTCGCAGTCTATAACTTGTTTTGAATCAATGCACAGTTGAAAGGAGAAGAAAAAGAGCTTGTCGAATGCATGCTATTTGAATTTTTAAAGTGTTGTTTTTCTTGATAAGTTTTGTCCAAAAATAATCTGATAACAAGTTAGATCGAGTTAGAGAAAGGAGATTTATGATGAGAATTGTAATATTTCGGTTCACCACCAAATTTCATGAATAATAATAGCAGTTGACAAAATTGGGACACAGAGGAATTGGCAATACCAAGAACGATTTAGCGACATACATTTTTGCGTCGGTGGTTCTGTATGCTGTCTCAATTGGATATCACGCGTTGAGATTATTTTACATGATGGATAAATGAGGAAAAAGGTAATTGCACGGTTAGATTGAAATAGATCATGTGGGATGGTCTTTTAGTCTGTGAGAAATTCCTGTTAACTATACTCAATAAACTTCGAGTAAAAGAGGACTTTGCGAATAGAACTTTTTTGAAGAAGAAACATTTATTTGTAAGAATAATTTCGTGTTTCAAGTGGTCAGTGCCGAGGTCATTGCACATACAAATGTTAATATTGCCCTTCTTTGTAAATGTCATTTGCCTATGTAGGGGTTGAAATGTTTTACAGTTTATTTTTGGTTTCAATAAAATGCCCTCGGCGTGCCAAACATATCTCATAAATATTGTTATATTTCACGAGGGTTGCTTCAAATGAACTACGTTTGAATTAGTTACTGAAATATTGAAGGCATTTTCTACAATGAAAATGTACTGGTGTTGAGCGACGAGGGCAATGAACACTGTACTCGAGAAAATAGCTGATAAACCGGTTTGTCAATTATTGAAGAGGTTTACCTATGGTTTTTACAATATTAGTAACAATATCTTTTCTGTCCGTTTGGAACTCAGAAAATGTGCTTGTTTTGTACAAAAGATTTGATTTGAATATACTAACGAACGACTCTCAGTGTATACTTCATAGTCGGCAGGTTTCTCAATTGGTGGACGCGTTTAAAAACAATCAAAGGCTGATGAATGCTCCCGTTATGGTGTCTGAGGCTTTCTGACAGATGAAGGTACAATTCTGACCTCGCACTGCTATGGTACTTACTTGAAAAATACGCTTCGTATAACCGTATAGACGTTGTTTTTCTTGATTACAGTAGTCATGTTCCATAGCCGTACGATAATGGAAACATAATTCTAGTATATTCTGTAGTTTCTTTTTGTCAGCATTGGTCTCGAAACTATTCCTAGAGATCTATTACCTGTAACCAAACAGTTTTTTTTTCATTATTTTTTGGCTTTCTTCTTCTCCGAACCAAAAAATGGAAATTACAACTTCTATGAAAGAAGTGAAATTAAAAAAGAAATAATCCAAAAAATATCTTTTGATAGGTAAGTGTACATCATTCAAAGACGTTTGATTCATTCACCAAAAAGGAAAAAAGAGTCCATCTGAAACAGGGTGGGGCAGAATCTGATTATTATTAGAAAAATCAACAATCATTGTTTTTTTCTAAAAATCACGATTTATTTGATTTTTTTTTGATTTTTCAAATTTGAATACAAAATTTGAACATTTTGATTCTTTGAAATTATTTTTGATTATTTTAATATATAAGTCTAAAAACTTTAATACAATTTGCGGCTCAAAATCTTGTGACAACGCATTTGTCGCGCTTCTTGCAAGAAAATTCTTGTCGCGATTTGTTTTCCTTCTGTCCTTTACACTCGCTTTACAGTGCCGAGTGAGGCACTCCTGTCGAGGCTTGTTTTCCTTCTCAACCTATAAATTGACGTTGCCCAACAATTTTACGCATTTCGCTAGTTTTATACTCGGATATTAGAAATAGATTAGGCATAGAAAAAGGAGGAAAACTCGTGTTTTTGTTTAAATTGTATAACGAAAATGAATAAACTGAAAATATACAGTAATAAAATTCAGGTGTTATGTTTAGTTTAAGAATTTGTAATTCTTTTGTGTTGTTTTTGCTCAAAGCAGATATTCCTTTTGATCTTCGAGAAAACTTTTATATTATGTTGTTATCTGGTTCTGAATAAAAAAACAGAAATTGATTTAAATCATGATTTTGATTGTGAAAATCAAGCGATTTAAATCATGATTTCAATCAGCCCAACCCTGATCTGAAACAGCTACTCCGCTGCCTATATGGCAATTTTTTTCTTGCTCAATTTATATACCAAGCATATGGAAATTGAAGCCAATAGATAACAAACAGAGGAGTATCTACACTTCTACACAAAACAAAATAGAGACCTATTTGTAGTGGGAAAATGGATAAATTACTGATACTTCCCCTGGAATCTTCAGATATTTCCGAAATATTCAGCTCGTGACAAGTCTGCCATCAGTTTCAATTGACATATTGGTGATATTCATTCATTTGATAACTTAACTATTGGAATCCCTTCCTAGAATGAAGGATACTTTTCTCCTCTGTTAGTTTTTATTTTTGGGGACAGATATGGGAGCTCTGGAAAATTAACCGATGCCGTATGGAAAGAGTTTTGACGTACTCAAAACTGTGATCACCGACACAATAATAATGTGTCGGGTGTTACACGAGTTTCATGTTGTTAGTCGCTCATTTTGTTCAAGATTCTCAATATGGATCAACTAATGTTTGCAACACTGAATTTTTCATCTACGAAATGTTTGATCCTTCTCCCACAAAACTATAATTTGAAACTGCTTAACATTTGATGTGTAGTTTGACTAAGGAAAATGGTGTTGAAAGTGAATTTATTTGTTCTCGATAACGAATGAACACCAAAATCGACAGAAAAATATTTTTTTATCAACAGCTGAACTGACAGAACACAATAAATACACATTTTATACATACATTAATTCAAACTCATGACAAATTTCTGCATTAATGATATTCATCCCCTCGAATAAAAATATTTCGTTCGTAACATTAGATATCAGACGTTTCATTTGCGGATTTCGAATCCCAGAGGATCGTACAGAAATCATTCGACTGATCCATTTGTATGATCAAAGCTGTAGGATGTAGTTCCCCGTAATTCAACTTCCATGATTCTGCCTCCCTCTTCATTCCGTTCGGTTCACGAAAGGTTGGCAAAACCGGTAGTGAGTTTGTTTTTTATTTTCTCTCCAGCTTCAGGTAGCAGAATTTTTAAGTCCTTGCTCTAAAGCGCTGATGCAATAGTTTCAAGAACACACTGGTTTCTTCAAGGGTATACCCACCTTGAATTGTGTATGAATTTAGGGGCATATTTTTTTGTGTCGAAAGTGTGAAGTTTTCAGAAACGATTTTTCCAAAATAATTTTCTCCTTATCAATGTAAAACGATAATAACACTTCTTCTTCAATAAGGCTTCTTCTCCATAAGACATCAGATTGTTGATTTAACTCAAATCACTGAAATCTACTCGGCTCTGAATTGGCTATAACCACCAGGAGGTGCAAATTTCGTGAGAAACTTTCTAATGAATGAATCTATTCGGAGATGCCTCGTTATTAATATTCAGATTCGTATGATAATTTCGACGAAATATCATGATTTCGATAACAGAAAACATATGTATTAGGTAAGGTATTAGGTGATGGCATACCCCATTCATTCCGAACCCACAATCGATTTGTTAGATTGCTTGTTAAATAAAATACTATTCGAAGATAGTGCCAGAAGTAATCTCGGAAGTAATACACCTGACGAATTGATAGCGGATATACTAGAATATGTCACTTTACAAGAAAATACGACTGTACTATAAAATACCTACCTCTGCAACCCTTTTATTGACTGGAGAATACAGGGTGTTATTTGAGTACGTGGCCAATCTTGAAGGGGTGATTCTTTGAGTAATTCTAAGACAAAAAGTTCAATGAACATATGTCCGATAATGCTTTGTTTTCAAGAAACAGGGCGTCAACATTTGTAATTTTAATTTGTAATTTTTTGAATTGTACTTGGATGGACAATATAGACGAGCTTTTTATTCTTGAGTGAACAAAGAACATAACACAGAAGTCATATTTCGAATTTTTAGATTAACTCTTTTCGTTATAACTATTGACAGCCTGTTTCTTGAAAACGAAGCATTACCAGCCCTATATTTATATGAACTTTTCGTCTTAAAATGACTTGAGAAATCTCCCTTTTGAGTTTGGCCACGAATAACACACCGTATATTGGAAGCCCCATGGAATTAACTATTTCGATATTTTTATATAGTTTTTCCAAAAACGCATATCTTCTCAGCTCAAAATATCATTCATTTTCAGTAAGTTCAACATTTAAATAATCAGTTCTACTGATATGTTCTCCTGTTTATCTCTATCCACGGCATTTCTTCGACAAATATGTTTTTCCACATCCGACTCGAATATCTTGTAACCACCTTACATTCACGTAGCGAAACATATCTCATTGTTATCCGCTGTTTTCTATTATGCTTCTGTATCCTTTCGCATTTCTGTCAGATCAATCGATATTTGAATAATCTAAATATACTGGAGTGAGATGAATGTTCGATTGCCATATAGGTATACAGTGAGCACTTTAAAGTTCATACAAACTCGATGAAAGCTCAATTTGGCCATTAGAAGCAAAAACTCAGACGTCGAATTTCTCCATCAGTTGCGCATTTTTTGATCAACTCATAATGGTTTTCATAACGTCGTCATTGTTCGAGCTATGACATCATTATGACTCTTTTGCAAAAGCAAACCCTATCTTGGTAATACCATTGAAAAAAAAGGCCTATTTTTGTGCGTGAATTTATATTTTTTTGTATGATACATATTCATATGTTCGAGAAATTTGATTTTTAAAAATGTCAACAGGAATTCATAAATCAAATTCTATTAGATTAAGCGCTCAAATTTCGAGCATTTACCCTGTGAAAAACGCAAGGCGATGCTGAAACTCTTGCAAAACATTCATCAGCGTTAATTGAGTGGTTTCTTTCCGGGTTCTCTCTTTCAGTTGATCAATAATATTAGTTCTGGTACAGTAAATAGGCAGAATTGTAGGTACTGGATACCAGAGAATCCTCACTATGGTACCAGCAAGATGGAGCTCTATACCATGTTCCCAATAGATGGAAAGGCAAACGAGGTTTCCTGATCTAACCCCATTAGATTTTTTGTAAGGATATTTCAAGTGAAAAGTTTATTTTAACAGGACTTATACTATTGATGAACTAAAATAGAGAATTAGTGCCGAAACTACTTCAATGAACGCTGATAACCTCACCATTGTATTGAAAGAGTTTCAACATGGCCTTGCATATTGCTAAGAGGTAAACGGCTTGTAATTAGAGCACTTGATCTAGTAGATTTTTATTTATAGTTCTGTTATCATACATTTGATTATTATGACTGATGATATTTCCTTTATTTCTCGATCTTATGATTATGTAACATACAAATAATGTGTCATTCACACACAGAAACATGCGTTCTTTTAATGGTATTATCAAGGTGGGGTATTGCCATTCAAAACGATTTATAATGACCGCACAATTCGAACAGCGATGATGTCATCGAACATATCAGTAGACCAATGAATGGGCAACTGGAAAAAAAATCTCGACTTGCCTGAGCTTTTTCCCACAATGTCATCAGAAAGCTTTTACCAAATATATGTCCCAACCTATGGGTGGTTACTGTATAATTTTCTGTGATAGTTATATTCGTCTGAGAAATTCATTACAATGAATGATGATATTCTCCATCAATCTTGTAGATTTAGTCAAGTATTGATTACTTGAAGGACATAAACCGTTGTCGAAGAGAATTTCCACAAAGGGTAACAAAATTCAAGTAATAAATTGGTTACAAGGCAACTGTCTCAATATCTTCAAAATTGGTGACGAATAGGCTTCCTGTAGCCATGTGAAAATTGAAGGTTGAAGATACGTATTATTATTCACTTCGAATTTTTGAAGTTTGCAAGCATCAGGAGAAACTTCCCACGGCAAGGAGTTCCAGAGTTCAGCTGTTTTATTGAAAAAAGATCCCTGAGCAAAAGATGTTCGACAAGTCTCCAAGCTCACAACAAAGGGGTGGGAATTTTGTACTCGTCCGGTCATTCATGTAGATATTGCCAAGGGTGGAACGAGTGATAACAATTGAGAAGAGCACCGACCATGAAAATATCTATAGAAGAGGAACAAATCTCCGATCTTTCTACGATGCTCCAATGAAGTGAGCGAGTCTGTGAGCGAAGAATCACTAACAACTCAAAATGTTGTCCAACTTAAAATGTTGAGCAACTTCCAAATGTTGACCATCTTCAGATGTTTCTTCATTCTTGATTATCTTGGGCCATAATATATCGAGACGAACATAACCATACTTTATTTCTGATTTGTTACTTATCTTGTCGATTTCAATGATTTTTCCGAACACAGTAATCAATTATTAGTCTCCATTCGGCATAGAAAATTTTCTGCAAACGAGATTCTTTCATGTAACCCTTATATTGCTTTGTTTCGTAAATAATTTTGCATTTTATGTTCTTTGTAGACATCCACATCGAGTAGGTATGAGATACTCTTCTCTCAACTCCCTCCAATTAACTTAGAAGTAACTACACCAATATTGATTGATGTATCTTCATATGCATAAAGTATTCATGTCTGTGGAGGACGAACTTTATGTCATATATGCCTTTAATAGACGTTTTTGAGATAATTTAACCGCTAAATACATCAAACGTACTCGAGGTTGACGTCAAATCGAACCGAAGGGCTGTTACTTCATTTATCCTCTGAGCATGAACAGGATGAATATGTATAAGTATAGATTGGGTTCAATGGTAAACTGTTTTCAGGTCAAGCGAATAAAATAACTTGTCCAATGAATATGGCGGACATATTTATTTCATTAACAATCATTCAAAAATGTGCTTGTTTGTAACCTACTCTCAGGTTGAAGAGTGACCAACTGTTAACCCAGAAGAGGACGAGTTAGGAATTAACTTTCCCTATCCCTTTCGAAACTTTCCGAACTCTTCGCCTTTCATTCAAAAAGTCATTTTACTCATCGGAAATTAGGCAGTGTTTAGAACCCCACTAACGTGTATAAACCAACGTTGTTGTTCAAAACCAGCTAAACCTGACACGATAATGTACCTATCTCACACTATTTCAGTACCGAACGTATGAAAAAGATAAAAAGATATGGGTACTCACTTTATCCATCAAAACCCCAATCCTCTTCAATAACCAAGGTCTCTGTATTTTCCAAATACAGCATCTGTCGCACACATCAGGACCAGTCCATTATTATTTCAGTGAGTAATCCAAACATTGCCTTCACAGAGTGGTTCAAAAAGGCTCGAACACGTAAAGTTTTTTTTCGAAGGGGACACAACATTTTACACATATTTTTCAACCTCTGCCTTCAAACCTCTAGCGAGGGGGTGTTACAACCCTAAAATTTCAAATGAAAAGTGGGGCCGAGTGATATACCTATCATGTGGAAGAGTACAATATTATCTTCTCAATGTTACCCAATTCATTGAATTGTACCCAAACATACAATGCAAAATTGGCGTTAAGAACATCAACCCGATAATTTTGGTACTGATGAAAAATAATGAGTTTTGGGATTTAATCATCAAAATGAATTGAAATATTTCTGAATTGATTCATTCCAAAGAAAGCAAGATTCAATGCTGACATTTTTCGTTACTATCAAATTCCCCCATTATTGTTTCTTTTTTTGTTGGGAAAATCTGCAGATGACTGAAGGAAAATAATTTAGGTGAACGTCAATAAAATCTCTATTGTATGGAAGTGAATTGATCACATTGTCAACTCTTGTTAAAGTAACGTCTCAATAAATCCATTCAACAACTTGTTCACTTTTCATTACAAAGCATCGTTACAATAAACGAACATTAAAACCTACCACTTATTGTAATTTTTCAATAATCCAAAATACCCAAAACTAATTTGTGTTTTTCATCAGTTATAAAGTTATTAGGTCAATGTTCTAAACGCCGTTTTGCGTCAATTCTCCAAGTAAATTTCAATAAATAGGCTAACGTAAGAAAGATAATTTTGTGCCCTCTTCACATGATGTATCACTCAATCCAACTTTCCATTTAAAATTTCAGGGTTGTGAGAACTCCTTGCTGGGGGCTTGAATGCATATGATAAAGAATATGTCCAAAATGTGCCCATTTGCTTTAAATCACAAAGGAAAGAAGCTCTGTATGGGGCATTCTTCGTATTCACTACCAACGAAACCAAAATTATATTTTTCACCCCTACGTTGGTAAATGATATTTACCAATGATGACAAAAGTCACATTTGGTATTGATTTGGACTTCCATTGTCAATGTTATCAACTCTATTGAAACCTGTTGCTGAGAACGAAAGGATGAAAATATAAAAATACAAATCAAATAATGTAACCAAATCCAAACAAATAGGTTGAAATGGATTTTTTGTTCGATATTAAATATTAAAATCAAAGAAAATGATGTTGTGACAAGAAAATTGAGATATCAAATATTGGTCAAAAAATGTAAATGAAGGAATAAATGAAATGATATGAACCAATGTTGAACCCAAGTTTCAATTTGAGAAGTTTGTCCATCCTTTGGATAAGTGGTTCCCACACATTACGGATTTATACGCTGGGGTGACTGAATGCATCGTTGTCGAGAATGTTAGCGGCTTCCTTGAAATTCCTCTTGAACCAGTGCTCCTCCTAGTGTATGACCTCGGCTTCAAACCATTTAATATTGTGATGATTTGTACCAAAATGCTCCGCTATTCCTGATTTCGTGGTTTCTCCTCGTTGTATGTTTTTCTTGTGTTCGCCCATTCTCACTTCTAATGGTCTTCTGGTTTCTCCGATGTAGAATTTGCCGCAGTCGCATAGTATCCGGTAAAAGCAGTTGTTGGTGTCGCTGTCGGTGGTCGAATTTTTGAAAGCTGGCTGCGTATTGTGTTTCCTAATCGAAAACAGACTCTGACGTTGTATTTCTCTCCTATCCTTTTGATCCTCTCTGAAAGTCCTATCACGCAGGGAATGGAAAGATTTTTTTCTTCCAATGTCTCCTTGGAATTCCTTTGGTTCGTCCTTGCCAATGTCTGATTCGCTAGCTTCTTCGAGTAGCCGTTCTTCTAAAGATCCTTTCTTAAGGGGTTCATTTCCTTTGTCGTTACTTTCTCTGGTGTAGCAGATATTGATGGCCCTGTCATTCAGACTTGACGATTCCCCGCTTCGTAGATTGATAGTGGTTGGATTGCTCATTCAGGGATTACCCAGTATGCGTTGGTTTCCTGTAGACCGGTGTTTCCCATACATTTCTGGTCCTCCTCACCTCCACGTCGAGAAACGGCAGTTTGTTCTCATATTATTTTCCCATTGTGAACTTGATGATGGGCCTCACGTTGTTCAGGTATTCTAGAAAGGCATCCAATTCTGCATCTTCGTGGTTCCATACTATCAACGTGTCGTCGTTAATAATATAGAAAATTGAAGTCCGAACCAATACAACCAGCAAGGAACCTTATCAGACACAATCAAGCAATTGGTGACATTTGTCGAAGCTCCAAAAAGGGGCATGGCCCAGCTCTTCGTGTTGACTGACAGTCATTCGATATCTGAAGTTAAGCAACGCCTAGCGCGGTTAGTACTTGGATGGGTGACCATACATTGAAATACCGTGTCGAAAGCCCGTACAGCTGCAGCGGAATAGCATATCATAGCTCGCAGGCAATATATCAATGAGCACAAGATATATTGAGGATATGCCGTCCTTCGAAGGGGACGTGAAGCCGTCGGTCCCGAGTCCATGGATGTTGGGCTCGTTAAAGATCCCTACCTCTGGCTGGAATACCAGAGGGTTCGGCAAAATTTCCGGTTGGGGGAAGTGTGCTCACCGGCGTCGGTGATTGGCCTTGGTAGCGGAAATAGGCCGACGTTAAATAAAGAATTAAAAAAAAGGCTCCGAAAAGTAGTTTTTGCAATGCAATTGTATTGAAAATAATCTTACCATTATTCATTTGACTCGTGTAATCTGATGTTCAATTTCATTAATTCATTGATTGTTTTCTAAAAAGGGTGATATGATTCAGATCCTTTCTGCAATGGATTCAAACGCAATATGTTAAATAACTGAAACGCAAGATAACACCAATGAAATATGATCGAATGAGCACTAACTTATCTTGTCTTTCAAATATCCTTATTCTCCTGTTCGTGTGAACAAATAGAATGTTAACATATTCCAATCGATAGTAGGGGTACTAATGTTGATAATTCAAACGATAGGGAAATCCTTTTTTCAATTCCAAGAATTTTTTTCCATACAAGAAGGTATAAACGATGAGGTAAAAGTTGAAATTTTTTGTAGAGATTAATTACCCTAACACCAAACTGATATTATTTGCATTAACAGTTTGCTGATAGAGTATTTGATCTTTACAAAAAGTTACATACAAAAAGATGTTCTGTTGTCCTCTTACCAGTGGAAAACTGGGAACTCAAAATTTGTGCAGGCGAAGAATCGACGAAGTCTCACTGTTGGGATTCTAGAACCATCTAACAGACTCAACTACCGATCATAGGGTTTGGTACCACGAATTTATATTATTACCACCACCTACTACCAGATGATTATGAAACGATCACAAACTATTTCCGAGTATACAGTGTGTCTCAAAAGTCCCCTTCACCCCTCTCATCAAAACCTTGGACAAGTACAAAAACGTCGAATTAGGGAGATAACAAAAACGTCAACCTATTTGACAAGTTTCCAGAGGCGGAGCTTGAATTCTGAATCTTAGTATCAACTGTTTCAATTCATTACAGCTTTGCGTTTTTAAAAAACGAGTTGTCAAACTGACATAAACAAACAAAATTAGTATCATTGGTAGGTTTTTTCGATACCTTTCAAAAGAGATGTCGCTAGCCTTAGGGTTCCATTTAAAATTATTGGTCACAATGGCCTTGTGACGTCATCTTTGCCGATTTCGTCATCTGTTATCACTATTAGGGAAGTTCACAACCTTCAATATTCCGTTTCCAAATTTCATTTGTTTGTGTAAAATCGTTCCAAAGATAAGGGGACTTTTGAGAAGCACTGTATACTTCGTTGAAGAATCTCAGACTCTCAACGAATTCAGAAATGACCGATACTCGATTGGAAACTTCTGAAAACTTCCTTTGGGGGAAAATTTACGCAGTTGGATATCTGACAGAATCAAATAATAAAGATTGCCTAACATATCTTCGGAGCACGATATCAACTCGAAAATGGAACGATGAATTCGTTATTGTGTTCTTCATTGATGATTGATAGTATCACAAGTCAAACTTCGCTATTCGATGAAATCAAACGAAATTGTTTCAGCTTCCAGAAATAATTAAGAATCACTTTTGTTGAAACCAGTTCCTAATTAGGGTTGGGAAGTATTTTTTTGAAATGATGAAAATAGGGTAAACATTATTAAAACACTCATAAACAGGATATCATCTTAGAATGTACAGAAAATAGTTGATAGTTGATAGTTTTACATGCAGCAGATACTTTTCTAAACTGAGGGTTGAAGCGATAAATTCTATGAAATATTTATGAAACAGAAATGTTTTTGTATCTTTGACGCACGGTGTAAACTTGAAAATCATATGATGAACTGTTATATCCTTCAGAGGAGACCCGTGAGATAAGCGCAATCGAAATTGTACTGGAAATAAAGGAAAAAATGATTGCAGACGTTTAGAAACAGGTTATTATTTATTTATTTATTTATTTAATAAACGGGCAAACCCCTCTTTACAAAATATAAACAATATACAATATGAGAGACAATATAAAAACTAAAGAAATATAAAAAATTATATACATAAAAAGATGTTTCTAGAGTATCAATCGAAATATGCTCCAAGACCTGGGAATAATTGTATGTACCCTGGTATAAGCCCATTTTATAAGCAATACATCTCAAAAACCTGGTTTGTACACGCTCAAGATGATTTATATGAATTTGGTAATAAGGATTCCAGACAGAAGAGGCATATTGGAGACAAGAATATATGAGTGTTGAATTTACATGCTGAACAAATGTAAGTTTTTCTTCGAATAATACTCCAAGGTCCTTAACAACCGATTCTCTTTTGATGATCTTATTATCAATATGATAGTCATTTTGGATTATGGAATTCGCTCTACTAAAAGTAATACATTGACATTTATCAGGATTCAACAACATACCATTTGATTCAGACCATTTTAGCAAGGAATTGAGATCTTCTTATAGTTTGTTACAATCAGTTGGTTTTGAGATGTTTGTATATAGTTTTGAATCGTCTGCAAAAAGGAGAAATTCACAATTTTCAAAAATGGCACCTATGTCATTGATAAAGATATTAAACAACGGAAGACCCAAGTGTGATCCCCGGGGAACTCCTGATGTGACAAGGACAGGATTGGAAACAAAATTCTTAATTGTAACTAACTGATGTCTATTGAAAAGGTAGCTATTACACCAGTTTGTTAACCATGACGGTAAGCCAACGGCAGACAACTTGCTGATTAATACGTTGTGGTTCACTTTATCAAAGGCTTTACTGAAGTCAGTATAAACAGAATCAATTTGACAATGTCGTTTTGATACAGTAATAAGTTAGTTACTGTTGATCTACCACCTACAAAATCATGTTGTTGTTCAATAATTAAGTTTTTACAGTAAAAAGAAATATGACTCACTAAGAGTTGTTCAAATAATTTTGGTATAGCAGAAAGTTTGCTTATTGGTCTATAGTATCCAATTTCTTTCTTAGATCCATTTTTGAAAACTGGCGTGACAAAACTATTTCGCTAGGTAGTAGGAAATATTTGATTTTCCAGTGATAAATTGAATGAAATTTCTAACGGTTTGCTCAAAGAATAAACACACCTTTTCAGTACATATGAAGGAATCCCATCTGGTCCAGAACTCAGATTGTCTCTCAATTTAATTATTCCATTGAAAATTTCTAGAAGGTTAATTTTCAATGTGGGAATCGATACAGTATTAGCTGGATTGAAATTTTCATAGTGAGCAACCTCAATATTGCTATATACACTCCCAAAATGTTCAGCAAACAAATTCACAATATCTGCGCCACAGTTGGCTGTTATATCATTGTATGTCATGGTGTTAGGAATTCCATGATCTCTTTTCGAAGAATTGATATAGTTCCAAAAATATCTGGGATTAGTTGAGATGTTATTATTATATAGAATGATTACAATATAACAGTATACAAATTCCTTAACGGGGTATTGAATGAGTTAGGGCCAATTGTAAATACTCCAGTGAACTGTGGTTCAAATGAAACTCAGTTCAGTTGCCAAGCAACAAACGATTGATTCTATTGGCTGATGCTTATCAACTGAACCGAGTTCACTTGAACCACAGTTCATTGGAATATCTACAACTGGCCCTGAGTCGATAAACTCAGTTCCAATTAGCAGATGGTGTTTACCGTAGGAGACGCCATCTACTGGAATCGAACGAATCACAATAAACACCATCTGCTAATTGATTAGAATTCAGATTTTGTTCCATAGGGACACAAGATTCGAGGTCATTTTGAGAACCCTGCCGAGTGCCATAATAAAACTCAGGCGGGTTGAAACTGTTATTTGGCATTGGATTTGATTATTGAGATTCTGATCATACATATGGTGAAAACTGAAGCAATTCAATAGAGTGCAGGGAAATGGGGTGGTTGATATCATCATTCAGCTAAACTCGCTGAACTTCTTTGGGATCATAATAATCTCTACAGAAAAAAAAACACTGGAATGGTCCTTTTTTACTTTATTTTTATAATTTTTATAACTTCTTCAATTACCACTGGAATTTCACATATTTTTCGTCTCTCCCAGAGTATTATTAACGATTTCTTTGAGATGACTTTAATGTCAAAATGATCTATTCGAAGGAGATGACAATAGGTAGTTACAAAATATGTTCTCATATTGATTGAGTAATCTTGTAATGGGGGCAAACGAACTCACTTAAATTATTCTCTCAGTTGCAATACTTTATTTTTCGAGAATAGTTGAAACAAATTCACAAATTGATTATGGAAGATTCCGAGTGCTCTCAGAATTATATGATTTGAGAAACATTTGCCAATCAGAATTCTAGAAATGAATAATATCATTCTTGGATATTGCGGTTAGACAATCAGAAGTTTGAATCAAAAGTTTATTATTGTCGAATAGATCTTTCAGGTCCGACTGTTTTTTATAGATGATTACCTAAACATACCGCTATCCTTTTCGAATGATCACACTGTACAAAAAGTATAAGAGTATCTGAATCATGCGAGCATGGTATACGAATATGGCAATTTTCAGTCAAGTCAGTTATTTGTCCGTCCAAACACATTATTCAACTGAAACCGGTATGAAGAAATTCAAATCGGCTCGAGGCAGAATATGAACAAAGAATCAGCTGTATAGTTGAAGAATTATCAGGATGCTGCTCAATGATGTAGGCAACAATTCGTTTTATCACAATAATCTTAGGTCAAGTGATGGCAAAACTTGGCAATCATTTTAAATTCCATTTTCTCCGAAAAGAGGAGGCCCTGACATTCAATTTTGTTTCATGAAATGTAATGATAAAATCATTATTCTATGTCACGAAAACTGCGCAATAAAGATTGGAAAGCAATATACTTTGGAAATACTGTTACTGTGTGTTTTTCACGTACAGATTCATATGAAAGAGAAGCCCTGTAATGTTCAAAGAACACCGTGTGTATCAAGGGACAGAAGATACGAAATATTAAAATTACTTCAAATTTTTGAAGTTTGAAGTTCTATTGAAAAAAAAAATCCCTGAACCCGAGTGCTTCGATAAGTCTCCATGCTCACAACAAAGGGGTGGGAATTCTGCACTCGTTGGGTCGTCCATGTTGCTACTGCCAAGGGTGGAACGGTTGAAAAAATTCAGTAGAGCACCGACCCTTCTACGGTGTTCCAACGAAGTCAGCGAGTCCGTGAATGAAGATACACAATAATAATGCCTAAACGCAAGTGTACCTTTATTTTGAAACAATTTTGTTGTTTAGTAAGTCTTGTTCACTTAACTATTTTGTGTTTAGTGCTCTCATTATTTTTTATTCCATCTTCTATATTGAAAAACTTGTAGAACACTTATTATATTAAAATACTTTGAAACGCTGAACTGTAGGCTCAAGATAAGGGTTTACTGCACCGCCAGTACTCCGTTATCTTATAGTATTTTTCACAGTAAATGGTATTGGCTTATTAACTGCAATAAACTACCCGATTTAATCCCATTGTGTAGAAAATCATCTGGTAAAAGATGCAAATGTACTACAGGGTCGAACTTAGAAATTTGAATTTTGCATAATGTAGGAGATATACAAGTAATTTGTTTGAATGTTACAATTCTATTCTATATTTAGTTTAGTGTCGCTATCGCTATCCTCATCTAAATTAATTATAATTGGCGCAATTGATTTTACAGAAAGGTATGAGTTTTCAACATTTATAACATGACTAACAGAACTTTTCCAACTCTCGGTAGGAATGTCATTCATACAGTTCCTAATTAATTCTACCACACTACCACTTAAAGTCGGAGAAGTATTTTTTCCGCGCACGCTCGATTTAAGTTGGTGCCACATAAGCTCTATGGGATTGAATACGCAGTGGTAGGGAGGTAGAGAGGTATGTCCCAATTCCTCTGCAATTGTATCACAAACATACGTTTGACTGCAGCACTTGTAAAAGTTCTTTTCTTGTATAATTTTCCTCAAAATATATGTCATTTGCAGCCATGAAGTTTTGAATCTCCAATTTCGTATTCTTTGAGCCAGGAATTTTTTGCAATTGTCGACTAAGATAGCTTGCGTTGTCCATTACTATAACGCTGTTTGGCGGAATGTTGGGTAACAGACAATTTTCAAACCAATCTTCAAAAAGCTCTGCTGTCGTATTTTCGTGATAATCAACACAAGAGTCCTTAATATTTTTGGCAGAGAGCCACATAGCGTTTGGGATCCAACCATTTTCTGATCCTGCGTGTAATATTGTGATTTTGTTTCCTTTATTTGATGGTGCTTTTGTTTTACACTCATCAGAGGAATCAGACCATCCTTTGGAAGGGGTGTTATGCGTGTCAAACCACGTCTCGTCGAGGTAGAGTATTGGCCGATTTCCAGACCGGTATTTTCTTATTGACGTTACATATTCAGAACGCCAGTTTATTAAACGTGTGGATTCCATTATTACTTGTCTCTTGTCAATTTTGCGATATTTAAAGCCCATTGCAGACAGAGCTCGCCAAAGAGTAGTGAGGCCACAGTTGATGTGAGTTTCGTCATTGATGAGCCGCTGTTTCAGACTTTTGATTGTAGGGACACGCTGCTCATCGTACATAGTGTAGATTTTTCGCCTCATCAAATCTTTTTCCCAGTCGTCTAGACTTTTTGTGACACCGGAATCTTTACGCTTTTTTCTTGATTCCATGGAATTTTCAACAATTCGTCTAACTGAAGTAAGAGGCACCTTCATCAAATTACTGGTTACTTTTGCTGCAGCACCCGCGTTATATCCTTGCTGAAGTAAGGAACTATACACATTTTTTATAATGATTTTCGCGTCACAAGATAAGTGATTCTTCTTTAACGAACTACTGGAAGAAGCACTATTACTTTTTATCCACGGAAGCCACATACTGCCTATTCTGTACGTTGGGGTATAAAATCTTTGCTATTAATGTCTGTAATAACAAATTAATGTTATAAAATTATTGCACGCCGTAACACAAGTGAACACTTCCAATGAAATACAAAGATTGTAATGAACAAGAAGTGTAAGCTGTAATCCTTCACAATCCCTCTCTGAGAAACAAAATTACCTGAATCCGGTCCTTACATTTATGATGTGCATCTCGAATTTTACAACTTAAGGGTCTAATTGGTTTTATTATAATCCTTCAGTCAATACCATTTATTGTGAAAACTACAGTTGTTTTCGCTATATTTCACGGTTAGACAAGAAGACAAGGCCGCAATGCGTTCATAGAATATAATACCCTATAATCCTCATACAACACTTATGGAATCTATTAAAAGCATTTTTCAATCGAAATTTTCTGGTTAATGCTGTACCATCCTCATCATTTCGGATGATGCCGTACCGTTAAGCTATGCCCTTCGGATATCATGAATGATGATGCATAATCTCCTCTCTTGATTGGAGTAATGCGTATTTTACAGTGAATAGAAGATGAGCTTTGATCCCACTTTCACTTACCACAACAGATATACAATGCTTATGTGAATCCTGTGCACTTCCTCCACACGAACTTGCAAATTCATTGTATCTAGTTTAACAACTACTTCCTTGAGTAAACTGAGCATTGGCGTGCTCATTTTCTAATTCACTTCGTCGTAGGTTGCAGAATACGAAATGGGACGTTTTTATAATCAAAATTGCCAATGAACATATCAGTTTTTAAATTCGATCAGACACGCAGTTATTCAATGTTACCGTTGCAAACGACCACGATTCGAAAATATTTAACATATTACCGCATGTTCCACATAGTCATTGCACATCAGTCATACATTTTATTATTATTATTATCATGGCATGCGAATGACTTCATTGGGTGAGCTAGGTGAAATAAAACACTTTTCATTCTCTAACAATTTTTCGAAAAACACACCCCTTTCGAGATATGAATGATTGAATCTCGAAAAATTACAAAATTACCCACATTCAAAAAATGGGATCTCCCCGCCCACCAAATATTTTTTACCATCTTTACGCACAAAATAATCTCTGAGAGTTGTACTTGAACTTAATTTTTTTTCATTCGAGCCCCTTTACATTCATCAGGTGAATTTTGCAATTGAATTTTAATGAAATCTTGCGGAATTTTATGATATTTGATAATATACCATGACTAATACTCGATCTGAAAACCTCCCTAATATATTTTCAGGCTGGAATAAACACTTTCTGTTCTTTCGAATAAATGCACCCATTTTGAGTTTTAAGTAATTTAATGTTTTTAAAAATACCTAAAAATTATTATTTTCAAAAAAATCACATCTCCATCTCTATCAAAAATTTTCATCTGGTAGAAGTGAAGATGTGATATTATTCAAGCATTTTCGAAATCCACTCACTTATTTCTCAAATTTTTTGAAATAATGCCGGAGAATAAAAATTGTTCATTCTTGCCAAAAAATGATATATTCATGTAGTTTCCAGATCGATCATTTGTCAACCCTTATATACCCACCACTAAGAAAAGCAATATAAATATATATAAAAATAAATATAATATATAAATTCAATTGCGATAAATGAAAAGGGATTTGACTGAAAAAAAAGTTCAAGTCTCAGATATCATTTCGCGCATAAGGATGGTATAAAATATTTGGAAGAATTAGAACCATAATTTTTTGAAAATGGAAAGTAATTTTCTTTTCTTTTCTTCTTTTGATCATTTATATCTCGAGAGGGGCGCGTTTTTTGAAAGAATGTTGAAAAATAGTCTTTTATTTTACTCAGATCACCTTAAGATATCATTCTTGTAATGTTATTGAATTTTGAATAAATTTTACGATTTTTGTGTCAATAACAAACTCACAACCGTTTGGATGAAAAAAAAATGTTATTCAAGTTTTTCATAGGCAATGATGAAAATATACGAATCCAATGGGCCAACAGGCGTTGAACGCTCGCTCATAGGAAGGTTTTTATAAACAGTACTTGCTGAAGGACTTCGATTGAACTCGATAGCGTTTGTTTTGTAAAAATACCATAAATACCAGTGATGTCATGGAGCTCCGTATCCGTAACGTAACCGAAACTATCGGATATCCGAAATAAAAATATATTCGTAACCATATTCGTTAAAAACAATTAGGATACTTTCGGATAAGGGCGGCGACTAAATAAAACATAATGACAGTTGGCTGATTGTGACACCAAACGATAACCTAGACTAGATAGAACCTAGAAATGAAACCAAATTATTTCATACTATTTTCATTTCACTTAATCTAATATCCGTATCCGAAACCAACGGATAATCTTAAATAATCACATATCCGTTACCCTTCCCGAAACCGATATAATTATATCCCTATATCCGTATCCAGATCCGAAATTTCATATCCTTAACATTCCTGATAAGTACCACAACTACTACGAGTATTATTACTCATCGTTTCCGAAAGAAGACATTAAATTAATTTTTGAATATAATCAGATAAAAATAAAATATTGTCGAGAGTCACTGATATACAGTACTTTTCTCTAATGCCCCCCCTTTCATTACTTGAACGGGTCAACCCAAATAATTGATGTATCACAGGACCCCCCTTTCCATTTAATTTTTTTTCAGGTAACACCCAGTCGCCATCATCTGTCAATTCAACTCCAAAATATGGTATTTATGCATCAATTTCATCATACCAAGTTTCGATTTAGTTAACCCGTTCAAAAATAAAATGGGGGCGGGACATTAAAGAAAAGCCCTCTATATTGACAACTTGAGGGACTGAAATAAAAGTATCTTCATTCCTCTTCAGAATATATTTTGTATAATATTTTTCGTTTCACCTAGCATACGTTGATTGTTTTCAAATTTCCATTTTGTTTCAGGTTCTACATACGAAGATTGACTCTGAGCATGTAATGAGAAAAAGAAGCGCTGACCAGTCCCTGAGGATTTTATTATTTTATGACCAAAGTGTTTACAGGTATGTTTAACTGCGTGTTCTATAACTGCTTTGAGGATCAAATGTGATAAGAATCAGATTTTTCTCAAGCATTCTTTCTCTAGCACCAAACTTGTAGTTGCTTGTTGCGACCCTTTTGAAATAGTATTCAGCGGACTCCTACAAACACTGAAAAAAATGTCAGTGAAAATCACGGTTGTGCTGATTGAAATCAAGTGATTGAAATCACTATCAAAATCATGATTCAAATCGCTTGATTTTTGAAATTAAAATCATGATTTTTGTTTTTTTTATTCAGAACCAGATAACATAATATAAAAGTTTTCTCGAAAGGAGTATCTGCTTTCAGCAAAAACAACAAAAAGAAGTACATAATTCCAAATTCTTAAACTAAACGTAAAACACCCAAATTTTATTACTGTATATTTTCAGTCTATTCATTTTCGTTACACAATTTAAACAAAAACACGAGTTTTCCTCCTTTTTCTATACAATCTGTTTCTAATATCCGAGTGTACAACTAGCGAAATGCGTGAAATTGTTGGGCAACGTCAATTTATAGGTTGAGAAGGAAAACAAGCCTCGACAGGAATATTCTTGCAAAAAGCACAACAAACGCGTTCGTGTTCCTGCCTCACTCGGCACTGTATAGCGAGTGTATAGGACAGAAGGAAAACAAATCGCGACAAGAATTTTCTTGCAAGAAGCGCGACAAATGCGTTGTCACAAGTTTTTGAGCCGCAAATTGTATTGAAATTTTCAGACTTATACATTCAAATAATCGAAAATAATTTCAAATAATCAAAATGTTCAAATTTTATATTCGAATTTGAAAAATAAAAAAAATTAAATATATCGTGTTTTTTTTTGATGAATCTCGTTATATACCCGTCATTGTTGAAGTAACCTTCTCACACTAAACTCAAAAAGCACTTTATTCTGGATGGAGATGGTTAATGGATTTACAGCCGATTGCACCGACTTTTTCTTATGAGACTATTAACGAAAGACTTCAGGTTAGGTGAGGGTTTATAACTGGGTGTTCAATAATCTCTTAAACTTTGGTGCAATCGCTGCAGTGCGTTAACTGGCCATTAATGGCCCATAAGCTTAATGCTCCCATAAGATAAAGTCGGTGTAATCGATTGTTAGTCAAGTTCCGTCACATACATTTTGTCGAATATTTATTCCTTTATTTAGCACAGCATAGGCTAATGTCGAAATATTCAAACAATGAATGAAAATTATAAACAAATGGGCACACTCACAAATAATAAAATCAATTACTTGTATATTCGACATATAAAAGTGGGTAACGGAGGTAGGAATATTGATACAGATACAAAGTAACAAATACAATACTTTCGAAACTTCAGCATAGCTATGGGATAATTAAACCCAAAAATGATAATGAAATCATTCGCCCATTATGTGCATTTTCAACTTTCTTTTGAATTGAAATATCGAATTACAATCCTTGATACCATCATCCAAATTATTTAAAGCCAACATTCCTGCATGATAAATCGATTTTCCAGTACATTTCTTATTTTTGGTTCCTACATGGACATTTTTGTTGGTTCTGGTATTATAATTGTGATGATTTTCATTATAAGTTATTTTTCTGCTCAAGTAGTCCGGAGATAGATGGTTATGCATCTTATATATCAGTACCATTGTATGGTAGTATAGTTTTTTAACGACATCCATTTCAATTCTGTCAACACGTTGACTATTGGTGTGTCTCTTGGTACCCCCAGTATAACTTTTATGGCTCTATTTTGTTGTTTTTGAAGTCGATTCAGCTCGTTTATATTTGCCAAAATAGTAATGAAGAACAAGAAGTTAGATGTGGTAAAACTAATGTGTTGTGTATTGTAGTTTTCGACCATCTAGATAGGCTTAGTGATACTCTCACCAGAAAATTGACATTATTGAACATAGGAAGTCGTTTCTGTTATTGGACAAGCTGTATCAAGCAATGTCAAGCAGCTTTCTTCGAGAGTATGTTCTGGATGGGTAACCGTTACTTGGATATATTTTCCATTAAAAAAATCGATCATTGCTACATCCCTTTTGTCATTTCTCATAATCAAACGTAAACATTCATAGCACTTCAACCAAGTGTATATCACATATTGGGAAAGCAAGTTACTTTTTTTTTCGCTTTTTCGGAAGTTCGAGATAACGGCTAAGTAATTGGCTAATTATTTGAACGAGAAATATTCTTATTGGTTTCGAGAAACGACGTGTATTGTATCCACCTATATTCCTTGACGTATTGACATAACAAATACCACTACGAGTGATTATAATAGGAATAATATGTTCCGCAATCCCTCAGATTGTTGAAATTCGTTCATCATGAAAACAAGTTTCCAACTGGAATCGAACTTTATCGATCGAATTCTAAATAATAACAGTGTTTAATATTTTATATCATTTGTAGGATACACACATATTGCAACGACTTTTACACGTCGCCTCACAAATCAAATATTTTTACGAATTTCTATAGAATTAAATCAAGCATCGTATTGAAAAAGTTGATGACGGATAATTAGTTGGCTTGGTGTCACAAGTCATGAAATTGCACTCTGCTCACAGAGTTAGAGATAATTGGGAATTCATTCTAACTAATTGAATAAAAATAATTTTCAATTATTTTAATTCATTGATTTCAATTCAATGAATTCTCAATTGTGAGTTCTGATTTTTTCGATGGATTGTGAGTTGGTTTTCGTGTCTTGAATTTAAAATTAATGGAGCCTCAATGTCTTCAAGTCATTTCAAAAACTGACAAAAAGTCTCTAAATCCCCAGATTATTTTTAGTTGAAAATGAGAATATATTGAAGCCACAATTCAGATTTCCATTTTTTCAGTTTGATAAGAAATCGGTCGTCAATATTTCTAAGGTCTTCATACCTTTCCACATTCTGAATCACCCTTTTTTGAGTTGCCGCTGCACGCACATAGGTTGATCTATCCGATCTAGTCGACCAAAAGGGAATCTCCAGAAGTATACCGATAAAAAAAAATCCTATCCTAGCGGAAAGGCCTGGGAATAATAACCTGTCTTTTTTATCTCACAAAAGTGATCGGAATTCAATAGTCGATGGTAGTGTATTGTAATTGTAAATACATTTTACAAACTTATTATTTTCATGTTACAATTATGGTTTTGATAAAATATATACGGATTCTACTTTTTCGGTTATAGTACCTAAGGTCCTAAGGGATAGTTACGTATTCCACAAGAGTTGTTTCAGTTCAAAAAAATTCCTAGGTCCACAGAAAACAATATTGTTAACCACCACCTTTTACTATCAAAACTGTATAAATATGGAATCAGAGGCTCAGCTCTCGATTGGATTACTTATTTTTCAATTGATCGTTATCAATTTGTCCAAATTTCAGGACGTATCTCCGGAAAAATAACACGAATTGCTTCTAATGAAAGAATTATTGATATTGGGGTTCCACAAGGATCAATCTAGGGATCAGTTTTATTTTTGCTCTATACAAATGATCTCGAAAGTTTTCTGCCAAATAATCCTATTATGATGTACGCTGATGACACCTCTGTGATTGTTAATAATAAGTTTAAAATTGAAACTCGCTTAAAAGCTGAACCTTCACTTCCATAAATGAATGGTGCAGTTTGAACTATTTATATCTGAATACCTCTAAAACACAAATCGTTAAATTCCACAACTGGCAGAGAAATTGTTTCCCTATGTCTGTTGATGTTAATAACATTCTAATCGGGAACGTCAATGCAACAAAATTTCTTGGATTGGTGATTGACGAAAACATTACCTGGAAGGGTCATTGCTAATATCTCACCAAGAGGTTGAATAGTTTGTGTTATATATTCATATATTAACAATATTCTCATTGTACCTATATGAATGTGCATCTATGTTCATAAAAACAAAAATAAATTTTTTAGGAATGAAAATTTACATAATGTAAATACCCGCCACAAAAAGGATTTACACATTCCATTTTGTAAATGTCTCCTATAACTCCCCTAATAATATAGGTTTGAGAATCTACAACAAATTGCCCAGAGAAATAAAATGTGTTAGTGAAAGCAGTAGATTTAGTAAAGTTCTGAAAGCTTATTTAACCGATAAATGTTTTTATTCATTGGATGAGTATTTTGGTGATATGACTGAGTGGTGAGATAGTTTTCTCGTTTTATCATGTATTGTATTTTGTTGAAAACTTTTCGTTCATACTGTATTGTGCTATTGGACTATTCCTATACATATATGTTGTATGTCTTTTGGGAAATAAATCATTCACTCATTCCCTTTCGCGTGAATATACATTTCCATGATTCGATTTCGTTTTATTATTTTGATTCAGACCTTTGTAATTCAATATTTGCGGCTCAGTTTATAATAATGTGAGGACGATCCATGACCTCGGAGAGTAACTTCCCTGAGCATTTCACGTGTTGCTTTGCGTCTCCCGAATACTGTCGGAGTCTGAATATAGAATACAGTATCAAACATTTTTCCTCCGTATGCCCTCATCTGTTTTTGAATCTACATTGTTTGATCACCAGATGGCCTCGGGAGAATTTCCGAGTTCTTGGCGTACAAAACGAATTAAATGATTTCATTCCAGAGGCTGAAACGGTACAAAAGCCAACGCTTCTGCTCTTGGCTACAGTTTTGTGATTTACCATTTTGCTCTGGAAGGCTCTGATTCAACCGCTGCCGTTATAATAATTTGACGGTAATACGCCAGATATGTCTAGAATGTAAACTGTTTCAGTATCTCAAGAGGATTGGTTTACTCACCGGTGTACCTCCTTCATACAAGACGTTCCATATGACGCTAGAGACAGAATGATGTTTTCAGAAGGCACGCACAGATGAAAAATGTCTGTAATTTTCAAAGGAAATCATTCTTATCGAAGAGTGTGAATATCTATTCATCACGAAGTTTTGATGTTTGCTCCGGACGAGAAAGAAGTGAAAGTATTCAGAAGCACTCTGGCAAATAATTCCATGTTTTTTCCTTATATTTCGATTCGAAATTCAGAATATCGAGATAGATGCCTTTGTTGGAATAGTTTTCCGGCATGATAGTGCATATACAAACAAATGTAAATCGTCTTTCCTCGAGAAAACATACTTGTGTTTTGCCAACATTCAATATCATCCCAGTTGATAGAACCCCATTCTGCCGAATCCACAACTATACGGCTCCCACATTATTCTCTTCAAACTCTGGTTTTCATGAGTAGTTGTAGGAGCTAGGAAAGATAATCTGTTTTACAAATACTTGCTTCTATGCACTAAACAAGGAATATCACCTGATAAATCGTTGCTCTGAACTGAAAATAGTGCTTGATTCGAAACAACATTGAATGCTTTTGACATGTACAATTATAGGTCAGCGTTCTCCCCTAGCCCTTCTGTGGGTAGCTGCTATATATGCGAAACATAAGCTGATAGCTTGCTATTTGCCCTCTGGTGAACCTCAAGTAATGGAAACGATATCGTCGATCGCTAAACTCTTCCTGAGCGTTCTAGTTTCTATTCGCGATAGAAAATGAGATCGCAGCGCCAGCCTGGGAAAACGCAGAACTGTCCATGGTTAGATTGCTATGTTTACATTTGCATGTGTATTTATGGGGCTTCGATGTCGTGTAGTTTTCAATTTCTTATTAATTCTTGTGTGAAAAGTGACTCGATTGACACTTGAATTCGTAAAGAACATTTCATTGACTAATTCGAAGGTTTTTCATTATAAAAATAAAAGTCGAAATGCTCGATGTTGTTTCCAGGTGAAACTTGGATTTATGAGCAATCAAGTCGGGTTTACTGGACGAATAGTGCACAATGTATTACTAAAATAACTGAAAATCACATCTTTATGTTGAAATATTTATTCAATGTACTTAAGCAATGATGAGGTATCAGAAGTGGCAGTTTTCAGCTGGTCGAAGTGATTCTCCCTAATTGGAGTTATGCATTATACACTAAATTATACGTTATCACTAATACCGTAGATATTGTATCAAAGATTAACTCGTTCACATCCAGAACTGAAAAACCACAGAAATTAAATTATACACTCACAATAAATGAAAAGAAGCAGTAAACCTCCCATTTATTTCACTGGATTATTTTCAAACTTCTTGAAAAATCGCTGCAATCGCTTTTGAAGCTCAAACATACACAAAAATCATTCATTGTTCCCGCACAAGTCGATAGGGGGCGTATCGCTTATTTTTTATCGCGAATCGAAAAAATTACATGTATTGTTTGTCAGTTCGTTGATTATAACCAGAATTTCCAGCGCTCCCTGAGTTAGAGACTAGTACTTGAAATATTCCCAGTAGTCAAGGTTAGGTTTTATATTATTTGATTCATATCTGTGGAGTTGTTCCAAAAAGGTGTGAACACAATTTTTCAATAGATTAATTCATTGTTTTCGTGCCTTTTATGTAGGGGTTTGAAAATGATATTAGTTCGAGCAGGCGTGAAGTCTCGAGCATAGATACAGTGAGAAACGTATTTGCGTGCGGTTTTAGACAATTTTAATACTAATGGCTTCCAAACAGCCGAGTGCGCCAAAGCTTAGAAGTCTGTTGTGAAGGCAAGTACGGTTTGAAAAGTATCAACTCTTCTGTTTGTTGATACGTGATTTCACCTCGGATTTCACCTCAATACAGTATTTCATTAACTCAATATTTCTTGCTTTCTTCAAAGTTTTGAAGCGACACTTAGCAGTGCAATCGGTCGGTGCTTGCTGGATATTCCTTTTCAACTCCTCTCCTTCTTAGGGACTGGCTGGACTCTAATTTTTTATCAGATGGAAAAAATATTCCAGGTTGAATGATTCGTCAGGGTATCAGTTCTGGGCATATTCCCATCAGCTCCGTTGACTTCAGTATTGATCCATTTATTACTCATGGCACTATTATGATTATTACGAAAGGTTATCTCAGGCATGCAACTATCGATAATGTTATTCGAGGGTTTTTTCTTAGTGAACCCCGTCTAGAATTGTCAGCATGCATGTTTGCGAATTTATTAGCTCTTAGCTTGTATAACTACTAGTATCACCATTGAGATTGATGATATTCTACTCGGTAGGTTATTCGGATGATGATTTCAAGCTGTAACTAGTTCAATTGGTTTCGGCCGTTCTTTAACAGAGTACTAAGAGATTTTCCGGGGAAATTTACAAAGAAAAAGGTTCACAAAACCGCGATACGTGTTTTGCTGTACAATAGCTTTATCAAGGAAGAATTGTCGTATTCCACGGGTTAAATTTTTTTAGGTGAAAATCTTCCATAAAACTAAATTATTATTGTCAATATAGGTTTTCATAGGGTATCTGACAGTTCTAATCGATATCGTATTTATTGTTGATTCACATCTCTACCTTACTTATACCGTGCGGACGTGAAGAGTCCGTCCTCTTTTAACTTCTGAAAGGGACTATATAATTGAGGTCAGATAAAACTCACGTAAGAAAGTCTCATTTGAAAAAATTCTGATTTTGAAACCAATTACGTTACTCAACACCTTTTGATGGAAAGGGGGTTTTGTTCGGGAGATACTTCAATTCTCTATCCAATACTAGATTGATTCCGCGAATTGGACCAGCCATAGCTGGGTTATTCTATTGTCAACCTCTTCACGTACAGCTGCAATTCAAAGACACTTTCACATACCAGACAGATGAAAATGAATAAAAAATTTAAGTTGATTTAGGAATACTTCATCTTCAATCACAGTTGGAATATTTCATGAAATTCAAAAATAAAATGGGGACGTTGGTTGATATATTGGGCCTATACTAACTAGTATATCCACCATTCTGATATTGGTGCCATACCTATCCCAATGAGATTCGTAGTCATTTAAATCAGATGAAATGAAACGTATCTATATAAAAACAACACGATAAAATTGAATTTTCCGCTAAAACGTAATTCAGAGGCATACACGACCGCGTACTACTGTACTAAAATATGTACTGACAGTGAAAACATTACTGTGAAATTATTTTGAAAATAGTCAGGTGGGGAGGGCTGGGTTGCCTTACCAGCCTGTAAAATACAAGTTTTCAGTTCGATAATATAAGCCGTTGAGAATTTTATCCATATTTGGATATTATTATGGTATCCACATAGCATATTCCATATGTGCACTACTGGATGTGAAGGGGTTAATCATCTTCAAACTAACGAAGAATATAATAACAATGGTTATTTATCTCAAAGGTCTTTCCAATTCATTTCGATAATTTCTTCCAACCTTCATGAAAATTATTCCTAGCTGCGGCATTGATAAAAATTGGTTCGATTTTCACTTCCAAATGTCTAGAAAATAGCTGAGGAAAACTATTGTTGAAATAGTTAAATCTGCTTGCTATTAACTCAGGAACGATCAATCCGATCCTCAAAAGTAAACCAGTGTTAGATATGATCAACAGACGAATTTAACTTATTGATACATATCTTCAAGTCCATTTGGTGTTCATTTCAGCTGAATAACTTTCCTTCTGTTTCAGGTTGGACGAAGAAAGATTCAAGCTGATCAATGTGAGTATATAAAAGTTGACGTTTCAGTGTATAAATAGGTATATCCTCCCAGTTATAATCGGGGTCAGATTCAATGAGAGATTCAAGAGAATAGATGATTGATAATCAAGATCGTGAGATTGATTATGCGTGGATAGTACAAGTTTGTTTTTCCAATATCAAGGTTTAGCGACTGAAATGAAATTAATTTATTCTTATTGATTCTGATATTCAAATAAGGTGTTTATCATCTGGAATACCACTCACATCCACATTACGAGTGAAAAAATAAAATAAAAACACACCTGATTCATAGCTACTGCTTGATTACATCACAATGAAAATAATTAGTGATTATCACGTATTTATCACATGTTCATCCAATGAGCCACATTGTATTTTTGAAAGTAGTGGGGGTCTATGTCATATGTTATGTTTTTTAATTCATGAAGCTGTTGTCTTGAAGTAAAGGTGAGTTTAAACAGCAAATAAAATAAAATAAGGAATAAAATAAGGAACAAAATAAAACAAAATAAAAAAGTTAAACATATATATCTTTATGGAAGCGTTCATGCAAGAAATAATATAAAATAAGAATAACAACAAAAGATCATCTTTCACTATTTCGTTTTATTTTGTTTGGAAACTGATATTGCGCATGACCGAAATATTTTCTGTTCTCAACGTTTCATGTTTCAAATTATTCTTCTTATCCTACAATAACAACCTAAAAATATCATTTCCTGATAATCTTTGCTATATGTGAAGGAATCAACATTCAAAAAAATCAACAATTAGGAAGTTAGTTACTGTAGCAACTGTCAAAACGTAAATGTGATATTCACAGAACACAAAAGTCATTGTCAAAAAAGCTGCAACTTGATTAGTTCATTCTTATTTCTTATTTTATTTCAGTCATCTGTATAAACACATGTTTTCTGGTCTTATTCTCGAATTATTTTAATTAGTTTTTTATTTTATTCTTATTTTATTTTGTTTGCTGTTTAAACTCTCCTTGAGTACTTGAAGAAATATTTAGGCTTCTTTTCCAGATA
This sequence comes from Zygogramma bicolorata, assembly GCA_032362365.1. Classification (NCBI taxonomy): domain Eukaryota; kingdom Metazoa; phylum Arthropoda; class Insecta; order Coleoptera; family Chrysomelidae; genus Zygogramma; species Zygogramma bicolorata. The sequence goes on along the minus strand of JAVJAQ010005583.1, from coordinate 2,607,155 downwards.
TGTATAAAATATATATAAAATAAATTGCAAATAGTCGTTTGTACCTGTATTCAATCCTCAAGAGGAAGCTGTTTCTATATAAATTCTGTATGTGGTCAATTTTCCTGACACTACAAGCGAACCTAATACAAGTGTTTTGCACTAATTGTGATTTGGTGAATTCTGATTAACGAAGAAAGATGTGCTAAAACGCATTACAACTTTGAAGTGGTTCTAGCAAAACCATACATGTCATGGTATTTTTTTTTGCTTCTGTGCTATTCAGTTGGTTAGGTTATTAAGCATTTGAATATTTGGAATTGTCAGTTGTTTACAAACCTCAAAGCTTCATGCCAGTTGATACAGCGATGCAATGAACAAAAAAAACTTGTCAGTAACGGGCATTCATATCGGGCAACCAGTTAACTATATTTCAGTCTCGATGAAATCCTCTGCCTTGGACGAAACTTGAAGATCTAAACTGAATATCCATAGCTGACAATTTTGTTTTACTTCAATGAGTCGCCGTTCTTGAAATCCAGATGATGATATAACTGAATTTTTCATTTATCTGTCTACCGAATTTCACCACATGATTACGAGTATTTTTTGATAGAACCATTCTGAAAGGAGACCACGAATTTCGTAATGAAGTAAAACATAGTGATTTCCATCTAGAGATACACCATTGAATCGAAATTAATATATCTGTGTTATTCCATTTGAAAAATAACGTTTTCACATTCATTTATTGCAGTTATACAGTATCAAAGTATTATCTTATTATTTTTTATTTCCGTTCATGAGAAAAACAATCTATTGTAACAATCGTTAAATGAAATTTGATTGAAACGCAATAATTCCTCTGAAGCGAGCAAAATTATCTTCTGAATTATCTGGATTGAAGGAGTTTTTCAATTAAATGACTGTCGTATTTCAACATCATATTAATTAATTGTTATTGCATTTCAGAATACAATATTGCCCGAGGCAGTGAGCTTTTGGGAAAGGGCGCTCTTCGTCAGAAGAACCGAAAACGTTATACGCTTGACGAGGTGAGTTGTTATTTTATAGGAAGTAAAAAGAATTTCAATCACTCGAAAATACTTAGAGTGCTTCAGATTGTAAAGAAGATACAGGGGGGATAATTTTTTTCTCGGGATGTGTTGAGAGTGGTACAAATGAATATACTCTGTTCCTCGTTCTCCTAGGAGAGATGGAGGGAGGGAGAGGCCTCCTGCAATGACTTATGCCATGCTATTGTCAAAAAATGAACTGAAGGCCAAACTCAGATGATTCAATAGTATTTTTTATTTCAAATGCAAAATGCTCATTTTATTATATCATATTTGCAATCCTTTCAGCATAGCTATTCATGACGAATGGGTATACAATATTATGTTATTCTAGATAATTCAATATTGCCACTGTTGTGTCTACAAAGTAATAATAATTATCCCTGGTGTCTTATTCTCGACAGGTTACCTTCTCAGCTTATTTTTTTCCAATAACGTTTTGAAACAAAAAAATATCACAGTTTCCTGTACGCTACTAAATGACACTTTTTTGTTAGCTATGGATTTTCACCAAGTATTGGCCAATTCAATTCAACGTTCTGAAAGTCTCGACTGTTCAGTAATGGCTATAATCGGTCATTAGAATTGAACATTGCGTAGGCTTCTGAAACGAAGACCTATGATTTATTGAATAGTATCGACTCTCGTTCTCATAAGTTGAGCAAATTGACTTCAAGCAACCCGAAATCAAGTATCTTGAACGAATTATGGATATGTTTCGTATATCGCTGATACTGGCCGAGTTCATTTAAAAGAGAGAGAGACCGAGAATCGCTCTGGTAAACCGAAACGATATATTATGGAACATGTTCTATGTGAACGTTTTATCTATTTGACTCGAAATATTATTTTATGTGACTAGTGAAAAGGAATGTCATTCTACGTTTAAATCCGATGTAAACTACTTGAAGAAGAACTTGAACGTTTCTTTATACATCCTTATCCTCTATTGCCATATAATTCAGTAGTAGTAGTAGAAGATCCCAGAACGATCTTTTATTCTTGCACTTCTTTGAAATCTTCTAATTCGTGAAGTGATACTTGCTACTAAAAATCCCGCGCCATTTTTACTTTCACTTGTCATCGAATGACTTGATCTCATATGAACCTCAATCATCCCATATGAGCAGATTCCTATTTTTCTATCAAGGGTCAATTTGAACGCGGAAGGTTCAGTGTTCAATAAACTTCGGTGTAATTGAAAATATTTTTTCAATTACATTTCAATGAAGAAACCACGCAGAAACGAAAATTTAAAAAAATCTGTATGGTTCAGTTTCAATCATAAATCAAAGGACGAATATCTTCATCAACTGGAATGACAAACAAATATATTAAACCTTGATCAACCGATATATTTTTGAATTTTATGTTGAATTTTGTATTGAGCCATGTTAAATCCACTGAATGCCTATCAGTCCACCTTTATGTTTCCTTGGTTTCTAAATTTTAATGCATCATCTCTTTTGCTCAAATATCATTATCACCGCATCTCGACCAATAACTACTTTTTTGCCTATTCATTCTCATGTCCTCAGAGTTTTTCTACGAAGTATTAGATTATATAATATCGTGTATCAGAAGCTATTATGGCAATTAAAATGCATCACATTTTCTGAAATGATTACTCATTTTAATAATATTTATTTCATCACGCCTACAAGCGGTTTCATGTCGATTGAGTATCCATACAAGATTAATCACTGTGTGGTCCAGGCGAAATTCTTAGAATTTCAGCTGAATGATGCATCGATGTGTCTTGTGTTTTCCACTGCTCCTGCTATACCTCCGTCGTAACGCGTTAATAAAAATTAGTCCTTAACTATGTCATTGCACAGATGTATGTGGACAGAACTCGGTAAGAGTATGGTCCGAAAGTAACTACCCGATTCTCCCCGGAAGTTTTTGACAGCAGAAACCTGAAAAACTCTAAATTACTAGTTACCCACTTTAGGAACACATTAACAAGGAAAATGACAGCAGTCGTTAACCACCAATAACCACCTGTTGGTCGGTCTTGGTGGATGTCTGGTTAACCAGTTTTCAAAAAGTCTTGGTCCGAATGTCAGTTGTTTTTTGGGATTATGACAGCAGCGCTCAGTTTTGCAACGCATTACCAAGATTTTGGTTACTTCCGGACCATATTCACAATATCTGATCACCTAGTAGATCTGAATAATGGGTTCATAGAGTAATGTGTTTCACCAGAAGTGGTCAAGCATTCAGATTCATATAGAATTGTCTATCAGATAACTGTCTGGATGAGGATTTCCGAAGTTTATCTTCTACAAACGAACGAACAAACAAAGTTAGAAACTTCACTTCTTCAGCCTCGGGTGCCATTTTTTCCCTGGTAAGGCCCAGATTCTTGAATAGCAATCAGATGGAGGTACCCAGATGTCAAATAATCATGACAAAGGCAGAGTACTTATCGATCTAGACCCTAATTGTATCAATTCGCGTCCGAATGCCGTTTGCAGTATGAAATGTCTCGAAAGTATTTCGGTTCTACCTTCTCGAGACTCTTTTGATACCTATTTGAGAGGTATTTAGTTTCTACCTTTCGCCACACTTTCAATTCACTGATTTATTTCCTAAAAGAGGTTGGAGAAAATAACGACCAACGAAGTTCAAAAATCCGAGTTTATTGAAACCAATATACGAAATTATTGGCAGAAACAGAAATACTAGTTTATAGAAATGACAAAATTCGAAAAAATGAAATGAATATCGATAATGATATGCGAAACTCGTGAAAATCGGAAATTTTGTCCAAAACAAAAAATCAATACATTATAGGATAGGGGTTGGCAAGAAAGATCGGCTCTGAAAGATTTCGGAGTGCATCGTTGGTTAACGTTAACAGCTTAGCCGAAAGAGAGTTCTACCATGAAGTGTGGATTTTGGTATATTTCTACTATTTTAGAAGATTCAAGGCTTTTGTCCTGAATTTTCTTTTTCATGCCATTGGTTGATTAAATTCATTTTATTGTTTCATTTTTGCCTTTCTTTCCTTTTAACCTCAGCTCTAACGATTCTTTCACTACATTTCATAAGTGGCAACCCCTTATTTCACTTGACATTCATAAGTAGAACCGCGGAGATCGGTAAAATTCGAATAATGCGATTATTAGGAAACAAAAGGAATCGAATACTCAAGTTTACTCAGAACTGAAGACTCAGAGGGTGTTTCATTTTGAAATCCTACGCAAAAAAGTGTTAAAACAGAAAAACCATTCACAGTATGCGACTGAAAATATTTGATTGAAATAATTTTCGAATACCCTAGGTGAACTTTATTTTCAATTAAACTGAGGGTTCTACAAAATATGGAAGCAGTTTATTCTGGTGTGAATTGAAACTGCTGTATGAAAAACAAATTTATTTTGAACTCTAAAAATTCAATGTATCTTTACAAGCTGTCATAGCTTGACTTAGGGACCAAACAAAAATATTATATACTTAAAAAATCCGAATGGAGAAAATATTCACAAGCTAGGTACCTCATAACCTGGCTTAATGTCAAAATCATTTTGTACCTTATATCAGTTATTTGTTGACCAAATGTCTAAGATACATTTTTCAAATGTCTTTTTGAAGGTTCAAATTGATAACAGTGGCCACATTCCATAAGTGATTTGAAATGCATTATGGAATCACATGTATCCACTTCCAAGCGATTCCTCTGTTTTGTTATCATGAATGTTAATCGAGAAAATATTCTTTCTGTTGCGGCAGAAGAATGGGAAATGGTCATTATCACTTCAATGTTTTGCCATAAATTGGGAAACATAGGTTCAACTAAACCCTTTTTCAGTTCCATAGCACAATTCCAAAAATTTTCGAAATTGCAATTGATTTTTTTCAAGATATTGCACAGAACTGACTAAACGATATTCTGTATTGAAATTTTTTACATACACTTGAGGAATTAATTTGGGAGAAAACAAAATTTTTGATACTGAAAGGTGCTCCTCGCATGATGCAACAGGGGATCATTGAAATCAATTTGTTTTTTTATTTGTTCACATAACTCTATGTGTAAGCCAAGAGCATTGTATTCGAAGTTTTCTGGGTTTCTGACCTCCCACAATCTAAAAAAAAAAAATGTTATTGATATATGAATCTAAACAACTGTAGAAGGGTAGACTTATTTCTATCTACCCCGACAAGTTGCTGTGTGAATTGAAAAACAGTTTCTTTTGGATAGAACAAGTCCAATTAGTCAGCAACTTCTCGTATAACTGAACATATATATATATATATATATATATATATATATATATATATATATATATATATATATATATATATATATATATATATATATATATATATATATATATATATATATATATATATATATATATATATATATATATATATATATATATATATACCCAGAAAACTACGAAGAAATTCATCCACCACAAAATAATGACATTCAAAGATTACCAAGAGCATTCATTGGTTTGATGAACAGGTGTTTCATCCAAGTATTCTTTTTTAATATAATTCCGCAGAGAAGTTGTGAATGATTCAGTATTTCTGACCAACACCACATCTATTTTACAAATTTCACTCTGGAAATCTTTGTTTACATCATTCACAAATCCTAGAGAATAGGAAAGAAAAATGAAAATCCTTTATGAAGAATTATTCAGATTTCCCAGAATTAGTGAAGTATTTTTCAGGTTTTCTGTGTAAACGGCATATGTGAAATATAGTTAGTGAAATAAATGCATTTTGCTGAGTTCAGTTCCTTATATATAGATATTCGACTTATTATTCCTTGTTTTTTTTCAACATTCAGCACGGAAAAATGATCGTATTATTGTTTAAGAGTACTTAAATTTTGTTGTTTGCGAGTTTTCGATGAACATAATAATAGGAACTTCCACTCCGTACTCTTGCATGGAAACCAGCTTTTATGCTCTGCACTTCAATTCTGAATCAACAATATTATTTCACTCTTTTGTTCCGTGATGCCTGAAGTAGTATGTTGAGAGAGTTTTGAAATATAGTTTGGAACAAAGCTAATTCCTATAAAGGTGTGTATTTCGCGATAAACAAAGGTAATTCTGGATATATTCTGTTTTTTTTTTGTTTCAGCGTTTTGAAAAGCCATCCATGTTCAGATCGGATAACGTTGAATTTAATATCGAGATACTGGTAATATATAGTCTATATGAGCTATATGAGTCTATATGAGCTCAGTTGCGAAAGCACAGAACCACAGAACACCCTATCTACACAGAAGCGCAACTTGAAGGCGGTCCCTTTGATCTTTTGGGGTCAATTTTTTGTAACCTTGATTTAAAGCTTGCCTTGTATAATGTCATTTCTTGGCGGTAAATTCAAACTGTCGGTTGATATACAGTTCAAGTGATACACCTTTGTGAACTTTCTAGACTGAGCATTTCTGCTTCTGAACTGAAATTGTGGCAATTTTAATTCCATTTGAAGATACGACCCTAGGAAGGTCTCAATAATTTAGAACTTACATTTCCCCTATCAAATTCGTCTGAATGCTTTGTTGATCAGCAATCTACTTTCCTTATTCTCAACGAATATAAACGGAGAATTTGGATAGTTACCAAAATAATTTCAGTGAATAGGCTTACTGTTTTTTGCCCCTTGAAAAAAAAAGAGGATAGAAAAGTGGTGTAGGCAGCTATTTAATATTCAAATAGTTTTAGAGTAATCAACTGAATTTTGCAGGAACGAACGTTTAAAACTACTCTGATCATGCTTTCATCCGATAATAATAAAATTTATCAGTAGTAATAACCCAAGGACATTGATGATTGTTCGAAAATTTTATAACACCCTAACAACACAAATGTGAGGTTGACAATATACAAGCCAAGCTTTCGATTCGGTCGGAACGCTTTAGTTGCGCTTCTGTGTAGATTGGGAATTCAACATAAGGAGAAACTATTCATAAGTACATTGAAATCGTTGTTTACGTTTAAATTCCTATGATTCTGTGCATTCTGGTCGTTATTTTTGTATATTTTTGTGATTATTATTATATGATACGTAATAAAAATCTTGTACATGTATATGGTATTCAGGATATTCTGTTTCTGTTGACTGTTACTGGTTTTCAGATGTAAAATGAGTGCTTCAAGTTCAAACCATTTGTGTTGTGTACCTCAATGTGACTCTTGGGCAAAACGGCTAAGTAGGACTGGAATAAGTTTTCATCTTTTTCCGCGGGAAAATGAAAGAAACGTTATAGTGCAGACTAGTCTAGGATTAAGAGTCTATAGACAGACGGCGGGCCTGGATATATCTCTTGACAATAGGAAAACCGGTGTCTAACTTCATGAAAGTTTGTTCTCGTCATTTTACCAAGGAAGACTATTTGCCATTCACGTAATCCATGTATTCTGGCATACTCAACCATATTCCAGGCATTATTTCTTACAAAGAAATAATCTGAAACATATATTATCAATTCATTAATCATCACTTTTGACTCACATCAATTCCAATATGAAAAAGTAGTAGGTTATTAGCTAGTGATCCAAGAGAATGACAAATTTAGTGTTCCTGGAAATGAGAGAAAAGAATTGTGATTATTGTGAATCATTCCAGCCCACAAAATAAATGTTTTTTGCAAGGTGATTAATACATACAAGATTCCTTCAAAATGAGTATTAACAAATGATGCTGTTGTACGACCTGGAGAAATCACTTCACTTGAGTCTTGAAATGAAAAATAGTGCATGAAAAAATTGAAAACTAAAACAAAATGAAAATATTCAAAGATAAACCGTAAAAACCCAAAGACAACAATGATAACAATGTACTCGAGAGTGGTTCGAATTTTTGCCACTTTGGCGCTGGCATCTAATCTTGAATTGCCAATAGGATGTTCGTGACAGAACACTATGATATCTTATAGGATTATAGTAATAATCCGACGCAGGTGTTTCATCGAAGATTCGCCGGATGTAAATGGAATTTCAGTTCTAATGCTTTCTGAATTCGTATAGATAGACTAATGTTTTCGTATATGAGTTGATTGCAGCAGCGAAATATGATTTTGAATTCTGCAATATGGCCATGGATGTTTTTTCAATTTGTGTTATCTAGCGAAGTTCCATCGGAATTTTCTTATTGGCTATTTATTTTTGTGTGGGAAAGCAAATTGACCTGAAAAATGAGAATATTGAATATATAATCAGTACAAACTTCGAACGCTCTCTCGACTTGATGGGAGCAGATTTGCCTTATTTTCCATCTTATATTTCATTTCATCCTACTAAAGGTGGAGACCTCTAGGGGTCTATGAAAATGTGACCCACTTACAGAAATACATTTTGTTAGTGCCAAATCCGACACTGGCATTGAACTAGAATTGCATATCCTTTTTTGATTCAACTATTAAATATTCCTGCTTGAGGATACTACCGTGTAGCTGAATACCTGTCGCGTTTTGTACATTTTCCATGAGTTCGAACTACACAGAAAATTATTAATTATATTTTATATTATATTATATTATATTATATTATATTATATTATATTAAATTATATTATATTATATTATATTATATTATATTATATTATATTATATTATATTATATTATATTATATTATATTATATTATATTATATTATATTATATTATATTATATTATATTATTTAATACTATTAAATTAGTGTTCTTTATCGACTTAGTGTTGAATTCCACAGTCATTTCCACAACGATTTAGACTTATGGAAAGTATCACTAGTCTGTAGGAGAACATTATCTATAACTTGTTTTTTATTGGAAATAGTTGTCTGTAGCGTTCATGACGAATTGTAGACCTGTCCAATTAGTCGAGAACTATTGTACGCTTGAAAAAAATGTGGAAAATGCTGTACTAACCCAGCAAGGCCGTACCCAGGGGGAAGGCAGAGGGGTTGAAACTCCCCCGAAATTTTCCGAAAAATAAGATTTCACAAACGCATTACTCAAGTTATAATTGTTCTTTTTCTTCTTCATAGGTAAATACGGAAGAGTTCAAACCAATTTTTAGTTAATAAAGTAAGTGAATAATTTGTCAAATTTATTATGATTTCACTAACCCATTCACCTACGTGGAATTCGTGGATGGACGTGATCCGCCGCTAACGGCGTAGACCGAAGCGTTTCATTACGTCAGTTGCCGTACAGCATATAGTTAGGCGCTATCACGATAGGCAGCAGCACGAAAAAAAGACCTCCATTCGCTTTCGCAAGTCTCCGACTACTTTCGGAAAAAAAATCGTTTTTATATGTTGACAGTTCAGTACTCCGAAACTAAACGAACGAGATAATAGAATCTCTGAAAATTTATGAAAAGATGGTTGATCTAGAGCTAGTACCTAGTGAGTACTCACTGTGGAAATTGTTTTGGGTAAAACAAACGGAACTCGACAAGCCTCCTTGTGCCATTGAGGCATCAAGCCAATGTAGTAGGGAACTTTTCCTTAACATATTCACCATCCTGAAAATATTTGCTTCTTTGCCAGTGACCACTGCAACTGCTGAGAGGACCTTTTCTCCACTCTCAAGCGATTGAAGACGTACTTGAGAAATCCGTGTGGACAAGACAGACTAAGCGGACTGGCTCTCATGTCGGTTCATAGAAGCCATAAAATTTCAACAGACAAAGTGATTGATGAATTCGCAAGAAAAAATAACAGAAGAATGGATTTCGTTTTGTAATGTAACTGTTATTGTCTACAGACGTAATTTTGTACTATATTGTACTAAACAGTGTTGAGTCTATTTGTATAGTCAATCTATTTATTTTCCTAGACACCAAATTAACAGGGAAATTTATTTTGTTGTTATTATTTATATATTTATCATTTAGTGTCGTCCTAACTTTTGTTAATGAAGCTTGAAATGGCGTAAAAATGGGATATTTGACAATTAGTTTTAACGTTCTTTTGGGAGGGTCTTCGGCCCCGCCTAGTGCCACAACCCCCCCCCCCGAAAACTTTTTCTGGGTACGGCCTTGTAACCCAGCGACGTAACTTTTTTCCGATTGTATAGAATTCAATATTCCTTTTCATTTTCAATGCATATAAATGAATTGTATACGAAAACCACAAGAAAGTTCCATTGAATTTTCTGCTTCTGTATGTAAAAATTCCCATTTTGTTTATTTCAGCACCAAAATCTACACTGAAGTTGTCGGTTTCCGTTCATAATAAGGCATATAATTCTTGTCCTCTCACGGACTCTCTAAACTCTGCAGAGAAGTCAATGATTCATTCCTTTTTTATTGATATTTCCGAGGATATTTCAATAGCAGTTGCCCTTCTGAAATGATACCAATCGTTCGCCTGCGGTAGTTCAATCGTGGCAACTTGACGAGTGAAGTTTTCACACCCTCTTTTTGCGAGCCTAGGGATTCGTCGAACATTCTCTTTGTGTTTCGAGAGTCGTTTTCGCTCTACCGGTTTGAACATATTATCATGAAAAACTTTCGTATTTTCGATGAATGAGGCAGCTGCATGCAATATCTGAACCAGAATAACTTATATCGATCTATTCCCAGAAAAACAGAAACGCACCTTCAGATGATTGCTTTTCCTTTCGCAAACTAGTTCTATTATTCTGTATTTCAATTTGAGACTGCTTGGGTTAGCATTTCTGGATGTGCAATATAATTTCTTTTTCTCTCGGCGGAAGTTGAAATGATTTTGAGTCAGTTTTCCATTCATTTGAAATAACTAGAACTTTGCCTGGAGAAATGTGAACATCTGGAGGTGCTTTCATTTCTGGAACAGGTCGATGGATTCATTTTCTGAACAGAGAGTGATTGTAAATATTTTTATTTTACTTCTTTCATAGGAGATGTGATTTCTATTTTTTGAATCGGAGAAGAAGATATTCAAGAAATAGTTTCCCAAAATTTTTCCAAAAGAAAAAAACATTGAGAGAATTCAAAAGTGACAGCAAAATGTTTCAATTTGGTAGAGAGGGGTATATGTGGAATTGGGGTATTTTTTTCGAGGAAATTTTTCAATAAAACCGTTACCAAGGAAAAAAGGGACTTTTTTCAAGTCCGTAATATAGCAGATGGCAATTGAAGTGGGTCACTTTTTTTTTCACAACAGTCCAATATATATTGAATAGAACTGGTCGATACTTGTTGAAAATCTATATCGGAAATATAAGAAAAAACAGTTTCCAGTAGGAAAAAGGTATCGAAAGATTCACAAAACTTTACAATAGAGAATTCAAATTCAGGTGCTAGTGCCATGTTATCAGAAAAGCAAACCCTGAACAAGTACATTGAAATTTCAATAAAGTGTTCTTTCATGGCATTTTTCCATATTTCAAAATCTATTTTTCCTTATTATTCTTGATTTCAACAGGATTTTTTTTTCATTGTCCTATTGTGTGAATGAATATTGTACGGATCTCTTGTGGGTTATCGGCTTTGAATAAATTAATGTATTTAAAGTTTTTGGTGGATTATTCCTTCATATTGAAGGCCATTGTAGGACGTTAATCAATAGTATTCTTCATGTTTTCGCCAGTTGCTTTATGGGTCAATTTGCAGGTGGAATTTTTCACGAGTATTCATTTCTTGGAATTCCGCAAAAAACTTAAAATTAGCAATTACTTCCTAAAGCAGTTATGTGGACAACAACCCATCTAAAACAAGTTATAAAACTTGGGACCCATCTCTAGAAGATTCAACCGCTACCAATATGAACAAAAGGATTTTTCAAATGAAGAACAAAGTGTAAATATAAGAAGGATGAAGTTGTTTCCTGTGTCACCATTACAGTTTTGACATCAACTTCAACTCGAATTACTTTAAATCTCAGTGAGTTTGATATGTCGAATTCATTTCGGTATTCGCAGTGCCCACTAAAAATTCACTAGATTGGGAAATCCTGTTCTATGATGTTGTCTCATACTTGTGTGTCCCATTTTTTTACAGTGGCTTTCGAATGTCAATTTGATTTGTTAGAAATTCCCACGAAAACTATGTCTGATTGAAAATTTGACAAAATCCTTAGGAAAAATGCGAAATTTGGATGTTTTTTCAAAGTTAAGGGAACAAAAATTTCGAGACCAATTTTTCCATGCTTTTTGTCCATCTATGAACTCTTTCAGTCCTAGAGGTCAATCTACACTACAATTTTACGCCCATTTTCCAGTGAAAAAAATATAGAAATCTCTTGAAAATGCATACACACACTCTATTGTCACAATGTACTTATCTCTAGTTGGTAAAATTGACACCAGAGGTAGTATCGCTTATTATCCCCTATAGTTTCTTCAAGATTTTTTCGAATCTTCATATACTCGTCTCTTGATTTGAAGCATTTCTTGTTTGTCGAATCTCACGATGAAAAGCGTCACTATTACTTTTCTGGGGGGAACAGCTGTTAGATGAAAAGGAATACGGGTTAATTCTGAAAAGCAGAAGAGGAACTAATCATCAACTTCCCAGCAGTGTTCCAAAGAGATGAGCTAGTTTATAAGACTTGTTTTCTCAAAAAATGAAGTGAACATCAATAAGTTTCGGATTGCTGGAAAACTTTATAATGTAGGAAGCCCTTTGGGCTTTCCGAGAACGTAACGCTCATATTTCATAGATTTCAGGGAATTCTCGTAACACTTTTCTGGCGTTGACAGGTGACGAAGGTAGGCATAAAATGATCGTCTGTATGCTAGCGTTACATGAGAGCAACATTCATGTCAGCCCACAAGTAATATTCGAGGTATCACAATAACTTGAAATAAAATAATTGTGCATATGACACAAGTGCATTTATATATCAGGGGGTCTATTCGCAAACTATCGGTTGAGGCTTTTATGACAAAAATCGTTCACAGTTTGTTCACCGAACAGATGGCGTTGTGAAAGAGCATGATCTGCACGTTACATTTCATAGTGTACTATTGGTCGAAAGATTTTCAACCTAAGACCATGTACTTCTCCAAACGGATTATGTTGAAAACTGGTCCATATTAAAAAACCATGTAGTTCGCTTTGATTTCCAACTTCTCATAACCTCAAATTGTTTCTCCTTCAAGCAGTTTTGTTTCAATAGCCTTTAATTTCACCATTATTTACCTCACCACATACACGTGTGACTCTAAGGCTTGAATATGAGGAATAATTGGCACCCTGTGGAGAGTTTTTAGAATACCGTTTTTGGTGTAAAGGTGGTCTATCTGAAAACACTTATTTTTGAACGACTTGGGAATTTCAATTTTTTGTCGCCATTCAGTCAAATATCAGATACAACTTCAACATATCTCCACCATACTTCCCAAAATCATCATTTGGCACGAATGAAAAAATGATAATTTCAATGTCAAATCTCGACTCATAATTCTTGAGCTATTTCTTTTCTGCGTCTCCATGATCATTATTTCCCATGTTGTGGAAATATCATTGTAGGGTGTTTATTGCTCGACTCAACTAGATCATTTATATGTACCCACAACAAATTTGGACCTAATTCTAAACTCTGGGGTTCTTGTATAGTTCCGAATCTGTACATTGAGTTGCGAATGTCCTTCCAGAAAAATATAAGAAACACGGTCAACATGTTTTGATCAATAAATATTCTATGGTATACGATTCGCATGCGACAATCAAATGACTTAATGGCGACCTTCGAAGCTTTGATTGTTACCTCTCTTGAAGTTAGCAATTATTTCAGACACGCATCCATAATGAATCGATGTTTAAATGTATCCCCTTCACATAACTCGAATCTTGGAACATAAGCCGTGAGTTTCAACGACTAGAAAATCTTCTTTGACATTCGGTGAATCATTCATGAGACCTCATTCTGTTTGAATCCAGTGGCTTTTTCACACGAAATGGATCCTTCGCCATTTTTTCTGTGGTGTTTCAGATGAATGAACGGGTTTGTGAGTGGAGTATCATCAACAAGTTTTTTTTCGAATGCTCTCCAGCAGCTGCAGTGTAACTTTTGATGCCAAACTTCACTTGAAGGAAAGGTTGAAACAGGCTCAACAGATTGTCAGGAGCAGACGTGATGTGAAGTTTTTCCCAGTACGAAATAAATAACAAATTTTTTCAGAAATATTTTTGACGATTGGTATCACATTGTTGTTTTGAAGGATTTTTACGATGAATTGACCATGACGTCACACAGATTTGTTTTTTCTTCATTTAAAGGGCTATCAACTTGATAGTGCTGTGCTAATATTCAGGTTATCAAATTAGAAAAGATTATGGTTTCCTATAATAATAATAATAATAAAATTTATTCATGAATGAATGCAAGAAATATATCTCATGATCATATACATTTATTTATAATCAATAATTTGTAGAGATAAAACGCGAGATTATTCAATTACTATTGAAAACGAAGTTCTCTTTGAATGACCTTTCTGAATATTTACTAGGTTAGAAGATGAATTTGTCTGATTTGCTGATTGATTTTTAGAAATTCCCCATCAGGAAGACCGCATTTGAAAATACCCATCTGATCTATTGACAATATAGGGTGTAAATATTAATACTTACGTCTCCTATAGCAATGAGTGGAAGCAATGGCCTCCATTTGCGCCATTTGCACATTCCCGTTGGAAATATATGGGCTGTTACCATTCCTTGACATTTGCTGGTTGCAGGTTTGGACATTTTTAGTGTTTTACAATTTCCACCTCACAATGCACAAAAACACGACGAATTAGTAAAAAAAAACTTTTCAATAATGAAGATTACTGTTTTTTTTTGAGAGAACTGAATGCAGAATTAATAAAAAAATTATCCACGATAGAATGTCGAAAGTGTACAGTACAATGACTCGTGTTTTGTTGCCAATCTGTATACATTTGATTTTTGTAGCTATAACAATCAAATCGCATTCACTGTTAGTTAGTTTGGAGCTACTTTTTTGGGAATTTGAATTACTAGGATTGACGTCATGGTCAACTGATCGTAAAAATCCTCTACATGGAAGGGTTGCTGATCCAATCAGGAGCATTACAGTAGCTGTTATTGTGGTGAGGAGTTTGTGAAAGCCGCCTGACTTCCAACCCACTGCCACTATTACCTTGTTTGTAACGGTTATTTGCTGAATATGAGTCATATTCTTCTGGACCCAGAATTGGTTGTCTATATATGTGTTACCTCCTGTGATCCAAAGTCTCACATTCGTAAAGTAAATGGCGAGTTGTGTCTATTTCCTTATTGAACTGATTTGTCGGCAGCCTCATCTTATTCGGGTGTCAGTGGGAAGCATTTTCGAATCTATGTTTATATGAACTTCTTGTCTTGATTGCTCAAAGAATCACCCCTTCGATTGTGGCCACGTACTCAAATAACACCCTGTATATCTATAACTACTACTATTATGAAGAGGTAAAGTTTTTAACTTTGATTATGGGGTGTTTTTCGGGTTCGTTTGCCGTGGTCCACAGGTTTTCACTACCAACGTTTCGCCTACAGCTGTGGTAGGCATCATCAAAGTCTATGAGGTAACGGACCCGAACAAACCCGAGAAACACCCCAGAATCGGTTACCTCCGGCCGTGAGAGTTTACGTTTTTAACTCTGTTTGTTTGTTCGTTGGGGGATAATCTGCGGAAAAACTGATCCGATCATGAAAATTCTCGTTTGCTTGAAAGTGGTTGACAATGTTCCTTGGTGAATGGTAATGGTTCGGACATCCATGTCTATATTTTTTTAACTCTATTGAAACCTGTTGCTAGGAACGGAAAGATTAAAATACAAATGAAGTGAGAAAAAAATCAAATCAAAATCAAATTTTTGGTCAATGATGAAATGAGGGATTGATTGATCAGAGAAAATACTGTTGTTACAAAAAAAATCGAGATCTAGAATCTGAAATATAAGTCAAAAAATTATTTAAATAACGAAATGAATGAAATAATATTGTGACAAGAAAATTGAGGTATCGAATATGAAATACTAGACAAAAAATGTAAATAAAGAAATTGAATGGAATATTGTGAAAAAATGTTGAAACCAAGTTTCAAGTTGAGTTTACTCACGACGTTTCGATTGCTGGTATCCGCAATCGTCTTCAGGTGATTACTGACAATATTTCGAGGTCTGGTCGGTTATAAAGCCCTTCGATTTCCCTATGGTGGGGGAAAGGGTGCTACTACCAAGGGGGCGAGCGGGTGCTACTACTGGAAGTGGGTCGATCGATCTTCAGCGGGAAAGGGATGTATTGGCGCGAGATTCTCTCTCATCGAGCCGCAGCCGGTCCATGCTTTGGATAAGCGGCCTCCACACATTCCGGATCTCCACGCTGGCATGACTGAATGCGTCGTTGTTGAGGATGTAGGCGGCTTCCTTAAATTTCCTCTTGAACCAGTGCTCCTCCTTGTGTATGAAGGGTTTTATAACCGACCAGACCTCGAAATATTGTCAGTAATCACCTGAAGACGATTGCGGATACCAGCAATCGAAACGTCGTGAGTAAACTAAACTTGAAACTTGGTTTGAACATTTTTTCACAATATTCCATTCAATTTCTTTATTTACATTTTTTGTCTAGTATTTCATATTCGATACCTCAATTTTCTTGCCACAATATTATTTCATTCATTTCGTTATTTAAATAATTTTTTGACTTATATTTCAGATTCGAGATCTCGATTTTTTTGTAACAACAGTATTTTCTCTGATCAATCAATCCCTCATTTCATCATTGACCAAAAATTTGATTTTGATTTGATTTTTTTCTCACTTCATTTGTATTTTAATCTTTCCGTTCCTAGCAACAGGTTTCAATAGAGTTAAAAAAATATAGACATGGAAGTCCGAACCATTACCATTCATGAAAATTCTCATTTCGATTGTTACAACTATTCACCAAACTACGTCATCAGATGGTTGGCCATTTCAATTGTGGGCTTTTTTGATGACATTCTGTTTACTTTTTTCCTCAGTGCAGTTCCATTCGACACCCTTGCCATGAATCTGAGGCTTGGTTTGGTTTTGTTTGTTGACGGAAAAAATCTTGAAAAACTCTGCTTCTTCTCTCATATCCTATTAATGGTATCAATGTTTTTTAGTTCACATCTTCTTCCATAAAAGTTGTAATTGATTTGATTCAAAGAAGAAGAAAGCCAAAAAATAATTCTTCGAACTCCAATCTCTCCACAAAAATAGCCAAGATCCTAATTATTATTAATGATTTGGTTATCAAATAATACATTCATTCGAAATGTCGATTAAAAAGATGCCAGACTCCCCACTGTAATGCTATGCATTGGAAATGAAATTCATGTTAGTATTCGTACCTTATATGCGAGTTTCATTCGAACGTATGGGAATTTCATTTGAGATTTTTCTCTCTCGAAATATTCATGAATGAACAAAATTGCATTCATCCAGCGTGGGCGAGCTTGCATGAAAAGAAATGCAATTTTTGCATAATCTGCTAAAATGACGGGCGTTGGCTCTAATTGAGAGTGGACGAAAAAAGTCGCTCTTGGGGAGTTGAACGGAAGTCGCGCTAGAAAGAAGATCGAGAGATCTGAGCGAGCGGGAATCGCGCGTTGAGCGCGGGAGGGATTCGTAGTCCCCAACTGGTATGTCAACTTTGCTGTGTGTTAACGTAAATAACCATTTTATTCACTTGGGAAGAGAACCCATTATTTTTCTGTTGAATCTAGAAACATTGATCACATATTGAGGGACCTTTCTGACTCTTTCTGATATATTTAAAAGCTATTGAGATAGGCATTAGGGCGGCCGAGAATATAAATTGTATATATTGTCCGATTGTGCAGCTTTTTTGCATATGCCTTTTGTTCATCAATTTAATCGAATCAATGATTGATTTCAGAGTTCTAAATTTTGTTTGTTTTTTCTCATTTTCTGATCTATTTTTTGTTCAGTTCCTATTTTTATTTTTTCTAATATACTGCTTGAGATTATCAGTGAATTTCATTTCTAACAAGTTGCCCTATTTCAGAGTACAGAGTTAGAAAGCAGAAAAAACCCTAAGTTCCTCACTAAAAACCCTTTCCTAGTGCAAATAGTCAAATTCATGCTCCTTTCGAAAATTGCCTTGACATCCAGAATTTGACGAGGAGAAATCCACGTCTGGTGACAGCAGCTGCCATTAACGAAAATAATAACCTTTTGCCATTATTACAAAAATTATAACGTGCGGAGGGATTTTTATCTGTTTTGATTCGTTTTTGTGGACACGAGGTTCATGTAAAGCCAAGGAAAATATAAGGAAGTTCATACAGAATAACAATAACTCTCGCAGCCGTTACATCTGGTAATTGTTGGGATTATTTTTGCTAAAGTGTGAACTAGTTGAGAAGTGTTGATAGGCAAATGATAATGTTAAAATAATACAAAAATAATACCCTTTCAGCAATTACCACACTAGTAACAGAGCGGTGGGATTGTAAATTGTAGAGTTGTCTATTCTGTAAACATAAACTTATACAGATAGCTTGAAATAGAGGTACAGTCTTAAAAAGAAAATATTGAAGGATTATTGTGGGTACCTACGAGAGCAATGGAAGTAAAACAACAATTACAAACCCTACCGTTCGTTACACCACGAGTTGAAAGTGTTCCGTAATTCATCCATTTTTTTGTTGAAGAGCTCAAGAGATTTTTTTTTGGCTGGAATGAAATATTATCCTGGTGAGTTATATTTTTTCTACAAATAGCTCTCGATTTTGCTTCGTGTGCATATTTTCTAAGTATGCTATCTATTTGACTCAATTTTCATATGCTTGGTATAAGAATCGAGCAAGAAAAGTAATTTCTATGTAAACCAGTGCCCGTCGTGCCATAAGGCAGGAGAGTAGCTGTTCTAAATAGATTGTTTCTTCCTTTTTGTGAATGAAACGTCTTTGAATGACATAC
The DNA here is from genome assembly GCA_032362365.1 of Zygogramma bicolorata. Classification (NCBI taxonomy): domain Eukaryota; kingdom Metazoa; phylum Arthropoda; class Insecta; order Coleoptera; family Chrysomelidae; genus Zygogramma; species Zygogramma bicolorata. The sequence continues at coordinate 2,588,231 of JAVJAQ010005583.1, read as the reverse complement.
ACGTACGTATCATTAGAGGTAATTTTTTTGATTTCACTTCTTTCATAGAATTTCAATTTTTTGATTCGGAAAAGAAAGTCAAAAAATGATTCCTCGAAAAAAAATCCTCATCAGTTTTTTCAACACTTAAAGTAATTACAATCTCATAAGTTTAATAATGAGTATTGATGTCTATAATAATGAAACTCGTATCTCAATTGTTATACAATTTGAACTTCTTGTTGGAATAGTGATCGAGATTGGCCTCCAGCAAGGTTGGAATGAGGTTGGGCTGAACTCACGTAGTTGTAGTAGTACGTAGTTTGTCGAAAGTCGGTTTGCATTTAATTCTCAGTAATCTCGATATCTCCTTCATCGTAATGCATTTAGCGGTAACGAGAAAATTCGTTCCATTTTAACATGAGAAATAACTCAAAACATACCAGGATCACTTGAAATTGTGAATGAGATTCCGAAAAATGAATTTCAGAATGGGTTTTTCACTCAACCAGCTTTCGTTCTCACACTCAAAAATTCTGATGGGTTCCTTAGAACCAGTCCAATTTTCCTGAGGCTTATATAATTGACTGAATGTTGCGTTGGTACCATTGCGTTTACGGTAAAATCACAGTTTACCATGTCACATACAAGCCACGTTACTCCAGCCAATCAGATATCAGCTTCAGGAAAAATTGATACTTTTCTGGTAAAACTGGTTTCAGAGGAGCGAGTAAAATTTTTGAGTTGGTGATGATGAAAACTAACCCATTCGAACACAATTTACTGCAAGATTTCATATGCCTGATGGGAAACAGTTTCAAGAATATTTGAAGTTGGCAACATGGATCGATTGATAGGTTTCACGAAACAAGATGTCAACTGAAAATTTTGAATCTCCTACAATTTATCAAACACAATATTATTTTTATTAATAATTATCAAACCCGTATCTTTTTCATATTTAACCTTTACCAATATGAAATAAGGGATATTTTGAATAAAAAACAAAGTTTCGCCATTAAAATTTTTTAGGGCCCGCTAAAAATTCGCTCGCGCCCACCGGTGGGAAACCCTGCTCTAGAGTAACCGGATGTGTCGAAGATATCATACATATTACGTCCAGTGAAATTTTCCGCTGCCATTTCGATATGGATAATCTGTAAGAAGACCTCGCCGTAAAAACGAAGAATGTCCAAAAACAATAAATATTTAGGAAAGCGTTTTTTATTAAAATTCGAGTTATTAGTAAGTCAGTTATGAATTTCGAGCAGCTATGAAAAACAGTCCCTTCTAATAAGCTATCTTATGTAAACAAGTTTTTTAGGTATCACCTGCCTATCAGCAGATATCTCTCGAAATGCAATATATTTCGTTTTTCCAGAGTATGTGTATTTTCGAATTCACGTTCTCTATTTGACTGATATCAATATTCCCGTTCATTACGATACCAGAAGATGCAGCTTGTTGAAAGAAAAAATATAATGTATGGCATCACTCGTTGCAAAGACTGTGGGATCGACTTAAATTTATTAGGCTGATCAATTTCAAACGAACGATTATTTTTAATACCAGTAACTTTAGGTGTTTTGGGATTTTTCCGAATAAAAATCATACGGAATACTATATCAATTGTTTCAATATCCATCGAATTTGAGTTCGGATTTTAATTTCTTTTGGAGTCATTTTTTTTTATTGAGGGTGGAACCTGTTATCTTCAAAATCAATGTTGGATAGAGAATTGAAATTCCTTTCATGGTCTCACAAAAAGATGATAAGGTCTTTTTGACAATATTTTCTTATCTGTTGGGAAAAAGTTGACGAAACACTAACATTTTCCGAGTGAAAACTGATAAAAATTATGACTTTTTACACCATCATGTATAAAAAATATGAAAGTTTATTTTCCAATACATTCTTCGGGTACTTTCAAATTTCATTTTTCACCTAATTGTTGTTGTGCCATTGATATATAGGTTAATAAACTTTATCCTTTGTACGCATTTGCCAATTAACATTTTCCATTCCTATTCTTACCTCGGAGTGAGTGCGAAGATGGAGTTGGGTAAACCCATTTCTTAAAATTATTCGTCCTCTCTCGAAGACATCAAATTTAGGATGTTTTTAACTATCAGTATAAAGTAATAGGTTTCCGCTATAATCAATCGAAGACAAAGATAGTCATCTACGGAATAGTAGTTGACAAAGAGAGTTCAACTCCGGTTTAGAATTACTGATGCAAGAGAACTGGTTTGTTGTATGGAAACAAAAGCAGTGGGAATTCAGAATCGTTCATTTTTTATCATAAATTTGCCCACGAACGTAGATATACACGGACTGGTCTGAAAGTATTCAACGTCCTGAAACACGTTCAAAAATCCAGGACGACGTCAGATGTACGGAGTTTTTGTTTTATGCCAAATATTGCGAAACAATTGGGACTATTTATTTTCAGAGGGTTATTACGACTCGAATACAAATAGCTCGCATCCACATAATCAAAACTTAGATCGTCATGTCGGTTCGTCCCTGTTTTTCTCTGACATTGCATGTCAGCATTGATGCTATTGCTCAATGAATCGATGCTTTAAATGACTTTCTTCAATATAAAAGGGATTAAAAACTCCTAGTTCTTTTTGTAGATCCATTGCTCGCATAAGTTTTGTATTCTGAGGGTTGACGTTCGTCAGCTGGTTAACGGAAACGAACAATTTTAAAACAATTTTTTGAAGTTATTTGTCGTAAAATGAATAAAATCTTGTACTTACTAGACGAATTTCACTGTATATTAATAGTAACAATGAAATCAACTTCGAACGAAACGTTCAAACCATTCTCAGCTAACAACACAGTAGTTGATGAGCCAGAAAACTACTTCCCTTACAAATAGTCAGGCCTTGTTCTAGGTTGGAGCGTCATTTGGGATATGCTTTTGGCTACCGCTTGGGCAGATGACACTAAGAAGCCTTTCAATTTCTAGTACTTTGTTTTGTCAAGCTATTGTATTCGTGGCAAACCGAGGATAAGTCCAGCTGCTTTCAGTCCCTTGAGCCCTGCCTATTTGAGTGAGTTGCAATCGCTTCACCTCAGTTCTAGTACCTACTCGGTACTAGTCTTGGAACTGACTTCCTAATTCTCATGGACCTTCGGATCATCAGTGTACCAAATAAATTCTCCTAGAAACTACTGTTATTGTGGTCTCCTCGTTGATGTAACTTGCCTTCTCTCATGTGTACATCTTTCGAAAATACAATTGTGGACTTCTTCGGAGAGAACCGATTTACAAAGTTATTTATTTGGATATCTGATCATGCTCAGTATTAAAAACCACATTACTTTTATTGCCAGAGAGTTTCTTCAGGCGTTGACTTTTTTTCGTGTTAAGAGCTTATTCTATTATTCAGTATTACTGTATGTACTGGATTACAGCTCAAATTTCGTTTCCTTGAAACATTCCATACCGTTCCTAACTATCAATAATAGCACCAATAGGGAGAATCAATCCATTATATATAGAGAAATAGAGAACAGGGGTTCAAAATTTTAATATTCATCCCAAAATTTTACTAACGATGTCGTCACACATAAAGAAGATATGTAAAAAAAATATTTTTCTTTCTCTCCTTTGCTTTCGTAACTGCCCACTTTCTCGAAACTTTTTTTATCTGTTTTCTTGCTTGTTTACTTCTTCTGAATCAGCGGCGTTCGTTGAAGATTAGACTCGAAGTGCTTGTTTACACCCTTCAATGCCTGAACCAAGCAGCAGCCATTTGTTCATGTCAAACTATTCTATATCAAATGATGAATCATTAAAGATGAATGTTTTCACGGACGCTGGAATATTGAAAACAGTCCTTTCGGCTATTCCAGCTGATCAACCATTGCTTTTTGACCGATGAAATCGTAGATTACGGGTCATCCGTAAATTTTACGACGCCAATAAAATTTCACACTTTTTTGGATACTCACGGTTAATCTATCAAATTGCCTCTCTGTGTATCTTCTAAACTGGTATCAGGCTAGATTTTGACGGGTGTAGACGTTCTGGTTTCCGACCCTATAGCGATTTTTCAGCGATATGTTCGTAAATTTCACGAAAGTACCGTATTGACGTCATTTTATAAATTAGATCGGTTTTCATTTTGCGTATCGATTGTTAGTGTTTCAGTAATAGAAAGTTGATGTAAGCCATTTCTTCAATATAAGTTACAAACATTATAATAAAAATGATAATTTTTTTATCAAGATGTGAAATCGAAAGTCTTTGAGTGGCCAAACCATGGATGCAAAACTCTACGTCGATATCTTCGGAAAAACATAGCTGGAATCCACGGTATATCAAAAGAAACCGTTGCGAACACATCCCAAGACAAGAAGAGGAAGAAGACTTGTTTCTACTGTCCAAGCAAATGTCGCATGACCACTAATTATTGTATGTAGTGCAAAAATCCAATTCAAGGAGAACACATAGGAGATATTTGCACCGTATTTTGTGAAAAATAATAAAAAAGTTTGGTTTCATAATCTTTATTCTGATAATAAAGAATGGTAAACTTTTTTGTATCTGTTCGAAATTAAGCGTGATGAGGTAACTTCGTTTTTTTCATTAAGAAGTAAAATTTACAATTATCCCGTTAAGTTTGGCAAGCACAGTCAAGTATTCAAGGGTTAGATACCGCTACTTAAACGCAGGGTTTATTTTCGAAGTTGATATTGTAGTTTTACTGGTCTAGTTGTAAGGGGGTAGATAACCTGGATTGCTATAATGATGAGATGTGTATTCGAGTTCTTGATAAAGACTCCAGCATGAGAGTCGAAACGTCAATTATTTCAACAACTCGCACACGGATTAATCCCGAAAGGACTATTTTCAATAGCCGTATTCGGGTTCGCAATAAATACTGTTCTAGGACAGTCAAAAATAGTCACCCACCCAATTAATGTAGATATATTCGCGACAAACCCTTCACGCCTCAACAGTCCAACTATTTCGAACCGTACCTGAACTGTTTTTGTTGTGAACCCGAATACAACCAATATCTATCATTATTTGAACTAAAACTAATCCCAGTTTATGAATTACATAAACTCAAGAGATGATTACATATCCATTTTTTATTTTGTCGTTCCGAATAAAAGACGTTTTCATTCAGTTTTTAATGATATTACGCCTTCCGCCTGAGATGCTTCGTTATACCTCGCCCTTTCCGTATTACACAATCTTATTGAACGTGTCATTTTCACAGCTTCATTGTGTTCGACGAACAAATGGAATTAAAAGGCTTGCGACTGTACAGTCTGTCTAAGGAGATGGAAGACCTTCGAAGTTAAACGCACTTGCCATTCGAGGATCTTGAGCTAACTGAAAGCGCATTAACATCTCTGTCGACTTTTAGATTAGCATCGACACATTTGTTGATTAATTATTCGTGCCATAATGAAGATGGGTTGGGTCCTAATGTCGTTCAGTTGCCATTGTTGAATTTTTCATCGTCGTAAATGCCTATTATGCGCGAAATCCAGTTTCTGTTGAGCGGGTAATAGTTATGAGATTAGAGATGGATATTACTTTCTAGAGATATGTCTCTGAATCTCAACATTGGCCGTGGAGACCAATGTTTTGATGCAATATTATGGAAGATTCCTTTGGCGATTTGGTTTTAATATAATTTCACCAGCATAACATCAAATGGTCTGACGCTGAAACCATCCACAATTGGTGCAGAAAAAAAATCAAAGGAGCTGTAAATACTGTATAACGACTTATTCAATCAACCAATCGTTGGAAACCACTTTTTCGCAGAAATTTTCATCGACCGCTAAATTATTCTTTGCGCCGACGACTTTCTTCCTTTCCACTACCCTAGGCGATAACGTAATGTAATATCAGAGAATATTGAGCAAATCGGTTTTTACACTTGGTATTTTTTATTGCCAAACCACACACATTGGAACGGTTTTCCAATCACTTATGTGCCTTATATTTTTTATTCCTGAATGACAAGCGAGTAAAAAAAAATGCTTTCAGCAACCGATCTCATATGATATTGTCATGACACTGGATTACCGATAGTGATTCCAAGCATCGAGATAAATGATTTCGTTGTAATCCGTTATACTGGATAATAATAGATCACTTTGCGTCGAGAAGACATGTTTTTAGGCTTTGCTGGCATTGCAATGTATCAAGTTGATAATATCCTATCCGAGAGCACAGCTTGAACGGTATAGTAGAGCACGTCGCTAATATCTGGATTGGTGGACAAGTAGCATTGGCGCCCGCTTATTGCTTGCCTAGATACCGATCCTGGTAGTCGAGGTCTATTAATCTTATACATCGACCAACCTAGAAGCACTGTCGGTGTTTTGGGTTTCCCCACTGTTGAAATAACAATTGCGATACCGAAAACTCAGTTGCCACAGAGCGCTGCGGCACCCGCACAAGCTCCAATTTCTAGGTGTACTCGAATGTGATTCAACTGATAAGAATTCATTGAACGACTTGAAGCGGACACTCCGACCAATGCTGCATCGTCTTTGAAAATGTATTCCGTAGATGCACACGAAACATCTGACTGAAAAACCTGCAAACAACCGCTCAGATACCTGGTCAAACCTCACATTTCATTAGCTTGTAAGATCTACAATCTTTGATGTATTGAACTGATACTGGATAGAATTCCAGGATTAACAGAAACAAACTTTCTGAATATACCACGAGCAACAGGCAATCATATTTCAGCAAGCAATTGATCTGTTGAATCTTGTTCTAACAGGAAGGCTGCTATATATAATAAAAATTCAAATTCAGCAGATCCTACAAGACACCGCGGTGAAATTTGTTTGTTCCTGGCTTCTAACTCTAACTGCTCAAATGAATTTGAACTCTAACTGTTGTGTCGATATATATCTTTAACTCCCTTATTTATGTCAAGACTCATTGTAAAAAGATTAGAAACAGAGATGACACACGTTTTTTCTCAGGGCATAACCTAAGACGAAATCACAATATTCTTGTTCACAATCATCGATTGGCTAAAATATTATTAAATGAACCTCACATCTTATCCATAAAATTATACAATAAGCTCCCAATGTCGCTAAAGCAAATCGAAAACATTAAGACTTTTGAAGGTGAAATTTAAAATCTCCTTTATAAATATGTTTTTTATTCACTCAATGATTATTTTCAGGCGGATCTTGAATTATAGTTCGTTAATGTTTATTGCTCGTTTCTATGAATAATTTTATGTATTACAATGTTTTTATTTCATATTCTATAAATTCCTGTCTTTTTTAAGCGATATGTCATCCCACGTGTTCAATTTTCGTGAAAATTTGGGTCATATTATAAATTTGACTGATTCCACGCTTTGTGAAAAGTCTAAGGAAATACAGAATTTGAATTGAATTGAACTGAATTGAATTTTGGGGACGATAGTTTGAAGAGATGAGGATAATATGATGAATCTTTGACAAAACGACAATGAATAAATTCAAGTTGTGGAACTAACGATATGTATAAATATGTGGGAGAAATTAAGTGTAGAGAGAGAGCTGATAAAATAAGGCAAGAGGAAAAAACAGAATCAAGAAAAAAAATTGAAACTATTAAATGATTTGGGAGGGAAATGAAGATACAAAAACTCAAAATAGAATATGAAGTTTGATTGTGAGTGAAGGTGAAAATTGAAAGGAAATGTACAATGACAAACGTTTTGAAATGAAGTAACGTGAATTTTCGATCTTCTTATTGCTCTTTTTCAAATATAATTCGTATGGATAATTTCATACCAGATGAATCACGAAAAAATAAAACCGAAAATGATTTCAAACGTTGCTTGAGATAACGGCTGAGAAGTCAAACAAGGAATATAATCCATGATATGATAAATCAGAAGTTATTTCAAAAACACACAGAAAGCTTTTTATTAATTTTTTTCCGATTAGAATAATCATAATGATAATCATTGTACTCGATTTTGGACTGTTATTGTTCCTGTCTAGTTATGTGAAAATGTATTTACCTTTATATTTACTTACATCCCACCACGCATAAGGGATATTTTTGTTAATATTCCTTCAGTGGTATTTCTTTTCCGTTTATTTGCATACTAGAGTCTGTATATATATAATATGTTATTATTATTATACATAGCATTCACAAAATTGGATCATCAAAATGTTATACTTATCCTCAGCATATATCCCCCATGCCTGGGCAAACTCCTTGTCTTTGGCCATTGATCCAATTGGCGTCCCTCTAAGACACTCCAAAATATGAGTCGTTTCTTGCCCGTACAATCCTCTGTATTCTGGATGCAGTCGCGAGCCTTTCACAAGGGAAAATTGAGGATTAAACGACTTACCTGAAGGAAGTTCAATCCAAATTATACGAGGTTGGTCACATCCGAATAGATCACCTTGTAGTAGTACCTCTATGACTGAAATGCGCAAGTTGAAAGAAAGAATGATTCACGATGCCCCTATCTCACGAGTCCTCACCCGAATATCCGTCAATATACCTTGCGATGATATCGCCTTTTTGGGTCGGGATGACAGAAAAAATAATATATTGGTTTTTTTTTTTTTTTTTTGAGATGGGTGGGTGTCTCTCTATTCGGATGTGACCAACCTCGTATAATTTGGATTGAACTTCCTTCAGGTAAGTCGTTTAATCCTCAATTATACTTCGGTTGGTCTCATCCGAATAGATCACCTTGTAGATGTTCAAAGAATTATTAAAAGGCGATCAAAATTTCATTCAGACTGATCTCATACTAATGAAGTAGTCTAAATGAACTGTTTATGTCATTTGATTCACCACTATAAACTAAGAATTTGATACAGACAGTATTTGAATGCTAACACAATATAATGTTGCAAAACTCAAATAACCAGAAAACTTACACTCGTTTAATGAAATTGCGGAGGTAATCCGCAAATGTACCATTTGTAATTACTAGTCTATGTAGAATTCACCAAAAGTATTTTATTTTTCGGACAAATAATTTTGTAGACCGTGGTCTCGGTAGGGTAGTGGTTAGCATGTCTGGCTATCAAGCGGAAGGCCGGGGTTCGAATCCTCGCCGGGCCACCGTGCTGGGTAATCGCACGTTGAAAGGTAAGGCCTCGTTGATCCATTGCTCGCACAAGTTTCGACTTCTGAGGGTTGACGTTCGTCAGCTGGTTAACGGAAACGAACAATTTTAGAACAATTTTTTCAGAACAATTTTAGCCTTCATTTGATCGTATGGTGTCCGTGCTCATATCGATTTGGTTGGCCGCAGAAATGGCAGCATGTCTTGTGCTGAGGTGTAGCTGGGTGATGAGGATTTTTATAAGTAAAAATGAGAAAAAACCTAACTGAATGTGTGCGATTTTTCAATTGATAATCGTGGATGTCATACACAATTCACGTTTCACCGTGGAAAATGGTGAAAAAAAATATACATGTTTGTATTTGTTGCTCTCTTGGTCTTCTGTGGATAATTTGGTTCTCGGCAGTGAAGAGACAAGCACGTCTGCCCCTCAAGCGGAAGACTCGGGTTCAACTTCCCATCGAGCTTCCGTGCTGGGACTCACACGCCAAGAGGCAAGATGCCTCGTCAAAACATTTTCTGAGGCAGATTCGACTTCTGAAGGGCGACACTCGTCAACCGGTAAACGATTTTTATTTTTTCATACAATAAAAATGCTACTCGTTCTGATTCTGAATCATATTTTTACGCTTTAGCAAGCTTTAGAGCAACCATAAAAATAAGTTTGTGATATATTTTTCAAAATGAGGTTTTCCGATTTTTCTAATTTGGTCAACATTTGGTAAGGGTCCCAGATTTTCTCATATCGGGAAAAAAGTGGATCGTATTTTGAAAATACCCCCCTAAAACATTTCCATTGTATCATAGTTACATGCATGAGATATCAGATTTCAAGCTGATCTATGTAATTTTCTAGTACAATAATTTTTACCTAGCTGCACCCATGGGCGATCTACCTTATCCCCATCTCCTTCACAAATATCCACCAATGAGACGAAAATAAATTGTATGGTTTCATCGTATTTGCAATCAGTGATGCCATCAGAATCGCTGAAGGTTCACCCCTCAGTTTTTCTCCTGGAAAATGGATGCCAGACAAAATCGATTCACCCAGGGAAAGATGGCACCACAGTGGATGAAGGTGCTTAAACGAAACGATAACATAAACACAAAACATGTTACTTTGTCCCCTTCGATCATTTTCAATATTCTAGGAAAATGTGGAAGTGGTGATGATTGGGAAAACACAAATGTTTGTGTAAGACCAAGTTGATGTAATGCATCAGTTGCATAACTTATGGGGTTTGGCTGTAAAGATAAAAATATTTTACCCTATGTGTTAGAGTAGTTAGTAAACAGATCAACTTCGGGTTATCGAAATTTTTTGGCCCGCTCTTGGAAGGCGTATTCTCGATATTGCATTCCGAAGGTGACACATCATGGACTTTGATCTGCTATAAACTCATATTTCGAATTTGTTTATGAGACGAACATCACTAGTTGATAATTTTATATATATATATATATATATATATATATATATATATACACACATATATACACACATACACACATATACATATATATTCTCCACCAGAAAACTCAAGTTCCTGAATATCATTATGCTTAATTCTTCACACCACTTCCAAATATCACCAGCCAGTCCGTTGAGGTTTGGGTGCTTCATTCCAGACATCCGGTTGATCTGCGCGTTGATGGTGTTGTTGTCTCTATGCGACAAAATGTGACAGTTTGAGGAGAACTGTCTGAAGGTTTTGAACATTAATGTGAAGTTTGGCCTGCTTCACTGAAACCTTTGGCTTTCTCGTTGTTGCATGTAATATTCTGGAAAATTCAGGCCTTGTTTTACCTTCTAGTTGCCTAACATGAAAAGTCACTGTAACTCGGTGGAAATTCACATTGTCAAAATCTCCTCGATCCGTCTGCAAGGTTATACATCGGTGCCCTTCAAATAATTTTGTAGACGGCCACCTATATTCAACCACAAGGCAAACCGAAATCAAGTGTCAAATGGATTTATTTTCCATTAATATTGAATCGTAATGATTACCAAGATACCTCAAATTTGTTGGATGTTTCCTGAACACTTCATCTTGGTAATACCAATTGAAAAAGATGTCGTCTGAATAGCTACAGATACAAAAAATCCCTGAACTCAAAAAATGTATAACCGTTTCTGAGATTTTTGTTAATATATAAGGTGCAAAGATAAGCCAAAACACAAAAAATTTAAATTCAAAAATTTTGTGTCTAGATTGGAATCGCAAATACTTCTTATGTTTATCGGCATCTGTCGAATCCACTGACGTTAAAAAACAATTTTCAGACATCAGATTTTTCACAGCTCCAAGTGAGGGGCTGTGATGAATTCATGCAAATGTTTCAGATTCAAAAGAAATCTATAGCTATCAGTAAGACTCAAACCTGAGAAAATAGCTGAACCAAAAATTGTTCTTGACATTGACGGCTGGTCCAATGTAGTCAAATTCCAGTAATATAGCTAAACCACAGAACACCCTATCTACACAGAAGCGCAACTTAAAGGCGGTCCCTTTGATCTTTTGGGTCAATTTTTCGTAACCTTGATTTAAAGCTTGGCTTGTATAATGTCATTTCTTGGCGGTAAATTCAAACTGTCGATTGATATACAGTTCAAGTGATACACCTTTCTAAACTTTCTAGACTGAGCATTTCTGCTTCTGAACTGAAATTGGGGCAGTTTTAATTCCATTTGAAGATACGACCCTAGGAAGGTCTTAATAATTCAGAACTTACATTTCCCCTATCAAATTCGTCTAAATGCTTCGTTGATCTGTAATCTATATTCCCTTATTCTCAACAAATATAAACGGAGAATTTGGATAATTACCAAAATAATTTCAGTTAATAGGCTTACTGTTTTTTGCACCTTCAAAAAAGAAGTAGATATAAAAGTGGTGTAGACAGCTATTTGATGTTCAAATAGTTTCAGAGTAATCAACTGAATTTTGCAGGAACGAACGTTTGAAACTACTCTGATCTTGCTTTCATCCGATATTTATAAAATTGATCAGTAGTAATAACCCAAGGACATTGATGATTGCTCGAAAATTTTATAACACCTTAACAACACAAATGTCAGGTTGACAATATACAAGCCAAGCTTTCGATTCGGTCGGAACGCTTCAGTTGCGCTTCTGTGTAGATAGGGTGTTCTGTGGCTAAACACTCACAGCATAGGTTTAGCCGGCTGGGTGGAATTGTCGGGGTTTAGGTGCCAGTTTTTCATAAGGTAGAGTATAAAAATGGATTTTATATCTCTGAACACATTCGAAAATGTTGGCGTTGTTTGTTATAGATTGCCACGTGCTGTCAAATATTTAATGCGACCAGCGTATAAGTTCAAATATGGTATTTCGTCCATTTGTTGTTGTACGTCGTGAACCGCTCTCACCATCCTCTGTTTTGTCTGTTTGAGGTGTCCCCCCTCTGTTGATTTTTCTAAGACTGCCATTGACTTCGATGAGCAGTGCCCTCGAGGTGTTTTGAAGGGAAAGGTTGTACTTTCAGGTCTAGTGCAAGCAGAAATCTCCTGTGCTTCGAAATCGAGGGAGGAACATTGCATAATGCTTCATCAGCACCGGCTTTGTCAGACAAAGTAGTCTTGAGTGCTTCAGCATATCGATCACTCATCAGGCATAGCTGTACTGAGGGCTGAGAAACCTCTGCCCAACGAAATTTGAGGGTCCAGTAGAAAACCTCAATTCAGATGTTGAGAAAAAAGGTCTGAACTACCGGATTCAGTTGGGGTGGATATGAGGTAGTGTAACGGTCTGGAACCTGCGCCAACAGAAAAGAAATTGTTTTCGTGCGCGAGACACTCGGCGAGCACAACTCAGGAAGTGTGCGGGACAAGAAAACGGCGTATGATGATTGGAGGCCAGCCGTAGAATGATCCACAAAGTAGATTGCCCCTGCCGATGATCAATGATCAGAAATCATTGTCAGTCTCAGCTGTTTCCAATTATACGTCCACTCACGTCTTTGGTTCCGTTCTAAAACGTGACAAAATATGAAAAACAAACTTACTTACGACGAGTAAGAACAGAGTTTGTCTTCGAGTGTTTTTAGGTTCCTCGTTGTCGTTCTCTTGTGCTTGTGTCAGATAGGTACACCACTGCAGTGCGAAATCATCCTGGATATCACTACCGTAAAACTTTGCTTCAGTCGGATCATCTCCCAGTACAGTAGTAACAGCGTTATCACTACGGAAAGATTCACTGTTGGTGGCAGAAAATTCCGATGTCAAATCTGACGATGGACCTGCGCCCACCAGAGAGAAATTGTCTTTGGGCGCGAGACACTCGGCTGGCACAACTCAAAAAGTGTGCAGGGCAGAAAACGGCCTATGATGATGAATAAAGTTCAGCCGTATGTTGATCTACAAAGTAGATTGCCCCTGCCGATGATCAATGATCAGAAATAATTGTCAGTCTCATCTATTTCCAATTATATGTCCACTCATTCCGTTGGTTTTTCTAAAACATGACAAAAAACATTAAAAACAATCTTACTTACTAAACGAGTAGGAACGGAGTTTTTCCTCGAGTTTCCGTAGTGTTCGCCAAGTTTCTACGTTGTTTTCACTGAGCATCGTTTGTTTTGTTTCCCATAGTACATATGGAAAATTTTTTTCAATTCACTTATTTAAACTAATTTACACTTTCGAACTTATCACATTCAGCGCAAGAAGTATATTGACGGATATTCGGGTGAGGACTCGTGAGATAGGGGCATCGTGAATCATTCTTTCTTTCAACTTGCGCATTTCAGTCATAGAGGTACTACTACAAGGTGATCTATTCGGATGGGACCAACCGAAGTATAATTATAATTTAGTAAAATATCAATCGAAAGCTATAACGTAGAATTGGCGTTCTGAATTTCTTCACCCCTACGAGCTCAGTTTATTTTCATCCTGCTCAGGATGTATTTCCACATAACCGTTAGTCCGAAAGTTCCAATTTGGTGCAAATATATATTTTTAACCTGGAAGCTTGTATTAGGATCTATGGTACTCCAGCTTCATTCATATTATTAGGATATACCCGTTTCCATGATAGAAGTAAGTAAGACTCGTTTTTCTCTTGTTTCAGAAAATGTAGTGACACCCAAGTTTTCGTCAAAGACGGCTGGACCCACTGCATAGACACTTGCAACGAAAAAACGATGTGTGGCGAAGTTGAGGTACCGGAAGATCATTTGGACGCGTGCAGGACTTGTAACTCCACAGGTCAAAACTGCAAAGTAGCAGACGGTTCGAAACAAGGCAAAGGCATTCCGGACTTCGACTTCGTTTTCTACGTATCAGCCATGCAGACTGAGAGGTGCAACAAATCGTTGACTGTCGCTTATGCTGCCCACTGTCAACAAGAATCGGCTTTGGACAGGTGAGTTCTTCAGAATTATAACTTTTGTTCTACCTCCTTTCATTCCACACATGCTGTCACGGAAAAATGAAAAGGAATGGTTTCGAAGTAAAGTAGAGTATGATATTATAGGATAGGATGGGATAAGATTGGATAGGATAGGAAGGGAGAGAAAAGGGTAGGAAAGGATATGGTAGGGTACGGCGGTCGGGTAGGGTAGGATATAATAGGATAGGATTGGATACCTCAAGCCAAAATTCAGTCATATTCATCAAAAAATACTGCCATTTGGTGCGAACTTTATGTGTGACACTTTATATCCTCGTATATTTCAATTTCTACATTTTATCTCTTCTATTGCTTTTTTATTGGCTTGTCAACAATTTTCCAGGCCTCTTATATTATATTTTGAGATTTCTCGATTCGATGGTGTTAAAACATCTTCCTTTTAATATGTACCAGTTATTTAAATTTCTGTTTCTTCAACTTATAATGATTCAGGTGTTTGGAAAATTTTTCATTCGATTCCAACTGGTTTTTCAAGTTTTTTCTAGATATAATTACCTCCAGAAATACCTAGCCATTATTTTTTTCTGTTGAATCTCGATTTCTTGACTGGAAAACAAGCGTCGAAACAATTTGGGAATGTCTGATGGAAATCATTAAATGTATACTCAACGTCAATACCATTTAATGTCGCTGCTCATCTCTCTTTCACAAAACAGTCACAAAATGTGAAATAATTTTTCTAAAAAAAAACTCCCATGGAGTATATCGTTTTCTTTGAAAAGGAAAATATGATTACTTCTCAATGAAATTGATTTGTGGTCCTAATCAAACTCCTTGCCGAATATTTTGCTCCTATATTTGTAAACCATGATCCGATATAAACATTTTCGGTTATGTTTATCGCCTATATTCAATAAGTTATTGCACACTGTTATCAACTCAATCTAGATTTTTTTTGCAACTTGATAGGGACCAATTTCGAAGTCTCCTGTCAAAATTAATTTTCTTATAAGTACATTAATCTTGTCGAAAACTGAAGATTAATTATCTGAATATGTTTTGAAATCACTATCAGGTGATAGGTGGCATGCTCTCAGTCACAATCATTAGAAAGAGGACAAATGTATCAGAAAAAAAAGAGGTCCGAAGATAACTTCTTCGATCTTTTGTCATTTTTATATCTGTTGTCACTTCAGATCCCCGCTAACGCTTATAGACCAGTAGGTGGTGAGAGGTGACGTTCTCCTATTTTACACTGCATTTCTTTTGGAGGCTTGATAATTAACCCTAAAATATGAAAAAAAAAGAGTTCCTGGCAGCCGCGTGTGTGCACTTCACAAGGAAAAACGCTCTTCTTTTGGTGGGTAATTTTCGTGTTTTTTGATTTGGATGCCGTTTCGGATTTCATTAATTTCAAGTTATTAACGTAAATGGCATACATGTAGCTACAGTCCAACATACAAAAATTGTGAAAAAATTGGATGAACATAATTATTTAAATTCAAGCGAACATTTGAAAAATGTACAGCCTTGATTCTCCTTGACATTTCTAAAGCAATTGACTCCATCAACTCCAAGCTACTACTTGCTAAACTATATCATTACAACTTTGATGAAATGTCGGTGAACTGGTTCATTGATTATCTATTCGAGAGAGATCAAATAGTGAAAATATCCGATGGCAATGGTGACTATGAAATGTCAAGCACAGAAACCATCAGATCAGGAGTTCCGCAAGGGTCCATACTTGGCCCCTTGCTGTTCTCAATTTTTACTGCTGATATCATCAAAATAATCAAAGACTGCAAATGTCATATGTATGCAGATGACTTAACCATTTATTTGCCATTTCACTCTGAAGGTCATGCAAATGCCAGTACACCTATCAATAAGGATTTAGAAAACATCAGTAAATGGGCTAGTAGTGGCTCATTGATATTAAATGCGGATAAAACACAGGCAATTATATTCAACAAAAGTGGAACTCACACAAATAACCTTAATATCAATGTAAATGGTACTAGACTGGCTTGGGTCGATGAACTTAGATGTCTTGGTCTACAACTTGATACTCGTCTCAGTTTTGACAAACATGTTAATTTGATCGTAAAAAGGACTTACTATGATCTCGAAAATATTCATGAATACAAAAATATGGTACCCGGTAAAACAAAGTTATTTTCAACGGAATCACTTGTACTGTCAATACCAAATTTTATGGATTGTGTTTATGGTCCATTTTCATCAGAAGTCAACAAAAATAGAATTAAAAAAAAAAGGATTCTGTTATAAGATATGTATATGATTTGAGAAGACAAGAACATATTACCCCCCTCTTCGGGGTGCAGGGTTAGTGAAAATGGGAGAAAGAAGATTTATTCACATTAGTGGCCTGATAAATGATATTTTGGATAATAAATCCCCACAATACTTGTTTGAACTACTCACCAAACACAGTGATATTCATACTTTGAATACTAGAAATAATAGCAACCTATCGATACCAAAACATAGAACAGAATTCTTTAAAAATAGTTTCACTTATCAGGCAGCTTGCATATATAATATGTTGCCAATAAAATCCAAAACATATGCAGAATCATTTAAAACAAAGTGGAAGAAATGTATTGTAGACTTCAGCTGGAGCCTGTGAACTCAAATACTGATATTTTCAATATGCATGTGTGGTAGTCATATCGGCCGAGAATTTATATATTGTATATAGATGTATGTGCATATGTATTGTGTGATCATGTTTGTCAATGTATTTTTTTTTCTAGTCACGGTACATATGAAAATATGCCAAGCAGGACTATGTACCTTTTGTTACAAATACTCTGTATTTTGTTGCAATAAATGTTATTATTATTATTACAAATTTCGTGACTTTTTCTTGCACGCTGCTTTCTATTGTATTAATGAATATTAGTTTGAGCTGAAATAATAAATGGAAAAACACTCGGCTGTCAGCAACCTGTCAATTTTTTATATTTCACAGTTGATTATCAAGCCTTAAAAAGGCATGCAGTGTAAAATGTGAGAACGTCACCCGTCACCACCTTTTGGTCTAATACACACAAACGTATTTTACAAGGAAACGAACAGAACATATTATATTGGTACCGAGTTTCTCCTTTAAAAACCGCCCAATCTCTTCAATTAATGCGAAAACCGAAAAGTTTACAATTCAAATTTGAAATTATACATCCAAATTTCGAAAATCGAATAGTTACCAGATGAATCACTCATATACTACACGATTGCGACGTTTTGTCTGAAAACAATTATTAATCTTGGAAAGGTCTTCTAATTTATTTTTGATTTTTCTAAATATCCTCTTTTCAAAGCCTTTCACTAGTGCACCCACAACGGGGGGGGGGGGGCACTTAATATTCTCGAAAACCTTAGAACCTGGGACGTCTTACTGATTTTTTGGAAGCGCATTTGCAATATCAACCGTTTGGGAAACTCAGAGAAGATCTAATTCTCTAGGATAGGCATTTAGGTAGCCAAAAATTGTCTAGCGTATAAAGTCATCTACAAGAATATCTGTCGCTACCGGGGTTCGAACTCGCGAGCGATCTGGCAGTGGAGAGAGTGAATCAAATACATAAATACATACTGGCGCCATAGCTCGCACGGCCACCAACCGACGGTGGTATGAATAAAGACAATTATCAAAAAACAATTTCTATTCATTGAGCTTCATCGAACTAGATGTTGATTGGACGAGCTGAAAGTACCGAACAAAACCGAATTTCATTTTTGTTTCAGGCCGATAGCCGGACACGCGAATTTATGCCCGAACAGCATCAGCACCAAACGTCAAGAATTGGAAATACTCCTCTCGACAGTGAAACACGAAATCCTGCACGCCTTAGGATTTTCAGTGAGTTTGTACGCGTTCTATCGCGATCAGAAGGGAAAGCCGCTGACAGAAAGGAGTCCGGAAACTGGAAAGCCCCACCTGAATGAATCGTAAGTGATCCCTGTGATATAGTAGTCGTCGGCCTCGGGTCATTTTTGGCAGATTAGTGCCGCTACCTCTAATCTTGATATAAATATGGCTTCGCACAATTGGGTCACACTATTTTGAGGGCCTCAGAAAAGTCATCAGTTAAAGAACCTACATGCAAAAATCTCAATATTGATATTATAATGATAATGATTCGATCAAATAAAGTATACTGAAAATGTTTTTCTGTGATGGGAATCGATTTGTCGACGTTGTGCCATATCTTATTGGTATCTTCATTACGCTAAAAAGAACCATTTTTGATAAATAGTTGAATTAACAAAAATTCAGTGAATGATGTATGATAATAACATTGCCCATCTTTCAACATTCATGATATGAGAAAATCAACTATTGTAGCACAACATCCCCCCATCCGATATTGAAAATTTTGAACATGTAAACTTGTACTTTCTTATCAGTGTCCTGAAGATGAAAATGAATTATGGCGAAACGTCCCCAGATGAAAAAACTGATTTTTCTCTTGAATAGATCTCTGTCCTTAACAAATAATTGAGGATTAAACGACTTACCTGAAGGAAGTTCAATCCAAATTATACGAGGTTGGTCACATCCGAATAGATCACCTTGTAGTAGTACCTCTATGACTGAGATGCGCAAGTTGAAAGAAAGAATGATTCACGATGCCCCTATCTCACGATACCTCACTCGAATAGCCGTCAATATACCTTGCGATGATATCGCCTTTTTGGGTCGAGATGACAGAAATTTTTTTTTTTGAGATGGGTGGGTATCTCTCTATTCGGATGTGACCAACCTCGTATAATTTGGATTGAACTTCCTTCAGGTAAGTCGTTCAATCCTCAATTATACTTCGGTTGGTCCCATCCGAATAGATCACCTCGTAGATGTTTAAAGAACTATTAAAAGGCGATCAAAATTTTATTCAGGCTGATCTCATACTAATGAAGTAGTCTGAATGAACTGATTATCCTTCATTCAATTCACCGCTATAAACTGAGCATTTGATGTAGACAGTATTTGAATGCTAATAATATAATTTTTCAGAACTCAAATAGCCAGAAAACTTACACTCGTTTAATAAAATTGCGGATGTAATCCGCAATTGTACCATTTGTAATTACTGATCAATCGTAGAATTTACCAAAAGTATTTCATTTTTCGGACCAGCCTACATTTGATCGTACAGTGTCCGTGTTCATATCGATTTGGTTGGCTGCAGCAGTGGCAACATGTCTTGTGCTGTGGCTTTGGATTGATCAGTATCAACACCACCAATTTGCAGACTCATTTCCAGCAAACGGCTGAAGAGCTGAGGTGTAGCTGGGTGGTGAGGATTGAGTTGAAATGGGAAAAAATTAATCATTCCGATGTGAATGTGTGCGTTTTTTTAAATTGATAATCGTGGATGTCATATACAATTCAGGTTACACCGTGGAAAATGGTGAAAAAAAAAATAAACGAAACATATGTTTGTGGTTGTTGCTCTCGTGGTCCCGAACTTCTGTTGATGATTTTGTTCTCGGCAGTGAAGCGGCAAGCACGTCCGTCGCTCAAGTGGAAGACTCGGGTCTTCCCATCGAGCCACTGTGCTGGAACTCACACGCCAATAGGCAAATGGCCTCGTCAATACATTTTCTGCGGAAGATTCGACCTCTGAAGGCAGACACTCGTCAATCGGTTAACGAAGTTTTTTTTTCCTGATTCATTGGTAATAAAAATGCTACTCGTTCTGATTTTGAATGAAATTTGTACCGTTTAGATAGAACATAGAGCAAGCATAACAATACGTTTGTGATGTATTTTTCAAAATGAGGTTTTCCAACAGGCAAAATTGTTCTTATTTGGTCAACATTTTCCAACAGGCAAAATTGTTCTTATTTGGTCAACACTTGGTAAGGGTCCCAGATTTTCTCATATCGGGAAAAAAAGTGGGCATTTCGAAAATACCTCTCTTGAGCATTTCCATTGTATCATAGATACCTGCATGATATAGCAGATTTTAAGCTGATCTATGTATTTTTCTAGTACTATAATTTTCACCTGGCAGCACCGATGAGCGATCTACCTTATCCATATCTCCTTCACAAATATCCACCAATAAGACGAAAATGAATTGTATGATTCCATCGTATTTGCAATCAGTGATGCCATCAGAATCGCTGAAGGTTCATCCCTCAGTTTTTCTCCTGGGAAATGGTTGCCAGACAATATCGTTGCACCTTGGGTAAGATGGCACTACAGTGGATGTAGCTGAAAAAATATATATTGTGGTTCCAAATACAATAAATTGAAATTCAAAATTGATATCAATTTGTGGAAACCAAGTTTGGGACTGCGACAACAGAAACACAAAACATGTTACTCTGTCCCCTTACGCCAAGTTTCTACGTTGTCTTCACTGAGCGTCGTTCTCTGTTTTCCCTTAGTACGGAAAATTTTCTTGAATTCACTTATTTGTAAACAATTTACACTGTCGAACTTGTCACATTCAGCCCAAGAAGTATATTGACGGCTATTCGAGTGAGGTATCGTGAGATAGGGGCATCGTGAATCATTCTTTCTTTCAACTTGCGCATTTCAGTCATAGAGGTACTACTACAAGATGATCTATTCGGATGGGACCAACCGAGGTATAATGTTATATCCTGAAGGAGATGTGCGATGTTCTTCTGTTCTGTCTGCAAGAATCGATTACTTGAGTATTGAATAATTCGTCTTTTTTACTGTTGAGGTCATTGGTTTCTTGCACTGTTACCACTTATGTTTAGTTTATAAAATGATTTTATGGAATCCCATTGACTTGCCCACAAAATCAATCTAATTTCTAACAGAATCAAATTTTGTGCCAATGTCAGGTAGTTTTCAAGAATTTGTGGAATCCATTTTTTGGGTTTTGTCTTCTCTGGGAATGAAAAGAAAACTTCAGGTTCTAATAATATCTGGTTTTTGGACGAATTGGTATATTTGCCCTGATACGTAGCTGAAATATTAAAAAGATGCACAATTGTGTGACTATTCTGTCAGTTACGTGTCAAGTTTTCATGAATGCAGAAATCTAATTAACAAAGGACCCCGCACCAAATACATGGGAAAATGGCGTTCAGCCAATTTTGATAATTTTTTGGGATATTGTAGTACAAGTCACTAGAAGTTACACATGCAAGTTAAAATTAGTTTCTATGTCCGGTTTCGGATATATGAATTTTTGAAAATCATAAAAATTGCTTCTTTATCAAAACATAGCAAGGTTCACTCATCCAAAAGTATTACTTTTTAGACGATAAGTAACAAAATAGTAGAATTGTTGGTTAGAAGAAAGTCGAATAGCATGTCAGTCAGTCGGTCGTTGCGATAGAAGAAGGCAACTAATATACAGGGTGGTTCAAAAATAGCGACAATTTAGTATATTTTGCTAATCTTTATCAACGGTCCCATTAGTGAGACTGAGCATTTTTCATTAGCAAAATACCTATTGGGATTCTTTTTTTCTGACAAGAAGATTTCCTCTAAAAGTTTCTACTCTTCTACAACACAGTAATTCTTTTTCAAATGTTTGTTTTTTATACTTCATGTTGTTAACAATAGCCATACAAAATAGCCTTTTTGAGTCAATTAATCCGCTTTGGAGCCAAAACTATTTGAGAAAGACTCACAGTAATTGCTCAATATGATCAGCTTCAGAAAGTTACAATCACAATTTATACGGGGGCTGTTTACAAATATTAGTTGAAATCGGTTTTATACGTAATAATTATGTTTGTTAATTATTTTTGAATGGATCTCCCAATTTGAATCATATTTTTCAGTTATACTTCCAAGTGAATTACCCTACACTCGGGTAAGTTTCATTCATTTCCTATGTCTGGTTTTTGAACTATAAATTAAAATTGATATTCTATAGAAGATATTATCCAATTTTATTTCTTGATGAAATAAATATGATCTTGCAGCGCAAAACAATTGCACCGTTGAAACCTAAAGACCATAAAATGTGGGACTCTTAAGGGTGTTTCCCATAGTCGGCAAAACGCGTTTGCAAATTCTGAGAGAATCTCTGGACCGATCTCAATGAAACATGCACCAATAGATTCATAATGTTATTATGTATACAAGTCGCACTGATATGATGGCGCCACGTTCTTGCAATTTTTTAGTATTTTTAATTTTGCATTTCACAGTATTTGTTTTATGTCATCTTTTAACATATTTCACATGCGGTGGTGTATTTCCATGTAGTTTTACGGAAAGTGGACTAACTCTAAAATAATTCCCAATTTCAATTAGTTTGGGATGACCTTGTTGAAAATGAAAAATGACGGTAACTTTCCGTGAAAGAGAATAACATTGTAAATCGATTGGTGCATGTTTCATTGAAATATGTCCAAAGATTCTCTCAGAATTTGCAAAAGCGTTTTGCCGACTATGGGAAATACCCTTAAGAGTCCCACATTTTATGGTCTTTAGGTTTTAACGGTGCAATTGTTTTGCGCTGCAAGATCATATTTATTTCATCAAGAAATAAGATTGGATAATATCTTCTATAGAATATCACTTTTAATTTATAGTTCAAAAACCAGACATAGGAAATGAATGAAACTTACCCGAGTGTAGGGTAATTCACTTGGAAGTATAACTGGAAAATATGATTCAAATTGGGAGATCCATTCAAAAATAATTTACAAACATAATTATTACGTATAAAACCGATTTCAACTAATATTTGTAAACAGCCCCCGTATAAATTGTGATTGTAACTTTTTGAAGCTGATCATATTGATCAATTGCTGTCTTTCTCAAATAGTTTTGGCTCCAAAGCGGATTAATTGACTCAAAAAGGCTATTTTGTATGGCTATTGTTAAAAACATAAAGTATAAAAAACAAACATTTGAAAAAAAATTACTGTGTTGTAAAAAAGTCGAAACTTTTAGAGGAAATCTTCTTGTCAGAAAAAAGAATCCCAATAGGTATTTTGCTAAAGAAAAATGCTCAGTCTCACTAATGGGACCGTTGATAAAGATTAGCAAAATATCCTAAATTGTCGCTATTTTTGAACCACCCTGTATAATAGGTAATAGACCGACTGACTGACATGCTATTCGACTTTCTTCTAACCAACAATGCTTCTATTTTGTTACTTATCGTCTAAAAAGTAATACTTTTGGATGATTGAACCTTGCTATGTTCTGATGAAAAAGCAATTTTTATGATTTTCAAAAATTCATATATCCGAAACCTGACATAGAAACTAATTTAAACTTGCATGTGTAACTTCTAGTGACTTGTACTACAATATCCCAAAAAATTATCGAAATTGGCTGAACGCCATTTTCCCATGTATTTGGTGCGGGGTCCTTTATTAAGAAATGCGTATACTGCCCCTTGGCGACGTTTCGGAAGCTAGTCTGCCTCCTTTTTCAAACCTGTTTTGAAAATATTTTCAATTAAATACCAATGGGTTGGTTTTGACACATCCTACTTCTAATTGAATCTCCTCAGTTCAACTTTCCCCTCCAGAAGAGGCATCCAACATTGATCCATATTCAATGACAAGTAACATTCTCTTCATTCCCGTTCATCAAAAGCAAGTAGCCTCTTGTTTCCGTTCATAGGTAAATTGATGTTATTTCACTCGATCATGTGTGTAGCATTTGTTGATAATATGTGTTCAGCTAGTTTCGACTCATATGTTTCTCAAGTTGTTTTTAAAAACTTGTCAGAAAAAATCAAACAAAAATGAGTGATATTCAAAGTGTGTTAACCCTCTCTTCATATGACCGACTTTTTATCCAATCGCTAGATGTATGCACATACATTGAAAAAAATGTTTCGTTTCGTTTTTGCTACATTTTGCATACCTTGCACCCCAATAATGTAATTATAGTGATGATAAGCTCCCAAAAATTGATTTCTTAAGAAGAATATTGGAACTATGATGACTGACAGCACTTTTGAGGCGTATTTGTTTGTTATTCAAGTCGGTCTAATGAAATTGTCATGCAGAAACTCTAATGAATATAGCCCTGTTATCTGTATATCGATACTTAATCTATCTATGAAAGAAGGCCAATTTGACCGTCCTGTCAAACTGGAAGGATAAGTAGTGTTGAGGGATTTCTCGACTTATAATCCATTTAAATCAACTATTTTGCCGCCCTAAGCCAAATAGGCGTAACTCAATTGAAAATTGAGTTGATGTGAATCTGGTTTTACGCTTCCTCACAGCAGCAGTGAAATTCTTCGAGTTTCTATCAAACGACTGATATATCAATTCAGTAGATAGTTTAATGACATTAGTTGGTTTCACCAAGAAGAAATACGGTTACCGCATGATATAAAATTCTTGATTTCGAACTCTCCTGGTCGTCTGTTTTTTTTTGGTGAGAGAGCAGAACTGCCGGATGTCAATCCGAATTATCAAAGGATAATAATACAAACGTCATACATAATATTAAATAGAATTCTGGCGGACAGACTCCTTCCGTATTTGAAAACATTCAATTCTTCGAAATGTGTAATATTATTCACAACGATTGAAACAAGTGTGCCTTCTCAAAATTCAAAATTTGATACTTCCTAGTTATACAAAATGGTTAAGGCTTTCGCGGCCGAGGTTATTATTTCTTCCTAACGTTTCGCTAGCGCGAGTGGCCAGCTTCTTCAGAGGCTTACTCATAGTCATCGGAAATGAGCTAGCGACAAGTTAGGAAGAAATTCCAAAGAACGATGGCCTTCAAGCCCGAAGAGAAGTAGTTATAAATTAATGTTACGTGAAAATGAGCACTATGTGTGGAAATCAGAGTCAACTAATATTTTAGAGGGCAGACTAAAAATCAGTTATCAGAAAAGTTACTGATCCATTTTCTATTTGAATGGCATTATTATACCACTGATTCCGAATTGAATATAGTCATTGTTTCAATCCTGGTCTAATACAACTCGCTCTATGTACTATTTGTAAATGTTCCCATAATATTGTCAGCACTGTCATTATTTCTCAATATATCATTGTGAGATAACTCACTAACTTCCTCACGCTCATTTTGAGAACACAATACATATGTACTTCCTTCGTTTCATTCTTTATACTTCTTCGTATGGTAATTTCGTGGAAATTTATGTCTTATGTATTTGAAATGTCATAGTTTTGGGACAGACTCTTCCAAAGAGTTTCCATCTCTATGCCTGGAATTACGATTGAGAATACTTTCTCATGAATAAACAGTTGGTGTCGATTGCCAGAAGTTCCTCTCATTTACTTGGTATCGTATATCATATAAAAAACTATATTTCTCTCCTAATGATCTGAATTATCTAGAATTTCAAAATGTTCATTGAAGCTGCTGGATTCCATTAAAAAAAAAGCATTTGGTTTCGATGGCAATACTTCACTAACTACTCGCTTTTTTTGGGAAACCCCAGTTGGAAAGGTCAGAAACATTTTCAGTCCGAAGAGAACTGTATCTCCACCCTTTTGCTGTGAGCTACAAAACCTGTAAAACTTCTCTCCCTCACTGCTCGTGTATTAGCAGAATGATAATTCAAACTCAATACAGGGTATAACTGAATAAGTGTAAAACATTCAAGGAGATGATCAAAAAAAAAAATAGGATCTTTCATATAAAGAAACTTCATTGGAGCATGCCTTGTTAAGATACAGCCCCAGAAAGGGGGTACATGAAATTTATATAACAATTTTTCTCACAAGCACTGAAAAAATTACAATATTGAAATTAACCTGAAGTTTTGTACTACCAAAAAGACACTAAGCCAGTAATTCATTTGGTTTACCCCATGGTTGTAAGGAGTGGAAAACGCAACCCCTAAAATTTAATTCCAATGTAACTTTTTTCTCATTATTTGTTTACCATTTAAAAATTAATTTCCGATAGCCTGTTTCATTCAAAACAAAAAATGTCTCTTGGGTTTTTTGCCCAAAATAAAGTTCGCAGCAAAAAATTATTTTACGAGCAACTACAGAGATACATCGTCATAAATGCGAAAATACGAAACTAATCTATCTAGTAGGTCGCTGTTAACGATAGTGACAATTGAATTGGTGTGACGCTGTCAGTTTGTGAATTTCCGAAACTGAATTGATGAAAAAATTGTTATACAAATTTTATGTACCCCCTTTAAGGGGCTGTATCTTAACAAGGGATGCTCCAATGGAGTTTCTTTGTATCAAAGATCCTATCTTTTTTCTATGAGGAATCACCTCCTTGAATGTTTTACACTTATTCAGTTACACCCAGTATATTCACTCGATGGTTCGATCGTAGTGTGATTATTAGGGTTTCCTGTTTGTCTGAGCTTGAAATTTCAAAAATGATGATCATTTCCTGGTGTTTTTCAGGTAAGTTTTCACTAGATAATATCTTTGTGCCGCAGAATACTGAAACCACGGGGTTGGATCAATTGTGGAGTGTGCCATGTAGGGTGTAACTGACCTCCGCAAATTTTGCGTCGACCCATTTTCAGACGGAGTGAGTTATTTACCACTTTCACATTCCCTCGGGATGAAGGTCCGTCTGTTACATCATTGCTCAATTTAATAATTAGACCTTCGCAGATAATGGGTTTTGGCTGGAGGCAAATATGAAATGGATAATGAAATGTACAAAACGCGTGTTTATTTTCACCCAATATATCCCCCTATCACGTGGCTCTTTTATGTTTATCAGATCAGTACCCGGAGCTTTGCTCTATATTTGTTTTCATTTTTGGTGAATCGTGTTTTTTGGAAATTATATTTAGATACGAATTGTATACTGGTGAAAATTCATATTTTTCATCTTACCGACACAATCATAAAAAAATATGAACTGGTTATGTTGGTTGGTGTGGTCAAGCGATCTAAAGCGCGGTCCTTATATTCAATTTGGCCATTTCACTGCTGGTTCGAACCGCGGTCGGGGCAGAATTTTTCTGGCCGGCTCGGTGCGTCAGGCAATTGTTAGTTGTCTAGAAGCCAACCCTGCTGGGTGGGATGTTTGGATCGAATGCACCAACCGATCCGGTAGAAATGTGTTTTTTTCTGGGTTTCCCTACAGTTGAAATACCGTGAAATTCCTAAGGACGCCTCAGAGCTCTCCGGCTCCCAGAATGATTAGCCGACCCTTGCATAACAATCTATGGGAAAAAGGGGCGACTATTCGTGCGATCCCAAACTTTTCACGGTACATTCTATACTGCTTTTGGCCAGATGAAAAAACTGTAATAATCAAAGATGGTTACGGAAATAACGAAATGCTCTGAATCACCTGTTGAGTGATTTCAAGAATAACAGGAAAAAGTTGAATATTTTCCAAACTTCGAGTGAAAAATATGAACTAAACATTGCAACTTAAAAAAAATTGGAAAATTCGAACACGAATTTATAGAGAACATAAATTGACAATCATACATAATTCCAGTTTAAACTGACAATTATGTATGATTGCCAGTTTAAACTGAGAATATGTATAATTGCCAGTTTGAGCTGGCAATTATAACTATAATTGTCGGTTTGATCCGGCAATTATTCAAAATTGCCAGCTTGAACTGGCAATTAATAATAATGATAATAATACAATTTGTTTCTACAAACAGATCCTGATTAGTGACAATAATTATAATAATAATAATAATAATAATAATAATAATAAGGCCGCATGCAGAAGGCCGTTATTCTCGGTTCGTTGCGTCTGCTCAGGACTCACGATTCTCGAAGCTAGTGACCACTTACCCCGCGGTGCGGGGAGTGGTCATTGGTTAATTATAGTAGCGCGTCCGCCCACTGGGTCGGAGCAGTGGGGAGTACGGACCCGACTAGACTTGTTTAGACGACAATAATAATAATAATGTATAATTATCAGTTCAAAGTGGCAATTATAATATTTTTTCTCGCCGTTCAACGCTTTCGTAACCTTCAGAGGAAATATCTACTAATTATACTTTGCCCTACATAAAGCTAGTTGCCTGTTGAATTGACTGTTGCAGGTAATTCAGTTGCGTTGATGATATAAATGATAGCTATAATTTGTATAGTTTGAAATCGAATAGTTTGATGCCAACGTATTTCTTGTGTTGCATTCAATAGGACTGAAAAGCCGATTCACATAACCTCCCAACAGTATATGCTGCAATGATCTCTGATTCTTTGCCATCGTGTACAAACTTAAATGAACCATAGAGTAGTGGTACAAACGCAGGGTAGTTAGTACTATATTTTTGAATGGTAAATTATTCGTGAAAAAGTTTAAGAGGGTAGTTATTGTCTTCATTCATTGCATTGTCATGATGCGTCGAACCATGTACTATTTATATTGTTCAGTGAGTAAAACGATGAAGGAGGGCAATTTATTTCGATATTTGAAAGGCTATTTCACTTTATTATACAAACCCGCTTATACAAAGATGTTTCTCTCAGCGGCAACAAACCACTGTTAGGTATATATATATATATATATATATATATATATATATATATATATATATATATATATATATATATATATATATATATGTATGTGGTAGTGTAGTGGTTAGCATATCTGCCTATCAAGCGGAAGGCCGGGGTTCGAATCCTCGCCGGGCCACCGTGCTGGGTAATCGCACGTTAAAAGGTAAGGCCTCTTTGATCCATTGCTCGCACAAGTTTCGACTTTTGAGGGTTGACGTTCGTCAGCTGGTTAACGGAACGAACAATTTTAGAACAATTTAGAACAATATATATAACTTACAACATTATTGAACTATGTAAATATAACATATCACCTCATTGTCAGGTCAGATCACATCAAATAAAGAATAACAAAAATACCGATGAACATCAGGATGTGTTGCCTCTAATATACTTCTTCAATGATGACTTGAATTGGTTTATTGATTCAGATTCTTTCACAAATTGTGGTAGTTTATTGAACTCATTCAAGCCTTTGTGAAACACATTATTTATTCCAAATTTCCTTTCGTATTGTAACCATGAACTTCATTATTTCTCAACAAAAACCTCTGAAAGTATTTGGGTAGCAATCCTTTATGCAGCTTAAATATTAAAGTCGAAGTCGTAAATAATATACGTTCATCAACTGAAAACCAGTTTAGACAGTCTAGCATCAAATTAATTGCTGTATAACGGCTACATCCCAATATCAATCGCATACCCCGATTTTGAAGCTTTTGCAATTGTTCTATTTCATTTTTACCAAGTAGAAAAAGTAATGTTGAACAATAATCAAAATGAGGTTGTATTAGACTTTTAAAAATAGTCATCCTAGTATACATAGACACTTTTCTACATATATGAGAGGAGAAGAAGAGTTTTTTAGATATTTTTTTACAAATAAAATCAGCATGACTCTTCAGTTTCAAGTTTGTATCAATTATAAATCCCAAATATTTCATTTCAGTTACATGTTCAATGGTAATATCATTAATTTTGATGACAGCATTCGACCAAACAATTTGATCATACTTATAAGACGATGTCAATATCATACTTTTTGTTTTACTGACATTAAAGCCTGGTTCAGACGCAGCCAGTAGTTTAGTAGAGTAAAGTAATTTAGTCAAGTGAGTGGTTTGTTCACACGAGTCAAGTAGATCAGTAGAGTTTATTTAATCAAGTCGAGTAAAAACAGCGTCTACATTAAGCCAGTGTTTTAGACGAGTTATTTAGCACAAAGTCGAGTGTCGCGGCTGAACTCGAAAGGTGAACATTGTGTATTTTCTGTTGAGATTTGAAAATAGTGCTATGAATCGACAAGTGCAATTGAAAAAAAAACCCTCCTTCGTTCAATTTCAAAACTTGCGATTCATGAAATAGAAGAAATATGTATAGAAATAATGCAAAAACCTAAACGAGTATGGGTAAAAAGTTGGATTCTTAGAAGAAATGACCTTGGAGCATCTAACTGTCTTTTAAAAGAACTGGCTTTAGAAGACCAAAAAGAATATGTTCTTGCCCTCAGAATGTCAAAGGAATCATTTGATATTCTACTAAATAAAATAAAATTATCTATTCAAAAGAAGGATACTATAATGAGGGATGCTATTCCAGCCACTACAAAATTGCAGGCAGTATTATATTTTCTGGCTACTGGGAACAGTTTGAGAAGCCTACGACATTTTTATAGGATTTCAAAGGCAAGCTTGTCAGAAATGATTCCAGAAGTATGTGACGCAATTTATGAGGCATTGAAAGAATATATTCAGGTGAGTAATTTGTAATGACAAATTAATACACATTCGATGTTAGGAATGAATTATACTTCAAAAAAACTAAAGAAACACGCTGTAATATAAACTTCATCTACCCTCGACTATACATATACATTTAACCTACAAAAAACCATCATTAGACATTGCCTCATCTCCAAACGTATTCCTTAGTGCTGCACCTAAAATACTACTAGTGTGAAAGGCCTGCTGGTTATCATTTTGGGGCCGGACCTCTTCAGATTGTGGTTCATTGTATTCGTCATTATGAGGATTTGTAGAGCTGCCTGCCGAAGAAATAGGCCTGAAATAAGTGGAGACGTTAGAACAAGCTGACGAAGTCGATCTATGTGACTCTGATTCTGCTCGTCGCTGTTTTTGCAGGTACTGCCGACGCAATCTGGACAAAATGATTTGTATCTGCTCCTGTGCTTCTAGGGCCAACTCTAGAGGCATGTTTCGCAGCTGCATCACAACATTTCTACCAAATAATTCGAACTCATGTTCTTGCACTGGATTGGTTAAGTTTTCATTTAGCCCCTTCAATTCAGAGACAAAAGTTTGAATTTCCTGTACTCTCCGTTTGTGGCCCGATCGAGTATTTTTATGAGTTTCTCGTATTGTGGGTGTAGATGGTTCTTCAGTCACCGTTTCATTTACCTGACTGTCACTAGCAGTACCAGTCTCATCATCAACGTCATCCTAAAACAAAAAAATAAAATATTTTATTATACAATGTATTAAAATATAATATTTCACATTTCAATACATGATAATATGTATGTATTTGTAATCAGCATTTTTTTAGGCACCACGTACCATAGATGAGTGGAAAGAAATCGAACAGGGATTTCGCGAGCGATGGAATTTTCCAGGCTGTTGTGGAGCGATTGATGGCAAGCATATAGTTATAAAGGCACCGGCGGACTCTGGAAGTTTGTATTACAATTACAAAGGCACAAACAGTATTGTGCTTATGGCCATTGTAGATCACAATTACTGCTTTAAATATATTGACATCGGTTGCAATGGAAGAATATCTGATGGTGGAGTTTTTCGGAACTGTAATATGTTTACTAAACTGGAAAATGGTATTCTTCCAGAAGGATCATTTTTAGTTGGAGATGACGCCTTTCCTTTGAAACCATACCTTCTGAAACCTTTCTCTGGAAACAACTTAACAATGGGACAGAAAATTTTCAATTACAGATTATCACGAGCTCGTAGGATCGTAGAGAATGGCTTTGGTATATTAGTAAGTAAATTATATTTGAACGACCAATACCATTTGCTCCTGACAAAGTAGACAAAATTGTACGTGTATGCTGTGCTCTTCATAACTGGTTGAGATTACAAAAGGAAATGGGTATGTGACTCCTGGATCTATCGATGTGGAAGATTTGGAAAACGGAAACATTATTAGTGGTAGTTGGCGAGAACTTCAAAGCAAGGGAATGCTTAGCTTGAGGCGAAATTCTGGAAACCATTCTTCTTTAGCTGCCAGGCAGTTTCGAGAATTTGTGGACTATTTTCTAGGTAGAGGGTCTGTAGAATGGCAATTTCGAATGGTTCATTAGTTATAAATAAATAACTGTAGAAGTCAACGTGTGTGATGTCTCACCTATATTTACCATTTACCTAATGAAGAATGTGAAAGTTACTCACCATATTTGTCTTTGTGTTTCTAGTACTTTCAGCGATTACGTTCAAAGCACCATCTAAAATTTTAAACCATTTCAATGACGGCGTGTAAACATCGGAAAAGCCAGCGCCTGATATTTTTGATTCTCTTACTTTTTTTTTCTCTTGCGAATATGTTGATCTAATGTTTTTAATCTTTTGAGCAATTTCTTTTTGGCCGAAACCGTCTATTGCCATCACTTCTTGTATTTTCAAGTATGCTGCTTGCCGTTTTTGTTTATTTTTGTACAGTTCGCTTCGAACATCCCACAGGCATTCATGTTTCACATATTCTTCAACGAATTTTAATGTAGTGTCTTCCCCCCATTTTGCCATATTTAATGTGTGACTTGAAATATTTATTCAGCACAAACAGCGTCAGTGACCCTTCAACTAGCTCGAAGCGACTAGGTACCTACTCTACTTGCCTGGCCTGTCCAGACTTGTCTAGTCGGCGCGCTAATCGGTTTTTCTCGGTGGTGGGAGCTGCTACTCGACCAAGAAAATAGAATAGAGTTCAATTTACTAAACTCGACCGTTTACTCGACTGCCAGTGAGCTCGACTAAACCAAACGTGTTCAAATTGGTCAAGTCACTAAATTACTCGACCACTTGACTAAACTACTGGCTGCGTCTGAACTTTGCTTAAGTGTCAGTTTATTATTAAATGAATATGTTTCAATGTTACTTGAAGACCTATTCATTTCAACAATTGCCTGTTCCAAATTTTCATGTATACAATAAACCAATGTATCATCTGCAAAAAGATTAATACAGTGTGATCCACAAATGTGGTTAATATCATCAAGATAAATAATAGAAAGCAATAGACCTAACACACTACCCTGAGGTATGCCACTCTCAATTACAAGTTCATCTGACAATTCATTCCCAAATTCAGTTTTTTGCCTTCTGTTGAATAAGTAACTTTGAATCCAATTGAATGCAATCCGTGATATTCCATAATACCTAATTTTTTCAAGTAAAATTGTTCGGTCAATTGTTTCAAATGCCCTTTTAAGGTAAAGAAATGTCGCAATAATGTACTGATTTCTATCAATTATATTTTTCCATTCAGTTATTAAAAATTCTAGGGATGTTTCACATGAGTGCCTAGCTCTAAAACCAGATTGATTGCCTAGAAATAGTTCATTGGTTTCAAAGTATTTAATTAATTGATTATATACAGACAATTCTAAGACTTTTTCAAGAGTAGGGAGTGTATTTAATGGTCTTAAATTTTCAGCTTCAATCGAGTTGATTTTTGGTACAGGAACAACAGTGGAAACCTAATTGATCAGGGAAAACGCCGGTTCTAAGTGAAGTATTAATTAAATTAATATTGCATAACCAGCAACATCAAAACTTTTTTTTTAAGAAGTTATTATTTAGAATTTCAGCTTTATCAGTTTTGTTCAGAGAGAATATAATATGTATTAATTCATTTATTGTCAAAGGCGCGAATTCAGAGAAAGTATTTGATATAACAGGGTAGTCATGGGTCCACTGCTGTACATTTTGAAAAACTGATGTTATTTTATTTACACAATCTATAAAATATGAATTAAGATAATTAGCAATATCTAGTTCCTTATGCAAAATTATATTTTGATGATCAATCTCAAATTGGATACGGCTAACAATATTTTGTTTTGGCTTAACAAATTTTTTAAGACACCTCCACATTTCCTTACTATTAATTTTTATTGTTATCAATTGTTTGTTCGTAATATAATTTCTCTTTTTTCCTTAGTAGAACAACATATTGATTCCTAATGATCTTATAGACATTCCAACGTTCTTCTTTTTGACCACCCTCGCAATGCCTGAACATGAAATATGAATTATTACGCTCTCGTCTTTTTTCCTTAAGTTCATCATCAAAGTAGGGTACATAATTGCTTTTGAGATATACTGTTTTTTCAGGGACAATTTCATTAACAATTGTTGACACATTATCAATTAACTCATGTAGAATTTTATCAACATCAACAGAATTATTGTTCCAATTACAAGAGATTAATTGCCTATTCATATTATGATACCCTTGATCTGAAAATTATCTAAAAGTAATTGATTTTTCAGGCAATCGAACATGTTCAGTAGATAGCCTAATGGATATAATGCAATGCTCAGAAATGCTAGGTTCATTTACACTTGCAGTAACATTATCATAGTTGGTAACAACATTATCAATTAAGGTTTTAGAATCACCACAACATCTAGTATACTCCTGAACCACTTGATCCAATCCATACATATTGAATAGTGTTTTTAGTATCTGCTCATAATATTCAGTACTGAAAAAATTGAAATTGAAATCACCTACCAATAAACATCTTTTACAGTCAGCAAAATATTTTTCTATCACGTCTTCTAGAGCACCAATAAAAACAGCTTTACTGGAACTAGGAAACCTATAAATACCCCCAACGTTAAATAGATCATTGCAAATTTTAATTTTTATAAGTGAACACCAATACACCATGTCGATTGTATGAGTTTTACTTGATTCAACTTCAACCTCTTCTCTTACGAAAATTAAAACTCCACCCGTATATCGACTTGTGCTGTTACATCTAAACAGATGGTACCTTTCAATATAAATTTCAGCATCTTCTATATCTTGAG
This sequence comes from Zygogramma bicolorata, assembly GCA_032362365.1. Taxonomy (NCBI): domain Eukaryota; kingdom Metazoa; phylum Arthropoda; class Insecta; order Coleoptera; family Chrysomelidae; genus Zygogramma; species Zygogramma bicolorata. Next base: position 2,553,266 of record JAVJAQ010005583.1, on the reverse strand, counting down.
TGATACATGTTTCACTCAGAACAATTACATAAGGTTTATAAGAAATAATGTTCAGAAGAATATCAGCCTTGTGAGCTAAGAAACTACTAACATTTAAATATACAATATGTTGATCAAAACTAGAAGACCTCAACCATCTTTGAATATTAGGTTTAGAAGTATCTCCATTTTCAACCATCTCTTTGAGTTTATCCTCAACTTGCTTATAATATTCACTTTGAATCTTTGTTTGATCAAAAAACACCTTAACACTCTCAGGCAATTTATTCCTATTGAAAAAACTTTCTTTGCATCCTCTTCTGTATCGAATATCACTTTTACTGATCTTATTTTGTTTGGATCAAATTTTCCCAGTCTGAATACCTTTACATTACGATCCACCAGTTGATTATCTGAGAGTAAACGTTGTACTTTATCAATTTCATCCAGGATCCTCTGTGTCTTATTGATTTTTGTAGATTCACGAATGTTATTAGTTATAATAAGATTCTTGCTACGCTTCTTACGTTCTTTCCATTCAGAAATGGTTTCCTCAATTTTTAATACTATGTGTTTGTAACTTCAGCTTGGTGAAAGTTGTGTACACGCACATTTTCGGTACATTGAGACTCAAGAACGGCTATTTGCGCCTCAATTGCTTCAATTCCTACATTTGATTTTCCATTTTCCTCCCGTATTTGTTGTAGTTCACATACAACTTTATCTAAATTAGTTATCTGTGCATCAATCGAATTGGACATGTTTTGGGTAGTTTTATTCAGTTCAGAAAACTCTTTTTCAATATTTTTCATAAATGAATTCTGTAAGCAGTTCCTTGGAGATTGATTTTATCTTATTCTCATCCATTATTGGATCACTCTCAGATCTGGTATCAGAGTTACATTGACTATTAGTATGACCACAATTTATGTATTCTTTGACAAAATAGTTAAGGCTTTCGCGGCCGAGGTTATCAGTATCACTACCTTTATTCGGGTTTGGAGGCCGTCGTTTTTTGAAATTTCTTCCTGACGTTTCGCTGGCTCGAGTGGCTAGCTCGAACGACGGCCTTCAAACCCGAATAAAGGTAGTGATATGTATTCTTTATTGTCATGCTTTCATACAACTTTAGCCTGCCGCGCGCAGCTAGGGTGGTAGTATGTTTGACAAATCTCACATTCAAGGGAGAATTTCACACTTTTTTTGTGCTTGCAAATTTTTATTTCATCTTGAATATTATCACACATACCATAAAGATATTTCAAATGTTTAAACAAACATGCACTAAGAGTAGGCACTGAGTTTATCAACAAGTTAGGAGTTCTGCCTAAATCCACTGGACTAATGCATATAAGCATCCATCGGCTTTCTTATCAGTTACAGTATTTCTTGCTACCATGTGGTTTCTTTGGTCAGAAAAAAAAAAGAAATGCCAAACGCTTGTGTTGAAATTTATGCATTTGTTGTTAGGTGTTTGACAGTTGTTTTTCACACTGGACAGCTTGCACTCTGCTCAACAGTTTGATCCCAAACACAGTATTTAAAAGACTCTGGTTCACAATATATTTGGGTATCTGGGTAGCATCCAAACGCTGGTTAGAAGTTTTCGTGGAATGTATTTACACAACCGAAAAAACAACACAAGTTTTTCAAGCTCATTATACTTAGGATTCTCCTATCGTGAAATATGTGGACATAACAGAAGTTTGTGAAAACCGTTAACATATTACAGATGAGCTCCAATAGAGGAGGTGACATCACAAACCGTAGCCTCGCCGCAGGGATCCGCTTTCTAGCCTCGTGTGGAACTGTCTTAGCTCTATCGATTTTTATTACTTTCAAAAATCAGTAACATTCCTTAATTTTGAATAACACACTAATCAAATTAGTATTGTTATGCGTCCGCCAAATCCGCTGTAACACGTGATGACAACACATTTATAAACATGTTCAGACTAATTAGTGCCTGATGAAGTATAATATGATCTATAGACTAAATACGAATCGAATTTCAGTGATCAACATGATCGAATATCGACAAACAAAACGTTGGATAACATTCACAGTGCGCACAACTGATACAATTACGGAACGAATGTTTATATTAAATAAAAACGAAATCGGAATTATTTAGAGGTTGATGGATACATTCGGATCGAAATCCACACAAATAATCGACGTGAATTTGATTTATCAAGCCATGAAATGTCGAACATTGTATTCCAGAATCCAATTATCAGAATAATCGGAATCTGATTTTCATTCTGGGAAACTGGCGATATAGCATTGGGAGCACATTTCGACAAAGTTGGAGGATCCAGTCACACAGTACCATACCAGTACGATTATAGTCTGATATATGACGTAATGATCAACTGTATTCCAGGCGAATACTACGACATATAATGGATGGTATATGACGGACACTCAAGAAACTGATTATTACACAAGAAGTAAAATTGAATATGAATTAGTATTTGCTATCTTTAGATTCAGGCGATTTCTTTCAACACAAGGGTATTTTCTTTCGTGATGTATCAAAGAATAAAATAGCATTAGGGCTAATTCGATTTCGACGCGTTGACCCCCTGAATTGTCGTTCCGCGCTTGGCAGTGACATCATGGATGCTTCGACGAGTGCAGAATTCCCACCACTCTGTTGTGAGCCCGGAGACCTGTCGAACATCTCTTGCTCAAGGATCGTTTTCCAATAGAACAGCTGAACTCTGAAAGTATTTGCCGAGAGAGATTCTTCCTGAGGCTTACAAACTTCAAAAATTTGAATTTAATGTTAATTCGTATCTCCTGTCCCTCGATTTACTTGGTGTTCTCTGAAAATTACACGGCTTTCCTTTCGTGTGAATGCGTATGTATACAGTGCGCGGCTAAATTATGGAACAAATTCGATATTTCGCAAGCATTGTGCTTTTGACAAAAATCCTGAAAGAGGACGATTTTTGTTTTTAAATTCCGATTTCTGTATGTGTTTTTTATAGAGGTTATGTCACTGGTTTTGACGTGGTGACGTAATCGGTATTTTTTTTTAATGGAAATATATGTGTTGTGATAATTCATCCGAAAGGTCTTTCAATATTGCATTCAATGATCACAAATAATTCGATTTATTTGTACAGGGTGAACAAAAATTAATATTTTATTTCAGTAAGAGAATAACTTTATATCCAACAAAATATAACATTCAAATGAGATGTTCAAAATGCCATCCACAAGTCTCTTGACAATAAGCGAATCTACTGACACATTCCTTTTGCACATTGCGAATAACTTCTGGAGTAATTCTGCTGATTTCGAGCCTAATTCGATTTTCCAACTCCTGTAGATTTTGCAGCCTATAGACTTTCGATTTCAAATAACCCCACAAAAAAAAATCCAGCGGTGTAAGATCTAGAGATCTTGGTGGCCACTCTATCGGTCCGCGTCTACCAATCCACCTCCTAGTAAAATAGTTATTCAAAAACTCGCGAACATCACGTGCATAGTGCGAGGTTGCACCATCTTGTTGCAACCATATACTTTCATTTGGTAAGTTAGGATTGTTGGCGTTTGGAAATATATCGGCAAGGATAGGTATAAGTTCATTTCTTAAAAATTCCAAGTAACGCTCCCCTGTGAGATTTCTTTCGAAAAAATAAAGGCCAATAATTCTGTCCTTTATTATCCCTGCCCAAAAATTGAGTTTCTGAGGGTATTGAGTATGCCCGTCCATCATCCAGTGAGGATTATCCCTACTCAAATATCTGCAATTTTGACGATTTACTGAACCATTTAGGCAGAACGTAGCCTCATCGGAAAACATATTTTTTTCAATAAAACGGGTACTGTACAAACGAATCAAATTATTTATTATCATTGAATGCAGTATTAAAGGACCTTTGAGACGAAGTATCACAACACATATATTTCCATTAAAAAAAAATACCTATTACGTCACCACGTCAAAACCAGTGACATAATCTCTTTAAAAAACACATACAGAAATCGGAATTTAAAAACAAAAATCGACCTCTTTCAGGATTTTTGTCAAAACCACAGTGCTTGCGAAATATCGAATTTGTTCCATAATTTAGCCGCGCACTGTATATAAAAATAACTGTTTCGGAGGAAACGGCTCCTCGTGGGTGCAATGTCAATCCAGTACTTACTACATCAATGCCATTTATTTGTCATTTCAGTTCCATTTCATCAGAATGATATTTACAAATGTTTCAGATCAGTGCATTTTTCATTGAAAATGGAAGAGCTCACGTTGGCAAATTTTCCACTACCGAACCATTCTTTCAAGTTTGTTGGGAAAAATCATTCAAGAGGGTCTGAACAGGGTGGGGAAGCAACTCGTACTTCAACACATTGATTTTGACCATCATGTTATCGGGTGGAATTTGAAAAATTACTGTTTCGCAAAATGTGACCATTTCTTCAGTTCCCTCTAGACCTGGATTGGGAATTTTGGCACTTTGAGCAGCACATATTTTGCAACCCCCAACACAAATGGTCACTATTTTTTCACATAATATTGTGAAGGAACAATTCTGTATATTGAACGCCACTGATTTTTTTTTCTAGACATTGTAATTAATCGAAATCGCAAATCACCTGTGATAAATAGGTGAGACATTTTAAAAATAGGACTTCCGACACAACAGTACCTTCTTCGCCCTACTGCCTACTCACATACTTTCCAAGTCCGATAATGTCTTGAATATCAAAAACGATGTTCACATAGCAGCCCAAAATTTCCAAGTTTGTAGTTCTGTAGTACTCGAACAGCACTACCTGAACATATGAGGATCTGACATTTGACTCAATTATACAGTCTCGGAACGTAGACAGAAATTAAATTCCATATGAAACTCTCACGCTAGCACGCATCTTCTCCCGTTTCCACCTCTTCAGCGATTATCAGTTATTAGCACAGATTTAAGAAAATAAAGTAGTAAACATAGACGCAAGTTCGGGGCGGGATGGAGTTGACGAAGCGCTTTTTATATGAGCACTAAAGCACTGGCCTTTGGAAAATAATTTGTACGGAGGGATGTATTGTATTTAATTACCCAAATCTATAATGTGGAAAGTTTTGCCGAACCCTGGAATTTTCCGCTTGAAACGACTGCAACGCACTTGATAGGTGATCTGGGCTTGGTTTCCTCAAAACCATGCCTGTCGTTGATTGTCTTTCCTCTCTGGAGATAATCAATAGAGATAATTTCAGGCTTTTCTCAGAAAGCTGTCGGCATGATCTCACTTACCATTAGATTTATCATCGTCTTCTTTGCGGTAGATTCCTTCTTTACTGACTGTTGTCATGCTTACAATGTGGAGTGATGGTTTCCGTTTCATTCATTGTCATGAGATGATGCAAAAACTCATTTTCACTGCTGTGATACTTTGCCATCAATTAGACTGAAACATCCTCCCGACAATTTTTTGTTTTTCCGGGTGGAAGAAATTTGAGTCCATGCATAAGGGTTTCGAAAACGGTAAGGGTTTCAGATGAGCTTAAATGGAGGCAAAGTTACGTATCATGGTATCTTTTTTCATGATGTTGAAAAATGTCTCTAACTCCATGAGATATACCGGATAAAGCAAAACAAACTTATCTGAATGAATTTCCGAAAACTGTTAGCACTTTGTCATTGCAGCTTTCGACTGGATATTGAAAAATGCTGGAGAAGAGTTTCACAGAGTGCTGTGTTACTTCGGCCAACCTCAATTTTGGATTTATTAGTAGGTACCTGTATTTATGTTTTTTTTTTTCAACTCCGGAGATATATGTTTTGGATTGAGGTGGCCTTTACTTGATGGAAATCCATAGTTATTACGCTATAAGCACAGAACACCCTATCTACACAGAAGCGCAACTTAAAGGCGGTCCCTTTGATCTTTTGGGTCAATTTTTCGTAACCTTGATTTAAAGCTTGGCTTGTATAATGTCATTTCTTGGCGGTAAATTCAAACTGTCGACTGATATACAGTTCAAGTGATACACCTTTGTAAACTTTCTAGACTGAGCATTTCTGCTTCTGAGCTGAAATTGGGGCAGTTTTATTTCCATTTGAAGATACGACCCTAGGAAGGTCTTAATAATTCAGAACTTACATTTCCCCTATCAAATTCGTCTAAATGCTTCGTTAATCAGCAATCTACATTCCCTTATTCTCAACAAATATAAACGGAGGATTTGGATGATTACCAAAATAATTTCAGTGAATAGGCTTACTGTTTTTTGCACCTTTTTGAAAAAAAAGTTGATATAAAAGTGGTGTAAGCAGCTATTTGATGTTCAAATAGTTTTAGAGTAATCAACTGAATTTTGCAGGAACGAACGTTTAAAACTACTCTGATCTTGCTTTCATCCGATATTAATAAAATTTATCAGTAGTAATAACCCAAGGACATTGATAATTGTTCTAAAATTTTATAAAACCCTAACAACACAAATGTGAGGTTGACAATATACAAGCCAAGCTTTCGATTCGGCCGGAACGCTTCAGTTGCGCTTCTGTGTAGATAGGGTGTTCTGTGCTATAAGGTAGAACACAGATATATGACATACTTGTCTAAATTTTCTTCAGAACATGTTTCGTGGCTGATTTCATCGTATAATAACAGGAATTCAAATCAATGCCCCTCTCACTGTGATGATATGAATGTATTACAATGAGAAGGGCCCAAAAAACAGGTAATAATTTTCAAAATATCTAATATTTACCAATGACGACTCGGTGCTTCCAATACAAATGAAAATTCTTATGAGGATTTCTTGCCATTGAATATGACCAGGAAAGTTTCTTCATTGAAAAATGTAAAATTGGAGCTGACCAAAAAAAACAAATAGAATACTTTCTTGCGCATATTACAACGGTCCATCAAAAGTTACACTGACAAATATGATAATATGAAACAAGATTCAATTGAAAACAAATATAGATTCCCCTCACCCGATATAATGAATTATTGCAGAATATTGTGCATACTCCTATGCCTATATTGTGCATATTCAGCTTTTTTCTGCCATCTCAGCATTTTCACAAACAAATACCATCTAAACGTGAGGTCGGGTACTTCTGGAGCTAAAAATGTTTTTCTGAAAGATTCAATGAAATAAACAACCAGATGAAAACTACTCCGTAGAAACGCAGGAAATATGTTCATGGCCGTTTTCTCCGTTGTTATTGTTGTTACCGAATGCAGAATATATGAAGTTTCTTCCAAACATTTCCAGACCGACAATTTTATCGTATCCCACATAAAATAACATCGAACTTCGAAATAACTTCTAGAGAATCGATGATCGCCATTTCTGTTCAGAATTCACGTTTCCTCATTAGTTATTGAACAAAGTGAAAAAAAATGCTTCCGGCTCTTTCCTCGATAGTATTCCTCTGGTTATCGTATCTGATTCTCAGGAAGGTTTTCACAGACCACAACTGAACTGAAGTCTGTAGTTTTTACAATCGGTACAAATGGAATAGAACTTTCATTGAATAAATGATGCGATGATGTTTCATATTCATCTTGTAGCTGAAGGATGTTCGTACTGGGGTTTTCGCTTGCCCGACTTTTTTTAATACCCGGGTATCGGGTATTATTTTTTCATATACCCGGGTATATCATGTTTCATTTTATTACCAAAGACTGAAGTATGTCAATAAGTCCCCTGCTTAACAATCACACGGGTGAAATGTCTCTTTCTCATAAACTAATTAGTAACTGAAATTATGACAAAATAGTTAAGGCTTTCGCGGTCGAGGTTATCAGTATCACTACTTTTATTCGGGTTTGAAGGCCATCGTTTTTTGGAATTTCTTCCTGACGTTTCGCTGGCTCGAGTGGCTAGCTTCTTCAGAGGCTCATTCATCTTGAAATTCACTCCGATGACTAGAGATTTTTCTTCGCAAGTTGTATTTATGCCGATTCAGGTAGTTTGCGGTGCTAATTATTCCATTCGGATTAGGGGAATTGTCATTAATAGTGATTACTTTGTTTACCTCATCTTGGTTCGGAGAATAATCATCATCATCTGAAGAACTACCTGCTGTTATTATCGATTTTCTCAAAATGGGATTCCATATTCGGTTGAGGTTGACAGCTTCTTCTTTTCTGTTGAAATTATCCGTGTGTTTGTGGATTTCTATTGCCTCCCGTACCAGTCGGCTATGGTATCCCTGGTTGGGTGCAATGAATTTTGCATTTTCAAACAGAATCCTGTGGTTACCCTCACTAAGTGCGTGTTCCGCCACAGCCGACTTATCAGTTTGCCCTAGTCTGCAGTTTCTCTCATGTTCCTTTAGCCTTGTTCTCATGGATCTTTTTGTGGTACCGATGTATACCTTCCCACAGGTGCATGGTATGCGATGAACCCCTGCTGCAGACAGTGGATCTCTTTTGTCTTTAGCCGGTCTGAGGCTCTGTTGAATCTCCTTTGTGGGTTAAAATACAGTTTTTATGTTGTATTTACCCAGGAGCTTTCCAATTCTGTCTGTGACCCTCGGGATGTATGGCAAATATGCATGTGCAACTATCTGAACGTCCTACCTGTTTCGAACAGTGGAATTCTTCGGTTTCATGGCCCTGTCGATCTCGGGTACACTGTATCCATTCGACCTCAAGGTCACTTGAAGATGTCTCTTTTGGCTGGGATGGTGGTTCGATAGTGCGTGCAGGTACCTATCCGTGTGTGTGGGTTTTCGGTATACTGTGTGGGTTAGTCTAGCCCCACATCGTTCGATCAGTACATCTAGGAACGCTATTCGTTGGTCCTGTTCAGTCTCCATGGTGAACTTAATATTGGGGTGTTGAGCGTTCAAGTGGTCGAGAAAGAGTTTTAGAGCGTCCCTACCATGTTTCCAGATGACGAATGTGTCATCCACGTAGCGTAGCCACAAGGTCGGCTTCAATTCGAAGGCGTCGATTGCTTTCTTCTCAAACCGTTCCATGAAGAAGTTGGGCACTATTGGGCTAAGTGGACTTCTCATTGCCACACCATCCAATTGCTCATAGAAGTTTCCCCTCCATTGAAAGTAACTCCCCGTGAGACATGCTCGGAAAAGTCCAACGATATCATTAGAGAACAAGTAGGCTAGCTCCTTCAGGGAATAGATTTTATTGGCCTGAGCTGATTTGAGAGTTCGTTTCAGCTTCAAGAAATTTGGTATGATGTTGGAGTCCCGACAGCGGCATAAGAATGTCAACGTTTCCAATAAGTGTGCTCTCTGTTTCCTACCTTTATCAAGTTGGTTGTAGAGTCTCCATATTTCCTCCCCGTAAAGGTTTTTGACAAAATAGTTAGGGCTTTCGCGGCCGAGGTTATCAGTATCTCTACTTTTATTCGGGTTTGAAGGCCGTCGTTTTTACAACTTGCGAAGAAAAATCTCCAGTCATCGGAGTGAATTTCAATATGAGCCTCTGAAGAAGCTAGCCACTCGAGCCAGCGAAACGTCAGGAAGAAATTCCAAAAAACGACGGCCTTCAAACCCGAATAAAAGTAGTGATAACTGATATTATATTTTATCGCAAAAATTTTGCTACGGAATACAAAACTATAATTAAATAATCTTTGTGCTCAAAATTAACTATTGATAACTAAATATCGCACACAGTTGAAAAGCCCAGTTCTCAAGAGTTGATTAGGATTTGAAACGACTTTCCAATATTATTATTATCCTGTTATAAAATATAACAAAAATTCAACTTATTGAACTTTTTTCTCGGGAACAGTTGAAAAAAAAAACAATCATACACAGTTAAACAGTATTCTTCCCATAAACTGACTAGGAACCAGAAATATTTTTTGTTATACTATAAAATTAAATATAATAGCATAATAATCTTCCTTCTCAGAATAAATTATTTTGAATTAAATCAACTCAACTCCAATCACTACAACAAAACAAAATAGGGCGAAATGAGTGACATAACCAAAACCTAACCTCAAATTTACTGCATTTTTGTGAATGGCCTTTAAATGTTTGTAGTGCAAATTTGCTGATAATATTTTGAAGGTGGTTATTTTCCGAAAATTTTGATGAATTTGATCGAACTCAGTTGATACAGCACAGAACACTATGCCAGCTAATAGGATTAGTAATAATCTGCCGCCAGTAGTTCATCAAAGATACGTCGACTGTGAATGTAGTTTCAGTTTTTATCCTGTTTCAAGTGGCTTCGTATAGACTATACCTGGGTACCAGGGCCTGACAAGGAATAGTACCCTAGTACCCTAGTTCATACCTATTTATTTCTTTCAACCTATACTATCTATTGAGAAGAAGAATGAATTCATTCTTTTGACCTCAGTCCAATATACACGTGTTATCGATAACTCTTGTTGTATTGATGATTTGATGATGTTTGTAACACTGTTGTAAAAATCGATTCGCGTTTCCAAACAATTGACTGATCGTGGATAGATATGTGTTGAATATCTCAAAAGTGAAATTGGAAAAATACGTACGATAGATGACGACCACAAGAATTAAGATAACTATTCATCGTCACCGGAATTTGTGATCAAATCTGTATGTAGGTCTCCTTTTTATTTGTGAGCATGCCTACAAGAAGAAGGGTGTGAGACTCATAACAAATCAGAGCAGCATATTAATTGCCACTGCATTGCATTGAATCAACCTGATTAAAGAACATATCCGGTAACTATTCAGATGATTCTGCATTTTTTCTTTCTTTCAGCTTGCAGACTTATCAATGGAGCGACAAGGTGATAAAAACATTCACAAGGCCGAATTGGTTCGTTAGGTCCGGTTACATGAGACGGGATGTACAAATGATAGTAACCCCGACAGTCGTCAAGGAAGCAAGGGAATTTTTCAATTGCTCAAATCTGGAAGGAGCTGAACTCGAAGACCAAGGAGAAGAGGGAACTGCTTTGACGCACTGGGAAAAACGGGTTTTCGAGGTGAGTGATAATTCGTTTTCAATGTTGACTGATGAAGGGATGAGTACTGATAACACGAGACCTCAAAATTCTATTCACATATTCCAAGTTTTCGGTAATGAATATTTTCTGCTCTTGAACACAGACATCACGAAATATCAATAATTCGACATGATATTTTACACCAAAAAAAAAATTTTTTTTGACAATAATAATTTTCCAAATGAAAAAACTCCATTGTTGTTTCATTTTTACACAAATATTATAAGAAATACATCCTCGATTGTGGTGCTTGAAATGAACACAGCCTCTATATCAACTGTTAATTACCTTGTATCTACCTATTCAGAAATACTGATGAGAAAGAATATTCCATCGAAATGCTAATCCATCTCTAGAGCAGATTGGCCCAATTTTTTGTCAAAAATTGTTGTATTTAGTGAAAAAGTTCCATAAATCATCCGTATGTCAATCCTTTCTGTAGAGATCAGTTGCCCTCGACATCACTTGCACTCGACGCTCGTCGTGAATCAGTTTGCTCAAATCATCTTTCGAACGATTCGTTCAGGCCAGCCTCAGATCACCTACATAGTAGGTTTTGGCTGGCACCTGTCAGAAAACAACTACTCCCCTGGCTAATACCACGAAGGGCATTGAATTATATCCGACCGGTGCCAGTGCAGGTTTCTTCACAGAAGAAAATCCTGCATTTGCTTTTGTCGATACAAGTGATGGAATTGATTTTCAGTTATAGGGACGGACACACTTGCAGACCGGTTTCGGGCTATTTGGCCACTCGTCAGTACAAGGCAGTGCCATCATCAGTTTGCTGTCCAGAGTAATAATTGTTCTCAATAGAAAGTGTTAACCCTTACAACAAAGGTTGCAATACCATCGTTCACCCACACGCCCTCTCATGAAGTCAAGGAATAGTTTTCCCTGAGCGAAACAATCTTGCGTGGGTTCAAAAATGAAATTTTAACCCTGTATGTGGAATTTTATTGCAAACTTCCCTTTATTCAGGTAGAAATATTCCATGAAAGCAATCTATATTATTCAAGTTTCGTGTGCTAATGAGCAGCAAACGATTGTGAGCAAAGCGCTTTTTTATCAATTATTGGGGGAAATTCTCATTAGCCTCAAAAGACGTGTTATCTGGAGCTGAATAAGTACCAGAGAGAAAATTTCTCTTTATTTGAGAACTGATTGTTGCAATATACAGGGTGTTTTCTAACTGAGGTACGAAACTTCAGAGGGAGATTCGTTAGGTCGTTTCAAGAAAAAAGCTACTTATATACAGGGCGTTGAAGTTTGAAAAAAAAAACGATATTTATAGAATATCATAAGTATAATTACACCGATTTGGTTGAAATTTTCCATGGTCATTCTAAAAAATAGGGTGCTTATTTACGCCCTGAATAGATTGAAATTATTAGGTCCAGTGGCGTCTCGGTGGGCACCACAGCCAACAGTATTGAGAAGAAAAAGAATACCACTGCCACTTTTGGTAATCTCATATTTTTTTTAGATTGAATAACTGAAGATACAACTTTTTGGTATCTTGTGTTTTCCTCATATCAAGCTTCATTTTCGAGAAAAAAAAATCACTTCTAAAAACTATCTATGGACAACATAAAATAAAAACAAAAAGTGAATAATGAACATTTCAGACCTTAAAGTAAATGAGCAGAACTTTTACCATCCGATAAAATACACGAATGCAATCGATTTGTTATTGATTGTCCGACACGTTCAAAAATATCTCGAGTATTCCTTATGAGTTTCATAAAGAAGAACCTTCAGATGACCCCATAAATAGAAATCTAAGGGATTCATATCAGGACTGCGAGCTGGCCAATTCTTTGAGGTCCTGCACGTCCAATCCTGCGATTAGGGTAGGTGATGTCGAAATGCTGACGACCTAGATCACTAAAATGACCTGGAGTCTGTCGTGCACAATGGTACTGGTACTGGTACCGACACTTCTTCTAACAAAGTATGTGAATGAAAAAGTCCGTCTAGGATTCACCTGTTAATCTTGCTGGTAGAAAGAATGGGCCAATTAGGTAGTCACCAATCATTCCTACCCAAATGTTCAGCGAAACTTTGTTGCTGAAATGGCCCTCAATTGTCATAACTATATTCTACATTTTGGTTTAAGAAAACTTCTGGCCAATAACGGTTTAGTGTTCTGAACTTATCGTTAAGCTGTGTATATATAAGTTATAATTTTCACGGTATATTTCATTTCGTGAATTTGTTTTGTTTTTTTGAACGTAACAGGCCCCTCAAGATGTCGCCAGACTGGAGGGAACCTTTACCCTCTCACGACTGGCCTGATTATTGTAATTCCTTGATGTTACTATGCAGTATTATGTCATTTGAATTTGTTTGTATCAAACGTCAACATGCATGCACCCTTGACCAAGGTGCTTCTTTTTATCACTTACTGGGTATTTATCGTTTAGTATAATAATAATAATAATAATAATAGTTTATTGGTTCTTTAGATTATGTCTAGCATAATATAGAACAAGTCAAAATAGTACAGTTATAAAAATGGTTATGACATGAATAATTACAAAACATTCTGCACAAATTGTGGTCAGAATCGTTTTTTCGATAATATAAATAAAACTTATGTTACAAACAGCTTACATGTAACAAGTCATACATAAAAAAATCTAAAAAAAAGTACAAAACAAAGCAGGTAGTTTAACAAAAGATAAGAAATATGAGATATGCGTTCTTGCGTAAAATATACAAATATCATTTAAAAACTGTGTCTTCCATATACTCACTTATAGAGTAGTACGCTTTCTTTAGTGATATATTTTTGACTACTATTTTGAATTTATTCAAAGGAAGATCTTTGTAGCAGTTTGGCAGATGATTAAAAAGGCTTATTGCCATGTATTTTGGGCAACGTTCTGTTTTTTGGAGACGGTGATTCGGTACTTCAAGGATTGCTGAGTTTCTTGTGTACTGTTTCCCAGCGCTCTGAATGAGGCCAGCTCTGTTTTGGCATATGTCAGTATATGCATGATATACAAAGAGTGAAAAGTCAGGATTTTCAGCTGTACAAATATATTCTTACAACTCACTCTCCTGGCCACTCCAGCGATATTTCTCACGGCTCTTTTCTGGAGTTTGAGAACCCTATCGGCCTCATTGGAAACTCCCCATACTATGATCCCATATGTCATTACTGACTGAAAGTATGCAAAATATATTATCATCAATACAGACTTTTCGACGATTTTTCTGAGTTGGTACAGGAGATAACACTTTGGAGCGAGTTTTTTGCACACTTCATTTATATGGGTAGTCCATGTACAGTTTTCATTCACATGCAACCCAAGAAACTTTATAGAAGGTGCTTGAGTGATAGATCTGCTGTGAGATTTTAGCAACAAGCTGTGGTCGATTTTGTTATTTGAATGACTAAATCTAATGAACTTTGTCTTCCCCATGTTCAAAACTAGTTTATTCGAAGAGAACCATTCTTCAGATCTTTTGATTTCATCATTGGCCATCGAGACTGTTTGCTCTATGTTGCTCCCTGTGGTGATGAGGGAGGTGTCGTCTGCGTACATTATACAACTTTCATTACAAATATCATTAACGTATATCAGATATAACAGAGGACCTAAAACGGAGCCATGGGGGACCCCTATATCATTTGTTGTTTTCAATGAAGTGTGGTTGTTTGCCTGAACATACTGTATCCTGTTTGTGAGATAACTTTTTAGCCAATCATGTACCACTCCTCGGAAACCGTACAGTTCTAGTTTTGTTAAAAGAATTTCATGTGGTTGACAAGGTCGAATGCCTTGCTTAGATCCAAAAAGGTACAAACTACCTTGTTACCTTTGTCTAATTCCTCGGAAAGTTTATTTACAAGTTTCACCATTGCATTCGAGGTTGATTTGCCTTTTTGGAACCCATATTGATTCGAGTTTATTAAATCAAACCTATCCATAAAGTCTGTTATTGCATTTGCAACATATTTTTCAAAAACCTTAGCAAAGGGACTCAATAGCGCTATTGGTCTGAAATTTTGAACATCTGTGACGCTTCCTGATTTGTGAATCGGAATAATTTTTGCCACTTTGAGGCATGATGGAAAGGTACCTTCCTCAAGAGAACAATTTAATAGATACGTTAATGGTTGCGTCAACAGATTTGCACATTTTTTTATTAGATTAGTTGTAACATGATCATCACGCTGTGAGTGGGAGCTCTTTAGATTTAGGATAATGTTCAAGATTTCTGATTCAGTAGCTGGATTCAAAAAGAAAGTTTTAGGATATCTATTTTTCATCGTTTCATTAATGGGTTTGTGTGTTTGGTTGATTAGAAGGCGTGGAATATTTTTGAAATAGTCATTGAATTGATTGAAAACTATTTCATATATTGATATGGAGACCTTGAATTATTTTTTTGTACTGGGAAACAATAAGGGTTCACCGATAGGGGCACTTATGTTGTCAACAAATGGCGGCTCAAATGACGTGGTCAACAACTCATTTGGGCAATCACAGAACAGAATCATACTTGAAATAAATTCTAATATTCCTGATTGGTTTTTTTTCAGAATAATGATTTTCTCTATCGAAATAAGGAGTCCTGATATAGTAGTTTTCACAATAAATGGTATTGACTGAAGGATTATAATAAAACCAATTAGACCCTTGAGGGCCAGTTTTATAGGTTCGGTTTAAACTAAGATTGAAGTTTAAAATACGCATTTGACAGATTTGTGCGTTTTATAAGTTCCGATGAAATAAAATCTTTAGATTAAACTCTGACGACTGTTCGTTAACGTGATCGGTGGATTGAGCAGTAGTTAAACTTCAGATCGGGGTTGGACGTGTGTATCAGTCGAAGAAATATGTTTGTAGAACTATGATGATAGAATAAAATTGACAAGTGATACTTAAAAATTAGTGCGAATTTGAAATAATCAAGGTTTTGTCAGTGTGTTGGTGTTTGAACTATATTGTAATTTTCATCATCTAGATATTATAATTGATGATTTCGAAGATATATTCGAGGAACTTCTGTCGGATGATGAAGTAGCCATCATAAATGTCGTCGAAGTTCCAAGAAGGCCCCGAATATTCAGAGACAGATTCGATCATGTTGCTCTTTGGGATGATACAGAATTCATTACACGTTTCAGAATTTCTAAGCAATCCGTGGAAATGCTGCTGCACCAAATAGGGAAATATAATGGAATTTAAAAATATAAGGCAAATAAACATGACAGTCATGAGGCCATACTGCCAAGTGCCAATTCTTCCAACTCACTGATCATGAATTTCCTAGAAACTGTCAACTATAATCGGAACATGTAAAACACTCAACTGCTGCGCAAGGTTTAAACTAAGTTTAATTCAATGGATAACTGAAGTTTAATCTTCAGGTTGAACTCCAGTTTAAACCGAACCTATAAAACTGGCCCTAAGTTGTACACAATGGGATTAAATCTGGTAGTTTATTGCAGTTAATAAGCCAATACCATTTACTGTGAAAAATACTATACTTCATTTTCCACTTGAAGACAATAATACAATTAAAAATGTAACAAGGTGATATCGATACTCTTTCGCCGAGATAATATTACAGGCGGTTTCGATTCAACCTGCACAGTTCTTTGGTTTACTCCTTCGTCTCTCATAAGCCATTGAACATTATCAGCTCAGAGCGAGTAATTGACCTTGTTACTTTCACTTTGATTATGTATCATTTTAATGTCAATCATAATTACGAAAGCGGCGTTATGCAAGTGCATAGTTGTTATTATTATAACCCCGGGTAAAGGGATTCCGACCGATCGGATGCCTAGTTACCTACTTGAAACCGAGATGATTTCGTCTCGAGGTTGATTGATAGCGGTCACTAGACATCGTGTCTGGACGAGAGTATACGGGAGCCATAGTCTTGGATTGTAGTAGATGGAAGTCGATTTTATCATGGAAACAATGATAGTTGATAGTCGAAAAACTCTTGGAATGATTTCGAGGAAGAAAACGAAAATAGCTACAGTTAATACACTATTGCTTGGAATATACATTCTCAACTGCTACTAATAAAACATATCGGTTAGGAACTGCCTTCTACAGGAAGATGAAAACGTAGGTTATGCCCTTATAGTCACGGAGAAGATCCATTTTAAGCGAGTACCGACTCAGCCAACATAAGAGGAAGACCTTGGCGATCATATTCATCAGAACCGTAGGGCTGATGAATCTTTGAGTATGGAAATCCATTTTATATGTGAAGGAATCCGGATGAGTCAGCCCCCCGAGCCTATGTGGAGGATTCCAGATGGTTAAGCCCTCCACTTCGAGCCGAGCTTATTTTTGATATTACCATACATCGAATATCTTTTGTCATTCCAGTATTCAGTGGCTCTGAAAATTATTCAGACTATTTCCAAGCTGTGTTGTAACCCAGAACGAACTCCACTTTGATAAGTATAAGAACGTATATGCTACAAGCTTTCACGCTGTAACCATTCCATCAATCTTTCGCAATACCTGAAGAAAAGGTATCAGGAACATCCGGAACTATCCATTTTATTGTGAAATATAATCTGAATTCCAGAGCACCAATTCCAGTTCTCGCGTTCTGATGAATATACCGATCGGATTCCCAGCATCTTTATTTTCCTGGCATCCGCATTATTCCTTTTTCGTGATGTTCGTTCGAACTTTCCAAACATTCATCCGAGTTGGCTTCGGGTATGTATAGTGAGTGCGTCGAGGGATTCGGTGCTGAAATATTGAAGAGAACTTTGCCAAATGGAGAACTTAGCGGCAGACAGTATGAATTTTATCTGTCAGGAAAACTAGACTTTGTCAAATAGACTTAGAACAACCATAAATTCTGTGTGTTTCAATTTATATACCTGTATGTTTCTCATCTCGAGATATGGTGACGTGTGACTGCTGAAAGCTGGGATGGGTCGGGTTTATGGAATTTCGCTATTGAGTACCTGAAAATTCGAATATTCACATTTTGAAAGTACTACGACATCATAACGCATATTGGGATTCCAAATTGAGGTACCAACTCGTTTGAAATAAACTTCAACTGATTCTACTACTTTGACAACTATTCCTAATCAAAATTGACTTTTACTTTGACACAGTTTGAAAAATTAAAACCGTTAGTATTTGTTATTCGATTATTGTCGTTTTCAGTATATCTTCACTTTCTATGTTGATTTTATTGTGAGTTGCGCTTTATAAACATATTAGTGATAAATTTCAATGATATTTCACAACAACATAGCAGCGCCACTTCGCCCAAGACTTCAATTAAATTTCATCACTTTGACAATGATTTTTTCATTTTTTTATTTATTCATTCCAATATGGTCAATTACATGACATGTGGACAGGTCACTAAGACTAACAATCAGTAGCCTAATAAAAGGATAAACAATTACATTTCAACACTTATTGTATACATACGAATAAACATCGACACACAATCAGTTCAACATATGGATTAACAATGGTTTGTAGGTACAAACTATCCTAAAAATTGATATCGAAATATTCGTCCAACGAGTATAACGAGTGCTGTATTAGGAGATGTTCTGTTTCACGTTTAAAAGTTTTAACATCTGTTATGTTCTTCAGAACATCGGGTAAATGATTGTTCAGTTTCAAAGGCATTACAGAACAACTTTCTGCCGTTAGTGTAAGTCTATGTGGGGGTAGTCGAATCGTTGACCTAGCTCTCATATAGTAGTTGACAATTTCACCAGATGCAGTATATTCAGAGATATTTTTTTTAATAAATATGACACTTTTGAAAATATAAAGTGATATGACAGTTAGAATGCCTAGTTCTTTAAATATATTCTTACACGAGTACCTTCGGTCTTTGAACATCATTGTTCTCAATATTTTTTTCTGCAATATTAAGAGGGACTCAATTCTTTTTGAGTTTACCCATACAGTTATTACATAAGATAATGTAGAATTGATATAAGAATGGTAATAGGTCAGCAGAATATTTCTATCCACAAATTTTCTTAGTCTCCACAACACAAAGCAGTGAGACGAAATTTTCTTAGCAACATATTCTATGTGATGATTGAAACTTATCCAGAGGGCGTATCGTTTCTCTTGAATTCTCAATACTCGCAATATTTTTTAGAACATATTTGAATTTTGGGGCAGATATTTTTATCTCGACAATTTCCCTCTGTCGTATTGTGATTCTGCCACGTTTCATGTTTGACGGGTCGTAAATAAAGGCTTCTGAGAAATGGCGTAGGGAGTTAGTAACATAAGGGCTTCTTTCTGAAGGACTTCAAGCGAAGTCGATGGCGTTTGGAATAACAAAACCATGAATAATAGTTTCTACTACTGAATGAAATGGAATTTTTTTTGGCCTTTCAGTAATCGGTGCTGATTCAACAATCAATTTTTTTAAACTATAGGTTGTGATGGTTTTTCGTTTGATACTTATATATTTCAATGTTTCGCAAGAAACTTACACCGAATTGTTTTGCTAGTGAGATTGTTCGTAGATAATCTATAATCGAAAGTGACAAATGCTGTTTTTGTTTCAGTTAGCCGATCTAGTGAGCTGAAACCTGATGATTGTTGTAAATTCTTTTTCATAACTGACATTTACGTGTATCTTCATTCTGAAATAAGAGTGTGATGCACGAAAAAAGTCCTAAAGTTATTCACACAAGGCGGGATAACCACATGATACCATTATCAATATCGCAATCTGAATCTGAAATATAATAATATTAAAATGTTCAGTCGTCTGCCAATATAATATATTCGATATATAAATATCAGACAGGAATAACTAGAAAAGTATGTGAAATATTTTTTGTTTGATGAAGCCTATCATACAGTAGATTCTCTCTGTGGAGAATACCAGCTTCTCAAATATAGTAAAATTTAATATATAAATCGGGATTTACTCGAGCGTCATAGAGACCTGTTGGGTTGCGAAGCTTGGATGATAAAAAGATAAAAATGTTATATAATGAATACCTTTTCATGGGTGGGGGAAGCGGCTATAGACTTTCAAAAATGTAAAAAAAAACTGTTTCATGGACATACTCGATCGCGTCAGATATTGATATCATCTATGTCCTACATATTTTTGAAAATGTCTACGTTAATCTGATTGTTTCCATGGTGGGGGTGGTCGTACGTAAGGGTTGAAAATGAAAAAAAAAATTCTCCAGCGCGTCAGATTTTCTGAGGAGATGTTAAGTGAATCTAAAAAAAAAAACTCTTATATAATAATCTGACGGTTTGGATGTGACCCAGACTCGGGGCCAATATTACAATGTGAAAAAAAATTCGTTATTTTGAAATACACAACCGCGTCAGATTAAGATATTTATCGTTCATCCTTACGCCCTAGACGTCGCAGGCTCATAATCTGACGATTATCTGGAGGGATTTGCCTATTCTGGCAATTTGATTTTTTTTTTATTTTTTCAAATCATTGAACTTGGGTAATTGAAAATCTCAGGAAAAAACATGCAAATAAAATAGTGTATGTTTTTTTAGTAGAATACTTGTATTTATAAGAAAATAATAATTATAAGCAATTGAATTGAATTTTTAAAATTTTTAAACATTGGATATACGTTGTAAACAATATCATGCCACCAACGAGTCTGTGTGATCAACTGTCATGGCATCATGGCAACAGAAACCAGAGTGGGGACGGTGTGAGAGAGCAATAGATAGAGAAAGAGTGAGTGAGCAAAAAAAAAACGTAGAGAGGGGAATAAAGGCATCACGTAGCTGCACGCATTAAACCTTATCGATGATTTTTTATTATTTCGGCTTATGGAAATCGTCAGATTATATAGTTTTTGCAATTCTTGAATTATTCCCTTCAAAATAAAAATAAAATTAGCCACGCTCGAGAATGTCGAGATGACCTTTTTTTACAACTTTGTAGCCCTCCTCCTTCTTTAGGCCACTCTCGAATTGTCAGATTAGTGGAATATTCTCGTTTCAGGATGTAACTAACTCACCCTACCTTAATCTGACGTGCTCGAGAATTTCAGATGATCATTTTTTTTACTAATCTGATCCTTTATCCTTGAAGGGCGGCCATATATATTGGGCTCATATATGGTGCAAGTACTTAACCGGGTACAAGGTATCCCCCTGTACATTAATCTGCCGCGCTTTAGTAAATCCCGAAATCCCCTCTTGGGCTCCCCTATTATAGGAAGAGACCTAAGATTTTGCGTGAAATCCAACCTCAGCTCTTTCTAGCCGTCATAAGTTCTAAGGAAACAAAATATTTCGAACTATCTGTTCTGAATCTAGTGTAGATAATGACTTCAATAGATTGTCAATTATACTGCACAATATTGGATGATATGCAGCAATATTATTGGGTATCTATTGGGTATTTTAAATGAGGCGCATTTATTGAATGAAGATTGTGTGTGTTTGGAATCATCTGCACAATATTGCATAATATTTACGTGTAGGGACGGAATTTCAACTCCTGACTCATCTGTAATTGTACAATATTAAATTGCACAAAAATAAAGCAGTATTTGTATGTGATTTACAGGAGTATCAAATGAGACCCATTGGGAAATAACAACCTTTTTTTCTTTGTTTCAGAATGAGGCAATGACTGGTACTCACACTCACAATCCGATCATATCTCGAATAACGTTAGCTCTGATGGAAGACACTGGCTGGTACATAGCCAATTATTCGATGGCTGAAGAGATGACTTGGGGCCGAAACTTGGGATGCGACTTCGTGATGAAGAGCTGCAAAGACTGGATAGCAATCAAGGCAGCGAGGTGAGTTGTTTTAATCTTGCACATTTCTCTCTAGGATAAAATTTATAATGTGTTCTCGCTAATGAAGTATTGTGATTGGTCATTAGCGGAAGAAGACAAGTTATAACGAATCATGGGCACGACTACTGCAATCGACTAACAAATAAACTAGCTTTGTTGCCATTTCAGAACTTTCGTTTCCGACCTCTTAGACTATATAGCCCGGGAGCCAGCTGCCATTTTTTATGACCAAAATCAAGGAAGCTAATATTTTCCAGTATGGTTCATTCAGTATTGCTAGTAAACGAAGTGACCCTCAGCTTGCGCATTGGCGGTGGGTGTAGCCGCGGCAGCCACCCACACACGTATAATTGTAATAAAAAAAACAAATTTCAAGAAAGCTGAGACTTTGTTTGTAGGTTCATGACAGTCTAAAAAAACGGAAAAAGTAGTCAGCTGATTTGAGTTTCGTATTCGATACTTGGTCGTTTTCGAAATGATTGTATTTTACGAATTTCCATTAATATTTCTTGAACTTTCAATCAATATTACAGGAAAAATGTATTTAGGTTTTCTATAGCATTCGACGAGATCTGCAAGTTAACTTCCTTGACAAATTTTGATAAAGTGAGTGGTTTCGGAGATATATCGTTTGTTTTCTCAAAAAAAATCATATCTCCCGTACTGTTGATTTTGGAGAAAAAATGTACTTAGGTGTTTAATAACATTCGACAAGATCTACAATTCGACTCCCATTACAAATTTTGATTCGAAGAGTGGTTTCGGAGATATATCGTTTGTTTTCTTAAAAAAACACATTTGCAATCATCCGATTGTAAATCTGTCTATATTTTCCGTACTGGTATTTTTGAGGAGAAATGTATTAAGGTTTTTAATAGTATAAACAAGGATGATTATTCTTTTACTCCTGGTGATTTTTGATTTTCCAACGACAGACAGACATACAGAGAAAAAAATCAAGTTGGGCTAATCGGACTATTTGTTGACGCTGATCATTTTATCCAAATGAAATTTTCAATATCTCTTCAAATAAAAGAAGTTGGGTCCGCTGCCCGGTCCGCTGCCCGGTAAAATCGTAACCGCAGAAATACACCGATTAATACTTAAGAGAAAATGAATCCAAATTGTTAATTATTTTTGTCAATGAACGTGTTAAATATAATTACATATTTAAATATAATCAATAGCATAATTTAGTGTGAGAGAGAAGCAGCTGATTCCGTGATGTTAGTCGAAACGCTCCCGCGCGCATATACGCACTGTTTTATTAATAAAAATCAATATTAATCGGAAATCAAGAAAGCTATCACTTCGTGAACTAATAGTTACATGTAAGTTACACGAAAAAAATTGTCCGCTGAGCTTTTCGCACTGGAAAAGTGCTCAGCTGATACAGTGAAGGATGCCACGCGCCCGCGTGCATAGCGGTGCGCTGTATCTTTCAGTTGTCAGCTGACCACTTTTCCACCGCGAAAATCTCAGCGAACTATTTTTTTCGTGAAACTGTTCAAGTCGACCATCACTTCCTCAAATTACAGCTTTCTTAGTATTATTTTACTCGTCGCATATTTTTCGCATATTTCGGCGAGAAGCTGACGTACAACCCCCCCACCATAAAATCAGCTGACTACTTTTTTCCGTTTTTTCAGACCGTCATGAACCTACAAACAAAGTCTCAGCTTTCTTGATATTTGTTTTTTTTTTTATTATAATCATACGTGTGTGGGTGGCTACCGCGGCTACACCCACCTCTACCATGGAAGCTGACGTTCACTTCGTTTATTAGCAATACGAAATGAACCCTAGCCAAAAATTGCAGATTTCTTGAAATAATTCACTCAAAATGGCAGCTGGCTCCCGGGCTAATAGTAATTGAAAGCTTTCGAGTTATGAATTATATATGACTTTACCGAAACATTTTCGATTCGTTTTATGATAGGTGTTCTTTGAAAGGAGTCTGCTTTGAACTCTTCTTCTCGTAGAACAGAAAAAGGAAAATGGAGTTGGGGACACTTCCACGCCCTGAGTGAAATTGATACAAACGTGTGGAAATATTCCCACGATGAAAGTATATTCGAACGAAACGAAATAATCTGCTTAAAGCCTCTGGAAATTAAGAGGTGACATTGCTAATATTAGTGAAGATTCTGATGTCTGATGAAAAACAAACGTTGAAATCTAGTATCCATTGGTTCGGACTTCCATTTTCTATATACTCAACTCTATTGAAACCTGTTGCAAATAAAACTTATAATATATTCAAATCAAATAATGCTATCAATTCCAAACAAAACGGTTGAGAAGGATTTTTTGGAATAAAGAGAGTTATTGAATATGAAATAGTAAATTCAGAAGATGAAAGGAAAAAATATGAATTGATATGAACACATGTTGAAACAATTTTCAAGTTGAGTGTACTCAACGACATTTCGATCATTGGTATCCGCGATAATCTTCGGTGATGACTGACAACCTCTTTTGAAGATCTGAATTTTCTATTGTGGGGAAAAAGAGGGCTAACAATGAGGAGCACGGGTTGGTGATACTACGGAGATCGGTGCTAACCGAACCGAAGAGGGCGCTCTCTTCGGTTTCAGCGGGTAATGGTTGTAATGGCGCGAGTTTCTCGTGCGTAGAGCCGAAACTGGTTCATATTTTGGATCAGTGGTTTCCATACATTCAGGATTCCTACGCTGGGGTGACTGAATGTATCTTTGTCGAGAATGTCGGCAATATCCTTGAATTTTCTTCTGAACCCTTTGTGTGACATTGGATTCAAACCATGAACAATTTGTTCAAAAGATGATTTTATCTTTCTCATTAGTAATTTTTTACTCTTTTTCCATTAGAAATCATTCATCATGCGTTATGAATTTTCGTTTGTGAGTTGTGAATTTGAAATAGTTTCTTTGGAAATTAATTTATCTATCTGATGAATAATAATCAATTACTTCGTATTACTAGAACCATATAATTAGGTATTGTTATCCACCAATTTTCATTATATCATCTTGAAATAATCCATTATATTTCTAGCTATTGTACAGCAAACAGGTGTATTGATTTGGTAAACCTCGAAAATCTCACAAAAAACATAATTTTTTTTGCCACTCCATCTGTGATCAGGACCCACAGTTAGGCCAATTACAGTTTATCACACACACCGAGCAAAAACCAGTCGCAGAGTAAACATTCCAAATATTGAACTCGAGTCTGTAGTGGGGCATAAACTTCCAGAGACTAGCAATTTGGCCGATCTATATCTGTGCCCAACAAAAAAAATACCTACTCATTTTCCTGTTGCTCACCGACTTTAATTGATTTATTGTTGAAGTAATGAGGTTCACGGTATGGTTTCAAATGTTGCGCTATTCAGATTTTTCGAATAGAAATCTTGCTGACAGATTCTTGAGATTCCTTGATTTTTCGTAACATTCAACAGAACGCATTCTTTTCCACTTGAAATCATCTATTGTACAATTCGTTCAGGCCAGTCTCAAACTACCTACACAGTAGGTTTTGGCCGACACCTGTCAGTAAACAACTACTACCCTGGCTAATACCACGAAGGGACGAGTGCAGGTTGCTTCACAGAAGAAAATTCGTTTATTGGTAATACAAATGAAGAAATTGATGTTCAATTATTGGGACGGGCACACTTGCAGACCGGTTTCGGGCTATTTGGCCACTCATCAGTACAAGGTAGCGCCATCATCAATATAAAGTCGATGACTTCCCATAATTGAAAATCAAACGCATTCAATAGTATCAAGCCTCGACCAAAGCTGATGCGAACAACTCGAAGTCTTTGAGCAATCTACCTCTGGACGAGGTATCCCAAAACAATCCAAATTTGCCCATTCCTCCTGCGGGGGAAATGCAAAAAAAAATCGGCATAGTTGATGGGCATAGGTACTTAGAGACTGGCGTTAAATCAAATCATCTATTGAACGATTCGCTAAGGCCAGTCTCAAACTACCTTCACAGTAGGTTTTGAATGGCACCTGTCAGAAAACAACTACTTCACTGGCTAATACCACGAAGGAAATTTCATTACATCAGACCGGTGCCAGTGAAGATTTCTTCACCGAAAAAATCTTGCATTTGTTTTTGGTGATACGAATGAGGGAATTGATTTTCAATTATTGGGAACACGTGCAGACCGGTTTCGGAAAAATGCCGTTGAGTACAGTGTGTCCCACTTGTATGAGAAACACCTTGTTGACACTAATTGTCAGTAGATTCTCGTAATATAATGAAAAATCTTCATTAATTTCTAGTTTTGTGAGTTTTGTCACAAATGTGTTTTACATGCCGCAAATGAATCAATTATAACCCATCGCTATGGCACTCAAGAACGGTAGCCGCCACTTTCCCGTACAAGGATTTGCCTTGATGGCCCACTCGTAAGAAGGAGGAACTCAATGTACTGAAAAAAATACTGACAAAATGAAGAAGGATACATGAACGAAGAAGACTACGTTTCAAGTAGTGTGTATTTTCGATTAACACCAACCGAAACATCATGTAATCTTGATGATGTGATGACGGTCATTTGTTGCCGGTTTCATATTTTAACATGGAGTATACACACTGAAAGAGTATTTTTTTGGATCGTTAGTGCTGACCTATCTGTGTATTGTAGACTGGTCTGCAGGTGGTCTATCCCAATTATACTCAATCGGTCCTGTCTGATGAATCATTAGGAACACATGCAGAGATACTTCATTGATGACTCCTACACAGCCATCGAATGTTGTCCCAAATCTTTGGTGGTATCCAGGAGAGCTGTTTTTTTTTATGGAGGTTGTCTGCTAACCGATCTACTGAGTAGATGAAGCGAGGCTGATAGCAGATTGATACACTCAAGTAAACTGGGAGTTGAATCAATAACTATGTTACAAAAAATATCACAGTGTCTGTACGACTATCACTCATCACAAAACCGCGACACGTGTTCCGCTATACAATTGCTTCCTAAAACCCATTGTTAGCGACAATCGTACAGGAAACTGTGTCAGTTTTGTTGAATATAGATTTTCATCAAGTATCGACCAGTTCCATTCAACAACTATGTGTTATAGCTTCCACTATCTGATTCACTCTATTCATAATTATCAATTGATCATTCAGTTGAGTTGAGAATATAATTGCGGAATAGCTTCTGAAGTTTGAACGATTTGAATTCGCCGATGTTAAAGAGAGGAGAAGCTTTTTCAGCTCCACATCATTTGACCTCAGTGGGCCTATTGTACGTTCTCTCTGTCTGTTTGGCTATATCTGAGATGATTATTGCGTATACAGCTAGTTACACATATTACAAAATCTTCTCAATATAATAATAATAATATGGTCCGATTTTTTTTTATCCGCGTTTCATTGAGAAATTTACTTCGATCGGCTACTCCTCCTGAACTCAGGAGTGAAATCAACATTTGAATGAAGTTCATTACAATAATTCACTTCTTCATTGAGGTTGATCATCCCTTTCGCCAGTAATACGTATTAACGGAGTTTCTGCTCAATCGAATGAATAATTGAATAACGTTGATGAATGAATTATCATTAATTCCTAACTGTATTCTCTGACAACCAGCGTTAGTAATTCGTGAAATTTTTACTCCCAGGGGGGTTTCCATCCACCCATTCTGCAACAAAGTGAAGCGTGATCCACTGCAAACCGAATGCACCGATGACCGTGCTTCTGTGGCTCTATGCAACCTCGTGGAGCACAAACAACAACTGCCCAAACTCTATCAGGTAAGTTTTTTTTTTAGTATTGTTGCGTATTCCATTTGCATTGTTTCTATCGTTGTACTATGTGTTCCAAGCATATTTTGAATGCAGATTCGAAACTAGGATTGCATAGTTTGGCTTTTTTTTACTGCAATGTGGTCTATTGACTGCTTCGATTGAGAAAGGTGATAAAAGTGATAATTATTTATTGAGCAGTATTTACTGCTATAAAACTGATAAATAGAGTAAAAATTGTAACAGAAAACGTACTAATTCTGAAGGATGTTTTATATTTTTAGAGACTGCAAAGGAAATAATAATCGGTGATATTGGTACGAAATGTGAGTCGAGTGATATCTGTTTGTTGTTAGGGTATTTGATTTCTTTCGAAAGTTTTCACAGTGAAAATACCAACTTAATTTGAGAATTATTCAATAATCTAAGATCGGTATATGAAAAGCATCCTTTAATTTTTTTATATGTTCTATGGAATTGCGTGATCATCAACTATGACATTAACATCGTGCATTAATGTTTGTAGTACCGAAACTTCTACGAAAAAGTGGCGAACATGTAATTCCTACTTCCATATTCAATTTACCAATTTTTTTTGTATGATGAAAGCTAGTGGTCTCATACAACCTTGTTCAAGATGAATCCAAAGCAACTGAACAGTTGAACTGGTACAAGATTCACGCGATTTCATTTTCAGTAGTTAGACGACTACTCATAACTGGAGAAACCATAACATCGTAATCAATATAAATAAAAATAATAATGATTGATCTTTTCTCTTCTCAGTACAATCACTCAGTTGATATTTGAAGTAGTACAAAGATTTCAACTTGAAAAATTCAATTTTGTTGATGTTATTTTCGTGTGATTTTTTTCTTTCAGAAACATATTACTCCTCTATTCTGGTCATCCCATGCTCCATTAACTCTTAAAGAATTTCCTCAACCTCTTTCCAACATTTCTTTGTTGATAGATCAACACTCATTGAAGTTTTATACTTCCTCCAAATTACCATAGTTAGGTGAGCAGTTATCATCTTGGATTTGTTCTGATGCAGATTGGTGGGAGTAGTCAATTATACTGTAGATAGATAGATAGATAGATAGATATTTATGCACCTCACATCAGAATTTTTGTTAAACTAGAATTCCGGAATAACAAAAGTGCTTAGGTACGTCACAAAAAATATAGATATACATTCACAATAATTGAATACATCTAATGTTCATTACATCACACATTCAACAGTTATAACTTACATATTCAGTATCACATTAGCAAAATTTAGCACCAATTAAAGTTGAATACTTCATCAATTGAGTAGAAGGCTTGACTGACAAGTGATGTCTTCACCTTACACTTCAATTTCATCAACTCCAAGTTTTTCCATTCAACTGGCAGAGTGTTGTAAATTTTTATAGGAAGAAATTCTGTTTGTTTAGCATTATTTTGATAATGCATCTTCGGTAGTCTGATGATTTCTTTATGTTTCGTATTATAATTGTGAATCTTGTCGCCACTATCGTAATTGTGTTTATCAAGGTTGAAACCGAGTAGGCGTACTCCATCATCCGCATTAGATCTCTGAGTTCTATTTGTAAAAGTTATTTCTTGAGTTTTATTTGCATTCATGCACAGAACGTTGGCAATAAAGTATGTTTCACACTTTGACAAGTATTTCAGCTTTTCCGCTTGTTTGTCGCTTACAATGAAAGTAGCGTCATCAGCATATAGAAAGACGTCTGCTGTATCAATGTAGGTAGGGAGATCATTTATATACATAATAAATAATAAAGGACCCAGGACAGATCCTTGAGGAACTCCCTGCTTGACAATTTTGGTCTCAGATTTTACATTATTACATACTATGTATTGCCGTCTATCCTTCAAGAATGAGCCTATCAGATTTAGAACTATGCCTCTGATGCCGAATTTTTCAAGTTCACCCAGTAATATGTCATGTGAAACACTGTCAAATGCTTGTAGAATGTAGAAAAATTATTGCTCTCCTTCACCAATGGGTCAAAGTTGAATGATTATGCTGAGAAAAATTGGGAACCCGTTTCCACTGTTAAAAAAAAGATTATCTGTTTGAAATCTATCCGTACAAATTCTGAAATTAACGATAGATTACTAAGAGCTATTGTCTTGTTTCTAGTTCTAATATAGATCGTATCCGATCTCAGGTTTGTCTACACAAGAGACTAGATTGTTGTGTCTATTTAAAGGTTCGTTGGGTACTTAGAAGGCGTTGCCAGTGCATTTATATTGAGCAGAGTTCAGTTCGGTGCACATCGGGACAAAATTATATTGTCTTGAGACGAGGTCAACACTCTAAACGGGAGAGGCGATGCTCTTTTGAATGTGGGATGAGAAACTGGATTAGTGCGTGAAGTTCAGGTCTGATAATGATTCAATCGATCGGTGTATTCGAGCCGTCTAAGGCAGGGTCTTTATAGCCGATTTGGCTTCTTCACTGCTGGTTCAATCGGTCTGGGCAGAATTTTTCTGTCCGGCTCGGTGCGATATGCAATTGTTGAGTGCCTAGATACCAATCGTGGCAGGTGGGATAACTGGATTGAATACACCAACCGACCTGGTAGCACCGTGGGTTTTCCTGGGTGTCCCTACCGTAAAATTCAGTAAGACGCCCCAAAGCGCCTCGACAGCCAAGACAATTCGAAAAACTCGAAAGAGTTATTGATGAGGGAATAGTATAAAATCACAAAAAACAAAATAGAGTAGGCGTTTAGTACAGTGCGTGGATCCATAATGAGTTGATGATTTAAATTGGCTTATTTGTTCAGTGTCAGCATTCAATATATGGCGCCTCCACGAAAATATAATTCCGAGGCAGATTAGAAAGCCAATACTTCCATAAGGAGATTATAAATATAGTGAGAAAATAGTGAAAAGTGGTGTCAGATTTTGTTTATGACTCTTACCATTCCTTACGCACCCAATGTTTAGATTAATAGCGTATTAGTGAAACTATTTACCGTCGTTTTTGTCAGAATACGCTTGGAGGTATTGCCCATTGTAAATCGATGATGTCAGCATTAACTTGTTTTTGTGAAACAAGAAGAACTGCTTCCAGACACAAAGAGAATAAATACTCTTATCGATGATTTTAATTGCGTATGTTCTGTGTGATTGTAATGCTCTCACTCTCATAGCGCGCATAGTACGGTAACGATTGGGAAGTGGGAACAATTGTTTGATATTGAATTAGCGTTTACTGGTGTGAGCGGAAGTAGTGAATTGTTCTAAAGTTGTTGCTTCTTGAATAATGCATAATACCTCCGGGAAACTTTCCTGTGAAACAAGCTCTGAGACAAAAAGGGAAGCGAAAACCTTCTTGCAACACGTAACACGAGGAATCTGATCTATATAATTGTCAGTTTTGAAGTTTCTTCGATTAAACGGAATAGTGTTTTGGTACTAGTTTCTATGACAAAATTTTTAGGGTGGTAGAAGTAGAGTAGTTCATGTTTTTATGGAATTTCATACAAAACGCCGTAGACGAGTTGTGCCGGTTCGATCTTCCCCTGCCTTTAAAATGTATTTTATTGAAACCTGCCAAAGAAACTAATCGGATCTGAAAACTAAACAGAAGAATCCCAATAGTTATAGCAGCTTCATTTTCAAAAATACATATTCACAACAATGCAAATAGCATCATGACTAGATTGAAGAAAACAGCGTCAGTATAAGAATAGCTATGCCATAAGTACAATAGATGAAATATTCAAAAGGGTACGGTTTTATCCTTATCTTATTAGCATTGCACTCAACTCTCTCCAACATATTCCTTGACCGAATATGGTTCTAATTCTATAAGCAATGTCAAGATATGTTTCAATGTTACCCTCTAGTTTGACTTCGGTTGGCAGCCTATTGTATTCTGTGTTTGTTTGTTGTATTTCATGTATCTGCAATTTATCTCGATTTTTGAAAAGGAACAGAGTGATTGAATTCGCCTCTGCATGACTCCTTGTAGTTCAAGCCAAGAAAGTTTGCGCAGTAAATTGTTCGCTTTGCTATATCGTCTATGTAGCTCTTCGTGACTCTGAAGGAGTAACAAATCGATGATAATTCTTCACAAACTTCCTGAATATGTTTTCCGAAATCTAGATTTCTGTCAAGTGAATCCCAAGAAATGAATATGAATTGGAATTGTATCAACAAGAGTGTTACTTTTTGCTTTGGTTGTGAAACATACATTATGTGTTTTGTCTTTATCGAGTACCAGTTTGTTCATAGTGAACCATTATGGAGCTTTTTCTAGGGTCTCATTAGCAATCTCTAAAAGATTACTCAGCGACCATCCTATTGTTAGCAGGTTCGTGTCGTCTGTAGAATTCACGACATAAATGTTGTCATTGTCATTTATAACTTTTCGTGCCATATCGTTTTTGTAGAAAACAAACAAAAAAGGGGCATATACAACTTTTTGATCGGTGAGAAAGGTACGATTTTATCCAGTCATATGCAGGACCTCTAATGCCTTATCTCTCCAGTTTTCCATCAGTATTTCGTGGTTGATACTATAAAAAGCCTCAGGTGAGTCTGGGAAAATACCCATAGATAATGATTTTCTTGCTGATAAGAGAATAGAATTACATAGTTAATTGAATAATCGAAAATCTTAAAATCGCAAGAGTAAAAAAATTTTAATTTGTATGAGCAAAAATTAAAGATTGGACTGGTTGTTCACTTGCAATTTTTGTATTTTCATTCATTTCATCCACTTTAGTTCAAATATCTAGTTCAGATTCTAATGCTTTGTTTGATTCTTTTAATCTGATGAGTTTTTTTGGCAGGCTTCAATTATATGTATGTATGGACAATAGAAGTTCATACCAAAAAAACAAGTTATATTGTCAACCACATTCAAAGATTTCGGCATCAACTTCCACTGGATTCCTTCAACCATTATGCCTTGGTACTTTATTCCTACGCATTCCTCAGGAACAGCATGGTTATTGAAGGACCTGTCAACTATGAAACGTGGCAAAGTCTTTTATCAATACCACAGCGAGTTTTCGAGAAAACATACACTTGCACCAACTATCTAGCCATTTTTTCATTACTCACTCACAATATGAAAACGTTGTTTTTTGTTGATTCCAAAAGTTGGGAGATTTTCACCAGTAATTCCAGATTTATCTTATGTCACCTGGTTCCCTTGATGTGTTTTGCTTTCCTTGTGAACCTAGATGCATCCTTTCGTGTGAACCTAGATAAGAAGTAAAAAGTTCCAGAAAAATAATTTCAGCTCCACCTAGAGTTTCACTGGGGTAACCTCTGAGGTATTTATCACTAGGTACCCCGCTCTTTGAACCTACTCATTTATTCATATTATTCTCTTATAGGTTCTTTCACAGAGTTACGTTTTGAATTTAGGAGTTTTGCACATTTCGGAAAGAACATCAATCGTAGCCACTCTCATCAGAAAATAGAGTGCCAATTAATAGGCGCGTCAATGGGTTGTTTTTCACAATTTTCTCTAAATACCGAAAAGTGTGTGTTGGTGTTCAATAGTGTTATTGACAAAATGAGCTCTTCTCAGAGGTATCAATAACTCTGAAATGAAAAAGAAACTAGAAACTTGAAAGGTAAAGTATTTCAAAACCCAACCAGCGACCAAAAAAATAATTTTTTTTCCACTTACGAGTTGTATACCCTCTACGAACAGCAAATTCCAATATTGAAAACTTGCGTGAGTGATTTTACTTCTTTCGTAGCAGTTGTAATTACTAATTTTTTAACCGGAGAAGAATGAACTCAAAAAATGATTCATCAAATTCCATTTGTGTTTATCTTCCTGATTGTTTAAGTTTCTTTTTCCATTTCTTTATTCTGAATAATTCATCGCAATAGTATCAATTAATTTTTGACAACTATTGTCAGTTTTTCAAGATTCGTAACTTTCATTTTAGTTTTCCGACCCAATGAGCTTCTGACAGGTTTCCATTGAGGAACCTAATATATATAAACAATGAAATTGAAAGGAAAATATTTGTTCAATAGGGACACACAGTAAAGTTCATGATAAATAGGCCTTGCTGGCAGTTGAAATGTAGATCAATATCTCCGAAACATTTCTGCCATTTTTTGTGAACCTACTTCATTAACGTAGCCCGATTATCGAGCTTACATGAACCGGAACATAAAAAAATTGTTCGTTTTCGTTAACCAGCTGACGAACGTCAACTCTCAGAAGTCGAAACTTATGCGAGCAATGGATCAACGAGGCCTTACCTTCTAACGTGCGATTACCCAGCACGGTGGCCCGGCGAACATGTAGGTTGTGACGTTGAATTGACGTGATTTGACATTTTTAGTCGGTCTGCAAATGTCAAATTACGTCATTCTGAAGTCACAAAATACTTATGGCTCGAGAATGGAACCACTTCTGTTCTTTTTTTTTTCATTTTACATTCGATAGTCGGGCATTCCTAAGGAGATACTTACTTTTTCATCACTGAAAATACATTTCTACAAAAGGATCCCTCTGAGATATAATTCTTCGGAGTTTTGGAAACATCAATAAAGGAGGTAATTTTTTCATATCTGCCCGAAATTTGGTGAAAGGTGGATTCTTAAGCCACTCTTCGCGATTGTGATATTGAGAAAAATCGATGACTTATTGATGATCCTTAGTAGAGATCCACATATGTCTCTATGTTCTTCTCTGTCGATAATCTGGAAATAAATGGTTAGAGAATCTAACAATAACTTACATGATAACCACAAAAATGGCTGTCGTCACTTTTCAAAGAAACCAGTCCATTCGTGTATGCAAATGTTATGTAAAATCGTATCTCGAAACTCAGGAGCGGTACATTTTCATTCTTACTTCCATAGGAGAAAATTCTTATTCTGACTTCAAAAACGTACCATTGAAATATTCACGAATTGTTTTATGAACCTCTGTAAAAGTTCGAAGTTAGCATTTTCCACACGGTTGGAAAGAAAACCTATGAATGATTACTCATCATTCAACTTGAAATGATATCAAACCAAACAATGAACGAATTAATTTCAGTGAACCCACATTACACAAGCGGCGGAAACTTCGTGATATCTGCCAGAATGAAAACTAACTAGAAAAATTCACGAGAAGATTTTTTTGTTCCTATTTCATTTGGGCGTCATTGGAGTTTCGTGTGCGATGATATCAAATTCCACAGTTGGCCTCTTCTCAACGTTAACAAAGTCATCATTGATGATGGGATTCATGGGGTTAATTTGTTGAACGTCCAGAGAGATTGAATTTTGCATGGAAGTCTTCCAACATTGTTTCGTTTTCAATGGTCACCTGAATAGCCCTGGATGGGGGCGAAACTTGTCGACGTAATTATCATGATAGTACTGAAATAGCTCACCGAATGAACTGAATTGTATTCACTTTGGCTTTCCAATTTTGCTGGTTCGCTAAGTTACATTGAAGTGTCTGTTTACCGGCAAAACATATCGTATAAAGCGTAAAGCTAGACGAATACTAATACGAATCTAAATGTGAGAATTATGGCGTTTTTCATAATCATAACAATTTGATCAATTATTTTTTGTTCTTTTTCTTCTCCGAATTGAAAAATAGAAACAATTCCTATGAAAGAAGAAAAATCACAACAAGCCAGAAATAATTCAGCAAACTTCATTCTTTCCACAAATATACCCAAGCTCCAAATTATCATAACAATTACTTATATGGGAAGTGGGTGCCTATATTTTCTGAGGCTTTTATAAAGCCGAATAAGTTCTCAATCCATGCAATTCGCAAATATCTGCGAAAACATTGGGTTTCTTTTCAGTCCACTCGTAACACTAATGTATTAGAGTGAACAATATCTGGACTATAAAACTCATTTTATTGAAACAGTTACAGAATTGTAAAAGAAATCATTTTATGATACGTATATCAATCGAAGACCCCGTACTCAAACTCCCTTTCTATCCATTTCATAATGGAAATGTGATGGAATGGCTGATGGAAAACCTTAATGGTGCATTTTCATTAACGATTGGTTTCTTTAATTCGTCCATCAAATCAGTATGAAAATACCGATTTGGCTAAGGATAAAAAGGGTCATAAATAAGTTATTATAATTTGAAATCAGAATTTTCGTATCTTTCTCAACATACGAATCGCTAGTTGGGATTTTCGAGGTCGCAACTGCAATTCTGATAATTTTTCAATTTTAGGTTCACGAAGATGTGATACAGTTGAAGTATCGAAAGCGGTGAATTAATAGCAGTATTTCGTAACCTCCTCAGTATACTTAGCGGCAACTTGAATTAGAATTTTTATAATGTGCTGGAGTTCAAGATCTGCAAAAATTGGAAAATAGTGAGTATCCTGGCAATCCTACATATCCTCAAGGGGTTCCCGCACCATAAGGGCATCGTGGGAATCTGACCAATCTGCAACAAATCCTCTGGCTTATTGTTGGATAGTACCTTTGTCCTTTTTGTACTCTCTAGGAATAAGTGATCAACTGTTCATCATCGCTTAGCACAGTAATGGCATGGAAGAGAAGTGAACATAATAAATCCACTTCTCAGACGGCCGCTCATTGCATTTTTCCAATATTTCCCTCCTTTCAAAACACCCTCACGAGTGTTCCCAAAAGACAGAACTTTATGCGGACAAGGGACCGCAAATGTTCTTCAGTGCCGAAGCGCTCTTCGGCGACCTACTAATTGTTCCGGTCGCGCTTTTGCTATTCCAACTGTAGGAAACCCAAAAAACACAGTGCTATCAGATCGGGTAATGTTTTGTCGATAAACAGACTTATCACAATCAACAATCCCCTTTCGCACAAAGCCTACCAGAAAAATTTCTGCCGTAACCCAGGCACGAATCTATAACATAATCGGCACTGAAGATGGGAGATCTGGAACAAGCGATAGCATTTGCACGTTCAGCCACCAATTGGCATTGTCAAGTATAGATTTCATTTTTGTCGTTATCTAATTCGTTGATTTCGACTAGTTCTACCCTCGTGACGAGTGGGTTGAAACTATTGGGATGCACTCTGTTAAGGAACTGATCATACCATTGTGTGTGTGAGAAGGTACAGGCGAGAGGAGAACAATGCCACAACAATAGCGTCAGGTGAACCTACTTGTGTTTACTCCTGTACTGGTTAGGGAGTTGAAATTCTACTAACGCAATTGCATCCTTGCCATTCTTCGTTACACTCTTAGTTTCTTGTTTCGTTTCGTCGACTCCGCTTTTTCTTTTTTGATCGAATACCATCGCTTTAGACCACCGATTCCCAAAGTGGTCCAGGTGGACCCCCAGGGGTTCACGGGAGACTTAAAGGGGGTTCACGTTGGCGTGTTTTTTTGCCGAGTTTTGGGGATATCAACACATCAATCCGACTGTGAGGATGAAAAAAAAAATGAAGGAAATGTATAGAGAATGATGTGATGCAAATTAAAAAAATGTGAAAAAGCACGAAAATAATTTTACTCGGACATGTTCTAATAAGGATAATAACTTGGTAAGTATCCGATTTACGAAAAATCTGTACCTCTATAAATTGAAAATAATTCTTTCTGGTATTAATCCGTGTGCAGAATGTTGAACTGTTCAACGTTTCGACTCCCATACTGGAGTCTTTATCAAGAACTTACAGTCATATCTCTATCAATAACGCAATCTAACCAATCAAACCCCTCACGAATTGACCAGCCAAATTACAATACTAACTTCGACAGCCCAGGGGCATGGCCCAGCTCTTCAGGTTAACAAACAAGAAAGTAATTCCCTGGCGAAACACCCAAAATGCAAGGGTAAGACCTAGCTCTTCAGTTTGACTGACAGTCATTCGAATCTGAAGTTGAGCAACGCCGAGAGCGGTTAGTACTTGGATGGGTGACCATGCAGGGAAATACCGTGTCGAAAGCCCGTACAGCTGCAGCAAAATAGCATATCATAGCTCGCAGGCAATATATCAATGAGCACAAGATATATTGAGAATATGCCGTCCTACGGAGGGGACGTAAAGCCGTAGGTCCCGAGTCCATGGATGTTGGGCTCGTTTAAGATCCCTCTGGTTGGAATACCAGGGAGTTCGGCAAAATTTTCGGTTGGAGGAAGTGTACTCACCGGCATCGGTGATTGGCCTTGGTAGCAGAAATAGTCCGACGTTAAATAAAGAAAAAAAATCTTGGACAGCCTGTTGCGCCTTCGTGTCACTGCTACATAAAATACTCCTCTCACAATAAGGTCCGACAGCTGATAAATCTCCTTACAGTTCCATCGGCACACGAAGGAACATGACTTCGTTGAAATAGGGTTTTCTTGTTGCAATTCGAAGAAGGTTGAAGTCAATTAATCGTCATTAAAAATACATTAGGCATCGTTGGATATTTGTTAGTTACTTCATGAAACCTTGAATATTAAATCCCTCCCAATTCGCTATATCGATTAAAGGAATTAGAATCTTTATAATCCTGAGCTGAAATGATATGCTAGAGGAGTCAAGGGCTATTGGGTGAAAAGAACGAAATGGGTATTTCAGGGAGTCTTCATAATAGGGGTCCGAAAAGGTTTGAAAACAGTCGTTGTCAATTAAGCTTTTCGCTCACAGCGTATTCAAGGCTTCGAGTGGATATGTTAAATAGATTTTTTATTTCTGTGAAATGTGCCGACTTTATCCAATTCATCCATTTCGTACTCGTTAATGGATCTGTCTTATTCCATTTTAAATTCACCTCTGCCACCGATGACATAAAGTGCTGAACTGAGAAACAGCTTGTTTCGCAGATGCAAGATAAATCTGATAGGTCGTTTGCAAAATGGTTTTCTTTCCTAATATCAGTAATTTGAAAATATCCGATCATGTTTTCACTTGTTTTTTCCGTATGCAACATCATTAAGCATCACAAATATCCGTTGTGCAAGTTCTGGATCGATTTCATCTTGTACAGGAGTTCAAGGAACAAATTTATGAGTATTAATGTTTTTTCTTCATTATATATCCATCACCAAGTGCCCAAAAAAATATGGAGTTCTGCCAGGTCGAAGTCTCTTATTTTTCCTGCGAATGGCACACATTTTTTCCTTGGGCTGGTGAATAGTTTCACTAGTTACATCATTCTCAACTCATCGTTACGTTACAGCTATATATGAATAGTTTTAGGCTTAATTCTCTCGGCCTACTACGCTACTGAGCTAAGTGAGTTGGTTATTCTATCTCCGGTGAAATGAACTCCCGCCATTATTTCAGTGGAAAAAGTTTCGTGAACATTAAAAAATGATGTCCTGAAAGTTCTGCTATTAAAGTAACATGTACATTCATTAAATTTGAAAAACGAATATTAGATACGTCTCTGCCGCATAGGTATGCGTATCTCAGTTATTGTACTCGAAATGAATAGCTAGAGCCAATATTAAATTTTTCTCATTTTTTGCTGTATAGAGTTCCTTCATTTGGGTACTGGAACTCTGTGATGAAAAATGATTAAGTATCATGAAATTGCTCTCTCAACCGACTCTTTTTACTTTAGATGGCAATTACGTCTAGAAATTTGTCTCTCATTGTGCGACGATGCACAGACTAGAAGTGTATAAATTGTGCAGAGATGTTCACCGTTATATTGACATGATTTCTCTCACTACTTATGATATTTATCTACAGTGGACGAAATCACACTCGTGGAAAAGATCACCCTGCTTTCTGGAAGAAAACTGTCAGATTAAATGTGCATCTATCTATTAATAGTTCATTCAGATTCAAATGCTGGGGTGACACTTGCTCTTGGGTATCTACTTTAAAAAATTGAATCTTTACAAGAATCTCAGATTGATACTCTTATAAACAAATATTCTGAGATGCTTACATCTTGAATGTGCGACACCAGAATTTGACATGAAGTTATTCTTTGGTGTGATATCTTCATGTGATCCTCAGTACTTCATGAAAAAATTCTGGTCATGCATCACCAGTTTAGATTGTCTAGGAAAAAAATTGAATAGGAATTCGATTGTTAACTGTATATATTCGAAAAAAAAAACAGATCAGAAAAAAGAAGAAACAGTTGCTGAGAAACCGATTTTGACCCTACATACCAAATTTCAATCCAAAATTCGAAATCGCGAAATTCGGTATGTGGGATCGAAATCGATTTCTCAGCAACCCTCTGAACTAACTTATTTCGATATCTCCAATCTGGAGCAAAATATCGAGAATTTGCCCTTTTCGCGAGATCGCAATTAGCTGGGTTTAATAAGGCTGTCACTCGAGCTAACTATTGCAAAAAGTGCGACCCATGAAGGTCTACGCCTGAACCAGTTGCCTTCTAATGTTCGACGCTAATAAAATCTATAACCAATGGGGAATCGACTTTTCATTTATGCGAGCGCTCAATAACCACGCTAATTTCAGTGTTGTTGACGAAACAATACGTCGAGAAGTGTAGATTGATGGACAGAAAACTAAAAAAAACTTCCTTTGATAATACGAAGGACATTGAATTGCATCTGACAGATGCCCGTGTAGAGGTCTCCATAAAACAAATTGAGAATTTGGACGATACGTCCAAAACAACTACTCAAGCAAATGACATGAAAGACGTTGAATTGTATCCAACACGTTGTCCACATATGTTGTCAGTGATAAAAGTGCTGGAATTGATTTTCATATTCGAAAATCTTTGGTTTTCCATAGTGAAAATGAAATTCCACCCCTATATCAAACCCCGAAAAATGCCAAGTACAAAACCTCACACGACATTCTCGGTGAGCTCTCTTCAGTATTTCCCAAATGTGTTCATTATACATCGAGAATGGTATTGACCACTTGCCGCTAGATTTCTTGGCCTTTTTATGGATCATATAATTAGACCCACTACATGGTGGGGGCGTAGAACTTGTCTATATCGGTGGTGCATGCTTTCAACTAGTGACGCCGCTTACGAGCCTCAGGAATTTTTTTGGATCATATGAAATCAATGGCTTTTGAATCTAGGATGTTAACATATATCCTTCTATTGAAAATATCCTCTCCTGCGCTTTTGAAATACTTCTGCAAATATTCCTACACAGGCATCTATCCCAACATATTCAAATCAGGAATAATCAAACCTCTTTTTAAGAAAGGAGATAAAAATATTGTTTCGAATTACAGGCCTATAACCCTCCTCCCTGTGTTTTCGAAGATATTGGAGAAAGTGGTGAAGCGTCAATTAGTTACCTATCTAGAGAAGCATAATATACTCACAACATCACAGTATGGATTTCGCGAGAATAAAAACACCTCTGATGCTGCATTATCTCTGATCAACAAATTGATTAACAACTTAGAAGAAAAATCGCACACACTTGGGATATTTTGCGACTTGTCAAAGGCATTTGATTGCGTTGACTTCAGTTTTTCTGATATACATCAATGATTTGATCTTCAATTTCCCACAAACCTTTGTTTCATTATTTGCAGTTGACACCAGTATATTGGTTGAAGACAAGAACTCCGAAAATTTATTTTCCAAAAGTCAAAGCTTGATGAATGAAATCTTTCATTGGTTCTCTGCGAATGAACTCCTTTTGAATAGCTCGAAAACTTTCAACATTTCATTTCAACATCCACGAAAGCCTAAACCAAGTAGAGCCTTGATGACCTCATCTGGTGATATCAAACCTGTTGAAAGTATAAAATTTCTAGGCATAAACATCGACAAAAATCTCAGTTTTTGCGATCATATCGTTTACCTGAATAAGAGACTGAGTAAATCAATTTTTGCAGAGAACGGTCAGGAGGCAAGTGGGAATAGACGCTGCATTAAACGTCTATTACGCCTATTTTCACAGTCTTCTATCATATTGTATTGAATTCTGGGGATCTTGCCAGAACAGTTCACAGTACTCTTATTCTTCAGAAGAAGGCAATCAGATCAGTTTGTAATTTAAGGCCGAGAGAATCATGTAGATCTCACTTTCAACGATTGAAATTTTTCACAGTTATGAATCTATACATATACAGATTATTAGTGCTGATCTTCCAAAATCGCAGTACAATAAACAGGCCCTCCTATTTTCACAATCACAATACCAGACAGAAAAATATGTTAATGTTGCCCAATATCAGATACGAGTCCAATCGAAAAGGGCCTCAATACACAGGAAATAAGAATTTTCAATCATATACCCAGGACGATACAGGATATTGCTAATTTGAAATTATTCAAGAAAAAAATACGCCAACTTCTCAGTTCACATTCCTTTTACTGTTTAGGCGAATTTTGTCTAAGCTTTCCCCACACCCTATTAGGGTTTTTTCCATTTGTTAAAATTGTTATATCATGAATATATAGTTGAGTGTTTGTGATTTTCAATGTATATGCTCGCTAATTCACATTTAATGATTATGTCTTTTTATTTTTTATAATGGATATTGGGAAATAAATCATCTTATCTTATTATCTTATCAAATATAATCCACTGAGGAGGGTGTAATCAAATGCAATTTCGTGATATTTTCCAGGAGAGTAGTTGTTGCCTGGTCTGCCCACCAACCAACTTTGGGATGAATAGAGGCTAGTTTTTGTGCGTTATGTTCGAGTTTTTCAAATTATTACTATAATCGTCAATCATCAAGTACTTACGCCCAGTGATCCTAAATCGTAATGTGCGGAACACT
Source organism: Zygogramma bicolorata (assembly GCA_032362365.1). Classification (NCBI taxonomy): domain Eukaryota; kingdom Metazoa; phylum Arthropoda; class Insecta; order Coleoptera; family Chrysomelidae; genus Zygogramma; species Zygogramma bicolorata. The sequence continues at coordinate 2,511,133 of JAVJAQ010005583.1, read as the reverse complement.
TTTATTATTCCTTTTTTTTTTCAGAATTTCGATTTTATCCAACACGTGGAGGCTGGTAGAGAAGGATACTACGGAGGATCTGTGTCGCTGGCGGACTATTGTCCTTACATCCAAGAATTTACCTGGCGATCCAAAAATGTGGTTGTTCGTGGTTCTCACTGTCAGTATGCGGAAAACAATCCAAGTAAGTGTCTGAGACTTGTTTTCAGAAAGGTGCCCTTCTAACTTGAAAACTGTTAAAGACAGAGCCAGTCGATTCGAACTGAACGATTCAGATGTTTAAGATGAAAGACGAACTGCCATTTTTACAAAGGATATCCAAAAATTCTTGCTAGAATTAGGTGTTGACTGTTGAATGTTAATAACTCGAACTCCCATTGTTCATTGAATGAAGGAACCCGTTAAAAAATACGCAGTATAAGTAAGGGTATGAAATAAAAATGAATATTATAAATGGTGAAGAACAAACTGCTGTTTCTCGATGTGGAAGTGACGACTACTTGAATCAGTAATACAGGTAGGCTGATGAGAATCATACAGGAAACTCTGATATGTTTTGTTGAATATGGATTTTCATCAAGTACCGGCAAGTTCTATTCAAAAAAGAGGAAAATCATTAGTAGGGATTGGACCTTCATTAATTTTCTGCAACAAAGCAATTTTTCTTATCTCTCATATACTCCCACATCAAACACTTTCAATGTGTGCGCCCAGAATGCAGAGCCTTGTACGGGTGAGGGCAGGTAAATATATTGGGTGCTACAGCGCTCTGTGGCGTCTTACTGCTTTTTCCTTTCTAAACAAACAATAAAAGTTAGCTCAAATTTGTCATGTTGACAAGTGTCTAAAACATTACTAACAATTTCCCAATTCTTCAGAATATCAAAAGGCATCTTTTCATTCGAATAGGTCAATTTTCACAGGGAGTCGAGAAATTTTAAATTGTTTTCTATAACTTCGTTTATATCTCGAAGAACTGTCCATTGGTTTACATTTTTGAGGACCATGAAAAATATAATTTTCAACATCGAAAATGGCATCTCAAAAATTATGATATACACGAGCAATAATCATTCTTTCACTGCTCAATTTTTATGAGATGTCTCCATCTGAGACAGAATATTAGACAATTCTTTCAGCAAATCTTCACTCCAGAGCTCTTTTAACATGTGAATCGAACATTCTGAAACGAATGATTCAACTGTCGTTGGTTTCAGAAATGTAACAAAGGCCGAGTTTTGCTTGAGAGTGATGTTTTTTCAGAGCCAGATAAAAACTTCGCTCTAGAAAAATATGGGGAGAAGTCTCGTTGTTTTGAACACACAAATCACATGTGGGAGGAGAGATCGTGTAGACAGATGAGACAGTGGCAGCACTGGGGTTCCGGCTGTTACGGTTATAGGTGCGAAAATGGGCGACTTCATATTTTGGTAAGTAAAAGAAGTGTGGAATGAATGTTTACAGTAAAAAAGGGATTGAAATATAGAAAAAGATCTTTTAACCAAAATTCGTCCCTCTACAAATGAAAGCCCTCAAAAGTTGAAACTTATTCGAGCGAGGTCTTTGTCGTGTGTTTTCTTCCGGTCAGTCTTGAAACGATATATTTCAATATAATTTTTGAAGAGAGCCGAGCTATTCCAAACTTGCATGTTTTGTTTCTTCTTAGATTTTGAGACTATATGTATCTGCAAGTGACTGTATTTCTGAAAATTCAAATGTATTTCGGACGAATTTTTACCAAGTTATTATCAGAATCTACCAATTCTGAAGATGATCTATCTGGAAGAGTCTATGTTTGGTGATACAAATGTTCTTCAAATAAGTTGATATTCCACCACGTTGAAGAAATGCTGGCTTTATGTCACATGCAACTATCACATGTGAAGATGATAATTTGACATGATGAATATTATGAAATCATATCTCATGAATGATGGAGACAGAATATAAACGATAGCCTGGCTTTCATTGAACGAACTAGTTAATTTGGTATGACATTTTCATTATTCAGAGCCATAGAGTATGAAGGTACCTAAATATTTTCCTGTGCGTGCTTGTTTTAGTCACAACAAAATAACCCACAGACACGTATCCGAAAGAGTGAAAAATAAATTCTAGTAGGCATGAAATGGATTATTATGTTCAACAGTAGGTAGGTATGCATTCCCGAGATGAAATTTCAAACGCGCACAAACAAATAATAATAAGTTGATACTTCCAATAATTCGTACAATAAAAATTCATCTTCAACTTCAAACAACAACCCACCAAAGAATCGGGAATTGAAGTTTAAAAGTGAGTTTCGTCAACAAGGATAGTTCTATAAGGATGTCAATAAAGGAGAATTCAGAAAGTTAATGTCCCTATTCTCGCATATGATGCCAAATATTTCACAGATATGCTCTTTATAAGATTGTTACGGGTCGGTTGGCGATAATATAGACACCTGAAGGTTTTCTATCATCCCCACGTTCAAATAACTCTTGATACAACTGTATTTATGCTAACGATGGATCTGACTGGTACAAATCAGGTGATCAATTTCCATAGTTTTATTCTATATGATGTCGTTCCTCATGTCATTAAAATTTAATTGATGATTTTAGTTTTTCAATCCCTACTCGGTACTGCAAAAAATCCTGTTTTTTCATTGGAAATATATCATTATCAAAAAAGTTAGGTAGTATATGTTTTTATGATGATTGCAAAAAAAATCAATAGGAACTACAACCATCCAAAACTTCTAGTTCGCAGCTGGCTATTTTCAGACCATACCCTCGTGTCGTATGGCAGATTGGATCTGTCAATTGACGTTTTCGATCTATTTCGTTTCAAATAATTTATTACCTTTTAATCCTTTATTCTGTGTATATCCAAGCAAAAGTAGACTCTCTCGTCAATACTAAGACCTTAAATCTTAGATGGCCAAAGTGAACATTTATCAAAAAATATTCAGACCCTTTCGTATGATATTTGATTTTCGGTCAGGATCTAAATGATATACGTTACACTATATATTAAATCAGAGTAGCGTATTCAGAAAATATAATCCTTGGATATTATCTTGCACCAATCAAACCCGGCTTTCTTTTCCAGAAATTGGGGTTATCTTTCATTACTTGATACACGTGTATTTGAAAATCTGTATGAATAGAGCGAAATTGAATTCGAATTTTCAAATGTTTTGGAAATATGTCATTCATTTGATGTCTTATCGATATAATTGTGAAAATTGCATTTTTCCGTAGGTGGGGAACTATTCCTACGAATGTTTCCATGCCAATCAGGAAATCGCCATTAGGATCATCAGCAGTGGATGGTTGCACAAAGGTGCTATCGTTTGTCCACCCTGCAAAGAAATATGTGCCGTAAGTAATTGATTTTATATATAACTCTAATCGAACGAAAAAAAGACTGTTTAGTAATTATTATGATAGTTTTTGTTTTGCCCATAAAATATCCAGGAAATATTGGTGCCCCACCTTGTGCTGTATTTCTGAATCAGTCTCTTCTCTCATCACAGAGGATGAAAAACTATACTGTATTGAATCTGTGTACTGAAGATATACAAAAATGCGAGTCAGTTGCCTACTTAGATATAGCATATCACCATATTTGCTGTTAAAAATTGCTTTGCAGAAGAATTTGGAAATGAAGACTCGAGTATATTGATTGGGACTTCGACAAAATTTAAGCGATATATGATCGCTCTCCTGGTTTTCTGGACATTGAACTTTTCCCTTTATTCTACGCCTGCCTACTGAATATTGAATCTGAATCTATCAAGTGGAATACTTACATAAATATCACTATATGGACGTGATAAATGCAACTCTTTGTTGAAGTTCATTCCGAGTCAATATGCTACTGTAATCATCTTTTGTGTTGGGAGGAAAGAAGAAAAGGAATCATTCATCTTTGAATGTCTAGATTGTCTAGATCATAGTTTCTCAACCTTATTTTGCTTACCGCCCACTTTGAGAATATGTTTTTTTCTAGAGCCCCCCATCTTAATTTTACTTACCATCTGTCGCTAATTTAAAACAGCTATTGCCACGATTATATTCGAACGTAAGATATTATATTATAGTCGTGAGATAAGAATATGACCACTATCCTATTTCTGAGTTCAAAATGAAAAATGAAAGAAGAATGTTTCAATGGGAGCATTTAAAACGCATGCTTAGTTATATTGAGGTATTTTGTTTCATTCAAAAGACATGAATCTATGACATAACTAATGAGAAGGTTGAATTTGATGCATTTCAAAGAGTTTGTTAATGTCAGGCTCGATTTTACTTAAAAACAACCGTAAGTCGCCGCGTTCAGTAACACGAAGCCGATTTCTCTTTTTAAGTTACCAACGTTGCTACATCACTGAATCCACGTTCAGCTAAATAAGAAGATGGGAATGCTATCAGAAATCGTTGAACAATCAACCATAATCCTGGGTACAGTTGTGAAATCGGCTTCTGCAGCCAAAATTCTTGGTAGTCATTCTTGAAATTAATTTTCAATTTCTCATTTGTCGTCAGTTCTATTATTTTTCTTCTAATTGGGATAACCCTGCGCTGTGATAACATTTGGAAAAGGATCCAAAACCCAGTCTAGTATGTTCATGTTTGAAACGTCCTGGAATCGTTCCTTGAAATCTCTGTGGAGGTTGTCCAAGTGTTGACAGTAAACAAGCAAGTCGTCGTTATCGAATGATACTCCTGATAAATTTGGGAAGTTGTTGAATTCCCGTCTGCCGATATTTCTTTTGTATAATAGTAGTTTGGATACGAAAGCAGCAATGCTATTTTTTGTCTTGATCAAGTTTAAGTCATCACCTTGAAGTTGGAGGTTGACATCATTAAACAATTTATACAGGTCTGTCAAGTACGCAATATCGTTCTTTGATGAGATGAGGTTGTCGCGCAATTCTTGGTCTTTGTTTTCTAGGAACTCTATCACAGATCCGAACAGATTGTAAAATCGAGTCAAGCCAGTACCTTTTGACAGCCAGCGCACTTCTGTGTGGAGCAGCAGTCGGTTGAAATCTTCATCATTGGCAATGCAAAGCTGACTAAATAATCTGTCATCCAACCAGTTACTTCTGATTTTATTGACTGATCTGATGACGTATTGCAGTGATATATGGAGGCGTTCATTAAGATTTTTCGCAACCAAATGCTGGCGATGAATTACGCAATGCACAGCAAGCACGTCAGGAACTTTATTTTTAAAGCACGCTATGAAGCCTTTGTGACGCCCTGTAATAGCTGGTGCGCCATCCGTAGCAACTGACAAAATATTATTCAAAGGAATTTCCTTTTCGGCACAAAACTTTTCAAGAGTATAGTTTCTCCTTTTGTATCCGATTCCAAATTCGTAGCAAACAATAGTTCTTGACATATTTTCTCATCTTTAATGAACCTCACGTATGACAATAACAATGCTTCATTGGTGGGTAAAGTGGACTCATCCAGCTGAATTGAAAATTGAAAAGTCTACAGATAAGTGCACAATGATTCTTCAATGTTCTTAGCCATCTCATCTATTCGTCTTTGCACAGAACTATTGCTCCAAGGAACTTTTCGGATGTTATCTGCAGCTGGTTTAAGGAGTACAGTGTATTACTTCTTTGATTGCTGGTAAAATTGAATCTTCCCCAATAGTGTGTGGTTTCCCTGTTCAAGCAATCAACAATGAGATATTGTACGAAGCTTGAAGTCCGTCATCGTCTTGCTTAGAAGCTGATGAAAAAAGTTTTGATATAGTTGGCTGAATTTCGTACTTCTTTTTCATGCCCTGAAAATAGGTCACATCTTTGTCTTCCTTATCCGGGTGTATTTTATTAAAATGATCTTGAAGCCTAGAAGGCTTCATCGCTTCATTTGAAAATTTTTTTTTACAAATAAGGCACAATGGCGATGATGGATTTGTGGTATTTTCGATAAATCCGTATTTAATATAATCCGCACAATACTGCCGCCTCTTCTTTTTTGCTTCTGACATGGTTTGCACTTTACAGATAGGTGAGTAAAAGATTAACTTTTATAACCCTGTTTATTATTGATTGATTATTATTGACTGATTATAAACATACACAAAACATCGATTAATATTTATTAACCAATTAATGTTTTGTGTATGTTTATTTTATCATAATTTCAACAAATATTAAGTATCTTTTGGAAATTGAAATTTATATAATCTCAATCTCTGTACTTCAACCTCGACTGTAGTACTTTTTATTTTATAGTTTTTATTAATGATGATTTTAATCCATTGCCCGTCCTACCAAAATACGTGCACACGTGATAAAAATGATTACAATACTTACAATAACAAAAATTAAACTATATTGATTTTTATTTTACTTTAGTACATGATTAGCTGTATTTTTTTGCCTTTTTTGGCTATATTCATAATCTATCCACGCCCTCTCTGCGCCATCTCAATGCCCCCTAATTTTTTCTGGGTCTTCTACTGCCCCGCCGAAAGTCTCAAACGCCCACAAGGGGGCGTTATCGCCCACGTTGAGAATCTATGGTCTAGATGATAATTTCTGGTCGGTGTCTTCTATACCGTGTGTCACAGACGCATGGTACACCCCCGTTTTCTCTTTTGTTTTTCTAGCTATATTTTTGAAATTCGGAACATTGAATATGCTCACTGAACAGCATTTTTCGACATATCTGAAAGAAAAAAACAACTTTCAATTTTTCCGGAAATGACATCAACTTTCGATTCTTGAATGGGACACCCTGTATATTGTTACATGATCGGCTAGGGATGATCATAAGGAATCCAACGATACCAGGTTTGATGATGTTATCTCCAATGACTGCGGAGATATCGCCATTTATATTATCCATAAGCTCAATGAGTGGGAGAGAGAATTGGATTGACCCGTCAGAAAAAGTTTCTCTCTCCTACTCATTGAGCTTATGGATAATATAAATGGCGATATCTCCGCAGTCATTGGAGATAACATCATCAAACCTGGTATCTTGACATAGTCAGTGGGCATACTTGAAGACTGGCGTTAAATCAAATCATCTTTGGAACAATCTGTTCAGGCCAGTCTCAAATTACCTACACAGTAGGTTTCGGCTGGCACCTGTCAGAAAACAACTACTCCCCTGGCTAATACCACGAAGGGCATTGAATTATATCCGACCAGGTGCCAGTGCAGGTTTCTTCACAGAAGTAAATCCTGCATTTGCTTTCGTCGATACAAATGAAGGAATTGATTTTCAATTATAGGGACGGACACACTTGCAGACCGGTTTCGGGCTATTTGGCCACTCATCAGTGCAAGGCAGTGCCATCATCAACATAAAAGTCGATGATTTCCCATAATTAAAAATCAAACTCCTACAAGAGTATCAAGCCCCGGCCAAAGTTGATGCAAACAACGAAGTTGTTACGCCATCTACCAATGGACGAGGTATTCCAAAAGCAAACCGAATTCGCCCATTCCTCCTGCGAGGAAAATGTAAAAACACTTGACATAGTCAGTGGGCATACTTGAAGACTGGCGTTAAATCAAATCATCTTTGGAACAATCTGTTCAGGCCAGTCTCAAATTACCTACACAGTAGATTTTTAATTATGGGAAATCATCGACTTTTATGTTGATGATGGCACTGCCTTGCACTGATGAGTGGCCAAATAGCCCGAAACCGGTCTGCAAGTGTGTCCGTCCCTATAATTGAAAATCAATTCCTTCATTTGTATCGACGAAAGCAAATGCAGGATTTACTTCTGTGAAGAAACCTGCACTGGCACCTGGTCGGATATAATTCAATGCCCTTCGTGGTATTAGCCAGGGGAGTAGTTGTTTTCTGACAGGTGCCAGCCGAAACCTACTGTGTAGGTAATTTGAGACTGGCCTGAACAGATTGTTCCAAAGATGATTTGATTTAACGCCAGTCTTCAAGTATGCCCACTGACTATGTCAAGTGTTTTTACATTTTCCTCGCAGGAGGAATGGGCGAATTCGGTTTGCTTTTGGAATACCTCGTCCATTGGTAGATGGCGTAACAACTTCGTTGTTTGCATCAACTTTGGCCGGGGCTTGATACTCTTGTAGGAGTTTGATTTTTAATTATGGGAAATCATCGACTTTTATGTTGATGATGGCACTGCCTTGCACTGATGAGTGGCCAAATAGCCCGAAACCGGTCTGCAAGTGTGTCCGTCCCTATAATTGAAAATCAATTCCTTCATTTGTATCGACGAAAGCAAATGCAGGATTTACTTCTGTGAAGAAACCTGCACTGGCACCTGGTCGGATATAATTCAATGCCCTTCGTGGTATTAGCCAGGGGAGTAGTTGTTTTCTGACAGGTGCCAGCCGAAACCTACTGTGTAGGTAATTTGAGACTGGCCTGAACAGATTGTTCCAAAGATGATTTGAAACCTGGTATCGTTGGATTCCTCATGATCATCCCTAGCCGATCATGTAACAATATACAGGGTGTCCTATTCAAGAAACGAAAGTTGATGTCATTTCCAGAAAAATTGAAAGTTGTTTTTCTTTCAGATATGTCGAGAAATGCTGTTCAGTGAGAATATTCAATGTTCCGAATTTCAAAAATATAGCTAGAAAAACAAAGGAGAAAACGGGGGTGTACCATGTGTCTGTGTCACACGGTATAAAAGTATAATGGATTAGATTTGAGAATTCATTTTTACTATTCATCTGTCACTGAATATTTCCGAGAATGAATCTAGCAAGCTTTCAACTAATTTTGGTTCTCTTCACAGAAAGAATTCCTGTCGAGAGGAGAACGTTGCAAAGTGGGAGATGAATCTCCCCCATCGACAGCCTACCCAAGAGATGAGCTGGTATGTGGCTGCCACATTTTCAGAGCGAGTACATTGCTACTCACACTACTGATAATGCTGTCAGTTATCATTTAATTAATGTAACTTCAAGTTACTCTCGTACTGGTTTAAAAAAATTCATTTAGTGTGTCATATCGAGAATCGGTTAACTTTTAGACATCGCTAATGTGTCACTGACTGACTTAGATAAAAGAAAGTGAATCCGATTCAGACGTGAGCGAGTTGATTTCGGTGGGATTTTTTAATGACCGATGCGCTTTCCATGTTTTGTGACGTCGTTTTGAATGTGATCATAATCTTAACTTGAAAAAATTTCCCTGGATCATAATGATACCCCATAATCGTGAGTCAGTCATAATGCATCCTAATGCTGGAGTATCATAATCTAGGTAAATCATTCTACAGTCAATTCAACGGTCGAGTCTTTCAATTATGATGCACTACGAGATCTATAAAAGATGGTTATGATCGTTTGAGATTATAATGTGAAATTGTTATGGTATAAGTACGAAAGCGTAGAAGTGCCACTAGAGAAAATAAAAATCCACTTCGACTGTAAAGTCGAAATTTCGACTTTTTCCACAAAATTTCGACTTCAAAGTCGAAATTTCGACATTAAAGTCGAAAGATGATTCACTTCGACTCTAAAGTCGAAATTTCGACTTTTTTCTCGAAATTTCGACTTTTTTCTCGAAATTTCGACATTAAAGTCGAAACATGATTCACTTCGACTTTTTTCTCGAAATTTCCACTTTAAAGTCGAAACTACGACTTTTGAGTCGAAATTTCGAGAAAAAAGTTAAAAGATGATTCACTTCGACTTTAAAGTCGAAATTTCGACATTAAAGTCGAAACATGATTCACTTCGATTTTCGACTTTTTTCTCGAAATTTCCACTTTATAGTCGAAACTACGACTTTCAAGTCGAAATTTCCAGAAAAAAGTCGAAATTTCCAGAAAAAAGTCGAAATTACGAGAAAAAAGTTGAAATTTCGACTTTAAAGTCGAAGTGGATTTTTATTTTCTCTGGTGGCACTTCTACGCTTTCGTACTTCATCGATAGGATTTTGTAGTTTATAATCGAACTAGCTGAACGTGATGTCACTATAATATGATTCATTGCTCAAAGGTACTTTTCCGGGTGCATAATCCGTATGGTAACTTCAAAATGACGAGTCAATGTTATGATTTATTCTTACAGTATTATTTAATAATAATAATAATAATTCAATTCGAGTAGTTCCGAATTGATGATATGAAGTGCATCAATCTATTGATGTTTCCAGTCTATATTGCTGTACCCAAACTCCTTTTGTTGTACTGATTCGTTCAGTGTTCCATCGTCCACCCAGCTCCGTAATCGCCCAATCATCGTTGCGATCGGAGCGTTCAATGTCAAAAACTTCGTACATGTTTACAAAATAAATGTGAATCGATGTTTATCTGGAACTGTTTTACTCCTGTCCAAGGTTTAGTGTCTATTCAAGCCACTCGTAGATGCTAGGTTTCTTCGAGATTGATTTTAGTTTCCTTTAAACCGTAGAAGGATCGGGATTTCTATTTTTGTGACTTGAAATTGAGAAAAAGGAATCAATCAGATAATGCACTCAAATCCAAATAAAAAGTTTGAAATGGATTTTGGTCAGAGAATAATAATAATAATAATAATCGTCTTCATTCATCTCTTTGAAATGTGGCATATAACAAAAAAGAAAGGAATGGGCGAAGTATCAGCTTGAGCTGTTTTTCAACTTTCAACTGAAAATTCAAAATTTGCATGATCAAAAAGATCAATATGATGACAAAACAATTAAAATGTTGAGTATGAAATAGTATTCTACATTCATTATTCTAATTTATTTTCGAGTCATATGTTTGATTGCACTATTTCATACTTAACATTGAAATATTTATTTTTATTCATCTTTTTGATCAAGTTTTCACAGCAGGTTTCATTAGAACTAACTATATAGATAATGGAAGCCCAATCGAATATGATAATGTTTCATATTGAAGGTGATATTCGGAACTCATTGTCAACAAAATTTATCTCTACCGAAACCTTTGAAAAACTCCATCATTATTCGACTATGGCGGATAATGGCAGTCGAAATGTCGCACAGTGGGGCAGATGACCTCAAAAGGTGACAAAAAAAACTGCACGTGGATTTTTATATTTTTCGCGGCTCTGAAACCAACAAAACTACTGGAAAAGTATTTGTAAATCTGAAAATGATGTTTTCAGAAAATGTTATTGAATTGTATTGCTGTGAGGCAAACAGTTGGGTACAATGGAAAAAATTGGGAAATATATGTGATATATGTTACATATACAACTCTATTCCTCAGAAAATCAAATATTTGAGCTTGAACAACTTTAGAGCTAAATATAAACATGCTCTACTCGAAGTGTAGTATTTTTCTCGCGTTCATGTCATTTTATTTTATTTCAAAAATCTTTCAACAAATCCCCCTGACTTCATCACTTTTTTACACATTTAGATACATTTGATTGTTAAATTTATGCCAATTGACGTACTAGCACAGACAGGCGTTTCAGGTTGAGTGGAAGAACAACTTCGTAACGAATTTCAGTTCGTTATAGTTGAACTCCGCCTTTTATTTCCGAAAAAAAATGTACTTTTTGTAACTCTAATGGAAATAATAAAGACGGTTATTGTAGACATCTTGTCAAATTACAGAATGAAAGAATTGCAGATAGCGCAAGGTTCAACTTCGATAAAGTGTGTTAGGATATCTAGTGAAGAAGACATGTCTTCAATTTTGGTTCAACTTTGTTCAACTCATTATTGAAAGTGTGTAAATTTCGAAAAGGACGAAATGTCATTGACTTACGGCGTTGATCTGCCTCCATTTGAGAAAATATTGCGCCAAATCAAAAACTTCTCAACTCACCTGAAGAAGTTAAAATACCGCAATTAACGCACGTTCTTAAAGTGATAATCCCTGTTGACACACTACACGATAGGCTTGCGAAATAACACCTAACTTTGTCAATAAATTATGGAAAGATAGTGCCTCGGGAATATCTAGCTTTTGTTATTCCAGAATGTATTCAGGTGCATTATGATAACCCGTTTATGTATTGTCAGTTTTTGAGGTGAACTACTCCACTATGCGTCATGAGTATATTCAGGATTTTATTTATTTTTACCTGTTTGCAGTTCTGGTTCATTTCTTCGGATTTTTTTCCTTTTTTTTTTTTCATTGGAGTTTCAACAGTTCAACCTTCAACAATTAAGCTTGTTACAGGATAAATTGAATATTTCGATCGAATAAGTATTGTTACAAGAACAATACTCACATTTGCACTTGTTCGAATCTATTGAAAAATAGTGTTTGAGCTTTCGAAAATTGATTTGGGCATGGGAGTAACAAAGGTAAATAGAAATTGAATTGAAATGATCTGAGAAATATAAATAATTCCACCCCATACTCAAGGGCGGATCCAGGATTTTTTTCTGGGGGGGGGGGCACAAGATACGGGCGGGTAAAAAAATCAACAATAACTGTTAGAAATAGACTTGAACTATGACACTTCAAGTTTATTTCTGCAAGTTGAAGTATGTATTGAAAGGTTTATGAAAGTAGCGAAAGAATAGAAAAATTAAATGTTTAATAAAGACAGTTTTCTTTTATGTTTCCTGCTAAATATCTAGTATGGGCCATACTCGATGGTATACCCTAAAAAAATTACTGGGAAAAGAAATTGTAGGACATGACCATTCGATTCACATTAAATATGATCAAATAATGGCCTAATGAGAATCCGCTTCCTACGAATTGATTGATACTATTGGACAAAAAATGACAAATGGGTGAATGAAATCGAAAACTTGAAAGCAGTGAAATATTTTACAGGAGATTATAAATTCCAAGCTATACAAAGAGTTTAGAAACGATTTCGAGATTTTTCCTATAAACATTCCGAAATTAATTGAGGCTGTGTGAACAAGTGTATTATTTGTAACAATCATAGTTATCCAATTTGAAGGTTCTGTGCAATTTTCATCTCTATCACACTTCAATCAGATTATCTGAAACCATCGACTGAAATGAGTGAGGTATTTTCAAGATCATCTGCATGAAGTGATAAAAATCAATAGCTACATTCTGTATATATTATTTTAGTATTAAAACATCAGTGTACTATTAACTGTTTTATTTAAAAACGATGGATTATTTTATGACATATAAAATTACAATAAAGTTTTTACTTCAGTTGTATTGTAATTTATTTTCTCTTTTTATAAAGTGCATGAACATATGATTTGTGATTGATAAATTATCATTACAGGTGAGTATATGGTGTTAGATCTAGTACATATTGTATTATAAAAACTTGGACTAAATACTAATTGTACTTCAAGACTGCACTGCAATTTTTTTTACTGCATCGAAGGCTAATGAAAAAAAAATGAACATGCAAATTTTTTATATCGATAACGGTGCCTTTCAATACAAACAGTTCCGAAGCATTTTTTATTGCTGTCATAGAAATCGAAAACTGAATTTTTGAGTTGAAGCAGGAAAACGAACATGTAATATGTTAGATGACTAATAGTGCTACAGTTTTTTGCGAAACAGATTTGCTTATAGATATACTACATCTCATATAATATCAATAAAATATATATATTTCAATGTGCAACAACATGTATTTGTGTTTTAGTTAGTAATTTTGACACATACTCATACCAACAGACCTAAAAGATGAAATTTGTTATTAGGTAAAGCTTTCGAATTGTTCTATTTGATTTGAGTCTTTCAAAAAACGCTGAAATAATAATTCCTCTTGACAGAATTTAAAATGTAGTTTTCATTGAGTATATTAGTTATCGACCCACGGAATCCATATTCACCCAAAATAATTCTATACCATTTTTCAACTTGGAAATCAGTGAAATAAAATCTATAGTTCTGTATTCCTATTTCATCAGATACCACATTCATATTGAATAGAACAAATCGATATGTTTTTTACCCAAGCAGATTTCAGTCTATTTCGTAATATGATTATACCTAAGTTTGTAGTCTATTACAGAAATTTTACATGATTTATTGAACTACACGACATGAATTAAGCATTTGACTGGGTAATAATTCACAGCATGCATTGCGTTTGTGAATATTTGGGAAACTTTGGTGCAAAAGTACAGTTCTCCATGTGAATCATCAATAGGACGTTAAAAGAGCAATGAGTACGATCAGCAGGCCAGGTGAAGTGATTGCGGTTTTTCCACCTGAAAATTGAATATTATTAATAACATTTCATTACATGATCGAGTGAAAGTTAGAATATTGTGTGAAAAAACATTTATTAATACAGAAATCTTGGATGGATTTTCGAATAAATCAATATTTCATTGCTACGGTGACAGACATCGATATACATTAATCTTTTATGTATATACCGCAGACGTAGAATGTCCCAGCATAAAGAAAGGATATCCTTTCTGAAATAGTCGACAACGAACGTCGTTAATGTGTACGTTGTCATCAAAATCAAGACATATTGAAAAAAAATGCTTGCGATCATATTCCTGATGCGATATTCTTGAAATACTCGAGAAATATTGTCGTAATAATATAACCTTCAAAGAGATCTCGAGATATATACTGATTGTAAACCACTGAGCCAATTGTAAATTCGAATGGAAACATTGAACTTTTTTTTTTCGTCGAGATCATAATTACCCTAACTGATCTCAATTATTGCAATCGACACGCATTTCACTAACAAGTTTGCATCTTCAGGAAATTGAAATACTTGGGAAAGTTATATATCTCACACAATAATTTATTTATTCATCTGAAAAGATGACACACAGGTTTATACAAACCTAATTACATGCATCTTATACTAATCTACCGTACTACCTACTAATCATGAGGATTATAAAAAGAGAAAGAAAAAACAAGTATTCATTTCACTTATTACAAATTTATATATCAAGCGAAATACTGAACGGAGCTGAGGAGCTGATTGGGCTTCAGCATCATCAAAATCAAGACATTAAATTGCGTATGCACATTTTGAAAGAAGAATAGCTTATACTGAAAATATCAAAATGCGTCAGTTTTTCAGAGAACTTGTTATACAGGCTGCACATATTGTTGATCAGATTGGATGATCTGTTTATGTGGAATAAAATATATGTTTAGGACGTAGATTCGGATTTGGGACATGTATCTGTATTCTTGACAGTAACACTGCACTTTCAGTGTTACAAGTTAATAATTTGAATATGAATGTCATTTTCTGTGTAAGCCTTCTATTTTCCAATTTAGCTACATCGAATTCATTACGGAGTGGCTCATAGGAGGATCGATCAGGACACTCCTATATTTCTTGTAGTGTAAGAAAAATATAAATTTATTTTGCACCGTTTCGAGACTTTCAATCAGGTAAAGCTTTCCTGGGTCCCAAATGATGGAAGCAAATTCTAACTTGCTACGAATGAGCGTTGAATAAAGCAAGGTTATAGTTTTTATATTTCTGAATTCTGCTGTTGTGCGCTTTAGAAAACCTAGCATTCTGGTTGCACCCCGTGATATGTTATTGATATATTTGTCGAATTTCAGTGAGTTCTGAAAGGTGACCTTCAAGTCTTTAATAAAAGTGAGCTTTGCTGAATGTAATATTAAAACATTTATCAACATTTAGAAGGAGCTTGTTCTCTACTGTCCAGGCATGTAACAAATTAAAATCATTTTGTACTATTTCATAGTCCTCGCAGTTTTCAATCTTCCTAAATATTTTACAATCATCGGCGTACAACAGGCATTCAGAAGATAATTGGCTCGGCAGATCATTGATGAATTGCAAGAAAAGGAGGGAACCAAGGTTAGAACCCTGCGGCACACCAGACCTCGCCCAGATTGTGTGGGAGCTAGTTTCACGAAAGTTTACTATTCGTGGACGATGTTTCAGATATCCTGACATCAGACTGACAAGCACATCACTGATCCGTAGTTCGATAATTTGGTTAAGAGAATATCATGGTTGACTTTATCAAAAGCTTTGGCGAAGTCTGTGTAGATGGTGTCAACCTGGCCCCCTGCCTCTACTGTATCGCTCACTTGTACAAGAAAACTCGCCAAGTTCGTTTCGATGGGCTTCTTCCTACAAAAGCCGTGCTGTGACTCGGTGATCCGATTTTTCACGTGCCAATGTATTCTCTCGAAAATAATGAATTCAAATAACTTAGCCACACCGTTGAGAATAATGTCATATTGACGACGTACCATGCCTCCAATAGTTCTCCTGAGAACGCAATTGATGCCTACCTATCTCATCTATTATTGAACGAAATACATGATCCACGATTTGGAAATTAACCTCAACCGTTACCACAGCATAATGATGTGCATTATACTGTGCCTCCATCCCCCTGGCTATAATAGGACGAAGTAAGTTGGAAAACTTATAAAGATCTTCTCTGCACTGACAAGGATCAATAAACCCAAATCCGTTTTGTAGAGGACTGCAATGAGAGTTATATAAAAACTCTTCAATGCCTTTCGTATTATTTGCAGCATTGTGAAATTATTTGATGAATGTTTCTTTGCTAGAAGCTCACTGAATTCCGAAACATTCGTGACTAATTCAATCATCACTTACAGAATTCATTATCAATTCATTAGAAATAAAGAAAATCTAGAAATCTACCAAGGTATAGGTCCGATTGGTATTCAGCAGTTATAAAAATTAAATGGGGTGAAACTCACTCATCAATCATTCATGAATAATTGATCTGAAGGAGAAAAACTCAATACATAACTAGGAGGCAATCCATAAAAAGGTGGATCGACCTGGCATCTACCAGTCGGTAGGCGAAGTATTGAGTTCGGTGTGCTGCTACATTGTGAATCTAAGGAAATATTCGCAGATCGGGGACACAGAATACCCTATCTACAGGTGTTCTGTGTTGGGGATCAATAAGAAATACATCATTTCAGTAGAAATTATGTGATGTGTGATAATTTACATTTTTTCACCGATCAAGAAAGGAAGATCAATGGTACAGATAAAATTCAATATATGCTAGCAATAATTCCATAATAGATTGAATGATTTTTTCTACCACATAACCATTTCGAGCATCTTAATGATATGAAAATAATTATAAGTTGCCTCCTTTCGTTTCGAACCCTGGCGAATTCTTC
Organism: Zygogramma bicolorata; assembly: GCA_032362365.1. Classification (NCBI taxonomy): domain Eukaryota; kingdom Metazoa; phylum Arthropoda; class Insecta; order Coleoptera; family Chrysomelidae; genus Zygogramma; species Zygogramma bicolorata. Next base: position 2,494,102 of record JAVJAQ010005583.1, on the reverse strand, counting down.
AGGGATTCAGGTTAGGACAAATTCCTTTTTATTCACGTTCACCGTGGAAATCTAGCGTATAAGCTGAAAATACGAAAATTTGTTTATAAACTCCCAACTCATCCAAATGCTGTTGGTACATTTACAAGGTAAAACTAACATATTATTACTATATGACTGTGCACTCTTATAAGTAATGGTGATCCTGAGTAGTGAAGTCTTCACTTAACGTGAGGACCTTTCGAATATAACTTCTGAGAGCCACAAAATAATGAATACATTATGGCTGGAAGATCCCTCTGCATGCTTCGAATATAAATAAATATTTTGTTATATACTTTCACTAAGTTCATCATGAATCAAAATGGGAGAAATAATTTTGGAATATATTTTGTGGGGTGTGCACTTGAATTACTTCAGATATCGAATGCACTCGAGTATAACTCAAAAAGCTACACTTGGGAAACTTATTTTCCAGATTCGTAACATAGATTATTATTCCAATGCCTTTGTTCACGTGAATATCGTGAAAACTACCGCAAACAAGCATTTACCCATTATTGCACTGATATCGCGACATAATTCGTATCTGAAAAGGCTGCATATAATCACACTTGAATCATTGTGTGGAGTTGAGCCAAAGCTTTCAGCTGCGATCAATACTTTGGCGGAGATTTTGAGATATTGTTAATTTTATGTGCGACTCATATGGCTAATGGCTATTATTCATTCGAAATAAACAATAATTCTGGTAAATAATATGGCATCGTATGTATAGTTAGTGAGTTTATGATATTTATGGTAGAAACCGAAGTTTTAGGCTTTGTTATTAACTCTTAATGTATGATGTATGCATCTTTGGAAACAAATATTTCCTATGAACAAACTGAGCAAGGTCCAAAGACTTGCCTGTCTGCAGGTGCAATGAAAACAGCAGCAACGGAGGCAAGCAAGAATGAGCCATTTTAGACTGGAAAATTCATCTGGATACAAAAGATCGATGAAAATAGATATCGTGGGACATGTGGAGGGACATGTACTCAACATGAATGCAGACCACATGTCACCAAAATTTATATTCAACACGAGCTTCTCAGTAATGATAAGAGATTGTGAAGAGTGGCAAAAAGACTATCTCTCTGAGGACAAGCCTGGTTTACAGATGGATCCAAGACGGAATATGGAACACGAGCTGGTGAATACTGTGCGGGGAGAAACCTAGGGTACCGTCACCCGCTCGGACAATACACATCTGTTTTAAAAAAAAATCATGTTATACTCCAATGTGCGAGAACAATCAATCTGAGGTCCCAACGAAATGTAAGGATCAATATTTTCACGGACAGCCAAGCTTCACTCAGGGCACTAAAAAATCCCAGAGTGACATCTAGACTTGTATGGGAATGCCGCGAGGAACTGAAACATCTGGCAGTCCATAATACAATGGGTCCCAGGTCTCTCAGGTATCGCAGGCAATGAAAAAGCCGATGAGCTTGCAAGACAAGGATCATCACCACTATACACTGGACCCGAGCCAGCAGCGGAGGGTATCCAAAACAACGTTACGGAATCACATAAGGAATTGGGTAAGAACAAAATATAGAGATTACTGGGGAAATCTACCCAGTAGCGAGGGAACTTTCATAAAGAGACCGTTGACGAAAAAAACTGAAGATCTGAGTGGCCAGCTTCTTCAGAAGTTAACTCATTTCCGATGACGTCATCGGAAATGAGTAAACCTCTGAAGCTGGCTACTCGCGCTAGCGAAACGTTAGGAAGAAATTCCAAAGAACGACGGCCTTCAAGCCCGAAGAAAAGTAGTTATACTAAAATCAGATTCACACACAGGTGTTTGTCGAAAGACACCAATAAATACACTATAACTCAAACCCCACACAATTCTCAAAAGAGGTGTGGTCAAATGTCTTTATGATAAAACAAAAATAGTATACAATTCACAAGAAAAATTTGATGAATAGATCAACTTCATAAAATTAATATTGAAACAAAAAGGGTATCCAGATAATTTTATAGAAAAAACATGGACAGAAATTGCAAGACAAAATAAACCCCTCATTGTCGACCACATAAACTCCACAACTACACATCCTCTTACAAACAACGTGTGTTCCCGGATTGCCTGACGAATTTAAACGGATCGACAACAGATATAATGTTGGAACAATATTCGAAACAACAAATTATTTCCTCCCAATACTGACACATACTAAACTAATATAATAGAAAACATACAAAATTGTATTTATCAAATCCCTTGTTCGTTCGGTCAAAAATATATCGGGGAAACATCAAGTGAACACAAGATGTACATCAAAAACAGAGAGATTGGTGGTTATTAATCATCCACACTCACAAATTCTCTCTGCCGACTGAGGAAACCAAAATTTGGTTGAATTTTCGGGATCTATCTGTTTTACTTTCACACACTTTTACTCACCACTGCATTGTCCTCCAGGCGTAGAGCTGAAACCTTCTGTACACTGGCAAATTAGAACAGGATTGTTGTTATTGTTGTTACTGTTGTTACCCGTCGGTGGAGCGCTGGTTGCTTTTTTCTCCTGCTCCACACAGATAGCGTTTTCGACGCACTCGTCGTCCTTTTGACAGAGGTGTTTGGGCCCTGTTGATAATAATTTTCATTCACATGAAAGTGGGAACGCCAACCAGTTTATAATTATATTAAATAATAGTATTTGAAGAATATAAAGCAATTCAGAGCTGCATGAACCTGTATAATTATTTGTATATGCTAATGTAGTAGGTACCTTCAGAGGCGCTTCATCGAGTTCTGTCCTATACATATTTGGCGTATCCCTAAGAGTTATGTCTGAAATTGTTCCTGAAGATGAGAACAAAATCAGAGAAGTAACATTAACATTCAGTTGAGGTATCTTGAACGAATCAAAAAGAAGTATAGTTCAACTACCGTTTCAGGTTCAGTAACATCAGCAAAATAGTATTTCTCCTTCAGTATCTAGGCTCAGGAGACTATTTATGAAGGAAGGGAAATGCAATAAATAATGAACACAACAATGTTATTATTAGGTAATGGCAGAGACAGTTGTCTTTGAATGTGTTATCAAAAAGGTTAAGGGAAAGGTTCTCTCTGCAAGTGCTCCAGGAAATATGAATATGCACAGAATATGAATTAAATATGTGTGAATTTTGATATTCGCGTCGAACTATTGTCAACTCAGTCGTATTCGACTCTTGCCTATTGTGCCACTAATAGGTTGACAAAGATCTTCAATCTTCTGATGAATGATTGTTTTGAGTTTTCATTGGTTGCCAAAAATGATTTACAAGTATAGTTCAGTAATACCCATACTGGCAAAATATAAAAAATCTGAGTTTCAGAATTATTGTTGTTCAAACATCCATCAAAACTTCTGATAGTACTATCAATTTTCTTCTCCAAAAGATGCTAATCTTGTTAGCGAAACTCGCGTAGAGTGCAAATAATATCAGTTTGGTGTTAGGGTAATTGATCTCTACAAAAAGTTTCAATTTCTTCACAAGGCTCCAAACTCATCGCTTATTCAAACATTCGTCATTTATCAAACTTAACTCACTTGAAATCACAACGTTTGATAGGAATTAGGGAATTCGGAGAAAACAATAAAAATGAAACCGTTACTGGATATGATCAGAAATTGAAAATAATAGGAAAATGAATTGAATGGATTTGAAAAACGATTTAATAAAATCGAATAGAATTATAAATATATAGAGGTAAATGAATCATCTTTACTCATTTCTGTTTCTCTGAATAATTGAATGATATTCTATTCATTCTTGATTTCAACCATTTTGTTAAGATTCCAAACAGAGGATCTGCGCGGATATTTTCTGATGCAAAGATTCTAATATTCACAACATCATACCGTCATACGAAAAAGCACATTCCTATCATAATTTCAATTATTGATCTCCGTATATTTTTGGAGAAAATGTAGGGACTCTCTTAGACCTGGTGATTCCTTATTTATTGCTTACTCTTGCTGAGCTTCAAAGCGTGTATTAGCACTATTGAGGTAACACTATTGTGTTAACAACAGTATAAATCTGAACTGATTTCAATCCCGAATAATGTTTCAGTCTCGCCATATAAAAGTTCATGTTTGACCTTTCGTCCCAGTTCGGTGAAAGCACAGTTGATTGTTACAATTTTCTTGAATATCGTGCGAACCACAAAATAAACGACTACTTGGTCAGAAGTTATTTATGACACCTCCGAAAAGTTGTTTGTGAAACCCTTCGTCCAACGCAATGTATTTGCATAAAAGTTCGATAAGGGTACCTCCTGCCCTTTCCTTCGTATTATTGGAGTTGAAAGGTATGAATTAAACATCACCGTTCAACGACCTGCCATAGCCTACATGTGGGTATCGATTCATCCGAAACTATGGGGTTAGAAGGTGGGCGGATCGTTTGATCAAGCATTCAAATCAAGCTTTGAATTCTCCAATCTCAATACTACAAATTATTTCTTCAATGGTGGTATTGGTGGGATTGGGATCAATTTGATTTAAGAAAAACTATTGTTTCTTTGCCAACGTTTCGAATTTTAATAAATTCATTCTATTCTATTCAAAACTATTGTTTCTTTGCCAACGTTTCGAATTTTAATAAATTCATTCGAAACGTTGGCAAAGAAACAATAGTTTTTCTTTTATCAAATTGATCCCAATCCCACCAATACCACCATTGAAGAACTTAACTCTGGATCACCAAACCTACCAAAACTACAAACTATCTCTGCAAGAAACTCTTAAAACTCTCCCCATTTATATTTCCAGACAGGTCTCGTTGATATGTATTGAATTTTCTACGCGAGTTTAGATTTCCTGGAAGGCTAAATATGTTCTCCGACCCCTCATATTATTTTGTGTTTAACGAGCGACAGGGCCAGCGCTAGGAGATTTGATAACGATATTGTATATGAGTGAAACTATTTCTTCAATCAGTCGAATTATTGATTCCATAATGAGATACACACCAGACTTCGTAGTGCTTTAATTATTTTCATCTACACCCGTACTCTAATAATACACTTATATGTCCACAACCCGTTTTATAATAAAATCCATTACGATACAGATTTTTCATTACGATACAGATTTTCAACCAATAAAAACCCATTATTTTTCAATCGAGCATGATGTGCATGCTCTGCATTTGACGTTTGTCAAGTCAAAATCGGTATAGGTATTGAACTTTTTAAGAAAGCCAAACTTCGATAATCATAACAAAATGTCTGATACCAGCGATATGGGAAAATCACCTTCGACACCTTCACCGACAGAAATACAGTTAGAATGATTGAATTTTTCATCTGACAAATGCATGCTTTATTACTTATTTTTTCATAAGATTTCGTGAGCTCTCCGTAGCCGAGCCGTCTGTGGCGCTGAGATTGAATTTTATAGTTGGAAGAGACATTGGTTCGAATCCGGCTTCGAGTAATCTTTTTTTTCTTTAATTTTTGATCTTCTTTTCATATCTCATTGTTTTATTTCTCGAAGTAATACTATTAATTACAATTCTGTAGAATTTTTCAAATAAATTCGTTCAATTAGTATTATTGTGTGCAATACAAAAATAAATATAATATTTGTAGTTCTTCACTATTTATCGGGTGTAGATAAAATAGCGTATGCAACTCTCATGTAATGGTTATTAATACACTCGCATAAACCATACGAAACTCACCTTCGGCTCGTTTCGTATCCCGGTTTATGCTCATGTATTAATAACCATCATTACACGATCGTTGCATAATATACTATTTTATGATTATGTTCTGAGTCATAATTTCCATAAACTAAAGAAGTTGAGGTTGTACAAAATGAATTTTTGGAATTTATGTGCTCGCTACTTCTCAAGCAGTTGAATTTTTCATTCGAATATACTTAAACTAGCTGAAACAATTCTGTTTGCGTGTAATGTAAATTGTTACATGCACTCCACTTCTGGTGGAATCCAGATACAAGATTCCATTTTATTGTGATTACAGCAAACAGGTGCTTGTCGTGGGGGATGTGTGAAATGTGTTAAAACAGAACTTTCATTCCATTGGTGATACGTCCTGGTGATTTATTCTTCACAATATGATTGATTTACATTTATATTACTCACCTTTGAATAAAGCCTTACATATACCATTGACAGGATGACTGTTGTCGCCACACAAGCAGTAAGATCGAAGGCAAGTTGTACCCTTGATAAATGTACAGTTGGCTTGGTTAGTGCATGGTTTTCCGGATACTGAAAAAAATTCAATGACGGATATCAACAAGCGTAGGAAACAATCCGAAAAATACTCAGATGGGCTAAAAATAACAAAGCATCGAATGTTTTATTCACAGTACGTTTGCTCATTTCAGTTCACCATATTCAATAAATAACGGTTGTAAGGTAAATTGAAATATTCAACTACTGCAACGTAACACCAAGACAAAAATAATTAAGCATTACTGTAATATATAAATAACGTTTGTTGCAATTAATTACGAGGAAATCGTGTTTCTAATGAATATTATAAAGTAAGAACCTTCACTAACCGATCATTTGAATCATGTTAAACGAAAAATGACTGCTAATACGACGGAAACGAATAAATCGATTTTCAAAAATGAAATGGTATTGAATAGAGAATTAGTAATGATTTTCAAAAATTTGTAACAAGATCCTCGTTTCCATTTGAACACAAATAGTGGATACTCTCTCTTGCAACAAGTAAAAATGGATTCAGACATATCCGAAATCCGATGGTACGGCGATCAGACAGCTTTCTGATTGGTCTAAATTTAAATTTAGACCGATCAGAAAGCTGTCGGATCGTCGTACCATCAGATTTTGGATCAGTCTGAATCCAGCTTAACACCACAGAAAAAAAATAGGAAAAACGCCAATTTAATTCATGTGAATTTTATTCGGCCTCGATATCTTTTCTCATTCAATAGTTGAGTTGGGGAAGGAATTTTCACGACCGCACATCAATTATTGATTATATGAATGGATTAGCAAATGTTGAGGTAATCTCAACAATATAATTGCTTCCGATACTTACCGAAATAAATAATAAATAAATTTATTCGCCTATTGTTGTTACATTTTTGTACATAAATATGACACGATGTAGGAAAAAAAGTGGGGGAGGGGAATGAATGGACAACCCTACAGAAGATCAAAGTCTGTGGGTATGGTATAAGATGGGGGAGCGCAAATGGTTGCAAATGGTTTCTTACAACCTTTTTTCGTTAATACGTGCTGAGAAGCAGTCCTGCAGTCTGAATGTACTAATTTTGTAGCGGGCTTCAATCAGAATGTGTCTCCTATAACAGTTGTAGCCTTTTTCATTATTTGCCGTAGCGTAGTCTCTCTGCGTATTTTGAAGCAAAGATAGTTTTTTTGTGAATGTTTGTAGGCTTTGGCAATGTTATTCAGTGTTCTACAGTCAACACTGTAGGTTTTTTCCTTTCATTTTCATTGATACATTTCCATATTTTGTGTTGGACTTTCTTATAACCTATAATGGAGTTGGTAATGGAATGTTGTAGCCATATTGTATCAACTTTTGATGTGAATGTTCTTCTGAGCTTATACCATTGATGATAAAAAATGTATTGGAGAAATATAAGCACTAAATTGAGACCATTAATTTTGGAACTACTGACAATTACAGTTAGAGCCTCTCTTGAAGTTTCTTAGCAGAATAACCACGCTGAAGATTCGTAGTATGAACGGATTCGACCTATGTTGGAATATTGAGTCCATGCCAGAAATTCCGCAGCAAAATCTACTCTGTCGCTGCTGGATTTCATTCAGAAAAGAGTAATGCATCTTATTGGCGATACTTCGTTTGAAAACTTGTAAAACTCTCTGGAACGCCGTAGACATGTTTGCATTTTATCCCTATTCTTCAGACATTGTCATAGCGGTTGCTTTTCAGAAACATTATTGAACGATTCAGTTTTGACAGTTCTATCTGGTTAATAGGACGAGTACTGTATTCCCATCCTTTCATTGTGAACCTGAAACCCTGTCAAATATCTCTTGAAGTTCATTCTCTATCAAAATGCCCGCGCTTCGAAATTCCTTGCCAAGATAGGCGTTTCTCGAATCTGGAACATTTTTTCATTATCACAACAAACCGAAAAAAAAAACACTCTACTTTTATTATCTCGCGTCACGACAATCCGGAATTCAACGAATCGTGCTATTACCAATCTCATGTCAATGATTTCTGCGATGAATTTCAAATTTCCTCTTGAAAGGGATGAACCTAATTAGAGTGAAAGGTTGGGACATGAAATGTTCCAGATTTAGATACGATGTTGCGTGAGAAGTGACGTCAAGGGATTGATGAGGTAACTCATAGGGTGATACTCGTGACAGAAGTGTTAAACTTTGACGTCATCTAATTGTTAAATGGTTGAGCTTTAAGTGGACGCAATCACACGCTATCTTTCTTGAATCATCCATTTGGTATTTATGCTGTCGTCGGAAAACAGGGATGATCATGGATTATAGTTGAATTACACAACTCCTTGAGGATTATTGTTCGTGGATGGAAAAGTAGGGACAGAATTTCGAAGAGCCAGTTTTATTTCAGTTCCTCTGTAGAATACATTTTTACATGTCTCATTTATACCGCTGTGATCCAAAAAAAATCGACATTCGAATTCAACAGTGTTATCCAGTAGTTGGCTTACTGTACCTAAGAAATGATGACCATAATATGAAAGATAAAAATACTTTAATTATTTCAGTATCATGACCATCGTTATCAAATATTCTGCGCAGGCGATTTCGTAGTTGAGGTCGACTAATCCTTCATTGGATAGAGGGGTAAAATGATCATTATTTTTCAATCTTTGTATTCGCCCATGTATAACAGTTCCCAAAGAATCTCAGGCTCGACTAGTGCCAGTGATGAAATGTAAATGCGGTGTGCAATTTTTTTGGGGCCATTTTCGAAATTCTCGAATTTTTGGCAATTTTGGGGGTTAAAAAGGTATGTGAGATTCTTGACGAAAACGACTTGATATGCTCAATAATATTGCACCCTACCTAGCGGAACATGTTCGTGAACACATATGGAACCTACCGAAACTGAGATTTGTCGTTATCAACGAATATGTTGATAACAACAGTTTTATGACACAAACATTCGGATATGTTTCCTCCTGTCATTTGTGAATGAACTCATTGTTATGGAACCGATGAAAGTTCCTATTAAAAATGAAGATTTTTTATTCGATTGCTTGGAAAAAATCTATTGTTTTCAATTGGGGGTAAATGAATTTTGAGTACAAAAGCAGTTCTGACCCTCCAAATGTCAAAACAGGTACATTTTCAACCTTTATGCTTGCACCAAGAAACGATCGGTATACAGGATGTTCTCGGTCCCCATAACCTTTTTATACCTCACTTCGACTTTACTTCTTCACTTTGATACTTTATTTAGAAAATTTGTCGATTTTTGATCTGGGAAACTGGATTTGAAATTTCAATAGGTTCGATTGATGGTTCGAATATCAAATTTGCTAAGTCCAAGAATCTTCATCAAAAATAGAAATATGAGATGAATAAGAGATATGGCGACCGAGAATATGTATATACCGATTGTTTTCTGGTAAAGCTAAAACCAAGAAAGGGGGTGCACTGCTTATTCACTACAAACCAGTGTTCAGCGGTTCAAAGAATTATTTCAAAACTAGATGCGGTGGTTCGAAGAATATTGAGCACGAATTTATACAAAAAAAGTTTAGGTAATTGCTGCATATTTTTTCAGACAAACAAATAGTAACGAAGAAGAAAAAGGAACAGATTCTTATATTCTGTCCTGAGGGCAAATTAGAAAATTTGCCACGATACAACTTCTGCTATTTGAATGAATATGCACAACTGAATCGAAATATCATGGAATGGAAAAAGGTTATATTTAAAATATATTTTCCTTCGCGTTGCTTCGAGAGTTAACCTGCTTTTTTTTCCAGCGTTGGGTGCGTATTCCTACGTCGAATTCTTCCTACGCCGAATTCTTCCTACGTCGAATTCTTCCTACGGCGAATGTCATCCCCTCCACTGACGTCATCAAAACACGAACGTTTCCGATGATGATCCATACACCCCATAGTGGAAGGTTCGCCGTAGGAAGAATTCGGCGTAGGAAGAATTCGACGTAGGAAGAATTCGCCGTAGGAAGAATTCGACGTAGCAAGAATTCGACGTAGCAAGAATTCGACGTAGCAAGAATTCGACGTAGCAAGAATTCGACGTAGGAAGAATTCGACGTAGAAAGAATTCGACGTAGGAAGAATTCGACGTAGGAAGAATTCGACGTAGGAAGAATTCGACGTAGGAAGAATTCGACGTAGGAAGAATTCTCCATAGAAATAATTCAGAATTAGTTAACATTGCCGCCAAATTATCTCGTTAACGACTCCATCAATAAAACGGGATGCACCGAGGGATTCCTCTTTCACATTTACGGTGGAATTCATTCATATTGATTGATTATTGATAAAATAAAAATATGAAATTATAATACATGAAGTGATCAACATCGATAACATACATCAAGAAAAGTTACTGCTTTTTTTATTCTTTTCTGCAAACTCGATACACGTCTCATCATTGTTAACGGTCTCATCTCTGACTAGATAGGTGACAAATGTGACGCTTCTGGATTTCACACCGTAGTAAGGTGGTAAAAAAAGGGTTGTAGATTTCAAGTCCTTAACACTTTTTGTTACAAAAAGTTACACATTTATGTGGCCAACAGAATGCTTTTCAGAAAGTTATACAATCTTGAGTATTAATGAATGAATCCCACTGTGAATGCCAAAAAGGAATTCTTCGGTACAAATCGTTCATCTGATGACGTCGTTGTCGAGATGTTCTGTCTGCGATGTGATATATTTCGAGAGAGAAGGGCGAATATTTTCGCCAATTTTTTCTTACGACAAATTCTTCCTACGTCGAATTCTTGCTACGTCGAATTCTTGCTACGTCGAATTCTTGCTACGTCGAATTCTTGCTACGTCGAATTCTTCCTACGTCGAATTCTTCCTACGTCGAATTCTTGCTACGTCGAATTCTTCCTATATCGAATTCTTCCTACGTCGAATTCTTCCTACGGCGAATTCTTGCTACGTCGAATTCTTCCTACGTCGAATTCTTCCTACGGCGAACTTTCCACAACGGAGTGTATGGAACATCATCGGAAATGTTCGTGTTTCAATGACGTCAGTGGAGGGGATGACATTCGCCGTAGGAAGAATTCGACGTAGGAAGAATTCGACGTAGCAAGAATTCGCCGTAGGAAGAATTCGACGTAGCAAGACGACCCGGAAAAAATTCACCAAGTGGATAGTAAATAGAATTTGAGGGTTCAGTTATATCAGTTATATAAATCTCTGTTTGTAATTAGTTGCACAGCTTTGCTCTTTCATCTCATAATTCCGTTTATCGAATGCTCTTAGAACGCACGCCTTGGGTAGGCAAAGGAAGGGGCTATTGTTTTTGAGTGTCATAGCGCTCAAGGCAACTCACTGATTTTTCGGTACTATATTTGCTTTTTCAATTGTGAAGAAACCCGGGAAACCTACAGTAACCCTGAACCTGTTGGTATATCCGGAATACAAACTTTACCTTCTAGGATTGGTACCTGGGCAACCGACGAAAAGCTAGATATAAAAAGGCCTGCCTTGACTACAATGGAAGATGAATCGTGAGTATATTGATGATATGAACAAGAACCTTTCAAAATAAACAAGTGCATCAACTGAGCTCGGAGGTCAGCTTATCAAACAGGATATATTGAAGCGGAAAGATATATCATAATATGGAACAACTCAACTTTCATCTACCACGACCGCCTTTCATGGATGATAGTTCATGTTCACTCCGAATGGCTTAAACAAAGTTTGCTGAAAGTGTTTGAAATTTCAAGAAGTTCAAGTGAAATGATGTTTCCAATACGAATGAAAGCTAGTTCATCTTGTTAGGGCTTTCAAAAATGAAATCTTCAATAATTCGCTTATCACAATATTTCTGTTATAATTCCATCACGATCAACTGAAAGATTTTCTATAATAATTTGGTGATGTATTGATTGGAATTCACTCCAACTGATTTCTGTCTCATCTATGTTGAGATATAATTGAAAAATGTCACTACGAATCATGTTTGGATGCTACTTCATACGAAGCAATAACTCATACAGGTACAAACTTTATACACGAAAGAAATGACTTTTTCATTTGAAATTTCAATATGATAAGAAATATCCTTATACGGCTTACTTCAATATGGTGGTACGGAAAACTGATTACGGAGAGCTTAGGGAAAATGATGATACCAAAGACATTTTTCATTTCTGCCAAAAATTTGCGAATGATTATTTCTCCATTACGATATTTGAACATATGTTCGTTTTTTCATTGACTAAACATACTCTGAATCTCTTTGGGTAAGCTCCGAGGTGTTCATGAAGAGTTTTCATTGGTTCTTCAAACTTTTTCATATTCAGCTCAACTTGTTCCAAGAAAGGAATATTTTATACATTTCCCAATTTTTAAAACGTTATGCAGTGCAATAAAAAGTCGATAAACCAAATGTACGCAATTCTTGTTATCAACTGCTTTTCCAAATTCATATGTTCAAACAGAAGTTGATTTATGACTGCTTCTTCAATTTTCAGAACCAAAGCCTCAAAGTTCCCAGAAAAGTTGAACGTTATGAATACCTATGATTTCGCATTGGAGCGGATCAAATAAAAAATTCTGTGAAGTGTGTACTTCAATACTCATATTAATTCGAATTATATTGTTTTGAAGGAATTCAAAACGAAAGAGTTTCTCTAATTATTTGTTTGGAAAAAAAACTATGAAAAAATGTTCATCATCGTCGTAGTGAAATGAACTGAAGAGAATTCTGAATTGTGAAAACATATCAGATATGAATAGAAAATGATGTAACCTAAACGGAAAAATATGAAAAATTATATCAATTATGAAAGAATAGACAAATATTGTAAATACAAAATTCAGATATACTGCTTAAATCGCTCAAGAATAGGTATCAGCAGGAAAAAACGATGAACACAACTCTGAACACGAATACGACTCCTCATTGAAATAATGTCTGATTGAAAATATTTTCAGTTAAAAAATGGTTTCTCTCGAAACTCCGAACTCACGTATAAAGGGCAAATATATTTTTAGGTTCTCAATAATTTCTGATATAATTCGATTTTTCCGATGTCTTATTTTTGTTCGGAAAAAAGGTTCTTAGTGTTTAATCTTTTGATATTTTCCTATTTTCATCAGTGGAAGTTCAAGAGATATTTCTGAATCCGGAGGACAATATTCACCAAAGTCTGTTGCATTCGAATGCATATGATTTGGAATTTGCACTTATCAACACATCGGTTTTGTGAAAGTAAAACAAGGATTTTCATTGTTCCACAACAAAATTTAGTTTCACCACCTATTCCTAGTTCAACCAACTTGGAATATTCAATAAAAAAATCGTTACGTGAGAAAATTGCCTTTATAAAAATGAAGTGATATTCAGGTTATATTTCTTTTTCTGGCATCACTTATTTTCTCTAATATCTCACTTGCTTTCAGAAAAAATATTTTTTTATTATTTCGTTTCGCTATATTCAACTATATTTTTGTCAGTGGAAGTACATGGCATATTCATGAAGGAAAAGATTTACAAAAGTATGTTGCCTATATATGATTCGAACTGGCGAAGTGTTCCAAAAATCAAAAACCGATTCCTCAGGTGGTATATCAAGTTTCAGAATACTTAGCCGCTTATTATTATCGTTGGAAGAAAATAATTATTGCTATTGCAATAATCATGGAGGATTACGTCTTACCACTTTTTCATGGTATTTCCAACATATAATAGACCCATAATCATTTGAAATTACTGTATCGGTATGTTTTTTGTTTGAATTTACTGCACAAGAGCACTCATAATCTAATCACAAACTTTGTTGTCGTCATTTTTTCTATATATAGTTTTATTTTGGAAATATATCAGAAGCGAAGAATCCTCAATTCAAATTATTAATACAAAACACAATTCGTAGATACCCAAAGCAGTGATTACCTGGAATTGAAAAAACATAATGAATACTGATAAATTCGCGTTGAAGAGGGTGACATCTCTGGATCTTTGGTAAATGTATATAAAGTTCTTCAATTATCTTCGAGGGCAGTATTGAAAATGCTAGTTTGTTCAAGTGAAATGATCCGGGGAGTACTCGGAACAGTGTAGGAACATATCAGAAATGAATAGAAAATTCAAGGGATATGTCACTCATGTGAAATGTGTACACTAAACCAAGATTTCAAATGGAATTTAGGATTTCATCAAGGAATCTAGGTGGTATTATTGGATTCCAGCATGATTTCAAGTTTTTTTATGAATATTGTATACCGGATTCCCAAAGTGGAAATTTTGTAACCTGCACAAAAAAATGGAAGTTATACAAATCACAAAAATTGATGAATATTGTAAATACAGAAACTGAAAGTACTTCTGGAGTCAGGCAATATAAGTAACAGCAGGAAAAATTATCATAGCAATGAACCCAACTGGGAACATGAATACAACACTGTTATTTCAAATATTGGTTGATTGGTTTACACAAATCTTCAATTAAATCATTGTTGCTCGAAAAACTTCAGACGTATGAAAAAATGTATATATTCAATGGTTTGCCGTTATTGTTATATAAGTCAACCTCTTTCAATGTGTCACTCTTTTCAGAAAAAAAAATCTTTTTATTATTTCGTTCTGTGACATTTCAGTATATTTTTCAGTGGGAGTTCATGGTATATTTCTGAGCAGAAGACGATTCACCAAAGTCTGTTGCTTTCAACTGTATGTGATTCGGAAATTGCAAAGAATTCTAGAATTCCCAGGTGAAATATCGAGTTTTTAAATAATCAACTGTTTATTTTTATCAGTTGTCAGTTTCGAAGACAAGAAATGGGGATTATCATTAAACGATGAGTTTGGAACCCTTGGTGTAACTAGCAACTACTTGAAACATTTCCTAGAGATCAATTACCCTAACACCAAACTGATATTTTTGCACTACGCGCGTTTCGCTAACGAAGTTGGCATCTTCAGGAGAAGAAAATTGATATTATGATATGAGTATCAATTTTCTCCTCCTGAAGATATTATAATATTATGATATGAGTATCAATTTTCTTCTCCTGAAGATGGTAACCTCGTCAGCGAAACGCGCGTCGGGTGCAAAAATATCAGTTTGGTGTTAGGGTGATTGATCTCTAGGAAAACTTTCAGGAATATTATTGTTCAACAATTGATGAATCGTCCTTCGTTATGAGAAAAAAATTCGTCTCACCACCTTTTCATAGTATTTCCACAATGCAATTATCTCACGATAAGTGGAAATCACTGTCTAGGTATCTATTTCTTCATAATTACTCAGCGAGGGCACTCATAAACCGACCACCAATATTGCTGAAGCACCAAAGCAATTCTCTAAGAGCCTAATTTTGAAAATATACCAGAATCCAAAGAGGGCAGAGCAACCAGCAGGCAAAGGGCACAAACTAAAGCAGACGCAACCGTCATGATGATCTGAAGAGTATTGCCGAGCTCGGCCTAAATATTCCGTGCAAGACTCTAAAAATTTATTGACAATCAAGGGAGACATCCGTACCAATGGTTTGTTGATTCGTGTTTTGGTTCTGGGGATTGGATTTGCCGAACGTCGTTAGTCCGTGAGCGTGATTGAATCCCGCCAACACTAAGATAAGCGGTATTATCGACACTGTCACATAGAGAGCGTTCATCTTGCACTGAGCGATCTCAAGACACACCACTAGTTTTTGCAATCACAGCCGTGGTGAAAATGCGTTGCCGCTGCAGACTTATTAACCATATACGCTTGCGCCCCCTGTTACTAAGTCATGCACGTGGTAATTTTGATATATGGTGGACCAAATTGAAATTATTTTTGGTCTACTGTATATGTTGGACTTCACCAGCGTTTATCTGGTGGGCAACTTTGAGCCTTGAGACTGTAATGAACAGGACGCTTGGGAAGTACTACCAAGAGCACAGTTCATTTAGGATTCTTCGAAACCCAGAAAAAAAATAATACTCTTTGACATTCTTCGTAGAGGTTCAGAGGGGCTTATTATGCTAAAGTGTTCTGATAGCAGAAAACTGACTTCTGCTACAATTTCGTTCTACGTTTCTTGTTTTCCATTGTTTCCGATCTTCAGGTACAAACTTACAACAAAAAGGTGGAAAGGTTGAGGATGTTTCAGGAGAAAAACTGCCGTCAGAGCATGCAAATAGAACCTATTCAATTAAATTGAAAATATGTTTTATTGTCCTAAGTACATGCACACTTGTTGACAAAGCTTGTGATATAATATAATATAAATATGCTTACAAACCTATATACATAAGTAAGTGATAAAACAGTTATTACAAACATATTCACTACAAAACAAACAGATAGGTTCAGGTCATAATTGAGAAAGGGATTGAGAACTTCAAACGAACATCAAGAGAAGAACAAGGAAGAAAGATATTTTTTAGAATTCCTGTAAAAACTATTCACCCATTTATATGAAGGATTTGCGATAATTAATGCTTTCACCTTAGTACGGAACTTATGAACACACGAGATATTTTTTATTGCATTTGGCAATTGTATAGTTTTACTCCATTCCAGTCCAATTTGACCTGGCCACTCTGTCTTGTATTGTATAGTGTAGCCGCTGAAAAGATAGAATGATCACGTGAACGGCACGCACTCTTTGAATACTTTGAATGTTCCTCTCCCCAATGTTACAAGTCCGATTGACACCACTCAACAAAAACGTCGCCGCGTCGTCCTCCCATCAACTCTTGGGATGCTTTTTTATAAGTGTTCATTATTACACCTTTTTCCTCTACAGCTAAATGTCTTTTTTTTGATCTTTTTCTTGGAGGTGAAAGAGTGTTTCCATCCATATTATTTGATTAACGTAACACACGTAAATACAAAGCACAAATGAGTACAGTACAGTGTAAACAGTTCTTCATTTATTTCAGTTTAGAAGGCGTGGCTATGCAGGCATTTACTGTTCACGCGTCCTTGAATTCTATCTTTTGAACAGCCCGACTATAGTTTGTCGACACTACTTGACAGGTATTTTTGTTTTCGTGAATTAGTGAGACTGTTTCTAAAATGTATATACAAACCACCGGTAATATGAATGGTAATGGTTCGGAGTTCCATTGTCTATATTATTGACTCTATTGAAACCGGTTGCTAAGAACGAAAGGATTAAATACAACTCAAGTAAGGAGATCAATAGAGTTATATAGACAATAATCGAAGTCCAAACCATTACCGTACCCCAGAGTGCTATACCATATCTAAGGTGGGTTCAAGAAGAGCAATGATGAGAAGTGCCTTCTTCGTTGTGATATCCAATAGTTTTAATGTGTATTTCAACAACAAATTCCAAACATGCGAACAATTTTCGTTCGTAAATCGTGGTGGGTACCAATATTTATTCTTGGGTCAGAACTGAAAATATTTTGTGGTTATCTAATGGAATGGTGTTTTTCGTGACTATCTCAAGCAACGTGAATGGGCTGAATCGATAACTCTGGAGGTGACCTTTAGAATGGCTGAGGATTCATTTAATACATTGATATTAGTTGATATTAGAAAAGAGCAAAATCTAAGCTCACGAGAAGCGATGTTGGGGTTTCCAGGTGTGTACTTGGGCCTCATTTTCAATTGTATTAGTATTCACTTCATCGTTTCATTAAAATCTATTCAGTTATCATCATGCCCAGTATTTTGAGTAAGTATGTTCGTCAGAATTTTGTCGGGTTTACCGGGTATGCTGGTTTCGAAACACAACAAAAAATATTTTTGCAGCATTGCTATATGATGCGCCCATTGTGAGGGATCTCGAGCACCTGGTATGCCAGGAGTTTGATTCTTTGGTCGAGTATTAGATGGTGTTTTGATTTTTCGGTGAACACCATCCATACCAGAGGGTAGATATTTTTTCTCGGAGGGAAAGATGGCTCCAGATGAAAAATTTCTTATAATAATTCAGAGACAAGTGTTTTTTAACTGGAAATTTGTTTCTATTCCATTTTCAGAATGAGTTTTCAGGAATCATGTTCTCAAAATATTGTGGTCAACGTGGATTTGGCTCTCCCTATAAAATTAGCTTCTTGAAATGATCTTATAGCGATAAGGTATGGCGGCCATTGTGGCGCCTTGAACACACCACCTCACGCAATCGGTTGCGTCACAACCTGCAACCCCCTGCTGGGATTTTACCTCACGTATCAGCGAATTGGAAGGACAATCATCACTTTCTCACTTTTTTCCCTATAAATAGTCTAGGACATTTTGAGTGTAGGAGTTCTTACGATACATCAAACGTTGAGACTTATTTATGAGAGCATTGGGCGATTCCGAATAGCGTGAGAGGTGTCAAGGGTTGATTTCAGTTAAAGAAAGAAATTATTCATCGGGCTCGTTACTGGTTTTTGATGTCTGACTTCACGTCCTGTGCTTGGAGGGGTGTTCGGAAATTAGTGGGTTTTACATCAGCGATCGGAAAATGTGTCTTTGGAAATTTATAGCAGGAAAATAGCACTGATTTCGTTGATGTACACTGTTTTCAAGAACAAACCGATTAGTAATCAGATATCATCATGAGAATTAAGGAAGGAGATGGCTGATAATTGAAAGCAAGTTCCCATCATGGATTGTGTATATGAACTTCCAAAAGATTTTTTATTTTCCTCCATTATGCAGCTCATTTGAAGTAACTTTGACCCAGTTATATCCATTACCATGGTTCAAAAGTCAGATTAACTTTCTCATCATCAGGTATCACTTTGTTCATGGTAGTCATTCACGTACTTCCTCAAAATTTTTGTCGGTAATTTTTGAAAGAATATCCAAGAACTATCCTATTACTAACAGAGTTGTCTCGAGAGCAAAACTAAGCGTTCATCTCCATCCATGATATCTTGTGCCGAGTAATTTATATAAAATACGAAAAATGGAAAACTTAAGGCTCTGCCCTGTGGGACTCCCATTGGCAGAAAGCCTTTTTCATTGTAATATTTCAATCCTTCATTTTTGATAACTTTATAAAATCGCTGTAACAGGTGAGATTTCCCAGTCATGTGCATCACCCCTTATGTATCTCACCAAATTTCTTGTTAATATTTCACAGTTTATACTATGGAATATTTTAGATAGATCTAGAAAAGTACCCGAAAATTTTTTACTTTTGTGAGTAGCATTACTACTTCTATAAACTTAAAAATCGCTGATTTCTCTTCAGAATGACAGGAAACCTGACAAACATTTACCATGGGGAATATTGTTTCAAACTAATTGGGAGATTTTCTGAAAAGACTGCATCATTTTTTTTGGGGGAGCTGAGCCATCTTCAAGTTATGGAGATGGCAATTGGGGTTTGATCGAGTTCCGTCACATATCTGGAGTCGAGCAGCGTTCACTATGACATTGATCTGGATGGGTGACCGGTTTTATTTGGCAGACTTTCCCACCTCATTTTCGTCTGTGCTGGGAATCACACATGGAAAAGTAATTCAGCGTTTATTTTTACCCTGCACAAATATCGACTTTCTGACAGTTGACGTTCGTCAGCTGGTTTACGGAAAAAATAATATTTACTCGTTTAATATCCATTGTTGACGATTCTTATACCGGTGTTGAATGAACGTTTTGAGCAACGAATATACTGATTCATTGATTGGTTAGGATCAACTGGCTCACAGAAAAAAATATATCAACCCAATCCATCTGCGCGTAAGATAACCTCCACTTGTTGAATCTGGGCGATGGTTTCTTCATGAACATTTTCGCCAACCCTATTCCTGTGAGCTTGTTCCATCATGCATCCATTATTAAAATTGATAGATGTCTTTATAGATGCTTTCTTCGCTAGCCCGCAGAAGATTTTTGGACCAATCATGGCCTTATTTGGTAGAGGTATTACACTTTCTCTATTTCAGTCTTTTCTCCATAATCGAAAGCATTGTGTAGTACTCAATAATAACGATCAGTCAGCATATGAAGTGATGAGAACGGGAGTACCCCAAGGCTCTGTTCTGGGGCCCCTTCTCTTCATTATTTACATTAATGATTTTTTCCACCATATGCTACCTGGTAAATGCGTTGTTTTTGCTGATGATAGCACAATAATTTGCTCCGACAAAAATTGTCAAAACTTCATTATATCAATGAAACATTTGAAAAATCAAGCAGAAAAGTGGTTCACTAATAATCTTTTGAAGTTAAATAGAGACAAAACTCAAAATCTGATTTTTTCGTCAGATAATAAAATCAAAACAGGTGAGAGAGTAAATCTGCTGGGGATTACTCTAGATGATAATCTCAACTGGTCCCATCATATGAATGACCTATATTCCAAACTATATATTCTTGCTTCGACAGTTGAAATCCATAATTAGTCCCAAAGTTTTGTTAACAGCTCATTACGCCTTTTTTCATTCACATCTCAGATATGGCGTTGTTCTGTGGGGGAACTCATCTGCTTCAGATAGAATTTTCAAACTTCAGAAAAAGGCAGTTAGGATAATTGCTAGTGCAGGTTATGCATACACATGCCGACCTATATTCAAGAATTCGAAATTGATGCTCCTTCCTACCTTATATATTTATTACTCACTCCTTGACATTTACGAACATGTGAATGAGTTCGATACTAATTCGATATTTCATGACTACAGCACTCGTAGTTCAGCACTCATTAGATCTTCCAGATATAGATTGCAAAAGTCTGCATCAAATTCTCTTGATACAAATCTATACAATGTCCTACCACAGACACTAAAAAAATTAACATTTCAAAAATTCAAAAATTTTATCAAAACTGAATTAGTTTCAAAATGTTACTATAACGTAGAAGAGTATATGGCTAGTCCACCTGTTATGTAAGTGTCCAACGGTTGATGCATAACTTCAATTCATGTGTGTATTTCAATATGCATGTGATTGTTTACATGTTTTACATATTTTCATATTTGTTTTTTTGTACTCATTATAATATATCTGTTTTATATTCTAATATTACTTCTACGTGATTTTTTTTTCTTTGTGCGTATATTTTATATTTTATTCTTATGTCATTTCCTGATTCTAGCATCAGGCCTTTACTGTAACATGACTTGCTACTTGCTACAAATGTATGTATTTATATAACGTAGTCAAATAAACGCTATCTATCTATCTATTAGCTGCTCCTCCACGGGCGGTCGTAAGGAGACTTGGTATGAGCTGAGGGACTTAATTGCCGCCTGGCTATCTGAAAGTTGAAAAAATCTGTTATATTCAGAGCCACTTTCTCATAGACCAAATTGTAGTAACGCCGTCTTCGTACTACTAGTCAGACGGCGTTACTACAATTTGGTCCAATCGAACATGACTTCTCGTATAATGAGGATTGAATTTCCCAACAGGTAACTCATTCAATCCTCAATCGCGTAAAAATTATTTCCATTTTCCATGTCTGAACCCGTTTCATCGAAACTACAGCTTTTATTTCGAAATATCAATTTTCATTTCCGAAATATCTTTCTATCCAACGTCTCATGCTGTTTTCTGGTAAGGCTTCCACTAAACAACCCGTAGCTACCAATAATAAACTTCATCGAGATCATAACCAATCTCTATAATATATTCTTTCCCTATAAAACGTACCCCGCCCCACTCTATCGTGCATGAATTTGTTGATAGCGGTTTTTATCGTGATGAATCGATTTGCATAATTTTGTTCTGAATATAATTTCTCGAAGGCATACAAGATGTTTGGTGACCTCTAACCTTTTCGTTAGATTTAATCGAAATTAATGTGCTCAGAAAAATATTGTTCAAACGAACGGCCTGAACACAAAAGCTTCGCCTCGGATTTATTGGGGAGGTACATGCGAATGTAAGTTCTGCAAAATGCACTTTTCGAAATATCGGGGATTATTTTCAGTCAAGTCGAAGTCTATGCACATATTGATCGAGAGAAAAGTTGAAAAAACTAACAAAATCGAATTATCCAATAAAATTTGGCAATGGTGGTTTTTCATTAGGAGAGTCCCATCGTATCATACTTTTCGTTTATATCGCGAGTGCCCGTTTACTGAGATTTGAATGGATTATCAAACCAAAAAATCTGCTAGACAAGGGAGCAACATGACTATTTGAGTAAATGCAATCTGCCGTATTTTCTAAATATTTCTGTAGCCCGAAATATGAAAGGAGGTGGCATAAAATCATAATATGAGGATAGAATACAAGTATATTCAGAACGTTTCATTACGCGAAAACCAAGTTGGGATACCCACATCCTATTTCTATTATTTGAACGAATTCATTGGGAAAAAACTAACGAATTTTGATGTATAATCGTATACAAAACTTTTCTTCAATGTCCTCTCCCCTTTTATTTTCTGAACAGATGAAGATTGCAAGATGGCGACTCGGCGCAATCTAGGAAAAAATCAAATGAAAAGGGGGGTCTTGTGATAAATCTCTTTGAAGCTCCTGATGAATACTTTACAACCATAGAATATCAAGTCAATATCTGTACATACTACAAAATGGAATGCTCAATTGAACAACATTCAACAGGGGAACTGTATTTGAATATGCTGGAATCTACTGTTGACCCTCTGATCACCGAAATTGTCGAAGCGAATCCTCATGAATTTAATATGGATATTGTATTCAAACAAGATGAAGCAACACCGCATTACTCCAGACAAGTAATAAACTATTTGGATAATACTTTTTTCCCCGGTCGTTAGATTGGTCGTCGAGTTCCTAC
This sequence comes from Zygogramma bicolorata, assembly GCA_032362365.1. Taxonomy (NCBI): domain Eukaryota; kingdom Metazoa; phylum Arthropoda; class Insecta; order Coleoptera; family Chrysomelidae; genus Zygogramma; species Zygogramma bicolorata. Next base: position 2,471,189 of record JAVJAQ010005583.1, on the reverse strand, counting down.
GGAATGGACAGCCCGCTTGCCAGATTTGACACCGTTAGACTTTTTTCATGGGGCTATTTGAAGAAAAAGGTGTACGAAACTGAACCTTCTTCAGTATGGGATATGTGGCAGAGAATAATAAATACTAATATAGATATCGACGTTACTGTGTTCGAAAATGTTTGGCGTGAAATATTGGATAGGCTGTTCTCATGTCAAGAATTTCAAGGCATCCATTTCGAGCATCTTCTGAAATGAACTCAGCTTATTTCTTCAAATTATATAGTTGATTTATTCAAGCAATCATTGAATGTTCCGCATTTTATACTAGGTGAAGATATTGACTTTATGGCCTAGGGTTGTGAAGTATTCATAAGGAGCTTCAAAAAGATGTATCACAAGACTCTCCCTTCTATTTTTTTACCAGGTGGCAGCCGGTCGCCATCTTGAAATTATCATCTGTAAATTCTACTCCAAAATTAAGTGTTCATGCATTAATTTCAGTGTCCCAAGTTTCAATTTTTTGAGTATTCCACATTTTCCCTAATGCTAACCCATTGACCCTTCATGATTTGTGAATTTACCTCAAAATCTGATTGAATGGAATTCGTTCTTTATCACTATTCATGCTATTACACTCACCTATTTTCAGACTCTCGAATGCAAGTGTTTATAGATTGGTGTTAGGATGATTGAACGTTGTTGAAAGGTTCAACTTTCACACAAAAGATCCCAGTCATTCTGACATTCCATTCAATGTTTGACCTAGCTCATTTTATTGCATATTCTCAATTGGTCAAGATATCCTGACTCATAAAGTTCAATGGTAAATTATTATCTATGAACTAACTTGAACATGCGTTTCCTGAGTTTGTTTTGTTAATTTGTTATCTTTATGAAACCCACACGAATGTTGATGGCAATTTAGAATATCTTTTTATTGTTGATCATCACTTTCGCTAAGGTAGATATACAGGGTGACCCAGAACCGAAATTTCACATTCGGTAGTTCGATTTGATGTCTTGAGTGTACAATTAAACAAGTATAAAACCATGTATGACGGTTCCAGTTTAACCAGAAGCGCATGCAATTTCAATATTTCAAATGTAACTTTATTCTTTTTCAAATTACGATTCCTAATAGAAATACCTTTCCAATGATAAAACACAATCATAATTGTTATCCAGAATCGGCTAATATTATTCAGATTTTATAGAAAGCTACTTCTTGTTTTACTCTCGTTACGAAGCATTTTCATGAAAGTATACTATGGAAGATTGAAAAATATCATGTGAGTAACAATAATTCATGGCCAATAGATATTGAAATACAAAACATGGATTGTATTGGAGTTTATAACCAACTCAAAAAATTCCTATGTTAGCATTTGAGAAATAATAGACTTGATGTTGAAATATGAGGAGAAATTCCATTTCAAAAATAGTTAATCTACATAAAAAATATTGCGTTTATTATATCTGAATTATACTAGCAGATTGTGAATTGAGAGTATGATTATGATATATCATTGGAAACGTGATTCTTACCGAATAGTGATCCAAAAAAAAATTATAAATCCTATTTGAGATATGAAAATTGGATGCGCCTCTGATCAAAGCAGAAGGGTCATATATGGTTTGATACTTGCTAAATTGTACACTCATGGTTTCAAATGGAAGTAACAAATATGAAATATTCATACAAAATAGCAATGTACTTACAGGGGATAAATTGGTGCCGGGCCACCCGGTACAATAAAGATATTCTATTACTCAGGTACGATTATAACAGGAAACGAACATTGGATGGTATTCCATAATACAGTTTCATTTGAGGATATGATATCAGATCTCTCATCACATATCAATGATTGGTATCGGGATACCAAATTGAGATACCACTATGGCCAAGACATCAATTCCTCTCCACCACTTTTCTAGTTTGAAAATTAAATTATTTTTATCTATTTATTCGCACTACAGAGAAAAGATGATTCAATCAAGTGAAATAAAGGCAGCAATATTTATTATTAATTATTACGCCAATATAAATATACATACAAATGTTGGACATTAATTGCCGAATTTAACGCCTGAGACTCATTGCTTCCTTTGAAAGTTTGCATCGACCAGATTGACCTTTACATATAATTTCGAAATCCATCAATGACAACGATAATAATGAAAACAACGAAAGTAATTCAGAGGAAATGAGGATGTGAACTAGAAGGCCTGTAGAGTTCATGTCAATCGGACGGTCAAGATGTTGAACTCTATTTCAAAAATCGTTCAACCTTCATAATATATTTAAAATACGAACTCAACCAATATGTACGTTGTTAAGATATCGCGTGATTTTTTCAGATTTTTTACCAAAGGCAGGTTTCCAATACAAAAAAAATCACAAATAATAAGAGTTTATTCTATCTATATATCTATAGTTGGTTCGGTAACTACCACAGAATAGACAATGCGTGCAAAATGAGTACAATTCACAAAAATGTATTAAAGTTTCCATTGAATAGGTAATGAGAAGTGGCTTTACTGCCTCCAAGTATCAGATATGAAAAAAAAAAACATTCGACATAGTCGGTGGGCGTGGATGGATGGCGATAAATCAAATCATCTTTCGAACAATTCGTTCAGACCAGTCTGACTTACCTACACAGTAGGTGTCTGGGCTGACACCTGTCAGAAAACAACTACTCCCCTGGCTTATTCTATAAAGGGAGTTTGATAATGGGGCAAATAGTCCGAAACCGGTCTGCAAGTGTGCCCGTTCCAATAAATGAAAAATTGATTTCAGCATGTTAATCGCCAAGACCATATGCGGGATTTTTCTGCACTGTCGCCGATCGGATATCATCCAACGCCCTTCGTGATATTAGCCAAGAAGTAGTTGTTTTCTGACAGGTGTCATCCCAATAACCTACTGTGATAATTTTATCGAATATAAAGGCAAATTTTTGCTAATATTCGCGATTTTATAAATATCGGACTCGAATTCAGTTTGTATAATTCATTAAGTGAACGTGAAGTTGCCACTACCCATTTACCTATTTTGGAAATTATCCGTGAAATCTGACTATGACATCAATGAATCATTACTTCCCAGATCATATTCAGGTTGATAAATTAATTTCATTGTTCGATTCCCCTTCTTTTTTTGCACCTAAAAATAGAATGTCGATAAAAGCCATTTTCTTTTTCCCTTGGTATTACAATTCACACTAGCGCATCCGGCACATTTTTAAATTTTCGTATTTGCATATCATTTTCATTTCATGTGAGAGTTTGCCAGGAAAACGTGCTATTTATTGAGGCATGAATAAGTAAAAACACCAAACAAATTCACGTAAATGTTTCTGTGTAATGTGACTACAAGAAAGGTCAACTGGAAATTTATTAAACTCCTTTATTCATCAAAATACCTGCACCGTTGACCACCGTTGCATTGGCGCAAAATACTGATAAGAAACTACGTTATAGAATTACAGAATCGTTAAATTGAAAAGAAAATACTTGGTCGGTTACATGCGTGCAAGCCTAATACTTGACACAATTCCCGCAGTCTGGAAAATCACGATATACTTACATTTGTGTTGAACAAATTTTTACTTCTCCCATTCAATTGTGGTTGAATAGAAGTGAACTTCCAACTGATCTGTCTTCAAATCATCTTCAGAACAATTCGTCCAGAACAGTCTCTACTACCTACACACTAGGAATCTGGGCTGACACCTTTCAGAAAACAACAACTTCCCTGGCTAATATCTCGAAGGACATTGTATTATATCCGATCGGTGCCAGTGCGAGTTTGAAATTACAACCCAATGAATTGTATATAAATATTTTTTATATGTAGATTTACACGAAAGGGTAGCCCTGCAATGTTCAAAGAACACCGCATGAACCAAGGAACAAGAGATACGAATTGACATTTACTTTGAATTTATTGAGTTTGTAAGCCTCAGAAAAAACCTCTTTTGGCAAGGAGTTCCAAAGCTCAGCTGTTCTATTGAAAAAAGATCCCTTAGCAAGAGAGTTTCGACAGGTTTCCAAATCCACAACAAAGGGGTAGGAATTCTGTACTCGTCGAGTCATCCGTGTGGATATTGAAACGATAGATAACGATTCGGAAGAGCATCGACCGTGAAAGTATCTATAGAAAAGAGACAAGTCTCCGACCCTTCTACGATGTTCCAATGAAGTGAGCAAGTCTGTGAGCGAAGAATCACCAACAAGGTGAATTGCTTTTCTCTGAATAGAATCGAGAAGCCTAAATGAATGTTTTGGTGCCGAACTCCACACATGAGAACTGTATTCCATGGCTGGTCGTATCTGAGCCTTGTAGATCATTAGAAGCTGACGAGAAGTGAAGTATTTCTTCGCACGAAATAGAAATCCAAGTTTCAGGAAAGCACTTTCAGCGATCGATCTCACATGGTTTTCCCATGAGACCGTAATTCCTAGCATCGAGATACTTGATTTTGTAGAAATAGTCACTCCTGACATCTGAATATTAGACGATGACAGATCGGCTTTTCTCGAGAATAGATATGCCTGGGTTTTCGTAGTATTAAATTCCAGCAAGTTCATGTGACCCCATTCTATTATTTTACCAAGTCGTCGTTAAACTTATTGACGTGAATGTTTCTTTGAATTTTTGTTTTTCGAGCTGGTATGGGGACTCCGGAAGAGAAACCGGCATGAAGAGTACTGTCGTCCGCAAAACCATGCATTGAGCAAGATGCCCTCTCGAGCGAATCATTGATATGAAGCAGAAACTAAGTGGAAGCCAGAACTGAACCCTGTGGAACACCTGCATTCATTGGGAGAAGGTCAGATGATACTCCATCAACAATCACATACATAAACCTATCAGACAAGAAACTCTTCAACAAAGCACACAACTGAGGAGGAAAACCATAGGACGGCAGTTTAGAAAGGAGACCCCTATGCCAAACTCGATCAAACGCTTTTGAAATATCGAGTGCAACAGCTATCGTTTCTCCGAATTTCTCGATTGAATGTTGCCAAATATGATAAACATTTAGTTAAAGTGTCTTCTAGTAAGATTAACCTTCGTTTTGTAAGTCCTGTCGCCAGTTTTTGAGTAATTCATTAAAAGCAGATTCCTCATTTCAATTTATGTTATTATTGCAGTGCAGTGTTTATCGTTTTTTTTTGGAGTATTCATCATTCAATATTCCGTGATATGCAAAACATGGAACGTCTTGAGTGCATTCTATGACAATTCACATAATGAAAAAATATTTTGGAAATTATCGACCTTGAATAAAAAACAGGCTGATCAACTTATAGTAACTAAATGTCATCTGATAAAAATTTCAAGATGCCAACATCTAAATCGTAAATACGTGTGCAAATGTTATTGAAATAAATTGAAGAGATATTTTGATTAAATTTCCACTGGAATCATGATAATTCCTCAATTTGAAGATTATTCGAATTGAAATAGAACTGGTAATTAATAACTCTAGAACGGCTAGTCCAATTCTCAATAATGGATAATTGTTGGATAGAGAATTGAAAAACCTATCAGAGGTACCATAAGCCCCCCTTTTCTCTTAGCTGCGGGTGAAATCACATTTGTATTTCGTTCATCATATTCATTTTTCACCAATTAATACTGGAATTGATGCCTTTCAACATTGTCCAAGCTTTATATATTGTTCGTTGAAAAGTGAAGGGGGGAAGACTTTTCACGGATGCACTGTGTCGAACTGAAATGGAGCTGATTCAAAAGGAACTACGATTAGCAATTTACAGTTTTGAAATGACATATAACTGGAATATAAATATTCAGAGAAAAATATCACAAAGCTTATGATTTTTGCTGAGACCACTTTCAAGTTGACCCTTTTTGGCTGATTTAGGTCAGTTTTCAACTAGTCAATAGATATTTTACTTTGCTCGGGGAAAAAGTATAATCTGTCGAATATCTGTTCTTGATCGCCAGTTCGAAATCAGCTTTCGTTCTTGGTGGATTCGGGCCTTGATCGATTGGCGAATAGGAAACCAGCAATTGAAAAACATGTTTCTCAATTTAACCTATTTGCTGATCGACGAAAGCTAAACCCAAAGGGTGCCTTTATCACGTACGAGTCATGGGTTATGTACATGACTGCAGATTTCACGAAGGCAGTATCATAACTACTGGCTTTCGAAATATAATGGGAAGGAATAACAGTATTCAATCGTATCCAGTTTTTTATTCGTCCTGGCTTTCCAGGAAAGCAATCATTTCGCCGTTGAACTGATTAAACAACATATATATTCATCGACTGGTGGGTCGAGTAGAAAAAACCAATTAATCCTCACGCAAACACGAAGAAAGCAACAAACGTATTGATTTGAGATCGATATACTTATATTATTGATCAGTTCAATTTACCGCGCGAAGCAAATGGTATTGAACCTCCTTATTTGACTTCTCATCAGGCTATTTATTGAAAAAATCAACTGAGACGTATCAACTCCAGATATTCCGATGGTATAGGTACATACACACTAAATTTCATGAATTACGAAGGGAGAATCTGAGGAAAATCCTGTCGAAATTTTCACCAGGCACGGTAAGAAGGCATTGCAACGCATCCTAAGTAACAGCTAGTAATTCATTATCATATCAGAATTGAGATCCCGTACCTAAATATTCGATATTACCTACTCTTGAATCTACACGATTATGTGTACCTATCAATCTGTTACACCAACCGACTTGAGGGTACCGTAGGCTTTCTGAGTTTGCCATCTTGGAATAATAATTACACTACAAAAAATCAGTAAGTCGCCCTCTGAGCTCTAGCGATCAGGAACATTAGGTATATCTTACGTACACAAGCTTCTGTCTTCATGGTGCTTTCAAAAGATTAACAATGGGTTTACAAAACTGCGACACGTATTTTCCCAAGCAGGATGCTTGAGAAAGCTATTGTATAGCGAAATACCTGTCACGGATTGATGAAACTATTGTTAGTGAGAATCGTACAGAAAACTGTAATATATTTTGTTAAACATGGATTTTCATCAAGTATCGGCCAGTTCAATTCAATTATTTTTGAATATATGGTTTATAGAAAAATTCTAAATTCATGAAAAATATAACTATAAGGAATATTGGAACGCTGAAACAAAATTGGTGACAGGCATCTTTTTTATCTGTAGTTGGTTCGTTTGATTTTTTGAAGGTTTCAATTCCGTATAACACCTCTTCGTGGAACAGAACAAGAGAGGTTCAAGTCTCCGAAGGTAAGAGACAGGAAAGACCGTTTGTGTCGGGTCAACCGCGATAGAACTACCATCTATCAGTAGCTGACGGGAAGTGAATTATTCCAATTTACTGAGTCAACCTGTGGTATCACCCAAAACTCGTGGTGGACTTGTCAACAGTCACACTCATTTCTCAAACTCGTAACGCTTTGTGCTAAGTAAATTCGAAATTTCTGCTCGTCATTTCCGACCTTTCCGAATAAATCACAATGGCCAAATTGAATTGGAACGATATTTGTTCCTAGTTCAACCCGAATAGAGTCTACTGACCGCTTCATTTGCATAAAAATAATAATAGGCATCGAATATAAACTCAATTCAAGCACCGAGTCTGATAGCGTTGACCTTGGAAGTTATGTTATCAAGAAGTGTGGGAGTGAGTGGGGTAGTGGCGAAAATATGATTAATAATGGAGGTAATCACCAATGTATTATCACCATCAATGAACATCTGAAAATGTTTGCTGAGCGTTACCCATAGTTTTCAAAAGATCCATTATTGAGTCCTAAGAAACATCATCATTGAAGTTCGTGGTTGGATAGACGAAAAATAGTTTGGTTATTTGCTTCGGTTGTCTTCAGTCTTAAATGGTCAATGGGACGGAATTCTCATTGGAGATCACAACAAACTGCACATGCCATGTTTTCACTTGTTCCGTCAGTGGAATCTAGATATTGTCCAAAAAAAAACACCGTGTGAATCAGGGGATAGGAGATACGAATCAACATTCACTTTGAATTTTTGAAGTTTGTAAGCCTCAGGTAAAACCTTCTTTGGTAAAGAGTTACAAAGTTCAGTTGTTCTATTCGAAAAAGATCCCTGAGCAAGAGAGGTTCAACTAGTCTCCAAGCTCACAACAAAGGGTGGGAATTACTCACTTTTCAGGTCAGATGAGCACCAACCGTGAAAATGTCTATATAAGAGAGACATGTCTCCGATTATTTCACGATGCTCCAACGAAGTGAGCGAGCCCGTGAGCGAAGAATCACCAACAAGTCGGGTTGCTTCTATCTGGATAGAATCAAGAAGTTTCAATGAATCTTTTGGTGCTGAGCCCCACACTTGAGAACTATATTCCAAGGCCGGCCGTATCTGTGCCTTGTAGATCATTATAAGCAGATAAGAAGTGAAGTGTTTCCTCGCACGAAATAGAAATCCAAGCTCCTGGGGAGCACCTTAAGCTATTGATCTCACATGGTTTCTCAATGAGAGATCAATACTGATCATAATTCCTAGCATAGAGGTACTTGGTTTGTAAGAGTAGTTAATTCTGATAGCTGAATATCAGATGAAGATAGACCAGCCTTCTTTGAGAAGAGACATATGCCTGGGTTTTCCCAGCGTTGAACTCCACCAAGTTGATGTTACCTCATTCTATCATTTTCGCCAAGTCTTCGTGGATGTTAATGACGCTAGCGCCTCTCTGAATTTTTGTTTCTCGTGCTGATATGGGGACTTTGGAAGAGAAACTAGCATGAAGAGTACTCAGTATCACTACTTTTGATCGGGTTTGAACGCCGTCGTTTTTGAAATTCCTCCCTGACGTTTCGCTGGCGCGAGTCAGAAAGAATTTCCAAAAACGACTGCCTTCAAACCCGATCCAAAGTAATGTTACTGAAAACCTAGGCCTCGAAAGCCCCAACCATTTTGATGTAGAATACTGTCGTCCGCAAAAATATGCACAAGATGTTGTCTTAAGAAAATCATTGATATGAAGCAGAAGCAAAGTGGTTTCCAGAACTGAACCCTGTGGAACACCTGCATTTATTGAGAGAATATCAGAAAATACTCCATCAACAACCACATACAGAGAAAACTCTTCAACAAAGCACACAATTTTTTTGGGATCTCTGTTAGATATTTGATTTCGAACAGATTATTCACCTCATTTTGTCATTTTCAAGGATCACTCTTGTGAGAATTACCTCAAACGAAAAATTTTCAAAATAATAGGATAACATACATGTGGCATCTTTGGATATCCCTTGATTTCATCTAATTAAATTTCCGACATCATGGTTTGGACCACCCCGTGAATGTGATTTTCATTTACTTACAACTCCACACCTAACACTGGAAATTGGAGTCAAACAGATTTTATGCGTAGGGAATTTCTTCGCTATAACAGAAGTTTCTCTCGCCCAGATGAAACATATTCAGACAGTCCATTCATCTGAAGAAATTTGTACCTTTTTCGAGTGGAGAAGACTATCTCTTTTAGAAGCCACTTCAGCGGGTATATATCAAACTAGGGGATCATGCCCTTAAGCACAATCATCAATTTTTCAGATCAATTAGTTTTACTTATGATACTTTCATCCACTAATTCTTCGATCAGAAACTGGTATTGTTTTTTGAAAAAAATATGTTTTGCCTACCTCTATTCAATATATACATTTCCTGGCCTGATTGTAGGGAGCAAAGTTGTACTTTGTAGTTATAGCGGCATTCGGACAAATCATGAGAATTTGTGAAAAATAAACTTCTTCGAGCGGGATTCGAACCAACGACCTTCCGTTCTCTAGGCGGACGCTCTACCATTGAGCTATCGAAGACCCTGAGTTCTCCATCGCAAATTTCGGAAGTCATTTATCTAAAATTCTAATGTTAGTTGATATTATTCAATCGAGAACCTTCGGCGGTTTTCGACTGACAGAGGTGTTAGGTGGGAAGGATACACATTCATTATCATATGGTCTTAGTACCAAATGGTACCTTTCAACCGAAGCTTCGTCGATGTTTATCGACTTTAGCAGGTATCAGGTGTAGATACCAACCAGATGATTTCAAGCCGGAAAATTTAAACGATAGATGTATTAGTGTCTGTATGATCAACAATGGAATGAAATTATAGCGGCATTCAGACAAATCATTTTATAAAAACTATTACCTATGGCTAATCAGAGTAGTCATGAGTGAATTTTCATTTGAAAGGGTAGTTCAATCGAAACGGGGATTCGTTCATACAATTAAAGTAATTCTGAATAGTGATGATATTGTTATATCTTCATGTCCACTGACAAAGCTTCGAGGAATGTAGAGTAGTCTATGCAAAGTAAATCCGAACAGTAGAGTAAGTACTAATGTACCGAGTCTGATGAATTTACTGGTTAATGCCATATAAAACGTCCACATACAAATAATAGTTGTGAAAAACAATTATACCACGCCGCACATGCCATACAAAAAAACTGCAAACGTTTTTTATACCTATTATGCTGTTCTAATGAACTTTACATTTTATATATATATATATATATATATATATATATATATATATATATATATATATATATATGTTGTTGTTGAGTTCGGGTTGAACCGCGTCTGGAGTTTTGTTCTCGACGTTTTGGCTCCGATTTTGGAGCCATTTTCAAGAGGTGAATGTGACTTCACGCTGAGGTCTCAATCTGCCTACTCCTCAGGTGTTGTCACAGGGGGGCAAGGGTTTGTGACTTGACGCCGGGGCCTCAATCTGCCTACTCCCCAGGTCTCGTCACGAGTTCTTTCTAAGGTCTCAATCTGCCTACTCCTTAGATCGCACTGAGGTATCGAGGGATGTTGGGTAGGATTTATAGCAGCGGGTGCTACTTAAGGACCGTCGGATGTCTTGGTGGGGACTGGGCTTCTGGAAATTAGGGGTTTCCATGCAGTTGGAAGTCTCTGGCCGTCGTCACGTTTATTTAAGCAGGAACGTCGCTTCTCGATTTCGATGGCCTCGCGAATTATACGAGCTTGTAGTGTTTTTGCTGTGGCGATGGTCTTAGTGTTCGCAAAGTCTATATTGTGTCCTGTCTCTTGATGATGTTTGGACAGAGCTGAAGATGGGTCTGATTTTCGGACAGCAAGTTGATGTTCGTATACTCTACTTGTCACACGTCTGTTGGTCTGGCCTACATATGTTCTGTGGCAATCGGAACATGGTATCTCATATATACCCTGTGATTCGTTGACAATTTTGTCCTTGGGGAAGCGGAGGAATGTGGAGATTTTGTTGCTGGCTGTAAATATCGTTTTTATGTCCTGTTTTTTGAGAATTTGGCTGATTTTGTCAGTAACACCTTTAATGTAGGGAAAAAAAGCTTTGTGGGGAACGTTGTTGTCTGTTGGGTCTCTGGGAATGGAATGAGAAGTTTGATGGCGGCGGGTGGATCTGTCAATTTGATGGTCTGTGAATCCATTTTGAAGAAGGGCTGATTTGAGTTGGGCTAGTTCCTGTGGTTTGTTATGGAGGTCTGTGAGGTTGATGGATCTGTGGATGAGGGAATTCACAACGGAATTGGTTTGTGCTGGATGATGGTGGGAGTTTGCGTTAAGGTATCGGTTTGTGTGTGTTGGTTTCCTGTAGACCGTGTGGGTGAAGGAGTCATTGGTTTTTGTGATGAGGACATCTAAGAATGGAAGGGAGTTATTGCTTGAGGACATAAAAACACACAACTGACCGCGGAAACCTATCCGAACATATATATATATATATATATATATATATATATATATATATATATATATATATATATATATATATATATATATATATATATATATATATATATATATTTAACACGTCTGAAGAAGCTATAGTATAGTGAAACAAGTGCAGTGGTTTTGCAAACTGTCCCTTGAAAATCACACGATACAGTGTTATTTAATTAGATTACGGTGGTTTTTTATCATGTTTAGACCAATTCCAGCAGTTATGTCTTATTTGAGTTCACAAATATTTGGAATTATTCAGAAAAATCGAGCCTTCGAGCAGGGAAGTAGTGGAGATTTATTTTTTTATATTGTTCATGAATTAAATACCTATATGACCTATTCTCAGAGGGTATTCAAGGAGGGAGATAATATTCATTGAAAAAAAGACAAAACAGGATACTCAAAATCACTTCAATTGACGATGAAAGAAAAGTAATGATTGACTTGGCTAGTTTTCGTGTCAAATGATATGTAGTAGATGTCAATTGTTTTGCTTGAACAATCGTTTGTCAATATCAAGAGAATTCAACAACAGAATCTTGAAACTGAATTCTTATCGTGCACTTTCTCAAATGCACCAAAATTTTCTATCTCTTGACGGAAACATTCTATAGCCTAATAAATCGTCTTTTCTCGTGTTCACCCACTTCTTCCCAAATTGGGTATCTTGAAAAAGTCGCCTTTGGAAAACAGGACAACTGATTTATGAGTCGGCATGCAAACTCCAGAATTCTGCGATTTTCGCTAGATAAGGATTGAACAAAATCAGTGAACACGCATAGTATGCCTTGAGCACGAAAGGACAGTAACTGTGCCGATTCAACACCTTTAGCGTTGTTGCACGTAAACGGAAAATCTCATTTTCGCCGGATGTTGCTGAAAGTAAATAATGGCCCAGGGTGTGGTGAATTCAATTGGAAATAACATTAACATTTCAAATTTTCACTTTTGTCGCACATCATAGGCAAGCAAGTGTTATATAATTCGCGGTTCATGTCAAATCCTCTGGTTATCTACCACAATTTATCTTCGATACTAGGACCTTGACAATCCAAGCATGTGCCCCCGAATTGACACCAGTACTCTGCGAATTATTCAACCTTCCACATAACTTGAGAGTTTTCCTGGAGGACAGCAAGAGTTCAGCCAGTTCCTAAAAAAGGGAAGAAAACTTCACGTTGTAATTACAGACTGATTGCTTTGCTTTCTATCATTTCCAAAGTCATGGAAAAAGCAATCAATATGGAGCTCATCAAATATCTAGAGAAATCAGGAATAAATGATGATCGACAATACGGATTTCGCCATCAACGATCAACCAGTGACTTATTGGCTTATGTTTCTTATATTTGGCAGCATTCAATCGAAAAATGCGGAGAATCGATAAATGTTGCACTCGATATTTCAAAAGCGTTCGATCGAGTTTTGCATTATGGTCTCCTTTCTAAACTGTCGTCTTATGGTTTGCCTCCTCAGTTGTGTGCTTTGTTGAAGAGTTTCTAGTCTGATTGGTCTCTGTATGTGGTTGTTGGTGGAGTATCATCTGATATTCTCCCAATAAATGCAGGTGTCCCATAAGGTTTAGTTCTGGCACCCACTTTGTTTCTTGCTTCATATCAACGATTTGCTCGCGAAAACATTTTGTTCAATAGATAGTTTTGCGGACGATAGTACTCGTCATACTAATTTCTCTTCCAGAGTCCCCCTACCAGCTCAAGAAACAGAAATTCAAAGAAACATTCACGTCAATACAATTAACGATGATTTGGTAAAAAAAATAGAATGGGATAACATGAACTTGGTGGAATTCAATGCTAGGAAAACCCAGGCATGTCTCTTCTCGAGGAAAACCGATCCATCATCATCAAATATTCAGATGTCAGGAGTAACTATTCCTACAAAGTCAAGTATCTTGATGCTAGGAATTACGATCAGTGATAATCTCTTGGCAATATCTACACGGATGACTCGACGAGTACCGAATTTCCACCCCTTTTTTGTAAATTTGGAGACCTTTCGAACCTCTCTTACTCAAGGATCTTTTCAATAGAACAGCAGAGCTTTGGAACTCCTTGCCGAGAGAGGTCTTTCTTGAGGCTAACAAACTTCAAAAATCCAAAGTGAATGTTAATTCGTATCTCCTGTCTCTTGATTCAAGCGGCGTTCTTTGAACAGTACAGGGCTTTCCTTTTGTGTTAATATGCATATAAAAAAACATCTCAATATAGACTGCTCTGACAGCATACATTTCTGTCAATTAGTTTTTTTGCAATATTTTCTTCATCCTCCAACCTTCCGATTTGATTGAGCTGTTAACCTTATGAAAACATGAGCTCCATAATTGGATTTGCATCTTATATCCATTCATCGAACATTTGTTAGCCTTGCCAACCTCTGATGGTGAATCAATCATATCAGTGTATCGGACAACTCAATCTTGCTAGATATTCTTAAGCGAAGAGGGTTATAGCAGTGGAAAGGTTAATTATATGCCATAATCTCTATCAGTTCATTTCGGAATGGATTAGAAAGTGGGAGGAACAGAAAAGTACTGTTGATAAAGAAATTTTACAGTATCTTGGTGTAAAGGATAACACGTCCATAATTGAGACCTCCTTCTTCGTTAACTGGTTTCAATTTTTGACGTCAGCTGATTATTGAAAAATCCCCATTTTGATACCCATTTTTCTATCTGGTATACATTTCCGTTAAGATTTTCGCTTGAGAACTTTCACATAATTACAATGCTTCTTTGTGAACACTAAAACGGGTATTATGAAAAATACAACAACCTACCCATACAGAAGGCAACCCTTACATTTCAAAACTCATGCGAACTCATGTGGTTCTTATAGAACGATGATATCTGATAGAAATCTGTGGGAAGTGTAACATTTTGAGGATTTTCTTGCCTAATCGTAGTTTTTCAAAAAAAAAACTATCGTATTTCAACGAACTTTTCATTGAACTCAATATATTTGAAAAACACAGCGATGATATTCACCAAGCTGATTATTAGCGTGTCAGCATAATTGGTGGTCCTTGCAAATGAGAATACATCTTGTCTTTTCTCAGCACCGGTTGACCAAACAAGTTGTTTATCAAGTGTGTGGATGTGGGTTTGCTTAGATGAGTTACATTTCACGTGCTCCTTATGCGGCCCATCCTGGTACACAACTAAAAAATTCCATGCCTCGCAGGGCATTGAACCATCGTGAGAAGGTCATTCAAACATGGAGAAAATTAACTCCATCAGCAACCGTGTGTAAATTATAGAACTCTCCTAGGACACCACATGTTTTCGTAATATTCAATTGAAACAACACTCCGAGTCTACTAACATTTCGAATGACTCTCTGAAGATAATCAAAGTAGCCATGATGAATTAAATATGGCATAATACTCTCCAAATTGAGGCATATGTGTAAAATTCTCTTGGATTCATATTATTTCAATGGGGATGACGGCTGCAAAACTCTACCACTAGGAGCGCCACCACTGCATGTACCTTTGACAGCCTCCAAAGTCAAATGACAACAATTCAAAACATTAAACGTCCCTTCTTTACAATAATATTAAGAATATAAAGATTTGAAATCGACATAAAATGGTCTTATGTAGTGCATTCGGATGTAAAGATGTAGGTACGCATTTATTTTCAAAAGAAACAAAACTGAAAAAGCAGTGGGAAGTAGCCCTGAAAAGAAAGAGCTTTCAGGCTTCTGAACATTCTAGATTATGCTCCAGTCACTTACAAAAGAACGTAGCAGGGCTAGTATATGGTTATTATGATGATTTTTAACGAAACACCTCTGTAATCAGTTTGAATTTTTTACCTTTCACTCAGATCTTTTTTTTTCCTTTGAGGGATCCATCACGTTCCCTCAACAAACTTTTCAGTTCTGGTACAGACAAACATCCATATCTATCGGTTGGAGAAAACATCCTTATGATTCTTAAGTATCTTTTGAAATTATTCATTAAAATAAAAATAAAACATAACCTGCAAAATCAATCGAATCATTTCAAGTTCAGTCTCAACTCACCTACACAGTAGGAGTTGATGTTGGGAAATACCTTGTACTGACCATGGGCCAAATAGCCCGAAACCGGTACAGTGTGTCTGTTCCAATAATTTAAAATTAATTCCAACAGTTGTGTCGCTAAAAAAATATGCAGGAGTTTCTTCTGTGAATAATCCTGCACTATGCCTGCCGAACATAATTCAACACCCTTGGTGAAATTGGCCAAGAAGTAGTTTTTTATTTGTAAAGGTGTTAGTCCATTAACCTACTCTGTGGGAAAGTTGAGACTGGCCTGAACGAATATAAATTCTGAACTTTTGCATTTCTTTCCCAATAATAATTTCCCGAGGAATAATATACTCTGGTGTGCACTGAAAATGAATTGAGTGAACAGATAATAATGAAACAATGGTATCTGAATCATTTTATTCGAAATGTCATTGTGTTAAAATACATTTATCACAAATAATATCAGTCTCCTTCGTACAAAGAAAAATCAAACAGTTTATAATAAATGTCTCAACAAAAACTATAATAAAATAGAAAACCATAGTTTGAAAATAAATTTTAATTTAGAATATCTCCGCTATTGTGTTGAATGGAAAAGATAACAATGACACAGTTATCATATCTTCTATTAGAATCTGTATTTTCATTCTTCGAACAAAATTTTTATTGTGACAGCCCCAATTTCCTAGGCACTTAGGTTATATATGAGTAGGAAGAAACTTTTCGAAAGTTCTTGGGTAAATATTCAGAAAAAAATAACTCCCATCCACTGATCAATTTCCTTTCAGAAACTGTCAGTGTATGTTATTCCAGAGTCACAGGTAGAAAAAATCATAAATATATTCAATTTATTCAATCTTTCACCTATTGTTTACTTTGTGGTGTTTCAGCTTCTAGTTGAATTGATTTGAGCGAATATACAGGGTAAAACGTCATGTCATGATTTCAATTTCAGAAAGTGAGAATCAAATATTTCATTTATTTGAAGAAATGTGTAAGTTTCAAGAACATATAAGATTTCCATCAATTATTCAGATGTTTTTACGCCGATTATGATGAAATTTGGTATAATATTCAATAGCAGTGAGAAGGGGCTCCTTTTGATGTGGGTATATTCGAAATAATTGTTTTAGCAGCATCCAAAGGGGTTGATTGATCGATATTCGAGGTGGAAATAATGATTCAACTCCAATTTTGTTGGGATTTATATAGACAATATAAACGATAAAATAGACACATCTTCCTGATTTCTTTACATTTTTCACTTGATGAGTTTTTAAGAAAAATAAGTAATGACCGTCAGTTAATAATATGAAATTCGAAAGTTCCTCTTCTCAAATTCTGCCAAACCTATAAATATATAAATACTAAAACTGAAATTGAAATAAACTACTGTTGAGTCATTGATTTATTACTGCTTTTTCATTAAAGCTATGACATTCCCCTTTACCCAAAATAGGCAAGTTAGTCCTTTTGCTGTGAAATATGACAAAGAATAACCCGACATGAGTCATCACTTCATAATCATCCTGTTCAGATTTTGCCATATTTCCTTTGAGAATGTATATTCTCTTCTCTCTGACTGATTTTGGATCCTTATATGTGAAATTTATAAAGCACTGGATATCATCAGATTAATATCGGAATATATTCATTTTTTTTTCCAAGAATAAGTGCGATTGTATTCTAACATACTCTAAACTATAACACTCGAACACTTAATATTCACTCTGTTTTGGAACATACCGCTTGACATTTTGTTTCATCCTCTGAAAACATTGTAACGAAGGTAAAGGAAATTGAAAAAAGGTATTTATGAGATTAGATAAAACCTGGCGAGCGGTTGAAGAAGATGAATATCCAGCGGGCATGCAAACATGAAGCTATCTTACTATCTTGATTCTCTTTCACATGAAATTTGGGTCAAGACAGACAAAGTGCAAAATGGTAATTCGTGAAATGTGGACTGAGATACAAATTGTGGGTTGCGCTGAGGATTCAACTGACTTACATCGGAAGGAGTTGAAATTTATTAACAAAAAATGTAGTTGTTGCATTTGACGCATCAGAAAAATGTTTGCGAAACCTGTAAAAACTTCATTGATTAGTTGAGTTTTTCCGATCATTTTGAAAAGAGTACAGACAGAAATGTTGCATCCTGCAAAGCTGATATTGATTTCACTCAAGATATATGACATTCATATCAGGAGTTAGAAATTGCAATTTAGCGTTACTATAATTCTGTTAAAAAAACTGTGCCATACGGAAAACTCCTTTATAATCGATTAAAGTTTCACATTGTTTATCGTTCACAAAAGACTTCAAAAATATAAATTTTATCGAAGAATACACGCCTATTCATCCCAATATTGATAATTTTCACTGAAAAATATTGTTATCATAGACAAACCTTATTTTCGCAACATCCTGAGATTGTTTTTATTCTTTTGCATTTGGTAGATACGATCATCAGCCGTTGTTATCCCAGTATTCAAATATGCATTATTTTTTTGCTGGCATAAGAAGCAATAAGTTGAATACCGAATGAAGTATCAAAAGTAACCAGTATCTTTCAAAATATAGTTTTTCCACGAACACATAAAAGTCCACCAAACTTTTCCAAGTACTATCAACCGAGAAAAATGAACATATCGGGTGTCAAAACTCGTCCTTTTTCGGTATACTATTATCTAAAAGTGGTTTTGGATCTGAATAGGGTGACTTAGTGACGATACCAAACCCCAACAAAAAGTATCGATCTCTTATGTCATGAACGGAACAGTTAATATAGTCTATGAGCTCGTTACAACAAACTGCAGTAGTTTTGTGGGAAGGGCGTAGAAGAGTCAGCACAAGATGACACCCATTGAACATTTTAGTCTCGAGATATTTCAGTTTGAACTTCGGTTAGGTTGGCGACCCTTCTGGAAGGAGATCAGTCCATGTCATTTGGACTTTCAAACCACTAGATTCATGTATGGCATGAATCAAGAGTTATGTCTTGAGGTTGATATTCCCAGGGACCTACCTCAGAGTCTGGAACAATTTGTTTTGGTGATTGAAGTCTGTTGGCTATGTTATGCAGCTAAAGGCATATGCAGGAGATTCATCATTGATATACGTCTTGTGAATTACCAAAATTGTAACTTATGGGTAAGCTGATACTCTCAAGAGTACAAAAGTACAATATTTAGGAGAAATACTAAAACCATATTCTCTCTCCTCGAAGACATTTCTCGAGTATCGAATAATTCTCTGAATGATAGTTGGGCAAGGTCAGATGGTTGAACACCCCGCCGTAGTCACTAGGAGTTTCACTACCTGATATGCAAATGGATGCTACAACATATTACTGGAATATGAAGCATTACAAAACTCCTGCAGTTATTTCGTCACGAGCTCTCAGACTCTAAATATATCAAGGTACCACGTTATTGTTCTCTTTCACTAGCTCGTTCACCACACTTCCAGAACAAGGAGATTTCGCCACAATCGTAGTAGAAGTCAGTAGAGATGTGGATGGAGTGGTCGGTGCTGATTCGAGAGCGTTCGAGGAACTCTTCCTGCGACAACAAGTCAATCTTCCTTCGATGTAGTGTTGGAGTACGTAAACGAAAGGGTCCAGTGTGTAATAGAAACACAACAGTGTGTCTGCGATTCTCCCTAAAGTGTTAGGCTTGTCGGAGGGGTTGGCCTGGGCCAAAGGCACGGAAATCTGCAAAAGTAAGGTGGATAGATTAAGTTAAAGAGAATATGCACTGTGTCTGTTGGTTGCTAGTCACTTCCAGATTCAATACACCTATTTCGGTATACGATTAATAAGTCGAAATGGAAACAAGATTGATGTTATGTTCTAAAAATTTTCTTCATTCTAATTTTGAACTGATACATGCAGGGACGCCTAACATATCCTTGAGATTGTTGTAAATTCTCAAATTGAGTGACTTACTACTTTCATGGGTTGAATAGTTATGAACTTCAAAATTTGATTCGGAATCTCTCACATTCTTCTAAAATCTGTAAGAGGGCTAGAAAGATATATGGATTTTGTAGTTTTGGCACAAGCGCGTTCCGTCTATCATTTTTAAATTTCTTTCTTGTAATCAAACAACTGTGAGAATTTTTTTATATCAGGAGTGCGCCTAGAAGGTAAAGCCTTTTTCGGCAAGGGTACCGAAGCGCTCTGGTGCTTTTATTTTTACGGCGGCGTGTTTGCTATTTTACTTGTGGGAAAATTCATAATAACTTACAGTGCTACCTGCTAGGATTGGTTTCTAACAACTGCCTATTGCACTGAGCCAGCTAGGAGAACTCACCCCTGAGTTTGAATTCACCCACAAAAGATTTCAGTTCCATACATGCGAATGGAAAAAGACCAATGCGATGTAAGCAGTGCCTGGTTATCAACAAATCTTTTCATTTTCCGCTGCAAGTATAACTGACCAGAAAATTTTTGCAAAGGCTAGATGCATATATGTGACCAATCCAATTCAAACCGCCATCAAAATTTATTTCGAGGAAATTTACAGAAGAGTCTTTCACACCATCGTGATTCAAAAATGAACCTTCTGTTTTATTCTTTCATCCATATTGACTATTGCTATTCTTCATTGAGCATCATTGTTATGAACATGGCCGTTTAGTGGCAGAAGGAAACAATTATTCGAATTTGAGGTGTATTACATTTGTGCCAGTACCAAACCCTACAGAACACCATACAAAACCCTAATAGATTGAGATAAATATCCGTTGACCTATACTTCCAATATTGAAGTTCGGTTCGAATAATTGTATTCATTAACCAATTTAGAAGTTAGATTCGATCGAACTCATTAATATTCCATGTATACTTGAGTGCTCGATTTCATCTAAAAAGCAGAGCGATCAATCCATAAATAGACCTAGTTTGAAACTCTCGATGATCTTTTCAATAGTATTGGTCTAATTAATTGCGGAACAATTCTTTATAAAGCACAATTGACAACTATGAAATTTTAATAATATTCACCAAACACCCTTCAAGAAGTCCTTCAGTATATCTTTCATTAATAGAATGTAAAAAATGACCCTATGATCATTGGAAATATCTTCATAGCCCTTTCTGAAAAAATGAATATTTGACAGAACATCTGGAAATATTCTTCCTAAAAAGCAATGATTCCTCGTTTGAGGCTCTAGGACGATATCTATAGCCCCGACAATTTTACTATTCAGTAAAAATGGTTGAAAAAAATGATTACTGTAGTTCCGGTTTCGGATCTAGGACAAGCTCATCACCTCGTGATTCAAGGAGCAGGATATACGAATCAATTTGAAATTTTTGAAGTCTGTGTTTGAAGTAGTGGAAATTTGGCACTCGTCGGGTTATTCGTGTTGATACTGCCAAGCAGTGGCGGATCCAGGATCAGGTCAAGGGGGGGGTCTATAACTCAAAATTTATTTATATATATATATATATATATATATATATATATATATATATATATATATATATATATATATATATATATAATGTGAGAAGGTTAGACGACTGTCTAAGTTAAAGAAGAATCCTTTAAATATTCGGGTGTGCAGTCAACAAGGAATTGGAAAAAGTGAACTCTTTATTCTGTTCAAGCTTTCGAGTCTTTATTGGCTCTTCATCAGGAACTGAATGTGAGGTTAATAATCCTTTTTTAATGAAAACATGAAGGACAACATATCACAAACACATCGACCTAATGGTACAATTATAATATAAAACTTTAATTAAAAGATATGATCAATCATACATGTAAAAGAATTGAAAAATGGGAGAAGTTGTTTCTCCTAACAGGCATTGGAAACCATATTATTAACCTCACATTCAGTTCCTGATGAAGAGCCAATGAAGACTCGAAAGCTTGAACAGAATAAAGAGTTCACTTTTTCCAATTCCTTGTTGACTGCACACCCGAATATTTAAAGGATTCTTGTATATATATATATATATATATATATATATATATATATATATATATATATATATATATATATATATATATATATATATATATATATATATGACAGAAAATTATGAGCTACCGTATAGCAAAAACTAGTGGAGATCTAAAAAAAAAGGGGAAAGAGATTGACATGAGCAAAATATGAGAGTGTAGCCAGGAGGTAAAGTAGGTTCGAAACTTTAATTTTTTTGAATCGAATCGAGTTGATTTAACGCAATCAACAGCATATTCTACTCATACATAGTATATTCAAATTGTTACCGGCATACACAATACTCATCACAAATGTAACAAGTCTAATTTTTCAAATACTGCGCCAAAAAGGATCCAATGGCAGCACTGTCAGAAATTTCCTCGATAAGTCTGACAAGTGTCAATTTTCTTTAAAGTGTCATCCAGAAAAAATGCAATTTGATAGTTAAAAAAAAAGCATTTTATTTTGAACCTACAACATGAAGAGGACTCTATTTTCATATTTTAATCGGCTTAATCCAGCGTCTGAACCGACTGAACCAGAAAAAGAAGGAAAGAACAATCGTTGAGTTCAAAAATTTCAAGCAAAATTTGTTTGTTTGGGTAACATTCAATCCAGATTTTGTTTGTACTATTCTCAATTCTTGAAAATAATCTTTTTTAAGAATTGGAGGATTATTGAATTGAAAAAATTGATGAAATTGGTTGTTGAAAAATGAAAATTTACTAATGTTTAAATGCCTGCTCTTTAGTTTTCAATGGAATGTAATAATAATTATTGAAGTTCTTTAATTTTAAAGCAAAAAAAATTATTTCATTTTATTTTTCTGTCTTGCACATGTGATATTTTTTCGTTCCCTAACAAAATTTGGAAATTAGGAGCCGATAAAAATTGAAAAAAAAATCTCTCATTGTCCCAATGGGGGAGGTCCGGACCCGAAACCCCCCCCCCGTGGATCCGCCACTGCTGCCAAGGGTGGGAACGATTGTCGAGCATCGACCGTGAAAATATCTATAGATGAAAGACAAGTATCCTACCCTTCTACAATGTTCCAACGAAGTAAGCGAGTTCGAGGACGAAAAATAACCAACAAGACGGCCTTTCTCTGAATAGATACAAAAAGTTTCAATGGGTATTTTGGTGCCGAGCTCTATACATGAGAACTATATTATGAGACAGTCCGTATCTGTACCTTGTAGATCAATAGAAGCTGACGAGAAGTGAAGTACTTCTCCGCACGAAATAGAAATTCAAGCTTCTGGGAAGCATCTTCAGCGATCGATCTCACATGGATTACCCAAGGGAGATTATTAATGATCGTAATTCCAAACATCGAGATACTTGACTTTGTAGGAATAGTTACTCCTAACGTTTGAATCTTAGATAAAAGAAATTAGAACACAGGAAATGTTGGGAACATACGAAATCAGCAGTCAAAGTTACAACAATAAATACCTTAATTGGCAAGAGCTCTCAAATTAGATATAAGAAACAGTATGCAGACATAATATACAATAACAAAATGGTCCTACAATATAGCATATCAAAAGTAAGTAAAGACGATGAATAGCAAGAACAGTCCACCCTTGAGCCCAAACAATCTTTTTATTTTTCACTATTGTTACGTCCTAGCGCCGGCCCTGACCATATCGTAAACGCAAGGCGAAGGATCGCGTCGTAGCGAACGTCATTTTTCAAGAACCCGTACAGCCGCCTGGAGAATTCGAGACACGTCATCGGGGCTTCTCGCGAAGATTCTTCACAGGCGTACGCAGGGGTATAGATACGAGAGAGAGACTTCGACGCAGACAGAGTTTTTAAGTAGAGAGAATTGGTATTACAGGAGTTAGTGATTCGGCAGTTTTATTCAGAGCTAAGTGACGTGAGTTATTGAGATGTGAAGTGGAGCAGAGCTTTGTGCGGAAGGAGAATTTTCATTACAGAGAGTTATTTAGTCAAAGAGTTGGTTATTCGGAAGTTTGTATTCAGAACTAAGTGGAGCGAGTTTAGTGGAGAGAGTTTTGTTATTGCTAAGTGCAAGGAGTTGAAGTATATAATTTTCAGTACAGAGAGTTTAGTACCGAGTATTGGAAAGGTATCGGAGCGATTTAAGTGATTGTGTTGTGTTGTATTGTGATAGAGAGTTATAATAAAACAAGTTCAGTGTTGTTTGGTGTTTTAATCGATGAACCCAAGGATATATCGTAACAGTGGTGTCAGAATTGAGATTTTCCAAGGGATAAATCGTAACACTATTCATATCTTCCATTTGCTACTTAGCACTGGAAACTGGTAAACTAAAAGTCCCATTGGTGAATGAGTACAATTTCATATATTTCTATGACCATTTTCTGAATTCGAATCTGACATATTGAAGTTCAAACTGTGTGTCAGAATATTCACTTCGTTTCACAAAAAAATTGGCAGTAGCCAAATACTGATGCCAGATTTCGCAACAAATTGTCAACCCTGGCCATATTACTGGACCATACACGAGCAGCCTCAAGGGTCTTCCAGTAGTTTTTGACATATTTGACGGATAGACCAAGAGGAAACGAAAGACAGTTATATTGAATGATAGCTATGATGACCTTTATGTTCCTGCCAAAATATTCAACGATCTGGGAAACATTCGGATCCCGAAAAGGTCCATGAATCTTAGGCACAAAAACTGCATTTACTCGACTGCAAAGTCCTCTCGAAAATATAATTCGAAATTCCAGTTTTCATTGGATAAAATCATGGATAAATAGTATACAGTGTGATCTCTTGAGTGTACAACAATTGCATTTTTTTTCATTAGTTGCACAATGGAACTTTTAATACCGCCAAAAGTTAATGCATATTCGAAACCTATATTAAGATTTTTCAGCAAGATAATGTGTCACGAATGGTAACTAGAAAGTTACTGATCTTATCGAATCGAGTTATGAGCGGTTAACAACTCGGTTATAAATAAAAATAAGTGGATGGGGGTAAAACCGCATGTTATTAACGTTTGCGAGCCGAACTCACGAAAACCTCTTCTAAGAATAGTAACGTTAGAATCCTAAGTCATGGTCTCATTTGAATTTTGTCAATTTATTGAAAACATTTCGATTTACCATCCGAATAAAATATTCTTTCAGTATTTTGAACCAATTCGTACATAATTGAAGCTTATTTTTAAAATTTACTTGGGTGTATTATTTTTTAAGTACCAGTAAAATTCACGTTTGTTGCAACGACATTTGACAGAACGAAATTTTTCAAGGCAAATACTGTACTCATAATAATGAGCATAAGAAAAATTCTGAAAAGATGGATGACATTTTTTTTATTTCTTTGTTTTGTTATTGTTTTTTCCGTTAACCAGCTGACGAACGTCAACCCTTAGAAGTCGAAAATAGTGTGAGCAATGGATCAACGCGGCCTTACCTTTTACCTAGCACGGTGGTCCGGCGGGAAATCGAACCTCGGTCTTTCGCTTGTTAGGCGGACGTGCTTACCTCTACACAACCGAGAATCACTCAGAAATGCATGAAAATGCTTCAAATCAAAATTGAAACCTATGAAATATACTAAAATAGTTAGGGGTAGGCATGAAAATAGCGAACGCTTGAAAAACCTATAATTAGAGCATAACCTTCATATGAACGAATTCAATATTTTTCAGCCTGCCCTGCAAGCTGTTTTATTATTATTGGTGCTTACAATATGGTTCTTAAGCTTGCATTAACTCTTGTCCGTATTCAAATTTTGATTTTGTTTCTAATAAAAGAAAATGCGACTTCTTGCCCACTCAATGAAACACATTGTATATGAGTATTCATTTCAATTGCTTCTCTTGTTATTTTAATTGGCTGAAATCGGGATATCATACCAAAAACTGGCCGTTCACCATGAGCAATTGAATTAATATTCAAATAACCCTATAAAAATTAAGCTATTTCCGAAAATGAACAATGTCACCTGATCAGAAAACAAATCGATTGTTATGATTCGACCGACTGTGTGTTGACTTGTACATTCATAGAATGTTATCGCGAATATCGCAGGAGTTTTCGATGAAGTGAATATCATTATTGTTTTCGTCACTGTTTATGGCACTCCAAATAAAAAATGGTCTATTGACGATTATATTATAGCTATTGATTGCTTCCTGTTACTGAGTCATTGAAATATTCAAGCATTGTCATAGTAGGCACTCTTAACATATATACAGATGTCCAGATCTATTCCTCCATTCCAAGTTTTTTGGTTTCAACTGATTCAATTTTTTCGACCACAGTGTAATGATAGTATCACTCTGACTGAGTCGAAAGTTGAACACTCAATTACAATCCCCAAATCCGTATGAGATGGCCCGGACTAGACAGAGATACAGCATTAAAAAAATATGTCTGATTGTTCGAATGTATTAGTACCAGTTTTCTTTATATTTCACATAAAGTTCAAAATTGAGCTCATTCGACAGCAAAACAGTTTTTCAAAAATTTCTCAAAACTTCGTATTCTAAAAAATATACTCATCTTATATTCATGATTCGAATTGATTTTTGTTTGATTGTTCGATTACCGAGTACAAAAACAGATATTGACCAAATTAGGACGTTGAAGAATTACTAAAAGAACAACACGTCATTGGGCTTTTGGTAGAAAACTAAACACAATATCAAATAATGATTTGTCGTTTATTTACATCTACTTCATTGACCAAGACTACAGACCCGAAAAGTTGAATATAAAAATATACCCTTAAATTCTACTCACAACACATTAATAACACAGTGATTACAATCCAATAAATATATACTGAATAAGTAGAGAAATAAGAATGATCATTTTGTAGGTGATATAAGATACAACACAATCTTGTTCAAAATCATATTGATTTTTCCAAACCTTTAACTGGGATTCATGAAATCAAAGCCTAATGAGGAAAGGAGTATAAGTGATTCCCATTTTTTTCACACTTCTGAAATGAACTGGTAAATATCACTGATAAAACTTATCTCAACCAATATTGTAAAAACTAAGTAGTCTCAAATTGAATTCAAACATCTATTACTATATGCTACAAATACTTTTTGTACAAAATGGAATGATTTGAGTTCACAACTTAAATCACTTAGATATTTAAGAAAAATAAGTAGGGATATTCTTACTACTGGAAAAAATCAATGTTCGTTCCCAAAACTTAATTCAAGATTTTTCAACTATTTTTTTTTCTGAAGTACACTTCACTTTTATGTTCCATATGCAGCTTCTTAACCCCTGTGCGATATTTTATTCAAATAATCTACTGAGAATTTGCAATACTCGGGATGAAATTACACTTTGAATCAATGTCCAATTCGTTGATTCTATTATTGATGAAGTTTTTGAGAATGATAAAGTGATGTTAAATGATTCACTACTTCAAAATGGATACTAAGTTGAAGCAAATGAGAAGAGAAAAATGTATGATTTGTACAACACTCATATTTTGAAACTGAAATTATGCTCGTATTCAGTTGACGTGATCATCAATCAACGAACAAGAATATCACAATAATGAACCGTAAAGAATATCCGTAAAGTAAGTTGATGTTTTTCAAACACACAACTGAGTAGAAAACAATATTCACATCAAAGTACACACATGCAATGAATACAGACAAGACTCTACAGTTAACTTTGCTTTTTGTTGAATATCCTTTGTGCTTCGAACGTTTTGAAGGGTAAAATCTAACGCATCATGATATAATTATAAAAATAAAGAAATCGTAAAACAAAGAAATATTCTCCATTTTCAACACCTCAGAGTGGATAACCCAATTATTGATGAATTCAGATTCGGCCCATGGTCTAGAGTACTTTTGAACCGAAGTTAATGTAGTTCTTTCAAAATTTCATATTGTTATGTACGTCCACATAACAAAATTCCAACGATATGAGATTCTTTGAAATACAATTTCGATAGTTATAGTTTATATTATTATGATGCATTACATTATGCTGGATTACCCATTACCCACGATGCTTCTCTTTGACCTGTTTCTATGCACAAACCATATTTTACTATCAGCTAACTTTTTGTCCAAATGGGAGAATGAAAATCATGAAATCGTTAACACCAGATATTCAGGATGTTTGAGTACGTCCATGGACACATTTTGATATTGGAAGCTTATATAAACATGTTTTCGCAGGGGGCAATAGTTTGTCAAAAATAGAGCTCTACTCACTTCATTTTCGAAATGCCTGCTTTTTTTTATTTTGGAATTGATACGATGGAATATCGAAAATCACTAGCTTTTTGATTATTTCATAACCGATACATTCCACAACGAAGAAAACTGCTCTTGTAGAATTGGCAGTTTTCGATTAAAAAAATTCCTAATGAAATTTCGACAAAAATTCTCCTCTCAATCAGAATCCCTATGAATGATTTTCAAATATTTATCGCAAATATATGCACAATATTAAAAAAAAATCTTCGACAGCAGAGCCCAATTTTTAGGAACTGTAGCTCCCTATATATATCCATCAATATGAACTTTTCATATTCGAATTAGCTATTGTATCAACTTTTGATATATTCCAAGATACTTTGAAAACACCCTGAATAATTTGATTTTGGTGCCTGGTGAGAAGAGTAATCGATTTATTCAAATTGGGCCATAAGCATATTTTTGAAATGATGTGAATCATATCAATTCCTCCCATTAGGAAAATTGACTTTCTTTAAACCCATCGAGTTTAGAGTACTCATTTTGGCAATCGGGTGTACAAGGGATATTCAATGAAATATCTGAAGCTTCCGTTTTCATACCAGAAGGGCTGGAGAGACTACTAGTCGATTGCCTATTGACACAACAGGTCAATTTGAATCTTCCCTCCATATAGTTCTGTAGTACATACACGAAAGGATCTAACGCTAAATAAACAGTTAACAACGCATCTGCAGCTCTTGTGAACTTGTCTATGAATGGCGAAGGGGGAAGAAACTGAGCGATTGGAATCGTCATCTGAAAACGAAAAAAAACACTCATTTTCTCGAACCCGACATAGTCACTTGTTTTATCACAGTGAAAGGCTCGAGAAATCACTTATAGGAACTCTGCGATCTATTTTCCTGGGCGTGTGACAAAAAATTCAAATACCGCTTTCTCAAAATCGAGTACTGGAGTTATTTCACCATCATATACATCTTCAACTTGAAAAACCTTTTGGTAAACTCTTTAGATAATCACTATAGAATATTACGTAACGAGGAGCATAAGTAGATGAAAAAATCTGAAAAAAATCGCGTAGGAACTTAATACAAGATGAAAGGTTCAATATTGATTGCATCAAGCACTTTAACGATTTTTTTGGAGATTTTGTGAATGAGTTGTACATCATTATTTTTCCATACACTAACACACAGCTTACTGACTACGATAAAACCGTGGTCTGTGTGCAATATATAATCTGCAGTGAAACGTTAAACCCCTTTAAGAATATTGCTCTCACTCTTCAATAGCGACATGTGGGACAGACACTGGGGGCACATGTCCTAATGAATAATTGAGCGATCAGACATGTACACCAGTAGTGCGATCGGCTACCATCAGGTGAACCTTATCAAGAAGGTAAATGTTTCGACCAGAGGTCAGATCCTCAATCACCAGCTGAGCCTCAACTAGAAGCTGAAGTTACAGTCAAAAACTCGGTCAAAACACTCGATTGGCTGGTAAGGACTCAGTTGACAGTTGAGTTTCGTAATAATATATTGTTGGGATTCACTTCATAAACTGTAAGATCCGGGTATCTGGTACATGCTCTTCAATGAGTTTTTAATGAGCATCCTAGAACCTTGGGAATCACATTTTCCGAAGAAATAATTTTGCAGCTTCCTCATACTTTCAGTTTTTCTTCCTCTGAATACCAATGTTCTAATCAGTGGATGATGTGGAAAGAAAGATTACTCCATTATTCAATTCCTTTTAAGTTCGTTTTACCTCCTGCTATTGCCCATCGAGGAAGCTAGAGTTGTCTCTTCAGTAATATGGAGCCCACTGTATTTTCAGACGATAAGTCAAACTTATTAGGAAAACGGAAAGTTTTGTCTGTTTCTGGTCGTAAAACGAGTTCATCATAGCGAAACTATTGATCGGATGAAAAAGAGTATATTAGTATAAAGTGGCGTAGAAAATACAGTACTGATACTAAGAAATGTTCGACATAATACTCCTAGTCTAGATGAAAGCTTAAACTGAAAACTATTTCATGCATTTTTATTTTCATCTTGACAACGAGGCCCGTCCAACTGCGATACTCATTCTTCAACAAAATTCATCGCACTTGAATAATTTTTAAAAAAATACACTCAGAAAAATTGATGGCATTGAAATATTTTTAATACTCTGCTCGTTATTAGCAAATGATCGAGGTCAACTTCAGCATTCTACAACTATGGCTGAATGTGGAATTTTTAAGAATTTTTCATCTCAATTTCACCTCCAAAACTCAATTTTATTTGATCTAAAAACAATGTTTTCTTAATTTCTAATCACAGAACGTCAAATAAAAAGTATTTCATTAAAATTTTCAGAATAGTATTCTGTCTGTTCTTTTCAGTACTGTAAATGGCTTACAAAATTATCTAATACTTCACGAGATGTACACATGTCAATTTCAATGGCCAATTTCGTTGCTTTTGTTTGCCCAATTTGCACCTATCCATAATCCAACAACAGGCATGAACAAAATAAAATGTGGAATTCATTTTTGATGTAACCTAGAAAAATATTTCGAAAAACCATCATTTGAATTTTTTCCTCAACAATTTTAATGTACATAATAATTGAAGTATAATTGTAGCTATAGATTACTATTTATGGAATCCATTCAAATTTTCAGCATGAGGAGTAAAACTGACTTCAAGTCCTTAGGTATCATTTCATTAAGATCATCTTGATTTGTGAAATTTGAGTTTCACCATTTCGAATTGCAAATCAAAATCCAGCAAAAATTGTAACAACTGACTCAAATATTGTATCTCATTGAAATAATAAAATTATTCTCTTATACCTTGCTTCTCATCTCTTTCGGACTCAACATGGTTTCAACAGAATGTTAAAAGATGTGAACTCAACAAAACCAAACCAACAACGTGTGTTGGCTAAACCACATACGGCTTTCCGTGTGCTCTATTGTCTATTATTGCGAGTCACCAGTTCACTTCAACGCTCAGGAGGTGTCATATCATCAACAGAAATATGCCCTTATGTTGGAGATGTAGATGCATGTTTGTGGGTATGTCTATGTTTCGACCTGCACTCTCATGATAATTTGAAAGCCTGTCTAGAACTTCTCAAGAAGGGTTTAGTTTGTTGTAACTTTTTCAAAAAATACATTTTTCTCTCTGAAATTTTCAAAGACCGAATTATTCATTAAAATACTCTTTTTCAAGGCTAACATTTCCGATAGAAAATTCTGACAAGTAAAAAAATATTTGCCTCATTATTATCGACATTCGACTTATCTTTTCGAGCAAGAATCTAATGTAAATATTTAAAACAAGAACGGGTCTTCGTTCTTTGTTATTCTATCGAATATCCATTATGGCAGATAAGCCACCCATCGGAAATTTTGAGGTTGTTATGTATCTAGAAACCGAAATTAAAAGGTAATTAGGTTCATACTCCAGTGTTGATCAATATCATTATCAACAATGAAATACCTTTCAAATCAAAATCAAATGAACTAAAACGTGGAACGAAAATGCTTAGTATGTTTAGGTGAATAGGTAGGGTTGATTTTTTATTCTGCATATTATATTTCAATATTTTTCTGATTTATTGAGTCTGGATTATTGTCAGAGTTTCAGTTATCATTGTTATTCGAATTGAGTCATCAGCATCCACACTCAGAAGCGATATAATTTACTGAATTTTCTGAATGTGATTGATACAAACCATTCCGATACTGCAACATATTTGAAATGATTATACGAATTTCGATAATCATTTCGTCAGTGGACATTCATATAGTGAGTTTTACTCGATGATTCGATTAGCCTATTTGATGAGGAAAGAATCCTCAGTTCGCCTACAAAAAATTTGGACAAGGTGTCCCCAAAAACAGTATACACCTCAGTCTAGCTACGCCGAAAATGATATGAACTTGAATACTATGTTGCCTTGGTTAATAAACTATAATCACAGAATCACTTTTCAAATTGAACAATGATTTTCGTATATAATTTTTGTTTGTGAAATGATTCAGCCAATAACTCAGTACTGGGTTTGAGTTCAATGAGAGAATAGATTTCCCGACAAATGGAATCCTGCGAAATTTTCCGATCGCGAACCTAGTCGTAGCACTGGAATACATGACTTTCAATCTAAATAATCATATAAAACGAACTTACCAATTGTGGCACCCAACATGCAACGAAAATGACGCACACGAAAGCCATCAATTTGGCAAAAGCTACTTCTTCTGGTGTTTGGTATCTTGCACACCCTGCGCGATTGCTCAGAATTGATTTGCTTATCCTTCTCACCAAAACTCTCTGTTGAGATCTTATCCTCGACAGTTCGCAAATCACCGACGTATTACACAACGCTATGCACAAGCACAAGATGGACCCTGAAAAAAAATTATCGCACTGTTATTTTGATCTTATTAAGGGCGAATTGTACGGAAGCGCAGAGGGCCATACCTGTTTCGAATTTTATCTTTCAAAACTCCGAAATCCCAATTCGAATTTCGACTAGAAAGTTGAAATTCCGACCTCGAAGTCGAAATTATGGAAAAATAAAATTCAAAAAAGCTATGGCTCCACTGGGCTTCCATGAAATTGATACGACTTAATGAACAAATATATTTTTGAGATCAATTTAAATCACCTCAGTCGATGTAAGAATTCATTGCAACGACGGAAGGTAGTATGAAAAAAATGAAATAATCATGATAACATACGCCTTGTCATTTCCAATATATTTCACAAAATGGTTGCTAATTTGGTCGAGGTATGAATTATGGAATATGAATAATCAAATCAACTGAAATGCTAATATTGTATTATGAATCGACTCGAAAGTTCGAATGTAAATATTTCAACGCCAATAAAATCCAGTCAGTGAAAAAATCTAGCAACTGATTAGATTATCAAGTTGAGAATTGATATATTACTGCTAACATAAGATGCGACATGGAAAATGTATCAATATTTTACAGAATTGAGCATTTGTCAATTATTCACTCTCAACCAATTATTTGATCTCATCTTGAATAATATTCTACTGGACTTTCAAATACCATATATCATTCTCAAACAGCTGTTCTTTGATTTCTTGAAGTTTCTCATATGAGTTATAAAATATTCCCTAATATATTTCCTTGCAAAAACAGTAGCTACTGTTCCAATTGAGTTCAGTTTCCCATCAATCAAATGAATAAACCCACCTTGTAATTTGCGTTGTGCTATTTAGCGTTCAGTGAATACATTCGTTCTTATTTTCGTTATATCAGGTGTCTTTCATCACCGAACCCACAGAAAATACGTAAACATTATGTAGATAATAAGTCAGAGCACTTACTGCATGCTGTTATTCATCAGGTTTGAGAATTAAGTAAATTTGCTTGTAGTGAGCAGAATAATAATAAGATCTAACAAGATCTAAGAAAAATTACAAATATATAAAGTGAATAATATCGGGCCCAATATGAAACCCTGTGGAACTCCTTCATAACAAAAATTAACCTGAGAGTACTATGGACAACAGCTTCCTATCTATCACAGATCATTTAATAACTGATTTATTGTCTCGTTAATAATTCCAGTGAAATCATCAATAACTTGTAGAAAATGATAATTCAGAGTATTTTTTTGGAACAGGTCAACAGAACTGTTTTTTTGGCGAGATATTGTACGTATTCTTCAATAAAATGAAATCTCAATTGAGTTTCGTTCATATCGTTACTGACAGCAAAAGTTAAATTTTGGTGGAGTTGTGAAATACCCGAAAGTGTGAGAAGATATTCTCGAAAATGTCGAGAAAAATAATAACTGTTCAAATATTCATTTGAAGCATGTCCAATATGACAGGTCTGGAAGTGGGGTTCTTTTTCAAGTGAAAAGCACCTGCCTTATTTCCATTATATGTATTATAATCAGACTCCATACGGTGAAACACTCAATATACTGAAATATAATTAAAAAAATTTGTATGAACACTGTTCCACATTCATCTGCCACTTACCGAAAGCGAAAAAAAGGTAAGCGTAGACTTTATCTTTGATTTCTACAGCATATCTGTATCTGAGACACCGTTTTCCTTCGGGGTTGTAGTAAAGTCCAAATCCAAAAAATGGCAGGTATGTTAGGAGAAGTGCCGATACCCACAGACAGCACAAGAATCTCTTCAACATTCGATATGTGACCAGCTGCAAAATACAAAATAGCTTTATTGAATTTGAATGATCTGTTCACGTCAGTATAAATCAACTTCACAGCAGGTTAATAGATTAATATAAGTCAGGAAATAACTACTTCCTTGGCAAATACCACTAAGACTATTGAATTGAATCCGAAAGACCCCAGTGCAGGATTCTTTACACTTCCTCAGGTATTCAAGTGATATAAATGCCAGAATTTGTTTTCAATTATTGGAATGGTCACACTTGCGGACCGATTGTTGCGCTTGTTGGGCCACCATAAGGACAAGGCAGAAAAAAGATGGAGCCGTCATCTCTCTATTCGTCCATTAATGAGGCTCATCCACGAAG
Source organism: Zygogramma bicolorata (assembly GCA_032362365.1). NCBI lineage: Eukaryota > Metazoa > Arthropoda > Insecta > Coleoptera > Chrysomelidae > Zygogramma > Zygogramma bicolorata. The sequence goes on along the minus strand of JAVJAQ010005583.1, from coordinate 2,436,703 downwards.
TTTTTTAAATGAAGTGATTATTCAAAATAAAAAATAAATAAATAGAATATCGACCAAAACAGACTAATGAAACATCGAACAATTATTCATAAAAGAATGAAACAAGTTGCATAAAAAACCAGAAAAAGAAAATGTTAGTAAGCGGAAAACTAAAATGGTATGTAGATTTTATGATGGCCATGAGAATGAAATGTAAGCAATGGAAAAGCCCTAGACCTAACGAAAAACAATTTGTTCGAGCGAAAACTGGATAAATTGGCGTTGAGTTCTTGTTCAATGGGCCGGAGTTGGTCCATTCATTTGGTGGTGTCCTCACATTACGTATTTGTAAGTTTATTCGACTAAATGCGTCGTGGTTTCTTCCTGATGTGAGTTCCCCTCCTGTTCACCTACTCTTACTTCCGATGGTCTTTTGTTTTTTTTGTGCAAGACTTACCGCACCCATACGGTATCCAGTAAACGCTTTTCTCTGAGTTGCTGTTTTTGTCTGAACGCTCGTTTTCTGGAGAAAGACTGTTGAGGATGAGTGGAAGAGCAAATGAATACACTCCCATGAGAAATATTCTTGAAAAAATCACTGAAACTTGAACAAAACCCATTTGTAAGGAAACAAATAATAGAAAAAACTACGTATCTCTTTAAATCCACTTGAAAGAATTAAGACGCTGTTATTTTCATAATTATTTCCCGATTGAAAACCGCCTGAGACGTTATGTTGTTCTCTAATTTTCTTGATTATCTCTGTCAGTTCTCTCACGTAGGGCTTTTGTCCAATATACTAGTTTCTTCTAGTAGCAATTATGTGTTATATCTTGTATTCTTGCTCTTGCAGTGAAATGGTCATACAAGCTTTTTTTGCCGTAAAAGTGCAGGAAGGCGGTCAGGCCATATATCTCCCTCAATGATACTATCAAGAGAGCTTTGGTTTTTTAAAAAAATAGAAAAATAACCAACTTTCTTCTCTTGACGTTCTAGTTGGAAAAACGTTCGATAATTTTGAAATGAGTGTTTTCAGGAAAAACACGTACACAGAACGTTACATTTCAGTTCAAACCATCAAATCAGTGTGAAAAAAGGCTTTATCGAAAGTCTGTATGACAGAGCACAAATCATATCATCAAACCCTGATATTCGAGATAAAGAAATAGAAACCATGGGTTCGTATAGAGCAAAGACCAATATTCAACAAATTCCTCAGATAAAAATGTCCAATCCCTATATCCAAGGTTTATCGGAAGAAATAGAACGTATAGGCAATGGATTCACTGTAAAAACGATATTCAAAACAGATAACACGATTAGATCCCTATTGAGTCGAAACAAACCTTTAAATGCAGAACACAATTCTAAAAATTTTGTTTATAGTATCCCATGTGTATGTGGCAGTGTTTTACTGGTGGTACAAGGGCATAAAGAATAAGAACAGCTGAACATAAAAACAACTTGAGGAAGACGCGATATAGATAGGTTAAAATCAGCTGAACATGTATTATCAACGAATGGAACACACATGATCGTGAAGTAACATCAATTCACTTATGACAAAACAAAATGGAACAAAAAGGGAATTTAAAGAGGCTACTTCCATTTTATCAAGCGGAAATGAAGAAATTGCTACATCTCTCTCTCTCATACTTTTATTGGCCGTTGCTTCCTAAGATGGTGCATTTGGAGCCAGCTCAATACTGGGATTGCAGTAGTCTGACTCTAGATCATCCTGCAATCCAATCATATAAGGTCAAATTGCGCCTAAATGTGTGTATGTGTAGTCAAGTCAGGCTTGTTACTAACTCCTTACGCCTCACTCAGGAGCAGCATGGTTATTCGCGGACCCGTCAACCATGAAACGTGGCAGGATTCATTCGCCAACGCGACAGAGAAATTCTTATAAAGAAAAATCTCTACCCCATTGGGGAAGCGAACCCGGGACCTCTAGAGCCACAGGGGGACGCAGAACCACAGCGCCAACTCCCTCGCCTTACGTTCACTGGGTAGAGATCAACGTTGGATGCCTCTTTTGAATGGGGAAAGTTGAACTGTAAAGATTGAATCCGAAGTAGGCTGTGTCAACACTTGGTATGACTATTGATGAATCAGTCACGTCAGTGTCTTATTTTGAAACCACCCACCAAATATCCGATCTCATTACAAATTTTCAAAAAGGCATCAAAACGTCGCCAAGTAAAGGTATATCCAATTTTTAATATATTTTTTACTTTATTTCCAACAGGTTTACACCCAATAACAGGAAATGTTACAAATAACGTTCATGCATGAAACAACAATAATGAATTCATGAGACAAAAAATAACCTTAATTTATCTTATGTAAGATATACAGAGTACTAAGATAAAAGAAAAAACATGAGATACAACCATTACTAGTGCATATAAATTTTGAGTTTATTGATAACTTCACCCAGTGTGTCGTGATTTATGTCACATATATGAGAAATTCTGTTGAAGTTTTCACACATAATATAAATTGGAGATTTCATCATCATTCTAGTTCTCGTAGCGACATTATAGAACATGTGCGATTGTCTACTGTTTAACCTTGGAACGAGAAAATTAATTTGGTTTAGAAGTACGGAGCAATCAATTTTGTTATTAATTAATTTATATAGGAATGTCACACTCAATATTATTCGACGTTTTTCTAGAGAAATCATTCCGAAACTATCCAGGAGAATTTGGTTATCTATTCCTCTAGAAGGGTAAGTCCCACTCTCCTTCATCCATAAATATTTCAAGAATTTTCTTTGAATACTTTCTATTCGGCTTATATGATGCTATGTTTTAGGATACCATATTAATATTCCGTATTCAAGTTTAGATCTTACATACGAATAAAAAAGAAGTTTAAGCGCTGTGATGGTTCTGAAATTTCTACAATTTCGGTAAATGAAACCTAACATTTTAGAGGCTGCTGATATCACAGTGTCGATGTGTTTGTCGAATGTGAATTTTGAGTCATATATAATACCCAATTCTTTCATTTCCTCACTTCGTTCTAGTAATTCATTGTTTATGAAGTAGTCGTATGGAATCATAAATTGCTTTCTGGAATATGTCATACTAGTGCATTTGGATACATTCAGATTAAGGTGATTCAAGTCACACCATTCAATAATTTCATTTATAGACTGTTGTAAGTGGTCACAATCATCCATATCCTCTATAGAATTGAATAATTTCAGATCATCTGCGAAAAATAAGCTGGGACATTTAATTGACGTTGCCAAATCGTTTATAAATATCAAAAAGAGAAGAGGGCCCAAGTTCGATCCTTGTGGAACCCCAGACGAGACTGTATATATATCTGACCTGTAACCCATATATTCAACAAACTGTTGTCTCCCAAAAAGATAGTTATTGAAAAGATGCAATAATCCGTCAGAAAATCCGATCGATTCTAACTTTTTCAGCAATACATAATGATCCAAATGATCAAATGCTTTCTGAAAATCTAGATAAATAACATCAACTTGGCCTCTGTTGTCCAGTTGTTTACAGATATATTCATTGAGACATGCTAAATTGCTTATACACGATTTTTTACTCAAGAATCCGTACTGATTTGGTGAAATTATCAATTTAACATTATTAAAAATTTGATTATATATGATAATTTCAAATAATTTAGAGAAATTGCACAAAATTGAAACTGCTCTATAATTTTGAATAGTGCTCGTATCCCCTTTTTTAAAAATTGGACATACCCTGGCAACTTTCCACCTAAGAGGAAACTTTGAAGATGACAGAATCATATTGAAAATAAATACCAGCGGTTCAGCTAATACTTTAATACAATCCTTGACAACAAAACTAGGGATCATGTCGACACCGGATGTTACTTTATCCTTCAGTTTTTTCGATGCTTTAAGTATATCATCTTCGGTTATTGGGTACACTGAAATATTTTCTATATTATCTGAGTTGTCAGGTGTTGCGTTGACTACTGGATTTGATTCAATGTACACACTACGAAAAAATGATCCAAATGCATTTACTATATCAGATGGCTTATCATAGATAACATCACCATCTTTCATTATGCCCGGAATTCGAGAGCAGCCTCTTCTGCTATTAACAAAGGACCAGAAGTTGGACGGGTCAGAAACGATACGACCCTCCGCCGACTGAACAAAATTTTGAAAGGCAGTCTTTATTTGATTTTTTAAATGCGATCTGATTTCTTTGAATTTTTTATAGTTATAATTTGTCCTACAGTTTTTATATTTCTTGTATATCTTCTCTTTGATTTTGATGTTTTTTATTATATCGCTGTTGAACCAAGGTGGAAAGCTTCTTTTCCTAATAATTTTAAGAGGAACAGAATCATCGAATATCCTATACAATGAGCTATAAAATTCTTCGCAAGCAGATTCAGAATCTGTGCAAGTATAAACATTATTCCAATTAGCACACCTGATAGAGTTGTATAGTGTCGGAAAGTTGGCTTTTCTAAAGTTATAACATTTATTTCCCTCGCTGTTAGGTTTGAACTGATTCCTGGAGTGCGCATGACAGCTAAATTCAATTAGCAATGGAGGATGATGGAGATCAACTTTGACAAATGGCAATTCATTCTCGATGACAGCAATTTCATCTATATTAGATATTATTAAATCTAGAGTACGATCGTTTACATTACAAACATTATTGAACTGTGAACAACCAAGAGTATCCATCATATTTGAAATCAATTTGTATCGACCATCCTCAAGATCGATGTTAAACTTAGGAACATTAAAATCGCCCATGATAAGGATTTTTGAGTCTAAGATATAATCAAGAGATTCGAAATATTCGACCAATATTTCATAGGTTTCAGCATTGGTTTGAGGAGGTATATATACAACAAATACGTATAAAGTTAACTGACTTACAGTAAATTTGCCACCCACAACTTCAATTGTTGGCAGACTTTGATTCAACGAGTACAAGTCTAACTGAACCATATTCAAATAATTTTTTGCTGCCAAAAGAACTCCACCGCCCTTTGACACATCATTAGCTCCCAGATTTCTGTCACATCTGCAAACATCGTACATTTCAGGAAACAATTCGGCGCTAGCTACATCCCTTTGAAGATTCGTTTCAGTAATACAAATAATTTCCATTTCTCCGATTGATACTGCGTTGAAAAACGAGATGACTTTTGAATTCAGTCCCCTAACATTCTGATAATAGCATGTGAAATTGACGTCTCTGGAATTGGGTGTATTATTTAGTTTAAAGTTTTCTTCAACACTTTTGGTATACCATTTATGTGCTTAATGAATAGATCTGTTTCTCCCTTGTTTGTTCTATCTTCCAGTTCTTTGCGGATATCTTTATAATATTGTAGTTGACGTGGTGTTTTGTCAAATGCTATATGTATATGTCCATACCCCTGAGAGTTTTTCAGAATCTTTGCATTTTTGATGAACTTGTGAACAGAATCCTCATCCGCTAAAGTCAGCTTCATTGGACGAGGTCTCTCTTGGTCGGGAGTGAAGCGTCCCAGTCGTATAGTTTTAATGTTACTACTGACAAATGAGGGCAAAACAGCCTTAAGAATCTTGGCTACTTCATTTTGATCAGCGACTGACCTCTCTTCCTTGCTGAGATCATGTGGTTGTTCGTTAGCTCCAAACAAAATTGGAATAAAAACAAATATTATAAGAATTTGAATTTTTTTTTCCATAGGAGAGGAAACCCAAAAAATGGATTTCATTTTCTCTAATTTTTCTCATTTCCATTTAATTTTTATTCTTTTTTGATTATTGTGATTAAGAGCGTCTAATTGACTTTTCGGAAGTGCATTTGTTATTTAACCAACAATTCGTTTTGATCAACTGTTGGTTTCAGTTCTCCCGCCAAGTTTCAGTACTTTTATTCTTTCGACGACTTGAGTTTATTGGTAGTCTACAAGAGGTTTGAATAATGAATTTGATCAAATACTCAATACCAATGAGATATTCCAGAGGAACATCGGTGTCCCTTGGTAGGGTATCATAATAATCGATATTTATATGCTAAGTTCGTGTATTTTCCACCCTTTCAATGATTCTCGCAAATAATTTTCCGCCATATTTCCCTCTTTCGATCTGCCGAATAAGGCTTACTGCATCATAACGATTAGTTGCTATTAAATGCATCCCGTTGAGCATAGAAATAGCTAATTTGTCTAATTTAGAGAGGTTATCGATGGAAAAGCTTGGAGCTGTCAACGCACGATTGCCAAGTTGAAAATCAATCAACAACGCTATTGAGACCTCGTTATTTTCTGGGAATTTGATCAATATTCCTCCAATAGGACCGTACTGAGAATTTCAACTAACGACGGTTTTGTTTCTATCTCAGAGATATTAGTGAGTACCTATACAGGTCCTGTTTTCAAATGTGGAGGTTTCAGCAAATATGTTGGAAAATTTATTGGTTTCTTTAGGGCGATCTCAGCCAGTGTTCTAAGAAAAATAGTTTTCATTATTTTTAATCTTAACTATAATATACCAATCATCATCAAAGCAGCATATATGGGAAAGATCTATAACTACAATTTACAGTCTATACGAATACAGACAAATAGTCCCAGAAATTCCTCTAAGCGATTGCCAACTATCGACCAGTTTCGCTATCATTAAAGTTCGTCAGTATCGCCTAAACAGTGGATACACTGCAATGTTTAAAAAAAAAACATTTTTCTGTCTACCACACAGCGTCTGTGTCTAAATCAGTACCTACCATCCAAACTATTCGTGGTGGAGAGCCCAACTTCCTTGGTGAGAGAAGTACAATATTTTTTGTAAAAATTTTCCCGGTGGATATCCCAAATTTCAATGAGCCCACTCAGAAGCTAATAGAGAATGCTATACTGAATTTTCTGTGGCATAGGGCATGTTTTTCTTCACAATTGTGGTAATCAACTAGTTTTGCTTCATGGTTTCGACAGGTTCAGAATTCATGTCCGAACTGTATGGAAACCAAACCTATTTATCGTAAGGAAGGATTATTCCCAGCAAATATGATTTGAACAGACGCATATATTTCATAATAGAGTGTAACCTCGGAAATATGGGCAATTATTAGAGATCAATACTTGAATAGAAACAGCAAAACGTATCCCTCTTCCGCTGGAAACATAGGGCACACACATTTTTTCAATATCAAAACGAGTTTATCTCTCCCGCAGATGTTGAAAATACACCCCTCCTAAAATTATTGACTTTCATCAGTGATTAATTACGACGTGGAAAACTACTATGTAGGTCATGAAGATTTAGAGGATTCATATTCACAATATTCGTTTCTTGCTGGTCAGATATGGATTTTAAATTTTGATTCATATGTATCTTATGATTTCCCCAGATAGATCTACTAAGTTGCGTTCATTTGGCGCGGATTCATAGAAGGGCGAAGGGGGGGGGGGGGAGGAGGGATGAATTCGCCACGAATTCTGTTTTAGAAAAATGAGAATTTGATACTCTTCTACCTCCTGACAAGTTTTTATTCCCTCAGCCACTGTTATGAAGTTCCCCCTTCCAAAATCCAAAATTGACCTGAATCCGCCTATGTCATTGGGTAATATTCCAATTGTGACGTCGATTGTTTGTTTGTCGCAGTTTTTACACGTACTTGGATATACGAACTCCGATTGAGCTGGAAATGCATAGCTTTCGATATTTATACAGATCTAATTTGCACTGACGAGAATCAATAATACTGAAACATGCCTAGGATCCAGCCTATGAATTCAAAACCAATTACGGTCGTTATATCATAACCACCTCAAGAGGGATTCATTTCTGTAAAGATTCTTTTACAGGTGTCCTTCAGATTTATTCCATTACTTTTCCTGCTATTGTCCAGGTAATTAATTACTTGAGTATTGACGTATGACTGAATTTGAATTCGAGATAATATATGATTCCTTTAAGTTGAAGGTTCACGCAAAAATAATAAATCCTGTGATGTTCGGAAAACGATTTGAATTCTCTCCAATCTTACAACAAAAGGGTATAGTAGTTTTCACAATGAATGGTACTGACTGAAGGATTATAATAAAACCAATTAGACCCTTAAGTTGTAAAATCCGAGATGCACATCATAAATGTAAAAGGACCGGATTCAGGTAATTTTGTTTCTCAGAGAGGGATTGTAAATATTAAGGACTCTTGTGTTGATTATCACGAAGATACGACAGCAGAGCTTTTTGAAGATTGGTTTGAAAATTGTCTGTTACCCAACATTCCGCCAAACAGCGTTATAGTAATGGACAACGCAAGCTATCATAGTCGACAATTGCAAAAAATTCCTGGCTCAAAGAATACGAAATTGGAGATTCAAAACTTCATGGCTGCAAATGACATATATTTTGACAAAAATTATACAAAAAAAAACTTTTACAAGTGCTGCAGTCATTTTCTTGAAAAAAAACGTATGTTTGTGATACAATTGCAGAAGAATTGGGACATACAGTGTTACGACTACCTCCCTACTACTGCGTGTTCAATCACATAGAGCTTATGTGGCACCTACTTTAAGTGGTAGTGTGGTAGAATTAATTAGGAACTATATGAATGACATTCCTACCGAGAGTTGGAAAAGTTCTGTTAGTCATGTTATAAATGAAGAGTAGACTTAAATAAGGGGCTAAGTGAAAAAAAACAAAACTTTCAGCAGACTAATAAACCGATTCATATAACCATTTATGAATAAAAATCTTTGTAATTTGATAAAACTGTTTATTTGCAAACTTACAACTCATAAAAAGTAAGAAAAACAGACAAAAATAAAAAATGTTTTCTATACAAATAAAAGGAAATGAAAAAAATAGAAAAGGGATAAGTACCACCAGCATTTTTATAGTAGGTAAGTGCCGTAAGTTTTTGGTAGAACTCTCGGTGCTCTGGTAAATGAATATAAGGATTCATATCGCGTAAATTTTGCTTTTCCCAATGACAATAAATTCATAAAAGTCTTCTTACAAACGTTTACAACACTTCCTGATCCGTCAGGTAAAGTATAATATACCATACTCTGCCTTCTGCTTTCCCTTGGATCAGTAAATTGACCATGACGTTTTCTCTTAACCCCTCCTAAATGGATATGGGACATACAAAATGATCCTTGTGCGTTTAGATCCAAAGAGTAGGAATTATTAAAAAGTTTCTTCTTTTCTTCACCTTCAATCTTTTTGCAACCCTCATTATAACATTTGCATACCCTCTAGAATGAAATATATAAAATGAGTAAAACATCTCTGTGCCTAAAATTGAAAATACCTCAAGTTCCGGTTGCTTTTTTGCTGGAACACTTTTTCCTTTACTAGAACATATTCTTTAACGGACACTTTAAGTTTTTGCTGCACCTTGGACTTTATTCCAGTCCCATATTTCTTTATTAGTACTATCATTGTTTTCGATGTTCATTCTATTGTTTAAACTACCCAAAAATGCACAGACAAAATGCTTCCGAGAGAACTAACACTGCAGAATGGATGATGCAAGAAAAAAGTTTCATTCATCTGCCAAATGAAATAGTACTGATGGCACTTTGCCCCTTTAATAGGAAACGACGTTTGGGATTTACACAGGTGCGCCATCTGCGTTGTCGATTACGAGATGAAAATATTCGATTGGAACTTGGCCCCTTCTAGGAGACATGATAGATGGCATTTAACACCTTTTCATATATATAAAAGAAATTTCCCGTTTATGGCACTTAGCACCTTATTTACGTCTACTCTTCAAATGTTGAAAACTCGTACCTTTCTGTAAAATCAATTGCGCCAATTATAATTAATTTAGATGAGGATAACGATAGCGACACTGAACTGAATATAGAATAGAATTGTAACATTTAAATAAATCACTTGTATATCTCCTACATTATGCAAAATTCAAATTTCTTAAGTTCGACCCTGTAGCACATTTGCATCTTTTACCAGATGATTTTCTACACAATGGGATTAAATCGGGTAGTTTAATGCAGTTAATAATAATACCATTTACTGTGAAAAATACTATACTCGAGGGTTAAACCATGATATAACAGCCAATCACGAGACGATTCATGATATTTATGAAAGAACTGTGTTATTGAGAACATTCAAGAGATATTGTTCGATATGATGGAACACTCTCGATGTGTCAATTCCATCTATAAATTGGACGATGACCGATTCATTCCAAAGCACTTTCGTCGTATAGGGAGATTGGAAAAAATGGAATTTATATTTGGAAACGGCCTTGGCAGACTTGCGAACTGTTTATTGAAATTTACTATAAACAACGAATTCGGGTTGTGCAAGATCTAGACTGGAACTAGTATAGTGAGGTGTTGATAAAAATATTTGAAATCGATATCTGAAAGTGTTTTGACTAGTTTAGTCTGAGAAGTTTCATTGACTGTTATCGAACGAATGTGATGAATTCTGAAAATATATTCTATACCTATTGGAGATTTTATGGCAACACAATATTCAGAGCCTATATTGAGGATTAACGAGAGCATAGCAGCGAGGCTATTTTTTTAATGGAAGTCATGAATTTCTAAAGAATCTCCGAAGTCGAGATATTATTGTAAAAAAGAATCAACAATTTGAAAGGGTTTTTGCTTGAAAACAGTATTTCTATGCTGGTGCGTGCTTGTGATATTTTTTATTTTACTTCTACAGAAGTTGTAATTTCATTTTTTTCCGATTCGGAGAAGGACAAAAAATAATAAAATAAAAATTATATCTAATAAACAGGTAGGTGAAAAATTTTCTTTCGATACTAGACCTCCACTCAAGTATTAAACACTTCATATGATTTTTGATTATAATTTGATACGTAAAATGGTACTTTAAAGCGAATCGCAGAACCTTTCCAGTTTACATATCAAATCTATATCTTTGAACTAAAAAATACATGAATTAGAGCTAGCAACAATAACTCGGAGATATTAAAGGGAACCATGCATAATATGAATCTTTTTTTATGTAGCCACTTTTGGTGGTCATCACCGATTTCGCAAAGATTTTCTGTTTATGATAGCTGGAACTGTATTCGGAACAATTACCTTTTAATGGCATTTGCCTTTTGAGACATCAAGATAATTTCAAAAGATAAGCAACTGAGGTTGCCTAATGAATTCATAGCAAATAAGCCGCAAACCATAAAGAATATTCGCAATGAAATTATATACTCCTAATTATTTATTTACTTCGGTTGATATGTAGCTAGGAAGTGTATCTTATCGAGATGATTATCGTTCATAAGATTATGTTGAATTGAATTGGTTGCGAACAAACAAATACTCCAAATTGTTCAGAACTATATGACATCATCATGATTTTTCTTCAGATCCAAAGAAAAAAGAAATAGGGCTCAACTTTTCGGTGTAGAATGAGGTCTGCCCTTAAAAACTTGTATAAAATCCATTTTATTTTTTATCCCTCTCAGATTACAAACCCCATAAAAATGCAAATATATGAATCATTACGCCACAAAAATGGTATTCGAACAGAATGCATTGTATTTGAGGAAATGTTTCTTGGCATTTTTTTTCCCGAATGGAATATGGAAAAACTGAAATGTTTATGAAAAAAGTAACATCAGAAAGTTTAGAAACACTCTCTGTTGATAGATAAAAGTATTTGATTTATAAATGTATGATTTAATCACAAAATAATACCAAGCACACGAAACTTTGATAAGATAGATAATTATATGAAAAATTCATACAATGGAGGAAAAAATGTAGTAGGTAATTTGTAATGGAATTCCACCCACCGATTTATAATATTGTTATAACTTTATTCCAATTAACATATTTGAATACAAAATAAACTCTCAAATCAATATGGGAGTATCAACCTTCAGTTATTTAGGCCAACTCAAATTCAGTAATATATAGTTTAAATATGAATTATATGAAATATAAATGACGAATAATCGAATTGCCAATAACAATGCACCTGAATATAAATGAAATAAAATCGTTAGTTAATATCAATTGTTAAACGTGAATCAATGTGAAAAAGATCACTTCAAATAGTAAAAAGTAATTATCATCATTTGAGTATTGTTAATTCCTTCAATATTTTATAATTAATATATTCCTAGATTTTTTAATAGAAGCAGGTGTCTCATTGTATTCTTCCAAAGCATTGTGATATATTCTCCTTTCATTTACTGAAGTGTGAAACTTTGAGATTGATAAAAAAATTCATTTGATTTCAATGTTTTATTTATGATTTCGTAGCATAATTTCGAACTTTCAATTTTGAAAATTCCTTCTGAAGGAAACGAGTTTTTTATTTAATATGATTCTCTCGATGGAATCCTATGAGGAAGTCGAAACGATACTTTCAGAGCCTCTTTATGTATAGTTGATATTCTGTTGGAATTATTCAAGTTGCAAATTCCCCAAATAGGTAACAAATAATTCATATGACCTAATTTGTCTGCATCAAAAGTGAGATTTGCAATATTTTCATTCAATTTGAACATCTCTTCTATTATTAGCTATTGTATAGCGAAACGCGTGTAGCTGATTTGTAAACCCATTGTCACTGAGAATCGAACAGGAAACTGTGATATTTTGACATCTTTTCTCGATAATCTAGGCATAAGAGCATGTTTTGCTTGAAAAAAACTATCTTTTGAACTCCTAATTGAAGCTATTGTGCTGTGAATCAATTGACATTTCGATGACGTTTATCTTCATGACTACCAAATCAAGCCATCGCGATCGGTAAAATCATATTATTATCACAAATTATTGTAATTGTTCTTCGAGTTGATGAAGTGAAAATTGTAGGTTTCGACGAAATTTTTGCAATTTTCATCCGTTTTTTCCCTCTATTTTTTCCAGGATGTTTGAATATTACTGCTTTTTATTTTCTACATGAACGCCGAGATAAAACATCTAGAGTAAGTATATTTGTGTCATCGAAATGTCAATTCATTCAGGACAGAATAACTCCAAATCGACTCTCTTCAATATACTTGATGCATCTAATGGAAAATTTGATGATTCACCCATACCCATATTTGATTGCAAACCACCCTCTATTTTTTTTTCAAACTGTGTGGAAGTATTCCATAAATCCATTCGATTCAATGTCGTATGCTTGGTATACAAATTGAGACAATAGGACTTCTATATAATTCAACGTCCGTCGCATCATCTAGACAGGAAAGTAGTTGTTTTTGATACACTCTTTTTTTGTGGATGTAACAAATGTCTATAAATGATAAAAACATATCAACAGACAGTGTTTGCTAATTTCTGATGTCGAATTAGGAGAAGAAAAAGGTAAAAATTAGTTGACAAGTATTCATACAAGAATATGTTGTTCTCTTGACATTTTTCATATCATTCGAACATATAAGCTATGGTATGGGTATGGGTATCAACAAACTGAATATTTTTTTTTTTTTTTAAAACTTATTCATCAACGAATGAACTGAATGTTATCGCTACAGAACATATAGCCGATTGAACCGACTTTTTCTTGTGTGAGCATTGAGCTAATGGGCCATTAAAAATCATTCAAGGCACTGCAGCGATTGCACCATAGTTTAAGAAATTATTAAACACCCATTATAAATCCTTACATATCTTAAAGAGTCCCTTCTTTAATGGTTTCATAAGAAAAGGTCGGTGCAATCGGCTGTTAATCGTTTTTTAGATATTCTGTTGATAATTTGAGATATTTGAGAGTGTATTATACAGTTATTTTCAGTAAAATCAAGATTGTGTCTTCTTTACTATTTGAATGGGGTTTTAGGTTATATCTTGTATAATTTCAATTTGTCCAAGTTAATTTGAACACAATCCATGGTGAAATACTTTCATTTCTGGATCTAAAAAAAAATCCAAATGAATGCCTTCAAAAAATTCTAGAAATAAGTTATTAAGTGAAAATGTTAAATTCGTTCACGAAGAACTATTTGTAATATATAGCAATATATGCAATGTGAAGCATCTGTTACATCAAACAAATAAACTGAAGACTTAGACAAGAGACACGTGAAGTTTATGAAAATTTATGGATTTAAAGAATCGTATTTTAAGACATGCAACTCTCATAATGTTCTGAATGGCTTGAGATAACAAAGTTTGCACCGAGCTTCCAAGCAATGTTTAATTCATGAAAAAAATTCAAATATCACAATCCATGGTCAAAAAATCAGCTGAAAGCTATTGTGCAAGAATAGTCTGTACCTTTCAGAATTAAATCACTGCCCGTTTGTGACCAACCCTGCGAGAGACACAGGTGTCAGTAAGTGGTCCAGATAAAACACAACATACCTGATGATACAGGAAGGGCCTCGTGAGGGCCAACCATCTCTCAAGGGCCATAACGAAAGCAACACATCCCGAACCGAGTCCGAAGGCCCTCACCAACACAAACCCAGCACAGGCCAAATGTTCAGGCAGGACGTGGAGTTTCATCAAGGTGATCAGAAGAAGCATCCCGATTTGCGCCGTCAGATCGTTGGATGCGAGACACCTCAGCATGAACAAATGCTTCTTGTTCCTCCTCTTCGCCGTCTTGTAGAGTATCCAGAGGGCCGCGATGTTCCCGCTGAGGCCCACGAGAAAGGCGATCGTCGTCAAAGTGGTGTAGTACCAGCTGCCCTCCATCGTTAACTTGGTTCTTCGGGCGAGACTGGATTAAAAATTGGCGAGCATTTTCCTATAGAGGTTTGCGATTGTCGAATCCAGCTTACCGCTGACGTTCCGGCATCCTGCCGATCAGGGTAGCCGAAGCACTTATTAATAACCGAGTTCGTTCCTCTCTGAGATCTGCTCTGATACTGAGTCACCGAATGCGAGCGACCAGGCGAGCCCTCTTCCACGAAATTATGGTGATCTGAAAAACAAAAGACGACCGTATCACTGGACTAACGGTGGCTATTGACAAAACGATAGACAAAGCACTTCGTTAATTGATATGTTCGATAACTAGTCGCGTTGCCATGCAGGATTGATTACGTTTTGACATTCGAAATTTTCTCAGGAATCAAAATTTTCAATCAAGATATGATACATTAGGTACGAAAGTGTAACCTCTTTTAGTAACACTATTTTATCCTAATATCAAACACGCAATCTTCCTACCAAGTTGGAATTTTCAAGAGAAGAAATGAACTATATTTCTCCTCCTGAAGTTGCCAACTTGGTTGGTGAAACCCACGTCGACTGCGACGGTTTCCAGATTTGCTCAAAAAGGTTCCAAAATTGGTTATAGTTGTGAATGTAATTCGTTTCGAATGTTTCCATTTTTTGTATCGTTTCGAACAATATAAACATTAACTCTATACGCGTTCTCTGAAAATGTCATTGAAATAAAGTGGCAATAATGAATGTCCTGTGAAAATAGAAAAATCCTAGCAGCCGATTGCACCGACTTTTTCTTATGATGTCCCTTTGTAAATGGTCTCATAATAAAAATTTGGTGCAATCGGCAGTTGGTCTTCTATAATGATGTTTGGAAAACGGAAATAGGCAGTTTCCGATACGTCAGCCAAGCTTGAGTATTTAGGAATGAATGTCTGTGCTTGACGAATGAATGTTTCAAAAGTTTTGTGGAGTTCAATGGTAGTAATGCACAAGAATGTCTCTTTTCAAAGAGAGCCAATCTAACACTGGCTAGTAACATAATTCGGGGGAGAGACCAACAAAGTCTTCTTCTAGATGGTCAAATCCACAGTCAGTCATCATCTTTCACAAAAAAAATCACATGAGAATATTCACATAAAATTAATTTTATATGTTTAGCGATTTGTTATCACCATTTACACTAATGAGTGCATCAAAATTTAGGGAAAACAGAGAATATTTAAAAAATAAACAGCCTGTCACTAGAAGTTCCATTCTTATTTCATTCAATCAGGACAGTTCGTCAATTCGGTACACTGAACTGTGAATAAGAGGCCACCATCACCACAATGGCATTGAAAAATGGCCAGTTAGAACTGCAGGAAACAGAAAAAATATATATTTGTGAGATTCTTGATCTAATTTTGCAGTATAGCCATTGTGAAAGTCACATTTTAACATATTAATGATGAGTTTTTCAATTTGAGAACTGTTTTCCATCTTACGAAAACCCACTGAATTTTTTAGAAGGATACATACATCAAAGAAGAGACATAATAGACATGAAAAATATTAGGTTGAGACAAAGGCTCACTAAGCTGAAAAATCGATAAATAAAAAGACAATAATTTATCACCACAGTAATGCAAGAAGAAAACGAATTTTTTCTTTAATTTTATATGTTAAATTATTGAATTAGATCAATATAGTTACGAAATTTTGTTGGATATTTAATATTGAGGTCGAAAGAATAAATGGTTTCTTCTCCGTACTCATTGACGTATTCCCTAATTCTAGCGAAAATAAAAATACTTTGTTGGGACAATTGAAGGAGTGTCTTGAAAACAAATCATAGAAAGAGTGACTTTTTTCCCGTTTCGGTGTACGGATTAAATTTTCATCTATGAAATATCCCTATAATCACAAAATTTTCGTTGTATGCATAGTACTTCTTTCTTGGAGTGGCATTTTTCTTGGAATGGTTTGGAGCGGAAAATATGGCAAAAGTCTCTCATAACTATACTTTGTATATACAGGGGTCACCATTCGAAACGAAACAGACAAAATATCAGATTTATATTTGATTAATACTTTATCTCCTGTTAGCACCATGCTCTCTAAATTTTTTTTTTGTATATTCCTGGGAATATAGAATAATAATAGTCTCTATCCAACTTTGACTCTTAATCTGAATACATTTTCATCCGGATAACATTAACGGTCGAGGCTTATCAAAACTCTTTCGATTAAGCCATCATAGTTGATATGACTACAATTTTTATCGTCAAAACGGTGGTACGGAAATCTCAATTCGTAATAATTGCCCATTCGCAGATTGGAGATAAACTCAAATGCACACTGAATTGATAAATGAAATCGCAGGTAATTCCTCGAACTTCGAGACACACGTCGAATTATAATGGCGATATTGCATACTCATTAGTCATTTATTAATAAAAGTAAATTAGGGATGCGCCTTATACAAGTAGGTTGGTGAGTCTACAGCAGTTGTTTTCTTATTTTTTTGTCCTCAGATAATTTTACAATTTTTCTTTTTTATGAAATCCGATATCAGAGAATATTCGCCGACATGAATGTGTATTCGAAAAATCTGTCAAAAATTTCGTTGTAAAATAAGGCCCCGTTAATTAATTGCTCGCACAAGTTTTGACTTCTGAGGGTTGACGTTCGTCAGCTGGTTAACGGAAAAAACTCTAATCTCATTGAATTAGGTGCAAGAAAAAACAAGCATAGATTCTCTCTTCAAGAAAGCTGATCAACAGTGTCCAGAGTCATCTTCTCTGAAGACACAATACCAACTAAGTCTTCCATAAATGATCAAGAAACTAATATTTTAACGATGAATTTCAATACATTTCACGTTTCAAGTAGGAGTTGCAAATAGACACACTTCAGCTCCCAACAAATGAACGCGTTTGGCATAGCAATAATATTTCACATATTCTCAGTTGTGTCAAGAGGGATTTTCACTAATAGACAATGTTTGGATTAGGTACTCACTGAAATTTTTCGACATTTTAAATGATAAAAATGGACGCAATTATTGTCGAGAATGCGAGAGATGCTGTACGGAAAATGTCTGATGGAATGGTAAAGTTTCATTCCAGAAACCTGAGTGAGGCTTTAGTTGAAAGAAAATTGGGGTTTTCAGGAAGAAAGTGTGTACCGAGGTATATATTCCTTGTAAATTTGGTACTGAGATAGTGTGTGATAGCTATGATATTGAGTCAGGCGGGTAACTTGGTTTGTAAAACTACGTTGGTGTGTACACGTTAGCAGTGTTCTAAACACTTCGTAAAATCCGATGAGTTGAATGACGTCAAGAAAAAAATACAGAGGGGTTGGAAAGTTTCAGAAGAAGATTACTACTCTGAATAATTCATACAGGAAATCTGTGAATTCATCAATAATGTTGGTAAAACATTTAAGAGGAATATCAACTTTCTTCCACAAATAGGTAAATATGATTAATTATTTCTTTACCACATTTTCAGAGAACAAGAAGAGGATTTTTATATCTGGACAGTGACACCCGGAATCTGATACGACCTTAAAGCGTGGGGAAGATGAATGAGAAGACAGCATGCCATTGTCATTGAAGGTTAGTTCAGCGTTGTCGACCACCCTAGCTATAGGGTGGTTTTACTGCTGATGTTGATGGTTGTAGGGATCATCATCAAATCATCAAACTCAGAATTCGAAGAGAGGTTAAATTATATTGTTACGTCCTAGCGCCGGCCCTGACCATATCGTAAACGCACGGCGAAAGGATCGCGCCGTAGCGTCGTCATTTCCAAGAACCCGTGGATTCGCCGGGAGAATTCGAGACACGTCATCGGAGCTTCTCTGGAGAATTCTCGATGGTTACGCAGGCATATATAAGCATCGTGATGTCGCGGCAGAGGGAGAGTTAGTGAGAGTCAGTTAGTCAAAGAGTTGGCTATTCGGAAGTTTTTATTTAGAGCTAAGTGGCGAGTTATTGAGATCTAAGTGGCTTTGTGCGGAAAGAGAATTGTTAGTACAGAGAGTTTTAGTAGCGAGCGAGCATTGGAAAGTTATCGGAGCGATTTAAGTGATTGTGTTGTATTGTATTGCGATAGAGAGTTATAATAAAAGTAGTTTAGTGTTGTTTGGTGTTTTAATTGACGAACCCAGAGGAATATCGTAACAGTGGTGTCGGAAGTGGAATTTTTGCTGGTAAATAAAAACAATTTATGGTTAATACGAGAAGTACATCTTACGATACGATGGAGGATGTGTTGAAATTTATGCAAAACCAATTTGCGGATTGGGAAAGACGACGACAGGAAGATGAAAAGCGACGGCTGGAGGAAAAGAAAGAACGAGAAGAAGGACTCCAGAAAATTCTCGAAGATCAGAGAAAAGAGCGAGAAGCTGAAAAGAAAGAACGAGAAGCTGAAAAGAAAGAACGAGAAGAAGGACTCCAGAAAATTCTCGAAGACCAGAGAAAAGAGCGAGAAGCAGAAAAGAAAGAACGAGAAGCTGAAAAGAAAGAACGAGAAGAAGGACTCCAGAAAATTCTAGAACAACAGAGAAAGGAACGAGAAGACCTCCAGAAAATTCTAGAACAACAAAAGAATGAATTAGAGCAAATAGAAAAACAACAAAAAGAAGACTTCCAGAGAGTTCTAGAAAATCAGGAAAAGTTCTTCGAACATGTTTCACATGAAACCAAAGTTCAAATGGAAGAATTGAAAGAAAACCTAAAGGTAGAACTGAAGGAAGATGTCAATAAGAAAGTGGATGTAGTACGAGAGGAGATGAGAAATGAGATGAGAAATGAAATGAGAGGTCTAGAAAAACAGATAGCTCTTCTCAAGAACCGAGATCGCCGAGACAGTGTTGCCACGTCAGGAATTTCCATGAAACCACCGACTTTTGATGGTCAGTCGTCTTGGTCCATGTACCGTCGACAATTTGAGGCTGCGGCAGAAACTAATGGATGGGGCGACGAGGAAAAAGCTACGGCACTAATAGTAGCTTTGAGAGGGCCAGCTTTGGGTATATTACAAACGATACCCATAGAACAGCAGAAGCAATATGACGACCTGATTTCTGCACTAGAGTTGAGGTATGGCGATCAACACCGAGAACAGCTGTACCGGGCCCAAATGAAGACTCGCACACAAAAATCTGGCGAGAGTCTGCAAGAATTTGAGGCAGATGTTCGACGCCTAATCCAGCTGGCGTACCCAGATGCACCCGGAGATTTCAAGGAGCAGTTGGCTGTGCAGATATTTATTGACGGACTTAGAGACACAGAAATTCAAAGAACTTTGCGACTTACAAGTTTCAAAAGGAGTAGCGATGCCTTGGTACGTTCGCTAGAAGTGGAGGCGGCCTTCAACACCTCGAGGCCGAAAGTGCGAGCGGTAACAATTGACGATCCCGAACACAGATCTGGCGCTACGAGTGGTTCATTTGAGAAATTTCTGGAGGAGATCAAATCGTTGATAACTGAAATGAGAACCCAGAAGAAGAGAACGTGCTACCGATGTGGAAAACTGGGACATTTTATAAAGGACTGTTGGGTGAAAATGTCGCAGAGGATCTGCTATAGCTGTAGGAGGCCGGGGCATTTTATAAAAGACTGCTGACAGAGAATGACACAGAATAAATGTTATAGATGTGGAAGATCAGGGCATTTCATGAAAGATTGTAAGGTGAGAATGCCACCAAAATCCAAGGCGCCTGTCAGGACGCCGACAAGTTTGCAATCACCTGCGAGGTCAAGGTCACCGAGGGTCATCTGTGTTAACAGGCTAAAAAGAACATCTGAGAGCCTCACCATTCCAGGGAAATTGAATAAAATGGATGTAATATGCACCATAGACACCGGTGCTGCAGTTTCCTTCGGCCTGGAAACGTAAAGCCTATTTCATCCAACGTCGTGATTCGGACAGTCACTGGTGAAAACGCACCTATTCGAGGAGAGGCTGAAATTACGTTGATTCTTGGGCGACTCACTATTACAGGTACAGTTTACGTCGCAGATATAGAAGATGAAGTCATACTCGGGATGGACCTGATCAGTGACCATGGAATTTCATTCGACAATGAGCAAAAGATCGTAAGGTTCGGAGATGAAGAATTTGTCCTTACAACTCCAACAGAAAGGACGAAACATGCCAAACTGCGATTATTGAAAACTGCGAGAACCCCTGCACTGTCGGAGGAAGTAGCTCGTGTCACAGAGAATGTTCAGCCATCGGATTCCGGACAAGTCCAGGTGAAGACAGAAAAAGCCGTCCTTGTGAGAGCCGCCAGGTGTCGCGTTGGAGGTACAAGTGACATCTCCGAGAGGAAAACAACTGGAAGGGCTGACTTGGTCAAACAAGAAGTCAATAGTGACCAAGTGTACTTGATTCAACAACCATCAAGAAGAGTCCCATTCCCTAAGCGACAAGAGATGCTAGAGCGAATTGACAGGAGGAAGGCGCGGCACGGTCGGAAGGCAGATACTGGTGGATTTCAAGAAGAAGATCGAGTGTGGCTGTATAACTCCCGTCTTAGGATGAATGATGTGGTGTACAATGTTCAACGTAAGCCTAGAGCAAAAAGGAAAGTCGTACACCTAAAGAGACTGAACGAGATGTTATTTGATCGGGACGATCAAAATTGAGACGGGGATAATGTTACGTCCTAGCGCCGGCCCTGACCATATCGTAAACGCACGGCGAAAGGATCGCGCCGTAGCGTCGTCATTTCCAAGAACCCGTGGATTCGCCGGGAGAATTCGAGACACGTCATCGGAGCTTCTCTGGAGAATTCTCGATGGTTACGCAGGCATATATAAGCATCGTGATGTCGCGGCAGAGGGAGAGTTAGTGAGAGTCAGTTAGTCAAAGAGTTGGCTATTCGGAAGTTTTTATTTAGAGCTAAGTGGCGAGTTATTGAGATCTAAGTGGCTTTGTGCGGAAAGAGAATTGTTAGTACAGAGAGTTTTAGTAGCGAGCGAGCATTGGAAAGTTATCGGAGCGATTTAAGTGATTGTGTTGTATTGTATTGCGATAGAGAGTTGTAATAAAAGTAGTTTAGTGTTGTTTGGTGTTTTAATTGACGAACCCAGAGGAATATCGTAACAATATTAATTTCTACAGAAATATGGGTGGGAAATGGACTAGAAATCTGAGGTCTCTGCAGAGCCAGGAGTTCTTGAAATGCGGGAAAGAGCAAGTTGATTGAAAAGAATTCCTGTATAAAACATTTACAAAAGAGGTGACATCTCCTCACGTTGCCAATGCGCTGTTTTCCATTTTCAAAAACAGTGAAATGACTGACAATTGAGACAAATATTATGCAGAATGGAGTTACAAGTGGTACAGGACAATTCCTCTGTTTAGGATGCGTAACAAAGTAACAATGTACTTTAAAAATTTCTGAAAATTTTCGGTAGGTATCATAACTGAAATAAGCTGTTGTCACGAATAGAGGTTTTCAATTATGTAGAGTTTGAGAACGATAAGTGGTGCATAGTGACTATTTGGAATTTCCATTAGATATCAAGTTTATATTCGTCGTAGATCCTGGGTAGTGGATTTCCCGTTTCCTCATTATGAATTTTCGTTTGGGAGTTGTGAATTTAGAGCAGTTTTTTTGACGTCGACCTATTTCCGATACCAACGCCAATCACCAACGCCGGTGAGACCAGAGGTAGGGATCTTTTACAAGCCCAACATCCATGGACTTTGGACCGCTGGCTTTACGTCCCCTCTGATGGATGGCATATCCTCAATATATCTTGTGCTCATTGATATATTGCCCGCGAGCTATGATATTTTGCTGCAGTTGTATAGGCTTTCGACGCGGTCTCTCCCTGCATGAGGTCACCAATCCGCGCTCGGCGCTGCTTAACTTCAGATATCGAATGACTGTCAGTCAACCTAAAGGGATGGGTCGTGCCCCATTTGGAGTAGTTTCTTCGAAAATAAATGTATCTGAAGAATACAAATATCACACTTGTTATCCATCAATTTTCATGAAATCATCTTGAAGTAATCCATTATATTTCTACCTATTACACAGCAAACATGTGTACTGGTTTCGCAAACTTCTCCCATGCGAGAATCTCACAGAAGAAATTGTTTCAATCACTGATTACTCCAGCTGTGATCATGACCCACAGTTAGTCCAATTTCAGTTTATCACACACCGACTTATTGTTATGTTTGCCCCGATACGTAAGTGAAATATAACAAATACCAAAATTGATTATTTTGACAGTTTTTATGAATTCGGAGAATGAATTAGAAATTATGTACTGAAAAATACATATAGTTTTCAGGAGCAAGAATTCAAATCTTATTACATATTTTAGAAGAGGCTTGGAAAAGGAGTCAAACTGGCTTCCGAAAGTTCGCCAAGGGGAAGTTATGCATTTTATTTTATTTCATTTTCATTCTATCGCCAAATTTTCAAAAAATACGATACGTAACTGACAAAATAGTCAGTCAATTCTGTTTTTTTAGAATGTTGTAGTTACGTATCGGAGCAAATACAGCAATTTGTCCTGAGAACAAATATAACAAAAATTCGAAGATTTCTCTTTCATTTCCAGGAAGAGAAACCTCACAAGATGGATTTCTCGAAGAAGAATGAATACAAGTAACAAGATCTCCTGGATACAAACCATAAAAAACGAAATCAAAGGGTGTCAGATCAGGTAATCTCGTAGGCCACAGAAAAATTCTGTATCGGCCAATAGATTAATCGGTCCTCAATGGCATATTGGTGATCTCTAATCCATTTAGTAAAAGGTACTGTACATTCAACCTCACTTCCAAACCATGTTGCAAATCGCACCCTTAGGTGTAGTTATTCCTGTACTTCTGTCAACTTGTTTGAAGCTTTTTGAGAGCTATTTTCAGATTGTAATATGTCCTGTGTTCGTTTGATTTCCTTGAGATCTACTGTTCACTGGGGATCGCAACATCTTCGATCTGAAAATTTTAACGTTTCGTTACCATATGAATCAGAGTTTCTCGGTTTTTCGGTGGATGTTTTTAAACGTTGCTCGACACGGATATCGATTCTTCCGAAGAGAACGTAAATTATTTCTGCAGGTTTGCCATCCTCCATAGCTCCATCGTACACTAAATGCATATCAATCAGTTCTTCAAATAAATAATTAGTATGATTTGATTTGAAATGTTTTGCATACTATGCCCCTATGGAACCAGTATTGTGAAGAATTAGGGTTCGAATGGAGTTGGCTACCCTTACTGTAGAAATAAAACATGTTTCCGTTAAAAAAAGGTGTTTCATGTATTGAGAAGATTCCCGGAAGATTTCATGAAAGAATTCAACAGTTCAAAAGTTCTGGAAAGAAATTGAATTCTTAAATTTCGAAATCCAACATAATAAAAATGAATGCGTGAGATGAGACTCATAATCATTCGTAGAAATACTCAAATAAACATGGTATACAGAATTCGATGAAGAAATACAAGAGGCATATTCCTCTGACGAAAAAATACATAATGAAGTAACTTCATGAGCCGATTTGGATATAGAGGGCATTTTAGCACGATTTCTAGAAGTTATTGATTCTCTCAGTGGAAAGTCACACGTGGGTTTTTGGCTTCAAAGAGCATGTTACTGCGATCCAATTAAGTTCGATGTTTCCAACCACTGGGGTCTCGGAATGTATTGAATATTATTTTTCCCTAATGTTCTACGCCATAAACTGAATTTTCGTTATTTCTTGTCTGGGATACAAATATAAAGAGCTCTGACAAAAATTCAAATGGTTACCAGAAGTACCGATTAGAAATAAAACATTCATACAAGTAAGTTATATACAAGCAGGCGCAAATACAAAGTGGGGGAGTGGGGGTTGCATGCACTGCATCAAGAAATCACCCCTAGCTTCCCCTAGGGAAAAGAGGAGGTTATTCGATAATATATTCCCTGTGCTCACCCAGAGATGTAATACGCAACGAATATAAGGAATATATGAAATCCCTTGCCGTGATTGCACGAGAACATACATAGGACAGACGAGTACCGAACAGGTCTTTGGAACGGGAACTTACAGTACGTAATTTCGATATGACCACGATCCTCTTCAAAAATACCGCCATCTATCGAATAACCAAAGACTCAGCAAAATCCTAACACTCCAATTCTTGGAGCTTCAGAAGTCTGACTAGGTTTGAACGATTCTTGTTCGCGACGAGTCCATTGTTGCAGTTTTGTTGTACAATGTACCCTTCAAGAAAAAAACAGTATGCTATGTATTGTGTTCATAGATATTTTTTGCAGAATGTCACTGATGAGACCAATTGCTGGTTGAAACAATTGCCCGGTATTGGATTGGAGTTTTACCAAAATATGAATGCATTGAACATATTATTCAAAAATGACAACGACTCATAAAACCATCCATCAAGTTAGTCAGTTATGACACAGCAATCGAAAACTGAAATTAGTTATGAAAGAACTAGTGAAGTTGCATCTGGATATCGCAAGGAAAAATATTCGCTACGCAAATTTGTGCGGACGTGAGTGCTATTTAGAAATTCAAAAACATTATCGCTTATTGATGTTTTGAAATTCGAAGCGAATTGTTTTGTTTACGTTTACCACGTAAAGCGATTTATCGGAAAGGCATCGATGTAAGTCGCAATTGACTGCAGTTTCGACAAATTACGTCAAAATCGCAGGGAGATATTCGAAACAATCAAGAACTTTGTAAAAAAAATTATTCGGGTTTTGGGTGAAATGAGTACAAGTACCGATATGAAGTGGATTTCACTTTTTGCTGAACACACTTACAAGTGCGCCCAGAATGCAGAGCCTTGTGCGGGAAAGGGTCGGCTAATCATTTTGGGTGCCGCAAAGCTCTGGGAACTCACCGATTTTCACGGTAGCGCATTGGCTTTTTCAACTGTGGGGAAACACAGAAAAACACACGGTGCTACCGGATAGGTTGGTGTATTCAATCCAGAAATCCTTCCCACCAGGATTAGTATGTAGGCAACTAACAATCATTGCCTTTTTCACCGAGCCGGTCAGAAAAATTATGCCCTGACCGCGGTTCGAACCAGCAGTGAAACAGCCAAATTGAATACGAGGGCCTCGCCACACCAACCGGTTGAGGCTGAATTCAGACAGATCCGAAATATGATTGGTTTGAATTCAAATTTAGACCAATCAGAAAGTTGTCGGATCGTCGTACGATCGGATTTCGGATCTGTCTGAACCCAGCCTTATTCGATATTATAAATATAAATGAGATATTTGGGGTTCCGCAGGGATATCTGCCTGACCCTATACTCTTTAACAATAATTCAATTGCATCCTGAGAAAATAAAAAAAGAAGTGTTTTATTGAAAAACAGTGCACGGTTGGAGGCTGTTGTAATGCAAATCATACAAAATAGGTTGGGTTTTTCATAAACGAACTATAGTACTCCTATGAGCGGCAATCCAAAGAATCCAAAGGAATCGAATCTCGTTGGAGATCTTTTGGTTAAGGATAAACAAGGTCTCACCTTTTGACGTATTATTCCTAAGTCGAGCAAGGGTGAATAAATAATTTATGTCTAAGATCCTCTTACCCATCCAAAATGTTAGCCGCAGTAAATATTGATAGCCTTAGATACGTGATACGTTATCCCAATAATGGAACTATACGAGAATTTCGAATTTCTATTTGTACCGCCAACTATAATGGTATTTGGCATGCACTATAGGCTATATAGCCAACGCATGAGCGGCGGTAACTTACCAATATGACTAAGACAGGGTACCTATGTCAGTGTAGACATATTTCTGTAACAATCTGAATCTTATTTCATTTCTGAATATTTTAGTTGCCAGGATAGTGACAGTATAGGTATAAAGGTACGAATTATTGCACCGAATATACATACATAAAAAAGGTGCTAATAAATTCAATCGTAATCCGGAATACTAGATATTTCAAATTACTGGTGTAATTGGCCAACATTTGAGGAAAATCCGTGATAACTTTATCAAACAACACTTTTAACGTGTGATGTTCTCTAGACAGTTTACAAAACAGGTACACGTGTTTTACTATACAGTAGCTTCTTCAGGCGTGTTATAGTACTATTCAGCTCTTCTTTATCCATACAATGAAGTGTTTTAAAATCACATGATTTATTTCATTATTCGCTTCATTTTTTATTTTGATAGTTACAAACGTCCATTTGTTACTAACACTCTTTTTGATACTATAATACGATAATGTGCCTACAACTACCAAGGACACACTGCCTCGACATTAAACTCCTTCATCATCATCAAATCAAATACAGTGTCACTCAGATTCATAACTCTCAGTGCATAAGTTTTTGACTTTTTCTTTTTGTTCCATACTTGAATTACTATGGCAGTGCCCAAAAAAATTTAACAAACGATTTTCATTGATTCTGTAGGTACTAATATTTTCAACGTTCATTAGAACTTTTTTGATCATACGTTGGTCTTTTTTTTCAACACCTTTTTCTTCATCAATGAGGTATAATTGACTATGACTGTTATTACTTGTTGATATCAACATATATGTAGTATGCAGTAATGATATTTAAATTCCATGGTGAATGCAGCATTGCAAGAGAAAACGTTCAGGTGACTCCACTTTGATGGTGGGAATAATAACAATAATACTTGAACCTGAACTTCAACTTGAAAGAATTCAATTGGAAGCTTCTTTACCGTATATGATTTAATAGATGAATATGAACGATAAAAGAATCATTCTCAAGATGTGAGATCTTTAATTTATTTAAAAATTAGCCAGTTTCGAAGATGGAATGTTTCATTCATTGAATACAATATGTGTTACATCATGCTTTCATTGGTTATCCGAGAAAGAAGTGAAGATAGCGAATACTGATCCATTTAAAAGTTTTAGATGTTATTGCATTGCTTGATATTTGACATTATACGAGGAACTGAGTCAAAGCGACTTCTATGAAAGCAGGGTTGGGCTGATTAAAATCAAGTGATTGAAATCAAGAATAGAATCATGATTTGAATCGCTCGATTTTTAAAATTGAAATCATGATTTGAATCAATTTTTGTTTTTTTTTCAGAACCAGATAACAACACAATATAAAAGTTTTCTCGAAGGTCAGAAGGAGTATCTGCTTTTAGCAAAAACAACAAAAAAAATACATAATTCCAAATTCTTAAACTAAAAGTAATATCTAAATTTTATTACTGTATATTTTCAGTCTATTCATTTTCTTTATACAATTTAAACGAAAACACGAGTTTTCCTCCTTTTTCTATGCCTAATCTGATTCTAATATCCGAGTGTCCAACTAGCGAAATGCGTGGAATTGTTGGGCAACGTCAATTTATAGGTTGAGAAGGAAAACAAGCCTCGACAGGAATATTCTTCCAGAAAGCACAACAAACGCGTTCGTGTTCGTGCCGCACTCGGCACTGTATAGCGAGTGTATAGGTCAGAAGGAAAACAAATCGCGACAAGAATTTTCTTGCAAGAAGCGCGACAAATGCGTTGTCACAAGTTTTTGACCCGCAAATTGTATTAAAATTTTTAGACGTATACATCAAAATAATCAACAATAATTCCAAAGAATCAAAATGTTCAAATTTTATATTCAAATTTGAAAAATCAAAAAAATCAAATAAATCGAAATTTTTTTTTAAATCAATGATTTTAGATTTTTTTAATAAAAATCAGATTTTGCCCCACCCTGTATAAAAGTAAGTATGTTTTTTCAAATTGTTCTAAAACAATTGTTCGTTTTCGTTAACCAGCTGACGAACGTCAACCCTCAGAAGTCGAAACTTGTGCGAGCAATTGATCAACGAGACCCTACCTCTTAACGTGCGATACCCAGAACGGTAGCCCGGCAGGTAATTGAACCTGGTCTCCCGCTTGAATGGCGAATGTGCTAACCTCTACACTACCGAGAACCAAATGGCATTATACTTCCATTTTCGGATTCCCACGTACTTAAAAAAATATAGATTTGTATGGGTTACACCGAGTGATTCAGAAGTTATGCCCAAAAAAATGTCGAAGAGCAGACCTATTCAACAGTCCCCAAAAACTCAATTGGCAAAATAATTTCATTATAATGAAGTTTCAGAAGTGAAGTTTTTCATTGTGGAAAAGCAGTTTATGAAAATATGGGATTATATGATCGAATACTAAATGAATTAATTCAATACAAAAATATTCTGAAATGAAAATCCTCACTGGTAATATACATGTGGTGCTGGTAGCCTGAAAATATATAAATGTGTCTCTGACTCATATCACCCAGGAGGTTTAATTGAAGTTTTGATATAATTACTGTCACTTGGTATACACCCATCTATCACTATATTTTTGGAAAGTGTTTTTCAAAGGTGAGTTTATTGATGGAATGTAATAGAGTGTTCCGATTGAAAAAATCAGGAATTGCATGTTCTCCAGTTATAATTCAGCTAGTATCAGAGCAGAGGCTCTCATTCAAATTAATATTCTAGAACGAAAGAACTAAAAAACACTGCCATAAATACTACCGCCATGAACACACTACTCCAGTCATTTCGCTATCTCTACAAGCATCTCTGTCTTTGCTGTGGTTCACCGATGATCCCTAGTTGAAGGATAGGACTGGCTCCGGTCGGGTATTACACATTACTTTTGGCATAACTTCTGAATTGCTCGGAAAGTACCCAAAAAAACATATATTGTTGAAGGTCTTTTCAAGGGGAATCCGAATATGGAAAGTAATATATGTTGTTCAGTAAATGAAATAACTTTCATACGACGGCCATTCATTCAGTAGACTGTGAATTGGTGAATAATCAGAAATGATTGTATTTAAAATTTTTCAAAATTAAACATTTTTGGATAACTCCACTTCTTCACCTCGAAGTTCTAATAAAACTTTTATGTGACCCACACTGTATATTTGAAAGTGACATTCAAATTCATCTTATATCAGTGAATCTCTAATTACCTGAGTAGACAACGTCTTCGATCATGAGCCTTGGCCATACGACTGTCGGCACAGAAATTCTAATTTATATTCTGATCGCCCACAAATTACATGCCAACAATTTATGCAAAATATAAGAACCGTCTGAAAACAATCTTATTGTTAACTGTTTTTCATTTGGACGTTATTGTTGGGAGGAATTTACGTTTCCTGTTAAACCCATCGACTAACTTGGGGGACTTTTTTCATAAATGGTTTCGGAAAATTATTCCTTAAGCAGACCAAGAAAGCTGAGCACGAATCAGGAATTGGGATTGGCCTCCGCAATGGATTAATTCAAGTTTCATTTGAATAATTTCCTTGGGTGGATTGGAACGATTAAGGGATTGTATAAAACACTGGGAGTGAGTGCCTGATACAAGTGACGGATCATAGTTGAAACCAAGCACCAACAAGCATGGAACATATTGACATTTTCCAGAATAATATGCCATTATCAAGCGTCTTCAATAAATAAACAAACTCATCCGTATTTTTCACCACATATATTCTTTTCAAACCTAATTGAGTTGAAATCACTACCTAAGGCACCAAAGTACCTAGATAAAAGGCACCAAAATACCGAATAAATGTGAATTGAGTAACAAGACGATTAACAATTACCAATAGAGGACTTCGGTCCAAGTTGCCAACCTGAAATATTCGTGAAAATGTATACCAACAGGAAAATTAAATTTTGTAGTAAATTGTGTTGGAATGGGTTAGTTTGAATCATCAATAACTCAAACATATCCATTTTTTCTGAAGCTGATATCTGATTCGCTAAAAGCACGTGGGTTTTGACATAGTACTCCTGGTTGGATCATGCTCTCGCAGATTCTGTTTGGGTTGTTTTGTTACTGTATTGTTGGGTATAGTGTGATTTTCGACCAATCAGATATCAGCTTCAGGAAAAATGGATATTATTCTGGAAATACTGGTTTCTCACCAAGCGAGTAGAGATTTTGAGTGTGTTGATAAAAATTAACCCATTCAAACAAAATCTACTGCAAAATTTTATTTCCTCGATGGTAGACATTTTCACGAATATTTCAGGTTAGGTTAGGTTAGGTTAGGTTAGGAATATTTCAGGTTAGCAAACGTGGACCGAAGTCCTCCACTGAGTTTGTTGTACGATAGATATTCACTCAAACGCTTTACAAAATCACAGCACGTGTTTCGTTACACGAGTAGCTTCTTCAAGCAGGAATATTAAATCGTTTTAAATGCTATTCCATTCATACAATGAATCAATGGTCTGTCCATTCAACTATGATTAGTATAACTCTGACAGAATACACCAGTATTGACAAACCTTCAGATAATAAAAGGACAGTGGCATAATCGAAAAAAAAAGACATTTTTCAATTCAGCTCAGCACGTATCTTTGTACTCAGCATTGGGATTTGAAAGGCGTTTCTTATGTTCGGCGGCAGTCACAGAATCATGGAACATTTTTTTACAGTATTTCTTAGAGAGGGGAAATACTTAAACAAATCGTAATATGCAATAAAATTCACATGCTGCGTGGCACTCGAGTAGCTTCCAAACAGTATACCTACCCCATATACTTCCGTCAATCTCACGATGAAAGCATTTCAGGATGTAAAGGGGATACTGTGAAATGGTGATACTTATTTCATTTGTGTAAAAGAGCCTGTAAAAAATTGACCATCAAAATCATTTTTTATCTCAATGAATGCAAATTCTGGTTTTTACATGGAGCTTCACGCAACCCTTCAATCTAGGCGGAGGAGTATCCATCTGGGGTCAAAATGAGTTAACTACGCCTACTGACGAATGAAGTTGTTTACTATCGCATGGCCACATTGATATAGCTTCATCTATACGATAACATGAGACATAAGAGCCATCTTGCATTATCAGAAATTCATTGTCGAATGAGAAAATCAATTTTAATCAACTATAGGTACTTGTTATGTTCACATACATAAACAGTTTAAATGGCTGTTAACATTTTTTCAATAAACTAATACAAGTTTCTACTCGTTGACACTTATTCAATTATTAAAACGAATATATATTCTCATCATTTAGCTCTCCTGTGAAAGTGGAGTTTTGGACTTATACCCTTCCCCCCCCCCTCCCCCCAGTGTATCTTGAGTATTATTCGGATGATCGGAATAATAGTCAAGATTAGTGAGCCTCTGAAGAAGCTAGCCACTCGCGCTAGCGAAACGTCAGGAAGAAATTCCAAAGAACGACGGCCTTCAAACCCGAAGAAAAGTAGTAATAGTAAAAACCTCTGCCGCGAAAGCCTTAACTTTTTTATCGTTTTCATATTGGTGCAACTTCTGAGCAATTCCAAAAAAATAAATTATTCCTTTGAATATATTTGACAGTGTTTTTGTTGAGAAGTACTATTTCAAAACTCCATTTCAGAAGCTAACTCTTTCGAAATCTGTTTGAAAAATCTGAATCTGAAAAAGTTCTTGAAAACTATAATTAAAAAAATTAAATTATGAAATCAATGATGTGAATCAACTAGGTGAAAAAAGTGAAGAAAGTAGGTTGGATCGAGTGGAGAGACAGAAGAAATTGGAACAATGGTTCAATTTATATATCCTGCCAAGGCAATCCGAAAAAAACTTTGTACACCATTTTATTCTCGTGAAATTTCGCATTTTGAAAACATAGCTGAACCACTAAATGAATTTCAATCCATAGTATTTTTATATGTAG
The DNA here is from genome assembly GCA_032362365.1 of Zygogramma bicolorata. Classification (NCBI taxonomy): domain Eukaryota; kingdom Metazoa; phylum Arthropoda; class Insecta; order Coleoptera; family Chrysomelidae; genus Zygogramma; species Zygogramma bicolorata. The sequence goes on along the minus strand of JAVJAQ010005583.1, from coordinate 2,404,402 downwards.
AGGGATTTCGAAAGGAGTAAGAGAAAGGGTAGGTTCAAAGTTGAATTTAAAACAAAGTCTTTGAGTTGGGAGTCAGGTTAATATCAATTTCTTTCCATTGAATATAAGATTAAATTAGTCCTGGACATGAGTAAATGGGGGATTATCAGATTGAGGATATGTAACTGGCGACTCCGCCATTTTCACTACGAACTGGATAAGCGAAATGACAATCACAATTTTGTCAACATCAATTGATGAAATAACAAGGTGACTAATTTTCTATTCAAAATTGATCGGTCTAACCTTATCGTATCAGCCAAATAAGCACACTGATTGAGTTATCATTGTGTTTATTCCACTAAAGTAATCGCTACTGTGTGCATCAAAATACAGATTGACAAATAAACGATATTAGCATGTAATAACAGATTCACAAATATTTCTCTTATCAATTTCGTTGATAGCTTCTTCAATTAGGTACCTGAAAAGTTCTCATTTTATCAAAGTAATATGTTTTGTCAACACATATTGAGATATAGGTACGCCCTGTCAATAGAAATTTTTGTTCGTGAGATATATATATATTTATATATATATATATATATATATATATATATATATATATATAGTGAGAGAATATACTTTATTGTATATACATATATACAACCTCGTTCAGAAAAAAAAATAATGATTTGAAACTAGAGAATAAAACGCACCTCCACCATTTAGTATTTCTTAGTACAAAGTTCATACCTGGCACTATGAAAGAAAAATTACTGGAAGTGCGTTTTGAATTTTTTATTTCTATTTCTTTTCAGATCAATGAAAGTATCTTATCTTATATTGCTCATAGAATTCATACACATCAAAATTATGAAAATTATTCGAATTTTTTGAAAAATGATGAAAATGGAAAAGTGTAAGTAAAGAGTTGAGGTTTGGTGGAGAGGTAAGGCAGAGAAGTAGGCACGTGACAACTACATGGGCCAAATTTTGGTTCATTTTTCATTCAAATACAAACTGTGAAATCAAATTTCGACCATGACTAAAAAGAAAAACTCACCTTTATACTGGCTTGATAAAGCCAGTCTCCAGATTATCGATCGAAAATGTAAGTTTCGGTTCACTCCAAAATTACCGTCAGCAGTTCTATATTTAACGAATTACCAACCTAATTAATGTTGGCAAACAGTAACTATATATGTAATTGAAAATCGATAATCCGATGTTTTCTTGAATACAGGTTTTTTATCGCTGATCATCTTTTGTGGAATATGCCAATAGCATTTTTTAGTGTTGATGATAATCAACAATTTGATGGCAAAAGAAGTGTTGACAAAAAAAACACAGTAAACAAGTGTAATGGGTGCCAGAGAGAAAAAAAATCTCTGAGTGAGAATATGGAAACATCTGAAATTTAACATGCTACTCCAGATATGACCTACCTCTTCACCAAACCTCAAATTTTCACTGTCACTTTTCAATTTTTATCATTTTTCAGAAAATTCGTTTAACCGATTGGGATATATTTCGTAATTTTGATATATATGAGCAATATCTTGTTTATAAAATACTTTCATTGATGTGAAAAAGGAAAAAATTGGAGAGAAACAAAACGTACTTCCAGAAATTTGCCTTTCATGGTACTCCGTGGTTTGAGGTACTTCTAGTTTTCTGGATTTCCAAGGGAGATACTGATATTTGTTTTGTCAGAAGTGAAAAACAGTTTTCTTCTTTCCAGGTGATTGTTGAGTTTACTGCTAGCCAATTTCAGAGTGAATCAGAAAAACTATACGAACTTTGTATCAAGAAAGTCAGAATCATTATATTGAATCGAAAGAAATTCATTTCGAAGTATTGTTACGATCCACTTTTTTACCTTATCATCTCAACTGAGTGTGAAATTCTTCAGTTTTGCTACATTATTCATCATAATTATTGAACAAATGAGAACTAGGATGATATTTTGTCAAAAAATTTTGTCGAAAAATGCATACATTTCTTTTATTGTTCCGACTCATTTTCATCGTTATTTTCATAGATTTTATAACATTGCTTAGGAAATTTAGGAACAAATCCCTTCTCAGAAATGTCTTTGACATATATGAATCAATAAATACCCGTATTAAGATCTGCCATTATTCGAATAAGACATTTTACTGTCACACAAAGTTAAAAATTTCAGTTTTATTCGCTTTCCTTCTCTCCTGTTCCCAGTTACACTATTCAGTTCAATAGATTTCGAGAATTGCGGCTCATTCCATGGTGGCCTATTTCGAAAAGAACAGGATTCTTCTATAGGCCCACAGTGTAATTTGGAGAAATCAACAAAGAAAACTTCATTTGCCGAACGGTTATCATAGAAATGTCAATTATATCACTAAAACACACACTGTTCACTAAGTTGGGATGAGTGCAAGAATAGTTTTTACAACTAAACTCCTCCCAATAAAAGTCCATTCATCATTATAATAACTATTTCGTTTACTTTTTCGATATGTCTAAAAAACCACCTGAGTTACAAATCTACGAAATCTATCAAGAAATCGGTACTATTTCTAAACAGACCTGACTATATAGCACTTTGAAGAAAACACACAAATTGTTCTATCAAAACTTACTAGTTCTGCTGAATATTCGATCGATGCACTTCAATCACCTCTGTCTGGGAACTAATTGATAGATTTTTCTCCGATCCAGCAAAATCTTCCGCGGGTATTGGAGGTGACAACGCAATAAAGTAGAGACACGCGTATAATCTGAAGTGAACGAAATTATCGTTTATACATCCTGCCCATGATGGAGAGGAAAAAACATTAAAACAATCATCAATTGCTAATTCGGCTATTTGAAATGCACGGAACGTTTTGTAAGCCACTTAGGGGCACCACACACATGGAGGGCAGACTCGAGAGTTGATTGTCTCGATTGGGCAGCAAATTTCTATCGATATATTTTGATTATATCCAGTTTCACTAGAAACAACTACCCCTATATAAGAAGAGTCGCAAGAAACAGACATTTTGGGCCTAAAATAGGTAATTCAAATAGAAATGGAGATATACATGAGGATGATTCTTCCTTCATTTCACGATGTCATTTGAATCAGAATTATAGATTGTCACATTCACATTGTCACGTGACATTTGTCTCTTGTAATCTTGTAATTGATTCATTTAATGTTTTAATGTTTGTTCGTTCGAAAGGTTTTTTTTTCGTCAACCATCTGACGAACGTTAACCCTTAAAAAAGTCGAAATTTGTGCGGGCAATGAGTTAACGGGGCCTTACTTTTTAACGTGTGAATCCCAGCATGGTGGTCCGGCGGGAAATTCAACCCCGGTCTTCCTCTTCCGCTCGATAGGCGAACGTGCTTACCACTACACTACCGAGACCACATTCTTTCGATATTCTCACTACCGGTGCGGTTAAAAAAGACATCTCTGTCTAGTGGGGTATTTCACTCCGTGTTAACCCTTTGATTCCTAGTGGTTTCACCGGAAACCTCCTAGATAAGAATTTCTTTTCATTAGCCGAACGGCTATCTGGCAAGAGCCAGCGACAGTACGAGATGTTCTTTTCTTCCTTTGATTGGCAGTGATAAATCATCTCACACATGTGTTTCATGAATAGTACTGAATGTTTTCTTTGGTAAAACGTAGAGGTTTGTTGGATAGTTCTCACTAACGTCTTTTTTATATTGTTTGATATCAATGCATCTACGTAGGTACATTACTATCGTCTCGATAATTAATAATTGTCAGTTATACTTATTACACGACAGTTTTTTGGTGTTCGTCTGATTCTGGTTTCTGTCGGAAATTGCAGCTTTTTCTGCAAATATACCAAAGAAAATTCTCGTTTGCAGCGGTCATTTGTTAAGGATTTGCCGGAATGTGCCCGCTGTATAATAGGTCTCCTCTACTTGTAGTAGTTTGAGTCTTTGGTCATCCATCAGATGACGTTTCTCCTTGGAGTTCTACACCATATGCACCTGATTCAGACTTTGGTTTATGTTGGCGACAAAAACACTGTTTTTTCGTCGTTCTTCCATAAAAAATAATAGACTTAATTGCTGGAAATTAAATACAACAATTTGAGATTTTTTATTAGAATTCAGCAAAGAATGTTTAAAGAGTCGCTTTTCTGATGAGTGGTTTCATACCGAAACCACCCCTAAAACTCCAGAATAGAAATGTGCTTTTTTTACTATAAATTCCTATCAGTCGACTCATAATTTACTAAAATTCACATAAAGAATTAAGATTAAAAAAATCCGGCAGGGTTCGATTACAATTCATGAATAAAGTTTGAATGGACATTCGAACCTCAGAGGAAGAATACTCGAATCCAACGAACTGAAAGTTATAATATAAAACTCTGTAGTATCAATGCCAAATTGTTTGGAAAGCTCTCAAGTTTCCAAAGTCATCAATATATAGAAATTGCATAGTAAAGTAACAATAATTTCAGCAGGTAAGTAGGTATATTGAATATAGCAAGAACCAAATTTCAATATAGTCAGAGGGATCGGAAGTTCATAAACTGACGTGTGAATATTGTGAAGCACCTATAAAAGAACATAGAACTGGTAATATATGCAATATGGAATCAATTCGGTGGTCAAATTTTTGTGAGCTCGCTGCATATTGTGTTCCCTGATTAAAAACAGACTCTTAATCCTCTCTGAAATTCCTCTCATATAGAGGTTGGTAAGAACTTTTTGTTCCAACATCTCCTTGGTGTTCCTTCGATTGGTCCGGGCCAATGTCTGATCCACTAGCTTCTTCGAGTAGCCGTTCTTCTGAAGATCCTTCCTCATCAGTATCACTAATTTGAAGGCCGCCGTTTTTTGGAACTTCTTTCTGAGGCTTCACTCCGATGACTGACTCAGTTAAACTCAAGATGTATGAGCCTCTGAAAAAGCAAGCCACTTGCACCAGCGAAACGTAAGGAAAAAACTAAAACCTCGGCCACAAAAGCCTCAACCATTTTGATCCTTCCTATGTTGTTCAATTCCTTGTCGAGACTTTCTTTGGTGTTGCAGAGAATGATTGCCCGATCAATCAGAGACTTGACGATTCCCCGTTCATGAATTGATGGTGATTGGATTGCTCATTCAGGTATTGTCCAGTATGCGTTGGTTTCCTGCAGACTGATGTTTCCCATATATTTCTGGTCCCCTTCACTTCCACGTCGAGAAACGGCAGTTTGCTTTGAGATTATTTTTCCATTGCGAACTTGATGGTCGGCCTCACGTTGTTCAGGTATTCCAGGAAGACGTCCAATTCTGCATCTCCGTGGCTCCATACAATGAACGTGTCGTCGACGTATCTCAACCAGACGCGAGGTTTCTTTTTCGCATGTTCGATGGCGAATTCTTCGAACCAAGCCATGTAGATGCTGGCTTTATCCCATCTTGGCTGAAGAAACGAAGTAGCAATTCTGAACGTAGCATTCTAGCGACTCCATGATGCCTTCTATTGGTAGTGTTGTGCTATTTACCAAAGTTATGGTCGGCGTCCATCACTACTGTGCCGTTTCCTTTATCTGCGGGTAGAATTTCGATGGTATCATATCTTCGTGAACTGCACAATGCCTGGTGCTCTGCTCGACTGATGTTGGATGTGGGACGCGCTCAATCTGCTTCTTTATCTTCCAACTGAATTCCTCCGCCTGAACTTGGTCGATGAGGCAACTTGTTGATTCCACGGCGCTGATTATCTCCAAAGTGGGTATTGCTTTCAATGCAATCGCGAAGTCCAGACCCTTACCCAGTAGTGACTCCTCTATTGTTGAGAGTGGACGGGAGCTCATGTTCACGACGTTGAATACCTTTTTGCTGTCCGGCTTCTGGGATTTATCGGTGTGTTGTTCCCTGACCAGATACTACCATTTGCGATTATGGATACTCTCCATATCCTGACGAATTTTTATACATCTGCTGTTGATTTTTGCGATTATTGTATCTTTGTCTTCCTCCGCGGTGTGTCTTCTAATTTCTTCGAATCGTTCCGTGGCGCCCTGTATTAGAGTGGCTATTTTCCATCGGTGATAGCAGCTGATTTGCGATCTTATTAGGGCTCGACTGGTTCTCTCCATTATGCGTTTGGCTCTCTCACTTGGAATGGGTGATTTCACCTGAAAACCACCGGGAATGATGTTTTTGTCTCTGGCTCTCAGTAGAAATTTGATATGTCTCCCCCTTGGTTAGTTTAACCATAACCTTCTCATTTCCTCGAAATTTGTCGCTGATACCGGGTTCGTACCGGGTGTTCAACGTTTGCTTGAATGTGGTTGACAGTGTTTCTTTTTTTGACCAACAAGTCCAGTTCAACTTTTTTTTTTAATTAGATTGCCTTAGTTGATTTTTATTTTAGTCCTTTCATTCTTAGCAACATGTTTCAATATAGTTAATAATAAAGACCATTACCATTCAGCAAGGAACATTGTCCACCACAGAACCACATTCAAGCATGAATGTATGTCTTTTAACTAAATGATATTGCCAAAATATACTACTATGAAATAATGAGATTATATATCACCATTTATTTCTGACATATTTCTCAGATAAAATTATTTGTATATTTTTTACATGTTCACATACTCTTCGAAATAAATCAATATCCCCGGAGGATATCCTGGTCAGTTTCGACGTAGTGTCATTGTTCACAGATGTGCCTCTCGAGCAGGCTCTCGCGTACCTAGAGGACACATTTCCGGATGACATAATGACACTGTTACGCCACACACTAACAACAACATATTTCCAATTCAACGGTACATTCTATGAACAAAAAGATGGAGTAGCAATGGAAAGCCCACTTAGTCCTGTGATAGCCAATTTTTTTTCATGGAGAAATTCGAGGAAACAGCACTGGGAACTGCCACAAAACGACCCAAATGCTCGTTAAGGTATGTGGATGACACTTTCGTTATCTGGAATCACGGTGAGGAGGAATTAATGGAATTCCTTAGTCACCTGAACAATTCCAATCCAAAAATCCAATTCACCAAGGAAATGGAACAAAACGGGCACCTCGCTTTCCTGGATGTATTGGTTGATAGAAAAATGAACGGGAAGCTAGGTCACAAAGTTTATCGGAAAGCAACTCACACAGACAAATATCTGCATAAGGATTCAAACCACCATCCGCGACAGAAACAAGGAATCATTAAAACTCTGGTAGATAGAGCGAACCGAATTTGCGAACCTGAATCACTGGATGAAGAGCTCAACCACCTTAGACACGCTTTGCGAGCTTGATGGTTACCAAAACAGGGAGATAGACAGAGCAATGCGACTCAAGCCAACTACAAATCCACACTCACAAACGAAGACTGTGACTCCACTCAGGAACCGCTTTTTTGCCCTATCTAAGAGGTACCACGGATCGCATTGGAAAGATATTGAAAAAACACAACATAAAAACAATAAACAAACCAACAAAGAAAATAGAGGAACAACTGAGGTCAGCTGAAGATCCAAGAGATCCGTTATCCAATGCTGGGGTATACAGAATTCCATGCTCATGTGGAAAAGTATATATAGGGACCACCAAACGCAGTTTTAAGACTCGAATCAGTGAGCACAGTCGAAATTGTCGGTTGGGACAAATGGACAAATCAGCTGTAGCTGAGCACGCCCTTCTGAACAACCATAATATACAATTCGACAAAACTTCGATTCTGTCAACGACGACGCATTACTCCACTTGCTTATACCGGGAAACGATTGAGATACATAAGCACAAAGATAACTTCAACAGAAAGAAAGAGGGACTAAATTTGAACAAAATTTGGTTTCCAGTTTTGAGAACAGCAAAAACGAAGCCAGATAGAATCAGGGAATCGGACGACCAACAGAACGCTGGCGGACCGAAAAATAATAACGAGTCAATTCCAGATTGGCAATCAGTCGTAGAGGAGTTCAACTAAGACCACGCCGCTGAAGATGGCTGCCGCAGATGTAGCCGAAAGCTCCGGAAGTCAAAATTCCACTACACTGCCCTCAAGCCCGAAAAACCAGCGATGTATTAACACCGGCTGTGGAAGCCTACATTCTCACTGAATTAGTTTTAAAAGAATTGATTTCACAATTTTGTCGACTTCCGGTTCCAAGAATTCGAAGAAGTTTTTCATTTCTGGAAAAAGATTGCTTGAACACGCCTTTTACCAATCCCCTTTACCACTGAAATCGAGTTTATTTCCTATCATGTGAATAAAAAGCAAATCCCATTCACTGACTCCTTTTCCTGAATTCTTCAAAGCCCAAAAAATATTGACTATATCCAATAATTTTCCGAGTTGTTGAGCAGACGCTTTCATTATTAGGGAAAATTGAAAAATGAATCAATGTGATTCAATGAAATGAGCCTTTTGTTTTCATAACGTTCCTTGGATGAAGTACAAGCCTCAATGTAATTTTTTTCTGAAATTCCAAATGAGCTTATGACTTGGGCAGCATCAACTTGAATGGAACTTTTCAAATAATAAAAACGTTTAATGTCTGAAAGCTTCGATTCAGTATGAATGAGATTATTGAATATGTTTTAAAATTCCAACCGCTGCTCATTTACATCGTAGGTAATTTGACGTTAATGCTTATATGATGATAATGTGACATTGTTTCAACAATAGTTTGAACCCTATTCAAGATCTTTCATAATTTCAGATTGATTGAATCTGCCAATTGACACATTCAATCTGTCAATTGACAGATAAAAGGTCGCAATTGCCAGAATAAATCTGTCAATTGACACATTTAATCTGTCAATAGACAGATTTTTTATTTTTGCTATGACACTATTACGCCGTCGTAAATTAAGATTTGAAAATGGACGGAAAAGATATTCCATAAGAAGCTCACTTCGCCCATAGATTCCATTTAGATAAGTAAACATCAGAATGAATGTACAGCTTGATTTCATGTGAAGGGGGATATAGTATTCAAATAACAAAAGTTTTGAATAGTATATTAATTTTCTATGATTTCATTGAATGTTTCTGTTGTTTGATTGTCGTCAATAGATATTTGTATGCAGAGTTGAACATCAAAACTGTTTCTCGGCGTTTTCACTCCAAGGTCGATCTTTTCGTCGAATTATGACTGTACGTAATAAATGTTCATAAGAATTCTGATTGGAATGGCTACTGAATGAAAAATAAAATCTCTTTGTTCTATAGCAAAAATGGCAACAGGAAATGGATGGATTTTGCTGAAATTATAATAGCCATACTATTGCTGATGAAGAATTGATCATACATTGAAATGAAAATTCATTATGATACAGTTTCGCATTTGATTTCCAATTTGCAGCTCAGCAAACACAAACATTTCACGTATGACAAGAAAATGGAACGAAAAGATAATCCAAAGAGGCATCTTGCATATTGTTCAATGGCAATGAAGAGACATGTTCCAGTTTTGTATATCTAGTCTCAATAAGGAAAATGAGCTGGGAAGATCGAATTCGAATTTTCAAATTGTTTGAAAGTTCAAAACTGTTAGTGATTAAGTGAACGATTGTCACTGATATCTGAGTTTTTTTTTTTTGTGTGAATGATAGTCATGAATTATTGATAAACGTTTTAGTTTCAATTTAAATCATATTCCAAAATAACATCGTAGCGTTATTTTGGCTGAGACTGGAACTAAATTGTTCCACTTTGATATCAATCGAAACTTTCAAACAGAGGGCGTATAGTTCTCTTGAAACCCAAATTCAACGTGTGTCTCCATTTTTCAACATTGAATTGAACTGGCCAATACTTGATGAGAATCCATATCAACAAGAATATCAAAGTTTCCTGAAGAATTCTTACTGACAATAGCTCTGAAAAACTGCGACACGTGTTTCGCTTTACAATGGCTTCCTCAAGCAGGATAAACATTTATAGCAAATCATGTGTCGCGGATTTGTAAACCTATTGCCAGTGAGAAAATTTTCATAATGACCATCTACTTTTTTTTATCGTCGTACGCTGAAGGAAACCCTTGTGATGTCCTAAGAACATCGTACGAATTGAGTAATAGAAAATACGTACAAATTCATGAGACTTCTTGAAGGTTGTAGCCTTAGGAGAAAAAATTACCAAACTTGGCCGTTCTGTCTCCAAGCCCATAAGAAAGGTTTGTGAACACTATATTCGTTCGATCAATTGCGATAGAACTGCTATTGATAATATTTCGAAAGAACAAAACGCCTGTCAAAAGATATATTAAATTAAAAGGGGATCCTTTGATAACTCCTTCAGGTCTTTCAATTCTCTCAACTCTGGTTCATTTTTAAAATGTGTACTTGACGTCTCTGAGTCACTAAGTATCGAAAAATAATTGGTAGATGAATTCAAAAATCACAATAAATGTATTTCAATCACTTGAATGATCATTTCGCCTAGCTCGGAATCAATTGAAACTAGTTCGATGTTTCAGTCCAGATCTCAAGACTCCATTGTTGAAATAGGCAGCTTTCACTGCTATTGGATCAAAAACGGCAAGTCCAATCCTCAACAGGAGATCACTGTTGGCTAGAGATCGGAAGACCTGTCAAACGAGATATCGCATTTTCTATTCAAAAAAATACATAGTGCCCTCTCGGCTGCGAGTGATGTTATACTGTTGATTTTACCACCCAAGAAGTATCCAGATGACATTATATTTCAATTTCAACTTTTTTTATTTCGGTGGTGGTATTCTCTACGAAAGCGTTAAGTTACAACTCGAAATTAAGCTAATTTCGAGTTGTAAGTCGCAATTAGTGCAAATTTCGAAAAAATATTTCGTAATTCTTACTCCACTACCATCGGCAGTGAAAATGTTTTGATAATTTGAAGGGACTGAGCTTCCTGTATTCTTTATACATACTTTTGGGTGTTCACTATTTCAATTTGCAAAGGCCTTGATGTTTCGACCGCCAGGACAAGGGATTTGATAGTGCACAATTTTTGGTATCTTCAGTTGAGTATTTTATTTTTGTATTCTCTAACTATTCTCTATGTCTAATGTGAATTTGATTGTTGGTTTCCGTTCCAAGAAACGTTCAACCCATTTTGATCGTGACTCCATATTGAGAAAACATCATCATGACATCTCTACCATGCTTTTGGACGATTTGGATCACTTTGTACGGAAGAATCGTCAAAATACTCCATATAAATTTTGCTCTGGATTGGAGGGAATACGGTGAACCCATAACCATCTCAAATCCTTGTTGGAACAAATCATTGATGAATAAAAATAATCTTATTTTATTAGTTTCATTATTGCATCCACACCCAGCTTTGTTCCATTGACTAATGCTTCATTATTTTCTGATTTTAATCAACAATTTTTCCAGGCGAACGTTTGTTAACAGAGTACCGACAGAAAGAAGCATTTGTATATCTATCTATCACAAAGAATTTACACAGAGAATGAATATGTAGGTATGCGATTTGTTCAGAAAACTGTTGGCGGGAGAAATTCAAACTAATTGTTTTGGGTAACTTGGAGATGATGGGCCCCATGCTATGCTAATCTTAGCAACGGATTCCAAAAATAAATATAATAGATGCATGCAACCTGAAGTTATGGCGGTCCTCTGAAACTGCAAAATCGAATTTATTTTTCAGGAATTGTCCAAGTGATTCTGTCGTAGGTACCAAGAAGGAGTCAATGAAAAATTTATGGTGAGTTTTCTGAATAAGTGCGCAGTTCGTTTTTTTATGGCTTTCATTGAATATTCTTCTCGTTTATTTAGTTTGATCTCTTGCCATCTATAGGCACATACACACGTGATAGACATAACCCCCACAGTGAAATTTCTTAGTGTTCAAGTAATATACCTACTGTAGACTGGATTTCATTTCTTAAAATGCGTCGATTTATTAGGTATATCGTAAATCAGTTTTCTGATATAGGAACATTTTTGAAGGCTAACATCTGCTACTATAATTTAATGCCATATGTGAAGTCTTTATGGCGGAATTCATTAGTAATTTTTCTGTAAATATTCCACAACAGAAAGATTTTGATGTTGATTATTGGCCAGCAAGCATTTTTAACTCTGTTGCATGGTTCATTGATGTTGGTAAAGAGAAGTGCCCTAGATAATGAATACTAGGTACTGTTCGTAAACTGCGTTTCGTTTCATTGATTCCGAAGGAGAAGTAAGAAGTTGATCTCGAAATACATTTGGAGTTGTTCTAATGATTTCCAATAACATATTGTTACAAGATATTTTCAATTTGCATTCGTCTAGGTGACTACTTTCAATGGCAGCTCCGTCGTTTATGTTTGTACGTCTGAATAAGAAAAAATAACGGACTTGTCCATTTTCCATAACCACACGGTATAATGGTAACTGTAATTTCATTATCGCAAAGAGACACAGATGGCGCAAACTGTTATCTGCTTAAGTTGAATTCTACATTACCGATGTTAATGATTCTAGAAAATGCGCAAACTCCTGTAAATAAAAATAACCAATTTTTGAAAATAAACTGTAACTAGAAACTAGACGAAACAAAGTGAAAATTATGGTGGAAAGGTAATAACTTTCATTATTTTCAATAATGAGTGCAGGACAGTACAATTACAATTGTATCACAGTATAAACGCGGTTGTTTTCTGTCTAAAATTACCATCAAACTTTTCGTATTTGTTGGTCCGAAAAGTAAAAGGTGTAACATATTTAAACTCTTTATTGCTTGAAACAGAGTTAAAAAACTATATTTCCATCTTATTGATACAAAGAATCATAAAGTTGGTATTCCATAACTTTGAATTATTCTGTTTTTATATTTTAGGTTATAATGGAGAATAAGGTAAACAATGAGGAAATATCCGGATCTAGTAGTAAAACCGGGGTCATCAAGAAGAAAAAAGATGAGAAACGAAGTAAAAGGGACCAGCGATCTTGGGAGAACATTACAAAAAATATCAGTTCCCTCCCCGAAGCTGAAAAACTGGAAGTTATTAAGGAAAAATATTCTGATCTTTACAATGAATTCAAAACAGTTGTCTCCACCTTGAAGACAACTGAGAAGCAAATGGTTATGTTACAAAAGGAGAGAGAGCATGTTCAAGCAGACCTCACAAAAAATATCCTGAGTAGATCAAAAATGGAAAGTCTTGCCCGAGAGCTGCAGAAACAAAATAAAGAAATCAAGGTATTTTCATAACTTATTTCGTATTTCCCGACCTCTTAATCCAAATTGTGTCCCCAATACTCTCACTCTGCTAGTATTCCTTTCTCCTTACTTCAGCTCTGATGTATTTGCATTGCTGACAAAAAAGGCATATGCCTGGACTGAAATAACGAATATATATTCAGGAAGAAAACTACAATCGCCTGAAGGAAGAAGAAGAGAAACGGAAGGAAGTAGCTGCTAGTTTCACTGAAAAACTAAATAGCCTCACCCAGCTGATGGATGAAAATAAAGACAAGTCCCTGCGTCTACGAGAAGAAAATATGAACATGACCACGAAACTGACAGAACTCTATGATCAGTTTCAGGAACGAGAAATCCATTTAGCTAACATGAGCCGACAAATGGAGCTCCAGAAGAAGCTTTCAGAAACCCAACTGAAAAAATTAGAGGTAGAGATCGAAACTGAAAGGGAAATTTGGCAGAAAGAGCGGACTATGCTGATCGCTAATTTGGAGAGGAGCGATGAGACCAATAAGGTGCTTCAGGAGAATGTCAAAAGCTTACAAGAACATTTGGATTCCTACCAGAAGCAGTATTCTGATTTTGAATCAACTATGAAAAGAAGCAATAAGGTATATTTCATCGATCTACTCTCACTGTAATCAATCATAACTATGTACGGTATTGCATGTATGCTGCTGAAAAATTATTTTATTCTGAGTGCATAAATTCATTGAAATTCAGAGTAAACATAACCCGTTTGAACTTGGAACTATGCCCAAAAACTCCTTTCAATTTATCTTGATTCTTTTTAAAAATCTGATTTTTGAATTGCAACTTCAAATATGGTATGGTGTTATTGAACAATATTCAGATCCAATAACTAATTATTTCCACAGGTATTCGATTCTTTCAAGGATGAAATGACCAAAATGCAGAAAGCCAATACAACATTAGAAAAGGATCGAAATGAATGGCATGTTAGATGGCAAACAAGCACTCAGACTGTAGTGCATTTGACAGAATTACAACAGAAATGTACTGTAGAGCTCAGGAGTGCCCAGCGTAAAATAGCCATGCTGGAGAAGCTGTGTAGAAAGTTGCAAGTGGAACGAGCAGCTTACTTAGCCCAGCTGAAAGATAACAATTTGGTTCCAGTCACACCTACTGCACAGATCGAGGAGGAGACTGCTGCTGTTTCTGGAGTAACTGACACTGAGAATGGAAAGACCAGTAAAGAACAGGAACTTGTTGCTTTAAAGAAGGAACTCAAAAATATGGTTGGGCAGATCAAGGAGTTCACAGAAAAGGTAAGTGCAGAGATATTTATATTGGAGTTCTATTCAGTAGATAATAATCATTTAGTATATGGATTAAATTTTTCCAATGAATGATGTCTGTATTTTCTTATATCATTGAGTGATAGCTTATTTGTGGTGCATCATATTACGGGAAGAACAGCAGTGAAAGATCATAATATGTTGTGTAGGTGTCACTTGAGAAGGCTTAGACTGTATGCAAACATAAATGTTTCAATATGTCCAAATAATTGTTGAATATATTTCAGTGGATATTTCATTTATAAAGCAAATCAATCAATGTATGTCATTATTTCCAATCATATTTATATAATTCAGTATTTTATGCATAAGGCCTGATTGGTATGATTTGTCTCTAAAACTTCTTCGTCTTAAAAACTTCAAAAATTTTGGATCCTCTTTGACAAATGATATTTAGAAATATCCCAAGGTATACCATTATAAGTTAAAATCAACTGGTAGGATATCAATGGGGTAGATTAGCTCTGGTGAATTTTTCTTTTTCATTACAGAATTTGAAAATTTTCAATTCTCATTTGTTGACATTACTTTTGCAATACCCCTTATTACTTTTTGATAGATCGTTGTAATAGTTCATTGGAAAATATTTTACCAGCCAGTTATAGCATTTTTCTATATGAACATAAAAAGTACCTATAGTTGAAAAAATTGGTTTTCTCATTTTACAATGAATTTCTGGTAATGCAAGTTGGGACTGATATCTCATGTTACAGTATAGATAGATGAAGCTTATCAATGTGGAAGTAAACAACTTTTTTTTGTCACTGGGCATAGTAAACTCATTCTGACCCCAGTTGCACTCATACCCTTCTGCCTCCCCACTTTAGATTTATCTTTTTGCTTAATATTCCTTGATTATTTTCTGGCTATCCTCTGAAGTATTTGATATTGAGGTTTGCACGTCAGGTTACGCATTATCGTATTAACATTTTAGTTCCTATTCTAAGGGTATAACCTATGTTTATTGAAATTATTCAAACTATTTTCTTTTGCAGATACCCCACTCGGAGAATGAAAAATTGCAAGATGTACTACAAGAGCATCCAAGAATAGACTGTGACAGTGAGTCCAAGTCAGATAAAGATAACAACAGTGTCAACACATCTAGTTTGTCTGGAACTTCTGAAACACTCTCTGCAGATCAGAGTCTTGACAAAAACGGTAAATGAAAGAGGTGATCCATGTAACATGGATAAATATCTTTATTTTTGTTTGTTTCCAAAGCTCATAATCATTTTGCTTGAATTTTGATGATTCTACTCAAACTAATAGTAAACTGTGCATGGAATATCAATCAAACAGATTATTTAAACTCAGGCAAAGATTGACCATGACAGGAAGTTTGATTAAACAGTGATATTGGAACCTTTGGTGTAAAAGACTAAACTTTTCCTAGAGGACAATAACCCTAACACCAAACTGATATTTTTGTACTCGAGTATCGTATCAAAATTGATAGGGTACAATTTTTTTCTCCTGAAGATGCTAACCTTGTTAGCGAAACGCGCGTCGAGTGCAAAATATCAGTTTGGTGTTAGGGTAATTGATCTCTATAAAAAGTTTCAAGTAGTTGCTCGAGACAATTCACATACTTGACCTGATTTGAGATATTCATTACTTGACTTGAAATCAAGCTACTTGATATTACTTGATCTTGATATCCACGCTTCGCACAAGCTGACTGAAGCAATCGCCCAGTCTTGCTCACCGTTGTGCTCAGTGATACAAACGTAACACTTTTGCTACGTTTCGCACAGTGTGTAACAGCCTTTCAAAAAAATTGTGAAATGTGTTGTTACATTTCAACATTTTACTCATGCTGAAATTGAATGAAATGTCAAAACTGTCCAAGTTATTTTAGTGAGGTTGTACAACACCACAAACTGATGTCCTGATGTGTGTCACACAAACATCACTGAATTTGATTAAAAATATTTCATAAAGTGGCGACTCTGTTTCTGTGGTGTGTGTTTTTTTAGTAGTTGATGTTTGTGTGTTGTCTTGACCTTTTTGATATAAATATATTTTTCATCTGTTTATATACATATATCAGATGAGACATATTTTTCGGATCAAGATATCAACGAAAACACGGTACAAATTTCTTCATTTTCTGTATTGTTTTTTTTTGAAATTTTTTTCTATACTCACTTCTCTACTAGTCCTCCTCTTTGGACATCAAAGAAGACTGATATTTGAAAATCTTCATTCCTTTTTTGTGTTATTTTTCACATTCAAATGTTTCAGTAGACTTTTTGATAATTTTATGTTTCACCAAAAATAAAGCATAGTTCATGAAAATTTGGTTCAATTTTCTTCTTTCGTTACTTCTAATATAATTTGTTTCAAAACATGGAACTTCCACAGACAGAATTCTCTTCTTCAGCAATAAGTTTCACGAATGAAAGGTTTATTCCCATTATTTTCATCATTTATAAAACTGCTTAATATCAAGTAGCTTGATAGAAAAAACTTGATTTTCAAGTACTTGAATAATAAATATTCAATCTCAATATTGTGCTCACCCTCAAATATAGATTCTAGAGGTAAAAACCTTCAACTGCTGGGACATAATTTTTATTCGTAGGGTGGGAAAGGTCGTATATCTCATTATATAGTTTAAATAATTCCTCCAATCTTGCACATGATTCCGAATATTTTTTTGACTCCTCTTAAACTTGAAGTGTCAATAAATCAATATTTTATTCGGATGTTGTACTATTTTTTTTGGCATCTCTTCATTCTTCTGCTATTGAAATATATTCGGAAATGTCTGAACATTTTCTTGTTATCAACTCTATCGACTGACAATATGTGATATCAATTTTATTTTGATTTTTAGAAGATGGTACGACCGAACATACAACTGTTCCTCCGTTGGATTCTACAACAGAGGTATCGGTTTCCGGTCAGGTTTTGGACGAGAAGACTGATGAAAAGGAGGGTGAACAATGATTATTGGATCTCTTCTACCTCTTATGAGTATTCTATCCGATGTTCTGTTTTTATTTATTTTCGACTTCGTTGTAATATTTGAATAGTTGTGAAAACATTATTGAGTTTGAATATTTTCAGATGAATGCTATTTATTGCATGATGTTGTGTGACAGTTTAATGACAATAAAGGTCATTCCACTATTTCTATATATTTGCTGTTTGAGATTCCAATATTGCATTTCCTTATGAAATATCCCGAGATACCTCTATCATCGTTCCAAAATATCATTCGGTTTATTTTAGTCTTCATAATATGGTATACCAGCATTCATTTTTAAATTGTCGACAAAAAGTTGATATTTGATCATTTTGCGACAGGAGACAAACATTTTCCAAAACCCCTTTTGGTTTGGCTCTTCCTGGGTGCATTTTCTGGAAAATTATTGCCAATAAACGCATGTTATTCCTTGATACTGAGTTGAGGTTGAAAAAGCAGATTTGTTTCCTATATATTACTTGTCACCTCAGTTTTTCCCACCTCTCATTATTTTTTCAAATATATATGTGCGTGTTATCGTTGAGTTCGGGTTGAACCGTGTCTAGACTTTTGTGTTCGACGTTTCGGCTCCGATTTTGGAGCCATCTTCAAGAAGGTAATTTGACACATGAAATGTGTGAGAGAGATCTGCCAGGGTTTGACTAAATTTCCGGCCCAGGTGGCATATTTGGAAACTTAGAGGCGATAAAGAAAAAAGATATCCTCTAATAAAGTTAAACAAAAAAGATTTCTATCCAGTTAAGTTTAGGTGAACTTGATTCAGTTGCTAAGCGAATTGAATCTATTGTCACTTCATGAGGTTCACATATAAAACACAGTTCACAGGCGTTTGACAACTGACATAAAATTACTTCCTGATGGCACTCATTCAGGGCTATTCACTAAGTAAAGTGGTTATCGCAGTTGCTAACCGTCGTAGCAACTCTGATAATAACTTGCCATAATGACGGTGGTAAGCTGTTTTTCCTTAACAAGATATCTAAAGCAGTTGCCTGTGAACCACTACTCACAGCAACTGGTCATTATAGTTGCGACTTGACTTGAAAGGTGAATACCAATTCCGCGCTTAGCAACTGACCTTGAACATAACGACAATTTTTAGTCGCTATCCATAACAACTCTGCTTAGTGAATAGCCCTGATTATGTGGGAATGTTCGGAGACCACGAAATATGTAAGAAACCTATGAGAGTAACGACACAAACAGGGCATGAAAACTTCAGCTACTGTCCAAGAGGTGGCAACGCGTGAATCATGAGAATTCTGATAATTGTCTTCAAACGATCCCATCTGTAATTCGGTAATACTCCAAGATAAAATAACTACTATCAAACAATTTGATTTCTGAACGAAATTCATTTCGTAGCAGAAAATTCGTGAATGAATGATTTTCCAATGTATATTATTGAATTCAAATGATGAAATAATTTATAGATGAAGAAAAACCTCTTTCAGTTCTGAGTTTCATGCTGCTAAAAGCTGAATTGATTGTTCATTCCTGTGCAAAAAGAGTCAAAGGGGGTTAACCTCTGGAAATTTTTCGACCAAAAATATAAATTTGTATAAGAGCCTTCAAACTTGTTGTGTGGTTTCCTGGGGGCATTCTCTATGGCGAATGAGAGTCAGTTCCAATTTCTATTTTTTCACCTGAAAATGGAATAACCCAAATATCCTAGGAGATAGACAGATTCCAGTTTCAGTTTTCAATTCTATGCTACGAGATGCATCTCTTTGAGCCTTTACAGTCGAATTGATTTTTCATTCCTGGGCGAAAAAAAAGTTAGTGTTTATATTATAACCTCTGGAAATTTTTCGACCAAAAATATAAATTTGTATAAGAGCCTTTAAACTTGTTGTGTGGTTTCCTGGGGGCATTCTCTATGGCGAATGAGAGTCAGTTCCGATTTCTATTTGTTTCACCTGAAAATGGAATAACCCAAATATACTAGGAGATAGACAGAAACCAGTTTCAGTTTTAAATTCTATGCTACGAGATGCATCTCTTTGAGCCTTTACAGTCGAATTGATTTTTCATTTCTGGGCGAAAAAAAAGTTAGTGTTTATAACCTCTGGAAATTTTCAAACTTGGTGTGTACTTTCCTGGGGTCATTCTCTATGACGGATGAGCGTCATTTCCGTTTTTATTTTTTCACCTGAAAATTGAATAACCCGAAATTCCTAGGAGATAGAGAGAAACCATTTTCAGATCTAAATTATATGCTACGAGATGCATCTCTTTGAGCCTTCACAGCCGAATTGATTTTTAATTTTTGGGTGAGAAAAAGTCAAAGAGAATCCAAGGAGATGGAGGGAAACCATTTTCAGTTCTGAGTTTTATGCTGCGAGATACATCTCTGTGAGCGTTCTCAGCCAAATTGATTTTTCATTTTTGGGCGAAAATCAAAGGAGTTACGGCAAAATATTTTTTGTCCTCTATGAGAGGTAATAATTCGAAGGTCATAGAGGATAAGAAAACCCGTTCATAGTATGCACATACAGTCTAACAAGTTCTCCATTTTCAATTCAAAAAATCAAACAGCATTGCCAAACAATAAAATCAAAAAAATCATTATCAGAGTAACAACATTCGTGAGAGAATTTGCTTGGAGAACTGTTGGAGAAATGGCGCTACATATTTTGTTGAATTCTCCACGTGAGAGTCCAAATATTTAAAATTTTAAGGATCGAAAAAGGGGTGCAGTATCAAACAATTTTTTTTTCGATTTTATTCCAACAAACAATCGTGGTCAACTTGTCACTGAAAATTCAATATTTTTCAAGAGGGCCTCAAGGGGGTGTGGTGAAACAAGTATGGGTCGTGGCTTAGCTGAGCGAAGAATTTTCGGAAAATAAAATGATCCTGGGTTTACCACTCTGATAATTTATTTCTTCGTTGATCGGCAATATTTGTTGTTATAAATATACTGGCATTAAAGTATCTAAAAGAGTTTTTGTTAACCAAATCACAATTCAACAAATTATATTCTTCCAGCAAACTCACCTATACAAATGTTTCATAAACAGATATATAGTTTACGAATTTCAGAGTTCACGCTATCAATACTTTAAGATATAATGATACGTTCGTAATCGATCAAAACTGATCAGAAAGTCCTATTAACAGTTCTTCAACCTCAAAAGTCGGAAGCAAATCTTAGATTGAAAAACTAGAAAGAATTTCAATAACTATAAAAAAATACAAATAAAAAGTAAACTTCAAATCAGCGCTCCCAGTTCGGCAGGATATTCGAATAGCAAGCAAACATATGCAACCAACCGTACTTCCTATAATGTATGGCAGTTGCCTCAATTCAGGTAGGTATCTATCCCAAAAGTAAATAGTGGTGTACTGGATTATTTATCCTCGTATGCAAATCAAAAATTATTTGAATTTCAGAGTGGTAATATTTTAATGGAAAACAAAGTAATAACAAATAAAAACACAAGTAGATGTGGTTTCAGTACAAGGGTATAATAACCCGGTCTACCGAACTCTCACAAATGAAGGGTACAATATAACCTTTTAAAAAATCATAGTCATTCACGATTATGAAAGTCAATTGAATGTCTGCGTATTACCTGAATTCGAAATTAACATTTCAAATGAAATATAAAAGTGATTTCTGCTCTTAGGAGATTGAAATACAATGTATCAAATTTGTCTAATCACGTAAATACAATTTTTGGAGAAATTCATGGTCAACCACAAAGTCAGTAGTCAAATGAGTGCCTCTATAGAGTCATAATTTAAAAATGATAAGTTCAATTGAAAAATAAAAATAATTAAAATTCATTGATTTCATGGCATTTTCAAGATCAATTAAATAACTTATATTTTTCTATTGAAACTGAAATTTCAAAATTTGGTTTTATGGGAATTGGCCACAAAATCGACCAAAAAATATACCAGTGACGAGTTAGACATATTCAACAGCTTCTCTATAGAACTTGAGTGCACCGAGATAGACTCTCTTAAACTTTTTGTGGCCTTTCTGAAGGTATTTTTACGGCGAGAAAACGTCGGATTCGAAGTGAAATATTTAGGAAAAATAATTTGTGTATGTTGAAAGAAACAACACTCATAGCATTGTATTCTGATGACATCGTTTAAACTACTTAATTTGAATACAATGCCTGTTGGAATATGAACACGTGGAACGCTGTTCAAGAGATGGACCTACAGAAATCAAAAAATGTTCCAAAATATTTAAGGAGTGGAGATAAAGGGAATACCCTTTCATTTTCTAATCTCCGATTTTTTTTGGGAGGTATACTATTCAGTAAGCTTTTTCAATTGAATGATTTTCTTCATTTCCTTCTTTCATATCAAGGATGTAACTTAGGTTCTTTGATCTGAGAGGAGAAAAAACTAGAGCCGTCAGACATTTTTCGACTGCAACGAAAAAAGTCAATAAGTAAGAAAATGGATTTTCAATTTCTCTTGGAATTCTCTATAAGATCTATAGTTTTCACATAGCATCCTCTAAGGCAGTTTTTTTCCATTAAATTGAACTGGTATGTTTTCAACAAAATATATCAGTTTTCTGTACCTCACTGACAACGGGTTCACGAAATTGTGTTTTGCCATGAAATAGCTTCCTCAAGGAGGAATAAATTGAAATTATTCCCCATTGAGGAAGGCCTAGTATAGAGAACACGGTTCCGTTGTTAGTGAGAATTGTACAGAGTTATGGTATTTTTTGTTTAATATTTCCATCTGAAAAAAAAAACGATTTTAGTGCGGAATACAGAGAATAGTTCCGGGATATAACAGAGAATAAAGAAACGAATACATCAAGGTACTAAATAAATTTATTTATATTGTCAACGAGTAATAACTATAATTTCACAGGAGAACATACTATTTGGTCTTCAATCTCAGTTATACTAAACAAATATATTAAAAAGTACATTTCATTAGTTGAGTGGGTTTATCTAAGTTTCACATATCAAATTGGCTGGTATTCATTTAGAGACTTCGAAAGTATGACTAGCTTCATAATTTAAACACGTCAAAAGAATGACGCCCAATAGGAAAAGTCTTGCGAGCAAGAAACTGATAATAATAATCTTGAATACCGTAGCACTCCCGAGCGATTACATTACAACAGGGCCGGAAAAACTTAACACTTGAAGTGCATAGTTTGGGAAAATCACAAGTTAATTCTCGAAATATCTTACTGAATACCATAACCCGTTATGCAGATAGAATAAAGAAACAAAGATTCTGTAGTTTAAGTCACAACCATAACTGCACTAACCTAGATTTTAAAACTTTAAGCAAAGCCAAATGACTTACATACCTCATAAGATTCATTTAAACTCTATATTAACTAATCAACGATAAATATATTCGAATCACATAATGTTAGTGGGCAAATTAAAAGATGACTTTTTCGCCTGTGAACTCTACAAAAATGAATTGAAATAATTTTGAAATAATTTTAAAATAATAATTACTTTGAGAGTAAGTCGGCGCCATATGAAGGCAGAAGTAAGCAGGGAAAAAGACGGCCCCATGTAGGTCATTCAAAGGGTTCAAATGGGTTTTTGCAGACGAATTCCCTCTATACTGAAACTGCTTTAGACAAAGTAGGAGAAATATTTAAAAGAAGATGACAGATGAAAGTTCATGGACAACTTTTACATTTACATGTTTGATGAGAGTCAGTAGAAACAGTTAGTGTTCCACAAATAAATGTATTATATTATAAAACTAATACATAGCTACCCAATCAAAATTACAGAGAGTGAACAAATAAACCATATACAATAAAATTATATTAAATATAAATATTAAAATACTATTGGTACTGGCAAACTAAGCAACAATACTCAGTATCATTCCCCTTCAGAAATAATATTAAGAAAACACATTTCAGATCAAGTAACTTGATATTCTCTGGTAAATGGTTGTATATTTTTGGGGGTTTTAAGGAGTTGATAGAGAGGTTCGATGAACTGAGCATCATTTATCGTTTCATATTATTAAACTTCCATATATGTCTCAAATATTCTTTGTTCTCATGAATAAATAAAGATGAGATAATATATCTTCACGAATAAAGGTTTACAATGTTCGCAAAATTGTCGATACATTATTATCAGTATAATTTTTTTTTGAAGCCCAAAAACTTTCGAGACATGATCAGGATTACCCTAAAAAACTATTCCATGGCAAAGATGTGAATGAAATAATGCAAAATAAGCAGATTTCATCTTCTCGAAATTGAACATATTTCTCAGATATCTGAATGAAAAATGTCTTTTGATAATTTCCCAAACAGTTTGCTAACATGATCTGCGTGAGTTGAAAATAATCACAGTTAACCTACCACTCTGATTAGTTGATTAATATTGAAATTAAATACTCATGGAACCATCATACAACCCATTGGAAAGCACACTACCTACACGGTGGCCAACACTATATTGCCCCAGCACAATAATGTTTTTTCAAATGGAACAGCATGGATATAACTTAAAATTGAAGCTGCATTTCGTAAGGATAAAAAAAGTCATCTTCACATCACCGAATGATTTAGAGGCTCTAAAATTATCGATATTCAACAATAATTAACAGTAATATTCAGATCACTTATCAAACTTTGGTTCAAAAATAATTTTAATCGTTAAAGAATACAATAGGGTACTTTTGGTACACTTATTGCTGAAAATTCTTGATAATTGAACAAATTCACGATTGACTATATGTAATTGTTTATAATTTATCTACAGTGATATGGTGAGATGAAGTACAGCGTTCATCTGAACGTTATGATATATTCGATAGGGCACCTGCAATTCTAGACATACAACCAAAAAACGTGGCTAAGAATGAAAATGATGTATAACTAGGATGGTAGAAGTGGTACAAGTCTTAACATACGAATTATGACGTTCTACAACATACAAATAGAAGTCTGAAATTAAAGAGATCCACCAGTTCTTCAATGAGGTTTTTCCCATCATTCTATATCTATATGGTTTGAAAGTAGATCAAGCTTCACATATTTCATAACATACTATTTTCAGGTTTATTAATAATGTGCACGAGTTGGTGATGACAGTATCTTCATTTATTATAATAATCAAATTAAGTATGAATTTGAGTGGAATCCTGTTAGCAGCCCAAGAGAAATTTTACATAAAACGTGCACATAATGTAACTGTTTCTCTCATAAACTTAAATTTATTATAATAACATCAATTCACTCTACTTCACTTGTGTGTTTTCTGAAGTTTCAGACTATAATATTGTAATATTTCACTAATTTTGTATCTCATACAAAACACTTAAAACACTTTAACATTAGTGGAAGTTGTCTGATTTTGTTCTTCTTAAGGGAAAAACAAACTCTACATATTGGATATGATTAGATTTTACAACTTTAGTATATTTTTTATACGCATATATCGAAAATCTGAATATGTAATCAATCAATTATAAATCTCGTATCTGACTATATGAACAGAAGAAAAAAATAATTTCAATATACACATTCGAATACTATATTGATTTTTCTAGCTACAGTAGATTAATTCATCAGAAAATATTCATTCAAATATCTGTAATGTTAAATTAAGCATTTTCTAGAAATACAGAATTATCAAATGAAATTATCGCATTTATATCAGTTCGTTTTAGAATGCGCCTAGATACTTTCCAACCTCACTCTGTATAACATGAAAAAACGGCCGATATTAGTTATATACCCACTCACTTTTCATACTACTGATCAAAATGAGAATGATAAAAAACACAAACCACAACCCAACAATAATATTATTTTTTGGTGCCGATGAATTATAAACTGATTCTGAATGTTTTTGATGTGCTAATTTCAAAAATGTCTGGCATTTTCTCGTAGCAGCTCTAGTTTTTCAGATACAGACCAATGAATTTTGGTTTTGAAAATAGGTAAAAATAATGAAATAATGATATCTTTGCAGACATATTGTGTAAACTTCCTACTACTTCATATTCAAAAACATCGTAATGTTGAGCAGTCATGAAGAAAACGAACAAAACATTCGCGAATTACATGGGAGGATAAGCAGAAATATAAGACCAGGCGGCGGAAGTATGGACCACACAAATTATTCATTATAGTGGAGAATTTCAAGTGGTTCACTCTCAACATGAAGAACAGTTTCTCAAAAACGAAATATTTGCTTTGAAAAATTATAATTCTAGCTTCAAAAAATTCATATTCATACTTCATACTACTGAATAAATCAGATACGACCCAACGTTTAGGTCAGATATAATAAATATATTTATGTCAAGAACTTTACCACGTTTGTCTAAAGATTCTTGATAGCAAACAAAAAGGAGTTTATTATTATAATGAAGATATAAAAAATATGATGTTGACGAAGTAACTAGCAAATAATAATAATTCACCAAGAAAAACAAAATTTGAAAGTTCATGGGTTACTCTCGAAGGGTGATGATTTTCCGAGTAGCAGTGACAGTGAAAAAAGTAATTTCGTGGGGAAATATTTTCGATACATATCAAAATTAGTGCCAAAAGATCCAGATCAAACATTATTTTGGCAAAATTATTTCAGAGTAACTCAAGAACCTCATATTGAGATCAGAGTTTGAAGCTACAAAAACCATAAACAGACATACTGAAATGATTGGGAGTAACTATCGTCGACGTCCCCTCACTGAAACATCGGCTCATTAAACTGGAATGAGTCATTTCCAACTTAAATATTTGACAGAAAATGAAGATATGACAATAGCAGACTGGCAGGACATGTACACAGAAATTACCAAATGAGACAACAATTTGATAAAGAACGGGATATAAGAGCCATCTACTCATAAAGGCTATCAAGGTTGTGTTTTGAATGTGGAAGAGCTACAATTTAACCGTTGGAGTAAGATGTCTATATACTGGTGTTTCTAATGTTGCGATATTGTTTCAGACAAACTTGTGGACAAGGCGTGGTAGTTCATCAGTGGCCATGAGGGAGCGCTGGTAATCGAAAATTTCTATTAATTTTCGTGATCACTCGATCCATGGAACATGCTGTTGCCAATTCTGATGTTTTTGTAAAAGGATAGAGAATTTATGGGGACTTAATATGTGATTTTATTGAAAACACCATAACGCGCCAAATTTGTGTTTAACTTTATGCGTTATTTATTCCATGTAGTTTGAAAATAATTTCTCAGTTGGAATAAATTTGCATTGTGTTTCTACTGATCTGGACCAGAATTCGCAACGACATGGCCACTAGGCAACACAGGACTGTCATCTCCACTGCAAGAGTGCCGGTACCTGGCGGATTTTTTGCAGTACTACTACGCCTACATCATCAATTTTTTGATCAAGTTGGCCATATCGGTCGTCTGATTTGCTGACAACCTCTTATATGGAGTAAACACACCAGTATATAGCCACCTTACGTTGGAGAATATCGAGAAACAATTCATGTGAAACACACATCAGGGGAAGCTCTATAAAAATTCGTTTGTTTCGAAGCAATGGGTAAATATGTGCCTGGCAAACAAACGAAGCACAATGTATTTGAAAGTTGACGTTTTTCCACAGTTAACGCGAAATGAAAGGAAGCACTGTATGAAACAAACAGATGTAGAGATCGACGATTATACACTACCACAAGATTCCGAATTACAAATAGCGGAACTATACCGATTCAGAAGTTATAAACTTGGTATAATAATAATTATCATGGACTTGTTTTGATCGTGTTATGTAATGAAAACTATTTAAGCTCGTAAATGAAAATCTTCCATTGCACCCGTACTACAGGGGGTTGTGAGATGGTTTAGGATCGCGCAAAAATGAAGGATGGATATCATAAATGCTTATATGAAACTTGATACACTATTTATTTGAGACATGAAAAGTTGCAATAAAGTCATCGTCCACATGAATAAGCACAAAAAAAATCATAGCTGTAAAGATGAAAAAATGAAACAACTACCTGCATTTTTTCACAGATTTCAGCAAGGCAAAATTAATGAAGTCTGATTTTGAATCAGTTTTGTGAACGGAAGCAGATTTGGTTTCCGAAACATATGAATTCTACGAAAAAAAAAATCGAGCACCAAAAAAATTACTTTCGAATAAAATATATTTGTCAATTTGCATCCTCAGATTCAGTAGGACGAAGGACACCACTGCTGTATATCAGATATTGAAAATTTTAGTTTATAACTGATCATTCGACCGATCGAGACGACATCGAAGAAGGGCTGTGATACGAATTGATTATTAAATTATGTCTTATATCATGTCTACAATAGAAATCTCGAATTTATCAAACCAGTATCTAATTTGATCACTGTGAGAATATTCATTGAAATTCATTGTACAAACTCAAAATGAATTGATTGAATAAGTAATTAATGATATAACGACAAAGAGTATAAAGTTTTAGTTAGCCACATTGCTGGTCCCCCACAGGATATTGAGATCTTCATCGACTTGAAAGATGACCCAGATGAATGATGCACATTTTCTTTTTGCATATCATGCAATTTACCCTAACACTTTCATCCTAACGGCTATGAATGTTTTCTTGAATAATTTGTGCTTATTCATGTAAAGTAATTGTTCGTTGAAGAATTTAGATGAAAGACTTGGTGAATCGAATTCATGTTCAAAATAATCAGTGAACCTGAAGTTTCATGCGAACACAGCTATGAATTTTTTCACTACTCGAAACCATCCTACAACCATCCTTCATACGACGTTTCTGGAATACTTTCTGGAATACGATAATAATTTTAACAATAAAGATTTCGTAAATGTTGTAATGAAATATGTTGTTGCCCCCTGCCTAAGGCCACGGACAAAACGAAAAGTCAACACAAGACTACTGAAAGATGAAAGTTGGATCTGTTTGGCAACAAATATCCAATATTGGTACCGCCTTAGGATATCCTTTTCATACAAAAGAGACACTATGCGGGCGGCACTTTGATATTTAAAGTGCGTGACTCAAATCTTCAAGACCTTTATTTTGTGCCTGGGAATTGCCATGCCATATATAAGCAACAAACTCAACTTTTTCAATTTATAATATAATACTTGGAGAGCTGTTGTGAATTCAGGTAGACTTAATAATCTAAATAACCAACTAGTATTTTTTTCTGAGAGTTAAATTTTTTCATTTCACCAATGGTTTGATATAAATATATCAGAATATTTCCCAATATACCTGAAACATCTCTTCGGCTCTTACTGTAAGACCCATATATATATATGAAAACATTATCAAACCAAGATATGTCAAAAAGAGCTTTTATTCAAAGATGTCTGAGATGAAGCTTATTCCTAGATTCAGTTTATGCTGAACCAATTCATCAACAAACACAAAAAGAACAACGAAAAAACTATGAGGAAGATCATGGTTGACATTTTGTGCTGAGATCTACTTTTAATGATCGACGTATTCTGGGATACCGTCACTTTAGTCGGTAAATGTGGAAAGAGGGGGCATAGAGTGTGTGAATTGGGAGCTGAATATTTTCTACAGGAAGTTAGCGAGAAACTCACTCATTTAGAAAAAAAACTCAAAACGCCGATACACATGATATTCATCGTAAAGAAAAAGCACATTATACTGATTTCTTCATTAAATGCAGACTCACACGAAAGGGAAGCCCTATAATGTTCGGAGAACACCGAGTGAATCAAGGGACAGAAGATACGAATTAACATTCACTTGGAATTTTTGAAGTTTGTAAGCCTCAGGAAAAAATTCTTTCGGCAAGGAGTTCCACAGCTCGGCTGTTTTATTGAAAAAAGATTCCTGAGCAAGAGAGGTTCGACAGGTCTCCAAATTCACAACAAAGGGGTGGGAATTCTGTTACCATCCAGTCATCCGTGTAGATATTGCCCAGGGTGGAAAGATTGATAACAATTCAGAAGAGCACCGACTGTGAAAATATCTATAGAAGAGAGACAAGTCTCCGACCCTTCTCCGATGTTCCAATGAAGTGAGAGAGTCTTTGAGCGAAGAATCACCAACAAGACGAATTGCCTTTCTCTGAATAGAATCGAGAAGCCTCAATGAATATTTTGTTGCCGAATCAAAGACTCAAATTCTAAACACATATGACTAAAGTCTCGAAGAGCGGGCACATCCTACAGCCAGAGGAGCCTGCAATCCCTACAGAAATCAGAATTTCGATTCACTAAATTTTAAGTATATACTATTATCAACCGTTACAGCTTGGCTCTACGAAGCGCCCGTCGTAGATTTCCATCACCTGATGTGTTTGGAGTTTGCAGATAATTTCAGCAGCTTTGCATTGTCATGGGGTCATCTTTTGTTTAAGATGTAGGTACTAATAGGCGAAAGGTGCGTCCTTTGCAAGTGATTTCAAGGTAATTGTGCTCTGTTAAAAAAAAGTAGTTGTATGCAAATGCAACCAGTGATGAGATTATCGAACGAATTCCCAGTAGGGTGTATTTATGTTGAAGTAGATTAACATCGTTCATTTTAAATGTACCAATATTTTCCAAATAACCCAGAGACATTACCGTATTCTTAGTTTTTCAAACATCACAGTACATCACCATTCTCGTTCAACATAATCACATTATGGAGAACAGCTCAATTCAACAAGAACACCAAACATTGATCCGGACTATCGAGTTCAAGGCCTTGACAAAATATTCAAAACAAAATTCGACAAAAGTTTTTCCAACAACGAGTCGTGTCCTTAGTTTCTATCATTTATTAAACCTATTGGTAGAAACGACTGATATTTCAGAGTGCGACGTAGACATTGTGCAATCATCCTACCACATTCTATTCATTTACATCGTAATGTTATATTAGATGTCCACTTAAAAACAAAAAAATTAAATCGGGAATTTTACTCCATTTCTTAAAACCTTCAAACAGAAACTTTGGTCAATTTCCTGAATAATCAGAAAAAATATCGAAAGGAACTTTCACTCAAGTTCTGACAAAAAAATCCTTGAATAGAAATGTGGACATCTCCTTACTCTAGAATTCGGGTCTCCAGTTAGCCACAATTATTTGTGCCTAGGATTTGTGATGGAATAATTAAGCTTCAAACAGAAAATATTGTCATGAAATAATTTACTGGCTGTTTTTCTCTGTTGTAATATCTAGATACCTCAGCTAGATTTGAAAATAAATCTTGAATTCCACAATCATCAAATTTACAGGGTGAGTTGAGAAAAAAATACTTACAGCTGAATGACTCCTGATGGCACAATCATAGAAAAATTCGGAAACACTTGGACTTTACAAATTTGCTGGCATAACTTGTGATAACTGGGGACATAATATGTTACATATTCACCTACTAATATTTTCTTGTCAGTAACATGTAAATACTTGCGGTATCAGGCTATATTCATAAGTCTATTTCAAGTCTATGGTTTCATCGAACACAAAAAACCTGGATCGACAGAGGCAACTTTAGCTGTTAAAAAAGCATGCATACAAAATAACAAGCTCTGTAGGATAGAACATTCTAGTTCCTGAAAAATAAATTAACGATATTGTAATTAAATACCTATAAGTTATACACCGATAGCATACAAACCTTTGTCTCGATTGCCTTCGAATCAATGTCCTGAAAATGCAATTTCAGTTTTGACTTCCCATCATCTGACGACCCTCGGAGTTGCGAAAATTTATACTGCCAAAGAGGCGTTTTGGAATCACCTTCATGTAAAGAGAATCCTAAGTTCCAGTCTAAAGTCAGTCCGGCAGTTTTTCCATTACTGCTCACAGTGAAAGTTTTGTTCTGAGGACATAGAAAAAGATAATATTATTTATGCAAAACGAACGAAAGAACTATTATTTCATTTTTCGAACAATCCAACGAAATACCTTTTCAGTTGTTGCTTTAAAATGATAAGTATATGGTAAAGAAAGGTTACAAATGAAAATAAAAAAAATTGAATAGAACATAAAACAATGTCAAGTGGAAAATTTTGTTTCATCCTGGTCATTAGTGGCTTCCTGCTCATAAAATAGAACGTACGCCTCCACTTACGAGAGATTTTGAGGAAATCGGTGACACATTCGTGCCACGTTCCCGCAAAATGATATAGGCAGTAATAAGTGAAAGGTCCGCTGTACGTAGTGCCGCTATGGCTGGAGAGCGCGTAGAGGTTGTAGCGGCAAGGGGTTACATTGGCTGCGACGTAGTTGCTCATATCTAAAGCTTCCAACAGGTGATCGATGGTTACATTCAATTTTCCTCTGAACCTATCCGTTGGAGAAAAACGTTTGAGATGGATACCAACTTGGTGCATTTCCGCCTCTCTTAGAACACATCAGCTTATCATCCCTGTCCAACCGGTAGAAGGATCCAAGCACTGAGATAATTTGAGTTGACCGGTTCTCTGTGGGAAAGGTAACGACAGGTCCCAAAACGCGTCGAAAGTTGTAGAACAATGACTGCAAAAGCTGCATTTCAATCTAGATTTAAAGAGAGCGACAAAATTTCCACTATCTTGGAATTGTTCACCATCAGATCACTGTAACCAAGAATTTTGGGATTTCTCGTTCTCACTGGATTTTTCGTCATTTTCTGCTGTCGGGTTTAGTTTGGTCTTTTCGGTAACATGTAAAATTCCCAAAACAAATCTCAAAAACTCCTGGTCGTCTTGCTGTTCGTGTGCCATGAGCGAGGGACATATTTCTGGATTTGGCTGGTAAAACTTTATTCGCCACTCTATCAGACGAATTCTCGGACCATAACTCCTTAATTTATTCAGCAAAAGCTTTTATTGTATCAAAAACAGATTTTGAATTATATTCAGATGAGTAGTAATGAAGAATTCATTAAGTGTCTGAGAAGGGGAAATTGTTCCCAGAATTGATATTGCATTTCCACGTTGAATGGCGACACTTATACGTTGATATAAAAAACTATTTGACCTCTTGTCTTTTTCTACCAATTTCTTGAAAAAACTGTTCTGCAATGCCTCCAAATACACCAAATGTTTCAACAAAATTTTCAGATTTTTGTACTTATTGTTCCTGAGCCTCTCCCCATTTTCTGCAGCTACCCCTAGTGTTTATGAAGAGGAGACTAGGTATGATGTTGCCATGGTGTCGATATAAGTAAAGTCCCATACTAATGGTTTCCCAAACTTCCAAGGAATCAGGGTATATTGGCAGTACAAAGAGCTCTCTTGATCAAATCATTCACAGCAGCATGAGATCTTCGACCAACACTGAGTTCATAACTCAAAAAGGGATGCCAGTTTCATACACTTGAGCATCACATATGCATTTATGACGAAAACAAATCTATGTTCCAAGACGAAGACCAAAATATATCCAGAATGTTTGATCATCTAGAAGGTTTCCAAGCACCTGATTGTGTTCAGGTTATTGCATTGTAACGAGCCTTCTGTGATGTTGAAATAGCCGTTTCATACAAAAATTTCAAGCGTAATTTCAAAAGTGGGCGATCCCATTAACGTTGTATGCCTTTGAAACTTCTATTGGTTGATCAACTTTTGAAGTCCACACCTGACCTCCTTCTTGATAAAGGGAATCGGATAATTCGGAGAAGACAGGTGGTAATATAGTGAAGATCAAATGGGAAACACTATTTACAGAAGACAAAAAGGCTGGTAACACAAGAGATGATGCTGACCACATTCCTGAACCAGCCATATTCACAGGCAATGTTGCTTGATTCCAAATATCTTCATGAAAATGGTTGTTTGTTATCAATTCTAACGTATATTTTAGCAAAGAATCAAATTTTTGTGATTCCTTTCCACCATTACATATTGGTGCGCATCACAAGATATACATCAACTTCGGAATAGCCAGACAATTTTATTCAGTGGAAAAAACGCAACATGGGATGGAAGTTCATTTAGACGTACAGATAGAACTGAGAGGGAGATGGTTTTTTCTTCAATGCCTGAGGAGATAGCTTCAACAGTAAGAGGTGCTCCTAAGATGATCCATTGCGATTTTGATAGAAGCTTCATATCAGGAATTATCTTCTGCAACTTTTGGAAAACTTGGCAGCTTAGATTCATTTAGGTTTCTCTTTATCAGAGAAGCGGGAGAAACTTTGCTATTATGGGGTATTTTTAGTATTCTATAGAACAACAATAATTTTTCCCAGGCACGATAAAATTAGTCTTCAGGCATTCATCGATAGCTTCACTAAGTGCATTTGCGCAAAAAATTCTTGCAGATTTAGGAATCCTTTTCACTATGAAAATATTCTTTTTGAATTTGGCCAGTCTGATATAAAACAAGTCTTCAATATAATTTCCGAATGATTCATGTGTTTTATATGGTAAAATAACATCCTTGTGAATGAGAGTTTTATGTATCTTCAAACCTTTCACTGTATCAAATTTTTCATGGCAGATATCACAATCAGAATTTTGGCTGTAGAAATCTTCAACGTTGTCGTTTTGGGATTTTAAATACATTCCATAATATTTGGTGAATAGATAATGTCAAATATCCGATATGATGAAATAATGACTCAACCATATCAGAAAAGCACCAATCTTGAGATTTTTCAATACATTGGGGTCTAGTGGGTCTACTTGTATAATAGTGCGTTTACGAAAAAAAAATACGAAATTACAAGGAAAAACTTAAAAAATTAGTATGAATATTATGTCACTTTGAAAGCCATGAAGATTGACGATGCTACGTTGATAAGTAATTGTTTCGCATCAAGACCAAGTGAGGTGACTAAGCCAAATATGATGAAAAAAAAATTTACAAAATGGTATTGGAATGACCGTCGCCTAAAAGAGTGGAAACTTGCAGATAAGTCAAAGAAGTGCAAAATTCACGGAAAAGTTAGAAATAAAAAGCTGGGAATAAGTTGGGTGACAATATAACTCGCAATGGAGCAGAACAGCGTCGTAACGATTTTTCAATCGAGTATTAGACGAAGTTCCACAGCAATGGGGCTGGTTTTTGCATCGATTCATAACCATGGAAAAACAGGGGCCCATCATTCCTCCACACCTGAGGCAAAAGAATAGTCATAACAATAGGATGAAATGGAAGAACAGAAAAACGAAAGGAATATTTTTCAAGGGTTGAATTCGATAAAAAAAAATAAACTGTGAGTTAATGCCACGTTTCAATGAAGAAATCAAGAAAAAATGGCAGCATTTATTAAAAAAGGGATGTTGTTGCATAACTTCTTTCGATCATAGCAATGGCTGAGATAAAGGGGTCAGAGTTTGAGTAGATTCTTATAGCCCCCTGTTTTAACTCACTCATAACATTTTGTTTCCAACCTTGTGAAAATGGCTTCATTGTTGAGAATGCGCCAACAATGATTTTCATTATGAACAAGGTGTGTTAGTAACATTATTTTCATGTAGAGAGAGAAGGAGGGACAGCCTTCATAGACGTTCAAGTCATTCACAAAAAGGAAGAGAGAGTCTATATAAAACAACTACTCCTCTGCCTCCCTTACGCGACATGCACTAAATCACAGAGAAGTCAATTCTTCTTGCTAAATTTCTGTTCCAGCGCCTGTCGCCCCATACAGGCAAGGAAGTAGGTGTTTTAGGTAGATTCTTTCTTCCTTTTTGTGAATGACTTGAACGTCTACGAATGATTTACATATCAACAGAGAATGTTTTCTAATTATATTTTATGTCACCTACTACTTGTATAGTTCTGTAAGTTATCCTAGAAACACAGATTGGGAAAAATACACCACCAATCTGAAATGCAACTTAGAACAGATCAAGTTCAGCGGCAACAGTCACGTTGAATTTGAGCAGACACTAGAGGCGGTTAATGGAGCAATTACGGACGCATACGAATCCAGTTGCCCATTAGAGAAAAGAAATCACACAGTGGCACCATTTGGTGGAACGAACACCTGTCAAATCTGAGATCCGAAGTCCGCTGGCTATTTAACGAGGCCAAGCGGGACGGAGACTGGCAGGGCTACACCGAAAGGCTGACAGTATATAACAAAGAAATAAGGAAAGTCAAAAGAAACAGCTTCAGGAGCTTTTGTGAGACAATCATCACAAGCCCTGCAGCAGCCAGACGGCACAAAGCTATGGCGAGGGGCAGGGAACAAGAACCAATGTCACTCAGAGGAACAGATGGCAGCTACACAGAGGATGGAGAGCAACGAGCTCTCCTCTTACTGGAAACGCACTTTCCAGGTAGCACACCATTTGAACCCAACAGATCACTGGAAGAACCAGGTAGAGCCAAACGAGAAGACTGGGAAGTAGCAAAAATCATATGCACACCCAAAAGGTTGAAGTGGGCAATCGACTCCTTCCAACCATTCAAGTCCCCTGGAATTGACGGAATATTTCCGGCCCTTTTGCAAAAAGGGCATACGGAACTACTGCCGTTCATTATTAAAGCAGCCAGATACAGTCTGGCACTCGGGTATATACCGAGCGACTGGAGGAGGGCACGGGTGACCTTCATCCCCAAAGTAGGAAAGAAGGACCCCACCCTCCCGAAGTCATTCAGACCAATCTGTCTCTCTTCCTTCTTACTGAAGACACTGGAGAAGATTGTAGATGATTATATAAGAACCGAGATACTGGAGAAGGTGCCATTGCACCCCGGGCAGCATGCATACAGGGCGGGCAGATCAACGGAAACCGCTCTGTTCGTGCTAACCGAAAACATCCAGAGATCACTTGAGCTTAAAGAAATGGCAATATGCGCCTTTTTAGACATAGAGGGGGCATTCGACAACACCACTCACGAAGCAATAAAAAAAGCCCTGATGAACAAGGGAGTGGACAGAACCACATCCAGATGGATGTGCCAAATGCTGGCTACAAGAACTGCGGAAACGAAAGTGGGCGAGAGCAGTTTTCGGATCAGCACAAACAGAGGATGCCCACAAGGAGGGGTACTATCACCTCTGATGTGGAGTCTTGTAGTAGACGAACTACTCGGAACACTGACCGGGAACGGAGTCACTTGCCTAGGATATGCTAACGACATAGTCATCATGGCCAAAGGCAAATTCGAAGAAACCCTCTGCGATCTAGTAGAAAGGGAGCTAGAGACTACCAGAAGGTGGTGCCTCTCAGTGGGGCTGACTGGGCTGAGAATCAACTCAGCGAAAACCACAGTGGTACCCTTCACTAGAAGAACAAAGCTTCAGCACCTAAGGACCGTTCATCTCGACGGAGCAGACTTAGAATGGCAGCAAGAGGTGAAGTACTTAGAGCTTATCCTAAACTCAAAACTACTCTGGAACATACACGTAGAAAAGATCGTCAACAAGGCAAAATCATCACTGATGGTGTGCAGGAACATTGCGGGAAAAACGTGGGGCTGTAACCCATCGGTACTGCGATGGATGTACACCATGATAGTGAGACCTATGATCGCCTACGGAGCAGTAGTGTGGCACGGCAGAACCGAAGTCGCCACAACAAGGAAAACTTTAGAGAAGGTGCAAAGACTTGCATGTCTCTGCATAACAGGAGCAATGAGATCGACTCCAACGGCAGCACTAGAGGTCATCTTGGTCCTCACAACTCTCCATATCATGGTGAGGAGAACTGCTTGGGGAGCACACCTCCGGTTGGCCAAAGTCGGACTCAAGGGGATAGCACACGGGGGAGGGGGGAGGGAACTTAGCCTCCCCTGAAAGCGCACACCTTGCCGATCTCCCAACTGACGAAATCATCAAGAAATTCAGTTTTATGAAACTCTTTCGAACAGAACTGAGTACCAAGAGAGATTGGAGCATAGAATCCATTCAAGCACTAGGAAGGAATACCATAACATGGTACACAGACGGGTCCAAAACTCCCGAGGGAACTGGAGCAGGAGTCTATGGGACTCGCACCAAATACTCCGAGCCCATGGGCCAGTTCCCCAGCATTTTTCAAGCGGAAATTCACGCCATAGAAAGGTGCATTCAGCTCAACCTCGACAGGAAATATCGGAACAAGGAAATTGTGATCCTCTCCGATAGCCAAGCAGCCACCAAAGCGTTGAGTTCCTCTTGCATCAATTCGAAGATGGTTTGGGAATGCCTAGAAAAAAATAACGACCTAGGCAGAAACAACAAGGTGACCCTCCTCTGGGTGCCACGGCACGTCGGAATGGAGGGGAACGAACAAGCAGACATCCTGGCACGAAAAGGTGCATCAACACCACTGATCGGGCCAGAACCATTCTGCGGACTTGGAAGCTCTTACTTCCAAGAAGAACTCAATAAAACGGAAGAAGCAATGAGAACAACACACTGGGAAAGACTTCCAGGGCTGCGGCAGGCCAAAGATCTCCTCGGAAACTTCAAGCGAGCAAGATCGAAGACACTGATTAATCTCAGCAAAACTAGTCTAAAGGCAATCACGGGATTTCTAACGGGGCATTGCAGACTCAAAGAACACCTAAGGAAGCTAGGCTTAGAGGAGGACAGCACCTGCAGGTTCTGCGGAGAACATCCAGAAACACCCCCATCACATCCTGTTGGAGTCTTTTGCTGTACATCACAAAAGATCGAATATACTGGGACCATTCCAGCTGACTGTGGGAGAAATACCACGAATAGATCCCCTCAAAATCCTTAAATTACTGAAGGAATTGAGGCTTGAGGGGCTGCTATAAACGAGAACACCTTGAGATAGCAGAAGAAGATGGGGCACAATAGATCTAAGCAGGTCGCAGCGCATCTGTCACCATCCAACTCACCAATACCAATGAGTTTTTTGCATAGACTGGGAGAAAAAAAAAACACTTCCTCAAAGCTTTCTTATATCTACAAAAATAATCATGTTCCTTAATATAATTACCGAAGGCTAGGTTTTATAGTCATTTGAATATGTGTTATCGAAATGTCAATTTATTTAAAGAAGTTTAGCTGAAAATCGACTTTTTTGATAATTTTTGATGTATCAGTTCTATAATTCATCCATTTGCCAACTGATGAGCTCAATAAATATTTTTCTCTGAACGATAAAGCTTGTCTGAGTTTGGGAATGAAATTTTATCACACTGAATGAGTTTTTTTGCAAACTACTCTCTATTTGTTTAGAAATGTTCTATATGGTATCTGTTTGATTCAAATCTCGAGTGATTGGTATACAAATTGAGCAAGAAAAAGTGACTTATATGTGGTGCAGTGCTCGTCCCACCATAAAGGTAGGGAAGTTGCTGTTTTAGATAGACTCTCTCTTCCTTTTCGTGATCGAATCAAACGTCTGTTAATGATATACACATATCAACAGAGAGCGTTCGCTGCATATTATGTTACTTCTTTTACAGATTTCTTTTTTTGCGTTTACTTGGAGAAGTGAAAGTCAAAAATCATTTTCCCCAAAAGTATAGTAGCTATCGAGCATTTCTGGGAAGAAAGACTATGTAGAATAATTTTTTCGAATTTCTTTGGGATTGTCAGATGTGAAGTATATCTGGAACTATCACCCTATATAAATTAGATAACCTGTGAATGGCTTGATCATCAGTTTTGGGAACTTGAACAATTATTCGCAAGTGTAATAAACGTTTGTCAACAAAGGTGGTTGAGTATTTCAATGGAAATGGCAAATGGATGTGTCACTTTCCGTTACTTTACTGATCACAAAAGGTTGATTAACTTACCCCTAATTTCATGACAGCTGTACAAACAGAACAATGCCAAGCATTTTCGATCCTCAGCAAATCTTGACGAGTTTCTACAGAAAAATACCTGGAATCCTGACCAGAAGTTTGCACCAGAAAGCAATGCTGACGTTCATCGACATTTTCGGATTCTTTCACTACTCGGAACATAGTCTGATACACTTTGAACATAAGCGGGCATTTGCTCCAATCAACAACATTCAACTGAAAATTCAGAAAGCAGTGTGTCAATAAAGAGAAAGGGAAAATATTGTTATTGTATTAACAAAATCTTTTGCAGATAGTGAAGCCTCACAAGTGAGGCTGTGAACACACATAAACTTCTGAGTGATTGAAGAATAAAGTTCTTCAGCACAGATTTTTGAGCCCACTGAAGGGATCGGGAACTTATATATTTTATATTTTACATCCATTGTCAATTTGTAAACAACGCAGAAGTAGGTTTGAGCGGTGAATATTAATTTTTTGTCTGGTGGAATAATACCTATAACCGATTTACTTCAAAATCGTTGGAGTTTTTTTTCATTGTTACAGTTTCTTGACAATATAATGCCATCAAGAACGTCGAGAAACAGTGGACCCTTTTTTTTTGCGAGTTCCTAGTAGGAACGAAGGGAATTCTACTCCTGGACCATTTGCAAATTTTGATTACATTTTCATCTACAATTGTTGAATCCCGAACATTCGGATTATGCCAAATGCTGTTGGTACTACTGGTGAATCATGTAGATCTATTTGTTCTGGTCAAATCATTGATGTTCAGTAAAAAGTGGATTAAAGACAGAACCCTGTGGTATGCCTGTTTTGACGGTCTTGACATTTTAATTCCTATATATGTGAATCATTTAAACCTGTAGTTGTTCAGTTTCTTTCTG
This sequence comes from Zygogramma bicolorata, assembly GCA_032362365.1. NCBI lineage: Eukaryota > Metazoa > Arthropoda > Insecta > Coleoptera > Chrysomelidae > Zygogramma > Zygogramma bicolorata. The sequence goes on along the minus strand of JAVJAQ010005583.1, from coordinate 2,364,460 downwards.
CAACATTATTCCATCATAAACCCAATCAAAAGATTTATACAAATCAATTAATCGTTTTTCAGATTCAGCTACTATCTTTTGAGAAACACAGTTCTCCACAAATTATTTTGAGTAACAAATAGTTTTTGATACATGAAATTTGCGCAAATAAATCATACTACTAAAAAAAGTCAATTGATAAACTTATCTCTTCAGATAACTAAGAAAAAAAATCAATAAATGGTGAATGGTAGAAAAGTCAGAATTATTTTTCAGTTTTCCATGTGAAATAATCGAAACACTCCAGATATATATTAATTAAAAAGAGTAAACTTAAAACACAGTATCACATTTTCAAAGAGTAATCAATAAAGTGTACACTCTATATGATTGTGAATTAAACTGAATTGAGTATGTACCAGAGTGAGAATCTCAAGTCAATATTTGAGTTACAAATGTAATTGACAAAAAATTTACCGGAGGGGAATCGAACAGCATCAAGTCAGTACCCTTCAAAGCAAAAAACCTCGGCTTGTAATTTTGCCATGGATGATTGTTGTTCAATACTCCTTCATTTACCCATCCCATATATTCTATACGATCAGAAACACTAAAGTTACGATTATACAGCTTCATCTGAAAAAATAAAGGGATATTAAGAAAAAATTCTATTGACAACTCACACAATGATCGTTGGCAATATTAGAAAATATTTGTATTCATTTGTAATATACAATATATTTCATTTGATTCAAAACATTTGCAATATATATGTTATTCATGCAAAATTATACACACCTGCAAATTGGTAAGTCCAATGATATTATCAGTAATAAACTTCAACCACTGAGAAAGTATAGCTGAATCGTCACAATGTATAATTCCAGTACTGATTCCATTCAATCCCCTAACTTCAAACGCATTTGGTCTCAACTTATCAGTTCCAAAAATGTATCTTGTGACATATGCCATCATCAAAGGTACAGCTATGATATCTACCCAATGTGTCTGGGAATGCTCAGTATCCAGTTCTGAACATATTGAACTTGGTCTACTACTGGTACTATTTGTTGTCACTTTTAAACTCTCATCAGAGGCACCTTTTTCATCACTATTACTGTCCGTTTGTTGTGAGTCTTTGTCATCTGATGAAATAGAAAAAATTTAAGCATTGTTACCATTTGCATATGGAGATATCATTTACCTTGTTTCTGTAAGAATGGTGTTGCTGCTTTATAGTGTTTGACAGTCAACACTACCAGGTCTCCAGCATTACGTAAAATATTTACAGCATCATCATGGGGGCAAGCTGTGATATATTCTCCGTTTACTGAAACAAAAGTTTGTAGTCCAATATGATTTTCAAAGGCAATAATATTCAACTACATTTATAAAGGTTATGTTATTGCTTCAAACATATCCACCTTTTATTATAGCATCACCAACAAATAGCTCGCCTGTTTGGTCAGCCGCTTGATTTTTGTAGATCCTGGAAACTAATATTGGAAGTTTGTGTTCTGCCCCTCCCTTAATACTCAATCCTAACCCTCCAACTCTCTGTCGTCTCACCTGAACCATTCTTTCCTAGAATTATAATGAAAACTTCAAGTAACTGAATGGAAAGCAAACTAAATTTGTTGTTCTAAATTGTTCTAAATGGTTCATCAGATTATTATAGTCAGCAGTGCAAGTCATGATTCTCTAGAATAAGTATACAAACTCACAAATGGAACAAAATTACTTCTGTGAAAAAAGGATACTGGTGGAAGAAAGTAAGCTACTAAATTCCAAGATCATACTAGAGGAATAATTTGTATGACTCTGATGCCCTTGTTCTTTACTTACTTTCGAATTCAGCGGTTTAGACTCGGGGGGTAAAGGTTCTTCTTTCTGCAAGCGCAACACTTCCATTGACAAATGTAGTTGAACTGGTATTGGTCTACTCTTTCCATCACTGACTGTAACCATTCCAGTTCTGACTTTGAGTTTCTGATCAACTTTTTCTTCAATTGGTGTTGTCATTCTGGTAGTAGTTATCCTCATATTTGAATCTATAAAAATTCCACATAGAATAGAAAAACATTGATTTTTTATTTCTTTGCCATACCTGACCTATATGAAACTATTTTCTCAAATAATTTGTAACGAATTGACAACTTCAAATAATTTCTGGTTGGAATTTCACATTAAATTAAAACCAGAAGTGATGATGTATTTTAGAGCATTCCAAAGTAATGTTATTATGTTATTATCAACAGCTGCCATTTTTAAAGGGTCAAAAATGTCAAAACAAATCACAGGGTATTTGTATCTTGTATCACAGAGGGGTGCGTTCATTCGCTCTGACACACTTTCCAAATGTTCTGATTTTTGGGGTTTTCAGCTGAAATGTATTCGCAAACTTCCCTAGTTTTATTATATTGTATATGAGTCGTGTCACAGGTCCGATTCACAAATCTTTCATCATCCTATTCAAAATTCATGGATATTTGTGGAGGCAAAGACTCGTTCTTTAATATTTGCAAGCTTTTCATTTGGATTCCAAATTGAAATTGCAGCGCCAATTCCGCTAGAACAGCAATTTATTTGAACCACATTGCCACATTCCTATTTATCTGAAAATTTAAATTTAGACCAATCAGAAAGCTATCGGATCGTCGTACGATCAGATTTCGGATCTGTCTGAATGCAGCCTTAGGCTGGATTCAGACAGATCCGAAATCCGATCGTACGACGATTCGATAGCTTTCTGATCGGTCAAAATTTAAATTTAGACCAATCAGAAAGCTATCGTATCGTCGTACTATCGAATTTCGGATTTGTCTGAATCCAGCCTTAGATCTAACACTGGAATGTCATTTGGGTATTTTTTAATTACATCTTTTTTTATTTGAACGAATTTCGCAGATATCGTATCTACATGAATTCAGCTTTAGAAGGGTGTAAAATGCGGGTCTTTTGAAGTGTATAGTGCGAGGGTCAAAATCGGGTTAATTGGTTGAATAGTGTGGGTGGTATGTTGTAGATATGTCATTGGCAACACTGCTATGCTCTCTAACGACCAAACAAATCTGTGGGAGAGGGAGAGGAGAGATGAGGACTGAGGACTGATCTGATCAATACGTTTTGATGTTTTGAATACAAGAGCGCAAGAAAACGCCTTAAGGTGGATTCATGCAGCTTCAATTATCAAGTAACAATGAACAAGTAGCGATAACAATTATCGAGTAAAAAGTAATGAAAAAGAAAGCATTCATGCACCTAAATTTAACAATGATAAAAGCTTGTGGAAGGGGATCTTTTAACCTTGAAGATTGAAATATCATTGTTTTCATGAGAAAGTCCACCAGAATCGCATATACAGTTTCAATTTCAATTCACTGACATTCCATGAACAGAAATCAATCATGAAAAACAAATTATTTGAAGAAAAATTAATGAAAAAACAATGATTTATCATCGTGTTTCTTTGTGTTTCTCTTGTAGCTACAAGACTTAGGCTGGATTCAGACAGATCCGAAATTTTATCGTACGACGATCAGATAGATTTCTGATTGGTCTTAATTCAAATTCAGACCAATTTAGACCAATCAGAAAGTTATCTGACCGTCGTACGATAAAATTTCGGATCTGTCTGAATCCAGCATTATACGTTCGAGAAACAGGCCCCTGTACATCAGAGACACATATTTAACAGTTGAAGTAAGGAAGTTAAAAGTTGGCCAACTCTTACTTGTTACCTACTTGTTAATTGATAGGTGATATTTTGGTTGCACGAATCATCTAAATTAGGAAGTTCAACTCATCATTGATAATTGTTACTTGCGACTTGTTAACTGTTCCTTGATAATCGAAGCTGCATGAATCCACCTTTAAAAAATGCTTTGAAATTTCTTGATATTAATGAGAAGGGGTCAAGTGTTAAATTTGACCTCGAATAAATTATCAATCTAAAAAGGAAGATAAGATTTTTTTGTTTTTTTCTCTTCATATCATTACTTAGTATGTTGAGCTATGGCATTTTCATCTGTCGTCAAGACTGCAACCAGAACTTTATTTTCAAATTTCAAACAAATCGTTCGAGTGAGTGTAATTTACAAATGCTATAATTAGGAAAAAACAACTTGATTTTTCAGAATTACTCTGATGTTCGTATTGTAGAAGTAGGGCCCAGAGATGGTTTACAAAACGAATCAGTTCCGGTACCAACTGACGTGAAAATTCAGTTGATAAACAAACTCTCAGAAACAGGACTGAGTACCATTGAAGTTACCAGGTTCGTTTTTTTGTCAGAATTAATGTATCAAGTAATGTGTTGTTTTTCAGTTTCGTCAATCCAGTATGGGTACCTCAAATGGGGGACAATGCAGATGTCTATACAAAAATAACAAAAAAAGACAACATTTCCTATCCAGTTTTAGTACCTAACATAAAGGGAATGGAGTCTGCCGTACGTTTCTGATTCCATTTAATATTTTTGGTTTATCCAGATTCAATTTCAGCTGAAAGCTGGAGTGAAAGAAATAGCTGTGTTTGCATCTGCTTCAGAAGGATTTTCAAGAAAAAATACCAACTGTTCTACTAAAGAAGGCCTGAACAGAATAAAGAATGTTATTGAAATGGCTAAGACTGCTAATGTCAAAGTCAGAGGTTATGTATCTTGCGTAGTAGGTTGTCCATATGATGGAGAGGTTCAACCTTCATCAGTAACCAAAGTTTCTGAAGCTTTACTCGCTTATGGTTGTTATGAGATATCTCTTGGAGACACTATAGGTGTGGGTACCAAGACAACTATTGAGAGGATGCTGAAGGACCTACTGCATATCTCCACTGCTGATAAATTAGCCATTCACTGTCATGACACATATGGTCAAGCTCTGGTTAATATATGTACTGCTCTCGAATATGGAATCAAAGTGATAGATTCTGCCGTATCTGGTTTAGGTGGATGCCCCTATGCAGAGGGTGCCACCGGCAATGTTGCCACAGAGGATCTCTTGTATATGTTGCACGGTATGGGTCTAAAAACAGGAGTAGATTTGAAGGCAGTTATTGGTGCTGGGCGGTTCATCAGTGACTACTTGAAGAAGGAATCAGCTTCAAAAGTGAACAGGGCTCTTTATTCCAAATATTTCCAATGAAGCAATGGCTATATCATCTATTTTGCAATTAACTCAAATGAATTATTGATTTTTTGAATGTTACTCTTATGCAAAAGTATTTTTGAATTTTTTTTTCCATAAAGTCTATTGAATTTTGATACTGATAATTTTCATTAATTTGATATTATTGACTACCTACGGGGTTTTATCTTTCAACGTCGCTTTTTATATACCTACAAGGTGAAAAAACCATTCTTTTATCAGCTATTGATGATCAGTTACAAAAGTAGACCAAAATTATGATTTTCTTTTCAAATTACAAGTACAAAAAATTTGTAAAGTTCAAACTGTAACTGAATCGCGCAAAAAATTGTAAAAAAACTAGTATTTAATTGGAAACAAGCCTTGAATACTAAAATGATCAATCCTACTTGACTTCTTGCACTAGGTTCATTCTGATGATTTTAGCTAAATACATTTTTGATGGGTGCTTCAATTCTTCCAGGCAGAAGCAATACATTTCTGACGATTGACGTCTCTCGCTCGAAATAAGGTCTAAAAGAAATTCGTGTCGGTAAATATGGTGGTGTTTCATTTGGCTTATATTTGCCCAATATGTGATTGAATATGAACAAGTATGTTGAGTAGAAGAGATGGCTTATCCAGATTTCTTAAAACGCATATATCAAAGCATTGGATGTCTTGCTATGATGCTTATCAGTGAACTATTTTTTGACTGGTTTTTGATGCGATCTTGATTTTTTTAGTATGGTTTCAAACCGGACCACGGGCGTAGCCAAAGGGAGGGTTTTGGGGGTTGAAATCCCCCCCGAAAAGTTGATATTAACATTCATAAAATCAAAACAAAAGACAGGCGTGCAGCATATATATCTAATTCATTCTCATTCCTACGCTAAAATATGTGGTTTGGATTCTCAGATGTTAGGGTTGTACTTGCGCTGATGAGGATCCTGCTGTTACTCTGTTGGCATCCTCTTCCTTGCAAAAAACGATACTAGTGAACCGTTTGGCCACACCTCACGTCTCCATGCATTTTTTAGGTACTCCCGCTTTATGGTGACTTTTACTGAAGAATATATATCAGGTCTTCTAGATGGATGGAATTCACATTCAACAACTGATAATCTAGGTTCCTTCCAAAAATTTCTTCAGTTCTTCTAAATTTGGTACTGGGGTTTAGCCTAGTAACGTGGAGAGAAACCAGTCTTGGAACAGTTTCAACCGTACATGTTTGTTCAGTTTAACCAACTAGGAATCGCCGTTTCCTCCTATGTTGAACTTGTGACCATCCATTGTTTTCTGTGATTTCTCCTTCAACAGGATAGGCATGTTGTAGACTTTCTGCAATAGTGCAAGTTTTAGCCTCCACAATGGCCGCATTAACTCGTTAAGCTGTAATAATATGACCTTTTTCTTCCGTTTTGTTTATGTTATTTTGTTTGCTTTCGGAAATTACCCGGATGCTTAGACACTCCCGGAATTGCAGTTGGCTCGGCGCTAGATGCCTAGCCATTATCAACAACATACTTTTTCTGTGTATGTCCTTTTTTACTGGGACTGGGTAAAAAACCGCTGGCGAGCTGTTTGGGTTGCTGGTTTTGGGTTTTTCACGTAGTAACTGGATTTTTTCTTGAAGTTCATGAGTTATGAAATCCTTATGTTTGGTTAAAGATTTCAGATAAATTATTTCTTTTTTCAGTGGATTCTCTTCCGAACTTGACAATCCTTCTGATAGATCACAATTTGATGCACTCTGATGATGAAATAAATTCGATTAGACGGACTATAAGAAACATTCGAACAAGGCATGATGCAGCACCATCATTACCCCATTCAAGGCAAGATATTGTTTTTCCCGAATAGTACAAAGTAACAAGTAATGGGGATACATTTCTACAATTTGACTCGGGGAATTCGGATTCTAGAATTGTAATATTTGCAACGGATCTTTGCATTAAGGCCCTTGAAGATTCAAACCATTGGTTCATGAATGGAACATTTAAGACAGTTCCTCATTTATTTGCGCAATTGTATACAATTCACGGTATAAATGAAAATATTTCAATTCCGCTTGTCTATGCTCTTTTGCCAGACAAATTAGAAAGAAGTTACAGAACTATGTTACAAGAAGTTAGAAATCTTTGCCGTTCAGCTGCACCAGCTACCGTAATGGTAGACTTTGAAAGAGCAGCAATAAATGCAATTGAATTTGTTTTTCCGCAAAGTAAAATCAGAGGTTGTTTCTTTCACTTCTGTCAGTGCATATACAGAAAAATTCAAACATCTGGACTAAAACAACGTTATATGACAACGATCCCACATTCGCTTTAAAAATGAGAATGTTAAATGCCTTGGCATTTGTCCCATTAAATTATTTGATAGATGCGTTTAATGAATTGTGCGACAACGGTGAGTTTCCTGAAGAATCCCAAGAAGTAGTTGATTACTTTGAAGACACCTGGATTGGACGTCCAGACAAGAGAAACAGACGGCGTGCACCAATTTTTCCACATGCTCTGTGGAATTGTTTCGATAGTTCGAGCACAGGGCAAGCAAAAACGAACAATGCTGTAGAAGGCTGGCATAGAAGCTCCGAGAACCAAATTACAGCAAGTCACCCGAGTATATGGAAGTTTATAGATGGTTTAAAAAGGGAAAATTCATGAAACGAATTAAACATAGAACAATACAAAGCAGGAGTAGCGCCATCTTCATCTGAAAAAATATAAAGACTGTGCAATCAGAATTCAAAGAATTGTGGAAAGTTTTGATCCAATAAGCATGACGAAATATGTAAAAGGAATTGCATATAATATAGGTTATTAGAAACATGTCAATTTTGTTAAATGAAATTAGTCCTGAATAATTTAGTTATTTATATTCATTAGCTATTATATTTTTAGGTGTGCACTTATAAATAAAGACATTTTATTATCCTCGCGCATCAGCATGTTTTAAATAATTTTTATTGCGGAACAGTGATTTTAAAAATAAATAAAAATAATGTAATCTAAAATATCTTTCTATCTATTTTCAATTTATTAAACTAAAATAATTTTCGGATAATTTTTTTCGAATAATTGTTTTCGAAAAATTGTACTCTTCGAATAATTGTTATATTCGAACAATTGCATTCGAATAATTGTTTTCGAAGAATTTACCGGCTACCCTGATGATCAGAGTTGATTTCACTTACAGTTTCTTGACAACATAGGTATCAAGCCCGTATCACAAAACTTAACAGTTTTTATTCTCTTCGAACAACTGGGATGGTGATCAGATGCGCATTTTGTACACTTTATTGAAGTTTTTACTAGATGTACAATATTTGCAGAGCACACTTGACTCGTCCTTCTCATTCGCCGCCATCTTGGATAAACCAAAGCAGTCTATACTAGTATATTTATATATCGAGTCGAGTTAGAAGATGGCAAATGAGACTTTGCCGAAACTTTGTGACAATATTATCCTTAAGAGGAACAAAACCACAGAACACGGAATGAAACCCGAAAAAAACAACTCTATATATATATAGTCTATACTGTACCACTACTGCTCAAAAATGGATTCCCCCAATTCTCAATTTTCCCATGAATATATGGGTTATTTTATGTACCTACTTTCGGTCTTTTAATTTTCTTGAACCCCCCCCCCGATACCAAAATCTGACTACGCCCGTGAACCGGACTATTTCATTTGAATGCGCATCGAATTTGGTACCGAAACCTAGGAAACCTAGACGGATTTTTGAAGTTTCAAAGTATACTTCGACTGAAAGCTATAATTTACTGCCCCATATAAATATGTACTCTGCTGAAGGCCATGAAATCTGCTTGCATTTGGATCAATAAAAAAACTCAATACTTCCTTTATTGATATATATATATATATATATGTATATATATATATATATACATATATATGTATATATATATATAATAATAATAATATAAATAACTTTATTCACTTAATCATCAGACAAAGACATTTTTCATACATAATATATATCGGGTAAATAAAGAGTGAGCCACAGAAGGACTGTAGTCCTTGTACGTGGAGTTTACAGAAGTGCATATCTTAAATTATTCCCTTATATATATACACATATTGATTAGTAACACAAATCGATTAGTAATTTATAATGTTAATGTTATAAGGGTTAAACCGAATCGCTCGAAAAATTGTAATATTTGATTGGGTTAATATAATTGTGACGTAAGGAACACAAATTGGATTTTGGAACGAACCTGAATAAATAAATCCATAAAATTACCACTCTTCAAAATTATTCATAGGAAATCTATCAGTTTTCACATAGGCGGATTTAGGGGGGGCACTCCCCCCCCCCTCAGACGGGAATGTGTACTGTTGACATTCCATCATAGCAATCTCAGAAGTAAATCAAATAATAACAGAGTTGTTAACAAATTACCACCAAGCGAACGTGGTAGCATCTCAAAATTTTTTGATGGTAATAGAAGGAAAATCAATGGATGTTGTTATCCAAATGAGATCCCAGGAAATGGAAACTGTTGAAGAGAATCGTAAAAAACTCATACCCATTATAAATAAAAACAATAATACTATGTGGAAGGCAAAACATACCGTTAAAAGGTCATAGGGATGACGGTAGCTTAGAATTGGAAAGTTCTTATGAACACGTCAGTCAGTCAGTTGAAGAATATTACAGACTTTCAATATATATTCCTTTTCTGGATTATATATTGAGTGAAATGTCAGCCAGGTTCGCTAGCGTTCCCATGCAGAGAATTGGACAGCTGCAAAAGTTGCTGTCTCATAACTTCAGCGACAAAGATGTGGAGGATGTTTTGCAAAGCGCTGAAATATATAGAGAAGACTTTCCTTGTTGGTTAGTTTTGAAGGGAGAGCTAAAAACTTGGCAACAGATGAGAGAAAATATCCCAGTATCTCCAGCAGATGCCTACAAAAGAGCAACGATGCTGCCAAATATTAGAACTCTTTGTCAGTTGCTGTGCACGTTTCCAGTGACAACTAGCACTGCCGAGCGATCTTTCTCCACCTTACGCCGATTAAAGTCATATCTTCGCAACAGGATGACTGAGGAGCGTTTGAATGGATTGGCTTCAATGCCTATCCATCAAGACGTTGCGGCGCTAATGAAGTGCTGGACGTATTTAGCAGGAAACATAAAAGAAAACTGTCTTTATTAAACATTTAATTTTTCTATTCTTTCATAAACCTTTCAATACATACCTACTTCAACTTGCAGAAATAAACTTGAAGTGTCATAGTTCAAGTCTATTTCTAACAGTTATTGTTGATTTTTTTACCCGCCCGTATCTTGTGCCCCCCCCAGAAATGAAAGCCATTTTTTCAAATGAAAGGAGTTGTAACAGTTAATAAGCATGGGATTATTATGGCATTCAGTTGGAATACAAATAGACAATGTTGGAGTGTATTTTATAAATATTTATTTAACCAACTAAACTATATAATATCTTATTCTTAGTAAAAAATAATTTAAAACTGAATAATAACAAGTATGTATCATTTTACAGTAAATAAGTACAGGAGTTTTGGAACAATATATCATGAATAGCAAAATTGCCATAACAAAAATTTGTCTTTATGATTGTCCAACCAAACTGGGCATACAATAAAATGGTTGAACTCAGAAATTGATTTGTTACAGAATATCCTCACCAGAATGACGTTACATCTGTTCTGAGAACTGCAACTATTGTTATCCAGTAAAAAGGTGATTAAATCTGTCGTATCATTGGTAGAAGCTGATGAATAAAATAAAAATTCGGTACCTACATAACCCAGTTTTTGCGTATTTATACTTGGTATCAATACATTGGAATAAAATTATTTTGAGAGATTTATTGAAATCTCACATGATATATTGCAGAAGCTGAATAGAAGTAGTAATTGTAATGTTTTGATTTCCACTTTTCAACTACTCATTGTCAGAGGATGTTTAATATAATTATCATATATAAAAGGGTAATGGTAAAATGATTGTGCTTATTGCAAATTCACAAAAATATTTATTACTCATCAATTATTTTTGTGAATTGATACTTGAACGATGTTTATTGAACTGTCGGTAAATAACACGAGATTTTCTAATATATGACAAAAAATTCTGAATTCACAACTCAGCATATTTTGAGTGAGCGATCAGCTGAGTGTCCAAATGAAACGAGACACTAGATATGAATGGACGGACCATGCAATGCTAAATTTACAATGACTAGAGCTTTTATTGTTTTGGGCACATCCACAACAGTATGTCATCACGATTTGCTCATTGAATCGACTATTTGATTCAATATTACCTCTATTTTAGCTCCTAAATATTCGACCTCACAAATTTGAGGTAAAATTTGAAAAGGCACTGAGTAATGCACTTAAATGTCGATCCATCACTTCATGTGAATACATATGAAAATCCTCTAGTATATCATTATTTGACACGGCAATACTTATTATGTGTTGAATCTTCACAGGTGGTATCCAAATCGGAGTAAATGTAATCTTTGGCTTCATATACATAATTAGAAAGCTCTGAGCAATAAGGTAAGAATCTAGCTAGTGAAATCGAATCTTTCGGTTGAAAAAACATCATAAAGAAAGTCGAGTCCTTAAATTGCCACTGATGCAGATTCACAGTTGAAGATACGAGTCTGGTATTAATTCAACTTCATATTTCTCTGGGAAAAATATAATTATAGCCTGTCTGCTCTGAATATTAGATTTTTGTTCACAAACTTGTGTGTTCCATAAAGGTATATCTATGTACAGAGTACGTAGGTACATACTATTCGTTTTTACAGTTTTTCCCTCTTGTTGAAAGTTGATTATTAGATTATGCGAATCTATTTATTGTGCAAGTATACACCTGTTTATATTACATTTCACCATAAATATGCATCATCAGAAAGATTGCAAATGAAATAGATAATGTTAAATTTCAATTATTTTTGTCAACTTTACAAAGAATTAAGTACTGGCTAGAATATTTCAGTCATCAATCTTTCTGAAAATTATTAAACTAATATATTTTTTGTTTATTTTACATACTAATATAAATAAACTATTTAAGTACTATCATACTATAAGACTAGAACTAGATATTTTCAAACAAAATAATCTACTTGTTTATTTAATAATTTCCATTATTATTGCACTATCTTTTGCAGTTTAAACAAAAACGTCTGCAAAAGTAGGAGCAATTTTTGAAGTCTGTTTTCATTGAGCATTGATAATTTTATAACTCTTGGTAACTAACTGGAATTACTTTAGTAATGGTTCAGTTTGGGTGGCAGGATTTTTCCAATATTTCGGATATGAACTCCAAAGAGATCAATCGGGTCCAGTAAAATTTCGCAATAAATTTTTGCAGTCAGTGTTATTTTATGGGTAGTAATTGAACGATAGATGAAAAAAATAACGTTAGCCTGAAAAATCACAATCTTAAAAATGACAATTTGATTAGTTCAAGTCGTTGATTGAACTTTATATATTACATACTTTACATTTTGGTGAGTTCTAACGTTGGTTTGCCATTCAATTATGTTGCTGCAGTATGTAACTAGTGAATATTGTCCCATGGGATGGATTAATCGTATATCTAGGATCTTGCAGTTTTTTATAAATACTATCAAGATTTTTTTTTATTTGATACAGCTTTTCGAATCTCATCGAGTCGTTGCATTCTTACTGTTTGCATCACAACTACCAATTAAACTTCTTCGAGCAGCATTCTGTATATTGGCACCTCATCTTATTCTATGATATCTATAATGAGTGAAACTAAGAATTATTGTATTGTTAATTTTTTCTAAGTTGTTTCCCGAGTGATATTACGAACGCTCCTTTCTGAGTCTGAAAACTATTAATATTTATAATAATTCATCCCATGAGACGATAGGTGGTCACTATGTGTAACAGATCTACGCAATTGTCGAAAAATATTTTCATTTATTTTGATTCTTCAGATAGTTGACCAGAGATCCACAAATACCTTACCTTTCGTTTGTCACGTGAAAATGAATCTTTAATGGGATCTTGAAAGAAACATATTATGCTTTTTACAAAACAAACTTCCTCTAAAATCCGGATCATCAAAAAATTATGAATAAATATTTCAACTCGACTTGTCTTGAAAATTATTAATCACTTCAATCACCCAGAAATACAGAAGGAGCGAAAGGTACCATTTTTTAAACACGAATCAAATTCGTGAATTGCAGTTATTGCAAACGAGCCTCCTGCAGAGTTTGAGCCTGAGCAGCTGTTTGATAAGGAATACCAGGAAAAGCTCCTGCAGTGCCTGCTGGTAGACCTGGGGTCTGAGGAAGCGTGGCATATGTGTATGGCATATAACTAGCTGCACCTGAAATATAAAGAGGACACGCTTAAAAAAACAACACGATTGATCTTGATATTGAAAATGAGGGAATCGATCTAATAATGAAAAAGTACTGAGTACAATCTATAACAAGCTCTTCACGGTTTTGCCCACATGTATGAATCAATCGATGGTAGCCATGAGTCCACGTCACAATGTACTTGAAAAGGTGTTAGTGTATTTTAACATATGTATTAATCTCGATATATCTACCAACACACCGTGGGCTGATGGGGAAAAAAGAAGCTAACTTCAGAAAAAATTTTCATAACATGGTTTGTTTTTTTTTGTCAAATTTGACATTTCGAAAATATTACGTAACACCCATACGCTTTAGGATGGGGGGGGGGGGGCAAAAATTATAAGATAATTCTTCAAATATATTCAAAGTCGGCAATAGGTACTTGAGGAACCTTTGGTGTTAAAATTAATTCTTTTTTCAACAGAGATTAGTTAGGTACCCTAACACCAAAGATGAAAATGAATTGACCAACTCAAAAGAAATGCACGTCAATTAAGAGTGATATCAAATTGGTAATTGCGGGTATTGAAAGTTTCCAAATATATTCAATTCGAAAGAAATGGAAGTTGATACAAAGTTCAACATACTTCCGCTTGGAATCATATTCGCTGTTCGAAGAGTCTATGAGATTGTGGTATTTAAGCTTTGAAGATCGGGGGTAATACCCCTATACACTCTATTGAAACCAACACTAGAACCTCGTTACTATTTAGTTATCGCATTTGAATAATTCTTCACACATCTAAAGACCCATAGAAAAATGATAAATTTAATCACCTGCTCCTGTGTAAGGTGTGTACGCATCAAATCCATTGGCGTACTGTCCTGTATAGGGCGCCGCCGCCGCTGCTGCTACAGCAGCAGCGTTTTGATACTCGTAGAATTGCGAAGTAGCTGCCGCGACAGCTGCCGCATGTGTCAGTTGCGTAGCCTGGAGTGGTACTAAGCTGCCAGGGGCCGTGGCCGTCAGATAAGGGGACTGGTAAACGTATCCTGGCGGCATCCTGAAAACGATTGGTTTCATTTTAAATATGCGGATGAGTTCCTGCGATTACCAGCACAGCAAGCAACACCAGAATAAATAAATACCAAAAACATATCTGATGCACTAAAATGACCAACTCAAATATCAAATAAAAACATTATCGGGTGATAGGGATCGCTTTTTTTCATTCGGTTTTGAACGGTAGGTTCTGACTCATTTCTGTTTGTAAAATAAATGCTAACTTCATTGAATTCAATTCAATAGGAAATAGGAAGTCAGAAACAACCAATATACGAATCCAGGATTCAATCAAATCATCGTAGAATAACGTGTAATCGTACCGTGAGGAAGCAAAACAAAAGTAGGTAGCACAGAAAAAATCATCTCTTGAATATTTTCTATACAACAGAGCTAAGCTAGTCACCATAACCTATAGCACAGCGGTATCCGGACAAAACTGTCACATTGAATTTCAAACTGCAGTCGTAATCAAGGCGGATCTTAATGCAACCGAATATCAGTTGTCAAAATTTCAATGCATGATTATCTACTTTCAAAAAAGTGCATGATTCATTTCGAACCTTCTGAATCCAGATACGCAGCTTGTTTCGAATTTTTTCGTAACCAATGACAGCCGTTTTATCTGTTTGCGAGATGAAATATCACCGCACCCCTTATGAAATTGGGTCGACGTCCGAAATAATATATTACCGAGGGTGTACCAAACCCTCCCAAATAAGTTCAAGTTCAAGACCGAAACTATATAATTTCCCTCCACCCTTTCTAACGGGGTTCACATGCAGGGGTGCTCTTCCAGCAGGGCATGAGTGAATTGCTAATGCATCAAGTCCATTCGATATTTGAAGCAACAATTCTCATTTATTAAACAATGATCAGTCGTGGGTTTACAAGACGAGTCACGAAGCCATTAGTTTTTATACGTTCATCAGAATGATTATGACTTAATGTTGCGGCAGAACCCTTCGAAACCCTTACCCAACTCTGAAATGGGAAAGATTGGCAAAAAAAAATCAGACTGATAGGGTAGTTGAATTGAAAAGGACAAACAAAGAAGATAACCAAAATTCAAATGAACCATAGAAATAACTTCGTCGGTAAAGCTTCAAACAAAACGTTTGCAATTATTCTCAGCTAGTGTTTTTGTGGAATATTCAAACAGACTCTGGGTTCTATTTTGTTTGTTAATGTGTCCAGATAGTGTTTTTCAATAATATTCTCTGCATTTCTCTTTCTTTCAACATTGGGAGAGATGTCAAAAAGTGCCCCAAAAGTATAGAAATGATTTTCTTCATCGTCAGATTTTTATATTCAAAATGGACTATGACCTTCAAGTGAAAACTGGTTACTGTTAATATTCCATTTATTTTTCAACAAGTTTAGTATTTTTCTTTGTTTATTGATTCGGGGAAGGAAATTCTAACAAATACTTCTTCAAAAATGCATGATATTCCAATCAATTTTCAGATGATAATAGCAAAATAACAGTTGATATCAATGGAAAAGGTACAGAATATTTTTTTTCTCAGCCTTCGCGAAAAATCTGAATGTTCAATTTCACTTGGACATGAGAAGTTTCAAAAATCATAATAATGGTATATAGGTATGATAGATAGCTTTTGTTTGTTTGAATGCTTGTCGAGGAGATAAAAACGTTCTGGAATCCATTTTTTAAATTTTTAGGGAGAAAGCTTGCATGTACTTAATATTTGTTATTTGGTAAAAAATATAGCAATTTGTCCAAAAAAACAGATATTATAAGAACTTTGAGCTTTGCATCTCATTTCTATGAGAGAGAAAACCCAAAAAATGGATTCCAGAATTATATTTCATTATAGCTGATAGCAATTTATAGCTGGTGCTAGGAATAACACGTTGGAAGTTAAGACCTCGTTAATCTTCAGTTTCGACTTATGTTGTTCCTTCGTAGGGGGACAACATTCGGTTAACGGAAATTAAACATTTAAACGTATCATATATAGCCAAACGCTGTGTATGGATCGAATAGCAACCGTTCTCATCAGGCACGTTTCGAGAAATCCTGAAAACAATTCGCAATTTTGCGTTTTCTCCGCTTGATAGGAGTTCTAAATTTATTTCGTAGTCTCGGGAATGCATGAGCGAAAAGAACCGGCGAGTAAAGCAGAACTTTCTGTGACGCAATGCTCCAAATAGTTCAGTCGAAGCTTTCGTGTGGATGCAGACACAAACGCAAGAAGTATTCAAAACGACTGAAACGAATCAACAGATCATATGGTCAGGTATCACAATAACATCGCTTTGAATGGAGTCTCCTTCATTGTTCTTTTCCAATAACCGCATCTATCATGGATATTTATCAGTCCAACCCAGTCGGGACTTCATCAGTGCATTGCATTGAATGTTCGTTCAGTTCTCCCACTAGGTCGGAACTTTACAAGTGCAGTTATATTATGAGAGAAATTGAAGAGCAGAAATTTCAATTAATATTCCTCAAGACTTTTGCTAGAGATCACTTGCGCTAACAAATAAATGATGACACAGGAACCTTTGGTGCAAAAATTGAAACTTTTTGCATAGATTGATAACCCTAACACCAAACTGATATTATTTGCACTCGAAGAGCGTTTCGCTAACAAGGTTAGCATCTTCAGGAGAAGAAAATCCACACTGAATTATTGTTCTTCTGAGAATGCCACCCTTGTTAACTTTCACACCAAGGTTCCAATTTCATCGTTTATAAACTTCTCAATTTCTTTCAAGTATGCGCCAATCTTTTTCATACATACTAACTCGCCAGTTGCACTGTACCAACTAAATCTATGCCGATTTAAAATAACTTCAAATGACTTGTATACGTACTTATCATTCAATTGAAAATATTATTATATATTTTATTTATTTATTTATTTATTATTTATTATCGCTTTTATTGGTAGAAATACATTACAAAAGACATACATAAAAAAAAAGAAAAAATAATCTACCAAAAGGCAGAGTTAGCTCTAGTTCACACCCAACAGAGGATGGAACAAGTGCTGTCTTCCACTCAACCTTGGTATATCTTTTTTGAGAGCAGTACAATTTTCGAAATAATCCCCATCTCGTTTTTCAATTCATTTTTAATTGTGCAAGATAGGTGATAGGTCTGAATAAAATGCAACGACGATGAAAAGAAAGTAAATAAATAGGGCTTTCTCGATAAATACGTGTTAATTTTGATTTTTTATAATTAGGATGGCTTGTTAATATAGTTCATTCTGGTCATTGCATCATAGATTTGACCATATTTGGCATCAATGATTCCTCTGTCCGTTATTGAGTTTTTCATCTGAGAAACTTACTTGTCCATTATACTGTTATGCAAATTTCAGTAATTTTTATACCAATCTCTCTTTCCAGAGGTGTAATTGATATAACATAAGTATCTCGAAATTTTGGCATGAATTCCATCAATTTGTAATTGTAAGTTTTTATGGCAGAGGACTTGGATGTGGACCGGAACAGTTTTGACGGTCACTTTTCACGATTCAAGTACCGTTTCGAGTAAAAATATCCTTCAAAAATAAATTTCGTTCGATAATTAATTTATGTATCAATGGAACAAGTCCTCAGCAATACCAGTTTAAAATAATTAGTCGTGATGAACAGCAATAAGTACAAATTATAAGGTCTATTTGTACATTTAGTACAAATAGAGCCCTTCTTACTATTGATTGTTTCGATATTCATTTATGTTTGTTCTGTTTTTTGTTGAGGATTTGACTAAATTTGGAGTGTTTCGTTAATTTCGATGGAAATGGTACATATTTCGGTCCACAAATCGTTTAATAAGTACTAGCTAGAAGTATGTTTGATTTCCAATCGATATGGAAAGTATTGATTTCCACTTTTGAAAAGTCGAACCTGATTTGACTATAACTGAACGCAATAATGATATTTGAAATTGAGTGGCATTCAAGGGTGAATCGAATATATATTCAAAACATAAAATATTCATCGGTGTCTCCAGAAAGACTCCTAACACAGCGTTGAACAATTATTCGGACATACTAACGCAGTTTCCTGTGATATTTCAACATAAAACCGCCAGACGTATTTCTCTTCCCCAATATACATCCACTAGTATGTTTATTACGGCATAAATGCTGTTAGCACCGTTTTTAAGTGAATGCGATGTCTCTTTCACTGTCACTGAATAGCAGTACCAAATTTTTGCAATGTTTAAATATTGTCCGAGTTTCGATTCAGGTTGTTATTGTTTGGTAGAGGTCGAGAGAATTGGTTCAAATCGGGAAATGGTTCTGTGCTATGAATTTCATGCAACAAATTCACCAGTCTATTAATATCCCCAATGGTGAGTTTTCTAGTGGGTTTCAAGTGAATGCGACATCTAGAAACCAGTGGAATGAATATTCAATATTCCAAATTAAAGATGGATTCAACATGAGTGTACTCAAATACAATTCTAGACCCAGTATATTTTTTCCCAGGATGGAAGCAGTAAACAGAAATTGTATTTTGTCGACGCAACTTGACACTGCGTTCAGAAGGTCTAGCTGAAGTGAAATGTAGTATGAATAACAGTATTGCCATGAAATTACAATCCGAGTATTCGTAAATTTCAAGGACATAATATCATGATGATCAGTCTGGATGATAGTAAGACGAAGAAAAAATCCTATACTGAATGCTAAAATCGAAATGCCGAGTGGTATTGGCTCGAATTTCCATTGAAAGAACTAACACTATCGAAAGCTGTTATAGTAAACTAAATGAATTGAAATTGAGTGAGGAGACTGAACTAGAAAGGCAAAAAATTGAAGTTGTGAACTCACAAAGAATGGAATGTATATGAAAATTGAACAAATACTGAAATGAAAAGTTATATAATTAGATTTTAGTGATTAGGAGTGATTTTTAATATATTTTATTTTAATGATTTCAAAGCTTCAATTTGCTCAGTTTTTGTAGTAAGGGTTTTTATTATATCAAACCATTGAGATTATAATAACAGGTTTGAATGGATTCAAACAGTATCGATACTACATTCTTCATAATTATCCTGTTGTTATATCTGATCATAGAAATAGTTGGTAAAAAGTCTAGTGCCGGCCCTGCTTTAAGTATATAAGAAGATACAGGAGTCGTCGCATCCACAGATATTGCCAAGTCTATTTTCGTCGCCCTATTTAACATTGTTTGCGCGTTTTGACTAATGTAGTATTTTTAACTAGATTCATTGTCTGGATAATCCAAGGATATATCTTCGCAAAACCTCACTTTTTGATGGGCTTGCCACGAAAACATAAAATATCTCTTGAAAAAATAAAATTTACTACTTATCTTTTTTGGCGAATCTGACTTCCCTTTCTTCAGTGAAATGGAGTTGGAATGTCTTGCCTGCAGTGTATGTATGTGCAAATCGTAAAATACTAATGCCATTAGGCAGCTGTTGTAAGATCATTTGTAGACAGGTTATTATCATAACACTGCCTAGAAATAACTATTCTATAAATAATATTTTTACTATTTGGCAGATTCCCATCTAAATATAAAATACTCACAAAATGAGTTTTGAGTCGTACTACACTAACATGACCATTGGTGAAATATGATTCTGATAATCAACACAAGATGCAACGAATTAGGTGGTAACCAATACTTATTACATTAAAAATTAAAAAATGATCATAATTATCATTATAATCTTGCGAATGACACGCTTGGATCAGTGATAGTAATACTACTTATAGAGCTGTACCTACCTTCTGAAAGTCGAATATGAAATCCGCATTCAACTGACGGAATTATTTACGATGGTTGATCAAGATATATCTTTCGACAAGAATATTACAGTTTCCTGTACTCTCATTCTGGCAAGTGTGGTTCGAAACCCACCTTCAAGAATTTCTGTACACTCAACGGAAAATCCTCTGACATCAACTGAACCAGGGTTGTACTGTGAGATTTGTGGAGAACATCCCGTGAAACAAAAGGAGGTATAAATTCATATTGACTATTGGTACTCTTCAGGTCAAGTGCAATCGAACTCCTATAGTTACAACAATTCAAAATATATCAAAAGGGCATTCATTACCCATTACAAAATTGTCCTGTTCTAGCGAAGTGAGCAATAATGTGGCAACAGTATCATAATGATAAGATGGACTGCTTTTTCTCAATGAAATTCAGCAGCTTCAAAGAATTGATTGGTGTCGTTTGATTTCAAGTAGTGTTTCTATAAGACAGTATTGCAAATCGAATATAGTCTGACCTGTTGTAGAATGAGCCCCCACTCAGGGATAATCAGACCTACTATTTCGAGGTAGTTGATAATCTTATCAGGATTACCGGAGCATACATCTTTCTCTTGTTCTGCAGGGCAGTCACAAATGATATGCTGCTCTACGCTGCCATCTTTTTAATCACAGCCTTTGCAGAGAGCTGAGTCAGTTACTATCTTTCTAATAAAGAGGTATTGTTGTGGTTGGTAGTGTCATATGAACACCTGCAAAATATTTTCCTAGATATAGAGAGGTAGATATTTTTCGCAAGATTGCAATTGGTGGTTTTATCTCAGCACCTTGTGAAGTTTCGATAAGTTATTTATTGAGCATCGCAGGTACTCTGTAACAGTGTAAAACATTCCTGCGTCTATGGATCACAGTGTCACCAGCGGAAATGGAAGATCTAGAAGCTACAGTGGCACAAAGAGCACTGTTGTTTCGGGAAGTCGATGATATTGAATCATAGCAATGATGGCCCTTCGATTGATACTTGCGGAACATCATAATTCATTGATTGTGTGAAATTTCATTGATTATCAATCAGATAGGGAATATCTACCATTGAAAAATATTTCAATAGACACAACTTAGGTTAGCCATATGACGGACATGAAGAGATCGATACAAGATCTTCAACTATTAATCAATATACTTCGAAAAAAATTATGTGGAAAAATTCGATTCGAAGTATAGTTTATACCAAAAGAAATGCTTGGTACAACTATTGATAAATCAACTACCGATGCTAGTGACAAACTTCAACAAAAACAAATGTGATAGCGAATCTAAACTAACTATATGTGAAATATTTTTTGCAATATTGTTGTTTGATGCAGTGTTACAAGTATATGCAAATAAGGTAAGAAACTAAAAAAATGAAAATGTTTTAATCTCATCAAAAACCGTTCGAATACTAATGAAGATGAATCATTTTGATGCAACTATACTTGAAATTTGATGTAGGGTAATTTTTTTGTGAAGTTGGGTTGTGGTATCCGAGTAATAACTATTTAACGACTTTAGACCCGCAAACATACACATTCCATACTCCATAATTGCTCTTCCAAACCATTTATGTTATCACAACCCTTCCACCGGGAAAAATCAATTTCACATGTCATGCAAATGCCGTAAAAGGATTTAGAGTGTAACCTCGATATTTTCTGTTTCGAGTCCATTTATAAACACTGGACATATCTAATTTTCTTTCAGTAAATTGCTTTGTCGATATAGGGGAAATTACCAGGCCTATGCTCATTAACAGAAAAGCAACAAATAAACTCTTTTCTAGTTTTTCATGGACACAATATATAATTAGGGGCTTTTTGGTTCATTTGGAAAATGCACTTCAATAATATAGTGAATGACAAAACAAATTAAATAATCACTCACTATACAAAGCATTTGCATATGATTTTTCCTAGGAAAAATTTGAATTTTTCTCTCAGTGAAACTTTCTGACGGATACTATAGTTGGAGTTTTTATTGATATCATATATATATATATATACACACTCCAGCTATTGTTTGTTTCGTTGTTCCAAAAAGAAAGTCTGATAAGATATCGTTATTCTCATCATAATTTTCGTTGCACATATACTGCATTTGTGAAAATTTCAACAAATTTGTTGAGAGTTCATGGACTTTACATGCACTCGTTTCGATCCAAGCAGTGTTAGAGTATAGAAAAACCAATTTATTATATCTAAAAATACTCATCTGCAAATATATAAGTTTCTCAGTACTGGCACTATTTCTACTTGCGTGACCAAATCTACATTCAGAATTAGCCCATCGTCAACCTGTGTACACAACGACAGCTTTCGTGTTTAATTCTTCAATAATAATTATTGACATCAAACTTTTCGAGGGACGTTCGATAAATGCCATCAAAGATTTTAGCTAGTCCTCCCATATCATTAAAACAGGGAACATTCTCCTATCTCGATCTCTATCAACCATACGCGTTGTCCGTTTCAACTTAAATTATTGATGAGTTGTTTCCATGCGGACTGAATTGCCACCATTTTAGATTTTTTGTTGACTCTGGTATTCAGTCGATATTTGACTGACGAAATGAAGTGGGAGTTGAGTGAAAGGGAAAAACAAACTGAAGGAATGAATCAGTATGAAAATATGAACAGTAATTGGACTTGTCGAGTGGCAATGTGGAAATGTGATGATAATGATTATAAACCATGAAAATGCGGGGAAAAAGTGGAGCTCAGCAAGTACTCGTATACCTACACAGTAATAATCAATTTCAGCTATTTCTGAAAACTTTGCATAGCTCACTTTCCCCAATGTCAATATAAATAATTGCAAAACATGTGCGTGTCGTCCAACACAATTGGCAACTTCATCAGAAGATCAAAATGAAATATAACTCGGATTACCACCGGCTAAAGACACTGGTCAATTCAGATTGACATGTTTTCCGATCCCATTTTGATAAAGAATAGTGGGATCACGTGTTCTAGACAATCAGTTCAAACCTGAACACCACATATTAAAATGTATATTCCGCGAGTTGATAAGCAACAAACAACTAAAACTCTTTGTAGGGATTAATTACCTCAACATTGAACTGATATTATTTGAACTCGAAGCGCGTTTCGCTAACAAGGCCGGCATCTTCAGGGGAGAGAAACTATAATAACTTTTTTCTCCTGAAGATGCTAGCTTTGTTAGCGAAACGCGCGTCGAGTGTAAATAATATCGGTTTGGTGTTAAGGTAATCGATCTACGAAAAGTCTCAACTTTTACACCAAAGTTTTCAAACTCATCGTTTGTTGCTTGAGTTATACACATTTTCCATTCTTTCCGTGTGTTTTTCGCTTCCTTTATCATTTACTTATTCTTTATGTTATCATCGAAACGTCATTAGCGTTAAGGGTATCAACATATTTAATGCGCTCGCGTACATTGGCTTCCGCCATAATTTCTGTCGATGTTCAGATTGATATCTCTTCGTGAGTTGAAAGAAAAACCGCATGGGTAGGGGATGGGAATCAACGACACTTTGCGTTCTATCGATTATTTCATATGTTGTGTGTCCCATGTGCAAGGAGAGTCAAATGCCTGTGACCTTCATTTGTAACTTCATTTTCAATCGATAGATGGAATGACTTTGTTAGCTCTGTCGAAGTCTCAGAAAATAATACAGAGTTGAATTCCTCGAGATCTATTCTCATTTTATAGCACCCCTAACAAATCTCAGTATACATGAGATATCGGCGAACTAGGGCCTGGGCTTTGTAACTAAGTCCATACGCCTTTCCTCAGTAATATGATTATTTGTGCAGTCGTCAACTATGAAATGCGGCTGACTTTTTCTTCAATTCACGAGATATAAGTGCCCCAATGAGGTATCAAACACAGGATCTTTCGATCGTGGGTTTTTGATGTATGATGTTTTCTCAGGTTGTCTAATTATATATCCGATGTATAAATGAAGTCATCTATAAGTGATGGTATTTTGTTGTTAGATGGGTAAACTCCTGAAAGATAAAGAATAACAAGTTAAACTTTTGAAACAAAAAGGAAAAAGAGGTTATTACCCAGTTAATGAATTCATTATTGATAACGTTCGCGTAGATATACATATTTCGTATTCATATCCTCGACTAATATAGTATACAGTGAGGCTCATAAGTGTTGCCTCGCTCATCGAATTCGTTCCTGGCATTTCTTACACAACTCGTCTATACTTGACTTTTGAATTCACATACATTTTTCATGAATAGTTCATACCGATCCCTTTCATGAGAGTGTAACCCTTTCAAGAAACTTAAATGACATACGGTCTCATTTGAAACCTGGATTGATTTTCCAAATTCCTCTAGTAATAATTGTTACTAACACTTTAAAACTGTAAGAAGACCAACCTCAACGTGTTTTGAGTTTTTGTCACAAGATCGAAGAATGACTAGAGAATTGTTCCAAAATATATCTTTTTATTTTGAAGACTGACATTGATAGTTTCTTGTCTTCAACTTACAGCTGTATATGGAAAATTTCGACGGGAGTTTCAAACATCTATCAATAGACTCATAGGACTGCTGTAGAACATGAAAGATTGAAAATGGGGGGGGGGGTAAAACTCGAGTGAGCTTGAGAGGTAGGTAACACTTATTGGCATTCAATAGAAAAAAATGGCACCTCAAATAAATCTATTCAAGTCCCTACGACGAATTCTTCTAGGAAATTTGATTTTCTTCCTATTGTATTCAATCATTCAGTTTTATTGAAAAGATTTTGTTTCCTTTTGAATGTGGGGTATAGTCAGAGAATATCTCAAGTAAAATAGGACAGCGGCTTATAGTCGAGTGCCTCTGTCTCTGAAACAGATTCCTTTTAACACATGTAGTCATATAACTGTCAACATTCCCTTTTCAAGATCAAATCCTGACTAGACAATAGACATTTATTTTCAATTCCGATGCTGACAGTTTGAGTCTGAATTGTTAACGATAAAGATTGTCTGGTAACATAATTTTGTTGATACCCGATAGAAACCTACCTTGAGATAACCACAAGATAAAAAAATTTAAGGGTAAGATCATATCTAAGAAGGAAAATCACTCGATGGTATGGTCTCTTCGTATCAAACGTAAATGAACGCCTTGGAAACGTCTAGTTCCACATGAATTCACCGACAAACTCTTTAGAGATGTATATGAAATATAAACAAACTAATTCATCAGGCAGTCGATATTATCAATAACTATATATTCTAATCTACTCGAAATATGGTTGGGACATGAAAACAACCATTGGAATGTGCTAGGTGAAAAACTTCTCACCTGAACTTTCCACCGACCAAAATAAACGCATAATGATGGAGACCATATGGCACTCCGTGACAAAACGTTCCTTCTCGTTCTGCCATATGGATACATGCGGCCTACTTCAAATGAGTTGTCGAGGAGAAATCAAACACCTGTATCTACAGTGGATTTTCGTAAAGGGTGAGGTCACCGAAGATACTACAAACAACGCTGTCGTTGCTCCTAATATTTGAAAATGTATGTTATGTCACATTTCAGGGGGTTGTGAGTCGAAAGATCGAAAAGATTGAATTGCAATTTGAAAGGAGGATTCTCATGCAGATTATTATTTAGGTTTGTAACATTTCAGAGCACTCGCTACAAGGTTTAGCGTTCATTCTTGTAAAAATT
This sequence comes from Zygogramma bicolorata, assembly GCA_032362365.1. Lineage (NCBI taxonomy): Eukaryota > Metazoa > Arthropoda > Insecta > Coleoptera > Chrysomelidae > Zygogramma > Zygogramma bicolorata. The sequence goes on along the minus strand of JAVJAQ010005583.1, from coordinate 2,338,483 downwards.
TGCGGGCATCACCTGTTTCAGTTTCAATTTAAATCTCTGCTTCGTAATGGAATTATTACTTTCCCATTATACCTGGCGAAATCTGCCGATCTTGAAACATTGGAACATACAATTTCATTTTTCGTTTGGTTCAATTCACGCAACTTTACAATATTGTTATTGTACCCATGATAAATCATCGGGAAACAATTCCTACCAAGCCAGTCTCTGATAGCTACGAAGTAGGTTGAAGAGCTAACAACTGTCAGATAGCAACTATTACCCTGGGTTTGCTTTCGAGCAGAGGCTGTTGTGAAACAATTCAAAGAGAAAGTCCTTGGATCGCAGCTAATTTTCTGATGGGAAATTGTGAACAATATTGTCATGCACACATTCTGAATCATCGAACCTGATCCCCTTGAAACAACCCTTGAAATTTGAACTGAAAATGTATCAAATGAGAATCAGCTTCGCATCGATGACCATTAAAAAACGAAGTCACTAATAAATATTGTTCGAAAGTTTTTGAGGCTGATCAGAAAAAATCAAACGTATGGGTCAATGCAAGAAAAATATTCAAAACAGAGATCACGTTCAGATCCTTATTAACTCGAAAACAACTTTCAAATACGGAACAGAATTCAAAAAATTGTGTCTATAGTATGCCTTGTGGATGTGGCAATGATTATACTCGTGAAACATCAAGGCCATTGAGAATAAGAACAGCTGAACATAAAAACAACTTGAGATGAGAAACAGATAAGTCGAAATCAGCTGATCACATAATCAACAAATGGTACACATATGGTCGAGTGGAATAATGTCGATTCACTTTTTACAGAACAGAATGGAATAAACAGGAAACTCAAAGACACACTACGTACCAAAATAAAAACAGATATTATAAGACCTTTGAGCTATTTTCTTCCTTCCAGAAAGGCCACTAATGACCAACAGCCCATTTTCCCCAGATATTCCCTGTGATCTCCAACGAAATCAAGTGTTGGTATCATTTAAGAGGGCGGGATCTAACCGGATAACACAATTCTATTGGATAATCTCGGCGTAGCTTCGCACAAATCCGGACTAAGTTGTCGGATAATGACGTTTGCGCGCCTGTTACCGACTCCGGATTCACAGCTCCGGGACACTATTGACCTGTGGGCGCAACCTATGTGAAATCTTTTCTTCGGATACAACTTACACGCAGATACGACAAGGATTAGCGTCACACCCACGTGCAGATTCTCCTACGATTTCGATTCGTTGCCGAATTTTATATTTCGGAATATTCATATTATGTCACGATCAACCGAAATAACCGATGGTGTGAAATTCCATATCGTGATCGATTTATTGAAACGCGAGAATAACAACCTACGATATAATTACTTTCCTGGTAGGTACTATGACGGACATTGAATTGAACTCGGAATTGAATCTGACCAACATGACCCTTTGCTTGAATTTTTCGACTTTGCTATTTCACATTCAATATCCAATTTTTCTTGTCACAATATTATTTTCTTTGATCAATAAAACCTTCAATTTCATTCTTTGAGCAAAAATCCATTTGAATATTTTTGGACATGATTGCCTCATTTGATTTGCATCTCTTGTTAGTTTTTTCTTTCCTTCTTCGTAACAGGTTTCAACAGAGTTAATAATATAGACAATGGAAGTTCGAAGCAATACCACTCAAACATTACCCCTTTCCGGTGCCTCCTGATCTCTTGAAAAATATTGTTCTCATAAAGAGTCCCATATAGAAAATACCGATTTTCTTTGGAGAAGTACCCAACAAGTGTATTGTAATTTTGAAAGCATATCTTACCGGTCCATTGAAAAGGTTGGATAGCCTGGTTTTGCAAAATTCAATATACATTCAATGCACCGTAAAAAAGGAATTCAACAGATTAGACATGGTGAAGAAAGAAGTTCGCAAAAAAGAAACCGTAATTTTTACAAGATTTAACAGTATGAGGAATGTTTTCGCAGATATCACTGATCTTGACTTTTGGACAGTTCGATAATAGAAGTTATAACAATTTAACATCATTGATTGAATTGTTGGATACTTAGAGCCATCTAATATCTCAAGTGTTGGAAAATCAAGATCTGGAATAGCCAACGACACAAATTCGTTTCATGAAATTACGATACGAGAAACAGTAGCATCAACCTACTAGGTTTTCACCAGATCCGTGAGAAATCGACATCCCTTGTTACATTTCTCACAATCTATCAAAGCCTATCGGATTATGGATGAAAAAAAATTATACAGAAGTTGGGATAATAAGGGCTGTTTTAATGATATCTCCAAACTGTATGCAAAAAGTTGGTTCATTCCAAAAATAAAGAACTCCAATTTGATTTCGTAGATTTTGTGGATATAGTATCATCAGCAACAATTGGTTACAATTGTTCGAAGAAATGTTCAGTATCACACTAACAATAATGGATGTGATTGGAATCTGCTATTTTCTTGGAGATGCTCACTTGATTATTGAGATTCAATCGTTTATGGCTCGGCAAACGAGTCCTATGAAGTTTCGTGAAGAACTTATGAGCTACGTGTGGGGCAAAAATGAATCCATTGAGACTATCAAGGTCACATTCAACTGATAATTTGAACCTAACAGTACGTTAGGAGGCGGACTTTCCTTAGAAAACTACTTCTCCAGCAAATTGCAATATATCCAACCAATGGCATGGTGCGACCGCGACTTAAATCTATAAAATCAAGCACCTGCATTGGTTGGGAATCTTGTACATTCGTTTCTCATACTTATTTTACAGCAGTATCCACACAGACCCTGACCAATATGTGGAGTAAAGGTTCGGATATGTTCAGAAGAAACTCCAGCTAACAATACATGGGGTTCAATGAGTAATTGACGATCAACGATCTTTGATTCTGACCTGCCTGCTGTAATGAAGGTCAGTGAACACGAAACCGATATGTAAATGAATAGTACCACCAACTATTGTCAACTTATCACAAAGCTAACTTTACAAATGGTCGCATTTAACATCTACGCATGATCATTAAAGGCAAAAATTGCTTTCCCACCCAAGCAACACGTTATTTCCCACTTACAATGGGTTCACAAAATCGCGACACGTGTTTCGCTATACAATATATTCCTAAAGATTGTTTAGTGAGAATCGTACAGAAAAATTCGATATTGCCTGTTCAATATGGATTCTCATCGAGTATTGGCCAGTTCAATTCAAGCTCTCTGTGGTATTTGCCAGGAAAATAGTTGCTTTCTGGCTAATGTTCGCCTACAAACCTACAAGTCTCCCACCGAAATCTCTGTTATATCGTGTGTATACCTACTAGAAAACGTTTATTGGTCGAATAACACAATGTCGGAATATTTTTCGTAAACCTGATACGTCTGTGTCGCGGAATTTGAGATTTGTCCGCTTTGACGACAATTAATCGCGAAGATTTATTTCAGTTATCGTCAGATTCGAACATAACAATTATTTAGACAGTGGCATGTTAAATGCTGGCACTGGCAACCAACGTGTAGGCGTTCCGAAACCATCGAAATGTCATCGTCAACGTACCGAAGAATGCCAAACAGCTGCGATGCAGTAAATAGAAAGAAATCGTGTGTCGTCGCGACGCACGGACAACGGGACATCGAGATACTTTTAGACGCTCGAAATAAAAGCTGGATTCATAAGTGATGAAAGGAACTCATTTATTGTACCTTGTCACTGCACGGAACCGTTGCCAAGGTTTGCGATGAACAAAAACTTTCATTTCTCGGAAACAAAGCGTATGTAACAAAAATCTTTCAGAAGGGATGCGAGAAAACACTCGAGAAAAAAAAAATGGTTATTGTGTGTGATCCCTAAGAGATAGACATATACCATCGCTGACTTTTTTGTAGACCTCTTCAAGGTGTACAATACTGTAGTCAGGGTGGGTCAAAATCTGATTTTTATTAAAAAAATCAAAAATCACGATTTATTTGATTTTTTTGACTTTGAATATAAAATTTGAACAATTTGACTCTTTCAAATTATTGTTGATTATTTTAACTATAAGTCTAAAAATTTTGATAGAATTTGCGGCTCAAAAACTTGTGACAACGCATTTGTCGCGCTTCTTGCGAGAAAATTCTTGTCGCGATTTGTTTTCTTTCTGTCCTATACACTCGCTATACAGTGCCGAGTGAGGCACGAACACGAACGCGTTTTTTGTGCCTTTTGCAAGAATATTCCTGTCGAGGCTTGTTTTCCTTCTCAACCTATAAATTGACGTTGCCCAACAATTTCACGCATTTCGCTAGTTGTGCACTCGGATATTAGAAACAGATTAGGCATAGGAAAAGGAGGAGAACTCGTGTTTTTGTTTAAATTCTATTACGAAAATGAATAGACTGAAAATATACAGTAATAAAATTTAGGTGTTACGTTTAGTTTTAGAATTTGGAATTATGTACTTCTTTTTTGTTGTTTTTGCTAAAAGCAGATACTCCTTTTGATCTTCGAGAAAACTTTTATAACTATTTATATTATGTTGTTATCTGGTTCTGAAAAAAAAACAAAATTGATTGAAATCATGATTTTAATCGTGATTTAAGTCACTTGATTTTAATCAGCCCAACCCTGACTGTAGTACATTATTTTGATCTATCTCGTAGGGTTCAGCCAGCTTTTTCAATGTAAGCGCAAAAAATGTTCATTTACGACATCAGATTAAAAACCTCTAAAATTATCAGTTTTCCTCCACCATATTATGCATGTATTATACATATAAACCTTCCTCTTGAATCATTCTATCTATTAAAAGAAACCGCATCAAAATCCGATGCGTAGTTTTCAACATCTAAGCATATATAGGGACAGACAGACAGCGGAAAGCGACTGTTTTATACTATGTAGTGATAGTGAAGTGATATAAAATAGTAACTTTTTCATGATTCGTCCAAAGTGACACCTGGAAGATGTTATTTAACTCAAATCATTCTATCATCTGATGGGAAGTCTATAACAGCAATTTCATGCGGAACAGCGATTCTATATTTTTGTGCAGTATTCATTAATTTGAAATCATACTTGGCTGATACCAGATGAGTTGATGAAATGAAAATTAAATGAGGGGAAACAAGGAATGAGTGTGCAACATTGTTCCTACAATCATAAATTTTTCAAACAAGTGACACGACCAGGCTCAATAAAATTTATAGATGGGTCCACTGCGTGGGTTATCCCCAGGAGATAAACATGTATGTATGTTCTCCTGTGATATTCGGTGACGTAGTACATTAGGTAATAGTCTCTGAGGACGAATGCCTGGCTCATAGACAAACTTCCATTTTATCTTTCACTTCACCAGAGGATCATCCACAAATATTCTTCAGCAATAATATTAAAAAACAGAATTGAAGAAACCGAATCATAAAACATTATTGAGTAATATCAACTATAAACAAACACAATCTTCATCGATACTTGGGTACTACACAAAACCCGATCATACAAAATATTAAAGAATTCTGGAATCCATTTTTTGTGATTTACTGATAGAACAGAATGGAACAAAAAAACTCGAAGAGGCTACTTGCTAAACAGAAATGAATGGATTGCTTCTTGTTCATCAAATATTGGATGCCTCTTCTCGAAAGAAAAGTTGAACTTGGGAGATTCAATTCGTAGTATGTTATGTCAAATTCAACTCTTGGTATGGATATTGATAAATAAGTCATGCCAGTGTCATATTTTGACACTACGTTCCAAAAATAGGCAGACTAGCCTCCGAAACGTCGCCAAGGAAAAGTACAAGCATTTTTTAAATACATTTATTAATGAAATCTCCAAATTCCTTAGAATACGATACGTATCTGACAACATATTTACTCAATTTAACACCTTTTTAATATTTCAGTTAGGTATCGGGGCAAATATACGACTTTGCCCTAAAACAGGTATTATAAGAACTTAAAGTTTTTTTTTTTAAGGGGAAGGAAAACCCAAAAAATTGATTCCAGATCATTTCTACCTCCTCAAAAAATTTGAAACAACAAAATATTAGAGAGCAATATCCGATACTGCAGAATATTATGGCCTCTAATATGCAGAGATCAATTTCTCAGGCATGTTGGCTTTGGAGCTAAAAAATAACTAATTGTATATTCATGACGATATCAAAATACCGCTCATTTCAATAAATCCATCAAATTAACTGAAATTCTAAATAATTCAATAGTTTTTTTAAACGGAGTTTGTTTATTGAAAATGAAAAAAAAAACAATTATGGTCTCGACATCAGAAAAATATTACTAAAGCCAAATCCTTTTGAAAAATTTCCCGAATTATAACACGGCCAAATAAATCAAACCGTTTCCTTTTTGGCTATCAACTCCGACATTCAGTACAAGCCAGAATTATTTTTATTTCTGGTGACATTCTATTTTTGTCAAATCTACGTATCTCTGTATATGCAGGCAAGGGAGAGAGGAAGGGGTGGGGAAAGGGGGGGGTCGTGATAAAATGTATCTATATTTAAAATTAAGTGTCAAAGAGACTTAGGACTGCGCGTGGTAAAGCAAAACTGGCGTAATTAATTTTCAAGTTATTTTCGGTCGGAACATAATTCACAAATAGGATCTCATTGACGCATCTTGGCGTTTGAACTGAGGACAAAATATATCCAAGTAATTACCGTTTCGAAAAGGAACCACAAAAATATTATCTCCAATAACACATCCTCACGATGGTTCATCTCTCAAAAAGTATAGTTATAGTTATTTCGGTAGGTATCAAGTTCGTAGATATGAAAAACATGAAAAAAGTTCCATCTACTAAATTTTCTGATTACCATACTATCAATGTCTTTGCTATCAGTTTGTATCGATAATACTAAATGCAAACATCACAGAAGACATGTTCATTGGCAGTGAGATAAAACAGTTATTGAAAGATCCTAACCTTTGAAAAAATATGAATACAGCCGAAAACCTCCTTTAGAATTGAAATGAAACATATTTGCTTCTTAATAGAGAAACGAAGAACCGAATATATTTTCTACCGAATTTTCCGAAACTAGCCTCATAGATGAAGATCCCATGAGGGAGGAACGAAAACCAATTCCGACTTATGAAGAAACTATGACTCTGAGAGTAATGGCCACCTGAATCTAATAACAAGTAAGCGGCTGTCTCATTTTGAACCACATATGCCGATTTATATTTCGAGTAAAGATGCTGGCCAGAATATATGCTGGCATAAGGATGATTGCTCTTTTCATTTGTCATAAGTGAATTCGTTCTCATTCGTATTTTTACCAATTCACCACAATGAGTCATTATTGCTACAGATGAAAAGATAAAATTTTCATGACGGTCATCATTTTCTCATTAGACTTTTGGAGCTGTTATCATCATCATTTAGGTGATCTATGCTAGCTCCGATAGAGAGTTAGTTTCCGGAAATTTGTTCAAAATCGATAGGCGTGAACTTGTATGAGGTGGAAGTTATCTAGGGTCCATCAGACATACCGTGGACTTTCGTACCATTTCAATATTGGGTTAGAGATGATTGGTAAATTATTTCGCATAGCTAAATCAATGAAGGAAAGTTCAATCATTTAAAGATTTCGTGCAGTTTCTTTAAAAACTCTCTTCACTTTCCCTTTCGAGAAGCGAAATTGTTTATAATTGTTTTTCGTCTCTTAATATGAAGAATTGCCTCCCCTAGCTCCCTTACAGGCTTCCAGTCTCCTACCCATGCTGTTGATGTGTAGCCCAATATTTGAAAAGAACAGAAACGTTGTTCCAAACAATAGGTTAATAACATTCATCAGCACGGTCATAATATCGATACAAAAATGGTATGCTCAATGTTGAATATTGAAAACAGGTAAAAACAGCATGGTAGAGAAAAATAAACGAAACTAACAAGATTGAAAATGATCGTGATTTCATGCCGGTTGACTATAATATGGTATTTCTTGTGAGGATTCCAGAAATCACAGAGAACATGTCTGAACATTTCTGGTGTCTGTTTTCAAGATTATATATATATATATAAAGTAATATACGAATGTCATAATGTTCATACTTTGGAGCGGTATCATCAATGATTTGATAGTATCACTACACTACACTAACAATTGTATATGCCAACTTCTCAGCTCATATAGTTTGCAATCGGTTTTTTGTTCCGAAGTTTCTGACAACAACAATAATTTGAAACGCAACTATTTGGAACACACTATATGTGTAATGCAGAATGAATTAACAAATCACCATAGTTTCAATTTTTCGACGCCTTGTTTACGAGATGTCGACTAGAATTACGGAAAACGCTATGCAGATGGTAATTACCCATCGATTATCGCAATCATCACAAAAAATCATCACAAATCATTTCTCACGATTAGCGCGGCATTCTAAACAGATATCAAATGAAAATATTGTCACATCAGCACCTGCGAATGGTGTGCCCGCTCTTATTCACTTATCGTTGGTGAATACCATCAACAAAATCTTATCAATTTCCCCAAGCAAAATCCAATATATAATATCCAAAATCAACAAACATTTCAAGTACTTCAAAATAAGTTAGTAATACAGATTCAGAGTGTAACAATGTGCGATTAGAGAAGTAACTAGTGTGTCAAAAAAAATCTACGCAGCTACCTAAAAAACCCGCGTATCGCGTCGATAGAAAAAAATACACGCCGTCACTCAAGCACACAAGAGCTCACTCACAACTATTGAGTGATGGTAACTGCTCATGAACTTGGAATATCAAAATCAAATGATATCTGAGATGCTATAAAAAGATTAGCATTTATTTTCGGAAGATCTTGGAAAATTACTTAATCTGATCAAAAACAATAAATTTCATTGAATTACCACGAAAAATTAGACTTAGTCATTCTATCAAAAGTACTTCGATAATGCATCAGAAAAAAAATCAGAACGCATTTCATATTCCTGACGGGAATAAACATCATTTTCGACATTTCATTTTCCAAGAAGGGTTGAATTCGCCCTATAGGAGCTCTAGTTACCATCACTGTGTATACCTCCACCACCGGCTGCACTGTAACACACCCCAGGTTAATGAAACCAAGCACATCGACATCCATCAGTTAGTGTCGCATTAGTGTTACACTGCAGTCGTGAGTTACTGTAAAAAATGAACGAACATCAAAATATAGTCAGCCCAAAAGTAAAAACGAAAACCTCACAGCAAACATTAAGACTTGTCGTCCGCCATCCGTCCACTTGGTCGACCTGATTTGGCTCCACTGGAGAAAATCACATCTCTAATTATTTCCCTAACGTTTATCACGGTTTCAACAACAGACGGGAGTCACTGGAATAAATAACCTGATTTACACCTGGTACATGTTTTGCCTTTTTGGGAACTGAAAAGTGGCCGTGATTATATCCCATTCAGTGTTTTTGATGGCTACGCTTTGTACAAATACACCCTCCATTACTCAGGGAATATCCCCTAATGATGAATTGAACCGTCATGAACATCTCTAAATCCATAGTGTCATTTGATCTACACATAAAGTCTTTGTTTCATCAACTACTGTAACGTAATCTAAAGAACTAGGTAGGACTTCCAAATGCTCATGAATGTACATTGATTGAGGTGTAATCAGGAGATAACGTAAACCACTCTACTTGTTTTTGTTTTTCACTCCATTCAGCACAGAGAGGATCTTACAGATAATTGCGGATTATTGATGATATCTAACAGGAACATTGATATACATAATTTCAATTTTTTTTTGGATCAGTTTCCTACATTTTATAAGACTCCATGGGGTTTCGATCTGGGAATCGTACAGACGATTCCATAAACTTTCTTCATATCAGTAGATATATCAATAAGTCGTCGCTTTGTTAATCAATGACCTTTTTACTCACTTTTATCACACCTCTTAATTATTTTATACCTGATGTATTCAAAATAAACCTGTCGATGGTACTATGATCTGAATAATTTGGAACAGACCGATGTCAGGTGTGATGGACATGAGTTTTGTGTATGAATAGATGTGGTTTCCGTTAAAATGCGAGATGAAAGTCTGAAGTAAGTTATCGGCTGGCGGACATCGTGCAGAAAAATGACGTTCGCTTGGCCGTTAGTTCGAGTTTAAGCTACGGTCATCCAAAATACACAAAATGATCAACACAATTCAATTCATAACCACGACCAAATTTTCCATTATCATGCCCACTTCGTACGAAAGTTATCACGTGCATGTACTAAGTTGTAACAGGCTTCCAATAATGGTTTTGAAAATATAGTCATGAAATTTGATTGTTTTTTAAACAGCGTATTCCAAAAATCATGGATCGAATAAAGGGGGTGATAAGGAAAACCATTTCCAACAAACCAATACGCCCTCATTCGATTTTAACGTGGTTTAAGAATTAGTCGTACCGCTACGAACAGCGAACGTCAAAAGTCGAAACTTGTGACATCTAAGAATAGACTTGGTGTTACCTTTCAACCAGCGCTTTCCAACACACGGACATAACCATTGATCTCAATCATATCTTGCATAAGGCAAGAAACAAACGAGTTTCACACCGAATTTTCAGTTGAGAATTGAAAGTTTTGTCTGCGATTTTTTTTTGTGTTGAGTAATATTCTGTATTATAAATGCTGACTCTTCTAGATATTTTAGGTAATGAAAAGGGGCAGTTGCATATAAGGAATAAGCTAGGAAGATAAAATGACCACGTTGGATACAATTTTGACGGCTTCTTTTTCTAGAAATTATTCGAATTTTCGGTAATTTTTCCTGTGGAAATCTTGATGAATGAAATGAATCTGAATGAATGAGCATTTATTACATGAGATATTATTTAGGAGTAGAATTACAACAGCTCCTATGCAAGAAAAAATTAATAATTCCTTGATAAAAAAAGAGGAGCATCACCTGGCAAAATGTACAACACCAGTAATAAACCGAAAACCATAAAAAATCGAATGAGGACATTTATGTTCATTTGTAATTGGGAATGATTGCATATCGCCCCTTCTTGTACTTTAGGTACACGCTATACCTATATTACCACATTATATTCATGAATCAACATCAGATCCAAAATCATAGATGATATTTTTGAGACTGAGTGAAATGGGTCATTTCCTGTACAAATAAATTATTTTCGCACGCTCAGTATTGAATTCTTAGTGAGGAAAGTAGTGGTATATGGTCTCAAAATATCTGAGTGTATTCGGTTTGGTTATAGAACTGAAACAGAAATGGATACTTTATGAGTCTATTATAGTTAAAAGCTGTTACTTTCTTCTCATTCTCATTTTTCGATACATTATATTGAACATATATGTTTGAAAATAACTTTGAAAGTCATTCACCCTTATAATAGAGAACTTGATTCAGTACTACCAATTTGATCGGTTCAGTGTGAAACTAGATTTAATCTTATAGCATAGACGGTATGATTGGATGTCCATAGTTGTACAGTCATCCTAGTATTGAAAGTCATAATCGAGCTCATAGTTTTGAAAATTCATACTCATGTATACGCGAAAACTCAAAGTTCCTGTAATCGAAAGGAGCATTTGGTGGATCATAAAATCCTAGAGAATCTCCGAAAGATATGATAGGATGGTGTACAAAGAACGTGTGTCTTCTCCCATCTGTGGAGAGAGGATGACTTAAGGATGCCTCAGGATCATCATCAGGATGACATGATAAGATGATGTACAAAAAAAACATGTTTCTTGAGATCATCATCAATGTTAATACCACCAGATGGTTATCATACGTATTTGACTGAGTTCCATGCCAAAGCATTCATAAAGTTTGTATTTTCTACTGAAAAACATCGTCTTATCCTCTGAAGATTTTTTGCGATCTTTTTCTCTCTACATATTACTTCAAACAACATTAACAGCTCTCAACACTTCGTTCATTTCTTTGTTCTGGAATGTTTTGTCTAGAAAGATGTCTTCGGAGAAAATACCTACAAAAATTCAAATGCTTTCCTCTTGTCATTACAGGAATCTCTTATCTTTGTAAAAAGGTTTTGACATGAGTTTTATGAGTATATATGAGAGTGCAAACAATCGCTCAAAATATGACCCCGATCTGGGGTGACTGGGTTAAAGTGAAATACCTGGGGATTTCGCCAACGGCCTGCGAACGTCTGCTAATTGTTTAATAGTGTAACTCAATACTAATCAAAAATAAAATTTAACACGCACACTCACAAACACTCATCGAAGAAACTAACTGTTTACATTTTAGTATTTGAGTCGTTTTTTCGGGATACATCTCATTGTTCAGCCAAATTCAAAACAATTCAATGGATTTACGAATCACCAACTGCCTTCATGACAAAAGTAGCTAGAAAATATGAAATATTCATTACAAACATTGTTGGTGATGCAGCTGGATGTGTTGCACGTTCAGTGCAAGGATTCACAAATTGCTCAAGTTTTTCACTTACCCGTACTGGCTTGGGAGAAGAGTCGGGTAAGCTCCTGCCCTCACACTTGGGAATGGAAAACCTAAAAAAGAAATATAATTCTAAGGAACGACTTCAAACGAACGAAGTGATGTTGCGAGTTCCGTAACCAAGTTGAAAGTTGATGTTTCTACTATTTGGATTGATACCAGAGTATTGAGACAGGCATACATTATGCCATTTCCATGCAATGAAAGAAATTTATTGCATAGCACTTGCATGCCTCTTGCCATCGGTCATACATTATGAATTTCCTATGCAGGATTCACTTGTTATAACAGTACAGCCAACTTAAAATAAAATCAATAAAAGTTATATCGCTGATTATTCCGAATTTATTCTCGTTACTGATGCAGTCATTTCATGACGAAGAATGATTGAAAGAAAAGTGGTACGATAATGAAATAATAACAGACATGAAATGAGTGGTAGTACAGGTTAATTGGCTTAAACTAGTGATTTCTTAATTTGGGTTGGTATTCTGATTATAACTATAAAAACTACTAGGATTGCATGAGTATTGATACTAGAGTATTTCTGATTCAATAGTGGATTTGAAACATCAATAAGCCACTAGTTTTCGTGAAATCTTAACTTTGAAAGCGGTTACAAAACAATAACTTCCTCAGACAGGAATTTGCTAATATTTAGGGAAACATGTCGCAGTTTTCGTTGTAGAAGTTCAATCAAGTATCAGGTAATTTTATTCAATTATGAAAACGTTTTTAACATATTGTGATTAATCAAGGGTTTTAATATTTCGATGCAATACACTGAATACACTATTATAACTCTACCAATAGTGCTCGGTGAGTCCTAAACCTTGATTTACCGAAAGTCTCCGTACTAATGAAATGTATACCAGGTAAAAAGTGTCTAATATCGGAATGAATTGTTGGTTCGGTGGTCGCGCGACATGTGCGGATGTCCGGGTGTGCCGGAAGAAGGGTGACTAGGAATCCATGCTACTGCTGGTCTCGTGCCTCGTGAACTATACCCGTTTTCGTTCGAACACCTGGACCTGAGGTCGAGAGGTTGCGGTTGAAGTTATGACGACAACTATCGGTATCACATTCATCGAACTCAAGAATATTTCAATGCGCCAGAAAACTTCGATGAAAATAAACTTCTTTAAGCGGGATTCGAACCTACGTCTTATTCATTCGAATTAGATTTGTTTGCGAAACTATGATGAATCCCAGTAATGAACAGATAGAAAAATCTATTATTAGGCGTCACAAGTTCGTAAGTAGATTCCAGCTATGCTGCTTGGTTTGTATAGGTACATGTTTATAAATTTATCAATTTTGTTTTTCAAATACTTTTCAGGACACATCAAGGTACATATAACATTTGGGATCAGTGATAGATAAAGCAATTTTGTCAACGTAATCACGTTCAGTTTAATATTAAACCTGATCTTCTATTCGCTGACTCAATTTTTTTTTTCAGAAAATATGATGGATCCTGGCAATGAAAACATGAAAGAATGGATTGGTGCATCACGAGTTCCATGTAGAGAAGTTCAACAGCTTGAAAAGTAGTCGATGTACCGAATTATATCAATATAACAATCAAGGCAGATCTCACATTTGGGACCAGTGTTAGATGAAACAACTATGTTAACGTTATCACATTCAAACGTAACAAATGAACCAGATTTAAATGAAAACTGCGTTTTTTCAGTTTCTTGAGATGAAACCAACGACAGAATCAATGTTGGAAACATTGAAAGGCCATTATTATGAAAGATTGAACAAATAATTGAAAGGATCCCTCAACATTACCTCGTCACGAGGCTACCTCAAAGATAATGATATAATGTCGTGTTTATTCAAAACTATTAGGCTACAGAATGCAATAACTAAAGTAGTCAGATTATTAGAATCACACAAATAATGAACAGTCATTCACAAAAATCACAACATACACCAAAAAATATTCTAGGCATGAAGGTACTCACTTGCTCAGAACTCAGTGTTACCTTTCATGAAACATTTTACTGAGACAAGAATGATTTTATATCTGCAATATTTATCATTTTACACACTTTCACGAAATCATTATTTTGGTTCAGAATTTGTTCTAAAAAATTGTTCTAAAATTGTTCGTTTTCGTTAACCAGCTGACGAACGTCAACCCTCAGAAGTCGAAACTTGTGCGAGCAATGGATCAACGAGGCCTTACCTTTTAACGTGCGATTACCCAGCATTGATTGAATATTTCTCGAATTTTTATATTCTTGTTATGACTATCATTTGAATTTTTTTTTTCGATTTTGCAACAGCCGAAAAACGATCACTCATACATTTCCAGAGTCATAACAAAAGGGAAGTAAAACTGTATCCGTCAGGTCAATCACGATGTAACTGTGAAAGTTGACGCGATTGAAGATTTTTCAGCCATGAAGGAAATATTTTAAGGAAAAGGACGAACCAATAAGTTTTTTCAAGTGAAGGATCCAGCATTTTGAAGAATCCCAAGGCAGGTAAAATCAATGCTAGGAGCAGACTAGAAGTTTTCGAAAAACACTTTTGACAATTGATACCACGAGATTTTTGCATAAGAAATTTTCACTAGTTGTCATTTCGAACAACTTTTGTGAATTTTCATTTTGATTGTTTTCAATGGATATAGCGGTTTAATATCACTGGAATTACATTTCATAGCGTATGTTATGTGTGAACTATCTTCAACCAAATGCAATTTTTCAAATTTGAAAAAAAATGCAAAGCATTCTAAATGCCTAAATTATGCCTAAAAGTTCTTGAAAAAATCTTGAGAAATTGGAGAAATTGTATTCGTTAGTAAGCTTAGTATACATTTGCAAATCCATATCCAAGGAATAACTTGGTTAGATTTTTTCCAAATGAGACATTTAGCGTTCGATGTACTCACCGGTTGGGATATTTCCCCTTGGTTTAGCTCCTAATATTGCTAGATTTACATTGGCTTTCCTTCCATCTATAATTGGGTTGGGATCTTTACATGCTCTCTCTGCTGATGCACGGTCACCCATTATCACCTGAAACAACAAATAAATCATGTTTTTCCCAAATACAAGCCATGGATGATAACAATGAGCCGAATTAAATTGTTCGTGCTGGACAAAACTCCCAATAGATATTCTTGAGGTATTTAGAGATGAATAGGACATTACTTGGAACATTATCATCTTATTTTCATTAAGTGCGTCATGATATTATTGATATTCTACGTGAAACATAAAATAACAACAAACAAAATTCAGAAAATCAGTTTTCAACGAACTTTTCTAGATTATATACAGGTTTCGAAGTCAAAAAAAAATCATGATTTTCATTTAGAGAAAGTTATCTGTTATTATAGAAGTAATTCCAACCTGTTCCGACGACTTTCAGTATAACGAATCTCATCGCTTAGTAAGCTAGAGTGTATTTAAAAGAGAGTAGTCAAGTTCTAATCAAAGTTGAATTGAGACATCGATGATTATGCCTAAAAGTTATTACTTGGGCAAGCCGTCAGCATCATCTCTGGTTCAGTTTTATTGTTCTGGACTGAAAGTGGAATATACTGCTGTTATTCATTCCATTTATTTGATTCCTCAATTTCTACTTCACCCTCTCAGGAATAATGATAAGAAAAATTCTGAGCTGGGTGTGATTCAGCGTAATTAAAACATTGAAAGACACGTACGACATGAGTAAGGAGGAAGGCCACTCTATATTATAGTTTGACTGTGTTATCAGGCAGCACTCCGCAATAATTGGCATTGCATTGTGTTACGACTCATTTAAAAACTAGCAAATAGGTGAAATGGTACGTATTCCGATATTTGTCGTTTTACCTCAAGAAAATTTATATCGTACACCGGTAGAAAGTTGATAAGATAAGCAAATAAATATAGAGTTGCTTAAGGTAAGATAAGAACTATTGTGTGTGGTGCAAGTTAACCCTGGTGAGTGCATTGGATAATGAAGTAAACGAAAATTTACTCTCATTGGGTGTATCAGTTTCCGAGAGTGACAAAACTATCAATGCCGACCTGATATTATGTAGGCAGTTGATTTAATTTTTCAAGATATGGATCACTACACAAAAGTGTGGGACCAAATGCTGTGAACTTGTAAAATTGAATAATCAATAATGAGAAAATAAATGGGCTTCCCAGAAACACTTTTACTTGAATTTATTATGTTCATACTGACAGAACGTTTTGTCAGTTCATTCCTCTAAATGAATCAATAGAACCCAATGGAACGAACAAAATATATTGTTAGTCTTTATGTTTTCCACATGCATAATATATAAAAATACTTCACTGTTCCGGAGACACTCAGTGGATTAGGCCAACATTTGATCAACTGCCACAAAATGGTTATCAGCCATCAAATAAATAAATAGGACAGACGATCAAAAAACGTTCAATATTCAATATCGATATGTTTCCGTGCATACACACCTTCATAAGGTTCATTGCCGATTCAAGGAATGTATTTTATCATGTTGAAAAATGGCGTCACACCGTCATTTATATAGAGTTCACCCCGGAAATATTATTTTTAGAATCGATTCCAATTGCGCGCATTCCAATGAACGTATGTATATATTTGAAGGAAAACCTTCAACAAATGCTATCAAGACGACTTAGATTTCAGAAATGAGATGAAGAAATTCAATTGAATTCGTGAGGGGAAATATCTAGAAATGAAATGTATATTCAGATTATAAGAGTTGGAATGTCAAAACTCATCGAATGAGACTGTTTCAAAAAATGTCTCATTCAGATCTAACAGATCACACCTAATTGGCGGTTTCATGGAAAGAAAAATCAGTTCACTACAATTTTGACTGAAAGGCTATGACCCAGTTTGACATTACTCAATCTGAAAATTATGGGGCTCGCAGTCCATCGAGATTGAATATGGAAAGGCGATAAGTCTTATGTTCTCTCTTTTATTTCCAGTTAGAAAATACGGTCTCAAATATGAAAGGATGACATTTTGAAAACTATCGTCGGAATCTAACCAGGTCACCACTAAATGGTGATGCGTTGACTAAACATCTTTCAAAAATATGCATGTCAATATTTGGGAAATTTCAAGGTTCAATGTTTCCAAAGTTGAAATCATAACAATCGTGTTCTCTTCTATAGGACCCCAATCTTTGCTCATTTCTTCGGCAAGGAACAGAAATAAAATTCTCTCCTACGGGTTTAAGTTTCGATGAATTTTGAAATAGTATTATTGCCTTCGCTCATCCTAATTGAGTCCTACGTCTTGGAATATCTAGACCTATATGTGATAGCATTACTTGATATCAACAATTACCATGAATTATATTGAATGATCATGAATATGTAACTACTCACTATCTATGCTCAATAGATGGGGTTTTCTTGTATTTGATATGTACAGTGTTCATCACGAGTGTGTACTCCCCCCTGTCATACCCATATTTCAACACATTTTTTGGTTCAGACGATGTATCTCAAGATATACATTTTTCATTCGATACTCCAAAACTTATCTCTTACACAAATTAACTCAAGTATATAGCAAAAGGTGTAGAGAGATAACTGATTCAAAAAATGGGATTTATTCTCCGTAACAATGTGGAGATATTTTGATTTGCTTTGCTACTTGAATCAATATTCTTCAAAAATAACAGAAAGGGGAAAACAAGTGAACTGACACTACATATTTTCAAAAATGATCTTGCACAACAATGTTCCTCCTGATAAATATCAAGCTTTTATAGTGTCATTCGTAACGTTTTGAAAAGTTTTCCTTATAATTATTTACCAGTTCCTGTAACCCAAACACAATTGGAAAAACAAAAAAATAGAAAAACCTGCTGACAATATTCACAAATACATCGCAAAATTTTCGGGCTTGGAATTTTGAGTTCCGGAGCTTTCGGCTGCATCTGCGGCAGCCATCTTCAGCGGCGTGGTCTTAGTTGAACTCCTTCCTGTGAGTCTACAATGACTAATGGTAAATCTGGAGGTACTTGCAGATGCAGCCGAAAGCTCCGGAACTCAAAATTCCAGGACACAGCCATCAAGCCCGAAAAACTTGCAATGTATCAACACCGGCCGTGAAAGCCTACATTCTTTCAATATCCACGAAGTCTTTCTCGGTAATGGATGAAATATGTGATGGACTTTCTATAAAATAGTGTACATCGCAAAATTGGCTGTTGAGGAGTTAGACACTTATGATACATACTCCAGTATTGTATTGTGGATCTTCAGAAGCGAATCAACTGAAGCCCAATCCAACATTCTTAACGGGCAAATTGACAATTGATTCTGACTAAAAAAGCAGAATTCATAGCAGGTTCTCTCGGAAAAATAAGAATTAGAATCATTTTTTGCGAGGGCCTCAAATTCCCAAGTCAACTGAGAAGACCATCAATGTGACAATCAATTGACCTGATTTCCAATTCGACCTGATTCCCAAATACTTACAATAGTTCGCAATGGACTCAGTCTCCCGCCAATTTAACGTGGGCTTTGGACCAATAATTCGGAATGAAAATAAACGAAGCGCCCTGATTTCCGCCATTCGCCGTATGATCCGTTAATGGAACGTCATCTTCTGTTTATGCTCTTGACGTATTTCATAACCCGTCTCAAATGAATGTAGGAATAACATAAGTTTAAGTACGTCCATATCTCACATTTTTGACAGAATATAAATAAGTCGAAGATTTCAGCATTTGCTAACTACTCGTGTAAAAATAGATGCAGTGAAACTTGCATGCTGGACCAATTTATTTGAATAATTGTTTGAAAACTACTACCTATGATTACTCTAGCTCATTCATCGGTACAGCGATTAGAGACTGGTATTTATTTTATCACTTGTGGGAACTATTCCATCGACGTCAGACGTTCTGAATTTCGTCTTCAACTGCCAAAAACATTCCACATCCATTTCCTTATCCAACCCAAAGGTCTCCTTAACCCACTTCCATAAAATATTGGTTAGAGGTTGGAGTGAAAAAATAAGCAATATTAAAAACCTGGTTTTTCTGTCACCCTGGCTATAAATTCAAGGGTAATGGAAGGCTGAACTTTCATTCGGGAAGTAGCATCAAAACTTCCAATTTCATAAAGTGGCACAAGTGGATGTGTCGTGTTGAGAGTAACATCCAATCAGAAATCACTAATATACCCTAGAGCATAATCAATAGAGAACATAAACAGAAACTGCGATAGAAAACCTGGTTCTGAACATCGGCAACCCAATGAATTGGAGGAAAATTATGGAATCGATAGCAAAGAACTTTCAGTATTTCAGAAGAATCGTGGTAGTACTATTTACCACCATGGTAATTTTGTGGGTGATTTCATCTCACTGGATTTTTATAGTTGATGAGAGTTTTGAGTTCCAAAATAATTATAGAGCATGACAGGCATCAGTCACCAGGCTATGAAAATGGTCATTTATTCCTCAGCTACTCCTACAAACCAGAAATGAAATGTGAGAAAACCAAGATTTGATAATATGGTCTCGAAACCTATGAAGTAGCAATACATAGAAAACAATATATTCTCAATGGGTGACCGAAAGCTGGATAGCAATAGATGGTCATTATTTAATGAAACTTATAGTTTAGTGACTCAACGAAAGACTTAGTCCTCTCCCATTTCCGGTTTATGAGGGTAGCTGAAATAATCATTTTTTTTTATCTAACCATTACTCATTCAATACTTCCAAGAATTTGTTATAAAACTATTTCAAAAAATAACGACAAGCGACTGATGCTTGTTTTGCTCAATAACTGTACCTGATCATATCAATACCTTTTGTGTAGGTGAGTTGAAAGTGGCCTGAACGAATTGAGATGATTTGATATAATACCTTGCTAGGAAGAACATGTTGAAAGGTAAGACCCTTTTACCCTTAGTAGGGGGATGTAAACTGGTTAACGAAAATCACAAACTTACGACGCTTTGTCCAAGGTCAAATCTGGATACAAACGAAGATGAAAATGTGGTGTTCCACATATATTCTATTGAAAAAAACAGGCTGTCTCCGTATAAAAATTGCCATTTCATACATAATCCTCGAATCAATTATCAAATCATCGGAATGAATTGCAGCCATAGAACAGTTCACAGCGCACAAAGCGATATCAAGACCAAAATGTGGCAATGTGAATCGTGACAAATGCATTTCAGCTACCCGAAATTCAGTATGTGCGAGACTACCTATTGTTATGTTAAAACAAGTAGGGGTGGCCATTTAGACGCACAGCTGTCTCCCGTTCTTCGTATCGAAAAGTGTGTGCGTAGGAAATTGTATTTATTGCTTTGTTCGACGACGGATGATGAAATGAAATCATACGAAATCTAAAAATATACTCGTGCAGAGCTATAGGTACAATAATATCAATTATATCTATCTCCAAAGTATAGAGTAAACTGTACTACTTCCGTATTTATTGTATTCCACAAATTACGAATCACTCGTATGGTAATAATGATCGCAATCATGGGCGCCGCTCATGGAATGAAATGATATCATCTTTCCGTCAAATTCGATACCTCATCAAATTTGAATTTTTTAATATGAAAAATTTTCATTGAAAAAGTTTAGTGTGAAAATGGAAGCACTCGTCACCCGTTTCGCTAATTTAAAAGTAAATCAACCAATTTTTCTATTTGAAGATGCTATCTTGGTTAGCGATACGATAGACGCATGCGAGCGTTAACAATTTGGTTTTAGAATAATTCACTACTTCAATATTTCAACAGGCTAACAATGTTCCTAGATAATTAATATAATTGTAACTTCAACCCTCAAGATATAGTTTCAGGTTAAAAAATAACCTGCTTTCGACAATTGTAGTGAACTTATTCCGTAACTATCTGTGCCTTTGGCTGATACTGTGATTGAGGGCAATAATTTCTCTACAGTGAAAAACGTATACTGTCTCTTATTCGCACAGGATCTGAATCCGGAGCGCACTCGCGAGTGATCAATAGGGAAAAATCCATGAACAATAATTATTGGAAGTATTCTATTTATTGCTGTCAAACTCCTCTGACAATTTATAGAAAAATAACTATTCAGTCACATTTCTTGACAGATATTTGCTAATAATAGTACTATCGATGCTACCTTAGCTCCCATGGTCTCTCACAGAAACGGCTCATAAAACTTTCAAAATGGTTTGATAGATGAAAAGAACCTACTTGCTCTGCTATCTGAATAGTACAAATGCTGTCTATTCAATGTTTGAGAGAAGTTGAAAACCTAACAACAGTATAGCTAAGTAAATCGTTCCAAAGATAACCCTGAGCCCTTGACAGATACTGAGGACATAATTATTTATTGGTTCTGATTAGTTCTAACCGTTGTTGATTACCATAGAAGGAAAAGAGGAAGAGAAACGCATTATCAGGGTGATTTCCACGCTCTCCACTTTGAGAGTAGATGAAAAAACTGCCTTATTAAATATGAGAATACATCACACCTTCCATTCAACGGAGATCTAACGTTGAGTGTGTCATTATCAGTACTATCATGATGAGGAAAAAAACATACTATAAATAAAGTATTGAATATGCCTATTCACGCCATTACTAGTGTATTTTGTGGTGGAATTCATGGTTAACCCCCGATGTGAGAGTCAGTTGGTATCTTTATAAAACCAAATTTTGAAATTTCAGTTACAATTAAAAATCTTAGATATTTCAAATTCATTAAGGTTTCAATCGATTTCAATTTCAATAACTTGAATTTTCCAGTTGAAACTGGAAATCTGGTTTTATAAAAACACGCAATTTAAACAAAAACATACTAGTAGTGACGTGAGTAAACATACTCGATACCTTATTTTTCGAATTCAGTGAGAGCAGAAATCACTTTCATTTTTCAAGTGAAATGTATAGTATTTTTCACAGTAAATGGTATTGGCTTACTAACTGCAATAAACTACCCGATTTAATCCCATTGTGTAGAAAATCATCAGGTAAAAGATGCAAATGTGCTACAGGGTCGAACTTAAGAAATTTGAATTTTGCATAATGTAGGAGACATACAAGTAATTTATTCAAATGTTACAATTCTATTCTATATTTAGTTCAGTGTCGCTATCGCTATCCTCATCTAAATTAATTATAATTGGCGCCATTGATTTTACAGAAAGGTACGAGTTTTCAACATTTATAACATGACTAACAGAACTTTTCCAGCTCTCGGTAGGAATGTCATTCATACAGTTCCTAATTAATTCTACCACACTACCACTTAAAGGCGGAGAAGTATTTTTTTCGCGCACGCTCGATTTAAGTTGGGGCCACATAAGATCTATGGGATTGAACACGCAGTAGTAGGGAGGTAGTAGTAACACTGTATGTCCCAATTCTTCTGCAATTGTATCACAAACATACGTTTTTTTTTAATAAAATGACTACAGCACTTGTAAAAGTTCTTTTTTGTATAATTTTCCTCAAAATATATGTCATTTGCAGCCATGAAGTTTTGAATCTCCAATTTCGTATTCTTTGAGCCAGAAATTTTTTGCAATTGTCGACTATGATAGCTTGCGTTGTCCATTACTATAACGCTGTTTGGCGGAATGTTGGGTAACAGACAATTTTTGAACCAATCTTCAAAAAGCTCTGCTGTCGTATCTTCGTGATAATCAACACAGGAGTCCTTTATATTTTTGGCAGAATGCCACATAGCGTTCGGGATCCAACCATTTTCTGATCCTGCGTGTAATATTGTGATTATCTTCCCTTTATTTGATGGTGCTTTTGTTTTACACTTATCAGAGGAATCAGACCATCCTTTGGAAGTGGTGTCATGCGTGTCAAACCACGTCTCGTCGAGGTAGAGTATTGGCCGATTTTCAGACCGGTATTTTCTTATTGACGTTATATATTCAGAACGCCAGTTTATTAAACGTGTGGATTCCATTATTACTTGAATTTTGCGATATTTAAAGCCCATTGCAGACAGAGCTCGCCAAAGAGTAGTGAGGCCACAGTTGATGTGAGTTTCGTCATTGATGAGCCGCTGTCTCAGACTTTTGATTGTAGGGACACGCTGCTCATCGTACATAGTGTAGATTTTTCGCCTTATCAAATCTTTTTCCCAGTCGTCTAGACTTTTTGTGACACCGGAATCTTTAAGCTTTTTTCTTGATTCCATGGAATATTCAACAATTCGTCTAACTGAAGTGAGAGGCACCTTCGTCAAATTACTGGTTACTTTTGCTGCAGCACCCGCGTTATATACTTGCTGAAGTAAGGAACTATACACATTTTTTATAATGATTTTCGCGTCACGAGATAAGTGATTCTTCTTTAACAAACCACTGGAAGAAGCACTATTACTTTTTATCCACGGAAGCCACATACTGCCTATTCTGTACGTTGGGGTATAAAATCTTTGCTATTAATGTCTGTAATAACAAAAAAATGTTATAAAATTATTGCACGCCGTAACACAAGTGAACACTTCCAATGAAATACAAAGACTAAAATGAACAAGAATTGTAAGCTGTAATCCTCTACAATCGCTCTCTGAGAAACAAAATTACCTGAATCCGGTCCTTTTACATTTATGATGTGCATCTCGGATTTTACAACTTAAGGGTCTAATTGGTTTCATTATAATCCTTCAGTCAATACCATTTATTGTGAAAACTACTATAAATTTCGAATTCTGTTAATACACAGACATTCGATTGACTTTCATCAGGATAACTTTGGATTTATTCTTTTCACTGTCGGTTCGCATGCGGGTTCAATCCCTGGTCACAACAGATTTTTCAGGTTGGCTGGCTGTATGCAATTGTTGGTTGACTAGAGACCAATATTTATTGGTGAAAATCTCTTAATTGAATACACCAACCAACCCAGTAGCAGTAGTGATTATGTATCCTAGAGAAATTTTCTGATGCAGTTCTAGGGATTTTCGAGTATTTGCGAAGAATTGCCGCAGGAGAAATCCCGTAGCAACACCAATGCCTGTTTATGGCTCGGCTAACGCAGCATCTGTCCCATAGGTAACGACCACACCGTGTCAACAGTAACTGCAGAAGCTAAAGGTTGTTTATAAAATAGCATTTTGTTCGAACTACAATCA
The DNA here is from genome assembly GCA_032362365.1 of Zygogramma bicolorata. NCBI lineage: Eukaryota > Metazoa > Arthropoda > Insecta > Coleoptera > Chrysomelidae > Zygogramma > Zygogramma bicolorata. Next base: position 2,313,918 of record JAVJAQ010005583.1, on the reverse strand, counting down.
AAAGATAGCTTGGATAAAACGAATACTGTGTTGCACATTCTTTTTCAGACACAACATGTGCGGCTAATAGCGTTTCTATAACGAGAATGTTTATCGAAATGTAACAAAATATAGTCCACAAGTGAATCGTCTTTGGAAAATCTATTCGAAAACTTCGCATGTTCTCGAATCATCTTACTATTCACTTTTTTCTATTTGTTTTGAAAACTCGAGAAGGGTTTACACGCGTTATTGTCAGTTGGTATCTCAATTAAAATGTTATGAAAGTGTTACTGAAGATTTGAACAACAGCCCTTGCAAAGGTTGGGAAGTAGCAGAAACTTGTGAACCTACCTATACCTTATTATCACTATCAGCTAAACTGATAATCTGTCACCAGAATCAGAATAGAATAGGTGTTTTGAATATTTGCCATGTGAAATTTACAGCGAGTATCGAATTCATCTGTGATGATGATCGAAACGTTGGAACATCATATCGACGTCTTTTTCCCTCACTGTAGTCTCAAAACGAGGTGTAGACTTGACAGCGGACTTGACCTCTCACGTGTTCACTAGATATTTTTTTCTCAAACTCATCAAGCTCACAGTAATCCGGAAAGATAAAAGTAGATTGGGTGCAAGGGGGAAACAACTATCTAAAAAGATTTAAAATCTCTCAAAGACTTAAAGACTCAAACGCATGACTTTAAGACTTAAAGGCATGGCTTAAAGACTTAAACGCACGACTTAAAGACCTAAACGCATGACTCAAAGACTCAAAACGATGACTTAAATGACTTAAAATTTTCAGGTGTACAAGATTGAAAGATGTTTCCCCCTTATGTAGCTCATGTTCTTCATTGAAGACGGTTCAAGCACAGGTTTTAGACCAGTTAAAAACAGTCACCCATCTACTTGTCAACGCTTATCAACAACAAACCTTGAATATAGGGTTTATAAGGTTCATGACAAAGAATTACATCCTAAAAACAGAACGTAACAAGCCATAACTTGCTCCGACACTTATGCCTGATTCATAACTTCTACTTCTCAATGAAGGCGGCCATACACAACGTTAAAGTAAAAGTGTCGTGTATAAACGCTTCCATCGATTAGCTATTACGCTATAAGGTAGACACGATTAAATTTCCACAAAATTTATTGTCTTCGCGACATGTTTCGGTACACTGTACCTTTATCAAGCGAATGTATTTAAACATTAGCATTAGCATTGTGAGATCTTCCTTGGAGAAAGAGTAAAAGGTAAAGTAAAAGTTTGGTCTGTGAACCAGGCATTGCTCAAATCTAGGTGATGCCAAATTTGATCAATACCCGAGTCATTACCCATGATGAACAATTTTCAATAGATCCTTTCATAGGATTCTTCTGTGAGGAAAACGATTATCTAGCAAGGATATCTACAGGAACAAAAGTTTAAGTCTAATGTAGGTAGTTTCGAAATGAAAGCTGAATTGATTGAAACATAATTGATATTGTTGACTTTTTTAACAAGGGCAATTTCATCAGAAATAAAAAAGTAGATGGTGAGAGGGGCTCCTTTTTGACGGATGGTGATCTTTCCAAATGTATTTTTAAAAAACTACGGCCTTATTCTCCTACTAAGTAATCTGGATTTTCTCCAACTTTCTTAGGACGACCTCCCACTGTTGAATATTATTCAAAAGATGAATTGGATGTTGTCGTATTTTCTGGATGGTCATAATTTCCGCATTTGATTCAGAAACGAGTTTGGGATAACTTTCCTTCAAATATTTTCGAATTTACACGAAAATGTAATTCTGCACCTTCTCTTGAAGATTTGAACAACAGCCCTTGCAAAGGTTGAGAAGTAGCAGAAACTCGTGAACCTACCTATACCTTATTATCACTATCGGCTGAACTGATGATCTATCACCAGAATCGGAATAGAATAGGTGTCTTGAATATTTGCCATGTGAAATTTACAGAAATGAATATTCTCGTTGAATAAATAGCAAGCAATAAGTTGAATATAAAACACCTATGGAAATCATTGTATCCATGGTAATAATTTTCACCTCAAATACACCTATTGCGAAACAATTAATGCTGTGTTCAGAGTGCAGGTTAGTGAATCACAAACCGAATATGAATCTGATAAAGATAACTCTTTATCTTTTATATACTAACTCGCACAAAAGAAAAATATTTATTTACATCCGAATGGATCCTTGTCGAAAGATAGATGTTCAAAACTGGAAAATCGAATGATAAATGGATGATAACAACTTTGATAACAGCTCATCGAGGTCCTAAGGCGTTGTTAGGAATAACAAAAAAGTTGTAAACAATCCATAAACATGTTGCTGCATAATCTGAAATAGAATTGGGAATTTCAAGGAATCGAAAATGTTTTTCATTCCATTGTTTACTGTAAGAAATAAACTTAGTATTCGTTATCCCTGTGATCTCAGAACAGGAACAGGAAATGTTATTTCGTGGAGTAGATGAAAATATTCCATTAGCCTCTATACTTCTTGTAAAATAAACGTAAAATATTAGGAAACATTTGAATATAAATTCGTTTCACGAAATGATCATGTAACTAGTACCTCATGCTTGAGGCAATGCTGTTTTTTCAAGGGCTTACAAAAACTTGAGCCAAAATTGGTTAAGGGAATCTGAATATTGGATTGCATATTGCTTCTTCAGCTATCCAAATCAAAATTGTTCCTAAGATTTTGATGATGTTGGGATAAACTGATAGCAATAGATCCATACTATGATTTTCATGCTGTTTTTGGTTGACACACGTTGTTGTATCTGCCCAATGAATACTTGACCATGTTTTTCAATAAATTATGAACACGATATTTAGACCAAAATGTAAACGAGATATAAAATGTTTTTTCATGAACGTCAACCCTCAAAAGTCGAAAATTTTACGAATCAAGAATTAAAAAGGTCTTACTTGTTAGCGCTTCATTCCTAGCACGGTAGTTTTCCGAGAGTTGGTTTTTCATTTTGAATATTCGATTTAATTCAATGTCGCTATGAATTATGCATAGAAATGATAATTACAGTAAATTTCAACGCCATCGTACTCCAACAATAAGTCATTGTTACTATCTACGGGGGTTTCAACTCTTCAACTCTACGAAAATTCTGTTAAGTAGGTTAGATTGAATAATCCTGCTTTCGAATCCCTAGGCATGTTTAATATCGAGGTTGATATTGAATGCACAATTTCATGAGATGATACGTTCAAATATATGGCCGGTAGAAAACAAAAGAAGTCCGATTGAAAGTTAGTTGGCAAAACATCTGCGAGTAGCACAAATTGAAATAATATTGGATATTTTATGTCAACATAAACGGTAAACAGAGAATTGTTATTGAAACAAAAACGACACGAAACGATATGATGTGAATGAGAGTTATATATAAGTAAACGTACAACTTTTTCATCTTTCAGTAACACTAACAATTATATCTCTTCCTATCTGGTTCCCTACAGAACTAATTGTCCAATTCAGGATTTCAATTACCCTCATCATCTCCCGATATATTTTTTTTAACTATATGCACAATATCTCAGGTCATATCGAAGCGACTATCGAATTCATCTGTAATGATGATCGAAACGTTGGAACATCACATCGACGTCTTTTTGCCCTCACTGTAGTCTCAAAACGAGGTGTAGACTTGACAGCGGACTTGACCTCTCACGTGTTCACTAGATATTTTTTTCTCAAACTCATCAAGCTCACAGTAATCCAGAAAGATAAAAGTCGATTGGGTGCTTATGTAGCTCACGTTCTTCATTAGACACGGTTTTAGCTCGGGTTTCAGACCAGTCAAAAACAGTCACCCATCTACTTACCAACGCTTATCAACATCACACCTTGAATATAGAGTTGGTGAGGTTTATGACAGAGAATTACATTCTACAAACAGAGTGTTACAAGCCATAACTTGCTCCGACACTTATGCCTGATTCATAAACTTGTACTTCTCAAGAAAGTTTCCCAGTGCTAATTAATGAAGGCGGCCATACACAACGTTAAAGTAAAAGTGTCGTGTATATTGATTAGCATTGTGAGAGATCTTCCTTGGAGAAAGAGTAAAAGGTAAAGTAAAAGTTTGGTCTGTGAGCTAGGCATTGCTCAAATCTAGGTGATGCCAAATTTGATCAATACCCGAGTCATTACCCATGATGAATAATTTTCAACAGACCTTTTCATAGGATTCTGCTGTGAGGAAAACGATTATCTAGCAAGGATATCTACAGAAACAAAAGTTTAAGTCTCATGTAGGTAGTTTCGAAATGGAAGCTGAATTGATTGAAACATAATTGATATTGTTTACTTTTTTCAACAAGGGCAATTTCATCAAAAATTAAGAAGTAGAAGGTGAGAGGGGCTTTTTTTATGGGTGGGTGATTTCTCCAAGTGTATTTTTCCAGGTATTTTTGAAAAACTAAGGTCATATATTCCTACTAAGTAATCTGGTCTGGATTTGCTCCAACTTTCCTGGGAGGGCCTTCCATTGTTGAATATTATTCAAAAGACAAATTGGATGTTGCCGTTTTTTCTGGATGGTCATAATTTCCGCATTTGATTCAGAAACGAGTTTTGAGATAATCGTTCCTTCAAATATTTTCGAATTTACACGAAAATGTAATTCTGCACCTTCTCACAAGAGTTTTTATCAGAGCTCCATAACTTACCCAAATAACAAGTTCGAAACACTTTCACGCTCGTTCTCCTGAAGATAGCAATATAGTTGGCGAAACTCACAGCAAGTGCAATCTTATCAACTCGATGTTTGAGTATTTCAATGCAATACTTGAATGAAACTAACTCCATTCTGAAATTCCAACATCGATAATACTTGGATCTCGCTTTGGATTCATTGATACATTCTTCGAGTATATCTTGATCTCGAAACATATCAAGCGAGATATCAAGTAGGTATATTTTTCAATTTATATTTTCTCATTTTTCAACATTCCTCATAAACAACCGAATATTATAATTGATTTTTGCATGGTGCATTCGAGTTTTTTTACGCAAAAAATTTCAAGAATAAGTATCCATACACAGAAGAAAATCCATTTCGGAGTGGAATGATACCATTTCAGCGATTCAAATGAGCGTAGATTTTTTATTATTTTTTGTTATACACTCTTTCAATTCCTCATGAAACGAGAAAACATTGTCATTTTGGAATATGCATTAATATTATTATATATATATTATTATTATATATTATTATTATAATATCATTCAATGTTCGAGACTGAACAATTACACCTCAGAATACACTTCCAGAACAATGAATGCTAAGTAAAATTCTTACATGATGAAATAAAAGAAAATATTGAGGAAATTCTCGTTCAGAAGAAATTTCCTATACCCCAAGCTATCCTTCAATTCGATATGATCTTCAAGACAAATTACGTCTCAGTCCTTGTCTTAGTCCACATAAATTAGTATGATATTGTAACAAAATTTGTGTATAGTATTATTAGGCTTTTTGATTCGCAAAAGTTACAGCTATGCGGGTGTTGAAGCTGTCCAAATTGTGCAACATGCACGTATTGAATTTTGCACGTGAACAGGTATTGGAATATTTTTTCTTGAATAGGTACCTATTCCAGAATTCGTGCAAAATTTGTGAAAATTGATCAGTGCGCACAAAAATGGCGATGGGTTTCATGGAAAAACAGGTGAACTCTTACATTTTTTTCAATTTTTTGCCCGTGAAGGTTATTTGCTCCTTTCAGAAAAATGCGCATATATATTATGTCATGAGTCTGTATATTATGGCTTTATACTCGGCATTATACGTCATGAATAAGAAAATTTAGTGTTATCGATTTCGAAAGAACTCATGAGAAATGTTCAAAAACAGGGGTTCTCTAGGCGAGATCTTTCGTGGAGATTTCCCAAGTATTTTTTCCAAGGGCCAGTTGTATAGGTTCGGTTTAAGCTCCAGGTGGCGATTAAGAAGAATCTGGAAGAATTAGCATCCATTATCTGTCAGATCCGTAGTTTGAACACCAAAACACTCTTGAGCTGAACCTATACTTCTGGCTCCAAGAAGGACACAGAAATGTGTACGGAAAGAAAAAAAATATGAAATGATCTCTAATGCGCACCTCAAAATATCCGTCCTCCGGACCAACAAATACAATCTCCTGGAGCTGATAACAATGAACCGATAGAATCTGGAAATACTTACAAATCCATATCCCCTACTTTTTCCGGTCTGCCTGTCCGTGATGACGACGGCTTCTTCGATGTCCCCGTACACGGCGAAGTGGTCCCTGAGCGACTTGTCGCTCGTGTGGTAGGGCAGCCCACCGACAAAGAGCTTCGTCCACGTGGTGTCCTTGTTCTGGACGCCGGTGCCGTTGAGGGCGCCCGCGGCCCCCAGGACCCCGAGACCCCCCAGCCCCCCGACGAGGGTGTCGGTCTCGGTGGAGGCGGCTATTCCCGCGCTCGGCATCAGCATGATCTTTTGTTCTTCGATCGGCTCCGGATTCAGCACGCGTTGCTCTTCAGCAACACGAGTTGAACTGCTATGATTGTCCGTTGGTCTCGAGGTCGGCCTGGTCGGTCTCGTCAGAGGGTTGAAAATGTTGTTTATGTACTCTTTGGTGAAGGTGCTCCGCCGATCTCGCATAGGTATGCTGGTTGGAGCGGTTTGCACATAAATTTCGGCCAAATAACGGCTGGCTTGCTGGAGATCCGTAGCACGTGCAGATGCGTCGGCCTGGAGCAGAGATGCGTCGCTTTCGACTGTCGATTCACCGCGAACTAATTTTAGATGCCGAGCTACAGCTGTTCCACGTATGGCGGACGGAGCGAGAGTAAGCGTATCGCACAAGGGACTAACTCGAACTAAGGGTTAACGTTAACAGATACGGATAAGTCGCGATGAGCCCGACACATATGACCGGTGCCAGCGTTCACACACGAATAGCGAGCCGTTCGTCGTGTGCGTATGTCTCAGTACGTAATGCGCCCCCTGGATTGGCCAAACTTTACCCCCAGTATGTGCGATCTAATCGCAGCGCTTCCAATTTTTACAATGGTAAATAACAGTAGAGCGACTCGGCGAGAACTATTTTAGAAGCCTGGCTTGGCCTTCCTACAATTACCTACTACCCGAACACACATACTGATAACCATAACGACGATTATTTTCGATAATTCCGCGAAAATTCCGACTAATCTCGAGTATCGTTCCACATATATGAATGCGATGAAAATAGTATTTTCACAATTTAAATACAAACTGATCCCGAGATAACATTTTCTGTACGACATAATGATGGTCCAGATACCAAAATATTGCAGAATGAATTGATTCATTATCCTTATTATGATATACAAGGTGTCTCGATAAGTAAATGAAGAGTACCTACCCAGAGAATTCGGACAAAGAAACCATATCAGACTAGTTGTTTCGATTCACCACTGGACAACATGACACTCAAAATAAGGATTTTCAGACCTCTGGAAGAAATTGATCAAACAAAACTGTTTGTATGAATCAAAATTTTGGTTTTATGTTTTCTGATTTTTGAAAAAATCTTGCATTATTGAAGTCGAGCAAACAAGATGAAGAATAAAGCATCTCACGTCATCAATATGGAATGCCATCAAGGAAATTTTTCAACTTTCTTGCCTGTGATAAGACGATACTTTATATAAATTATTTAATTATGTTTTCTTTTGTGGGACCACAAAGATGCAAATATTTGCTCGAACCAATTCTGAACAAAAGACTCAACTATGGTTTCCAAAAATAAACGAATATTTTGTTCATTGTCCGGCATGATCAGTACATGATGCATAGAGATTTCGGAAGTGAACACATTACAAATATGTGGACAAAATGTATACATTCAATAGGTAATTACGAAATTTTAGTGAAACTAAATTTTTGTCTTCAATTATTATGACAGATGTAAAATGACTAGGACGAATCTACAGAAAAGCACAGTATATTTTATTCAAATCAAACTTCTATTATAGTCATGGATGGAATGCAAAATGTATATGAATCAATATTTCGACGAGTACCTATACTTATCAACCAATAATTATTGTTCAATACAACTGATTGGAGTGGTTAGTCTCATGAACAAATTGCAAATTGCACCACCAAAAAAACCTCAATTTATTATTTGTTCCAGTGTATGGCGAATGGAAGCAAGTTTTCAAAGATGTAATTCTATTTCTTGGAGTCTTCAACTAGATTATAAAAGGGTGAGAGGTAGTTCAGCTAGTCATTGGTGTACAATTTTGGAGCATGGCCATTTACTAGTCCTCACATAAGGTTAATGCGCTGAACAGAAAAAGATAGAGAGGCAGGAAGTTAAACCATACTACGGTACTCACCACAATATTCACTTCTTCACTGAGTCATCACACTTAGCATGAGAACTCATTGCTGATAATTTCTTCATAAATACAGAACATAAAGCTGCCACAATTGCAAGATTATTCACAAAAAAAACTCAAAAGTTCTTAGTAATAAACGTGCTGGACAAACATAAATTGTATATTGAACCTATTGAAGGAACTCAACAGAAATTTTAGACATTCTCTTTCTTCATATGAAAATTCTATATTGATCATCGCAAAATATCAAAACATAGTAGTGGTAGAACTTCGATACCATTGAATATTAAAATCTGCTAGGCACAAAAAATGTGAGATATAAAGTGTAAGAAAAATATTCAGTTTACCAATTATGAAAATATTTATAATTATGTAATAAGCAGACTTCTCAACTCTTCCTTCAATAATCAGTTTCTAAAATTGTTTAGAAATACTTTACTGAAAGAAGAATAATGAATCTTAGTTTGGATGTGTTTTGACCTGAATGTAGTTGTGCCAAAAATAGAACCCAATATACCCGTAAAAAAGAAGAAAAAAGAAAAATTAATATCTATCATAAGCCCGAAGTGAAGTTATATTCGACGTATGTGAACCACAAACTCTCCAACAGATGTTGAAAATGTATTTCTATAAATGGGGATGGGGGTGAATTCATGAAAAGAGGAACACACACTGTATACACTTCTAATTATGGAGTAATATCTCTCAAGTCATTCCAAAATCAATCACAAACCTTTCACATCAATAAAATAGCAACATACATACAAAAAAATTCTGATTTTCATGTAAATGCTCCTCATCTTCATTCATTATTGTTTCATCTTGATTTTATTATACATTTAAGTACCTCTTCATTGCAATCGTTCAGTAATTCCACTTAAAGCAGACAGTTAATAAATTAATTCCAGAAATATTTATTTGAACATTTTCCCTCTCTTAATGTTCTGGAACAGCTGACATGATATTCGGTATCTCGCTGGGGGTCGACAGTCGAGACAACGGTTCAGAAGGGCCGTATTAAGATTATTCAGTGACGTATTATGAAGTCATCGCATAGCAGTAAACTTCTATACTCCAGCTATTCCATTCCGTATACCTATATGTTCCAGAGAGAAATTCAGTTCATGAAAGGAAGTATCCTTCATTCATTTCTAATGATGGACGTGATCAAAATTTTCATTATGGAAATTTACACTCATAATATTGCACCTATAGCCTCATTAATTTCATTTTTGTACCAACTTACGTATTTTTTGCCGCTGATCATGAGCCTGATATAAAAACGCAGAATGTGGTTGACAATGTTACCTGCTGAAAGGTATTGGTTTCGACTTCAACTGTCTATATAGTTAACTTTATAATGAAACAGTTTTAAGATTGAAAAAGAATTCAGTTAAACTAATAAATTACGAATAATGAAATAAAGACTTAGAATTTAATCAAATAGGGCACTCATATCCGAATAAAATATCGAAATGGATTTTGGTCTAAGAATAAGAATTTAAACTTCAATTGATGACAAGATTAGTATGGTGAGAAAAAAATTAAAATGTGGAGTATGTAATAGTGAAATCAAACAAATTCATTTCTTCATTTAAATTTTGTTACCATATTAATGTTTCTGATCGAATACATTCTGAATTTGTATTCTTTGACCAAAATCCATATTAATAATTTAGTCGAATACAAGTGCCTTATTTGACAAAATTTCCATTGTTAATTCCACTATTGGTTATTTCTTGGGATATTCGACATGTTTTCCATCTTATAAGTTTTTATAACATGTAGAGTTAACCATATAGACGTTGGAAGTCCGAACCAATGTCACCCATCTAACCTTCTTTTTCGCACCATAAATTGAATAACATGATTCAGTTTTTTTAAGGATACTACCTATCATAACAATAATGCAAAGTTAATTTCAGGGTCGATTTGGCTGAGTTAAGCTGGGTTTGGGTTTGATTGGGTTTGAGCCCGGGTTTGAGGATGAGATATTTCGGTGGATTTGGTGAGATGTGGATTGGATGGGTTTTGAGTAATGGTCACGTTCACCTTACGAAAGATTTGGCATATATAAGGTATAAGATGGGAGACTTATTACCAAGCAGTATTTAGTTCGAAAAAAGTTACGTATTTTGAGCCGCCGATTTAAGAGGCGGATGCTCCGTTCATTTGGAGGTTCGACCTTGTTTGATCCTGATTTTTCAAATTCCAGGCGAGGTTCGAGATTATAAAATCAGCTGTTCCCTGAAACAGAAGGAAACAAGAATCACCCAGATAATATCTTTTCCGACAATTTCAAGTATCAAAAATCAAGTTGGAACAAACGAAGGGCGCCGCGTTCTGAGTTCGGATCCCTGTTCAGCACCTTAGTATATAAGTTATTTGGTATTTTTCTTTATTCCGATGGAATCGAATGCTAAGGTCATTAGCCATAGTTAAAATTATATAAAAATGTAGTTGTGAGAGGTTCATTTTATATATATTATATAGTATTATATTATATTATATTGTATTGTATTGTATTGTATTGTATTGTATTGTATTATATTATATTATAGAATTAGGAGTTTATAAGTGAAGCAACATCAATAAAAAACAAATCTTCATTTTTACGGAATGGATAGTAGTTTGAATGGTGTTGCTGCCACTAACATGGGAATAATATTCTATTAGGAAGCACTTCTTGTGAAATTCCAATTATATGAATACGTGCTTGAAATCCAACTCGAACCAAAACACTACAGTTGATTAGAAATCAACTTCTATCATGATGATATTATTATATGATATTGGAGTGATATCTTTGATCGTAGTGAAATCTTCCAAATAGCCAACACAGCGAAGTGAAAACTAACATGAACAGTGCTGTCTAATCAAGTTTGAGATAATAGGGGTGCGATTTTTGTAGAGAAGGGTGGCACACAGACCAGGTGTGCAGCGCCAAGTATTGCCTATTTATTGCGGCACTCGCCAAGTGGAACAAACGAATACATTACGAGCCAGTGGTGCACCCAACCCAATATTGTTGATAGGTGGGTAATATTTTTACGAACTGGAGCCGCAATCCGAATATGATACTGAGTCAGTCATAAAATATTTTGAAAATTATCAATTGATCATTATCAAACGGAATAATTTTTCAATGTATAATATTCCTACATAATTCAAACAATAATATTCTTGCAGATCTTATCGTGTAAAATAATAAATTTATGTTTATTATAACTCATACTGTCCGATTTTATTTTTTTAATGATTATTTGTATTACTGATTTTTGCAGAAATAGAAATGCCTTGTATCGATAACGAGAAGCGATAAAACTGATATTCATTTACATTTTTCAAAATTCTTCGAGCTAGAGCAAGCTGTTTTTTCATTAGAAATATGGAAGGATATGGAATTTTCGCCTATAAATGTTATTTTATGCAGCTAAGAATATCTCATATCCATATTCTTTGAAAATAGAACTCAATACGAAACTGTTTTGAATCAATATAATTTTGCTTGATCAATTTCTTTCTATCTCAATATATAATACTTAACATCAATCTGATTGTATTTTGTACACTTCTCATATTTTGTAGTTAAGTATATATCAACATTACTCTTCGCAAAAAAATCAAACTCAAAATCTTCGGTTTATAATATTTTTCTCTGATTCTGAACTCCTGACAGCCCAAGTTTAGTATATGGTAGAGTGGAAGAAAAAGATCTCCTCCATAGGAGAACTTTCAACTCTGCCATCGGAAAGGTGTTATTCTAGAATATTTTTATCATGCATGTATTTGTTAACCTATGCAAAAGGAGCAATATTATAATGATAGTACACATCTATTCTATTTAATTGATTTTCTTCATATTGATTTACGATTATTTCAATTTAGCTATTGAACTAGTCGTGCGATTATCAACATTTCACAAATGTTCTTCACCAAATCATGCAATATCATAAGGTGATTACACATATTCATAGAAATATGAATATGGAATTAATATTTGTCGAAATTAAACATTAACATTCATAGCATACTGGAGGTAGCTGTACATATTCACCATTTATTGGGGGAGCAAGGTAAGTAAGATGAGTGAAATACGTCGATGAATCCTTCAACTCGGTGTTAATGAACGAAATCGTTTTTTTTTCACCTTGTAATGTTTCCTCAATTATATATGGTAATGTGCATTAATGGAATGAAATGAAGAATTTTGCTAACGCTATTTTCTCCATTCCTTCAGATATATTCATGATTTTCTTTTCATTGATGGTTCCTTTGAAATAACAGAGAGTTCATTGGGAACTAGAAAAAACTAACTATAACGGCATTCAAAGACCAATTTTGAAGATCAATCGTTGCCAACCAATATTACAGATACTTTCAGAGATAAATTATATTAGGTCTCAAAAAAGACAATTGAAACTGGTAGGTAATGTTTCTGCTAAAACTTTGTTAACCCCAAAAACTTGATAAGTCCAGAATAAATTTCGTCAGAAATTTCTCAATACCTCACGTGACAATTATAGCACGCCACTGGGAACCGCTTCCTTTGAATAGAATTACACCCAGATGGGTAGAATAGAATTGTACCGCACGCGTGCATAGAGATACGAACCCGCTATGGGATGAAAGCAATGCTTTCCCGCCATTCTGAACAGCAATAATATTACATTCGTGGTGTCTAGAATTCACATCGTGACATATCCTCAACCCCATGTGATTATTGGTGTAGAAATAAAAGTATCAATGTACGTTTCGCGTTAGTTCAATCTTTATGTAGGTGTTCAAAAACCATTATTACCGACTCAAAAAGTGATTTACTGTTAAAGCAAAAACGTAATAATCTTCAACCTCAATTTTTTTCAGAATCTACAAATCTACACTAATTATGACAGGGAATGACAGGGAAACCGGGTACCTGTTCTTGTTTATATATTGCAAGAGTGCTTCGTTCTCTTTGAAATTGTTCATTTTTTTCCTAAACAAACTCACTTTGTATCAAGCACCGTGTTTAAGTACGTGTTTGAGTACGATGGGTGACGTTGTACCAACAAGGTTAGTCCACCCATCGGGCAGAAGGCTGTCGACGAAGGAAATAACCACCGTCTAAACGGAGGGCTGTCGACTCACCCGTTGATGATGGTTAACGTCGCCCTAACTATAGTCTAAGTCCTAAGTTGTAGATAGTGTCTCATAGGTTTTACGGTTCATAATTGATATGAAGCAGGTCAAAAAATAGAACATAAATTACTTAGGTACTTAGGTTTCAAATCAAGTTTTACTGGAGGTCGTCGACTGACCGGTTGATGATGGCCGACAACGCACCAACGATTACAATCCGCTTTATGGGCAAATGACTGACCTCTTCATGCCAGAGGCTCCATTTTTTTTCGTTCAAACGCAGTCCAAAAATGATGTGGCCTATATAATAAATTCTACAATTGGTGTATTACGGTGTCATTATAGCAAAATGGATAGACTAAGTGGGATGAAGCTAAAAAAGCTCCTCTTCCTCTCACTTACATACAATACCGAAACACGAAACAATTTAGACAACATAACTTCATTCAACTATATAGATACCTACCATGTTGTGAAACACGAAAGAATTTGGACAACATAACTTCATTCGACTACATAGATACCCACTATGTCGTGAAACACGAAAAAATTTGGTGAACATAACTTCATTCGACTACATAGATACCTACTATGTCGTGAAACACGAAAAAATTTGGTGAACATAACTTCGTTCAACTACATAGATAACTACTATGACGTGAAACTTATACCAGCGCAATGTTCAGAAGCTTCAATACCATGTTCCTCATACCAGTCAACCAGAAAATTGGAAGAGGGACGTTTGTGGTTTGTGCACGAATATATTTATTAAAATCAGAGCAGAATGTTTTCGACTAGATGAGTCATCATCAGTGTTCACCTGAATGTAGGTAATGTTTGAAAAATTTGAAATAATAGGTGAATAAAAGATTTGAAGTATAGTTATGCTCATGAAAAGTGAGGTTACCTACTCTAAATCCGTAAAAATGTTATGACGAACAAAAAATTGTTCAGAAATTTGAGGACATTTTTGTCCGACGGTGCAATAATAAAAAATATCGCAATTGCGATTTTCTATCTGTCAATCGACACTTTTTCTCAAAAAGAATTGAAGCCAATGAATTGAATTCACTGAAAATGAATTGACTATATCTTATAATTTTCTGAGTTATGAAGCAGACTTATTCAATTGACTCAATGCAATGCTCCTTTTGTTTTCATAACGTTCCTTGAGTAAAGTCCAAGCCTCACTGTAATTTTTTTCTGAAATTCCTAACGAGCTTATGATTTTGGCTTCATTACCTTGAATGGAATTTTTTAAATATATATCTTTCATCGCAGACTCAAAAAGGTGTTAGTCAAAATCTCAATCAGAAGTTCAAACAAGGGCTTGCTTGTGTCATCATAGTTGTGTTGTTCATGGTATCCCATTGATATTCGAAGATGACAGATTCAAACCAATTGATCAGAAAGAGGAAAGTACTTGAGGCTAGTTTGACATGATTCAAAATTTTGTTAGATCCATTGGATGACAACAAATTCAAACGAATTTGAATCTTCAAGATTCGAAGTATGTAGATAAACTTGGAAAGAGTTGGAAAATGTGCAAGATGCTGTATTCGATTTAGACAATTCACAAGATCAGGAAACAAAGATTTTCGTTTCGGTCGCGCGAGAAAGAATGAAAGATTTTGATTCGGGTTCAAATTAATCGGTGGAAACAATGTCACATTATCATCATACAAGCAATATTGTCAATTATTTCAATAATCACATTCATACTGATTAGAATTTTCCCGACATTGAACGTTTTCATTATTTGAAAAATGTCATTCAAGGTAATGCGGCCAAAGTCATTGGCTCGTCAGAAATTTCAGGAAAAAAATTGTGATGCTTGGACTTCACTCCGGGAACGTTATGAAAACAAAAACCTCATTGCATTGAGTCACATTGGTTAATATTTCAATTTTTCCCAAATAATGAATGAGTCGATCTGCTTCACATCCCGGGAAATTATTGGATATAGTCAAAAAGGGAAGGGCTTTGAAGAATTCAGGACAAGAAGTCGATAAATGGGATTTGCTTTTGATTCAAATTTTAGAAAATGAACTCGATTTCAATAGTGAATGGGATTGGTAAAACGAGTGTTCAACCAATAGTTTTCCAGAATGAAAAACTTCTTGGGACCATGGTTGGAGAGAATTGTGAATTCAATTCATTTTCAGTGAATTCAATTTACTGGCTTCAATTCACTTCGAAAGAAAAAGTGTCAATTGACATATCAAAACTTGCAATTGCCAGATTAAATCTGTCCATTAACAGATTGAAAGTCCAATTGACAGATTAAATAATTGAATTTGTCAATTGACAGATCGAAAGTCGCAATTGCCAGATTAAATCTGTCAATCGACTGATTGAATCTATTAACTTGACAGATTAATAGTCGCAAGTGCGAAATTAAATCAGAAACATACCTATATATTTTTATGGTTTTGGTTCTTTTACATTTAAATCTCAATTTTCATAAACATAACTATTTTTTTCAAGTATTAAAAATTCTCTATTTAGTAATCATTTCAAATGACTTACTCTCAGGTAAGCACTGATGATGACTTTTTTAGTCAAAAGCGCTCTGCTATGATTTTAATAAATATGTTTCTGCACGAAATACGAAAGTCTCTCTTCCAAGTATATTAATAAGGGCACACAGCTTGATTTTTAATCAACCAGAGAATCTAACTCTTCATTGGTATCTGAGATATTAATTTCTGCGGACAGAAAATAACTCGCCTGAGTTGGGCCTTTCAAATCACTCATTTCGATCATCGCAATAGCAGATAAAATAGACATATTTTGGTGACATTTCAAAGTGGTGGATTTTAGCAAGTGAGAACAAAATATCCAACCTAGTAACCACTGAAACTTGTCACCAAATAAAACATTTTGCAATATGTAAATTATACTCCCCAATTTATATTGGAAACAATGTTAAGCTAATTTCTTACAGGATATAGTTTTGTTTAAAGTGGCGCATTCAAAGTGCTTTTTGTAGACTTGTTAGACCCATTTCTTTGACGTCAGAACTGGGCAGCACTACGAGTTTAATGATCGTCACATTCTGAGTTCAAATCCAACATATTTCTTTCAATCAATTGCTGAAATATCTAGGAAATGTATCGTCATTATCTTTAACATTTGGAATCGAAGTTTGCAATGATCTGTTTACTATTCACAATTCAAAAAGCCTTTTTCATAACTTGAGGTGGATTCATGCAGCTTCAATTATCAAGTAACAAAGAGAAAGTAGCGATTAAGAATTATCAAGTAGCAAGTAATGAAAGAGGAGGCATTCATGCACCTAAATTTAACAATGATCAAAGATTGTGGAAGGCGATCAACTCTACATAAACTTCTAGTATTTTTTATTCATACCCTAGCTTCTTTTTGGATAGTTGAAGATTGGAAATAAAAATGAAATATCAATGTTTTCCTGAGAAAGTCCGTATCTACAGTTTTAATTTCAACTCGCTCACATTCCATGAGCATAAAAACAATCGCGAAAAACTTGGTTATGATCATATAATCCGTCATATCCTGCACATTAGAGACACATATTTTACAATTGAAGTAAGAAAGTTAAAAGTTGGCCAACTCTTACTTGTTGATTGATAGTTGATAATTTGGTTGCATAAATCATCTACAGTCAATTAGGCAGTTCAACTCATCATTGATAATTGTTACTTGCTACTCGTTAATTGTTCCTTGATAATTGAAGCTGCATGAATCCACCATAAACTTATACATTTACTGAGGTCGTAGCATTGTCACATAAGGTTATAATATAAAAAATATGAGTGAAAGAATGCGTAGTAGAGATTCAGAAGAATATCCAAACTGAATTTGTTTCAGCTGTCTCAAAACGGATATAAAACTCGAAAGTTTTGAACATTATCTGGTTCATTTTCATCCAGATTCAATTGTCAGCATTTTTCTACTTTTGTCATAAAGAGTAGTAGCATTTTGATGGGCGATTGTGGCTCTGCAAATACAGTGCACATGGAGTTAGATATTAAAAAAAAATTCACACAGATAATGAAGAGAAGGGGTTCACAGAGACAACACTGCCTTTCAAATAATCCTTCAGACATGGCACTTTTTTCGAAAAACCGACTGTTTTCTATAATTGAATCAACCATCAACCGGTGTTCTGCAAAATATGTTTCAAAGCTGTCTTCGCTTGATAGAAGTTAAATTCAAAATATTAAGTCAACGGAGTTCCCAATGCCATCATTTTGAATTCATTGAATGAAGAATCGATGAAAATATTGATTCGGTATTTTAGAACAATCGCCTGCTTTTGATTCAACTTCAATTTCATCGAATGTTCTTATGAGAATGTACCCCAAGTTCAAAAAATCCTGAAGAAGTGATCCAGAGTTTCTAAAACAAGTAGTTTCCATCACTCGAAAATGGAGCCAGTCCTTGAAGAGTATATACCTACTTCAACTACCATATACCTATTGCGTCATTGTTATCTATATCTATCGGCCCTACCTTGGTGAAAATATCTTTGTTTCCATAGATTTTTGGTCTGAAAAAATTCAAGATGGCTACCAATTTCTTCCCTCTTGTGGTATCCCCATTATCTTGATAAATGTGCAGAAATTTCATCTGCATATATGAACCGAAGGGATGAAAAATGAACAATTTTGGCATTGTTCTAAAATCAGTACTATGCCAATTACTCGAAGGCATTTCCTAATTTCAAATGGAGAGTCAGATTTCATCTTCATTCTTAAAAAAAACAGATCGAATTAAAATGGTAACAAGTATTCTAAACATCCTCTCTATTAGTGCAAATAAGTGTTTCTTCCGTCAATGATAAAGTTTGAAAAAAATTCCATATAAGGACTTTTAGACCAGAAAACTATAGAAAACATATATCCCTGAAGATGACTATAAAAGTCGAAGTGTTGACCGAGAAACTATTCCAGTGGTTCCAGTTATCTGACCTTATTCTAACTATTTTTCGATCATTATACTCGGTAAACAGCATTCAGTAAACTTTTCTGTGTATATTCTCAAAAACTATTGGCCATTTATGAATTTGGCTGAGCTTTCCATTCCGCCCTACAAACGACACCACTCCGTCCCTTCCTAAGTTAACAGATGGGGGATGATGTTGATACGCTGTATGAAATATGAAGTGCAAGCGCCCGACAAACAAATAATGTGATTACTTGATTTTCCTGTGCATCACAGTAAAATTGGTTTTCTGCTATTTCACTAGATGATTACGGTAATAAATTCAATAAAAAAAGGGTTGTGGAAAAAAACTCACTACCTCTAATCAACATATGCAACATTTTATTCGATATAATTGCTATGAAAGGGAGTGGAAACAGCTGTTCAATTAACTAGGAGTCCCTCAATCATGGGAAACCGGAATGTCATCTCAGCGTCATTTGTAGGCGAAAACAAACTACAGAGTTTCATAATGCAGACACACACACACACAGAACTATGCTTGATAGTTTCGGTAAATGAGGAAAAATAGAGAGTCACATGTGTTACGTATTGTTTAAGGAATATAGGGTGAGCGATGAAACATCCATGAAAGAGTAATTTAATTCTTTTCGAGACTTCATTATATATAAGGGATGAGAACCTCACATCTGCAATATTCCAAAGGAGTGTTGTACAGACGCAAGAATGACGTAAAAGTGGATTTTTCTCAAGGGATCAGTTTATTATCACTAGCACCCGACACGCGTTTCTCTTACAGAGTTGGCATGTTCAGGGGCAGAATATTGATCGTTCCTTTCAATTTCTATCTCCTGAGGATGGTAGCTTCGTTAGCGACTGATATAATTTAGTTGTTACAGTTATTGATCTGTACAGAGAGTTTTCTATAATAAATGCACGCATTTTTTGATGTCTAACTAGATACATATAAAAAATAGCTATGAAGTCTTTCTTCTTCTTCGAGATGTAAATTTACTGTCTTCTTCACTATCCCATACTCATACAAGATGCGATACTACAAAAAAACAGCAGACAACCAAAAGAGACACCAAACGCAGGCATCTATTTCATATAGTTGGTATATTGATAGTTTTTGCTCTTTTTAGTCATGACTGGCCTATTACAGGCATACAACATTCATCTAATCAAATCAAATCAAATCAAATCAATTTTATTAGCCATTTAGGTACAGTGTGTACATATGGTAAGTCATAAAATACATAAATCACATTTTACAATAAAACCTTATTGTGGATCATTGAGTATCAATAAAATAGATAACTATCTTATGTAGAAATAAAATGAAAAAATATATGACGGCAGCACACATAAGAAACATAATTAAAAGTGAAACGATAAACAGTATAAATAAAATCATAACCTGAGTACAAATGAACCACTACAATATATCAATAAAAACACCGAATTGAAGTTTTATTACAAAGCACATAAGATGACAGCACACTACAAGTAACGTATTAAAAGTAAAATAATTCACAATAATGGATCATCCAAATATTCTTGATAGGAATAGTAACTTTTTTCAGTCAGCAAACATTTTATTTTGTAAAAAAATATTCTGTCGCATTCATAATTTTTAATTGCCGTTGGCAGTTTGTTGTAGAAACTCAATGCCCTGTAGAGAGGAGAATTTTGGAATTTCGTGGTTTTGTTACTTTCAGGTGACCACCATGTCGAGTGTTATAAGTATGCGAAGAAGCATTGGTATCGAAGGATTCCAAGTTGCATCTAATGTATTTAAAACATTTCAAAATATAGATGGATGGAGCAGTTAACAATTTCTCTCTAATAAATATCGGTTTGCAACTATCACGATAGTCCATATCAAATATTAATCTCACGATACGTTTCTGCGCTATAAACACTCTACCAAAATCTTTACCACATCCCCATGACATTATGTTGAAAGAAATGTGTGAGTATACCATTGCATAATAAATGTCCAATAAACTCTCCTTGGCTACACATGTTTTCATCTGCTTTATTGCATAGAATGCTGAATTTAGTTTCTTGCATACGTGACTGATGTGTAAATCCCAGTCTAACCTCTCATCTAGAAATGTTCCCAAGAATTTTACATCTTGCGACAAAACTATTTCATCAATAGCTTTCATTTCACCTGGGATATTATCCTTCCTATTATAGAATTTCATTGAAACTGACTTCGTTGTATTCAAAATGAGTTGATTTCTATCGCACCATGACGTGAACGAATCAATAATTCTGCTGACATTTATTAATAATACATCTGAATCAGGACTAGCAACTGTAATTGTTGTGTCATCAGCAAACATGGTGATATGACAGTCAGTTACGTGTTCAGGCAAGTCGTTGACAAATAGCACGAATAGTAGAGGTCCTAACACCGACCCTTGCGGTACTCCTAATTTAACATCACGCTCACTTGAAGTAAACACGTTATTTCTCACAGTCATACTACGTCCATACATATATGATTTCAACCATGTCAATAGATTATTTGGAAAAGCGAGCATTTTCAACTTATTATTCAGAAATTCGGATGACACCGTGTCAAATGCCTTTGACAAATCGAAAAACAGGCTAATTACGCAATTGTTAGAATCTATCTCAGAGTAAACAAAATTGAGAAACTGGAATGATGCCGTTTCCATAGAATGATTTTTTCTAAAACCATGCTGATTACCACATATCAAGTTGTTCATTTCCAAATAATTCATTATCCTAGCAGTAACTACTTTCTCATACAACTTCGAGAGTGAGCAGAGTAGGGAAATTTGTCTATAGTTGTCTAACTCTGTTTTATCTCCTTTTTTGAATAAGGGAATTACTAGTGCCTTTTTGAACTCAGTGGGAAAATATCCTTGGATAAAGGATTGGTTCATCAGGTAAGTAAGGGGATATATTATCAAATCTATTATATTCTTGATAGTGATTATAGAAAGTTCATCAATCCCAGATGATTTTTTATTTTTTATCATATTCAGTGAGTCTATTATTTCTAATTCTGTAATAGGTCCATTCTGAAATGGGTGAATGACATCAACATACAAGCTAGTGGTACAGGGCAAAGTTAGGTTTTGACCGAAGTGACCAGCCAATGATGATTCAGCAGCCCTAGAAAAGTGATCTGCGAATAATTCCGCTACCTCATATGGATCTTCAACATTATTGAAGTTGTGCTTCAGAGTGATTGCATCTCCGACAAACGACTACTTCTTTTTCCCTAGCTCAGAGTGGATTATGTTCCACGTCTCTTTCGTTTTATTTTGAGCGTTTTTTATTTTATTGGAGAAGTATTCGGTCTTTGCTTTACTGATGACAGACTTGTGTTCCTTTAGCCTATTTTTATATATTTCTCTATGTTGTGGATTGACTTCCCCAGAAGTTGTCATCAACTTGAAAAATTCTCTAAGATAATTGCCCTCTTGAATGATTTCTTCTGAAACCCAACCATTTTTGGGCTTTTTAGAAATAACAGATTTCATTGGGCAGGATACGTCAAAACACCAATAAAGCCACTCTAGAAAATAAGAGAAGGCTTCGCTTATGCACATTTCGTATAAAGTCGGAAACCAATCGATATCACTTAATCTAGTTCTGAGTTCGTTAATATTACCCTGATTGACTTGTCGCTTTCTGACTATAACATTTTGTTTATTGTTGGGTATGCACATCTCTTCGCTGAAGGTTAATAAATGGGATAGATGATCAGCAATATTTGGTTGGATCAATTGACAATCATAAGTTAGATTCGAAAAAGAATTCACCATATAATCTATACAGGTTCGACTTGTATGACCATTCGCATTTGTGAAAATTCTAGTTGGGCCCTGCATATTGACATTCAATCGAAACGAACTGAAACAATCCATAAGAGATTTAGTGTTCAAATCATTTGACAAGTAGTCGATATTGAAGTCTCCACTCAAAATAATATTGTGGGACTTTGTCTCGGCAATGCTGAGAGCCTGCAGTAAACAATCTACAAATATATTGACATTTCCATTCGGAGGTCTATATGCAGTCATAATTACAATTTTAGTGGAATCTATTCTACAGCAAATCGCACACATTTCGATTTCACATTCTCTGGATAATTTATTTATTGCTATTATTTCAGTGACATCAGTGAAATTCTTGACAAGAACACCTGAACCAACACGAATATGCTTCTCTCTACAAAACATTGTTGCCACACGGTAGTCATTGAAATAAACATCTCTCAAACAATCACTAGTTATCCAGTGTTCAGATAAGCATACAATATCAATATCATAATTTTTTAAGAACAACTCAACCAAATTCAAATTATTTAACAATCCCCTAACATTCACATGACAGACTTTAGTGATACATGACCGCCTTGTAGTTGTACTGTTGTTAGAGATCTGGAGCTACTTGGGAGAGTCGGGGGTATAAAAAAGTACCCTTTGGACTAGGTTTAGTATTTGCATTTTGTTCCGCATCCTGTAGTTCTGACATTAATGATACATTCATTGATGGATTTGATTTTGTGTTCAATTCTGGCATGTTATCCAAAGTATGAACTGACTGAAAATAATTATGGATGTGCCTCACCAACGCCTTGGACATAAGCCATTTCGCTGTTCCTGTGAATCCGTATCCATCTCTTCTATAATGCCATCTTTTCAGAGTAGTATTACACTCAAATACATTGCTGCATCTCTTGGCTTCAAACATGTGTTTCTTAAATTCCAGGTTGTTATTATATACAAAATAATTATCACTATTACTGCTATATTTAAATGGATTTGTTATTACAATGAGCTGAGGCTTTAACAATTTAGTCATCAGTTCTGTGGTTATCCGCCTGTTATGTAAGTTGGGCCAAAATATAACAAGATCATTTTTATTATAATTTTTCGTATTATTCAATACAGTGTCAGCTAGTTCTCTGTCGCTTGCACCAGGTTTTACGGTAGATTCGATGATGAAATCTTCTTTTGCCAGGCTCATTATGTAACTGGCCATACCCTTACCCTTGTGGTCAGAAATGAAAGCTATTCTCCTTTTTCTTGATTTCCCGTTCACAGGGTTTGTCATTACACCTTGTAATATTCTATTACAATTTCGTTTATATGCATTCGGTGTTTGTGTTGTATTGTCCTTCACAAAATCATCTTCTACACCGATGGGCAAATTGTGTAGTGGATCGGTTGATGTGTAAATATCACATCTCTTTATTGCATCCGTTTGTATGCCTATATTATTCTGCTTTGTTCGGCTGTTTTTGTTCAAGTCTTTTTGTAGGATATGAATCTTATCTTGAAGTTCACTTATCAAAGATTTTTGTTTTTCCAGAATATGACTCATTTCATTTTCTGTGTTCGTTGCTTCTTGTACAAATATTTCATGTTCGTGTTTCAGTTTTTTGATGTAATTGTCCCTAAATAAACTCTCTTCTTTCAGGTCACTGATAGATTTTTCGAGTTCATTTATTTCATATGAGCCGGATTTATTATAACTGGTGTTTGATACCTCACAACACTCAACTTTATTTCCACTTAAAAAATGTATTTTACTTTTATTTTTTGCTATACAGCTCTTATGAAGAATACCCAAACAATTTACACAAACATAATGACTGAAGATTTTTGATTTACAGCATTTGAAAGCAAAATTTGTAGAGCACTGCGAAGCCACGTCTTGACTGTTTGCCATATCGAACTGAACCCATCTTGAACTCATTTTCAGAAAAATAACTATACAATTGAATTTTTGCCTTGATGAGGTTTACAAAATTGCATCAACACATTTTTTGCTTGAAAATGCTACTGTATAAAGAATAACATGTCAAGGTTTTATGAAACTTATGGTGAGGAAACTGTCCTTCTACACTTGTATAGATTCCAATATTAATTCCTATTCTTTCAGATTTCGGTAGGTTAAGAACCCCAAAGAAAAGGTATTTTTTCTACTTCCACCCGTAAGTATGCTCATTTCTTTATAGTTCACTAAACGTAGGTGATTCCTGTCAACTGGATCCTTCTGATTTCAAATCCACACAAGGTGAAATTCCACCAATCACAGAGAACATAATACTTGGTTATCAGGGACGACCTTGCAGAAACGTTACAATTCTAAACTGTCTACCTACAAAGACGAAATGCAAGTTGTTTCATTGAAGCATTAATAAATGTACTTATATCTGAAATATTCTCTAGTTCCTTGAATCAAGTTTGAATTGTCACAATTGATGTTTTTTTTGTTGAATTGAAGGACTTACACCTACTCTTCTCACCAATGAAAAAACTTTTACAGTCCAAATAACCTAGTTGGTTGAAGAGTACGTCCTTTGAGACGATCCTAAACGACAGCACTACCCTGGTTGTCTAAAACATGCCGAGGTGGTGTCGATTTTGAAGGCAGGTGAGGACAAGTCCTCTATCACCAGCTACAGACCCATCTCGCTGCTGAGTGCGGTCGCCAAGGTAGTGGATAGAATCATACTGAGCAGGCTGATTCAAGTCGAGGGAGGAGTGAAGATGATCTCCGAGGAACAGTTCGGATTCCGCCGAGGCCGAAATACGGCATCACAGGTGATCCGAGTTGTCCATGGGGTGAAGCAGTCGTTCAACCAAGATAAGAACACAGTCATGGTTTTGCTCGATATGGAGAAAGCCTTCGACAAGGTATGGACGGAACGGTTAGTAGCCAAGGTATGGATGGAACGGTTAGTAGCCAAGCTATGGAGGGCAAACATGCCTTTACACATGGTAAAGCTGATAGATAGCTACCTGGTTAATGACTATTCGGGTGAGAGTTAACGAAAGTATCTCGCCAGCTCTTCCAATCGGAGCAGGTGTTCCGCAGGGATCCTGTGTCCGCACTTGTATTCTCTGTATACGCGTGACTTTCCAATGTTTTAGAGAACGAATGTCGCCATATATGCAGATGATACTGCCATATATGCGCATTCCTTCTCTAGTGAGGTTGCGAACAAATAAGTTCGAACCCACTTGGATCGGTTAGTCGTCCCGTAATTGAAGAAAAACAGGATCTGTCTAAATCCGCAAAAGAAGGAGGAGATTAACTTTTCGAGGAAGTTCACAAATGTGAGAATCTTCGAAAAGTTGAGAGTCAAAGGTGGACGAGTGGATACACAGGAAAGCGTAAAATACCTGGGAGTGACTTTGGACAGGTGCCAGAACTTTCACAGGCACATTAATTTGGCAATCCAGAGGGCGGGAGCTGCGATAAAACGTAACTACCCCCTCATTGCACGGAATTCCAAACTTAGTGTGTAAGTTAGAGATTTGATCAGAAAAGGGGATAAAAAGCTTTTCATTCTCAATTTTCATTTTATTTGAGACGATCCATTATAAAGTAGTTGGTTCGCGTCTCATCAATACCCATTTTTTTTGTACTTTTTTCAATTCGACATTACTAATTTGTATCGTTCAATATTGAATTTGATAAAGTCTCTTTCCTTTTCATGAATATCGAAAAAATTGCTTGTCGATATGATACTTGAAAATGAGTTTTGAAATATTTATCTGGTCGAAAGAAAAAATTAACTGTTTAATTTGAACGGATATTGGCCACATCGCCTTCGAACATCGTGCTCAAACTTCGTCCACTTGCGATATGGCCACCATATCCACTCTCGAGGGCCAGTTTTATAGGTAAAGTAAGTAAAGTACTCTACCCATTCAACCGGCCCCAAATAGCAGATTTCATTCAAATATACCCGAAGTGAAAAAGTTAAATGATTCAAATTGGAAATCGCTACCCAGCTATGGTTTTCATAAGAACATGCGAAATTTTTGATTCTATTAGAATATAGATAGAAATGGTTACAGTCCCACCTCCAACTGAACAACAACTGATATATAACAGAGGGTTTGCTAAAACGATACGACCTATTTTCGTTCCCAACCAATCGCTTAATAATACCGCAGGTCGTTTGTTGTTTCAATCCAGCCACATAAAGAATGGTTTTATCGATTCGATACATTTATTTAGACTGCGAGTGCACAATCAGCCATACTCTTGCATGATGATGTATCGAGTTTATTTTGACAAGCTCTGGAACTACGTTACTTCACTGAATTGGAACATGTTTCATGATTGAAATTCACAGTAATTACAATATTTATGTTCGGGTAATTGATTACCTGGCCGGTTGACATCGTTTTTTGGAACAAAAAACTGACAGCATGAAAAGTGAACGGAATAGATATATTGAGTACTTTACCCACAGAAACTTTTTGTATGGTGAAACAAGAGCCTACCTTTTTTTGTTGATACGCAAAATATTGAAAATCATCATATGGTCAGACTCCGTTTTATTCATTCCATCCATATTATCCAAATTCAAAACAATCAGATTTTAAATGAACTCTCATCAGTTTACGGTGCCAACTTGACTGGTACGTATCGTGATCACTTATCTCTAAAACTGATCAACAAATCGAGCGACACTAGATGGACTATACGATGTTGATAAAGATTGTCTAGGGAAATTTTTGATGAAATTAATCAAAACAGAAAACATATCATGTTCTATAATATCTACCATTTATGGTGAGAACAGGTGGAGCGATCCAGATACATACCTGTTATAGCAAGCAGTGTAAAGCGAGACTCTTGTACGCTTAGAATGTGATTGTGTTTGAATTCCCCCAAAAGAACAGAAAGAAAAAATTCGGTCCCACTTGCATGTGGATTTGGTAGAACTATAAGTATTTTCTTATCAAAGTTTCACTAATATATATTGCATTTCTCAAAATTTGATGCCATCCAAGTTCCATAGGATTTTGAATAGCGAAATTATCAAAAAAAGTCTTCAACAACGTTCTATTCGAAATTAATGATAGTGAAGACAAAGATAGTGAACTTCAAACAAATCTCAGCTGTTGGTTTACTTACTCACTAGGTGTAGAAATCAGGCATTTTGCTTAACATATATTGATCTTTATCCTAGGAATACTCGAAACTTGGAATATGTATGAGGATATTTCTTTTTTCCTAGATACCTCTATCACCATCCAGTGTTTTTTTCCTATGCATATGTTATGACCATTGATGATGCAGCCAGTGAACAACAATTGTTTTGATTCCCCGCCACATATTCTTTAATATTAAAGTGATGCAATATTGAACGCTGTTCCTTGTTCACATCAATTTTGAATAGCGACTTGAAATATGTTTAGATCAATTACAACCTAACCTATATCTGTGGGATTAATAATAAGAAGAGTGGGGTGAAATTGCTGAACATTTGTATTACCTACATTTCAGGTTGATATTATGTTAGGAAGAGACAGGCTCATCACTTCCTACATTGGGCAAAATCGCTGTCGCAATCATAGTATTTCCGAAGGTACTACTTTGTTTACCCAAGATAACTACCGAAGGTGAGAAATCAAGAAGTTTTGGAGTTATTTGTTGATAGTAGTAAGGACAGTAGTTCACAAATCCTCTCTAAGCGTATATTTGAATGCATTATAGAACTATTAAATAAACAATGTTTTTTCACTTTAACATTTTATATTATTAAATGAGTTTGCATCCTTATCACACTACATTAAAATTTAGGATTTGACTAAATCTTCAATGTTTTTTCATCAGCCATAATCCATTTGTTCCTTTCAACATCATCCCAAAGTTGAGGTCCCAACGAAGAAAATGCGTCCGAAATGTTTCAATAAATTTTCAACAATGGAATTTTTGATGAACAATTTCCTGGCTTTCTTCTTCTCCGAATGAGAGAAAAATACAACTTCTATGAAAGAAGTTAAAATAATAAAAAGTTACAAACACTCTTTGTTGATAGGTGCGTATATATCATTCAAAGGCATCTGATTCATTCACAAAAAGGAAGAAAGAGTCCATCTAGAACAGCTACTCCCCTGCCTATATGGCACGACGGGCACTTGATTACAAAGAAATCACTTTTTTTTTCTCAATTTGTATTCTGAGAATATGAAATTTGATTCAAATAAATAGCAAACATAGGGATATCTACAAAAAGCAAAAGAGAGACATTTGTAGAAGAACTCATTTCAGTCGCCAGGATAATATTTCATTCCAACCCATACAAGATCTCGTTTCGCTCAGAGAAAATGATCTATTGAGCTCTCTGGTGAGAAAATGGATAAATTAATGAATAATTTGACAAGAATCTTGAGTGTTCAGTAATTTATTCATTTTCTCAATGAAGAGCTCAAGAGATCATTTTCTCTGAGCAATACAAGCTTTTGTATGGGTTGGAATGAAATAAAAATAAATAGAATTGATTTTTTTCTGGTTTCTCTTTTTTCATAGTTTTATCGTATATTTCGATTCGGAGCAGAAAGCCAAAAAGTTCATCAAACTTCATTCTCTCCACGAAAATCCTAAAGTCCCCAATGAAATTTTTGATCGAATATGAGCCCTTCAAAGGTCGCCAAAAATTGAAAATGCCTACTTTGCAAAAAATATGTTTGTTTTATGTTGGAAGTGGGCTCATTAGTTATAGAATGTTCGATTATCTACAATTTTTATATTTTTTCAACCTGAATTCGCATAATAAATCATAATCTCGGATTGTATTTAACTG
Source organism: Zygogramma bicolorata (assembly GCA_032362365.1). Taxonomy (NCBI): domain Eukaryota; kingdom Metazoa; phylum Arthropoda; class Insecta; order Coleoptera; family Chrysomelidae; genus Zygogramma; species Zygogramma bicolorata. The sequence continues at coordinate 2,284,888 of JAVJAQ010005583.1, read as the reverse complement.
TAAAGAGACGCATGTTTAAAGAAAAAAATCGTATTGGATCAGTCTGGTCCGCTGCATACGCTAAGAGGCTGAATCGATATTATTACGTACCTATGCAAAAGTGTAACGATGATTTGTCAACCCCGATGTACTCCTAATTGGTTAAATATTGATTGATGAACTGAAAAAATCGAAAATCCTACTTGTCGTATGCTATGATTTCTCCGGAGAGTTTTCTATAACCCAGACTCTCAGGAAAAAAGTCGATATGTGATTGCAAATTTAAACTCGTTACAACCCAGTTCATGAAAATTGTTAAGCATACTATCGAATGAATATATTATCATGCTCAGGGTTTTTCTCTTGCCTGAAAAAACTTTGAATTATTACTTTTGAGCGAGCTATTCGCATTATTTCGTAATTTTTCAATGATAGTTGTTTTTCTTTTTATCTCTTTTTGTAAGGGCAATTAATGTCTTTTTTGACCTTTGCATCTAGTACTATTCACACATATCGTTGGCAAATAAATCGGAAGTTAAAACTAGGGTTTCCAAGAAAATTGACAAAAAAAACTTATTTTATAATTTTTTCAATAATAGTTATTTTTTCTCCCCTGCCTCAGGGCAATAAATCCTCAGACCTTCATGTTGTTGGCAAAGAAATCGGAAGTTGAATCTAGTAATTTTAAGAAAATTGAAAAAAAATTCTCAGAAAATTGAAGAGATGGATTTTTTAAATATTCATTTCTTGTTCTTGATATTTATCGGAATAATCATCATCATCATCAACTCAAGTCGGTATTGCAGATGATTTTACCATTTCTTTTCCTTCCGACTGAACTCCAACAGTCTGTATGTTGAGATGTTGAATTTCGAGAGGTATGCCCCCGTCTACCAGGCCATTAGTTACAACATCTCAATCTACAGGCTAGCAACTTCCAGTAACGGTACGGAATCACATAAGGAATTGGGTGAGAACAAAACATAGAGATTACTGGGGAAAATCTACCCAGAAGCGCTCACAAGAGAACTTTCATAAAAGGACCGTCGGAGAAAAAGACTGAAGACCTGCTTCAGTGTAACAGGAATCAGATAAGGGTTATAACAGGGCTGCTGACTGGACTCGGTGAACTCAAAAGGCACCTGAATAAGATAGGGCTGAGACCTTAGCTGCAGACAATGTAACAAAGGGACAGAGGCAGCTCGACACATACTTTTCTAATGTGAGGCTCTGGATCATAAAAGGCAACAAATATATGGAAAACCAATTTCGGATCAAGAAGAATATGACAAACATCCAGCAATCAACCTGCACAAATTTGTGCAGGGTACAAGGAATGAGTGCCATAAAGTATAGGGAAGCAAAGCGCAATAAGCCCTAGAGGCTGAAGTGCTTTCCGGAGACCTGGCAGTGAAGGACAGGTCAAGCGGCTTCCATGAAGGAAAAAAAACTTCCAGTATCAAAGTTTTTCTGACACGAAGAAGAATAATCCGTTCTATGTTCAGACAAGACTATCATGGGTTCTGCCGGGAGGTGTTCAGAACAAAGCAATTATTAACTTTCACAGGTATTTATTTATATAAACTATCAACATATATTTACAAGCATGAAAATAACTTTGAACTTAATAGCGACATCCATGGCTTCCAAACAAAACAAACAAATCAATTCAGATTACAAAAGGTGAGATACTCAAATTATAAAAATTCACCAGACTATGCTGGCATGCAGTACTTCAACATTTTGCCAAACAATTTGAAAAATATAACCTCGCCAGATTCAAAAATAGTCTTGAGGCATTTTTTATCACGAAAACATTTTATAGTATTCAAGAGTTTTTCTCTCTCTAAAATATGAACTGAGACGAGCTGATCATTTTTTTTTATTCTGTGAAAATTCATGTATTTTAAATATTTACTATTTATTTGTTATGTCATGCTAAATTACACGCCTATGTTGTCCTATATGACATATTATTTCTGATGCAATGTTACTTTCAATGGTATTTTTAATTTTTATGACCTGTCACCCCGATGCAAACTGATGATTCCATAATCAATCGAACTGTCTGTCTGTCTGAAAATATTTGTGTTGGCTCCTGAATCTGCTAGTAATTAGATTCTCCTTCCTACCTAATTCCCGTTTTACGAAATTTTCGTTAGTATTGTGAAAGTTCTGGAACAGCTACTCTCCTGGATGTTTTGCTGACAAAGTGTTGAATCACAAATACAATAATAGGTTGGAAGTATCAACTTTCAACAGAGATCAATGAGATTACCCCCACATCTAACTATCTAAATGAAGTGTTTTTTGAGTCAAGTTACCTTTTCTCTCCTTAACATGTTTACTTGGTTAGCAGAACATATCGAGGGCGAGTGTTTTCAATTTGATATTAGCGTAATTGACTCTTGAATTGAACTGGTCAATACTTGATAAGAGTCCATAATCAACAAAAAAATGTTTCACTAATCTGAACGATTTTCAGTAACAGATTGTTAGTACAGGGAACTGTGATATTTTTTGTTCTCTGTTAAGAGGTCTCATACTGAAAAAGATAATAATAATAATGTTTATTTTGACTGATGAAGGTACAATGGACATAGAATTTGAGGACAAAATATGCAAAATAAACCTGGGTAAATCGCTGAAGCTCTCAACAACTAGAAAGATGTTGAGTGCTTGTGCGCGATTCAGTGTTGAATAAAAACTATTAGTGATAAACAATACTTCAAATAATTCTAACTTATAATTAAGAAAAATCGCTGGCTTACAATAACTATTCATGGAATATTAAACCGATTTAAATCGTCCAATCAAATAATAGTGCACTATTTAAAACATTCAAAACGCACAAAATGAACTATAAAAATAAAAATAAATGTCACGAATAGTAAATATGAAAGTTATAATTGATAAAATATAAAAGTATGTGCATCTTTTTTGTATACGTTTTTTGGGCACGTATTAACTGCTGAAAACTTTCGAAACGCACAAATTAAAATATAAAATTAATGTAACGAATAGTAAAATATAAATGTTCTAAGAGTTATGATTAATAAAATATAAATAAAATAGGTGAATCATTTCTGTATAGCGTAGGAGTGAATGATTATAATGTGAATATGCTAGCAGCTGTATTGGAGCATTCTTCATTTTTGATTAATGAAATCATGGAAGAAATTTCTTTCCGTTTGAAGAATCCACTTTTTTACTTTTTTCCTGAATGGAAATGATTTTTCATATTGCCTTACTTCCTGTGGTAGATCATCATTCTGTTTAAAATAAGATATTATGGATGGTGAAAACAACAATAATATGTTCAATGGCAGTACAGAACGCAAACAACTTTTTCATCATGAATCCCCAATAATTACGGACGATCTGAAAGTCCGGATGGAAAATGAATAAGGGCTAGAAACACAATACTTGTAACATAATAGTACTTCCCGTTATATTTATAATGGGGTGAATGAGCTTACTATTGGGAATAGTGTTGTTTCGGTACCAACTCGTTCATGAATAATAATAATAATAATAATAATAATGAATAAGCTTTATTGTCCGAAGAATGAATCTTATTATACAAGCATATATACTAAGTCCATGAAATCCAAAACCTCCAAAATTATACACAAGTCACAATCTTGTGAATGAACTTGATTTGAACTTTTTTCAATAGAAAAAAAAAAAAAACAGGTGAAAAACGATCATTTAGCATTGTGTTTCTTTGTGTTTCTGTTTCCATTACGAAACAGGCCCTTGGTGCTCAATTCTTAACCACTTTCAGTATTCAGCAAAATGCTATCACTATCGTAGCATGGATATGATTGGTTATACCCTAGCAATAGAGTATACATCACCATCACAAAAACCTTAAAAAATTGAGACCCAGACCAGGAAATGTGATATCAGTGTATGTGTTTTTTTGTTAGAGCTATGATTATATCAAATTATGTGGAACACGCGATTGTCTATACTCGAAACGGAGACACTAATGGAGTTGGTAATCCGAAGCTGAATATCGTCATAAATTAATTTTAAGAAGGAGAGTTTGAGGTTTGAGATCTGGTTTGTGGGCGGATTGCTTCTTCCATCATTCGGTCGGTGTGGCCAAGCGGTTATAGACGTAGTCCTTAAATTCAATTTTGCTCTTTCACTGCTGGTTCAGGGCACAATTTTTCTGGTCGGCTCGATGCGATAGTCGATTGTTGGTTGCCTCAAGTTCATTCCAGTCCAAGGATCAGTAGATGTAAACAAAATAACGTGCATGCTATTTTTCAACAGGACCGCAACGAGAAAGAAATATCATTCAAATAAAGTTTCAATGTATACAAAATTAGGGATTTTATAAATATAAAGGAGCGAAAACACTGTTAACTGATAAACCTAAATCGAGAGTATTCAAATAAAATACAATATTCAAACTACAATGTATGGATTCTAATACGCACTGAATCTGAGTACACATCTGCATCAAAACAGCGAAAAGCTTCCGTAGTAGTTAATGGTCGTTTGACCAATACCATTGAAGAATCCAGCAGGCCACGAGGTGATCACTCTCCGATCATTATTCACATGTGCTGAATCTTGGATTGGAATTTACTTCAGATACCAATTCTGGTAGGTGAGATATCTGGATTGAATAACCAACCGACCCGGTAGCACTGTGGGTTCTTTCGGGTTTCTCTACAGTTAAAATACCGAATGCGCTATCGTAAAATTCAGTTAGACGCCCCGAAACGATTCGGCACCCAAGACAATGTGTCGACCCTTTTCCGCACAAGGCTCTGCCTTCTGGTCGCACTCGAAAGAGTAGTTTGATAAAGGGGGGAGGCAATAAATAAAAAAATCATTGATATATAGTAAAGAAATTTATTTATATTTATTATACTTTTTCATTTTATATATATATATATATATTTATATTATATATATATATATATATATATATATATATATATATATATATATATATATATATATATATATATATATATATATATTATATATATATATAATATATATATATATCAGATATATATCAAATAATATTCCCTGAATGCCCGATCTTTCTGAGCCTCACTTCTCTCTTGGAAGCCCTGATGACAGCCATACGTTTTGCTCAATCCATGTTCTTTGTTCCTTGCAGTCAGATCATTACTATTAATGTAACGCTCGAAAAGTGCATTGTTTTCAAAGATATTTGTTGTGGTACAGATTCCATTCAGTTCATGAGCAATAAATGTATGTTGTAATTTGAAGGGGTATTTATCAATTCATTCATTATATAAAATGTCCTACTTTCAATTTCAATTTCTTTCCTATCAGGGCGTTCAAGTTAACTGAAAGTTAATTGTCGTTTTTATCGCACAAGGTGATCCTAAGAGAGTAATAAAAAAACAATTTCTGCCTAACACGCTTCGGACTGTAACGGTACACCGGAAATACATCGCTCCTGCAACTCGTCTTGACTTTTTATACATTTCTTCGTTGGAATGAATATAATCTCCGAAACGATTTCATCTGAAATTTCGTGTCAAGCTGGGTGCTATTTCGAGAAGGTCGCAAGCATTTCGATGTGGTTAATAAGGTTCCAAGTTAAAAAACATAAAATGACTTGGGATAATAATAAGAGGATGTAGTATCCATTAAAATTTGTTTGTTTTGTTGGGAAACATAATAAATTTTTCATGAGGAAATCGCGTTGAAAGACGGAATGGTTCATATCTAATCATCTAACACGTAAATTCAAAGATATCCCCGAAATATTTATGTTCAGTCATTTTCAGCATTTCACATTTAGGAGCAATAACCCTCAGAATCGAATCAGTGGCGTTGCCACTAACTCAAAATCGAATCCAAAGAATTAGCTGTTCGAAGATATCTAATACTTTTACTGGGCCGACTCGTTACAAGAACAAATCCACAACCTAGAAGGAATCGCACGTAAATCAGTAAGACCCTGTCAATCCTCAGCTCGCTGGAATTTTGGCTTCTGAGGTTTGTCGTTCTTAGGGACGAAAGGTGATTGAGGCAAAAACTTATTGCGAATCCCATTTCAAAACCCTTCAGAAACTAGCATTGAAAACCTTCTAACATACCGAATCGGACTGTTGATTTTTTCATATTTTCCCTTTTCAAACCAGTCTTGACAGTTTTTTTTGGTAGCGCATTTGCTATTTCAATTGTCGGAAACCCAGAAAAAATTCCTAGTGATCCCGAATCGCTTAGTAAATTCCATTAAAAGAGACCACCAACAGAGATTGGTCTCTAGGCAACAAACAAATGCCTGTCGCAGAGAGCTAGCCAGATAATTTCTGCCGTGACCCTAGATATGAGTGACTCGCTCATTCGGCAACCAATCCCTCTGAAAACCCTTCAATAGTTATTATATGTTTTTGTTTTTTGATTGTACTCGGTACAAGCTGAATGATGATAATGACGGATCAATAGTAAAAGATTAAAGTGAAGCGAAAGGTGCAATTTGGGATACTCTCAACAAAATCAGAGTAGACATATTAACAATGAGCAATGGATTGTGAAACAAGGGTTTCACTGTTACTCATTAGGTCACTACCATTGTAGGCAAAATTTTTGGACAGGTACTTGCCTGTCAAATTGTCGAACGAGTCATTGGATGATATCCAAGTAAAGACCTATATAAAAATTCAAATATTCCCACAACTCACCAATTACCGAGGATTATAGAGACACTGCCATCCCTAGTGGATTTGAAGATAGTTCAATGTAAGTTCTAGTAGCAGCAGGATGGTCACATGTTACCAATTCTACGATTCAGAGCATAACTTTCTCATTTCGTTCAATATCATGCAGGCAGAATTTTTGGGTAGATACTAGCTTCCACAACAAATACTATTCTAGCCGTGTGCCCAGCAGATCTTTGATTGATATTGAAAACAGAAGTTACTTTGCACAGAGGCTTGCTTCAATATCACGCAATGACAAGATAACAAATTACTCGGTTAGTAGTTGTTTTTCGTTGAATACTTGATCAAAAAATTTACAAGCAGTCTACCACTGCGAATTAACGGTTGTAGTATTTTCCTTGAGTAATAAGTTCCTCAAGGGTATTTGAAGGGTATTTAGAATCGATGCATACTCCTTAGAATAAGCAAAACTTAAGAATAATTGAAAAAAAATCGAGAGAAAAACTGTATGGTGAATTCGGAATCAGCAAAGATAGAAATTGAACAAAATCGCGAAGGTATAGATAGTTCTTCGGTTTCATGAACAAGAAGAAGCCTTCAACAGAATTGTTCGGAAAATTGTTCTAAAATTGTTCGTTTCGTTAACCAGCTGACGAACGTCAATCCTCAGAAGTGAAAACTTGTGCGAGCAATGGATTAACGAGGCCTTACCTTTCAACGTGTGATTACCCAGCACGGTGGCCTGACGGGGATTTGAACCCCGGTCTTCCGCTTGAAAGGCGGACGTGCTAATCTTCACACTATCGAGTTCAAAAGGACCAAAAGGGAATGTGTAGAATATTTTTAACCAAAAGAAATGGAAGAAACCATTATGAAAATAAAGGCAACAAGAACACACAATACGGTCTGAAACAAGTGTACTCGTTAAAACCCACTGATGTTTTCGTTTGATATCGGATAATGCCACAAGAAAATCCAGGGCATGATAGCAAATAAGCAGTGGATCCTCAGAAGTTTATGATTTCCTTAATCTATAGTTCCTCTCCAACATTCTCAGTACTGGGTCCAGAAGGCAATTGCCGAAAGGATCCAAGGCGACTCACTGATTTTTGTGGTGCATTTGTTATTTCAACATGGTTGGTCGGTGGTCTAGCGGTCTTCGGCGCTGTCCCACTGTTGGTTATCCGCGGCCGAGACAGATTTTTTCTGGCTGGCTTTGTGCGATTGGCAATCGTTGGTTGCCTAGATACCAATCTTGGTAGGTGGGATATATGATCAAATACACCACCCAACCGGTAGCACTGTGAGTTCTTTGGGTTCACCATCTATCTGAAAAACCAGTGAGACGCCCCAGACCACTGCGGCACCCAAGATGATTAGCCAACCCTGGCTTGTACAAGGCTCTGCCTACTAGGCACACTCGTGAGAAAGTTCAATAAAGGGAAATTATAAATCAATTATTTTTCAATAATTGATATTGAACACTTTTGGGATACTCGAAAAAGACTTCAGCTCGCAGGGCTAGCTAAGCGGATGATGGTAGTTTATGTAATCCTGTGATTAGAAAGGGTAGAAAAAACCATATAAAGAACTAGAAGGTCGTTTGATAGTCAAGCTAGCTGCTAGAACACTGAATTGCAAACCGAAGCTAAATCGCAAACCAATAGAAAAAAATTTATAGCAAAATGAGATGGGTAAATATGCATGACTTGCGAGTGAGTACTGTGGGTTGGTCATACACTAATCCTACCAGCGCAGCACCAAATAACTGGACAGTACTGTGGTTTTTACAGGTACGTAGGTTTGAAATACCAAATACTTTTTCATCATCAGTAAATAGCGGGATGTTGGTTGATGTTGAATAACGCAACAAATCATGAGTCAAGTTTTGATACTGAAGCGTGAATTTGAATCGAAATGAAAATCTCTTGAAAAACCTAGGAGTTATTGAAGATTGAATTCTACTACCAGTATCTCTTCGATAAAGGAATTCTCTATGAACGTTGAAAGATGATAGGAACATGTAACGTTACACGTTACTATAACCCTCCTTTTTCAATTCCGCAAGAAATAATGACGGATGTGTAGTATATTTTTGCGTCATCGTCTATACTATACCACAGTAATCATAGGGATTGAGGAAAAAATTAACATAATGAAAGTTACAAAAGAGAAAAAAAGATAGATTATCCCCGATCTAATCTTAATTTTGTTATGAACAAGCGGCAAATAAGTCGACAGATTGCATTGCTGGTACTTTTTTTTGGTAACCATTTTCAATTTGTTCGCCCTTATTTATTGAATTTGTATCCTATCTTGAATATGTGTCTAGGTACGCACAGGCGATTGGAACGAACTCTCTACCCATCTGGCAGACTATGAAGGAAACAGCGCTTTCACATATAGAATCAGAAAAAATAATGAAATCCCGTACAAGCACCTGAACAACCGAGTTAGCATTCCCCACTCTCGAGGTAATGAAACAAATTCAGTTCAAGACTGATAAACGACCGACAGCTGTATCTGTTCCTAATAGCCAAGAGTCTGTAAAAATAGAATCTAATCCACCGTACCTTCTAGCTGCAAACGACATACAACAATTCTCGCTTCCTCCTTTAGATGCCTAAAATAACAACTAAATTACCTTCACACCGTTTTGCAACCTGTAATTAACTCGCACGACTTGATCATGTATCGAAAGCCATTAGCCAAACAGATCAGGAAATTCATGTGAATACTGAATTTTATCATCGGATTTTTCCATGAATTATCAAAATTCACACATGCTTTATCGAGATTATGAAACATAGATCAAGCATATTCCACTTTGAGTGGAGTACCTTGTTTTATATTGAGCCTTCGTCAATAACTGGCAACAAGATCTAGCAACACATTTATGTTTGCTTTGATTTTTTTTTCAGTTTTTTTTCACCTCTTCCAAAAAAAAAAGATATTGATACATTGCATTTTTTTTGAAGAAATTAATGTCCAAGAGTGTGAATTTGTAATTTGCCAGTATACTTCGAAGAACGATTACATCAATAACACATATTATATAAACATATTAAATAGATTATTATATAACAATCCAAAACTAATGAGACAAGAAAACTTGCTTGGTTCGAACAACATCGCTTGAATAAAGGTAGGGTGGATACGAAAATATTTTCAAATATATAAAAAATCCGGGGCCCTTGATCCCTAAACTCGATTCCGCTTTTAGTATGGTATCATGCAAAAATAAACCCAATTTAATATACTCCGATCTGAATTTCAAATTCCATTTTACGCCTGGAGCAAATTTTGAATTGATTTCATTGTTTTCTGAGCATCAATGGTTCTCACTTTATTCTGTGCTTGGTATTCCCTGACTGAACTCCTGTAATGAAGACGCTTCATTATTATCATTATAAATAACTATTCGGATTCAATGAATGCATTTTCATAAAACACGTGAAACTCAAGATCTTTTCGAAGCAATGCACGACAACCTTGAGCGATTGAATGGTATACTTCTACTCGCCGTAGGTGCTACTTGTTGTTATTGCTTGCGAGGGTTAGCGATAAAACTTAATTCCCCCTTTTCGCATGCATTTTTTATGTTATGCGTGACAAGTTTGATGGGCGAGGCGTTCGGAAGGAACTGGCTTGTTTCCGAAACTTATTGAATATTTCCTGACTACTTGTTATCGCTGAATAATGGAAGTGGAAGCTAGGGTGTACACAATTGAGGTATAAATTGGTATTAACGCAACTTTAGGTGAGATGGATTCATTGCACAACTACGAAACTAGAAGCTACTTCTCACTTGTGTTTCATCGAAATTAAATGTTATCATTATTATTATTGTCTGAACTAACCTAGTCGGGTCTATACCCCCCACCTATTATTATTGTTATCATCCAAACTGACCTAGTCGGGTCTGTACTCCCCACTGCACCGACCAAGTGGGCGAACGCACATTAACCAATGATAACTTCTAGCACCAAGGGGTGAGTGATCACTGGCTCCGAAAATCGTGAGTGAACGCAAAAAACTGAAAATCACTGCCTTCTGCATGCTACCGGCCAAGATCTCTGCCGCATATCGGCATGCCGTTAATGTCTTGAGTTCCGAGAGTAGCGTTGATCTGGAGCCACCGAGACCACCTATAATCGAAACCACTAATCTGACAGAATAGTCCGGGTGGAGCCTGCGCAGTTAATAGAGTAAATCCTGGGTCCAAAAATTCAATAACGAATATCGTCTTACATCGGTGGTACACCTTTCATTCTCCATAACGAACTCAATATCCCCTGGAGCATAAGAACGTACGGGTGTCCTCTCTATTTCATACGAGTGCCAAATAAAACAATAAAGCTTTCGTAAAGCCGCGTTATGGCGATAGTTATAGTCCGAGACAGCATAAACTGCACAAGATGACAGCAAATGCATCAACGTCTCTGGCGCTTGTCGGTAGGCCCCCTCCATCTAGAATCAGGGACCTCTACACCCTTCAAACGGCTCCCGTAGACAAGAGTGTTGAAGACAACGTCTTAGCACGCCACGCTTCAGTTTTAGACTTCAGCTCACCTGACCAGAGAAAGGCAAATGTCAGATTTGCAGACAAGCCATGGTCCTCGATGTTCTTAAATAAGACTCCATGCAGAGGCTTATCTGTACGCAGCTGCAGCAGTTTGGCATTCTCTGCAGCTTGAACGTGAGCTTTCCTCCGTGCGGGCTCCAACTCGGAGAGATTTGTTCCACTTGCTTGGTGTCGGAGACTATACCAAGTTCATCAGCAGCGCGTCGTGCAGCCTTGAACAAAAAGGCTCCGACTCCTGCATTTTCGTGGTCTCGGACCATGCAGTGTAGGGGATCCGAACTCCTGATGTCTTAACAGGCTCCATCCAGTAGCATTCTGTTATGGAGACACTCCAAACTCGAAAGTCCACGGCCCCCTTGTTGTCGAAGGATATATGACCGTGGAACAGACCATTTGGAATGCATGCTTTTGTGCATATGCCACATTCCACAAGTCTTTACGTCAAGTTGCCGCAACTCTTCCTGAGTCCATCTGACTACTCCAAAGGAGTAGAGTAGAATCGAAATGGCAAGCATGTTAGTGGCAAAAATTTTGTCCTTGCCCGACAGCTCGAGCATATTAACACTCATACAAATTCTATGAAAAAGTACCCGAAGATTTAACAATCCTGTTGAATGATTTTCAAATATCTGCAGGCTGTTAAAACAGCCATTAGAAACTCTTTCAGCTTTCGTTTGAAGATCTCTAATCGATCAATATCTTTCCAAGTAGGTGATTTGTTGTAAAGCCGAATACCAGCAATGACCGGAGATTTTTTATGGGTGATTTGCCATACTCGTCACAAGTTTGTCTCTGTTCGTTAAAATATGACCTTGAGTGTCACTGAATTCGAGATTTTTTTCCTATTATTATAAATGTGTCATTAATTTCAAAATGTATACAGGAGTCACTGACAAGATTTCATTCCTGCTTAAATATGTCTCTAAAAAACAATCTCGACGGAATATAAAATATTTTTTGAATAATACGTTTTTGTAAAACAAATACTCGTTAGACGTCTGAAGCCTGTTCCAATACTACAATGTTATATACGATGGCTGAATAGCCGAAGGCGTAGTATACATCAATCAGAGATTGGACGTCTAGAAAATTTTCAGCGTAGATATTACGTGTTATGTAACATTTAATTTTTCACAAATGCAACCCACTCGATTGTCTCAGGAAATATTACAGTCTATTCGTGTGCCCAGAAATGTTGTTACTTTGGAAATTTCGATACTCTGTTCTCCGAAATATATTTCTGTATTAGATTATAGTTTTGAATTCACCTTACACACTCGATTTTATTTTGGTTGATAATGAGTGTATTTTTGTAGCACCATCCCTTGAATGAATTCGGTCAAGATAATATTGATTTTTGAGACAGGATAGACTCGAATTTGTCAGGAACCAAGATAGAAGTATGATCTGCATACATTAAAAATTTTTCTTGGGATATATGATCCGGAAGATCGTTATGGAATACCGGAAAGATCAGTACACTGCCTTGCGGAGTTCCAATATCATCCTCAAAAACAGATCCGAAATCACGTCGTCCATCTTAACCATAAATCTTCTATGTTGGATGAAGGATTTGAACCAATCATTAATGCTGCCAGGGATATCCAGGCCCTTGAGTTTTTAGACATGAAAGAGCTGTGGACAGTGTCGAAAGCTGTTGTGAGATCAAACATAAAGGAGACTAGAAATTATCTTTTGTCCATCCTGTCGCAAATTTATTGAACACACTTTATAGTACCGATCTCGGTAGAAAGACCGGATCTGAAGCCATCCTGACAATTAGTTATGAGGCCATAGGTATCTAAAAAGTTGAGAGTAATTTTGCAAAAATTCTGAATAAAGTTCCAGACATTTGGAAACGAGTTCCTCATGCGGCAGCCAAGTGTTTCCATAGGAATCTCGGGCATTTAACAGACAAATTCAAAGTATCAAACTTGTCTATGAAATGAAAACATCAGACCATCGGGAGCCGATCAGAGTTTAGTTCAGAGTCAACAACTAATCAATATAACTTGTTTGTCGTTCCGATTTTGGTATCAAATAGAATTAATGTTTTTCGTAAGAAATTTGCGATGTTTCTGATAATTTATCAATGTGAAAACCCGAAAATGTTGTTTTCACCGATTCTGCTCTCTCAAAATTTCAGTTTGTTGATCGAAAACTGAAATTACACAGTTACATTGCCAATAGCGAAATCGGATTGATATAGTTCCAAAGAATATAGTTTCAAAGAAATTTGCGCAGAGAACAATCCGATGGGGTTCTCGAATATCTCGCATCATCTGAATCAGATCGATCAAGAAGAATGATTGATGCATACATCGTAACAGAACTTGAAGAAATTGGGGAATATAACATAAATAATATAGGTCCCAATACTGAGCCCTGAGGAACCCCCAGGTTTGAGGTAACAATAGAGAAACCTAATCGTTTATAGCAACATATATAGTTATCTACAAGAAAGATAGTCCACTATCTATCGAAAGGAATATCTCCTATAAAAATTGTATATCATCATATCTAGAGAAGGCACTACCGAAAAAATTTCAATGTAATAAACATAGAACGTACTGAATTATAGTACTTTCGCCGAAGAGAAGGACTGATCACGCGCATTTTGGGTTCTACAAAGCCAACGTCAAGAATCACTTGATACCACTGAAACTGAATATGCAGAGCAATTTCGCCGAAATCTTTGAAGGAAAACGAACAGGGCAGAAGCAAGAGTGACAATCCGAGATGGCTGGACCAAAAAGGACAGATACAATTTATTGTCCGAAGTGAAAACGGTCGATGGCTAAAATCCATCGGCAACTAATATTTAATACTAAAGATCTGTGAAAAATGACGATGTGATCTTCTACAGCTATCTCTGATTGTGAACAAACTGTAGTCAATTTCTTTTTTTTCAATTAGTTCAATTTGGAAGTTCTGTATGATATTTTGAATGGTTAACATTTTGTTAACTACTGACTACGCGATCTCAATGACAGCATAGGGTGAAAATGTTTATCTCGACAAACTTGATACATTTAAGGCGATTGAAATATTTTCAGTCATAGTTTGATATTCTAATTGGAGCAAGATATGAATACTCCTGATTCTGTTTTTGAGCAGATAATTTTCTTAGATGAATTATCAGGTTATTGTTGATATAATTGGTTCAATTTGCAACTGAGAGATCATTTCTGGAATTGATACAAGCTCGTGAAAGATACGTTGAGAGATTTCCATGACAGAACTATCAGAAAATTGGTAACGTTATATAATCTGAAACAAAATCATAGATAGTTTTATTGAATTAAGTGAAAACGTTTCGTAAAAGAGAGAAATGATAAGGAGAGAAAGCAAAAAATGACCCACAGCCGATTTGAACTTGCTCTTTTGCATGTTTTGATAGCCGAACTCATAGCCGCCTGGCTATTAGACCAGGAGGTGGGGACAGGTAACTTTCTCCCATTTTACACTGCATGTCTTTTTAGGGCTTGATAATTAACCCTTAAATATGAAAAATATTCAGGTTCCTGGCAGTCGAGCGTGTGCACTTCATGAAAAAAAAACGCTTTTCTTTTTGTGGTCAATTTTCGTGTTTTTCCATTTATCATTTTAGCTTAAAATAATATTCACTGATAAAATACAAAGCAGCGTGCACGAAAACGTCACGGAATTTTTCAAATAATTGCTTGAATTTAAATAATTATGTTCATTCAACCTTTTCACAAGTTTTGTATATTGGGCTGTAGCTACATGATGCCATGTACGTCAATAATGAAATCCAAAACGGCATGCACATCAAAAACACGACATTTGCTTGAATGTAGTTGACAATGTTCCTTGCTGAATTGTAATGGTTCGGACTTCCATTGTCTATATTTTTAACTCTATTGAAACCTGTTGCTAAGAGCGGAAGGATTAAAATGCAAATCAAGTGAGAAAAAATCAAAATCAAATTTTTGGTCAATGATGAAATTAGGGATTGATTGATCAGAGAAAACACTGTTGTTACCAAAAATCGAGATTTCGAGTATATAAATATAAATTAAAAAAAAAAAATTAAATAACGAAATGAATGAAGTAATATTGTGACAAAAAAATTGAGGTATCGAATATGAAATACTAGTTAAAAAATGTAAATGAAGAAATTGAATGGAATATTATGAAAAGATGTTGAAACCAAGTTTCACGTTGAGTTTACTCACGACGTTTCGATTGCTGGTATCCGCAATCGTCTTCGGATGATGACTGACAATATTTCGAGGTGTGGTCGGTTTGCCCCACCATAGGGAAATCAGAGGGCCTTATAACCGATCATACTTCGAAATATTGTCAGTCATCATCCGAAGACGATTGCGGATACCAGCAATCGAAACGTCGTGAGTAAACTCAACGTGAAACTTGGTTTCAACATCTTTTCATAATATTCCATTCAATTTCTTCATTTACATTTTTTGACGAGTATTTCATATTCGATACCTCAATTTTTTTGTCACAATATTACTTCATTCATTTCGTTATTTAAATTTTTTTTTATTTTTCTTGACTTATATTTCATTTTCGAAATCTCGATTTTTTGTAACAACAGTGTTTTCTTTGATCAATGAATCCCCAATTTCATCATTGACCAAAAATTTGATTTTGATTTTTTCTCACTTGATTTGCATTTTAATCCTTCCGCTCTTAGCAACAGGTTTCAATAGAGTTAAGAATATAGACAATGGAAAAAGGCATGCAGTTTAAAATTGGAGAACGACACCTGTCACCACCTCTTGGTTTATATGTCGTTGACATAATATGAATTGACATACAGCTCATATGCAACGACAGGAATCAGTTAATTCTCTATTCTAGGTTTCAAAACATTCATTGTCTCGAACCAAATATTTGAAATACAGGTTGGTTTATGAATTTTCAAAGTGAGTTGGCATATAGATGACTGCAGTGAAGTTTCGAGTCAGGGAAAATATCACATTAATTATGCGGCTAGGTAGGATTTCCTCTGGAATTGGATCGAAGCCATAGGAATAGTAATAAATGCGAGTATTCCCCGGGCCCAAATGCATAGACAGGTAATTTTCTTTTGTCATATTAGATTTTTGACATGCGACCGCTTTCCATAGGAAATAATTGGTTCATTGTGATTTTCAACGATTTTGTTAGGTTACGATTTTGTGAAAGTAGCTCATTGAATTAGTTTCTAGTTTCACCTATATCCATTGCATGACAATAAAAAATATCACTCTTGCGAATACACAGGGAATAAGGATAACGTGATGAAAGATAGCATAAAATTGTGTCCTGAATTCGTCCTTCATACATACATGACTCGTAATGCTGAACTTATCTGTAATCACTATCTACTATTCAAGCACGGAATATGAAAAGTATGGAATTTTATTGTTTCCACGAGCATTCAATTAACCGGCACCAATTTAGTATGGAATCAAGTTGCAGGAAATATAAAATCTGCATCTCTGGAATTCATAAAAAGATTGAATCGAACTGGCCGTTACTTGAAAATCAATATTGAACCAGAATAACTACAGTATTCTGTACGATTCTTACTGACATGTCAGTTGATAGTAGGAATGATACAATAACTTGTAGTATTTTTTGTTATTCATGACAAAAAAGGTGCCATTTTTCCCTTGATATTCGATGTTTCTTTTTATTCCATAGAATCATTTGTCTGCTCCTCATGATTCCTGAAGAGTGGAGAGGATCTTCATTAGAAATAATTTTCATGGATATGTTACTATGCCAAATCGTTTATTTGAGCGACTCAAATTTCCTGAGATTTGAGACGAAGAATATTGAAACATTTATCGGCACCCGTACTATAATACACTCATATGCCCAAAATCCGTTTCATAATGATATCCATCATGAAACGGATCAAAAATCTGTATCATAATGAGCTCATTGCTTGGGGTGGAGCAGCATAAACTATTCTGGAACCCCTACAGGTCCTTCAAAGAAGATTTTTGAAAATACTCCTGAGCAAGGATTCCAGATACTCGAGTGATGCTTTGTATAATGAAACAAGGATATGCGACTGCAGACAACTATTTCTCCAAACTACTTGTTGTACCCGATACCTTTTTCCAACTGGGATCACAGCTAGCAAGCACAACTATGACACTCGTCACCGAGGTCAACTGCTGCCCTACTTCATGATGAAAACGGTGGGACAGAGAAACCTTTCATACTTGGGACCTAACTTCATGAACTTTCTTCCTCCTGAACTGAAAACTATCGGGCAATTCAAATCATCCAAAAAAGCATCAAAGCAATTCATCAAAAATACTCTAAGGAACATTCTTCATGAAATAATCGAGCAGCATAAACTATTCTGGAACCCCTACAGGTCCTTCAAAAAAGATTTTTGAAAATACTCCTGAGCAAGGATTCCAGATACTCGAGTGATGCTTTGTATAATGAAACAAGGATATGCGACTGCAGACAACTATTTCTCCAAACTACTTGTTGTACCCGATACCTTTTTCCAACTGGGATCACAGCTAGCAAGCACAACTATGACACTCGTCACCGAGGTCAACTGCTGCCCTACTTCATGATGAAAACGGTGGGACAGAGAAACCTTTCATACTTGGGACCTAACTTCATGAACTTTCTTCCTCCTGAACTGAAAACTATCGGGCAATTCAAATCATCCAAAAAAGCATCAAAGCAATTTATCAAAAATACTCTAAGGAACATTCTTCATGAAATAATCGACAGTTGAGTAGAACATTCAGAGATGGTATTTATTCATGGACACTCTCTAAATGAGATCATCTACATTTTTCTCTCCAAATTTTCTCGTCGAATAATTAATATGATCTCACAATATGTCCCAAATGTACCTTACCTAGCTTTCAATAATTAACCACATCAATTTCAGATATTTTTTAGATTATATCCATCTCGTTTTAGAGAACCTTTACTCTAAATATTGTATTGTTTTTTTTCGTTATGCATTTCTCACATGTATGAACGGCACTATACCCCACTTTGTATACAAACACAGAAATGTGTTTCGCAAATAGTGCCGTTTTAGTTTTATTCACTCTGTATTGTATTTGCAAGATATATGTTACTCTGATGTGTGAATAAACTTACTTACTCAAAACCCTGTTTATTTTTAACAGTTACGACCAGTTCACCGTCGAAAGAGGAAATGAATACAATAGTGTTTCGGTCTCAAACACTCTCTTCATCAGGTCACCGAACAACGTTATATAGATTGGTATAAAAAACCGGCTGCTACATCAACTATTGGTAGTACGAAAAACAGAGCATGAATGAAGGCCAATATATAAAAGCGAATGAAAGCAACGGTTCTCAAGATCTCCGACACCTCCTTTCATGAAAATACCTGGATCTCTTTCATGCACTCTTTTGTCAAAATGAATATACTCGTAGTTTCTCAAAACAATATTGTATAGTACTTTATTCATAGATAATATGAATGATAATATCAATACTTCACCAAATGCGAATACTTCCTCACATAATTAGATTGATTCAGATACTGCAGATTCCACTGAATCAAGTCCGCTTTCGACTCTTTATGCTTCTTCACCATCTATCGAAGCTATCACTCCAAAATTTTCAAATCTTTTGCAAATATTATTCAAAACTCTCTGTCACTATTCATACTACTACTTCATTTACTCGTTACAAAAAGCATCTAGAAACATGCTATCATATACATCTCATCTCTGATCAGTCTCAAATTGATTCCATTATTCAGTAAAATCCAGAGTTGCTCAGTATGCTCCAAATGATTAATGAAAGCAATTTGAGACTGATCAAAGATGTACATGACAGACTTATCGATGTACCCGAAAGTCTAGACCTTTCCTTGATACAATTATACTTTGCAGATATTCTCAAAAAGGATTTTGCTAGTAGTTCCTTGAGTTTTGAGGCTGGATTAAATATAACTGAAATAGTTCTTCCTTCTCCTGAAGATTTTTATGGTTGGAAAAAATGTATTGATATCAATTTGCTGTTAGGATGATTGATTCCTCTGAACAATCTTCAAGGGTTCATAGTCCCTAGGATAACCAAATACCCTCGGACAGGAAGTATATGAATAACGCTTCAATAATGTTGAGTTGAGTCAACTTTTTCTTCTGGGGAAGCCAACTTATCTGTTGAAATACAGGAGGCTTTGGCATAATCTTAAATATTGAGTAATAATCCTGAAATATCGCCACTTAAAGCTATTTACCATTGAATATTCATGTATTTCCTTCACATTCGTGATATAAAAATCGAGTGAATCGTTAAAAGAATGTTTTAAAAATAGTGGTGGGTACGACTGCCTCTACTCAACAGAAATATCTCAGAACCATTCTGCATTAATAGTATGCATATTTCTAAACTGGTGAAGGCCAGCAGTTTTCAGTCAGGATTGTCGAACAACAATCGAAGCTGAAAATCAAATAAATCATTTTTATTTGTCTAAGAGGAATAACTGTCGAAACCATTTTCATGGAGTAAGTTTCCGTCGTACGTTAAAAGTTTCTGTGACGCCTCTGGGCTGAATATTGAAAATTGACATATCAGTGTTGGCTATAAGAGACAACGTATATTCATTTGTTGAAATTATTCCTTCACTTCTTTCAACGCCAATAAAAAGGAATGTGCAATGCTTTCGTAAATGTCTTCATGTTCTAAAAAGTGTCATTTGAGTCAAATCGACTATGGAATCGATATAAGACGTCCAACATATGTCCTGCCAAACTACTAATCAATAAATATGCCGAAATCATTCCAATTCAGCGACAGAATAGAAAACAAGTTGTCAATATTGCCTAATTGTTTGGAAAGTAGTTCATGGCACCAGGAAAATATGTTCTTTGAAGAAATAATGAGTTTGGATGTGTTCATTCCATTACTGCTGGATCTAATCTTTGGAATGTCATGAATATGGCGCGAGTCCTTTTTTTTGAGGAGGTACTTGGCAACATTTTCTGGCATCCAACTGATATTGCTGTACTTTTTCCGACCGGTTAAATTTAAATCAAACAATCTGAAAGTTTTGTCTGTCCTGGCTTTATTTACATTGGTATAAAAACACATTATATAACTACCCGCACCATTGAGAATATTAAGCAAATTCGATAATACCTATATAATAAATATATATTTAGTGTTTGATAATCAGACTCACATTGAATAAATTAGAAACTGAATAAATCTCTTCAAAAACACATCTGTATTTCTTGTATGTTCCTTGTGTTGTTATACTGATCTGGATGAATAATTCACCCAATACCTTTGTCACTGGAATTTACTTTGGAGAAGTGCTTACTCACAGAACATGTTGAAATTATCCATTCGAGACTGCAGTCATATATTCGAGCCAGTATCTCGATTTCATTATTGTTTGAAAATCATTTTTGTGATGGATAAATTTTATTAATGGTTTCTGAGTATCTAACCTGAAAGATATCAAAAGTTCATATTGGAATCTATACCATCTCGATGGGGATTCCACCAAACTAGTCAGCTTCCTTCTACTCACAACTGACTATTATAAAAAGTGATATTGATAATGCAATTATCTCTATCAACCAAACCAAATATGCTTTCGTTATCAACACCAATTCAAAATTCAATTTCTCAACTATCACTTCATGAAAATCTGTCAGAGATTTGAGACATGACACTTCAATCAATTCTACAATTTATTCTCAATTTTTTTAAATGGTGGTTCGTGAAAACCCAAAAAACCACGAAAAGAAAACGTAATATTCCAGTTCGAGCGACAAAAAACTCCAATTGAAAAATACAGTATTGGTAAAAATGATTATCGTACTCATTACCATTTCAATACACATCGAAGTATTGAAAAGAAACAAAGATACTGGCAACTGGAGTGCCTATCAAAGAATACTCCTTTGCAATTGCGAAAGACGTTGGGGCTAAATCAATAACTGCAATCTCTACGGAGAGCTTCGAATCTAATTCGATACAGAAAAAGAGAATAAATATTTTTCGATGTTCAAGAAGAACCTCCGTTAACTTTCGGTGTTCTTAGAGGAGTCAGCGATGACACCTCTCTAGAATGAGACCAACTAACTTAGTTCTTTGTAGACTCTGTAATCAGGAATATGAAAACGAGGAGTATGCCATGTATATGTAACTGCCCTGGATGCTCATCAAGAAAAAAATCTGTGTTCAATGAGTATAGCGACTAGATTCAAAGTCGACACAAGAGAGATACCCTCTGACGGGATCATCGACTACCTCAAAACGGTAGGGCTGATAAATCCTGAATTATATCTGGATGTTCTGATTACTGTCATACATGCTCACTCTTCAACATTACACATTACTAGTTATCTGGGAGAAAGTCAGTTGGTTAGCCGTGCTAGTTAACTTGCTCTCAGCAATGGAAAGGATAGCAATCTTTGGAATGTCATGAATATGGCGCGAGTCCTTTCTTTGAGGAGGTACTTGGCAACATTTTCTGGCATCCAACTGATATTGCTGTACTTTTTTTTGACCGGTTAAATTTGAATAAAAAAATCAGAAAGTTTTGTCTGTCCTGGCTTTATTTACACTGGTATAAAAAGACATTACATAACTACCCGCACCATTTGAGATTATGAAGCAAATTCGATAATACCTATATAATAAATATATATTTACTGTTTGATAATCAGACTCACATTGAATAAATTGAAAAGTGAATTAATCTTTTCAAAAACACATCTGTATTTCTCGTATGTTCCTTTTGTTGTTGTACGAATCTGGAGAAGTGCTTACAGAATTTATTGAAATTATCCATTCGAGACTTGCCAGTATCTCGATTTCATTATTGTTTGAGAACCATCTTTGTGATGGAAAAATTTCTGTCGTGGTTTCTGGGTCTCTAACCTGAAGGATGTCAAGACTATCTGGATGGGGATTTCACCAAACTAGTCAGCTTTCTTCAACTCACAACTGCCTATTATAAAAAAAGTGATATTGATAATGCAATTACTTCTCTTATCCTAACCAAATTTGCTTTCCTTATCAACACCAATTCAAAATTCAATTTCTCAACTATCACTTCATGAAAATCTATTAGAGATTTGGGACATGACACTTCAATCAATTCTTAAACTTATTCTCAATTTTTTTAAATGGTGGTTAGTAAAAAAAAAACCACGGATAGAAAACGTAATATTCCAGTTCGAGCGACAAAAAACCCCAATTGAATAATACAGTATTGGTAAAAATGATTATCGTACTCATTGCCATTTCAAAGAATACTCCATTGCAATTGTGGAAGACGTTAGTCATCAACTGCAATCCCTCCGGAGAGCTTTTAATCTACTCCGATACAGAAAAAGGGAATAAATATTTTTCGATGTTCAAGAAGAACCTCCGTTAACTTTCGGTGTTCTTAGAGGAGTCAGCGATGACACCTCTTTAGAATGAGACCAACTAACTTAGTTCTTTGTAGACTCTGTAATCAGGAATATGAAAACGAGGAGTATGTCATGTATATGTAACTGCCCTGGATGCTCATCAAGAAGAAGATCTGTGTTCAATGAGTATAGCGACTAGACACAAGAAAGATGCCCCTGACGGGATCATCGACTACCTCAAAACGGTAGTGCTGATAAATCTTGAACTTCATCTGGAGGTTCTGATTACTGTGATATATGCTCTTTCCAACATTTCCCCATCCAGATTAATCATTTTGGAAACAAAAATTACTGGCCTGAGACATACATGAGTAGTTGTCTGGGAGAAAGTCAGTTGGTTAGCCGTGCTAGCTAACTTGCTTTCAGGCGAATATAGCCCTGAGTGTTTACTCAAATGAGAAGGATAGCAGAACTTTTTATGTCTGTCTCATTAAGATGGCATTGCAAATGACACGGTCCACGGTAAATAAGCAATGTTGGCTGCCCAGTCCTAGCAGGTGAGCTCAGCATATCGGATATTGCGAGGTGAAATCAACATCATAGATTATAGTGTCAAATTCTGATATCCTCTCTATCTGATAATTTAGAAAGTTCAATCAAAAATAACTCCTCGAAACACAGATCTGTTCCTGAAAAAACAAATCACACATGACATTAAACTCCACTACTAGAAGACGTATTATTGAAAAACATTATCTAGCCCTATTATATCATGTACTTTCTTCACGATGGAGTTCCTGCTAACCTCGTTGCTGTACCAATCAGAAAACGGCACTTGATAGTAGCCATTTATCGATGGGGGGTAGTTTGGAGGGCCATACGAAGAACTCGGTGGACCATAAGAAGGTTTTGGAGGGCCATAGGAGGGACTTGGAGGGCCATAAGATGGATTTGGAGGTCCGTATGACGGGTTTGGAGCACCATAGGTCTGGCTGGGAGGACCGTAGGATGGATTTGGAGCGCTGTACGTGGGCGCTAGTTGTTCGTACACGCTTGCGGTTTCCCCTCCGAAGTTTGGGGGATTAGTGATGCTGATTGCTTCGTTGCCATTAGAAGGACCATAGCCTGTTGATAAAAATCATAAAATCATTCTCTCCAATATGCCCATTACACTTGTGTATCCAAAATTAAGCTGAAATAGAAATATCCAGTTCTTTCACCTACTTGGTTTATATTTATAGTGTATACCAAATGCCGTTGAGATCTTTCAGAAAAGAAGATCTTGTGAAAAACTCAAAACGTTTATTCACAGTTGCACACTTATTTGTTGTAACATCAGCCAATTAAACGTGCCATTTCTTCAATACGACAGAGAAATTCTTGACAGAACAATACCAGTCTCATGGGGAAACCGGACTGAGGACCTTTCGATCATGAGCCTATTTTGCATCCATTCACCCCACATTTTTTTACGAGAACATATACTACTTTGTGAAATGAATCATTTTGAAATAGATAATGAAAACGAAAGTAACAAAGCGCATATGCTAATATCAACCCGCACACGATTTTGTGAAAGCGAGTACAACATTCCCATAAAGAAATTCAAGGATGATTACATTTTTTCATTCATGACACTCATTTATGATATCAGGGTAGCGATCGAACGATGGAAATAGTATCTACCAGTATGTTTCTTATCTTTGCATTCGAGTGGAAGCAGAACTCTTAAGTGTTTAGAGATCATCATGGGAACCGAAAGCGAAATGAACATTTTCATTCATCTGTGTCATGTCGTGAACATTTTGATTGATTAAGAATTGTTATAATATTATACCTCGCTTTATACAGATCGTGTAAGGTGATCTATTTCGTGAAAACATCATGAAGCCGCCAATTCAATGGGAATCTATTGCCAAAAACCACTGGGCATGTTCATCCAAACGGAACTGTTTCAGAAATAATTCGTACCAGTGAAACAATAATTGGAGTGCCACCTCATATTCCGTACAAGTTCAAAATACGGATGGTAGACTAGTTTGGAACGATTCAGATCCAGTCGAATCGGGAAGTCGAACAAATTCAATGTATCATTCGAACTCAAAAGTTTGATTCATCAGTAAAATAACATCTTTTGGCGAAAGCCCACAGACCTGGATGAAGCATTACCTCCAGATCGTATTCAATCTCTTTGCTACTCGATTGAATCTATTTTCAATATGAAACAAAAGTGTCTTCACCGATTGCCATTTGTTCAAACTCATCATGCCTCTCATTCTTAATGATGTTCCCACTCCACCTGCATCAACATTAGTATTGACATCAGTGTCTGAATTCGCCTTGCTTCACTTTAATATATATAAAAAATATTTGAAGCGATAATATCACGGTACAAAAACCCCTTTTGATCTGCCAAAAAAACAGCTACCAGAATTACAGCTTGACGTATAACGCCACTAACAATGCCACATTCCAAGTGAGGCGCTAAACTCTTTGCAAAATCTGTACAATTCCATAATTAACGCCTTTATCAACACGTTACGATGCAGATAGAGCAGAAACATAAGTAATACTAGACTACAATGTATATTTGACAAACAAAAAATTTACCTCATTGATTTATCGACTGATTTAACTTGACTTTCTATTTTGCTGTTTATTCTACTTCAAATGAA
Organism: Zygogramma bicolorata; assembly: GCA_032362365.1. Taxonomy (NCBI): domain Eukaryota; kingdom Metazoa; phylum Arthropoda; class Insecta; order Coleoptera; family Chrysomelidae; genus Zygogramma; species Zygogramma bicolorata. The sequence continues at coordinate 2,259,612 of JAVJAQ010005583.1, read as the reverse complement.
TTGAGATGAAGATTTCGGAAAATTTCAGAAACCCGTTATGTGTGTTTGGCCATACTCACGCAACTAAGTATGGGTCAATTTGTGAATAATATTACTTACCATATCCGGTGGTATTGGTTGGCGGAACCTCAGTACCGTTGGTGATCGCTGTCAACGAAGTGGATCCCGTGGTCGTTGTTTCCGTCGGTTCTGGAGTAGTTTGCATCTGTTTTTGTCTCACCACCATCGTTGCAGGCTTCTTCTTCTTCAGAGCCTCCGTTGTAGTGGTAGGTTCGATTCCTTCAGTTTCGTATTCAACGTCATCATATTCGTCCAAAGTAGTCACCACCTTTTGTCGCTTTCTGTTCTTGTTCTTATTCTTACCATTGTTTCTTTTGGGTTTGTTCGTAGTTGTACGCCTCCTCTTTTTGTGCGGCTTCGTTGTCATTTCATATGATTCATAGTCATACTCTTCGCTGATATCGCTGTAACTATTGCTCTCACTTTCGTCATAGGAATCTAGAATGGGCCTTCTTGGTCTTGAAGTTCTTCTTTTCGGTGAGTACCGCCTGGTCGAGGTTATGAAATCCTCGTAACTGTCGTCATAATAGTAATCAGGTGTTGTTGTGGTCGGATTCCTCCTATGTTTCTGGTAAATGTACTTATTGTTCTTTCTAACTTTTTGGTTCCGATTAGGAGTACCACGTTTCACCACCTTCTTGGGAAAGGGTGCCGTTATATTGGTCAATAGCTCCATCAGTCCTGCAGGTATACGTTTTGATTCTACCGCATAGGGCTCCTCGATTCCCGGTTTCTCTATACTAGTACCAAGCTCATGCAACGCATTACTATCGTCGTAAAGTAATGGAGAACTAGTCTCGGTCTGATCAGTACTCTCAGGCTCTGTGACTTCCACGACGATATCTGACGGACGTTCGTGGATGTTCACAATTTGCTGCTGCGAGCCTGGAGTGATATGATGGTGGATGATGTGCTGGGGTTCATATGAATCAGTACTCGCCACTGTTACTGGTGACGGTGGACCATTGGGGTTATTAATTGCATGCCAGTAGTGAAAATCACTGGGTGAGCCTTGGGTGTGCGCAGGTCTTGGCAACCAAGGCACTGGTTCGTAACTCAAACGAAGGGCACCAAGAGGAGCATATTTAGCCAAAACAGTGTTCGAGAGTAAATTAGCTAGTAGGAAGCCTAACAGCGGGATGTATCCGAATCTTGGTTGTCTGTGAATTGCAGTTTCCAATGTTGGTAGAACTGAAATAATGAATATTCCTTTGAATGTGATCGACAATGTTACTGGCTGAGTGGGATTAATTCGAACTTTCTCTGCCCAAATTACTGATGGGAGCTAAAGACTAAAATAGAAATGATGTATCCTAACAAGAAAATAGAAATTATCAGTTGATCAGACACTAATGAATTAACCTATATAAAGAAATAATGAAATAAAAATACGGTGAATAATTCAGAAAAAAAATTGGAAAGGAATTCAAATGAGCAAGAATTAATGTGGAAATAATGAAAAATCAATAAAAAAATGATAGAAACAAGAAATCGATTGCTATCATCCGCAATCGTCTTCAGATAATGATTCGAAATTTATTTTTTTCTAGTTGTTTTCGTTTAATTTCTTTTCGTTTCGTTTCTCTGCGGAAAAATCACCATAATCAATTATCTCTCATCAACTATCACATAAGCAATATAAAATGGTGAGATTGAAACCTTTGGTGTAGAAGTGAGCACTTTGTATAGAGATAATTACCCTGACATGAATTGTAGAAAACTTTCTTCTCGAAAATGTTAAACTTGTTAGCGAAACCCGCGTCGAGTGCGTGTGATATTTGTTTGGTGTCAGGGTAATTCATCGATCCAATCAGTTCTTGAACAAGTTTTGTTGAAGTTACTAATATAGACAATGGAAGTTCGAACCAATGCCATTCCACATTGATAATTTATAGGTATTACCATACGTTTTACTAAATAGTTCAGACCATACGATTAACCTGTATTTCTTGAAAAAGCAAAGAGATCAAAACTGAATTTAAAAATATTCATTATCATCAGGAATCAACGAAACCGTTCATGTTTAAATAGTAAATCTTCATTCAATTCACAATCCAAGAACATATTCACAATTCCATCACGTTTCCAATTCCACAATATCATCTTATACAAAACGTTATTTGCCCTCTCCATCTTTGATTTGAATAAAGAGACGATTGCTTTTTTTCATGGAAGAAAACATTTGTGGAAATATTCCAGGAATGGTCGGTTTGTGCAATAACTTCATTTTACAATTAGTTACGGTTCATTTTTGTGTAGAGATTCCATTCATAATGCAATCTCATGAACGTTGAAGAACGAATATAACTGAATTTTTTATATATAATTGAATAGAATATCCGAGATGGAAGGAATTTTGTCTACAATAGTACCAATTCCAACGGAATTTTGCAGTCATTCTCTCAATTCTATAATGAAGAACAATTTCAATTGCATCTATATGTATCAGTTCAGTCATAACCACAAGTTTTCCATCAATATCTTCAGCAAAACCTTCACTGAAACAGTCGTACAACTCCATGAATGATTTCTGTTAACATTATCTTCGGCCTAGAGCAACAATTATCCAAAGACAACTAGATCCACCACACACATATTTTCGTATACTCACTGTGATCCGTCATGTTGAACTGCATATTGAGAACTGATTTTCCACATTCACAAAACACTCCGAAGACAACCAACACAATAATGGGAAAGTATTGCGACGAAAGTTTTTATATAGATTCATGCGGGCTCTTTGCAAGAGTACCCTTATATTAGAACTATTTTTTCATAATACTACTTTTCTTCTTATCTCTTTTGGTTATATGACATCAAATTTCAAATTGAATTAAACATGAATATAGGTGAGCTGTATTGGCAATGAATGTCAATGGGTTACTGAAAATCTAGAACGTGAATCATCTCATGGTCAGATCGAAAACCTTTGCTATCAACCTACCTTTGTATGGGGCTAAGATTTTGGTATTGATGAAAACAGACAAATAAGTTATGAATCAAAAATACAAAATAAGTGGTAGGTTCCGATGTTTGTCACTTGTATTGGTGCTCTGTAAAATAGTAACAAGCTGTAGAATTCATTTATTGAAACTTAACTTCAATAAGTTGTATATTTTTTAGCATATCAAGTGTAATGCTTCTGCATTTTACTGTAAACTGTCGGCGAAATCTTCTATGGGCTGGGGTCCGTAGCAAAACAAATATTTCTCAAGTTTCTTCGAAGAAAGCAGTTAAAAGGTGATCTGGTAGGCCATTCAATCGGGCCTCAATCCACCGTCTGGTGAAACCGTTATCTTAAAATTATATTACACGAGGAACATAGTGCCGAGGTGCTCTTGCAGCTTGCTGGAAATGAAACAGATCAAAATTATTATTTTCTTCTATTATTTATGCAATGAAGGAATGAATTTCATCTGCGAGCGTGTTTAAGTATACTTCACCAATCGTATTCCCGAAAATACGAAGTGGTCCTATGATATGACATTCTGATATGCCACCCAGACGTTCATTTTTTGAGGGTACCCGGTATGAACCTTGAAGAATGAATGTAGGAAATTGTCTTCCCAGTGACGGCAAATATGCCTCATTTAGTTTTCGATTTTACAATTAGATAGGTAACACGTAAACTGTCTCCAAAATGGTCAATTGAGAAGAATTTAACAGGGCAACTGTATATGTTGGAAACTACTGTTGATCATCTAAACACCGAAATCGTCGAAGTGAATCCTAATGAATTCGATATGGATATTATTATTCCATCAAGATGGAGCACCAACACATTACCCCAGAAAAGTGGAAAACTATTTGGATAATACTCTCCATGGTTGTTGGATTGGCCATCGAGGTCCTACGGAGTGACCAGCCCGCTTGCCAGATTTTACAACATTAGTTTTTTTTTGGCTATTTGAAGCAAAAGGTGTACGAAACCATTTCGAGCATTTTCTGAACTGACCTCAGCTTATTTCCTCAAAGTATGAAGTTAAACGTCGATGTACTCGAGCAACTATTGAATGTTCCGCCACTCTGTAGTAGGTGAAGAAATTGACTTAATACGCTAGGGTTGTAAAGTATTCACCAGGAGCTTCAAAATGATGTATCGCAAAACCTCATTTCCATCCATTTTTTTTCCAGATGGCGCCCAGTCTTTAAATTTTCATTTGTTAAATTTATTCCAGAATATAGAATTTATGCATCAATTTCACTATCCCCAGATTCAATTTTTTGAGTTAACCGGTTCTAAAACTAAAAAGGGGGACATTGAAGAAAAGCACTGTATATTTAATGAATGAATGAAGTCTAGCATGACAACTACTATCTACCTGTTCAGCTGCATCATTAGCATTATCCCCATTAGAAGATAAGTAGATGAGAGCGTGTGGATCAGTACCTTCAAATGGTTCCTTGAATTTTTTTTAACAATTGTTGGTTATGTATCACGCATGCTTGCCATCAGTCGTCGTTTCATCTTTGGCAACTATAATACATGAGGAGAGTGGGTTAAAAAAACCCCATCGACCCCGTAATCTACGACTTTGGCAAGCACCACATAATGAAATTTCAGTTCGAAATCAAGTCACTCATGCATAGACATATCGAATTCTCAACTGAAATAACCAACCTATTTCATAAACATTCACTTAACATTTTCGCATCGAAAATATCATTAGTTGGGTTTTGGGTTGAAAATGGCGGCAATATTCTTCTTGAACATATAATTCAATGAGTGGTACATTCTGGCATCTACAAACGGAACTCTAAACTATCAAACGATTGAGCAGAGAAATCAAATTGATTTTATATTCTCTAGCGCCATCTACTCGTTGATAGCGTCATTTCCACTGAAGGCCTGCAGAAATCTCTGCAAGTATCTGTGATGTACAGTACCTCAACAGTGTCCAGGAAAAATTATGATATTATGATCCATTGCAATTTGAGAGCTCGTCAAATATTGGAAATAGTTGAGATTCTGCTTATGAGAGCAAGTCTCATTTGCTTGCCTGCATATGAGGAACCGAGAACAAAATTTGACGAAGAAGTAAAATACGTCATGTAGACATTGTTTGATTTTTTTTCGAGGAGATATAGGTATTCATCACCGAGTTCATTCCCTCCCCATTTTTTTTTAATTGAGATATCAAATTGTGAATTTGGACGTTTCGACTTCCATTTTGGAGTGATTCTCAAGAACTGTCAGACGAATATCTGTCCATACCGTCCCGGTCAAATTACCCCCCTTACGAAATAACTAAGCAAGACAAGATACTGGTATTTATAATACTCCTCAATTTTTATCTAAGTGTAAAATCTCTTGCGAGACAATTGGTCCGATATTACTGATGAGTATATCACTCACCGCTCTCTGAAGATGTGTCCTGCCCATTCAGGTGTTATGTAAAAATGAATGTTTTCACGGATCTTTGTTTATGAAAGATTTTCTCTACGAGGTTTTTATCTTTTGGTTTAAAACACTCCGTGGAGTCGTTAGACTCTTTGTTTTTTTTTTGGTTCATATCGATATCTTAATTCTTAATAAACGATGAGATCGTTGGTGTAAAAGTTGAAACTTTTCCTAGAGATCAGTTACCCTAACACTAAACTGATATTTTTGCACTCGACGCGCGTTTCGCTAAAGAGGTTAACATTTTCAAGAGAAGAGAATTGATACTGAATCTAAAGACTAGGGTTAGTTGTTTATATACCTAACGTAGGTATACTAACCTTGTTAGCAAAACGCGCGTCGAGTGCAACCCAGATAGCACCGGATATCCATGGAATGTTCTGTCAGACTTCGATTCGGAAGATATATATCCAAATATTATATGGATATCCTGGGAATATCTGGAAAATTTATGGATATACATAGATATGCCTATATCGAATATTCATGGAAGGTCCAGCTAGAATATTATCAGATTATTCTATTTAGAATATTCTAACTCGAATATTATATGGTTATTCATTTTCGGTACAAATCCCCCGGTTGACATTCTCCAACGATAGGTATTTTTGCAAACCGCCTTAAATTTGGTTCCGGGACTACCACCATGGTTTCCACAAATTATTCAAGGAACTTTGCAGATTTTAAGCAACATCCCAAAGAAGTGTTGAAATATTGTCATGTTTCAAATATCCTCTGGATACTCTGAAGTGTATATTAAAAGGAGTTAACAATGGTATTTGATAAAAATTTACTCAAACAGAAAAATAATTTACGATTCATTGTTGAGAAATTATCGATTTCAACTTAATTATCTGTTGTTGATTGTATAGTGTGGCGCCATCTGTATGTTATGAATGAAACTACGGCCTGCGACTCTTTTTTTGTTACCAAACTATTGTCAAATTTCAAACAAATAAGCATATTATAACATTGTTCATTATCGAAATGGTCCTGTATTTTTTGGTAATAAAATGGGTTAATGCCTTCTTTCTGCTTAATGTGATTCATGTTCTGTGTCGTGTCACATCAGATCAGTTGACATTGTTGACAGTTGAACCAACGCCAAGGGGGGCAAGAGCAAAGCGCCAAGGCAGAACGCAGCTATGAGTCAAGACCGGCATTACCGGCAAGAGAAATCCAAGTGAAATTTAGGCATATTTTATGATCTGCATCCATAATTTGTGTAATATTGTAGCATTTATTCAGTGGTGTGTGATTGTGATACTTATACATTTATTATAAAGGGTGGAAGCTTGTATTTCACAACAGGTACGTTTAAAGGATGCAGTTTTCAATTTCTTTCATTTATCACAGCATTTTCAGAAGGGTACTCCATCATTGTCGATTTTAGTCATGTCATGATTTTTTAGTATGGAATTATCGATATCTTCAATTTTAGGTTGTTTCTCTAACGAGGTTAGGGGGTACTAATTTGCAGCAATGTATTAAAAGATTCCTGCAAAGAATCCTCCATATAATGGAGGGTTATAGTGTGCATGGACATAAAGGAAAGAAAAACTTTGGAAAAACAAAAATCTTCGCAGCAGTAGCAGGTAAATATTTGCTTTTATTTTGGTAATACACGACTTGCTTTTGGAAAATAATATAGTTGTTTAGTTTCAAGTTGATTTAGCATTAGTATTATAAATAATAATAATAAATGTCCTTTATTAGGGTGTTTCTTGAAATAATAGACACAACACTTCATAAAACAAAAAATTACGGTAGAATATATTAACAAAAAGTATCATGAGTGTTATTGTTTCAGATGCCATCCAAGAGTTGAACAAAACAGCAAACAAAATTGAAAACTGGAATTTTCTTGGCAAAATCTAAGGAAAGGCAGATATCGATGGCAAAGAATGCTGTAGCGAGTGTGAAGGGAGTCGGTGAAGAGCTTTTCTAAAAAATATTTTGTTTTTATCAAATTTAAGTTTTTGTGAACATTTTTTGGTACACCTGGTTCCTACGATATACATATGTAGAGTTATGTGAGAATAAATATTTATTTTGTTAATTTCACTTTAATTTTTCAATTCAATATATTTGTTTCTGAATTACTAATTGGGTCAGTCATATTGGTATATTCTACTAATATTTTAAATTTTCGTATTATATATTCCATAGATATCCTTATAATATTCTGAATATTCAATGGATATTTATAGAATATGCATATGCTATCTTGGTATCCATATTGGAATGTTCTATGGATATTCTGGAAACCTGTACTATATACATTCATTAAACATCCTCAGAATATTCTGGAATATTCCTTGAATATATGTATAGAATATTCATAGAATGTTTAAAAAATTTCCCATATCATGGTCTATAGAATATTCGAGGAGGAATAAAGATATTTGAAGTGGGTCCAGAGAATATTTCAATATCCGAAAACGAATAATTCTAGAATGTCCATTGAATATCTAGTGCTATCTGGGAAAAATATCAGTTTGGTGTTAGGGTAATTGATCTCTAGGAAAAGATTCATTCTAATTCTTGGTGAAGATACGTATTCTCTAAAGAAACAACAATTTAGAGTAATTTCAATTTTTAGCGTTCCTCGTTTATAGTTTTATGATAAATATCAACTCATCTTTGGAATATTGTTATTTATGAGAATATCATTCGAAAAACATATTTATTGTCAGTTACTGAGGTAAAGCTGGTTTCAAGTCCAGAAACTGTAGCTGCGTTTAGTGATTTAATTCAAGATGGTTGATGCCAAACTCAAGTCGCTGACAGATTTTGGTGTTCACGAAGTACACTGCAGCACGTTTATAACCGTTTTCTGGATACAGCAGTCATCCAGGAACAGGCCTTCGTAGGAGAACCTCCAATCGAGACGATCGTTTTATTGTAAGTTTGTCATTCGGAAGTGAACGAAATGCAAGGAGAAGATCGAATGCAGCAAATCTGTTTTCAAGAAGACCTGCTACAGGACCAGAACATACTAGAGAGCATCGTGTCACCAGGCTACGATCCGCTGGTGATCACCAGAATTAGACTAGACATGATTGGAGGCATGGGATATTCACAGACGAATCGAAATATTGCTTGAGATCGCCAGGGACCTGTTTCATAAAATACTAGTCTTGTAGCTACAAGAGACAGACAATGCAGGTACGGGTGAAAAACGAGTAAAAAACATCATCATCGACTTTCTTTGTGTTTCTCTTGTAGCTACAAGAGTTGTGCGTTCTTGGAACAGGCCCCTGATGTCTGAAGTCGAACAGGTGAGCGTTATGCTGAATGTACAATTGGTCCCAGTGTAAGCTTTGAAGAACGTTCGTTTATGGTGTCGATGGGCATTTTTATGGTACCACGCACCACTTTATATCTTGTTCTCAGAGGAGCTATCAATGCTGAAGGTATATAAATGAAATGTGAGCAGCTTATGTATTTTTACAAACGCAGAGTTAGTAGGAGATAATTTTCTTCTAATGTAACATAAAGCGCGTCCTCAAGCAGCTCTGATAGTCAGAGAATATTTAAATAATCCATCACATGGAAGTACCGTCGCTAGTCCAGATCTGAATTCTATCAAACACATCTTAGTCATGCTTAATAACTTGTTCTCAGAGGTCAGCGAATTCGAAGCCGAAGAGCACTCCTGGACCAATGGCAGCTATTCCTCAGGAGAATATAAGCGGTTAGTGGAAAGTATGCCCAGAAAAATAAATGATGTTATCCAAGCTCGAGGGGGCAATACCCAGTATTAATATTGGTTTTCTATTTCATTATTTTGTGTAATTGTTCTATTAGATCGGGTTCGAATTCATTATTGGAATTGAATTGCTCATTGTTAGCGTTGTCTTCGAGAATGTGTATCTGCAGCAAAAATTGAGATATTGATATAAACTAAAAGACATACTGCCGAGGAAATAGTAGTCTTGACATCGAGGCGAAATTTCAACTCCTTTCCCTTCCAAACGAATCCATAGAGCGTTTCAAACTCAGTTTGAAAAAAAACAAAATTTTGTTTTTCCTCGTAGAAAATGGTGAAAGATGACTTTTCTGTTCATTTCAGAAGTAGGGCATGAGACCAAAAAATAATTTATTCATAACTCCCACCATTTCAGTATATTTCATCTCATTCAACTGAATATTTAGATGGAAATCATACCAAATTCCGAATAAAAATTTTTCGTAATCTCTTGAATTGCAAGAATTCAATTTAGATAGAACAATATGGAGATAACTGTTGTGACCAGGAAAGGAACAGTCATTGAATGAGAGATTATTCCATTAAATTGAGAAATGATTGTGCCTATATTCGTACATTTCCCTTCGATAACATTTAATCGACACTAATGTCGTATCTGCGATTAAGATTTTCAATCACTGCAATATTATTTTCCGACGATAATGGAATAATTTCAATATCACGGCAACCAGGGCGATTTTTCTATTTTTCCTCATATACATCGAACATTTTACCCGTATTCTTTTTGGATTCATAGAAAAACGAGTGAGAAAAGGAAAGGAAGATAGAAATAATGCTGATCCAATAGATGGCTTGAATTGCTGACTGTTTTTTGTTCCACATTTCTTAAAGCTATGAAGGAAACTGCGATTATTATCAACAAGAGAATTTTCCCCCAAGAAATCCGTTATGTGTCAGGAAAAATTTTGTAACGATAGAAAGGAAAAAAATCATTTCGTAACATTCAAAAATAGTAGAAACATAATCGAAGAGTGTGTATGCTTTCATGGCCGATGTGTAAATTGACAGCGGCTCTCGAGTTTGTTAGCTGTGGTTCGCAGGTTTTTTGGTCTGTCGTTCACTGATACTGGACATTATAGATAGTATGGATGTATTCAATGTTGAATCAGTTACTTATACCAGTCGGAACATTGGTCTAAACTTACAGGCACACTTCCAAGTCCAGTATCAGTGAACGAAACGCGGAAATTGAGGAAACTTCTTCCATTGCCGCTTCGCCTCTGACAATGTTTACCGCAGTTGTAGACAAATGTTCAGGCCCAAAAACCTGTAGATCAGTGCTAACAAACCCGAAAACCGCAATCAGTAGAAACATAATTTGTTTTATCATTTAGTGGTCAGCATGAATTTGATCGACTAATACAGAATGACACGAGATTTGTTGAAAAATCGTAAATTGATAACCTCTAATATATATTCTGAATAATCTGGTTCGAATCTATTGCTATTTGAGATACAAAACTGTCCACCTGATAATTATTCAGACTTGTATTAGTGTATTACTACTTGGATGAAAATAACCCTTTTCTTGTATTTTGTTACGTGACTCATCAATTTCAATATGAGCCAACATCCCTATACTACAATTGCATCTTATATCGATAAATCATTCCACATACCCAGTAACAGTTCGTGTACTAATTCAAGAAACTTCAGAAAAAAGGTTGTGTTGTCATATATCTACGTGCTGAGAGGTGAATTATCAATTAATTGAACAATTTATTAACGAAATATCAAAGCTTGACTGAAATCGTTAAAGAATCCTGCTATGCTTTTTACTCCGAGAAGAGTTGATTGAAGAATTGAAATCAAAGGGATACGCCGTATTTTTAATGCCATAGATACGGAAAGTAATTTCATTAAAGATACTCTCTAACGAAGCACATGAGAGCTTTTTATTTCGACCAATAATTGTCATGATTCAATTTCACCAGAGTATTTCTACAAAAAAGACATCTATACCGGTTTTGGGTTCTCATGCGCATAAAGGTGAAAGATGATATGAAGAATATTCCTTGAAATTTCCACATCATAATCAAATCACACTGTTTTCATAAAATTGAATTGTTATAAAGAAATGATGAGATTGAAATCTTTGGTGAGGAAATCAAGACTTTAAGTAATAATATTTATATAATAATATAAACTTTATTAGCATCAGCTCTCAAGTACAAAGTATATAAAAAAAGTACAGAGTATAAATATAAATAAAATGGTACAGAATATAGATAAAATGGTAGGTACAGAGTATGAAGATACAAAACAAAATTTTACCACACACTGATAACATTTTAATTAAACAAACCCCAAATAAAATCGATATATTATATTATCAATAACCTAAACACCAAACTGATACCACTTGCACTCGACGCGCGTTTCGCTAACGAGGATTGCATCTTCAGAAATGATACTTCGTATCAGTTTTATTCTTCTGAAGATGCCAACCTTGTTAGCGAAACGCGCGTCGAGTGGAAACAATATCAGTTTAGTGTTAGGGAAATTAATCTCTACAAAAAGTGTTTTTATGAGACGGAAAAACCGTAGACATTGATGGAAACTTCAGTATGGAGGTGAAACTCTCGCACCCAATCAGAGTTTCAACCAAGTCAGGAGAATATTGGGGAGTTTCCTGAGTTGATAATTTTTTCTTTTCATCCGATATACCCAAGATTTCCTTTAGCATCATCATATATAATATATAAAACATATTTTTATCAATTATCTCTCACGGTGCTCATCTGAAGAGATCTGTAGCTGGGAATGACCTATAAATTGGTGTGAAGAGATAATTCTCTCCATCAATTATGCAGAATGAACAAAAAGTATTTTCAATACGAGTTTACGAGAATTTCTTATCTCTCAACTCGAGAAAAAGTTATAGTTTCTAATATTCATTCAATTTAAGTTCAACAATCAACAAATTCCAAGAGTTTTAATTTATCATCACTGACAGAGGTAACTTAATACATTGTCGATCGATGAATACATAAGTTCATTATACAATCAAAACATCATCGGTTATTTACAATGCAATTTACTGATTCTAGTTAAATAATAACAATCTAAAAAATACGATTAGAATGTTCTTTGTCAATTTTATAGATTCGATTCTTCATTCATATATAATTAAAATAATTTAAACAATTTTCTGGAATAACAGATAGCATTACCGAAAAAAAAAATGAATGAATATATTTTATTGGATAGCCATACTCTACCAACAGAAAAACTGCAAAAGAATACAAACTGTACAACGTATCCAACATTGGATATTTCATTCAAGTGACAAAGTGTTGTTGTTCCAGCATAATTACAAGAAGTAGTATAAAATTTAAAAAAAACTATAAATTCTGGGAACCCTTCATTTAGCCAGAAAATGCTTATGATACGCATCTGTCCAGACAGATCTCAATTTAATTGTTACACCTCTGGGTGAATTGTCAATTGGCGATACCAGATTAATTTTGCAGAACCGTATCGAGGATAAAATCATGCAAAATCCAAATGGACTGAGCTCATTTTGGATAGAGCAGTTCAAAGTTGATTGAAATGTTAGATGTCATGTTACGGGTCAATTTAAAACATCACCAAAATTTAGAAAAAAAAGGAGTATACAGACTTTGAATCAACTCTTTTTATTCAATAAAGTCCCAATTTCACTTCAAGTAATATTGTATGTTGTCAAAAAAATAGGGATATAAAATTAGTCCCTCATCGAACAACGGTTAAACCTGAAATAAAAATCATTAGTTCATAACTCTCCTGTATAGTTCATTATGGTACTTACCTATCAACTTTCTTACTCTGTTCAGACTTCTTAGGATCTCCTTCGATATATCCTCGGAGCGGTGTATGGGTCGGAATAGTCTGGGCTATCGTGGTTCTTGAGGTTCGACAAAGTTGAGGAAGGTATGTCGACATCCCTCACAAAATCTCTGTCATAGTACCAATTCAAGTTAAAGCTCTTATATCTTTGAACAGGCCACCTGGAATAACTTCTTGGTATTATTTTATTTCATAAATATTTATCAAAATATGTTGTTTACCTTTGAGGTTAAAGCTCCATATTGGGACATTTGAACTAATCTTGTTGAAAAGAACAGAACAATGGTAATTTCATAGTTGGCATGAATGATATATGATCGAGCAGGGTTATCTCTTCTAGAGATTTTAGGTATTCCAAGCTTTTGCAAAAAAAAAGTAACCTTGACTTCCTTCTTTTTCTGGCTAACTTTCATGGAGGCGTGTGCTCCTGAGATTTTCTTGATAAACGGATTTTATAGCCCTAGAAAGACAAATCGATAGAGAAAACTGATCATTTGGATGATTATCAAATCACTTCTGTTGTGGATTTCGTTCTCTATTGCTTACTTACATTTCGGAAGAAACTACGAGGCCACCCTACATCTAAGGTGGGTATTCCTTTTACTTCTTGTATCAAGTACATTAGTTCACCAATCACTTCGTTTTAGGCCTCGTCAGTATACTTCGATATCAGGTAGAACATACATCTCACTACCTTGGTAGTCTCGCTTATTTGCATGGCCGTTGTACGGTGTCGATATTTCCACGCTTGCTGCATGTTTGTATTTTAACCATAGCCGTAGACATCTGCCTGTACCACCTGTATCAGCTTTCTAGTATCCCCGCACCCAGCTTCGTGAACAGCTATCCAGGTATTTGCCGTTGGAACGTACTCGAGCATCTCCTGATCACCTCTACCAAGTAAGACTGTTCCATATCATTCTGTGGCCTATGTCCCCAATCTGCTTGCTTATTTACATAGTTCTTATATCATCTCTATTTGGGTTTATGTGATTAGTAGACCTGAAAGACCACTCATTCAAGAATAGAATAACAGTGTACCAACGATAAGTTTATATCTTGTGCAAACTATAGAATACGTACCTATCATTAGAGAAATCTTACTGTACATGTACACCGAAGGTATATACCAAAGGGTAATTGATATTTGATTTGTCGAAAGAGTAGACGAACATTGACAATACAGTCATAGCCAAGTAGGGTGATTTATCAGGAACCTTTGACTTTGTTCTCAAAGATTTATTTGAAAAATCATACGCATTATACACCTTTCTCACTTTTAGTTGTAATCATTCATTTTACCCACGAATCCCTCTCCGCATCGCATATAGAGCTAGTCAGTTGAAGTTGTACCCCCTTGTTGCAGTCCTGTAGCAGTCATAATATGCTCATCACTCACGGAAATCTTCGAAATTATTGATAATAGTTTGATTGAATATTCCATATCTTATTCAAACATTTTTTTTCTTCTACATTTCTCAATCCCACTTCTTCAACTTCCCAAACATGAAATCGCATTGAATATTGTACCAGAATATCTGTGTCTGTCCAAGGATATTTAGACATTTTTTGTGGGCTATGTGAGCATTTCTACTCTATTCTCCAGGTTTCAATGAAATAATTTTCTCTGTCAACCAGCTGCTACCCCCCTGGACAGCAACCCTTAGAAGTCGAAACCTGTGCGACCTGAAGATCGATGAGGTCTTACCTTGATCAAGGCGGGGTTGGACGTCCTTGTTCGTCCCTCACTGCCTGAGCTACTGTGCCTACTACTCTGCGGATGCATTGGCTTGGGATGTGGGGGTTGAGCAAACCGGCCATCGGATGTCTGCTTCCTCGTAGCACTGGATATGGAAATGACAGAATCACTTGTGGTTCTGTTATCTCCTAACCCAGTGGTTTTCAAAGTGTGGGGCGCGCCCCCCAGGGGAGGCGAAGAGATCTTCAAAGGGGGGCGCAAGCTACCTGTGTGGTTAGGTATGAAAAACCCGCGACTGCTAAGAGATTGCATTCTAGACACTACCCAGCGAACTGAATGACGTGTTGAAACTATGTATCAAAGTTGTAAATTCTATAAAAAAGAGTGAGTTAAAAACACGACTTTTCAAGGCGTTGTGAAGATTTGGGAACCGAACATAAAATATTATTGTTTCACACAGAAGTGCGCTGTCTCTCACAAGGCAATATGCTGCAAGATTATTTGAACTTCGCGATGAAGTAACACTTTTTCTCGAAAACCAAAAAAGCGAATTATTATGCAATGAATTCAAAAGTCCCAGTGCTCAAGTAGCGTTGGCTTATTTGTCAGATATATTTGACTCATTGAACTCATTGAACTCGAGAAACTTCAAGGCGGAGACTCAAATATAATATATCACAGAGACGTCATCAAGACTCAATGAAAAGTTTCAACTTTGGGATCGCAAAGTTTTGGCAGAGCCATCTAATTATGTATGTTTTCCTAAATTATACATTCTTTCAGAAGAAACGCGCTTTATGGAGGTTTTTCACGATGCTGATCAAATCATTTGCGATGCCTTACTGATGAGTTCAGTCGTTACTTCCCGAATTCATATGATGATGATATTTATCGATTGCCGACGGATCCATTCCATGTTAACGTAGATATCCTGCCAGAAACACTTCAAGAGGAAGCCTTGGACATTAAAAAAAGTTCTGCTGCCAAATACGATTTTGAAAAAATCGGTGCATCATTGTTTTGGGTCAAAAATTTCTCAATTTACATCAAAATAGCAGAAAAAGCACTTCAATTGAATTTACCCTTCTCAAGTACATATTTGTGCGAAAGGGGATTTTCTTCCGTAGTCCCAATAAAAACCAAGTACCGAAATAAACTTGACATTGGCAGTGACTTGCGTTGTGCGATTTCTATGGTTAAGCCAAGAATTATAAACCTCGTCAAATCCATGCAAGCTCATCCATCTCATTCCAAAAAATAGGTACTACTTACCAGTACTTTTGTGTTATGTGTATAACTTTATGATTAATAAAAATACTTACTAGGTACATTGAATACTTTTTTATTTTGACCTGATAATCTGGACTGGAGTGTGGGGGGCGCCAATTTTTTTTAATGGTCCAAAGGAGGCGCACCCACAATAACTTAGGGAACCCCTGCGGCCTAACCGGCATCCCAACGATGGCTTAATCCTAAGGTGTGTGTATCCGTGCCGAGAGGATGAATGACACTGAGCCCATCAGTTGTCTTTAACGGAACCTTCGAGACACCGGGCGCCCTCTCGTCGTATTACTGCCTTGTCACGGTAATGCGGGGCTCTGCCGTGATGGACTTGTCTTCCCTAGCTACTCGTGGGACTTTCATGGACACAGTATATCAAAACATATCTGACCTTGAGTCTACAGAGGAGATGGATGTCGAGCATACGACTCCAACTGACCTCCCTGTAACTTCAGATCAGGAGCGAGAGCTTCTTAACTCTCCAACTCCTGAAACAATACCGAAACCTAGAAATAGGCTAGGTGGTGCAGCCAGGAAACGATTAAGTCGTCTCTTCAAGAGCGGAGTACCTTATGAAACCGCCTTGCACCAAATCCTTGAGCGGCGTCTGCAGAATCCGTCTCGGGAGGAGGAACAAACCCCCCCTGAGCAGATTAGTAAACGTTTGCGCTCAAATGACGATTCACCGAAACCAGAGGCGAAAAAGCCCTGCACGGTAGAATCCAAGGCATCGTCAGGTGTAGCTGACGTGCAAAAACCCTCTTATGGGAAGGTTGTTTCGGGAATCAAGGTGGGAATCTTGCACCTTGATTATCCGACCACCTTATTAAAGGCCAACCAACTGGAATCTCTGCAGGGGGCTATCTTGTCGGCTGTAGAGAATATTCTAGATGATGGGCCACAGGTACAATTCCAGAGCTGCACATTTTGGCCTGGCTTGTTACTGGTCGCCTGTGAGGATCACGACAGCGCCGACTGGCATGTGGGTGTAGTCAATACCCTGCAGCCGTGGGAAGGCGCTTCACTGAAATGCGTCACAGGGGACCAACTTCCAAAGCCATACATCTGTGTCGCGTACTTACCTGACGGAGAGAGTAACAGACTGACCTCCGACCAGGTCCTCACTAGATTGAGGAAAATGAACCACGGTCTGTCAACCTTGGAGTGGAATATTCTTCACAAGGAAAACTCAGGCCCTGGCCAAACATTGACCTTCGCTGTCGATGATGGATCCATGGCCGCGCTGGCGAGGATGGGTTTCAGACCACATTTTGGTTTTGGGCAGGTGTTATTCCGCTCTAAAACCCGGGCACCCTCCCAGCAGACATCTACTCAATCGAGTCACTCTAACGCACCTGTTAGAGTAGAAAAAGCGGGGCCGAGTGGAAATTCTTCTATGGGGAGGAGAACAATTGAACCTCCACCCAAACATAGGGATAAACCACCGGCACGTACCCATCCCAAGGCTGGGAAACCAGCTGGTTCTCAGGAGACGAAGACGGTTAACGTCTCGTCCAGAGAACCAGGGAAAAAGACTGGACTTGGCTCCTCGAAAGCGAAGACGGAAATCGTCTCGTCAACGGGATCCAAGAAACCAGCCGGCAACTCAGTGACGGTAGGTGTCCTCGCCCCGTCTTCAGAGCCAAACCATCCCTCGATCCTGGGAGGGGTGGGTGGAGGTGTCGTTAGTGATCCTCCACCCTCTCTCTCTCCTAGGGTCAAGGAGTCCTAGTTTGCAAGAACGCTCTGTCACTTTCAAGTGTTTGCAGGCAAACTTGCAGCATGCCAAGGCCGCTTCATACGTACTTGGTAAAAACTTCAAGGACGAATTAATCGACCTTGCTTTCCTGCAGGAACCTTGGACAGGAAATACAGGCCGAGTAACCGGACTGAGCAATATTCCTGGGGGCCTATTCTTGAATCACTCGCAGTTCTGCATATACGCTGTTGCTAAGCTACGACAGATATGATTGGTCGCTGCCTAACAACAACGCATACCTTCATCGAACGAGTGGTTCAAGAATTGACCCCCTAGTGAGGTAATAGCGTGCCCTGGGGTTAAACCCAGAGCATGTCTAGTCATCAGGAAGGATATTAATTATTTTTTGCTTACAGGCTTCTGCACCCAAGACGTGGTAGCCATCCAAATTTCCCTACTGGGTAGTAAGTGTAGGACGAACATTATCGCCTGCTCTGCCTACTTTCCAGGAGATGCGGATACTGTACCTCCTCTTGCTGTGAGACGACTTATCGACTACAGCAAAAGGAACAGACTACAATTTGTAATGGGATGTGACGCCAATTCACACCATACAGCGTGGGGCAGCACGAATATTAACCATAGAGGTGAGTTACTCTTTGATTATATACTAGGGGAGGGGCTGTCTGTAATTAATGAGGGCTCGGAACCAACTTTTGTTACTAGCAATAGGCAGGAGGTATTAGACTTAACCATCAGCTCACATTCTCTGAGCAACAAGATACACCATTGGACTGTATCTACTGAACCTTCGTGTTCAGATCACAGATATATTCTTTTCAATATTGAAACAGGTCCAGGACCAGCAGTGGAATATCGTGACTCAAAATCTACTGATTGGAGTGGTTATAAAAACTCCCTCCAATCATACCTTGAGGACGGATCCATTACTATTCACAGTTGTGATGGTATAGACACAGTAGCGGAGCAAATTCGCGAAGCAGTGATCTTATCCTATCACGAGAACTGTCCACTGAGAACAAAAAGAGATAACTATAACTCTTCTTGGTGGAACAAAAGCCTTGAGAAACAAAGAAAAGAAGTTCGACGATTATTCAATCGAGCTAAAGAGTCAGGTAACTGGGAGCTTTATAAAACTACTCTAACAACATATAACAAGGAAATCAGGAAGGCAAAACGGGATTCTTGGAGGAAGTTCTGTGAGAGTATCTCTGATTTACCTCGCAGCACAAGAATTTCCAAGATTCTCTCTAGAGAGACGACTGCTGAAATTGGGTCGCTGAAACGACCCGATGGAACTTTCACGACCTCTAGAAAAGAAACGTTAGAGCTTTCAATAGAAAACCACTTTCCTGGAAGTCTGACTCTTGATAACAACGGACCTCCCCCTTTTGAGGGCGCTAAACGCCCTAAAAAGAGGTCGTCAAGAAGGTTATCACAGCACCGGCAGTTGAATGGGCTATCAAGTCGTTTCAGCCCTTCAAATCTCCTGGGGAGGACGGCATATTTCCAGCTCTGCTTCAAAACGGACTGGAAATAATTCTACCCATTCTCATAACATTGTATAGAGCAAGTCTGGCGTGGAACTATATGCCACCAGTTGGTTGGCAGCAAGGGTGGTATACATACCTAAAGTGGGTCGGAAAGACCCACACCCTAAATCGGTACGACCAATCAGCCTTACATCCTTCCTGTTGAAAGGACTTGAGAGGATACTGGACGAACATATCAGGAAGGTGGCTTTATCTTCAGCCTTCTGAATAACCACTAGTATGCCTATCAAACTGGCAAATCGACAGATTTAGCACTAAATAACCTCATAGAGAAAATTTCTCAATCCCTTGATAACAAGGAGATTACGGTTGCCGCATTTCTCGATATTGAAGGAGCATTTGACAATGCACTACCAAAATCTATAGGATCAGCCCTGACTGAAAGGGGCATAGAAACAACCATAACCGGTTGGATCTATGCCATGCTGGTAAACAGAATTGCAACTACGACTCTTCAAGACGAGGCCATTAAGTTCAGGGTCACCAGGGGCTGCCCTCAAGGTGGGGTACTATCTCCTCTTCTGTGGTCACTCCTGGTGGACAGTCTGCTTAATGCCCTTGAAAGAAGACAAGTAGACCTGCAAGCTCATGCAGATGACCTTGTCATTTTGGCAAGGTCCACGTCGGGAAGGGTAGCTTGTAATATCCTTCAAAGCGCGATGGATGTTGTTCACGGTTGGTGCCAGAGGGAGCAGATGTCTGTAAACCCCAGCAAAACTGTGATAATCCCCTTCACCAGGAGGAGAAAATTGGATGATTTAACGCCACTTTCTCTCAATGGTGAGGTCATTCCATTTGGAACGGAGGTGAAATATCTTGGCATTGTCCTTGATAAAAAACTCACCTGGAACGCCCACTTGGAAAAAGTTTTACACAAAGCCAAACTGTCCCTATGGACTTGTCGAAGGATTTGTGGTAAATCTTGGGGTTTAGGTCCCAAACAAATTCATTGGATTTATGAGACTATTGTCAGACCAATGATTACCTATGGGGCAATTGCCTGGTGGCCGAAGGCTTCTCAGAAAACGGCTCAGGCAAAGCTCTCTGGCTTACAGAGACAGGCCTGTTTGGCTATCTGTGGTGCCATCAGTACCACACCGTCAGCGGCCATGGAGATCCTTCTAGATCTACCTCCTCTCCACATTTTTCTGGAGAGAGAGGCTAGATGGACTGCATATAGACTTGTGCACATCGCTAATTGCACAAAACAATCTAATGCAGAGTATACTAGACTGCTGGCTGACACTAGAAGTCACAGCATTCTGGGAATGACCTCTGACATTATGACTCCAACTGTGAACTATGAACTGCCTTATACAGTTTTTTTCCCGAGTAGAGAGGACTGGATCCTCCGAGAGAAGGAAATACTGAGAGCAGATAGTTGTTGGTTCACAGATGGATCAAAAACACCTTCTGGTTCCGGTGCAGGTGTTTTCAGTCGCAAACCCAGGACAGAGATATCAACCTGCCTAGGGACCTATGCGACCGTATTTCAAGCGGAAATTTATGCTATTGAACTGTGTGCGGAGAATTTGGCAGAATCCAACCTCACACACAAGTCAATAAAAATATTCTCGGACAGTCAAGCGGCGCTGAAAGTCATTGGCTCTTACCGATCAACGTCCAAACTGGTAACAAATTGCCAAAAACGACTCTCTTCAATAGGAAGATTTAACAAATTGTCTCTGGTCTGGATTCCGGGCCATACTGGCCTGGAAGGCAATGAGGCTGCTGACTCCCTTGCAAAGGAGGGTGCTGCAAGCAGCTTCATCGGACCAGAACCTGTCATTGGCATCGCCTTAGGCTTTGTCAAACAAACATTAAATACCTGGATGGCGAGAAGATTTATGGACTTCTGGCAAAATCTTCCAGGATTGGCTCATTCCAAGGCGTTTATTCACCCTTCGAAGTCGGAAACCAAACAGTTGTTGGACTACAGTAGGGACGAACTACGATGTCTAACTGGCCTTCTCACAGGTCACTGTCATTCGAATCATCATATGCAGAGAATCGGACTGTCAGAAGACAGCCTGTGTCGTCTCTGTCTGGAAAATGATGAAACAGCAGAGCACATAATTTGTGCCTGCCCCGCTGCGGACCGAATCAGGTTTTCAGAGTTTGGCAAGGTTTCACTCTTACCATCTGACCTGAAAGATCACTCACCATACAAACTAATCGGCTTCGTTAAGAAGCTGGGTTTATTTGGTCGAGTTTGAATGGGTGTGAGCCACAATAAACCCTTGTTGGTTGCAGTGGAGGGCCGAACAGACCCACTCACTTCTGACCTAACCTAACCTACCTTGATCAAACAATATACCATTAATATTAATGAAAGTCTTGTGGAATTATTGTACAATTTTTTTGATATATTCAAAAAAAAATTCATTGAATATTCTACGAATAACCAGAATACATTTTGAGTTTTATACATTTACAGAATACTCAAATATACTTTTTTGATTCGCTAGACATACCAATAGGAGAAAAACTTTCTAAATACAGTGAATATAGGAGGAATTTCATAGTGAAACCTTCGGCATTTATTACGCCCCGTGGATTTGGTCCAAACTATCAAAGAAATAGAGAGGAGAATAGAAGAGAACCCTGGTGAAAACCAACCCACAACATATTTGATGCAACGTCTCTTCATCGAAATAGTTCGAGGCAATTTTTGACATGTGATTTTCTTTTCTCTATTTTTATATCTCTTTTTTTTTCAAATATTGTCTATAAATACATTTTGTTATATTCAAAAATAGAATAGCCAAAGAATATTAAAATTTGTATTGTCCAAGGATCAAGAATAGAATAAACTTATTATGAATATGATTTAATATAGTAGTAGTGAGTAGTAAATGTATTTATGGTATTATACCATACCATACTCCCTACATCATATCTCAGGAGCACCATGGTTATTCGCGGATCCGTCAACCATGAAACATGTCAGGAGTCATTCGCCAACATGACAGAGAAATGCTTGTAAAGAAAAATCCCTGCCCCGTTGATGAAGCGAACCCGGGACGTTTTTACGTCCCTTCGAAAGACGGCATATCCTCAATATATATTGCCTGCGAGCTATGATATGATATTTTGCTGCAGTTGTATGGGCTTTCGACGAGGTCTTTTTCTGCATGAGGTCACCCATTCGAATACTTACCGCGCTCGGTGCTGCTTCGGATATCGATATCGAAGAGCTGGAGATAATTTGTTTTCATCACGATATAAAGAGAACCAAGAATATTTGCTGCCGTCGGGGTAGCTAGGGGAATGATTGTTTTTATGTCAGAGAGTGTTTATCAACATAAATTATGCTCCTTTTATAGAGATCATGCTTTTTTTTCAAACTGGTTTGGCGACGAAAAAGAAAAATGGAAAGTTAATTCATTTATCATTTTTTTTTCACGAACTCGTCAACCGCAACCCTTCAAAGGTAAGAGCGAATATTCACCTCATTCGAATAGAATCGCAAACCGTGATTGATCGACCAGATTGCGAATGGATGTTTACTTTTTCCGGAATAACCCTAAGTGGAAATGAAATCAACGAGATCCTTTTATCTCTAATTCTATTCCATCATAGCTTGAGTGGAGGAAGCCTCCCTTCGACTGATAATAAGGGTGAAGTGCATATACGCTTATATTACTTCATGTTGTAGGTTATGATACGGACTCTTCATTTAGTTTTTGCTTTCATGTTTAGCGAAATGGATTATTTTCCCCATAATGCTGATGAGGTGCGTTCTATATAATACGATAGTTTGCTTAATAATCAGCAAATCAATTGTTTCTTGTGATGATAATGATGAGACATGCATATTTAATTTTTTTTCAAAATTGATTTGTCAAACACGGCTGATTATTGTGGCGCACTTGCTATTTTAACTGTAGGGAATCCCAGAAAAACACACGGTGCCTTACAATTTTTATTCAATATCGTCAAATTTTCTCTTGAATTTCATATAAAACACGGAGGTAGAATTGAATGTGATTCTATGTTGTGAATGATGATTGAAACTTGGTAGAATGAATCCAATTTTTCTTTTATGACCCCGAAAGTACATATATTCCTTTGCGAAGTATGTCTCGCTGGTTCGAACTATCATTTTCCAAACTACTCCACTTCATGTTTCAGAGAAGTGAATAGTTGGAACTAAAAAGAACAGGCTTGAAAAAACGAAAATAACATTCGAACCATTCACAAATATTCAATAGGTGTCAAGAGAGTTGAATTGTTGAGACTTGAATGTTTGCACCACTATTAATCATCTATTGAAAAAATGAAAAAAAATTACTCATCTGAAAAAGAAGTGTAATGAAGGGGTGAGAAGATTGTAACGACAATGTCAATTGTGACGGAAATGCCAAAATAGAATCACTGATAGCATGATAGAAGATCAACGGCAATAGAAATGCCTGTACAGGATTTTTCCTGGAACACACTGAAAAGGGATAAATCGCCGGTTTTTCTGTGTGATTTTATAGGGATTCCAATTTACTTATCAAGATATATTTTCCGTATTCCTCAATTTTTCAGACAATGCATCTCATTTTATATTTTACTCCATATTCAATCCTCCTGGGTACTTGTTGAGGATGTTCACTTTTGGTTTAGCTAAGCTGTATTCGTTCCATAATATATTATTTATATTTACGAGCATAACAGTTGACTCAATTCTCTTTCTGAGATAACATCTGGATGAAAGTACAATACTATTATCTATCACAGAATCCGGAAGGCAAGACTTTCTTCCGTAAAGAGTCGCATACAGGAAAACAAAATTCAATATTCGTCGAGGAATTCGTCAGGAAATTAGCAGTAGTGTTCTCTCAGCAATCCCATCTATTGAATAATTCGGTAGATAAAATGAATCCTGTTAACCTACAATTTTTTTTGTAATATCGAATTTTCAAAGAAGTGCTGGATGTGGCCCTGTTTCGTCAGAGATTTTGAGTCACCCTCATGATAATTTCCCCTTCTGTTGCATCACAGGTACCACCACTACTAAGCAACGTATATATATATCTTATCATGCTGCCATTATCTAGACGACATAATTTATTTATCTCACATTATTACACAGGTGCTCGATCCGAATAGACAATCGAGTAATAACCGTTCAAACTTTTTTCAAGATGATACATCCGAGGAATTTGCTTCGTACAGATTCCAACGGAAATAATTTTGCGGCTCCGATGGGTAATTATATGAATGACATGGACTGTGGAGTGATCGCGTTTCCTTGGATTGCCAAATTTTTCAAGCTAGAAAAATTAGCGAGACTCGGAGTTTTCGTGGGCGCTCTGGCTTTCCTTGGTTTCGTCCATGGCATCGTGGTGAGCTATTTTCGCGGCACCTCTCATCTCTGGAGTCTGCATTACAGGTACTCCAAATACACAGTTGGTAAGTTCTGTTTTCATTTTATAACACCACGCGTATTTTTATTATTATAATGATTCATATGTGCGATTGCTGGAATTCTTGAGTGCTTACTGATATACCTGTGCTCCAGTTTATCTATTCGGGAAGAAAGTTATATTGCTTTTGATATCATGCCATTCCTTTCAAGGTGAATGCAATATTCATATTTTTTTTTCATCTGAATTCCATTATCCGGTATTTTTACCCATTCCCAATTTGATTTATTGTTCTTTGAATATTTCACGAATAAATAAAGATTCTTTAACATAGATGAAATTTTTTTATATTTCCTGAACAATAATTCTCTCATTTATGATCAGGTACACAAAATATTGTTCAGATAGCATATCTAAGGGGCAGAACCGTTTTCGAAAATTTTCATTGAAATTTTTAATACCGAACAAAAAAATCCACTGATGTTGAAATTAGTAAAAGTTCTCTCTATGTTTATATATATTCCTGATTAATCTCAAAAACCTCCTAAACTTCCGTTCACCCAGAATTTTCCCATGTTGACTCATTCCAGAACTCACCCCAAGTTTCATATAAAGGGAGATGGGGTCACAATTGTCAACCACGTTGGAATCGTCGGGGGGTATTGAATGATAGTATGGTGGAACTATTTTAAAGCAAGTCTTGATATACAATTTTTTAACGAAACATGCGCCAAAAAATCCGTTCAGAATATTTTTGTTTGATACATCTATATTCTAAAAGTAGGAAATAGTCCACGACCAATGTGAAGTTTGCTCGATTACGATGAAATGAAATCCAAAGTCGTCTCCACACCAATATAATATATGTCGTCAATGTGGAGACGACTTTGAATTTCATTTCAACGTCAAGGGTCTCCTGGGTTAAGATAGTCGAAATGCCCTCAATCACGAAATTTCGAATTGACCTGCGAATTATGTTTCCCAGGCCTGATCTTTTATCCCCTCTGAGGGTGATAAAATGATATTTTTGAAGTTTTATTTCTTTCTCGAAATCTGGAGCTGGAAAAATATTGGAAAAATTCACGCACTAAGAAGACGGAATGATCTTCGAAATATTATTTTTGGGTCCCAGGCCCCCCATGGAGGCCTTCAGGAAAAATTTTGAAATTTCGATTTAGAAAAAAAATGGCAAAAAAAACAGGTGTCCCTGGTGATATTATTTCATCATTTTGACGAAGCTGATATACACTATAACAATTTGTAATGGTCATTTCATTATCACTGGTGGCACCCAATTAAAAGGCATTTTTTGTGAATTTTTTATGAAAAATTGTATTTAACTTTTCTGCCTTAACTTCAACGAAAAATTTCAAGGGACAAAAATATTTTGATTTGCTATTTTCCATAGGATACAGTTGAATTCAATCGACTTATTCTGAGAAGTTGGGCTATTATACAAGTAGATAAATTTTCAATTAGATATTTTTCACATCTAAATATAGCCAATCACTCTTCTTAATCAAATCTCATAGAGAACTGATACAAACACACGAGAGCGTGCTGTTTGTTACTCCTTCCCCATCTTTCCCCTTTTGATGGTGGGAATTGAGTATTTTTCAGGTTTTATTTTTATTCATTATCTATATTGAAAAAATAATATGTATGGAGAATAGTATGGTTTTAAGAATACAAATTTTCAGGCCGCTGGCTGACATTTAAAAAAATTTCAATTGGAAAAAAAATGGCAGAAAACCCAGATGTCCCGGCTGATATTATTTCATTATTTCAGACTTATATACACTATAACAATTACGCTATAAGGTAGAACACGATTAAATTTCCACAAAATTTGTTGTCTTCGCGACATGTTTCGATACACTGTATCTTTATCAAGCGAATGTATTATAATAATGTTTATTGAATTTCATTTCATATAATAATGTTTATAATACATTCGCTTGATAAAGATACAGTGTATCGAAACATGTCGCGAAGGCAATAAATTTTGTGAAAATTTAATCGTGTTCTACCTTATAGCGTAACAACTATGGATTTCCATCAAGTAAAGGCCACCTCAATCCAAAAAAAAAAATTAGTAAAGTTCATTTCATTTTCAGTGGTGTCACTCGAGAAAAAGTCATTTTTTGTGAATTTTTTATAGAAACTATTTTGCTAACAATTTCAAGTTTTATAAAAATGCCCAAAAAATGCCTTTTCATCGAATGCCACCACTGATAATGAAATGAACGTTACTAATTATTGTTATAGGGTATATCATCCTCGTCGAAATGATGAAATAATATCACACTGATACTAAATCTGAAGACTAGGGCCAGATATCTATATATTTTACAATCTGAGGTAGTGCAGGAACTACCTGCAAAGATTTTTTCTAGTACGTTATGGACTTCGTCTGTCAACTTCTTCTTATCCTAATCAGTTTATCAACAATAAACTTCAGAGCGGGCTGAAAGGGATAGGCCCTTTGTCAGCATTGATACTTTTTTACATGTTGTTATTTCTAGACTCTCAAATGCATTGAGTAGCCTTGCAACATAATCAAGAATGTGCCTGATACAAGGCTACTCGATTCAATCGATAGTCTAAGAATAGGAAAACAGTATCAATGGTGACAAAGGATCAATCCTTCCCAGCCCGCTTTTCACTTCATCGTTGAGGAACTGATAAGGAAAAATTAGTGGTTGACAGACAGAGTCCATATCGAACGGAGAAAGACCTTTGCAGAAAGTTCTTGCACTACCTCAGATTGTATAATATATGAATAACTTACCCTAGTCTTCAGATTAAGTACAAGTTCACATCGCCTGAAGGTGCTAACGTTGTTAGCAAAACGCGTGTTGAAGGCAAATGATATTGGTTTGGTGTGAGGGTAATTGATCTCTACAAAAATTTTCAGTTGGATTGAAATTCTTGAGAATGTTTCCTTCTATTTCTGATACAGGAAAGGGAAAGCTGAATAATGAGGGTTCCGCATGCTTTTTTCTCTCCTCAAAAATGCTGAAGTTTTTGAATAGGGTTCATTAACAGATACTGTTCTTGCAAGTATTAACAAAAAGAACATATTTTCCTTAACCAAATCGATTTCACCATGTATGTTTACTCACATATAACGAAAAATTTCAGATCATAATGATTCAACTAGGATTTTCCTAACAAAGAAGCTCTAGGAGAAAATTGATGATGATTATTAAAACATTCATGCTCACTATGAAAATAAATCAAGCAATATCCCTATACTGTTAGTATTCACATGAACTCGTGTATTATTCAAGGAAATTGGCGAGAATCGTAAAATAAGAGGTACTGAATTAAGTTGCAATTTTCAATAAATACCCTAATGGAAATATTTGTACCTATGCTGAGTAGAAGCGGGCTCGCCATCACGTTTGGCGCTTGCTTTTACTCATATTGACTTTTATTCTTCGGTTCCTTTGTATTATCATTTGTATCAATAATGTAATCCAAATATGCTCTTTGTGTAATGATATGTGACTAAATAAAGGCATTAAATAATTTTCCAACACAACAATCAAAGAACGAACTAAAAACACTTGCACTCTACGCAATCATACGTTTCGCCAAGAATGTTCATCTTCAGGAGAAGAAATTATATTGAGTGTCGTAATCCAACATCCTTCGTGTTTGCAGCATGTGTAACAGATATTTCCTGGATTTACTCGGTTCAATTTCCGGATTTATCAGTAGGTACTGATCAAATCTATGAATATTGTGTTCTAAAAATATTTCTTCATCCTTATTTCGAATATTTGTTAGAAAATATTTGCATAAGTATGCATCACAGGTATGATTCTATAATAAAACATGTATTGAGGAAAAGTATTCCGTAGACCGGCTCCTTACGTCTGCTGAAAAAGCAGAATGTTCCAGAAAAAAGTACCCAGATAACAATTCTTTACTCCCCCACCATATTTCAACTCTCTACCGGAAATTTGAATTCTGATTACTTTTCCCCATTAAATTGTGGTTTACTTCCAATGTTACAAATCCGAGTCAATTTCACATTAACATTCAGCAGACAAGAATAATTTCGTACCAAGAAAGAGCAAGTTAAGTAGGTTTCTTAATTGTGTCCTTATAATTTTTCAAAGGTTGGTAAAATTTTTGGTATCTGGGGTTATTTCAATATAAAAAGATAAGGTTCAACTCTTTTCATATTACTACCAGAAGTTTTTACTCCCATTTAACCCAAATAAACAATAATCGAAAGTATGAAGCATTTCAATTTAACGAATGAAAAGAAATGGAAAAATCCGGAGTATTAGTAGTAAATTCAAATTTGGAGGACTCATATTTTCTTGGGGAAAACATTCCAAAGTTCCTGATTTTTTGAAAATAATTTAACAAATTGCTATGTACGGGACAAAAAATGCAAGATGTAGTGGGGCTCAATTTCATTTTTTAAATCAGAAAGCAATCACAAAGTCGTTCTTTGTGGCATTCCATATTCCATACGCCCCAAAATGGTAAAGTTGCCGGGATTGAAGCCTCAGTATTCATTATAAACTTTTTCTAACAATAAGAGAGATAGCATCACTCAAGTTCTTGATTGATATGCATCTACCGGACAATTTAGCGAAAACTATAATATATTCAGCTGGACCTTGGTGAGGGATATTAAGAAAAGTTATTTCTCTCTAGGGAATTATATTGCAAAATGATTTTGAAAATAATAACTTCTAGAGCATTATTCCGAAAACGAATATTAAAAAAATCATTTGCAAGTAAATGGTTGCTGCAGGAAGCTATTAAAATGTTTTTGCAGGAAACACTTATTCGATTTGCACATCAATATATCGGTTGAATACTGTTTTATCACTTAGGAATTCAGGCAAATGATTTTCATCGTCATCAAATGGTTACATGTTTATTATCTATTTTTTAATACCCAGGAATAACCCATGCAATATATGTTTCGATGGTTCAGAAGGAATAACTTCACGAACTTCTTCAACTACCGATCCATATTTCCCCTCAATTTTATCCGAAACAAATCGAGTTTCAATGATGATGATGAATTTCCGGATTATCATTTTCACCGTTGCGAATAAACCATCCCTAGCTAACGGTCTGTTATTCTTCATTTTAACTTATTCAGTAGATTCAGGTTGAGTGCAACTCTAAACAAAACTTTTTATTACATTTTCTAGGCTGGATCATTTACGGCAATGAAATCTTTGCCGGTATATTCGCATTATGTGTGGCTTATTGGGGGAACCGAATACATCGAGCAACTTGGATGGGAGCTTTAACCATATTTCTTTCCATATCGTCTTTAACTTTGGCAATTCCTGAAATTTATAATCCATTTACTGCAGTTGAAATAAATAGTACGCTAACAGGTAAATTTATGATCATGTTATCAACCACATACACCGGATCTTGTTTTTTCGTTTCATCTGATTCAATAACGAAAACGAATCCGAATTGAATACGAGATTTCTCTCATTAACACATCAAATTATGAGTTATCATCATTCAAAAAGCTGAAATTCAAAAATGGAAAAATTATTTTCCACAGAGTACTAGTTCTTGATGGGAAAAACTTAGTGGCTTGTAGTGGGAGTAGACGACCCCCCCTCCTTCATTATGCTATCCGTTCAAGGAAATTTTCGTGGCAAAACTTGAATTCATCATCAGATGAGTTCTGTTACTATTATGCATTATTTTTGAGATTATGAATAAAAACAAATGGCAAATCATTCTGGTCGTTTGTATCACTTGCTATGGTTCTTTTTGTTGTTACGTTTATATTTGAAGCTATATCATATCAACAAGGCACAACAATGGGCTTGACTTCGGGTCGGATAACACTCCTAACAAAATACCTGAATATTTTATCAAAAACTATTACTTCAGGCAATAATTTTATTTCAATTAACTCAGAAGTACTGAAGAAAAATCTGTTTCAATTCTAATTTTAATTCCAACATATTGTCCTTTGAAAACGGTGCATTTTCAATGGTACTTCAGTTATATTTTATGAATTCATGGGAAGAATCTTCTATATATATCTGACAATAATTTTCGGACTCACCATGTATGCAAAGTCAATCCGAACAGCTAAATAAAAGACTGATTTCCGGGTCCAAAAAATTTACTTTTTGATACCATAAAAAACCTCCCACATAAAGATAATGATTAGAACTTAAGAAGTATACCAAGCCACCCATGCCACACAAAGAAACTATCGACGTTCGTGTCTATTTATTTTTTAAGCCATTAGAATTGACTTTGCATAGACTATACATCGCTAATTATTCCTGTACTGAATGTGGGAGATAAACGACACTAGATACTTTTCATTCTGAATCAGATTTCCTCATAATATTGGTTTTCTTTGTAAGATCTTTTTGAGGATAAGTAAGCCCTTCATCCTAATTCGAATATTAAGGCAGATATCTATGGTCTGTTCTCCAAACAGATGGCGTGATGCACCTTCTTCCATCACTACGGATTCACAATCACCTGGATCGAAAAAAGATACAATTGATATGCCTGATATACGCATATTTGCAGTTGCGGCGATTGAGGAAGGTGCATTACCAAAAAATCTCTTTCGAAGAACAGTTTACATCCTTAATGACTTCCAGATGAAAAAATACTCCCTGAAATCAAACAGACATGGTTAACTCTTGAATACTAGTAGTTCGAATCTCTGCCAAAATTAGTAAACTCTGTTGAACCCAGAAAACGATTGCATATACCAGCAATCGAATAATCGTGAATAGGTGTCAATAGATTCAAAAAAAAATGACAGTGGAGATTCGAACATCTCCCATCATACTTACGACAGATTCAACATTTTTCAGGCCCTCCACTGTGCGGAAGCAACTCCGATCTCTACTCCGTGAAGCCCAAAAGAGAATCCGACGAAGTAACTATGGGAATTTTCGTAGTATTTCTGGCAAATGTCGCATTGGCACAAACATCGTTTATAACGCATGGCTTGACGTACATTGATGATCACACTTCCCCTGGTCATAGTCCGGCATTCATAGGTGAGTGTTAATTGTAACATCATTTGAGGAATGAACGATTCGAAATTGTTCGATTCAGTTTTTTTTGGAGTTCACATAAAGGAAACTCCCGTGGAAGGGGGAGGAAACGAAAAAAGAGATGCAAAGGAAGTTTTCCTTGCAATTGATCTAGAGTTGTTATATATACTGTTTCTCTTATCCATCTTGACTTTCGTGCTGAGAATCACTCTTTCCCAGGGTC
This sequence comes from Zygogramma bicolorata, assembly GCA_032362365.1. Classification (NCBI taxonomy): domain Eukaryota; kingdom Metazoa; phylum Arthropoda; class Insecta; order Coleoptera; family Chrysomelidae; genus Zygogramma; species Zygogramma bicolorata. Next base: position 2,227,681 of record JAVJAQ010005583.1, on the reverse strand, counting down.
TGCAAAATTCTATCATCTATCAAAACTATGGATTGAACTTAGAAGATGTTTCGGTTACCATGACATTCAGCCTTTTTAGAAACATACCGATTGATTCAGAAGTTTTCATTAGTATAATGTCAAAAGGCATATTCACCTATCTCCATTTTGAACAAAAACTCAGTTGGAATCTTCATATAAGAAATATGTAAGAAATATGTAGTTCTCAAAGGTGAATCAAAATCGGAAGAAAAACTCTAGATTATCTTCAAATAAAACATCATATATGTTACCTCATGTGTGGACTTTCCTTGGACAGTACTTATTGAAAATATACGGTTATGTGGATAGAGACCAACGGTTTGATGGTCGTTCTTCGAAAATTGTTTATGAAAATTAACAACTGGCAGTCTTTTCCTAACTCAAGATTATATTTTTTAGGTTTGGTAATAGCTGCTACAGAAGTTGGCAAACAAATAGGTATTTACTGTTCTTGGACCCCCTATGGCATGAGAATAGACAGAGTTTTCGTATCGCCAGGTGAATTGAATTTCCTCGCAATTTTTGTAATCATGATGATTCTTTCGTTTTCTCCTTTCAGTGTGGCTGGGCATGGGACTATTGACATTCACGATAGGAAGTTTGATGACTCTTTTTCCAGAAACCCTCCCAAACATCCTCATGATGAAGTCCGTGGATTCTTTGGTCAGCATGGCTTCTGGTTTACCATGTTTAGTTGATAATGATACTGTTGACGGTATCTATAGCATAATTCATTTAAACTACTAATTAAGTGAAATATTTATTTAAGGATTTTTCAAGACTGTGTGGAGGTTAATCAAGAACAAGATTTTGCTGATAAATACCTTCTCGTTTGTTCTGATCGAATCTGCGCTAATCAACTTCCGTTTATTGGAGAAGTATTTCAACCAGTCCAAGTACCATGTTTCGATAGAAAGAGATACTTCGGGTTACAACGACCCAGAAATTATACAGTTCACATCGAATTTGCTTATGCAGCCATTATTCGCTATGTCTTTGCTGACAGCAGGGATGCTGCTTTCCAAAATGAGACCAAAAGCGAAACACCTCATAATATGGAACATCGTCGCCTTTTTGTTGATGGCAGTGATATTTTCTAGTTCCGTGTTCTATAATTGCACGACGGGTCTTCGAAATGAGAACAAAAATGCTATTACTATTCCATACTGCAGTAGCAAATGTGCGTGTAAATTCGGAGAACCATTTAAACCTGTTTGTGTGGACGGAAGAACATATTTTTCTCCTTGCCTAGCTGGATGCAAGGCTATATCATCAGCAAGTAATGTAAGTTACAGCTGCAGAAGCAGAAATTAAAAGAAAGTGTAGGGCTTTACGGCCAAATTAGTATGATATGGTCTTCAGGTGCACACATCCATAATCAACAGGAATATTCCTAGGACGTCCCTTGAACATCCTGAATAATTTCAATACTACTTAACAACTGAATTTTTCTCCAACTACCACAGTAGATTGAAAAGAGTATCTGAAAAAAGGAGCACGAATGAAAAGGAAGTTAGTTAATTGTGACGTGATTCGAACCTACGACCTTCAAACTCCGAAATTAGAAGGCATCTATATCTACGAGCACTCTTATCTTATCTTTGCTAGCGACTGATTTCTATGGGGAATTCAGAGAAGGACGAGTTGCTGAAATTTAGATGTCCCGAAGGAATATTCCTGTAACAAAGTGGACGGGAAATACTAGTATTGATCCATTAATGATTTTTTCCAAGGCTTTTCCAAGGTTTGATTCGACATTTTTCCATCTATTTTCACTTTTTGATATACGTTGTTGTTACCGAATAATCACTCTATATAGTTTTCAATTCACACTTATCATATTTGACAGAAGAGCCGAAACAAAAAATTGAGGGTGTTCCCACATTGAAAAATATCTAAATGAGAATGAAATTGTTTTGTTCAGTTTTGATAATATAATTCAGTGATGCGTTCAAATTCAAAACAGATTTTGTATTTCAGCTTTATCGAAACTGTACTTGTGGCAAAATAGTAACTGAAGGCTCTTGTGATGAAAAACGATGTAGGATTCCACTAGCAATAGGACAGGCGAATGGTATTCTGTTGAATGGTATATTCGCCACAACCTTGATCCCACACATCTTGATAAATATGAGAAGTGTTCAAGATAAGGATAAGGCACCGGCTCTCGGTCTAGGACTCACATTCCTGCAAATCATCCCCTATGTTCCAGTGAGACTGATCTATCAAAGAATTGCAGGTAAGCACCACATAATACGAGTGAAGAATATCTGAACACGTATTTTCAAATTATCTTCGTTTAGATGAAGGGAAGAAGCCTGTGATTATCTATTTTTTGAAAAGTTTCTGGAAAGAATGTGTTTATCCTTTAGATCTGATGGTTTGTAGTTTTGATTTCCGAACGGTTTCCTCTCTTCTTTTCCGATGGACGAACTGTCTTCTGTATCTGAAGGTTGTGAACTTCGAAAAACACCTCCCTCGGCTAAAAATTTCACGTTTGGCTTTTCTCTGAGAAAAATAAACCTTCCGAGGGGGGGTGCTCAGGTCCTTAGACTCAGAATAAAAGGACGTGAACACTGCATTCGTTGGATCAATAGTGATGAAAGTGCCACAGGTAGAACCAGTGGGAATGTAGCCGCTGTGGACACATCATGAAAAAATTAAAAATAGAAAAATAAGTTCTTGAGAAGCACTTCTGGTATTTAATCTCACATGATTCATCTTTGGAAAAGTGTTGCTGATCCAAATTTCAATTATCAACATCAATGATTTAGCATGGGACAAATCACTATGAACAAAAGAATGATTTGTTACCATCGGGATATCTAAAAAGACATACTTCTTAGTTTCGTCAATAGGAATATTTGGTTAGACAATTTTTTAAAGAAAGCATCAAAATGTGATAACCATTTCAATGCTGGATACAGAGTCAATCGCAACAATTTGAAGGACTCATTCCGGGAAAAGTGATTGTTGTAAAAGTGATTTCCAAGGTTTTTGATTCATTTCGTTTCAAAATGTCGGGTATTCATTGGAAGTGCATTACACGATACAAAGATTGAATAACTCATTTAATCATTTCCTACCCTAACATCAAATTTTTTTGTTCCAGATGACTTCTGTAAATACAGAACCGCCAAGGGTTGTCAGTACTACTCGGAAAGCTTTCCGACGTTCTTGTCAATCACAACGATCGTCATGATGATATTAGCAGCGATTTTGTGTGTTGTTCTTCTGTTCTTCATCAACGATCTACCACTCTACACTGCTAAACGTTACGCAAGCAGTGCGGATTTGGAAGCACGCGACATAAGACTGCTCGAAATCAGCGAGCAAGATGCCCCCTCTGACCCGAATCCGGTTAGAAACCTCGGACGCAAAAAAATGCCTACATCGAACGAGGAGTCCCCTTTCGTTCGACACTGGAATCGACGCAACGGTAGTAGACCTATGTTCTTTCCCAAAAACCAAAATGAAACTGTCGAAGCTGTAGTCGAAGATGTCGTTACAAGCCCGCCCCCAAGAGCCAGTTCGAGATCCAAGACCCCAACTAAATCTGCGGATGTATCACTGGGCGAATCTCTGGAAGCGATTGCTAACGAGATAGGCGATCCAACATCAGACAATAATTCCAAAAAATCTCTGGAAAATCAAGATGATGATTTTTTGTCGGATAGCACTTTCAGCGAGTCCGGGTTCTACATGGACATCATCAGAGGTCAGTCTGAGGACCAACTGACAGAACTCAAAGACGACTCTGCCACTGGTGTGAAACCACCACCTGATATTGTTGCTGAAACAAATCTTTGAAGATATTATCTGGAGATCTCCTCATCCAAGGCGAACAGTTGTTCAATAGGCTAATGAGGAGCAAGCTCTCTAATTTTTACAGTATTTTTCCTTAGTTTTAAGATGCAATTTATAATGTTCTTGTCCGATACACTTTATGTTTTTGTACTTCAATAAATTATGTTCTGATTGAGTAGGGCTTTCGATTTTCGAAAGATTTTGCTGCGCTGAACATGAGTACGGACCAAAAATTTGGCTATTGGCGGATATCTACCTTTGCAAGTGTGAATGTACAGCTCAAATTTTCTGTGTAGATGTGGGGATGTGTTGGTGAGGAAAAAAATACGTTTTCTCGACAAAATGAAATCTTCAGATATATAAAGTCTATGGAAAACAAATAACTTTTTGGTTTATTTCAATTCCATCGATGTTCTCAGATGTGTGGAATTGAAAATTTGGTTTCTCTCCTCACCAGCTGACACCCTCCTACGAACGTCAACCCTCAAAAGCCGAGAACTGTGCAAGCAATGGACTAACGAGACCTTATCGTTCAGCCTGTGAGCAGTGGGTTATTTATATTAAATCGATAATTAGAAATTCGGGTTTTTTTGTGGATACAATGAATATTTTTTTGCTTTCTTCTTTTCCAAATCAAAGAGTAGAAATCACAACTGCTATGAAAAAAGTTAAATAAAAAATACGAACACTCTCTGCTGATTGGTACGTGTATATAATTCACAGAAGAAGAAGAGAAGGAAGAAAGAGTCCATCTAAAACAGCAAATCACTTTTTCATGCCCAATTTGTGTGTAACCCAGTGCCCGTCGGGTCATATAGGCAGGGGAGTAGCTGTTTTAGATGGACTTTTTCTTCCTTTTTGTTAACGTCATCAAATGACGAATCAATGAATCAAACGTCTTTGAATGATATACACGTACTGTCAACAGAGAGTGTTTGCAAATTTTTCTACTTCACTTCTTTCATAGAAGTTGTAATTACAATTTTTTTATTCGGAAAAAAAAGGAAAAATTATTCCTCAAATAAATAAAAGTGGATTAGAGATATCTAATGAGCTAACCCAAATGAATTGACTTCTCCAAGCAAAGCATAGGCATACCTTAGGATATTATTCATTTAGCTCAGTTTCATCTAGGGAACATCAAAACATACCTTCAAAAATACTCTAGACTGCTTTTACAGCGATTGATTGTACTAGACTATAAACTTGCATTTTGGATTACTTTTCAAGTACTATATTTTTCCTGTATTCGAATTTGTAGTTTTCTGAGTTGACATTTTTCTGGAAATTATCTCGATATGTGCATTTTCATAATTTTCCAAATTTTGTTTTTCAGTAAACGCTTTCGTGTGTAATAATTTAAGATAAAATCCCTCGACCTGCGGTCTCGGTATTTTTTTCAAATTATTGTACACTCAAGTCATTTGATAAGCAAAATTATGGAAACACACATTTCAACCGATTCAACTTGGTACACTCGGAATATAACCGGATTTTTTTTATTTTGCACTAAACTTAAAATTTGTGTATACGATTTCTTTCAAGTAAGTGGAGTGATTTTATTGATATTTCAGAATATTCGTGGTCACATAAAAATATGTCAACGTATATTGAAACATATTGGAACAACATGAAAGCAGTTACCAACTGAAATTACTGATGAATATAGAATTCGCAATGAAATTTTATAAGGAAAACAGCTCGAGTTATGTCCAATATCATATAACGAAAACAGAAGCTTTATTGAAATCGAAAAATGATATTGTGAAATTCTGTCAATGGTATTCTGTTTAAATTTTTTCATACACTCAATTGAGGTAGTGATAGTGGTTCGTGAAGTCTTTAGATTTTTGCAGCTCTGAGTATGAACTGAGGCAGAAAGAACATGTTGATCATACAAAAATATGGGTGTCCATTGCAAATTCACGACTTTCTTTTGTTAAATTGTTCTCATATCCTGATTCGATGAATGATTTGGAATTCGTTATACATATAAATGAAAGATGTATTCATGCTATTATACCAATTAAAATGTTCAAAACACGGTTATATATCTCAATATATCGTCTTGAAATAGCGGGGATTTAAAGGTGAACTTCAGAGCCCTGAGAATTTTGAACGCATGAATATATAACTTTTTTTTTATTCTAGTGAATTGATTTGGGGAGAAAAAGAAAAAAGTTTGGAGAATTCAGAAATAAATCTTCCTATGTTTTTATTCCACTTTTATTTGTTCTGGAATATATTTTTAGGGTTTTCTGTCCCCTAGAAATGAAAAAGAAATGGCCTAAAGTTAAGAATGGAACAGAAAAACTCAAAGTGGCTACTCGCAAGAAAGAAAGAGATTGCTACTTGTTTATTGAGTATGGATCAATTTTGGATGCCTCTTCTGAAAAGGAAAGTTGAACTGGATAGAAGTAGGTTGTGTCGAAATCAACACTAGGTATAGCTATGGATGAATGAGTTATGCCATTGTCACATTCTGACACTATTATTATTATTATTATTATTATTAAGTGAATGTTAGGAGGCAAAGCCGTTCAAACATATCAAAATGTACAGCGTAAATGTAATATATGAATGCATTAAAAATATATATATACACATTTAGTCCTCAGTTTTGATAAGTGTCCAAGGCGTTCTTGAAGGCATTGATGGATGACGCACATACCACATTTTCCGGTAGGTCATTCCAGTGGGTGAAGACTCGGTTGCACAAAAAATGTTGGCGACACAATTTATGAAATCTTTCACGAGCTAACTTGTAAGGATGACCTCTCAGTCTTGCATCGTTACTACAGATGAAAAAGTCCAGATTCACTGAGTAATGTCCGTGAAGAATTTTGTAGGTTTCGATAAGATCACCGATTCCAAAGAGATGTTATCCCAAGTACTTCTAGGCGACGGTCGTAGGGTAAGTCTCGAATTTGTCTGGAGAGCTTTGTGATACGTCTCTGGGTTTGTTCGAGCGCATGGATATCTTTAGCAAAGTAAGGATTCCATACTGGCGCTGCATACTCGAGGATAGGTCTTATATATATATATATATATATATATATATATATATATATATATATATATATATATATATATATATATATCTTGTATACTTTGGACAGGAGCTGAGGTGACATGTCCTTGAATGAAATAGCTACCACATAGGATATTCGATTGACTTTCTTTATGGTTTGTCCAATGTGAGTTTCCCATTTCAGGTCATGGCTTATAATAACACCGAGGTCTTTTTGGTGAGAAACTGGTTTGAGATGGGTGGCATTGATTGAGTATAGATTTCTCGGGTTATGAAAACCAAGATGGAGAACACTACATTTTTGTACGTTCAGATCCAGAAGCCACTTTTGGCACCACTCTTCTACACGTCGGAGATCATCGGATATTTTACCTTTGTCGGTGATCGGATTGGCAAAGAATTTTGTGTCGTCAGCAAATAGGGAAACTGTGGTTTGGAATTCATTGACGAGATCACTGACAAATATGTTGAATAGTAGAGGGCCAATCACAGATCCCTGTGGAACACCACTTGTTGTTGCGTATGGGTTTGAAAGTTGGTCATCGATTCGGACACGACAAGTTCTATTCGACAGAAAATCCCTTATCCAATCCAGAAGCGGTCCTCTAACACCAAAGTGGTGCAATTTGTGAAGAAGTCTTTCGTGAGGGACTCACAGACACACAGTGAAGAAGATTTGAAACAGTGGACCGCCCTCGAAGGAATCCGTGTTGTTCGTTTTTCAGCACGCCACTGTCCAGAAAAAAGGTAGTCAATTCCTCAGTGATTATTCTTTCCATGCATTTGCACAGAAGACTCGTAAGGCTGATCTGACCTTACACTACGTACCAAAAATTACAATTCCATTGGATATTCTTCAAAGTAGGCTTGAAAAAGGAGCCATGTTCACTTCCGAAACGTCGCCAAAATGAAGTATACGCATTATTTCAATAACTTTGTTATATAAATCTCTAAATTCATAAAAAGAAGTTACGCAACTGACAAAATAGTCCCTTAATTTTGCATTTTTTTAATACAGCAGTCACGTATCGAGACAAAGATACCAATTTGACCAAAAAACAGATTTTATAAGAACTTAAAGCTTTTCCTTTTCAATTCTAGGGGAGAGAAAACTCATGAAATGGATTCCAGAACATCTTCACCCCGTCAAAAAATATTCAAACAATAATCACTTCAAATTTTAACTAGGTAACGTTACTGCAGTTTGGTCCTATACGGTCATATGCACATTATCAAACGAAAACTACAAGCTAACTTTCAACTCTGTTATTTCTATTCCTGCATTACCTGTTTCCAGAGAAGAAAATGGCGAAAGCCACTCTTACAGGCGATCTCGAATAAATTAAAAACACAATGGGTTTATTTGAAATTTTCCTCGGCCCAGTGCACTCTCAAGTCCTTAAACTGTTCATGGCGGGGTTTACGCAAGGCCTTAGGTAAGACGTATTCCTCGGCTTTCAATAAAAGGGTGGAATATAGGGAATTAAAAATAAATGGAAACTTTTTCCATAAGTCCCGTTAGATTACAAATAATGAAAGCTCGGTTCGCATTGCGTTTAGAGTTTTAATAGTCTTATGGCACATCGGCCGGAATTAGTCCGCATCGCAGAAGTATCTTGGTATCTCCGAGATATTTATTCGTTTTTCCAAACGACTCGGTCCGAGACAATGCCAGACCTAAGGACGCTTAGGTCGTGCTCGTGATTTCGCTTTAATCCTCGTATAATGGTTGTGTAATCGCAGGGGCGTGCTAAAGGGTTGCAGACTCTTCCACACTCGATGAGGAACCGAACTGAAATGAATAATTTTCACACAATATAATCAGGAACTTGGGTATTATTATAGGAAATATGAAGTTTGAGAAATTATTTTTCGGAACTTCTATGAGATTTTACTTCTTTCATAAAAAATTTAATTTCAATTTTTTGATCCGGAGAATAAGAACAAATTCCTCAAATTTCAATCCCTTCACAAAAATAGCCAAGTTTCTCAAATGTACACAATATAGAATGATTTTGAAATGAATCGTTGGTATTCGATAAATTCTAGGCTGACATTATTTGAATATCAATCAATCAAGAATTTCATAGTAATTTTCGAAGAGCTGGCACAAAAAGGGGCAACAGCTTTGTCAGTAGTGGTCAATATTTCTATATGATATGGTAATCAGGTAGTGGAACACCACACTTCGAAGTGAGGTAAATTAATTTACATCCCCTTCAGGTGTTTTAAACAAGCTTATCAGTTGAGATAGGCAAGGAAGTTGGCGCAGATTTTCTTGTGTCCGGCTCATGACGAGATGTTCTGGGTTCGACTCCCAATGGTGCAGATAATTTTCTCCTAAGAATCTCTCTTTGTCATATTGAAAAAGGACTCTTGGTATAGGAGTGTTATGAATAACATTAAGTACTACTACTACTGGCCTGAAATAACTGGAGAAACTGACCAGAAAGGGTTGTTATTGGAACGCGGCAGGTGAGTACGAAGAATGTGCTGTCGGGATAGTGAGAATGGTAACAAGAGTTTCGTCGTGGCTGAAAATATATAACTATTACATCGTACTGTGTTTTTGAAGACGAAGAGATTCCTCTGTCCATTTCTTGAATTTAAAATTATTTCTATCAACAGAATCATATTACTTTGGTACAGGGGTATTTGATCGATGACGCTTTTTCACTGCTGGTTCAATCCGCGGTCGGCGCACAATTTTCATAGCTGGCACGGTGCGATAGGCAATTGTTGGTTGCCTAGATACCAATCTTAGTAGGTGACTTATCGTGATCAAATACACCAACCGGCCCAGTAGCACTGGAAATTTTTCTGGGTTTCCTCGTTGAATTAATAAATGCGCTACCGTTAAAACCAGTAAGACGCCGCAAAGCTCACCTGCACCCAATAAAATTAGCCAGCCCTTGCCCGCACAAGACTCTGCTTTCTGGACGCACTCGTAAGGAAAAATATAGATTGAAGATCGAATGCAAAAAAATTATTTCCGATATGAGGAACTGCTTCATTGTGACAAAACTATGTTATCCGTTTTATTATTCCAGGAATTGATTTTCTGTATGGGTAATCATGAACTACACCACCATCCTTCGATGAGGGAGAATAAAAAAGAGAAGTGTTGTTACTATCTATACCCTCGGTATAAGAATAGCATGAACAAACTAAGTTGGACATTCGAGGAATTTCAAAGAACTCTTTGCGATATTGTACACTTTAAAAGCATTTATTGTCCTGGCGCCTCTATTTTCTACCAACAGATACCCAGATCTAGAATCAGATCTCTGATTCGGGAAATACCGATGAAGTTCTATTTGAATTCCCTAGCTTTTCAGCGTTTTCAGTCGACTAACACTCATCAGATGGTGCTATCCTTATAATATATGACTCTCTGCTAGCCCTTTATCAAAAGAAAGGAGAAAAATTGGTTGTCCAAGTATTTTTCTCTTCAGAATTCTGCGGAAAATTGGGAAAAATCATATCGATGAAGTATTCTCTCGACTAGAAAATATGAATCACAACCACCTCACAAGAACAAGACCACAAACAACTATTCTTAAAATTACGTATACTGGATACCATATTGTCGGTCCCAAAGCGAAACCAGGAATGAAAGAAAAGTTATTTAACCTATGTGCATCGTTAAAGTTACTTTTGTGCTAAGTTTCCAACACGAACCACGAATGTGGTAAACAATCCTCTAAAAGTCATTTCTCTAACTGAAAAATCCCCAATGTGACAAACAGACACTCCAGCCATTTTTTGTCAAAATGAGGTATCTTCACATTCGTGGTTTTGCTTTCGGACCGAAATATAGGTGGGACAACTCTCACACAGCGGTAAACAAGAATAAAATTGAACAGTAGAATAGATGAACACGAAACGACAAGACACCTTAAAATCGGGAATGACAGATCACATATGAACAAATTGATAAACGCTTAAATGCTATGAATCTGAGATCAATGGTTTAGAAAAAAATAAGCCGCGTACAAACCAAACAATCACGCACATATTCAACCAAGCGTGGAGATTCGAAATGTCAAATCATTGATTTGAAAAATTGGCAAACTTTGACTCGCCGTGTGAGAACTACGTGTCAATCCATCCAGTTCATGCTAAAACTAATCATTGCGCCAACTTTCCGCTCTGAGGAAAGTTCGACCAATATAAATTGACAACATAGTGGAAATTGTTGGTCATCACCGGAAGACTATTGCAGTTACCAGCAATTGAAACGTCGCAAGCACACTCGGCTAGATAGTTTGTTTCATTTTTGTTTTAGTATCTATTTTTCAGTAATTTCTGTCCTTAATTTTATTGAACCTTCACATTTGATCATTTGTAGCTCTTCTAATCTTCTGTCTTGCAACCAATTTCCTGGGTTGGTATTTTCTTTCAATTTATTTTAGATTAGGAAGTATTTTTTTATCAATTTCGTCTGAAACGAAGCAAATAGAAATAGCTTCTGAAACATTGCCAACAAAAATACGCTTTTCGTCTGGTGGCTCATAATTTGAAACGACTCGGATGGATTAACTCAAAATTATTTTTCATAGCATTTCCAGATTCAGAGAAAATTACCTCACCCATACATACAAGTTTGGATTCAAAAGATCTTGTCCTAAAATGTAAATGTCCCATTTTGGCGAGAAAATACTGCAATTCACTTTTCTTCAAAAGGCGTATGACATAGTTTTTAGTTGCCATACATTCAAAATTTGTTACATAACCCATTTTTTCAATGGCACAATCAATGCTCATCATATTATTCTGGAAGTTTTCGTGTTTTCCAACGTTTTGTAACCATATCCAGTGATAAAACCAAATCCACTATATCCCCACAGAGGTAAGTTTTGGAAAATGATTCGTTTTCTGCATAGAATACGAATCTGAAATCAAAATTCAGTTATGTCCTTTTGTTCAAAAGTTATGGACAGTGAACAATATTTGGGAAAATATTATCAACGAAGATGGAATCAGATGTAAATGGGCTCCGCCATCAGAAGCGCGGTCCAATCGGTTGTATTTTCGATTGTCATATGTACAAAAAGGGGGGTAGTATGTATAAGTTATGTGAACTGTAAATAGCCCTTCCAAAAGAAAGGAGAGTCTCGCGTTTTGACTTCAGATTTGTTTTTTACGCTGAAAAAAGGCAACACCTAATATCTATTTTCCTCATTACTTTCAGATGCAGGGACCTCACTGAAAGAAAACAGTGGCAGAGGATTTCTAAGCAGATGATAATTACAGTTTTCCTTTTCAGAATTTCTATCAATTTTTGTTATATTCGTGATTTCAATATATTTCAACATTTTTTCTTCTTTGATTTATATTCCAGAACCATTTCTGGAGCCGTGGTGTGATTCTGCCAAAGAACATAACCACTCAACGCTACCTATACTTCACTGATAAATAAAACTCAGTTATCAAATGAAGTGTAACTATTATTTAAAAATATATTGTATTATGGTATCATATACGTTGTTGGTCGATATTGTTATAGCACAACAATAATATAATAATATATAAATCATGAATCTGTTACATTGCAGATACATTGCATCAACATAACCTTTTTATTCTTGTAACATTGTAATGCATCCTAACCGGACATTTTACTATAACATTCATTCATTTACATTTGACATACATGCTTAAATATAACGATAATGTAACATATAATATTGTAATGTTACTGTTGCATTGAGGTTATATAACAATGTTTAGTGGGTTGTTCTTTAGCAAGAATCCCTGTGCTGTTCATATTTTTCGTCCCTCGGTCGCCACCCCTGTCGAATTGTTTCGACTCGGATCCACCAACTCTTTCGTTGATCGCCTAATGTATTCTGAAGACATTCCGCGCGAGGAGGCTGTCGATTTGTTCCGGTTGCTTAATATTTTTAACAGTCTCGCATTTAGACGCCGTATCAGGGGTCGAGGATTAAAATGTAATAACTTCGCTGCACGCTGAAATTACATTTTTAATTTGAATAACTTGTTTTTCGTGTTGATTTAGGCATTTGCGCAGGCACTGAGCCCGCTAAGACGTGCCCTAGCGGTAAAAATTGCGATTCCAGACTAAAGCTAAATGTATAATGGTAAAGATTGGGGCTTAAAAATTATAATGGGCTGAATGGGGGTTAAATAATGGTCGGGGATGCACATTCGGCCCACCTCCCACCTTGGCCATGGCCGAGCTATGGGGAAACTCGAATCTGATCACGTCCTGCCTCTTGATCTTGGCACGTAATGAAAAATTGCACGTTCGTTAAAGGGAAGGTGAGCTCCTTCGTCTAATCATCCGCGGGAAAAGTAAGAAGCGCACTTACTTCATCCCGGGTCGTTGGACATTTTACAGTGGCTTCTCTTTCCGCCAATAAATTCACAGGGAGTTAAGCTTGTTCGAAAAGATTCAGGCTACGGCAAGAGAAGGATGGTTTAGTTCAAGGAAGAGTATTTCCTGCAAATCTTTAGGAAATTTCGACATCCCAGACAAATGTCTGGAAGAAAAAGTCAAGATTTCCCTGCTCAAAGTTTCGAAGTAACATGTTGAGAATGTTTCCATTTCGTTGGAATTCAACCATTTTGAGAGTCTTTCATCAGGGGAGTCATAAAAAAATCATCGTCCATTGTATTCAATTGTATGTTCGGTCTCAAACAATACAGGGTGTAACTGAATAAGTGTAAAACATTCGAGGAGGTGATTTCTCATCGAAAAAAAAATTGGATCTTTCATATAAAGGAACTTCATTGGAGCATCCCTTGTTAAGATACAGCCCCTAAAAAATGGTACATTAAATTTGTATAACAATTTTTTTCACAAGCACTGAAAAAGTTACAATATTGAAATTAAACTGACAATTTGTACAACCAAAAAGACACTTAGCCAGTAATTTATTTGGTTTACCCCATAGTTTTAAGGGGTGGAAAACGCAACCCCTAAATTTATTTCCAATGTAACTTTTTTCTCATTATGTGTTTATCATTTGAAAATTTATTTCCGATAGCCTGTTTCATTCTGAATAAAAAATGTCTCTTGGATTTTTTGCCCAAAATAAACCAGTTCGCAGCAAAAAATTATTTTTCGAACAACTACAGAGATACATCGTCATAAATGCGAAAATACGAAACTAATCTAGTAGGTCGTTATTAGCGATAGTGACAATTGAATTGGTATGACTCTGTCAGTTTGTGAATTTCCGAAATTGAATTAATACAGAAAAAAATTGTTATACAAATTTCATGAACTCCCTTTCAGGGGCTGTATCTTAACAAGGGATGCTTCAATGAAGTTTCTTTATCCTATCTCTTTTTCGATGAGGAATCTCTTCCTCAAATGTTTTACACTTATTCAGTTACACCCTGTATAAGAAATTTTATAATGGAAAAAATATATAAATTGGTGTAAGTTGTACTATTCTGAAGGTTATTACCGTTTCCTGGCTTCACCATACGAGAACCCTCAAATGTACTAACTCCACAGGATCACAAATCCTAGCTGGAGTTCAGAGGTCAATTTCATCTTACCCTTCAAAGAAGTTAGATTAGTTGACTTCCATCAGAAAACAACAAGACCTCTACAAGAGTCTTTACATCTACCGCGTAGACCCTTTCTTCTATCCCTTTCTCTGCCACAAAAAACTATGGTCTTCGTTGCATTCTCTCTAAATTTCTTTGGTTTTGAAACCAGCGATAATTCGAAAAATAAAGGACGGAATGGTGTCTATACAAGTGATCGGTTAGTTAGTCGTGTGAGCTAACCTGCTTGCATGCAGCCGAATTGCGATGTACTTCCAATTCAAGACATACCTTTTTTTCTGCTCGCTTGGCATGATAGGTATAAAAATCTAGAAATCATTCGAACTGCATTCAAACTACTCATTGTCGTTGGTGCCGTTTCGAAAAATTAATCAGTTTCCTTTTCGAATGTATGGTGCAATTCGAATGGAATATTTCACATTTTTTTAATAATTTATTTTTATATAGATCTGTCAAGGCAGATAGCACGATTACTGTATGTGATTAATGAGCGAAATGCCATGAAACAAAGTATATTTTAATTGAAATTTTTGTGTTTTCTATTCTCCTATTTTGGGCGAATGAATATTTATGAAAATGTGTTTATTGATAATTTTTGTTTGTTGAGAAACAGGAGATGAAATGTTCAGAATTCTGATATATATATATATATATATTCAAAGGCATAGGTAGAACTGAGATTGGGAAATTTATAGTTGGTTGTACGAAAACGTCCAAAAAAATCGAAATAATCTTATTATTGTCTCTTATTTCACGATCACTGTACAAATATTTTGGGGATGGATGGTACAGAGTCACCTCTACAGACGAGAACATTATATACATAATCGTAATTATAAAAACCGTTTATCGCCCAACGGATTTCACCCAGTTTTCCGAAGTTAGTTTTGTTCGAGATAATATTAAAATTTTAGAAAGTTCAGTAACAATGAAAATATATTCGAAAAAACACTAAAGGATCACTGTCTCATGTGATGGCGGTTTTGGAATATCAAACTTGCTGTGCAAAAAATTCTGTATGTAATTTTCTGGTATTTAAATTTTTCCAAATTTTTTTAGGAATAATCCATTATGAATATTGCATTACCAATATTGATACATGTTTGAATACACTAAGTGATCACTCTCAAAATCCCAGTACCCCTTGAACCGAAAGGGACCCAATACGTACGTTCTCGGGAGGTCCAAACAGTATGTACATACTAACAGAAATGTAGAAAATGAAAGGAACCCAATCCGTACGTGCTTGGGAGGTCCAAACAGTATGTACAAAAAAGTACGTCAACGAGACGTCCAGATAGTATGTACATACGATTTCCAAAAATGTACGTCATTACTATTATGTCCCGCAAACGTTTCGAAATATACGTATCTGAAAGGGACTCAATATGTACGCACCTGGAAGGTCCAAATAGTACGAACATAGTTCTTCCAAACATGTACGTAAATGATACGTCTGAGCAGTACGTACATGGGATTCAGAAAAAAACACGTTATTGGTATGTCCCTAATTCATTCCGAAAAGTACGTACCTGAAGAGGAGTTAATGTAAACGTATCAGGGACACTTAATAAAGTACGTACATAGTACTTCCAAGCATGTACGTTTTTATTACATTCCGATTGGAACGGGACCAAGTATGTACCTACATGGGACGTCTAACCAGTATATACATGGTACATCCGGTAATGTACGTTCTTCGAATGTCTCCTATACGTCCCGGGTCGTATCGACGTAACTAGGACATAAATGGTTCGTCTTCAGGACGTCGTGTGCTATTTGGGTTGATATAGAAACCA
This sequence comes from Zygogramma bicolorata, assembly GCA_032362365.1. Lineage (NCBI taxonomy): Eukaryota > Metazoa > Arthropoda > Insecta > Coleoptera > Chrysomelidae > Zygogramma > Zygogramma bicolorata. The sequence goes on along the minus strand of JAVJAQ010005583.1, from coordinate 2,211,478 downwards.
TAGTTTTTGATTTGTATTTATTATATGTTACTTACTATCTGACTCCGATCTGAAGAGTAGGATTCGAAAAGAGATGCGTCTCATATCAAACTTCTGAAATTCATATGGCGATGTTGAACTATGCAGATAGCGGCTGCACTATTCGCAAATTGTTAAGTAATAAACAGCTAATCCTAGTCTTTAGATTAAGTAACAATTTTCTTCTCCTGAAGATGATAACCTTCTGAGAGAAACGCGCGTCTAGTGCAAAGAATATCAGTTTGGTGATAGGGTAATTGATCTCTACAAGAAGTTTCATTGGAATGTTCATAACTATACATATATCGTTCTGAAATGAATCAGATTCAAGGGGAACTTCAAAGCTCTGAGAATATAAACGAATGACAATTTTAAAATTTCATATATCTATGAAGCTATGTTTTCATCCAGGAAAATGATTAAGTTGATGTGCGTTTTAGCACGTCCTGAATATTTCATGGCTGATAGTTCAGCTGTTAAACTAGATGAATACTATATACTAAATTGAATAGTATAATGAAATCAATTTGATGTATACTCAAATAGTCACTAAACGATACCAATCATGAATTGGTGTGATGCGACTAAGTAGTTTTCTGCTCTTGGATAACTGGAATAATAACCAATTTTAACTGATAACACAACTAGGGTGTTCACATGATATTCAAATGGAAAGACTGTTATCTGAGAAATAAACTGTTATCAAACTTATAACTAACTGCTTTCTCTTTTTTTCTTCAAATGTTCGACTATTGTCGCTAGAGTTCGCTAAAGGGGTCATTTGAACCTGAATCCCTCATTTCGGTTTTTGTGAATGCATCGCTGACTTAAGTATATTCATTTTCTCCTTCAGCTCATAATCTCTCTGACAAATGAAATTTCGAGATGAAAATCGGAGCCACATAAGCTGATAATATAAGATTAGGCTGTACCTGCAGAGGAAATCTCCAACCTCTCAAGACTCCTTGCTGAAACGAATTAACATAGCGATGTGTAGGAAGCCGCTCATCAGTGTAGGGGAGAGAGGGAGGAGAAAGTGATTATTCGTTTATAAATGCTACGGAAAAATTAGTCAGTTTCTCCTCAATACAACCTTCCGTTAGAGTCCATTTTTCACTGAATCTCTGATAAAACTACCAATCAGTCATAATTATGAACATAAAACAGAAATGACCATTGAAGAAAAAACACAAATGAGTATTTTGTAAATTTTCCTGATTCGATCAATGGTTGTCTCTGAATTTATTTTTTAATATGCAACATTGCTGACTATGGTGAGAACGTTGAAAATTCTTTCGAACAAATATCAAATGATTTGTGAATGATTTGTGAATCTTTCCTATATACTTAGTTACTTTCAGAAGAGGTCAATCATCTTAACAATAAACTGATATCAGTCGACGCGCAATTTGCTAAGCAAATCCATGAAAAAAAAACCTTCATAAATTCACTTGAGTCTCCACCTGAACGTGCCAACTCTTTTATAGCGGCCTCGCGTCGAGTGCAATTGATATCGGTTTGGGCTGGCAACACTGATTTGCAATAATTAGTTTGTTTTTCTAAAATAAAACTACCTATGTATGAAATCTGAAGATATAAACTTAAAAAATGATTTTAACTTTTGTTGAATTTTATTTCATCCATTGCTCAAAATTCCAGCATATGAATTCCAGTTAATTAGATTACCTAGCTATATAGGTATTTTAGTTAGGTGGTACCAAACATTATAAAAAGAATTTTGTGGTACATTACTCAAAAAGGTTGAGAACCGCTGATCTAAACGAACCAACATTTTTCTGCTGACTTCTCACATAACTGAATTTCTATATGAATTTAATGGGAGTGAAAGTATCGGATGATAATGTCCTTACTTCTGCGTTTGTTAATCACTTTCGACTAAATAATATTCACGATTCCAGCACATTTCAGAAAATTGTGAGGTGTTTTGAAACGTTATCGACCACTTTCGATTGAATATAGTAATATTTCTCAGTTCTTCTATCAGCTGCTCAATGGTCACTTCAGAAAGCCATTTGTTGGGAATAGCTCAAGAATTGAAAATGTCGAAGAAAGTCTATACCCATTCCAGAACAAGGTCACGAGAACCAAAATAGTATGTGTGCAAACCTCAATACCTTATCTGTCTCATCATCCTCACTTCGACAATTTTATTGACAACCCGCCATTATCAGTAAATTTTGAATCTGTTCTTGTCAAATATACAAAAAATATCACAATAGAAAACTTCAAATAGTGTTTTGATTGTTAAACATTCACTTTTTCATTGACGAAACGATTGAATGAATAAAACTGACGAAAATGGAATGGTGCATTTGAGTGCATAGAAACAAAAAAAACAGATGATTCAAGTGACTACTTATTATCATCAAGGAAGTATATTCCGAAATGTACTTTTGCTGAATCGAAACCATGTGGTGAATAGTTATTGTGCGATATAGATGAAACTTAGCATAAGTTTTCACCATAGATTATTCAATATGCTGTATTGAAACCGTTTCATACAAGCAGTGGCTCGAATTCAAGTTCTATGACTGAGTGGATCTTACACATTCTGTTAAATTATCAAAATAACATTTCGAGAAAAATCAATAATACACGTAAGGCAACATGTGTTCCTTCACACGTCTGAATGATTTCAAGAATGCAGTTTCAGTATTTGTGTCCAGGAATAACTATGTATTTTGGACTGAGGTGGCCTTTACTTGATGGAAATCCATAGTTATTACGCTATAAGGTAGACACGATTAAATTTCCACAAAATTTATTGTCTTCGCGACATGTTTCGGTACACTGTACCTTTATCAAGCGAATGTATTTAAACACTCTGTTTTGGTTTCATCCCATCTTTTGAGGGTTTGAGTATGGGTGTAACATTTGGCTAGTTCCGCAATTGTCGAAGTCGTCAAGCCATGGGTGTCACCTATGTGGGTGTTATTATTTATATAGGTAGGTACTACTTTCTGATGTGAGTATTCATGTATAAAATTTACTTGAAAGAGATAATTATGAAAAGTAATACTAGAATACAACGAGTGGTAGGACAATATGTACAATGTGTGAATCAAAGTCGAAAATACAGAATTACTTCACTCGTATAAGTTCAAAATAAAAAATTGGTGATTTGAACAAGATCGAAATACTGTCCGTAATTCATCGAATATATAAATTTATTTTTGTAGAAATCATCAAAATAATAGTTTTCCTCGATAATATTCAATTGTTAAAATTTTCAAAGTCTCACGACAAGTTTCACAGTTCGTGACCTATTTTTAAGTTTAGTCAAATAACTGTATATTATTTATGAATGATCATTGTAATCTATAGTTATTTTTGAATGAACTTTATTTCTATTATCATACACGTTTATAAACAATCTCTATAGGTAATACAAACGAAGATTTGTGTAGGAATACAATCATTCAATCGATTATTCTTGATGTCAATCAACTCATGAATTTCAATTCTGAGCGTCTCAAAAATCTAGTTTTCAATTCTATAAAAGTAATAATTTGGTTTCACTCACAGGTTCTATCTAGTCTAGGTTATCTTCTGTTACTACAATCAGTTACATAGTTAGGTTGACAAAAAACTGTCAACATGCTTCATTTACACTCTGACCGAAACCATCCGAAAATGTTGTAACAGATACGGTTACGGCTATATTTTTCTTTCAGATATCCGATATTTACGGTTACGGAGCTCCATAACATCCCTGGTTCCATGCATCTCCATCATCCACATCGGCTGTCGAGCGATCCACCACTGGGAAGCTACATGTCTTTCCGGAATTAGCCAAATGTGTTTTCGCATATTAGACATAATACAACGCTGAGCCGAATTAATTCTCGCTCCCCTGCGGTACCGGAGCATAGTAAAAGCATTAATGTGATCATACCTTGTCTTGAACTCATCTTAGCCCATAGCGTGTCGCTGTGCATCTTAGGCGCGGTTCAAATGTCTCCGCAAGAGGATTATCAGATGCAGATCGGGTTCGAACCGCGAACCGTCTTCCAGCCTATTTTCTTTCCGAGTCCATTAACTTACTTCGTCTTAACCAAACAACTATCTGTTCGAGGATTAGGAATATGCCGTTTCAGGATCTTCTCCTGACGGCTTTCTTCGAATTCGGTTTTCTTTTTCTCAACGTTACTTGATGGATTCATTGAATTTCGACTATTGCAGAGAACTGTTAATTTCACTTGGGGATTTGCATTTAGTAGATGAATTATGTATAACAGTGTTGAATTCCTATGATAAAATTCAGGATTATACATCGGATCGAACGGAGAAGATGCAGAAAATCATGATTTGAAGAGGCAAACACACAAACACACTGAATAGAGTCTGTTGCTTGCTGTAATCATATCAAAAAACTTGATATCAGGGGTTGGAAGCATCAAAGGTAAAAAATATTTGCAATTGTGAAATATTGACGACTCAAATTTATATAATAGTATTTGTAGAGGATCAAGGTTAGTTGACTCCAACGTGAAAAGTGTAACTTTTGGCGCTAATGCCAGGATTAAACTATTGCATATTAATAAGCATTGATTTTTCAATACCTACTTGGGAAAAGAATCGCTAAAATATTGATTCTGTAATTTCAAAAACGTTCAGTGTCATTTCTCAATGGAAAACTTGTATTCCGCTGATAAAGTTTCAAACCGATCAAGTGTTAAGTGTTTTTTGATGTCCACCAATGTATGTATGTTTTGTTTTCTGTTGACCAGCTGACGAATGTCAACCCTCAGGAGTCGAAACTTGTTCTAGCAATGGATTAACGAGGCCTGACCCTTTACCATGTGAATCCCAGCACGGTGGTTTAGTGGGGAATTTAACCTCGGTTTTTCGCTTGATAGGCGGACGTTCTTGCCCCTACACTACCGTGACCATCCTCGTCATATCTAGGCATGCGTATTTTTCAAACGACTTCAATAATAAAACCTACTTCCTTTAAAATTATTTGATCTGATACAAATGTGGAGTGAACCCTACGTACCTAGCATGAATATAATTATTTGCATCAGTTATCAGTAAAATATAAAAATCCCAAATTATAAAAAGCCACCACCCACCAGGAGCCCCAGTTTTATTTTCAACTTTTTTGAATTGTGCTGAGAGTTGTTTCAAGGAAACGTCGTTTTCACGTGTTTTCAGGCAATAACTCTTCATTTGTGGAGACGTTCGTGACTCAAAGATTCTGATTTGAGTGATTGAGTTTAGAAGTGGTCAGTGAAACAGAAAATTGATTTCTGTTTATGTCGACTTTTCGACATTTTATGTGTTCATCCTCAGGCCATTAAAATTATTATGAAGGAAACAATAACATTCTGAATTCAGGGTTGAAAACCTCGAAAATATAAATAATAGAAGAAATATCGTAAACCATATCAGTTGATCTATGATATATTTTTCAAGCAAATACTCTGCTCACTATCACCTCCTCTGAATTATTGTTGAGACAAACAAAAGTTGACTGTATGCACGAAAGGTTTTCTAAAAACTGAGACAAAGTGAATCAAATCTCACTTTTTGAATGAGTTATTCGAATCTCAAGTTTATCTACCAAAACCTTCCAATGAGCTTTTCAACAAAAAATATCTCATCAGTTGTTAGGTTCTGTGTAAGAGGTGTTCACCTAGTGTAATATCTGTGACATATACAGTATTAAAACTTTCATATTTATGTTTTTGCTTTCATTTTTATTTTCAATGTTTTCGACCCTGAATCCACAATGTTACTGTTCCCTTCATAGTACTGTATACTGAATCTCGGAAACAGCTCCAACGATTTTCATGATACTCAGTATGCAGGAGTTTTCGGGAGCCATAAATCGATCCAGCAAACTTTCATTATTTTTAGAAAACGTCGCACTCGGGATTTTTTATTCGAATAATCATTTTATATTTTTTTATTATTATGTCGGTAAGATGAAAAGTTATTGTTCATATTTCATCAGTATTTAATTCGTATCTGAATATGATTTTCAAAAAACACTAGTTCAAAAAAAAAATACCGAGTAAAGCTCGGTCATCCAGATACTTTTATATTGCCTCGTACAAAAACCTATAAACTGATTTCAATCGTGGTTCCAAGTATTTTTTGTATCACAAAGCTTTCAGATTTGAAATGATAGTGCCATCGAATAATTTGTCTCTCCTGAAATTAGCTTTCCAAAATAACCATATTTTCAATTGTTTTTTCCGTACATATGGGCAATTCTCAACGAAAACAAATTCCAGATCAATTTCGTCTCGTGAAGAATTTCTTGACGAACAAAATAAAAATTGGCTATGATCTTAAATGGCATATTTAACGAGTTGTACTGAGAAATGTCCAAAAAAAAAGAGATTTTCCTGTATCCACAAAGTTTCAAATTCATAGAGAATAGTACGTAGGGTAGTAGCCCGTGTGCGAAAATGTTCGACGCTTTGATTTCAATGCTGAAGGACACTGATCTGAGTTGACCAGCCAAACCACAACATAAACTTTGAGCGCCCGTTCTGCTTTCGAATTAGTGGTTAATAAAATACTCCTCTCACAATTAAATCCGACTATTATTGATAAAACCTATTGAGATTCAATCGGCTGAACAGCAAGGTACGATCAGACCCCTCGTCGCTCGTTCTGCCCGTTCAGGTGTGGTGGTAAAATGTTCGACGTTTCGACTCGCCTTTGCCGGCCGTAGCTTTCGAAAAAAAATCAAACGTGAATAATATGAAAATGGACAGAGAGGGAAAAAAAATTGAAAATTCGCACGTTTTGAGTGATTACCCGTTCTCCTAAAAAAAAAAAACAGTTACTGGGGACATTTGATGTATAAAATCCCCAACTGAACATCAGTTCACCGGTATAAACAGTCAACTTTTGGAAATTATTTAGTTGACAATGAGTAAATCGAGAAAATGGTAATTTGGACATTTTTAGTGGTTTGAATTTTTTCGTTGAGGGGTCGTCTGGGTTTCATGCCCTTTTTTCTGAATTCAAAATTCCTATATTATCCTCGAAGTCCTGAATGGGGAGCCCAGGGGCCAAAAAAACTTCTTTCGATGACCATATTGTCTGACATATATATTTTTTTCGAAACTTCTCTAATCTTAGATTTCGACAAATAATCAAACGTGAAAATTTTCAACTCCCCACTCTCAGGAAGGGAAAGGGAGGCGAAGAAAAAAACAATTGTAGAAGAGGTATGATTTTGTGAGGGCATTTTGACTAACTCAACCCATGCTACCCTTTATATTGCAAATATCATTTGAGCTAATGTCATCTCCACACGTAAACTGTTGGATTACATCATTCCTACTGAAAATATCCTCTCATATCACCAATATAGGCCATAGTCTGAAATATTGTTTGAATTGAAACATACTAGGAATGTCCTGAATCCATTTGAGAAAAATGTGACACACTGCATGTTATAGTTGTTTCAAACTTGCCCACTCTACTGTAGGAAATATCTGTCATTCATGGATAAACCATTCAAGATTTTCCATTCTCTTCAAGTTAACTTGAAAATCTGCTGGACGTTTCTATATTATCAATATGTTATCTGAACATCTTTCCAAGAACTTTCAATCGACTGAATCATGTCTTTTTATATCACGTTTACGATAGTTCCTCATCAAGAGACAACCTACATTTAATACAGCTTTCCGTTATATAAAGCATACAAAAAACGATTGGTGACGAGAAAAATTACCTCCCTTCTATTTTCATGGAAACGGAGGAAATTATCTGTCAGGACTGGGTTGTTTCCTTCTGATACTAGTATCCATCAAGTTCATTTTGCTACGATTATACAAATAATAAATATTTATCATGTCTATTATCCTCTTATTTCTGTCCCGTTATTCTTCCTGTTGCTTTTCTTCTTCATTACTTCTAATCCCAGGCTATATAGCTTGCGATGTGCAGTGCAGTTCGTGAATATCCTGTCACCATGTTGATACTGATTCTTGAACAGAATGAGGAAAGGGACATATTTTCAGATGAAACGATGACATTATTATCATATTTCCTGATTACGACTTATTTTTGATTCAGCCAGAGCCTTCGATACACTAACACATGTTATTCTACTGAGCAAGCAATGATGCCAGGTTCTTCATGTGTGGAAGGAGAAGTTCGAAAAGGATATCAGATCAAATATATTTTTTTGATTGGGAGATACAATTCGCAGTCGCCTCACAAAAGACTTCCAGACAAAAACAGCGACTCTTAGAATTTAGTTCACCAGGTAACTTGTGAGTACGGCAATTTTCACATAAGGAAATCAGAAAGCTATTGCACATAATTATAGTTGAACAAAAGAACAACACACAACCAGGATACGGAGCAAGTTTGTAGAAACCGATTCAACATCAGATGTCCCAAAGCTAATGTCATCACAAAGAAAGGAAACTGTTTCAAAAAAGAATTGAAAAAAGCTAACTGCATTCGAAACGACAACGAAGTCTGCCGATTAAACGTGTGGAATACTCTTTCGACAAATAGACCAACTCCGGCTAACTGACCGAGAACTCTGCGCCAATCCATCTAGATCGCGGTGAGACGAACCACTGCGCCAATTTCATCTTGTTTGTTTACGATATAATCACTGAAATTGTCAGTCATCATCAAAACACTACTGCAGATACCAGAAATAGAAACAAACGTCTTGGTTATGCTCAACCTGACACTTCGTTTGAACTTTATCGACTTTTATTTCATTATTAATTTTTTTTTGTTTTTGTCATTAATTTTCACTCTTTTTTTTAAGTTTTGTAACTTATCGATTTTATCATTTGATTTATCTGTCTATGAATAATTCACCGCAATATTTCACTGCTACGTACTCAAATTTTGAGTCATTCTCCTGAATTCGTTTTCCTTGGTGCAATAAGTTTTACAGCAGGTTTCAGTAGAGTTGAATGATATAAACCAATACCATTAACTAAGAAACATGTTGCTTGATTTTGAAATTAATAATAATATAATAATGAAAATTTATTCGCTCGTATAAAAAATCTCATCGAAAAGAGACGAAAGCAAATTAATATTCCACGACTCACGGAAGAAACATAAGGCTTGTGTGTAGTGTAAGCATTGAGTGGTATTTCAATAATGTAATTGGTCTGATATTATTATAAAGCCTATACAAATCTATAAATTCAATATGAACAAGTTAAAATACAAACAAGACATTGAAACTGAAATTGGACATGATACTACTTATGGGAATGTAATGAATAAATCTAAAATTGTATTGGTGTTGTTCAAAAATTGTTCGTTTCCGTTAACCAGCTGACGAACGTCAACCCTCAGAAGTCGAAACTTGTGCGAGCAATGCATATTACCTCATGATATAAATATTATAAATGTATAAATGAAATAATTGGATTTCAAATTCATCAGGAGATCTCCACAATGATTTTTACTTCAGGAACCTTCATCCTGCACCTTATATTCGAAGTATTCACGACACAGCATTTGTTTATATTACAAAAGTTTATTGTGTTATTGTTATCGAGTTACTGGTCGACCCTATCCAAACTCTTTTATAAGTTCACACAGTGGTGGAGGTTTTTGATCGATATGTATATAAAGTCATCTACGAACTGTAATGTACTTGATGTTTCTATACAATTCAGTAAGTAGATCACTTACAAAGATTGTGAAACAGAAGACTCTCCTGAAGTACTATATCGAATGAGCTATGATGAATCTAGCTGAGAAGGTGATTCCAGTTTTAACCAGCTGATCTGTCTATGCCCTATGAGGTATGATCAAAATCCAAACAATTTGGTACAATTTGAATAGACCACCAAATTCTATTGATTCAGTTAAAAATGGAATGACTTCGCAAGGAAGGTGCTATTTGTGTAGAGTTAGCCCATGTGGATGTATTACTGATGAATACGTGTTCCAAACTTGAGGTCAATTATAATATTCATCAAGCCGTTTTGTTTTCTCGAAACGAACATGTTAGACCAGTACAATAAAAATTCCATTTATGCTAGGACATCGTTTCTCGACATGATTTATATATATAGGATTCGGGTAGGGATTCCCATGAAAAAAGTGATTTTCCATAGAGGTATGAATATTAATGCTTCCTTTTTGAATCCATTTCATGGTAATACAACACACAGTTATGCACCTGCCTATATCCCTTATAATCTAAAATATTGAAAGGATTTACTGCAGAGGAGATGAGATTGAAGCCTTCTCTGGTTTAATTCTTGAGTATGAAACAAGAACATATAGGTAGGGTCTGGATCGTCATGTTCATTTGATTCTGTGACTCTGAATTTTTGGATTTTTCTTCATCTTCTCTGAAATACCCATCGGAAACTAGTAACGATGTTGAAAATAGGGTATCAGAATAGCATGAGCCCTAGTGATAGAATGCATTCAAAATCGCACTTCTCTGAAATCACTAGTCTGGTCCGGTTATTTGAATCTTATCTCATTCGCAATTCCTTAAGCTCTGGTGGTACAGAAAAGAGACTAATTGGCCCACAGTAGTCGAAGGAGTTGTTTTTATTAGAGTAAGATTTGTGGTGGTGTATCTGGGACTCTGGAAGGCGAACTCCGGAGGGTGCTTTAATTTATTAAATCGCGCGTATGAAATACGTTATGGAATCGCGCGCTCATGCCCCAATGCAGTGGCGTACAGACGACCCAATATAGAAAAATTGTGAAATAGCTCACAGTAACATTCAAAGCTATCGCATTTCTGACTCAACGGTAACGCTTTTGAGTGACATACACCAACCATTTCTGCTGTAATGAAGAAGAAATATTACTCAAACAATCAAAGAGTGTAAAATTTTACGTCTGGTGTCTGAATTGATGACGGTTTTAGGGTTATTAGCCGTGGTCTGCAGGTTATAGGGCCTGACGTTTCGACTACAACTGCGGTGGACTTTGTCGAAGGCGATGCGGCAATGTACGAAGTGTCCTTAATTGCCGTGATGCGTTCACATATGCTGGAGTTGAAAGTGTTTCCGTATTTAACATTGAACCAGAGGTCTGACCGTCATCTGTTATCACCACGAATTGATCCTTATAAGAGATGTCTCCATTAACATTAGGCATTGAAAGAGTGTATTCTGATGTGCCAGAATCCATATTCTGTTTATATTCATACCCTCCTATTTTCGGTTGAAGTTGTTCTTATACTCATGAATTTTTATGGCATCTCTATAAAGTCGCAAAAAATACCTTCTGGTCCTTTTCCAAAGCTTGCGTTCGATCGAAGGCAATTGCCAATATGTGTTCCACCAAGCGTGTTTTTATACTCCTTGTTGTGGTTCCAACGTAGACGGAGCCACAGCAACAAGGTATCAGGTGTACACTGTTGGTGAAGTTATTTGGTCTCGGGTCTTGCGCTAATTTGAAACTATCCTTTATTGTTTTCGTGGGTTTGAAAATTGTTTACACCCTCTGTTTTTCTAAAAATATTCCAATACGGTTCGTCACAGTACAGATGAAAGGTATAAAGGCAATAATGGTCGGTTCTGGCATCTCAGTGGAGTGGTTCTGTGTGGGTCGTATATCTCGTTTTTTATCATTATTTTTATTACTTTTCATTTATACCGATTCACATGGAAGGAATGCCCTGTAATGTTCAAAGAACACCGCGTGAATTAAGGGACAGGGGATGAAAATTTACATAAACTTGAAATTATTGAAGATCAAGCCTCAGAAAACATATCTCTTGGCAAGGAGTTCCCCTGTTCTATTGAAAAAAGATCCCCAAGCGAGAGAGGTTCGACAGGTATCCAAGCTCATAACAAAAGGGTGGGAATTCTGCACTAGGGTCATCCGTGTTTATACTGCGAAGAGTCAACGGGCCAACGATTGACGACAATTCAGCAAAGCACCGGCCGGGAACATATCTATAGAAGAGAGACAAGTCTCCGACCATTCTACGAGGCTCTAACGAAGTGAGCGAGTCTGTGAGCGAAGAGTCACCAACAAGACGGATTGCCTTTTTCTGGATAGAATCAGGAAGATTCAATAAATGTTCTGGTGACGAGCCCCATGCATGAAAACCATATTCCAAGGCAGGTCGTATCTGTGCTATGTAGATTATTAGGATCTGACGAGAAGTGAAGTATTTCTCACGAAATATATATTTAGCTTCGCTGTAACAGTTCCCCAGAAATGCGGTTTTCAAGATATGCAGTTCTCTCTCAAAGCCTCCGGTTCACGGATTTGCTTTGTCTAGTTCTTGAACCATATGAGGTGCATCTAAATAAAAACATTATTCACAGATGAAAGGAAACCTGGCGAAATGAATGATAGAGTTGGCAGGTCGACTAAATTGGAGGAGAATGAAGTTGCAAATGTCGATATTCAACATTGACTTCATAAAATTGATTGAATCTGGTTGAACATGCATCAATTCAACGTAGCACATTGAGTGTGGACTTTTTTCAAATTTATGACTACCATATCTAAGGATCATGCACTATATACTTACTCTTTTCAAACATTTTTTACATAGATAACAAAAATTATATACATAAAAGAACAGACACATGATAAGAAAAATTTCAATTGCTTCTGCTCTTTATGGCGAATTGCAGAGCAGTCTCGAATTGGGTATTGAGGAAGCAAGCTCGATTTTCATCGTTTATCAAATTTTTCGAGACGATGCCTTGCGAAACGGCGTGTATTATTCACACAAAAATGTTCAATAATGACATCGAATCTACTTACCCCAGAGCATCCATCTCCAGCATTTGCAATTTTTATTCATACTGAAACAAAAGAAATGAGTATTAGAAATGATCACAACATATTTGTATTCCTTTAGGTTTTTCAAAATCACAATCTGAAAAAATCAAATCAGAAGTCCATCCTTTTACCTTTGTATATGTTGCAAATTATTGATTATTTTTTTCAGATTGTGGATATACGAAATTCCCTAGAACTGCAACGAAGTGACTCTTTGACAAAACAGAAAAAACAATTTCATCTTTCAGTAGAGCCAGAAGAAAAATTGAAAGTTGAATGAATAGGTCTTCTTAAAATATTATTAGGAGGTCATAAAGGACAATATATGACGAAATTGTGAAATTAGGCAAACCGTTGATTGAAATGGTTACTTTTCACGCAAACTCTCAGAGATCGAATAGCCCAACACCAAAATGAAAATCATGCACAAGACGCGCGTTTCGGCAAGTTATTATCTTGAGGAGAAATTATATTGAGTTAAGAGTGCCAAGTAAAAGTGTTTCAATTTAGTGTTGGGGTTATCGATTTCTGTCTAAAGATTTTGAAATTTGTTCGTATTTTCATGAAATTCATTTTATCTTCTGGATTTCTCATACGATTTGTGTCGCTTTATTACATTTTATCTCTGGAGTATCAATAACTAAACATTATCAATATATAATTAAATATATTGAAATTGATTCGATTTATCAAAAATAACATGTTTCTTTCAACAATGCGAGGTTGGACAATATCAACACATATTTTTCAGTCAATATCCCCACCCCTCACTCCTTAAGTGGCGCTACTGCTGAAGCCTTTATTTCCTCAGACGCCGACTTGAATATTGTCGCAATTATTCCTACTACGGCATTAAAACGTTTCAGATAGCTATTCTTTCCAGGCCAAGAAGCCGGTAATACTGAGACTCACTTCCAAAATAGAGCAAATACAAAAGATTGGCTTTACCCTGTCGGACTTTGAAAGAAGTCGTTTGATGAGGATGAACGGTAAGGGCCTCTCCCAGAACAGGTGGTGATTTGGCTCCATGCCCGTTTTGCATAACAATTGCCTTTTAAGAAGACTATCATCGTTTTTCTTCCAGGTTTATTTGCGGTGGGATATTTGAAAGCACTAAAGATGTCACAATGGGTAAGACAATTTAATCCTTTCCACTTGGGATGAAGCCAAAGGCCGGAAAATTAATGATTTTTTCCGAAAGGTTTTCCATAGATAATTCACTCAAATGAATCAATAATGGAGTTATTTATGAAAATGAAGGGAAAGGAAAGGAAATTCACTCATAAAAAAGAAAAAAGAGTTCATCTAAAACAACTACTACTCTGCCTTTATGTCGCGCCGGGTGTAGAATCACATAGAAATCAAGATATTTTCCAAGGATTGATTAGGGTTAGGGTAGGTTTCAATCAGATCGTTTGAAAATAGAAGATTGATGGAGAATTGGTACCATTTCTCACTATGAAACTTGAATCAGTAAGGAGAAATGAGTTTGTAAAAGGCACCTGACAAATAAAAAAGTTTTGTTTCCTATCATATTGTTACAATATTTCCTTGGGTTCGTTTATTAAAACCCCAAACAACATTAAACTACTTTTATTACAGCTCTTTATCTCGACACAATACAAAACAATCACTTGAATTGCTCAGCTGAACTATCCAACGCTGTGTAGTAAAATACTCGGATAAACTCTTTACTTCGATTTCTGCACTTAGCAATACCAAAGCTCTCTCCACTAGTAACTCTGAATTACTCTCCGATTAACTCTCTCTGGAAAGTGTCTATCTCCCTTTTATACTTGCGTACGGCTATGGAGAATCTTCCAGAGAGGTCTCGATGATGCGTATCTAATTCTCCACGCGAATGGAGAGTTCCTGGAAAAATGACGATCTGTCTTCGACCCCTCATATTATTTGCGTTTACGAGCGACAGGGTCGGCGCGAGGAGATTTCGTAACAATATTATTGTGCAAGAGGTCAGAAAAATATGCCCTTTTTGGCAACTATGAAGGGCCCTAACTTCCGAAAGAAGGGAAGACTCATTATTACTTCATATTCGTGTTCTACAGATCAAAATACGTATCGCCAAAAATTATTTCAAAAAATGGACCTGATTATACCTGCAAACTTTTTAATTTCTTGATTTCAGACCAAAATTTGCACCATTTGTAAGTTTAATTGATATAATAATGATAGACTTTTGTCAAATGAGGAAAAGTCGAAAGTCAAAATGGTATGTGAAAAGGAAGTTTTGTATCCTGACTTGAAAAAAATAATGATCAGAGTGCAATAGTTGTACATCGAACTTCTATAAAACCTTACGAACCATAACAGGTTTTTATAACTTTGATCTCAGTGAAAATGTACTTTTTGAATACGATACCCTGAAGTCAGAATCGAATACGATGAAAGATGTCACTTGTTAACTTCATTTTGACTAACTTGTGCCAGCGATTTCTTATGGGAATTCGAAAGAAGAATTTGACTTGAGTGTAACAACGTAGTCAACATCTGGTGAAAGATTTCCCAAAAAAGTATTCAAACAGACGTTGAACAAAATGGTTGAGGCTTTCGCGGCCGAGGTTATTAGTATAACTACTGCTCTTCGGGCTTGAAGGCCGTCGTACTTTGGAATTTCTTCCTGACGTTTCGCTAGCGCGAGTGGCCAGCTTCTTCAGAGGCTTATTCATCTCCGATGACTAAAGTCATCGGAGATGAATAAGCCTCTGAAGAAGCTGGCCACTCGCGCTAGCGAAAGCCTCTGAAGAAGCTGGCCACTCGCGCTAGCGAAACGTCAGGAAGAAATTCCAAAGTACGACGGCCTTCAAGCCCGAAGAGCAGTAGTTATACTAATAGACGTTGAACACATTGTGTTTTCATAAGATGATTTTCAGTCAATAAATACAATTATGCTCAATCTACTGATATTTTGGAATCCGTACTTTCTTCGAAAACATTTTTTGGCCTGCACAATAAAATTATTTCTTTTGATAATTCAGACTCAGTGATCAATCAGCATAACAAAGGCGATGTAACAGTCATTTCAGATAAATCTCAATACAATGATCTTTCCACCTATTGATAAAAAATTGCCACCCTTAGATTTTACCACCTAAAGACCAACCCTATTCACCAAATAAATGAAATGATAATACATTCACATATTTCAAATTAAATGGACGCGATTCAGAAAAAGAAACTCACCAAATATAATGGAATATAACCTAAATTGGGAGGTGGAAAAGTTGATTTTTCTATTTGGAATCGTAAGCGGTTTTCCAATCCATTTTCACAATTCATCAACTCAATCCGAACGAAATGGAGCGCGTAAGGACAGAATCATTTCTTATTCATCTGTGAATCTGAGGCAATTTTTAATCAACGAGGATCTACCCACCCTATTTTTAAGTGGTTTAACCCTCGGTTATAAATTATGACAGCAGATCCGATACAGTGTCATAACCTGGGGTAGTAAATCCAGAAGTTAATGAAGTCTGCCATGGCTATTGGGAAACGAAGAAATACACTGAGCACGTCTTTTCTCTACTAAATCAAGAATCTGTCCGCTTTAGGAACGATACCGGCGATATCGTATGCATGACGCCGAATATTCCCGATACGGAATATATATGGCTAGTTTATTTACTTTTCAGAAGCCAAAATGGCCAGATTATCTGAACTCGAAAATTTACATAGGAGATGTACGGTTCTGGGGAGATGTCGGCACTTTCAATTCTATCAATATACAGGGTACACTTTTCCTACAGATCAATTACTCCAACACCAAACTGATATTTTTGCCCTCGACGTGCGTTTCGCCAACAAGGTTAATATCTTCAGGAGAAGAAAATTGATTGGTGTTAGGGTAATTGATCTCCAGTAAAAGTTTCAACTTCTACACCAAAGGTTCCAATCTTGTCGTTTACTCAAATTTTAATATACAGGGTATTTGGAACTTGGATTAGTATCATCATATATAATTATTGAATCAAAATGATCTAGAGATATAGGGAGCAATTTGAATAGCTCTGGATGTTCAATCACAATAGCGGTTCCTAGAGCAGGACCGGAAAGGAGGAAAGGATGGCTGCTGATTGTGTTCTCTTCAACCTACAATAAGTATAATAAGTGATAAATGAAATCTAATCATTGAAAAACCAATTTTCCAATATCACCCTAAAGTTACATAAAATATTACCGAATTTTATTCAATTGCAAGCCGTTGAGTTTAGAAATTGAGCTAAAACCGATATACCCCCTACTAAAGAAGTTTTTGGATCATACCCCTTTTTCTCTCAAGTAGGCGGAGATATCGGAGAGGCGTGTCAGTTAAAACTATTTCTACTGTGCAGAAAAAACAGATCGACAACAAATTTTTAGGTTTCAGTTTTCCGATAGTTCCAATTATTATTTGTGTTATGAACTTGGTCAGATCGATTATTGATTATTCAATATTCATTCATTACTGTACTCAATCGTAAAAAAATGTTTCGCGAACTCGGTACTCGATATATGTTTTATTAATGCGAATGAGCATTTTGGAAAATTCGCTACCAAGTTGATGACGTTGACGACATATCACAGATTACACTGAAGAAAAACTATACGAAAGTTTTCAACGGTTTGAAAGTTATGGTGGCATTAAAATGTCCAAATTTTACGAAATACAACCCGATAAAACAATAAATATTCTCAAAAAATTGTTTTAATTTTTTTTTAAACGATACCCATATGTACATATTGAGATGGCCAGGAAAATTATATTCTTTCAACTTTTTCCCAATAATATCTGTAAATTTTTCGGCTATTGATTTTTTTGGGTTAAGTGAAAGAAAGCTCCCTCTAATATTTTATGGAAGGACTGTGAACTTAGCCTTTTCGTTCACCCATAATACTGTACAATACTATGACGATTGTTCACATATAATTATTGCAATGAAAGCATCCATCACCATTATTACCAATTTGAAGGGAGTGCCTCAATGATCAAAGTCTGAACTTTTTATGAGAGACCACACACACATTCGATGATAATCATATTCAAATTCCAATAATGTGATACAAATTTTCTGTGTACACCCTCAACGACTAAGAAAATTTTGTTATTGTCTTCTGTTTCCCACTTCATCAAGTTGTTCAACAGTGACTTTGTAGATGACGTCATAGTTTCGCAATAGTAAATTGGAGGAAAATGGCTTCTACGACACTATTTTAAATAGAAACGACCACTTGTTTCTTATCATTGAAGGATAATTTCAAGTTTTGTCGAAATGTCTAAATATACAGTTTTATTTTTTAATTTTTGACTCTTATCCACTTCCAGCGAAACCGGAAGTGAGTTTCAATTTTTTCATTGTTGAAAACATCAAATTTCTAAACATACAAAAAACTAAGTGTCATCATGGAAAATTATTTCGTTGTCTCCCGGCATATTCATCAAATCGTGTTTTCAAGATTTTAATCAACTATTCACTTGAAAATAAGCCTTATATTTCGTAGCAAGGATCACCCATACGAACGAAAAAATGTTTTAGTCCGTGCGACATCCCCCTTTATACGAAATTAACCACGCTGAGAGGGAAATCAGTGAAACAACTCCGCAGATTTATTTATCTCCAAAGTATTCCTGTTGAACCATCTCATTTCCTGACTATTCCCTTTCGTATAGATTGTTACTGGCTAATATATTTTTCAATATCCTTCTTTACGTTTGACTAAATACCATCTGAATATCCGAGATACCTTTGAGATATCGTTAATAGCGATCAAACAAACTGTTTGATATGATACCACATAGGCGGAGTTTATGAAGAGTGTGGAATATTAAAATAATTCAATCTCGACCATTATTGAAATGACAAAAACAGTGTGTGAAGATATTTTCTCGTGGGTTTATGATGACATATTTCTGGAAATCACAAAAAAAAATCTAGGTGAGATAGCATTACGAGTATCATTGTTACCTACCAAAAGTTCCAATGCTTCACAAATTCTTGAGAGTCATGAGAAATTTGAGTATTTGAGAAAATTTTTGACACTTAACCAACTTGAAATTCCATATTCTTGGCTAAAACAGCCCCAGTTGAGTTATGGAATATTGGGCTGGGTTGGAGTAAAAAAAGTATTTGATTAAACTAGAAGTTATATAAAAGCGATTCCTAAGAATTAGGCAGATTGACTCTATTATCTCAATCATTATTTGAATGAAATTTACATGAAACGATTATTTATTAACAGAATGTTGATGAATATTGATAATAACAAACTACTATCAATTATAACCTCAAGACTTGATACAAATCTGAAGTAACTCTCGAATATAGAATTCAAAAGCACATTGCACGAAGAAATAAAATAGTATATTATGCAACGATCGTGTAATGATGGTTATTAATATATGAGCATAAACCGGGATACGAAACGAGGCGAAGGTGTGTTTCGTATGGTTTATGCGAGTGTATTAATAACCATTACATGAGAGTTGCATATGCTATTTTATCTACACCCGATAAGTAGTGAAGAACTACAAATATTATATTTATATTTGTATTGCACACAATGATACTAATTTAACGAATTTCTTTGAAAAATTCCACAGAATTGTAATTAATAGTATTACTTCGAGAAATAAAACGATGAGATACGAAAATAAGATCAAAAATCAAAGAAGAAAAGATAACTCGACACCGGAATCGAACCAATGTCTCCTCCAGCTAGAATAATCAATGTCAGCGCCACAGACGGCTCGGCTACGGAGAGGCCACATAATTTGATGAAAAAATAAGTGATAAATCATACATTTGTCAAATGAAAAATTTTATCATTCTAACTGTATTTCTGTCGGTGAAGGTGTCGAAGGTGATTCTCCCATATCGCTGGTATCAGACATTTTGTAATGATTATCGAAGTTTGGCTATATTCTTCAAAAGTTCAATACCTATACCGATTTTGACTTGACAAATGTCAAATGCAGAGCATGCACATCATCCTTGATTGAAAAATAATGGGTTTCTATTGGTTGAAAATCTGTATCGTCATGAAAAATCTGTATCGTAATGGATTTCATTATAAAACGGGTTGTGGACATATAAGTGTATTATTAGAGTACGGGTGTAGATAAAATATATTATTCTATATCTTTAAGATGAAATACAAAACGAATTCAAATTCTATATAAAAAAAATAAAAATAGATATTTCAAACATCTCGATAATCAATAGTAACAATTTCTGATCATCTATAAATGTTTGTGAAAATTCTTAGATTGTTGAAGTAATCTCACAAGGTAACGTCTTTCATTTAGTTTTGTCACAAAAATGTTTATATTTTTCCTTGTATGATTATTATGAATGAATTTATATTATTAGCATACGATAAAACTCATAAGTGGGGATGTGGGACAAACTGTTTTTTTTTAAACCATGTTATTTTCGTTTATGGTTTATGGCGCTTATGGTGCCACTCGTAGCATAACGCAATAACTGTCCTTACAAAAACATAACCTACCATTCTATCATTAGTTCACCCAAAACCATCTGTATGATGACAGTCGAGAAAAACCTGATTGCCAAATTGGAAAATATCATTCATGGCACCAGATAATGTCCTGACATCGATTGTATATTGTGTAAATAACTCCAAATGGCAATTGTGAATTTAGTGGCATTCACAGAGTGAATGACGAAGAAGGTGTCCAATATTTGGGTTTATTCTGTATTCAAATATTTGTTACGTGACAAATATTGACCCAACCTAATAAATAACACAACTTTTTGAGGCGATTTGATGTTCAGAAGAGGTTCTAGTTGAATCTTTCATATTCATCACCAACTTGTTCAGTAATATCCCCATTCTCTTCATGTGATGAAGGAAAACATCATACCTATTATTATAACTTTTCCCCACAGGTTCATGACAGATGAGTCTAGAAACGGTTCTCATTGCAAATAGAAAAATCTTAAATTTCCAATATAGGTATCTCGATCACTGAAGGATTATGCCTTATTTTATCCACCGTACGCCTATGTTGGAGGGATGCAATTCACAAGGTTGATTTGGTGGTCGTAATGCTCACTCAATTTGGCTAAATGACGTCGAGTGGGTGGGTTAATTTCACTAATAAAGTCCTATGTTGCACGGACTAATATTTACCCAACTAGACTTAGTTGACATAAATTCGTATAGCCGCTCCTGATGGTAAATGGCAGAATTTCTATCACAGGAATTAAAAATAGTCCTTGTCGGAGTGAAAGCTGTTTGATTTGTATGCTGAACAGAAATGGGAGTATCTGAATCATGTGCAGTAATCCGTGATTTGATTGGTAGATACTCATCGGCCAGTTCTGAAGTAATGTTTCATGCATATTTGAGAAATGGTGTATAGGGTTCAGTTCGTTTCGATGCTTCTTTTCAAATTCTTCGAAATTAGTTCATAGGTATGAAAAGTGGCTATCAAGTTATGACGCCGGCGCCAGTTTATTTTATTTTCCCCCTAATTAAACACTCTTATGATAGCGCCCAGAAAGTCGGACCACTTGGAGGCAGGGGTGGGCTGATGTTCTTGAGTTCCGTAGCGCTCTGAGGCGTCTTACTGATTTTTCGGTAGTGCATTCGCTATTTCAACCGTAGGAAAACCCAGAAGAACGTACAGTGCTAGTCGTTCGGTTGGAGTATCGAATCAACAGACCCCACCTACCAGGACTGGTATCTAGATAACCACAGTTGTTGTCTTTCGCATAATTCTCGCAGGGGAATTTTCTGTTCTGAACGGGGATCTAACTCGCATGCACATCGGTAATGAGGGAAGTAAATCGAATGAGCCCATGCCAAAGAGGAGACTCAACTATTAGTTGTGTTCCGTCACAACTACGTTCATCGCTGCTATGATCTGGATTGGTGGCCGGATATTCGGAGATGCTCTCCACTCTTGTCCATGCCTATGCTAGCAATCACACGTTGAAAAATGAGACATCGTTAAACAAAAACCTATTATCTGTATCATGTGCAATAATCCGCGATTTGATTGGTAGATATTCATCAGACAGTTATGAGGGAATGCTTCATGTATATTTGAGAAAAGGTGTATAAAGTACAGAATTGTTCGGTTTCTTATGAAAATGACGAATATTCAATCATCCATAATCATTCTCGAATGATTTTAAATTTCAATATCAATCCCTCAAAATATTCATCGAATATTTTTAGTGTTAATTTGAAAACTCAAGAAGTGAATTTGACCAGTGCAGTAACAGTTAACTTGAACGCGGCTCCTATTCAGAATGATGTTCCGTTGTCTTATAATTATATGAATGAGTTTTGAATATGATTTTGAGATTTCTGAATAACATATTGGTTCAAATTGACGGATGACGATCTGTTTATTTATTGTATCCGTGAGTGATTAACTTGGTCATTTGAGCTGTCTCAGTAGATTTATTCAAGTATGATTAGTCAAGAATCACCACAGCAAATTATTGAAAATAATACAACAATACCTCAAAATTTTATCGATGACTTTTCATTCTGCAACGAAAACTTTGTTATTTAGCAATACCAAGAGAGCAACCAGCATGTTAAAACCCGTGGTTTCATCTATTGCTGGTTGCTCGATTGGTATCGCTCAAAAATAACAGAGTTCATTAAGCTGAGAAAATTTTTAGGTCGAGTGGTATTAGGCATGCATTTTGATCGATTGAGCTCAGTTTAGGAGGGAAATATATTTTATTATTTCCAGAAAAAATGTAAACTCAGGAATCTTCTAATTCGAACACATTAAAAATATAGTACCTGTAGAAAGAACTGAAATTCAGGTTTATTTTAATAATTTCAATCAGTTAAAGAGGTATATAGTGTAATTATTCGCTGTAAAACTATGTTGAAGCAGTCTAGCCTTCAATTTTTTCATCGGTTATCCACATTCGGGAAAATTATCACCATGGTAACCATTATACTTCAAGTCACGTTCCCATAGTCACGTCCATTTCGTGCTACTAGCCACTACTTTTTTCAAAAAAAAAATTACAAAAACAGTGATATCATATCGCTCACGCACCGTGCCGTGGACAACTCATTACGTTTATTAAGGCGCTAACCTAAAATTTCCAAATTCCCACCCCATTGTTGTGATTTTGGAAACCTGTTGAACCTCTCTTGCTCAGGGATCTTTTTTCAATAGAACAGCTGAGCTTTGGAACTCCTTGCCAGAAGAGGTTTCTCCTGAGGCTTACAAACTTCAGAAATTCAAAGTAAATGTTAATACATATTTCCTTTCTCTTGATTCACGCGGTGTTCTTTGAACATGACAGGGCATCCCTTTCGTGTGAATCTGCGGAAAAAAAATATTTAACATTAAAATAAGGCATGTAATTGTCAGATGACGAAGCGGTTCTTAAAAGGAAAAAATGTATATAAGAATGAGATTATTCTCATCATTATCCAAAATTTGTTCAGATCACCTTCAAATATCGCCCAGTTCGGTCTAAGAGAACGTGCCTCGAAGTATAATCAAAGATTAAATGAGTTTCCTGTAAGGAAATTCAATCTTTACTATACGAGAAACCACGTTCGAGTAGCCCAACCCTTCACAATGACAAGAATATCTTTTTTGGTTCCCCTCCCCTTTCCCAAATACATTTTTGATATTCCACCAGAAAAAGGTTACGAGTTGTCCAGGGAACGGTGAGTGAGCGATATGATATCACTGTTTTTTAGGTTTTTTCTTACAAGAAGTAGTCACTAGTAGCACGACAAGGACGTGACTACCATTTTGGTCTAATCGAACCTGACTTCTCGTATGATAAATATTTAATTTCCTTACAAGAGGGTCATTTAATCTTCACTTATATTATAGTCGCAATCTTGGAGGAATCGGGCACTTTTTCCCCTTTTGGTCGCCACCCGGTATAACTCCAATAAACACCTTCTACCTTGGGCAGTTTTCTCCTAATGGACGACGCAAGGACGGCCGGCGTCGCGTCGAGGTTGGACTAACGAGCGCGTCGTTGGCCAGCAAGGCGGTCAGCTAATTCATTGACTGGACGAGCTGTTAGTTGATTTTGCTCTCTGGGATCCGTTTAATCGCGTTTGCTGAAAGATTAAACGTCGGCCGCTCAGGCTCTCGCTCGCTCCCCGAATTCGTTAGATGCAGTCAATTACCAAAGTGGCTCTTTATTATTGGATGATATTATTGGGATGAAGCCGCTCGAAAATTACGTTATGATTTCGTTTCGAAGACGGAAATGCTTTCGATGCCGGATGCTTTGAGGTACTCATCGATTCGTTGCGTACACAGGATTTTGACTAATGAAAAAGGCGGAAGATAGTAATGACGATAATAATGATTATACTGATAATAATGATAATAATAATGGACTCCGTGCAGAATGAGCCGAATCTTTCTATGATCTAGATCGACCATCGCAAGGCATTCGATACAACATCACATGAGTTGTTGTATTTACTCGAGTGCCTTGCGGTACCCGATCACTGAGATGCATCGAACAACTGATGGTGCTCTCTAGGACTCGCTTCACCATAACATCAGGTGAAAGCAGGTCCAAACAGAGCCGGTAGTCATTAGGAGAGGTGTTTTTCAGGAAGATTCCCTTAGCCTTCTCTTTTCTACATCTCACTAATGCCACTGTCCGTTGCGCTCAGAAAACCCTGGGGATTTAACTGCAGCATTCCTAGAGACCGGAGGCAAAAGGTCACCCATCTTTTTTATATGGATGACCTCAAGTTATATGCCTCTGGAGAAAGGGACTTACAGCAATCCCTTAGGGCTATGCAGGAGTTCACGCATGCTGTCGGTATGGAATTCAAAAGAGGAACGATGCGAGGATTTCGCTGAGGATGCCCAACTCGTAGACGGAAGCATTCCACATCATTCGAATATCTGAGAGACATACATCTATTTGGATGTGGCACAACGCCACACCCAAGATGTAGACTCGGTAAAAAATGCTCTCCGTTGGTAGTAGGGAGAAACTATGGCTGATATGGTCTTCAGAGCTGTCGGGCAAGAACATAGTTTTTGACAGCAACGTGCTTGCCATTCCGATTCTACTCTACTCTTTTGAAGTAGTCAAATGGACTCAGGAAGAGTTGTGGCAACTTGACGTGAAGACTCGTAAAATGATGCATATGCACAAAAGCATGCACCCAAATCATTCGTTCCACGGTTATTTCTCCTTCGACAAGGGGGCAGTGGACTCTTGAGTTTGGAGTGTCTTTATAATGGAATTGTACTGGATGGAGCCAATAGAGTCTTCAAGAGTTCGAATCCCTTACACTGCATGATCCGAGACCATGAACATGCAGGAATCGGAGCTTTTTTGTTCAGGGCAGCACGGCGCGCTGCCGATGAACTTGGTATAGTCTTCTACACCGAGTAGGTAAACCAGCTCTCTGTCATCGATTTGGAGCCCGCATGAAGAAAAGCTCACATCAAGGCTGCAGAGAATGCTAAAATGCTGTAGCTGCATACAGAAAAGCCCATGCATGGAGCCTTCCTTGAGAACATCGAGGACCATGGCTTGTCTGCTGAGCTGACATTTGCCTTCCTCAGGTCAGGTGAGCTGAAGTCGGAGACTGAAGGGTTCATCATGGCGTACCAAGACGATGTCTTCAATACCCCCTGCCTACCGGAGCCGTGTGATGGATATAGAGTTCCCTGATACTAGCAGTAGGGCCTGCCGACAGGCGCCCGAGACATTGATGCATTTGTTGTCATCTTGTGCAGTTTATGTGGGCTCCACCCGAGCTTTTCTGTCAAATTGGTGGTTCTAATTATAATATTTTCGCTGGTTCCAGACAAACGCTACTCTAGGAACTCAAGACTATACCGGCATGTTTTAATGCGGCAGAGATCTTGGCAGGCCGCATGCAGAAAGCCGTTATTCTCAGATCGTTGGGTCTGTTCAGGACTCACGATTCTCGCATCCAGTGATCACTCACCTTGCTGTGCGGGGAGTGATCATAGGTTAATGATACTAGCGCGCTCGGCCACTGGGTTGGAGCAGTGGGGAGTACGGACCCGTCTAGTTTTGTTTAGACGACAATAATAACAATGATAGTGATGATATTATTAAATGAATTACTGAGGCACATGATACTCGGATCCAATATCCACTAACCTCACGGGTATTTGGAGAGGTTTTTGAGTAATGTTAGCGGGAGTCGGAGCTTTGAAATAATGATAATACTTCATTTCCTGAGACTCAATTATAATAATGGAATCAGTCTCTGAAATGACAGTCGAGTCAACAATTTCATATCGGAAAATATGCTGAATCTGATATGGAAAATGAAATATCTTCCCAAATGACCTGACATATATTCAGCTGAATCGTAATAAGTATTTTTATGAAATTATTTTTTCTACACCCGTACTATAATTATACACTCATATGCCCTATATCCATTTCATAATGAGATCCATTATGATACAGATTCTTCATAACGATACAGATTTTTAATCAATCGTAAATCCAACTCAGTGGCAGGAGGCTACATTGAAAATTCAATTCAGAATAAAATTGAGACTAGCAATAATAAAATAAATGTGAATATTCATTTCACTTTCAGATCAGTGGGTCTTGAACTAAACTTTTCAAACTGCACAGAAAATAATCTCAATATTTTCGAGAAATCGGATTGATTACAATAACTATGTTCAAAATAAATATAAAAAGAATGTTTATAGTTTTCCTATATCCATGATCTATGGTTTTCCTATATTCATGGCAATACCCAATATTAACAATTTGTAGATTTTTTCAAAAAATTACGAGTAATTACTGTTATTGGGTTCAACACAAATATAAATACAATATTTATAGTTCTTCATTATTTATCGGGCGTAGAAAAAAATTGCGTATGCAACTTTCATGAAATGGTTCTCAAGAAATGATCGTTGCATACTATACTATTACTTCAGAAGTGTCAATGATAATAATAATAATAGTACTACTATTGTACTAGAAGTATAATGGGTATGGAAGCAATCTCAAAAAATTACAAATAATAATCGAGTAAACAATTTTACACTGGAAAATAAGCTGATTCTGATAAATGAAAAGAAATATATTCCCAAATCAGCTGGAATATATTCAGCTGAATCGTAAATAGTTCTTTGAATGTCATTATTTTGTGATGGGTGGATTTTTTCTTCGTAGTTTATTGGGTTCTTAACCTACCACAATCGAAAAAAACAAAAATTAATAGTGGTATCTATACAAGTGTATAGATTCCAATACTAATTCTAATTTTTTCAGATTGTGGTTGAGTGTAGAAAGGGTATAGGTCCCAATACAATATTCTGAGGAACACTAGTCTGAATACAGATATTTTCAGAGCAGAAGTTATCTTATTCAAAATAACTTTGTCAGACTGCGATCTAACTGCTGAATACGATTCAATACAATGCAAAACGGACCCTGTAAAACAGTTTGTAAGGAAACGGTGATTGCTGATGACATTGCCCGTGTCAGGGCAAAAAAGATACGGAGATATATGCAGAGTGACAATTCAAAAACGTTCCTCTCTTTTTTTTCCGAAACGGATCGAAATCAAAAACCCCCGTGATGCGTTGCAAAAAAAATGTAGAGAACAGATATTTGAACGACATATGTGACCAGAATTTCAGAATTTCTGGTAATTATTCCAGTCAGAAGTATATAAAAAATTTGAGAAAAAAATTACGAAAAAAAATTAAATTAAAGTAAGCACAATAACCCTTGAAGCCATTACACGAAAAATCATTTCTAACCGAACAGAGGAAAGCATTTCTAAGGTTGGTGCCCCTTTAATGTATTTTAATTCATATAAATATCGAATACAACTTTACATTGTCAGAAGAATACTCAAGGGCAATCGACATTTGTATAGATTCCAATATTAAATCTTATTTTTTCAGATTTTTGTAGGTTGAGAACTTAGAAAAACCTATGAAGAAATAATCCATCCACCGGAAAAATGAAATTCCAACAGTACTTAAAATACAGGATTGTCCATTTGTAAGTTTGGGAAAAGTAACGTGTTTTGTTTCATCCAGTATAAAAAATGGTCCATATGAATTAATATTCACTAACAGAAAACTACATTTTAAAAACTCCACTCCTCACCAACTGAGTTTCTGTTGAACACAGGAACTTGGCTTGAATGTGGTTGACAATGTTCCTTGCTGAATGATAATAATGGTTCAGACTTCCATTGTCCATATTATTAACTGTATTGAAACCTGTTGCTAAGAACGAAAGGATAAAAATACAAATCAAATAATTCAATAAAAATCCAAACAAAAGGTTGAAATGGATTTTTTGGTCAAAAATAAAATGAAAGGTTTGATTGATCAAAGAAAATAATTTTGTGACAAAAAATTTGAGATATCGATTATGAAATAATGGTCAAAAAATGAAATATACGACTTCGGATCGATGAAAGTAAATCTCGCGCCAATACAACCATTTTCCGCTGACAACCGATCAGCGCACTTCTAGTAGCACCCGTGTGCCCCACTGTTAGTACCGCCCCTTCCCCCACCATTGGGAAATCGGGTCTTTATAACCGACCACCGACCATACCTCAAATATAGTCAGTCATCACCCGAAGACGATTGCGGAATCCGCAATATTAACTCGTTCATTTCTCAATTTGTATTTTTTTGACTAATATTTCATATTCGATATCTCAGTTTTTCTGTCACAACAGTATTTTCTTTGATCAATCAAACCTTTAGTTTTATTTTTGACCAAGAAATCCATTTCAACTTTTTGTTTGGATTTGATTACCTTATTATTTGATTTTCATTTTCATCCTTTCGTTTTTAGCAACAGGTTTCAATAGACTTAACAATATAGACAATGGAAGTCCGAACCATTACCATTCTTAGGAACTATTGAATACAAAAATGTATTTTTTCAAAGTACGTTTTAGAAAGAATCCGAATGTGGAAAGAAATACCTGATAATTATAAAAAGGCTTTTTATAAAAAAAAATGTATACGAAACATACCACGATTACTTCACGCCTTCTTTCAAAGTTGTCATGAAAAGTCGATGGCGCACTATATGAATGTTTAATCTCAATGCCCAAAATTTCTCAATTCGTTGATAAAATTGATTTTCAACCAAACAACAGAGAGGTACTTCGACATTATGGAAGGAAACGACCCTGTACAATATATCCAGTACATATGAATACAAATGCTGATGAAATAACAGTCGAATCGATCGCTCTAAAATGTGTATGTTCCCGGAAATATTAGATGTTAATGATTTCAAAGTAAGGGTAAGAGAGCCTCCTTTAGCGGCAAGTCTAACTATCGTATTAAGGAAATTCGTGTACCAATTACATAATCCCTTCAAAGCACAAGTCGAATGAATACCTCTGGGAATCGACTAGAATACTATTCAGTGGCGGACACCACTAACACTACAACCCGAAGTTCAAAAAAGTATGAATCATTGATTGAACTCGGCAACTGAGCTCACTTCAAAGCCACTGTTCTAAATGGAATGAATTAGGGTAGTTCCGTGAAATCGTTTCAGGGTTATTTGGCCCAATATAATATACAGAGATAATCAGATACCATCTTGGGGTGCCTAGTGCCTAGCGAGTTCTCGATCATTCATTGTGTTGGTTCAATACGAACATCTTATGGATGAATCGAAGGAAATAATCAATTTCTAGAGTGTCAAAAGTTTTTCGTCTTTTGAGACTTGTTAATTCGTGAGCGGATGGAAAAATAGTTCAACATTCAAAAAGCAGTATCTTTATTAAAATACAAATACAAATTCATTATTCCATCAGACTTTCATGAAGAGGTAATATGCATGAAATTCAAATTTATCTCTTTTTTTTAATCTTCGTTATGGTCACGAATTAATTAAAATATTTTTTTTTGTTATTATTTGAACACAAAATAATTCACTGGAAGTAAAGAATGAGGGGGAAAATCCAAACTTACAAAACGCGTCTCCTTGGTCGAAACGATATGTGACCTAAGATGATGGTGTTTGTGGTGCTTGTGATGAAAATATTCCAAACCTGTATTTTTGTGGTGATTCACAGATAATTTTGATTTGTTGTGAATCTAGGACGATGACTGAATCTGATTTTGTCCAAGCACAATCGGAAAATTTCCCGAAAAAAGATAGATTTATGATGACAGCATATTCTATATCAAATCTCGATTTTACGTACGTAGAGATCAAGGGTGTGGAAGCCGCGAGATAATCATTATGTTACATGATGCCTTCGACTCCATAACATAGATTGGTATTCATAAATGCTCACAGCAGACACGTATATTATAAATAAATATTAAGATGTGTTTGTAAACTAGGTTAGGTTAGTTTGAAACCGAATTTTCCACTGCTCGATAGCTAATACAAAGCGTACTTCTGAATTATTCACAACAATATAAACACAATTTTAGAGGTACATTATCATTCTCATCATCTCATACCACCGTTTTCGTATTTTTGCATCGGTTGGAATACGAATAAACACTTTATCCATTTTAAATGGGTTCGGTCTTGGCAGTTCTGATTTTTTTTGTCGATGATAATCTGTATATGAATTAGTCGTTTTCCGGTTTGTCGTTGTCTGCTTTGTTAGAAGAATATGTCTGCATTTTTGTCCAAGCACAAATTTTGAGTGCTATAATCCATGTTCATCATTTGACCAACCTTTGGTTGAAATTTGACAGTTATTTGAAGAAACCGAGTTCAATATTCAGTATCGCCAAAGTCGAGAAAGTGATCACCAATGACTTAGGCGCAAAGTCAACTTGATAAAAGTTTATTGATTCATAGAGAAGTGATACGTTTTTCAGTTGTTCCAACATAAATGACGTAAAAATCATTCTACTTATTTAATAGCTTATGTAGGTCCTCCATTGTGCGGTAGAAATCCCCTTATTATGTAAGACTTGATAACAAGTAGGTTTCAGTATTATTCGGATATTTCTCTGCGTTTTTCAGGAGTCCTCATTGAAAAAATGGCGATGAAAGTCACCACTTGATATTTTGCGATTCTTTTCAATATATGACAAATATCGAAACTGATTTCATTCGCAGAACGACCATAAATTTTCCTGAGCATCTATGGCTGAAAAATTGATGAATACATTATATTCGCAGTAGAAAGTAACAATGATAAAAGCAGGTTTTGTTCTGGAGCGCCTCTTGTAGGGATTTTTTAAATCGAACAATATGCCTCTTCGATTTTTCTACATTCAGTTTTGCGAATGAAAATCATACTTATTTCTTTCGGATACTTTCCAATCATCGGCAAGAATGCCTCAAATACAAATGATACAGTTGGTTTTTTGACATGAAATATTATTGTACAATCACCTTGCTTTTTCGCCTAATTTTAGTGGTCTATCAGTAGGTTTATTGATATATTCCGTAGTACTTATAGATATCCAATATTCCAGAACTCGACAGTCGAAAAGGAAGGAATTAGGGTTTAATATTTTATTCTGCAGAGTTTCTTTGAGAGCATACAAAAATGCCATCTTTAAACTTCAAAGTACCTCAAATCACTGATAAACCTTACTAATGATTTGCGTTGGAATAAAAATCTGGAAAGCAAAAAGCGTAAACGAAATATTCTTTCAAAGAACTAATTGCTAAGATTTCAGTTCAGTGCACTCTGTCATTAACATTTCTTATTCAAATTATACACAATCCGATTTCGTCTTGGGAAAAATACATTCATACCCTAAAAAGAAACCTTAATCTTCGATACGTTTTAATAATTTCCCATTTGATCTTTCACTGAAATGCTCATAAACACTTCTCGGAATAAATCATCACCCTCTTGCTAATTGAGTGTTCCTTGAAAAAAAGACAACTTCGATGGGTGTATTTTTTGATGTCAAAAGAAGTATCAAAGCTCTCAGAGGAAAAAACACGAGCTTTCACTAGCTCTAGGGCATTGAAATATATCGAGGACAAATAACTTGATGAATCGAATTGAATCATAAACGAAATGTGCCGAAGGAGTTTGCCTGAAAATTTACACTTTGCAGGCGAAGAGAAAATAGTTTTCAGACTCTAATATGTTCACATGAATATATATATATATATATATATATATATATATACAGGGTGTTCATTTGAAAACTTCCCACCACGGATTTATCGAAAACTACTGATTGAAAGAAAAAACGCCGAGACACGTCAGAAGATACATCAAGGGGGACAACTTTTCAACCAATAACTACTTCACCCCCTTTCACCCTCTGCACCCCAGGATCATTTCCTTGAAAATTTTAAATGACAAGGGGTATCGAGTGATAGCTTGTTTGAAAAGTCTTCCAAAGTCCTTCATTTTGACGTTTAATTTTTTCAAATCATTCGATTCGTTTTCCCGAAAATTAGAAAAATCTGCATTAATTTTTATTTGTTCAGATAGAAAACAAAAACACACGAAAATATCACTTTTCATTTCAATTACATTTAAGGTCTGCCAAATCCACAATTCGTTTATAATTCAAAACTAAAACTACCAACATAACCAGCAGTTCTAAAGATTAGACGTGGCAATAACCAAATAACAATCCCAATTTTTTCGGCGATTTTTTCATCAACACAGATATCCTAGGCGAACTGTTTTTATTGTTATACATGTGTAGTTATTCTCAGTTGCTAGGTGAAAGAAGGAATTGAATTTCCTGTCAGTTACCTCTGTCACAGTCTTCAGATCGTGAAAATTAAATAATTGATTCAGAATCTATTTCGAAAATGGTTTACACACTAGCCGAAAGAGTGGAAATTATTCTGATTTATGGTGCCCAAAATCAATGTGCTCGGCAAACTGCCATCACGTTTAACGCCAGACATCCAGATAAGGTAACTTCGCATAGGTATGTTTTGGACCTTGTTACCAAATTTACTCAAACTGGATCGGTTGCAAATAGAAAACGTGATTATAAAAGAGTTTTGGATGAAGCCGCTCAAATTGAAGTTTTAGGTCATTTTGGAATGAATCCTAATACGTCGTTACGCAAAATTGCTGCTGCGACTCATAATTCATTAGGCTCTCTACACACAGTTACTAAACTCCATAAATTTCATCCATTCAAAATGAAAATATTGCAAGAGTTAACCGAAGATGATTTCGATAGGCGAGTTGAGTTTTGTGAAATAATGACTGCAGCGATTAATGATAATACCGTTCATGTGAAGAATATCTGCTTCACTGATGAATGCACATTTTATCTAAATGGATTTGTTAATAAGCATAACTGTAGGTATTGGAGCACTGAAAATCCTCATGCTTTTGTGGAAGGGCACACCCAGCACCCTCAAAAAAATTATGTATGGGCAGGCATTTTAGGAAACAAAGTGCTTGGGCCATTGTTCATTGATAGAAATTCAAATGGAGACATTTATTTGGATATGTTGGAAACTACTATCAATCCGCTTATCACTGAAACCATTGAAAACCAAATCGAAGAGGATGAAAAAATCCTACACTTGATGAGGTTCAGATATATTTCCCGCAAGACGGTGCTCCTCCTCACTTTGTTCTTCCGGTTCGACAATGGCTAGACAACGAGTTTCCAGATAGATGGATAGGGCGAAGAGGGCCTATAGAATGGCCTGCTAGATCCTCGGATTTGACGCCATTAGACTTTTTTCTATGGGGCCATTTGAAGTCCATTGTGTTCACTCCCCAACCCGAAAATTTGAATGAACTTCGTCAACGCATTATCGACAGCTGCCATGATATCCAACAACATGTATTTGAAAATGTCCGTCAGGAATTTGAACATCGCCTATATGATTTTTTGGCCACCAACGGGCAACTTTTTGAACAATTATTGAAATGAAATGTAATATTTTTGTATGTTTTGTTTTCAAAATTCCCAAATTAGGATAAATTATTTTTCCAATTTTCTCGAAAACGAATCGACCGATTTCAAAAAATCAAACGTCAAAATAAAGGACTTCCGAAGACTGTTCAAACAAGCTTATCACTCGATACCCCTTGTTATTTGAAATTTTCAAGGAAATGATCCTAGGGTGCAGAGGGTGAAAGGGGGTGAAGTAGTTATTGGTTAAAAAGTTGTCCCCCTTGATGTATCTTCTGACGTGTCTCGGCGTTTTTTCTTTCAATCAGTAGTTTTCGATAAATCCGTGGTGGGAAGTTTTCAATGAACACCCTGTATATATATATTGTTGTTATTGTTTTTTTATATGATGATATTTTATTATTCGAAAATTGTTTTCCAACAGAACTAAATTCTGATGAGTTCTTTTCATTATTTTTTCGAAGAAGTTGAATGATGATGCTTGATCAGTTGAATTCGTGAAAATCTGTGGGGATTAAGGGTGAGTTCATACGTAGTGTTGGCAATGTGAAGGAGAAAATATATTCAATATCATATATTATTATAAATGGAAATTAAATGGAAATTATAATGAAATGAAAAAGTGATTGAGCCCACCGCGGAAAAAGATTCATCCTTGTAATAATGTTCATTCCGTTTTGTATCTTCTGTAGCATATTCAACTGATGACCGAATGTAGTAGGATAATTGAATTGAATACAGTGATATCATATGAAAAAACAATACACAACAATCGAATATTAATTATTTCATTAATAGTGTTCAAGTTGAATGTGTTTGTAAAAATCATGGACCAAGTTTTGGCTTCGTTCAATTTCAATTTATTCGCACTCGAATATTCGCTTACTGAATTCAGAATATCATTAAAATTCCCAGTAGCAGAGTCAACATGTCACTTGTCAGTTGTATCGAGGTTGGCCGGATGGAAACAGTCTCCTCACTCCTCTGCTACGACGCTCTCTCTAAAAGTTCGAATGTAAATGATCGATTAGTAAAATTCTCCACCGAGTTAGTGGTTTCCCATGGCTCACAAGAAATTTAAAACGAATACGAATACATATCTTTTTTTTTAATCAAATCCTCTGAATTTGACAGGGGTAATCCATACATGTAAAGTCAAAGAATTAATGAGGAAATTCAGAACGTCTTGTTTTTTTTTTGAACTCAAAAAGATTTCGTGCTCATCTTACGCGACAAGTCAATTTCAACTCTACTAGAAACTCCTTAACACATTGCCTAATAACACAGCGTCTCATATGTACCAACTACTTCCGAATTATACTCGAAATGAATATATCACACAAAATTATACCCAAGAGGGGATTCGTCTCCATTACAGCATGAGCAGTCTTAAAGGAACTGAACAGAAACAATATTATTTCATAACTACAAATCAAATCAATCCCACAAGATCTTCTCTAGCGGGAGGAGACTACTCACATATACGATCCGACTCGAGATGATAAATATGTTGGACTACAATTTGCGAACTCGTATCCAGTGGATATTTTCTTAAGAGTGAAATATTTTTGGAGGGAAAATTCAGAAAATGTCATTCTGAAAGAACGATCTCAATATGTGATAAAAATCAATGTAGTACATTATTTTCATTTGCTAAGAAATACAAAGGTGTTTCGAAATGTGTGGCGGTTTTGAAATTCCTCTTGTAGAGAAAGATAGAACTGAATTTCATTATTTTCAGTGATTTTGATGACAATCCTCGAAAATCCGAAGTTGAACTCATGTCGTTCAGTGAATGAGTAAGTTGCATTCGTAGAGTTCAATTTCACAATATGAACATTATTTCTGTGCTGTTTATTTTCAAAGTGCATAGAAGAGTTAATTATTTCAGTATGTGAACAATCGTCTGAGAAATCTTGGATCCCTTGACAAATTTTGCATGAATAGACCAAATTTCTTTTATTTTTTTCCTTGTTCCTTGAAATCAAAAAAACATCCAAGTTAGTTATGGACCTTTGAAACATATTTCTTTTTGTGAAGATCTGCAGTCAAGCTTTGTATTTTTATGTAAGGTATAACATATAATGAATAACATTTTCGGAACTCGATTCAAGCTGAATAGTTTAAAAAATTTGAATTTACCAGATTCAGACTTCTGATGTACACTTCCGATTCGTACAAAAAACCGGTAATCAACGAATAGTTGTGTGAAACAGTGTTTTCTGGCCAGCCTTTCGATTTTGATATAACAATTTTTTTATTAAAACTCTGACGATCGCGCTCAAAAGGCTATTGATAACATTTGTCGTGGAGCTCCGAGGCGATATGAGTAACAGGATTTATAAAGTATATCTTGACATGAAAAAGAAAAATATGTTTTCGAAAAGTGCTTCTGGGCACATATCTCATATTAGAAAGAATTTGTGATTGTAGTTAAAGAGATGGGTATATAACAAAAATCTGATTGTAAGCTTCAACAAACTCTAGAAAATATTTGAAAAAATGAATAAGTGAACAAAACTCAGAAATTACAAGTAGTTTATACTGAAAGCAAAAATGAAAAAAAAACGTCGAACCTTACAAATTGAAACAGGTCTCATAGAAAACGAATCGAAAATAGGACTTTTTATTTTTCTACTGCCATGTTCCACCTTCCCAAACACTCTGCAGGCAAGCCTAGTTTATTAGCTTGTATGCCGAAGTTCTCTGGGGTGTATCCCCAATGTCAGGATAGCACATATGCTATTTGAATTGTAGGGAAACCCAGAGAAACCTACGGTTCTACCGGGTCGG
Organism: Zygogramma bicolorata; assembly: GCA_032362365.1. NCBI lineage: Eukaryota > Metazoa > Arthropoda > Insecta > Coleoptera > Chrysomelidae > Zygogramma > Zygogramma bicolorata. The sequence continues at coordinate 2,175,093 of JAVJAQ010005583.1, read as the reverse complement.
TTGGTGTTTTTTTCCAAGATATCCCAGCTACCAGGATTGGTATGTTGAAGAACAACAATTACCTCATGCACTTTCTTTCTGTCTTGACTACAGATTGAATCGGCAGTGAGCCTGCAACATAAGGTCGGTAAGTTTTGTTCATTGAGACAGACACATGAATAAAAACAGTATTCTTCAAGCAACTCTCAGTCATAACAATGGGTTCACCTCTATTATCGCCTTCATATTTATTGGATGGTTTGAACCATTAACCTTAGAACAAGCTCAGAAGAAGACCCACTTCTGGCCGAGAAACAGGTGATACAAAACTGAATAACTCTTTACGATACTTGAACAACATAAGTCTTTCCATGGAATTTCCGATGATAAAATAATCTCAGAACAAACTGCTGTTTCTCTACGTGTAAGTAGAGGAATAAGGATATGTGAGAAAAATCCCTTGACAGTAAATCACTAAGAAAATCGTCAAGACTCCAGTCAATCGGGCATTCAGCCTCTGCAACAGACTGACATTGAAAAACATAAGGGATTATCTTTATAAAAATGGCTACTCGACGACATTTCTGGATTAGATACTGGCTCGTATTGATCAGAGAGAGAAAATCGTGCATAAATACATCATCTGATATCGATCGGGAAACAACTCACAGCCATCTCACAAATATCTACCCACTAAGCAAAACCAGCGACAATTCAAAAACTACGTAACCAAAGAGCAAGTGATCATGAGAAAGCATTTCGAAGGGGAAACCAAAGAACCATTGGATATCAGAAATGAAGAAAAAAAACACGCAATGTCTGAACAAACCAACACAGCATCAAATGAGCGGAATCTGAATTTATGAACAAGAAGGAACATTGGTTCAGAAAAAAATTAGAGAAATATACTTATATAGTGAATCATGAAGTATTGAAATCTGCAGTGAGCGAAACCATTTATCTAACAAATGAACCAACTCAGGCTCTTCGAACGAGATCATTGTGGAGGTTGTCTCAGTTATCATCAAAAGACGGTTGAGGATACAAACCAACGAGAAGTCATAATAACACCTAGCTGAAACTTCGATTTCAATTGTGAAAAGTACTTTTTTCTTTTTTTTTTTTCGTTATTGAGTTTGTTTCAAGTTTTCATTTCGATTTTGTTTCATGACAGTTCTCGGCTCCATTTAATTTTCCTCATTTTTGTTTTGGAAATTTTCGGTTTATATTCCCCTATTTATCTTTTCTGTTTCTGTTGATATATCCCTATCATTTTTCCGTCATTTTTTCTTAATTTTCTCACATTTGGCAAACAGTTTGTTTTATCTTCTTTTAATCGGCTATACCATTCTATCTGGAATTAATAAGTTTTCTATCACTAGTTCCAAGGAGCTTGAATAGTTGGGACAATGGTAGTTCAAACCACCACTCCTTTCAGTCATCCTTCGAAATATTATTCGGGCATCGAATCAGCTCCGGCATCATCGAATTTGTAACCCTCATTAGATATCGGGAATACTCCTCGCCATTTCCAAAGGGGTATCACAAGACACAAGTCAACCCTTCTTAAAATCCATTAGCCTTCAATAATAATGTCCGAAGTCTCACAAAGAGCGATTCAGTTCGTCTAAGAGCCGTAGCGGGCCTTATTATCACTAGACGCTATGTGCAACAATTAGCCGGGAAGGCTAAGTATATTACTCGCTACTTACCTAAAGGCTCTAAACTCCAAACTCAATTTACGCGAATGTAATGCGTAGCTATAGCCCTTCCACTACCTGATCGTTTTTATTTGAAGTATTCGGCTACTCGTTCGAGACTGCGTCAGATGCTAAATTGATATTACTTTGTTTTGATATAATTACCTACGGTATCGGGCGGAGGATGAGAGAATGGAAAAAGCTGATTATTAAAGAAGTAACATTATACAGTGGTTGGAATTGTATGCTGACATATAAACAATTTCAATATATTTTAATGACGAGTTGGCCGTTAAATGCAAAACAAATGAGTACTCGAGTAAAAGTACTTGAAAATTACTACGAGAATTTATAAAAATCTTTTCCATGTGTGCTTCTTTCTTTAGACGGATTCCTTCTCTAACCTGTAAAAACTTGTATTCCTCAAGGATGAGTCTCAGAACTCAAACAATATTTAGATATCAATATTTTGCTGGGTGTCTTATTTATACACAGTTTTACATGCAAGGGAAGCCCTGAAATGTTCGACACCGCTTGAATCGAGGAACAGGGGATACAAATTAACATTAACTTCAAATTTTTGAGGTGAGCAAACCTCAGGAAAAATGTCTCTCGGCAAGGAATTCCAAAGTTCAGCTGTTCTATTGAGAAAAGATCCCTGAGCAAGAGAGGTTCGGCAGGTCTCCAAGATCACAATAAAGGGTGGAAATTATATACTCGTCGGGTCATCCGCGTAGATATTGACAAGGGTGGAACGATCGACGACATCAGGAGAGCACCGGCTGTGAGTCGGTGAGCGAAAAATCACCAACAAGACGAATTGCCTTTCTCTGAATAGAAGAATCAAGAAGCTTCAATGAATGTGAGAATGTAGGCTTTCACGGCCGGTGTTGATACATCTCTGGTTTTTCGGGCTTGAGGGCCGTGTAGTGGAATTTTTACTTCCGCTACGGAAGAAGAAGAAAAACCAGAGCTGCTTCAATGAATGTTTTGGTGCCAAGCCCCATACATGAGAACTATATTCCATTACAGGGTATCTTCGCCTCATTAGAAGCTGATGACAAGTGAAGTATTTCTTGGCACGAAATAGAAATCCTTGCTTCCTGGAAGCACCCTTTGCAATCGATCTCACATAGTTTTCTCATGAGAGATTATTACTGATCGTAAATCATATTGAGTGCAGTGTTTTTGTACATGACAATACCCTACATAACAGTTTCTCCTCCAGAGCTCCCAAATATGCTTGTTAACTTTCTCGTTCATATATTCACAGAATATGAAATACAGATTTTCTGGTAACACAGAATGATTTGTATAAAATTTCTCCTCGAAATGTTTTGGGGGAAATGTTTTCTAATGCACAGCTACAGATGGCTGTTTGTAATCAAGAATACTTTTTCTGGAGTATTTTTACATATTGTTCTCTATACCGAAATGATTCTTAGTCAAACCAGCCCCAGCCGGAAGACTGCGAATGAATTCAAATTCGGACATTATGAAATAGTTATTGAAATTAACAACGTTATTATACCATTGCTCTCATATTACTCATTTTATCTACAAAATGGAAATCACTAATCATGTTCTCTATCCTTGAAGTGAATAACAATAGGTACACTTTGAAGAATATGTTTCATGAAGTTCCATATTCGCCTGAACTTTATGCACTTTGACCCATAGTTGAAACTTTCCAAATTTTTTTCGCCTCGAACGAATATGAGGGATTCGCTTTTAAATAATGCATATCCAACTGTAGAAAAATGAATTACTCATAACTAAACAGTACTTGTTCAGTTCTAGAACTGAATAATGTTTCTGAATCTTAGGATAAACAACAAGCACTGAAAAATGAGCAGCAAATGACAGCTTTCTTGCCCGATTATTTTTTCATTTTGAAGATAATCGAAGAATTGGCGAATGTGCCGGTGTTTAAGACGTAAATTTATTGAGCGTTACCCAACCAACAGAATTGTTTTATGATTTCATGGTGCTGCAACAGTTTTATTTTGTTTGTATTTTATGATAACTTCCAAAATGCTTATTGATTGTATTATGCGAGCCGTGAACACAATACAGTTGTAGGCAATAAGAGTGTTTTATATTTTGTCAGAAACATTTATGAAATAAAATTAAAAAACCGAAATAGTCACGAAATCACCACAGAAACATTTTTACAACTAACTCATAAAATATATTTTTCTATAAAAGTGAATTGTTTTGTAGCAGTTTATAAGACTTTTCTGCGAGATTTATATGATCTTTATAAAACTTTTTCAATCTTATTCATAACTGCTTCCTGTAGCTTTCATGACATTATTTTATTTCAAACATAATTTTATATTTATCACTATATTATCACTTCAATGATAATTTCCCAAGTATGTATGTTCATAAGTCGAAACATATGCGAGCAATGGATCAACGAGGCCTCACCTTTTAACGTGCGATTACCCGGCACGGTGGACCGGCAGGGGTTCGAACCCCGGTCTTCCGCTTGAAAGGCGAATGTGCTAACCGCTACACTACCGAGAACAACTATTATGAAATCAAATTGCTTCCTACTACTAACAAAAGTCTTCAAACTCTTCAACGTAACCTTGTGCTTTGATTTTTTTCTTGCTTGAAACAGGAGAAGGTTATTAGTGATTAAAATCCATCGAATTAAGTGGAGCACCATTTATATATCCCCTCAAATCACTAACTCGAAACTCACTCGAAATTTTGCCTTTATAATCGATGAAAGGAGCGTCTCAGCCAAAACATCCGAGATAATATTTATCTATATAACTATACGTGAGAAATCCTATCTTCATACAAGCACTTTTGTAGGAATCTAGGGCTTTGAAACTACTCCGACTCTGCCGCAATACCATCACTCCTACAACTGTTTCTTAATAGGTTTGTATGGGTAACCTAGTAGCTCAAAATGCTTGCTATCGATACCAAATCATCTTATAGAACGATGCCATTTTTAAATGATAGCAATCCGGAATTTGATAAGTTGAAAATGTGAAATACCGCACATATAACGATCTTCACAGCTGAAAAGTATATACATAGTATAAGATTATATTATTCAGAACAAACTGAGTTGAGGTTGCAACTAAAAAATTAATACGTCGACAGAGTGAATTTTTGTAAAATTGAGATTTTTTTCTAAAAACATTAATAAATGAGTGGCGCGCTTAGATTTTGCTGATTAGCATTTGCAGTAAGAATATCAATCTTTGAAGCGCAAACCATGTCCTTAACAGTTTCATAGGTACAAGAGGGAAATTATTGAAATTGCTTCAATCTTTCTATTTGTTAGTTTTCATTTGGTGACATATCTATTATATTTTACTTGTGTCCAATGCAAAATTACTTCGCTTAAATATGATGCAAGAGTGCAGTGAGAGAAGTCTTTACAAAACTACTTTTCAATAGTGCTACAAAAATTTCATAGTAACTGCCAAACTGTTCATAAAACTGTTTTGTTGTGTTTACTTTCAGATCCTCTGTTAATACTGATAAGGTGAATATGTGGCTGGAAATTAAATATTGCTTTCTTGGACTTCAAATTTGGAAAATGCGGTTTTCAACAGGATAACCATGACAATATTAAAAGTATTTGACGTGTCAAAAGGATTTAATGATGATAATCGAATTAATCATTATGAATATAAAATTTTCAATCGAAATTAAACTTAGTAAAATGCAAACAATTGAAACAATCATACTGAATTATTGTGTTGACTGAAAAAGGACATATATATCCCAATCTAGAGCGAATTTCCCAATTTACTCTCGTAATCCTGAACAAATTTCGCAATCCACTCTAAACAAATTTGAAGTGGATCAAGAAACCAATATTTCATATCCATGTGACGTATTTACTTTAAGATAATTACAGAAATCCTATAATCGATACAATAAGAGTTGGGTGTTGTGATAGAGGTACTTTTTACAATTCAGAAACCTAAACACCACTTAGTGACATGAGTGTATGAATAATCAAAAGACATCACCAAATGATTCATCACATGAACCACATTTTCATTTCATAAGATTATCGATGACCTTATTACGCTCACATAGGTAGGCACCATATTGTAAATTCGTTACACCGAGACTGATGAAACACTGATAAGCATTCTGAGGTGAAACTCCCGATTTCAATTCTTTTCAATTTTGGACTAAAAAGCGAGCTGAATGTAATATGATATATATGAAACATGTGCATGTAAAATACTTCTCGCACAAACTGTAACCCAATACACCAATGAAAACATAATGTTGCTCATTGCCCAAATCGAGGTGGCTATTTTTGCATGCCCGCTATATTGATATTTTATAATGTAGATCGTAATCCTTTTTCATAGCTTAGGCCCTCCACACACGCCAGTTGAAAATCGGTTAACGCCAAAATCTTTTATCAAGTTAGCCTGAACATAGGCAAAGAGAACCATTCTTTGAATGTTTTTTGAGGAAGCAGAAATGGTCTGAAATCTATTTTTTGGCTTTTTTTTCCCTTCTTAAAATGAAAAAGAAAAAGCTTCAAGTTATTTTGGTATATTTGCCCCGATACGTAACTGCAAAATTAAAAAGATGCAAAATGGAGTGACGATTTTGTCATTTACGTATCGTATTTTTATAATTTGCAGATTTGAAATACAAATTTATTAAGAAAATGCATATACTTTCCTTGGAGATGTCTCGGAAGCTAGTCTGCCTCCTTTTTCAAGTCTATTCTGGAGAATTTTCAATGGAATTGCAATTCTTGGTACGTAATGTCAAAATGTGACACTGGCATGACTAATTCTTCCATAGCTATACCTAGTGTTCTGACACAACCTACTCCGAATTGAATCTCCCCAGTTCAACTTCCTTCTTCAGAAGAGGTATCCAACATCAATCCAATTTGCTCGAAAAATTATTTTTCGAGATGTCCTAGCGCCGGCTCTGTCGCTCAAAAACACAGAATAATATGAGGGGTCGAAGAGCGAACGTTATTTTTCCAGGAACTTTTGATTTGGGTGGAGAATTCGATACACATAGACCGGGAGGTCATGACAGGTGATGTTCCACCATTTTTTCGTGCATGCCTTTTTGAAGCTTGATAAATAACCCTAAAATATCAAAGATAGTCGGGTTTTTAGCCCCCCCGCGCGTCCTCTTCATAAAGAAAAACGCTTTTCTTTCTGTAGCGAATTTTCGTGTTTTTCCGTGATATTTTACTGCATGCCATTGTAATATACGGAAGTTCAAACTAATTGAAGCTCTAATAATTGATGGCATGCACCCCGCAGCGGCCCAAGATGATCAAAGGGTTGTAAAAACCTGAAAAAAAAATTTGGAAAATTCCGTGTTTTCAAATTGCATGCCGATGCGAAGAATTGAAGTTTTTGTAATGAAAACACTATGTGAAAATTGGCATGCACCCCTCATAGGACCAACAGTGAAAAATTTCCGGAAAATTCTGTAAAATTTTAAAACCGATTTTCCGTGATTCCAAACTGCATGCCATTGAAAAAATACTTAATTCGTACCATTATTCAATAGAAGGAAATTTGGCATGCACACCAGGGTGTTACAAAATAGAGGCATGCGTAACGAAAGTTGCAAAAAATGAGCAAATTTAGGTGACTTGTTTTTGCATGCCGTTTTGAAATTCATGAATTTACCTTATTTCAAGTCATGAATGTAAATGGCATGCATGTAGCTACAACCCAATGCACAAAAAATGTGAAAAAATTGAATAAACATCAATATTTTTATTGAAGAAAAATCAAAAAAATGGCGTGATTTTTTTTGCATGCCGCTATGTACTTTTTTGAGCCGAAATGCAAAATAGCATGCATGTAGCTTCATGAAAATTGGTTAAATAAACAAAAAAATCATCCGATTTAATAATTTTATTGTTTTTCAAATTTTTGATGAAAAATGAAAGTAGAAAATCATTTTCAGCATCATTATTTTATACATGAAGTATTATTATTAAATTCACTCGCCGCCCTATTTGGGTTAATATTCCCATCTCTTACTTAACGCTCAGCCGATGTATCTGAGGCGTGAGTGCAAGTGAGCCAAGAATGCTCTCAGCCGACACCCTCCTACCGCACCACATGCTGCCAGAGCCCAGCTGACTATAAAATCTTGACCTGATACATCATGCCGACTGGTAGCGAACTTGTTGTTTACTTCCATACGGTGGTATAGGCAATGGCGTAGCGTGTAGCGTCTATCATAGTGTTACGTGCTAGCGCCGGTCCTGACGAGATCGTAAACGCAGATGAGGGATCGCGTCGTCATTTTCCAAGAACTGTTGATTGCCGCCTGGAGAATTCGAGACACGTCATCAGGGCTTCTCTCGAGGATTCTCGATAGGTACGCAGGTATATAAGCATTGTGATATCGCGGCGGAGAGAAGTTTTTATTCGGAGAGTTAGTTATTGACAGAGTTATTTAAGTGAAAAATTCTATTCAGAGCTAAGTTGTGAAAGTTATTTGGAGCTAAGTGGAGCAGAGCTTTGTGCGGAAGTAGAATTTTTAGTACAGAGAGTTTTGGTACCGAGCATTGGAAAGTTATCGGAGCGGTTTAAGTGATTGTGTTGTATCGTTTTGTGATAGAGAGTTATAATAAAAGAAGTTCAGTGTTGTTCGGTGTTTTAATCGACGAACCTAGAGATAAATCGTAACAGTAGTGTCAGAAGTTGGATTTTGAAAGGATATATCGTAACAGTGGTGTCAGAATTGATATTTTCCAGAAGAAAGATCGTAACAATAGCAGGGTAGTAGTAACCTCTCGTGCTAGTCGACGTATGATAGGCCACGTTTAGACTAGAGACCGGGAGATTCGACTCATTTGAATTTATTTTTTCTACGATTCTTGAATGTTGTACTGTGATAACATGTATGTTATTCCAGCCATCAACTTGAAATAATGTTTATTCAAACAATTTTCATGGAGCTACATGCATGCCATTTCGTATTTCAACTCAAAATAGTATCTACAAACGAAATACAAAGTGGCATGCAAGAAGAAGTCACGGCATTTTTAGATTTTTTTTCCAATCCAGAAATTGATGTTTATTCAATTTTTTCACAATTTTTGTGTATTGGGCTGTAGCTACATGCATGCCATTTACATTCATGACTTGAAATAAGGTAAATTCATCAAATACAAAACGGCATGCAAAAACAAGTCACCTAAATTTGCACTGTTTTTTTTGCAACTTTTATTATTATTTATAATACGATGGGCTTATTCAACATGCATGCCATTCGAATTAGATAATTATTCCGTTATAAAATTAATATTCATCCTTATTAGGAGTGATTTGGAATCACGGAAAATCGGTGTTAGTATTTTACAGAATTTTCCGGAAATTTTTCACCGTTGGTCCTACGGGGGGTGCATGCCAATTTTCCCATAGTATTTTTATTAAAAAAACTTCAATTCTTCACATCGGCATGCAATTTGAAAACACGGAATTTTCCTAATTTTTTTTTCAGGTTTTCACAACCCTTTGATCATCTTGGGCCGCTGCGGGGTGCATGCCATCAATTATTAGAGGTTCAATTAGTTCGAACTTCCGTATATTACAATGGCATGCAGTAAAATATCACGGAAAAATACGAAAATTCGCTACAGAAAGAAAAGCGTTTTTCCTTGTGAAGAGGACGCGCGGGGGGGCTAAAAACCCGACTATCTTTGATATTTTAGGGTTATTTATCATGCCTTAATAAGGCATGCACGAAAAAATGGTGGAACGTCACCTGTCATGACCTTCCGGTCTAACATCATCGAGGCCTCTCTCGAAGATTCTCCACAGGCGTACGCAGGTATATAAGAAGACACTTCATTGCGGAGGAGACAGAGTTTATTCGTGAAGCAGAACTATTCAGAGATAGTTATTGAGATAGTTATCAGAGTTTCTAGCTCAGTGGAAGGGCGAAGAGTTTTACAGAGTTTTTATAGTAGAGATCTTTGGTATTGCTAAGTGCAGAAGTCGAAGTAGAGAATTTCTAGTAGCGAAAGTTTCAGATCAGAGCATTGGATAGTTAGCAGAGCAGTTTGAGTGATTGTATTGTGATAAAGAGTTGTAATAAAAGTAGTGGCGTGTTGTTTGGAGTTTCAATAAACGAACCCAAAGAATTGTCGTATTATAAGAAAGTAAACTTTTTCTCATTTCAATTCTAGCGAAGAGACAACCCAAAAATGGATTCCAGAAGAGAACCTCGAATATTATGTGCAAGTACATTTTCCAACCATATTCTATCTAGCAACAATGGAAATTCTATTCAGAATTGCATCTTGCAAAAGTTATAAATGACTTGAATGAAGCATGGGTTTAGTTTTTGCAAATATTGCAACAGTATTGTATATCTGAAATATAAAAAACAAAGTCCCAACTCTGGAAACGCAGCCACCAATTATAACTTCAATTCGTAGAAGTGAAAATATAGCTGAAAACCAGCAATAATCCGTCTCAAAAAATCCTTCTAATTCGTTTGATAGTTCTGGAAATTGTTCAGCTAAAATTTCCGTGCTGAAGATCTGAGATTTTTTCACTCTGAGAGTCTGTTATGGAAAGGAACAGATCAACTTCGTGAAAACTGGAGAATTCTGATTCTTCGCACTTAATAAAGAATATGAAGAAATGCCAACTTAGAACTAGGCTATAAATTTTTTTTATTTCGATTATTTTATATCCCAATCACGGGAAAATAGCGTGACTGTAATTTTTTGATTTTTCCCACTTATTGTTTGAAATTTGTTGAAAATATGAGATTTGTTTATAGGATATTGAAATATCATTGTGGGAGTTCAATTATTGGTGAAATTTATGATTTTTGGGACAAGTACATTTTGGAAAAAAAAAGTTGACTGATAATAATTCAATAGAGATATTGAGACAAATTTGTTCTTTCAGAAATCAATATTTGCATTGCTCGTGACACTTGATGCATCTTTAATTTTCACCAAGCCCATAGATGACAATGCCGTTAGAGAGACATTGGGAACCTGAATTGAGGAATGACTAAAAATAGTCCATCAGCAAGTCGGCTTGTTACTACCACGAAAAGTGGAAGAGTCATTCCCCACTACGACAGGGATAAATTCCCAAATAAAAATATCTGCCCTGTTGGGAAAACAAACCCACGACCTTCGGATCGCGAGTCGGACGCGGAACCATTGCGCCTGCTCTCTCGCCAAATGAATAAATTATACCTGAATACTTTAAAATAACAGATATGAAGACTATTGAATAAACATTGAAAATGGCGTTTTTTGTGCAAATTTTTTTCCGAAGATCATGAAAATCGTTATTGAAATGAACCTTCAAATGATATTTGAGTGCCTATTATCGTCTTGACTGGCATTCTTGATTGGTTTCATTCAAGATAAGAAAGAGATTAACAAAATCTCTACTCAAGTGTGTAGCCTTTATTCAATGATAACTTATGATGTTTCACCGCCAAATTTAAACCTCAACTTATCAAATCAGATATGATTGTTATTCCAAATAACGAATAGTCGATTGGCTAAAAATGATAATTAAAGCATTGCTCTCTTGCAGCAACTTTCAATAAATCAATCGAAATACTGCTTTACCGCCAAAAAAATATTTTTCTCATTGACGAAACTTCCAAAGTTTGGCATGCATTTTCATAAAATTATGTATAATGAATAATCAGAGGAAGTATCAATATCTGAAACATATCACTCATACTGATCTTCAGTTCGTTATTGTAATATATAAAGAGCGCAACAAACAATTTCCAAGTTTTAATGCTAATGACGGTGGAACTTTTTCCTTGCTTTGACCCTGCACCATTCTAGTATATCGATAACACCAACCCGCTCGGTCGTATTCTAGGTTTTCTGGGTTTCTCTACAACTGAAATCATGATACGTTAATAGTAATTCCATGTGAACCTTGGTGCACTAGAGAACTCGAGAAGATTTTCAGAGAAGTTGAATGAAAGTTGCACATGAAAGTCGGGGATTAAGAAGACTGCAACAAAAAGTACATAGGCCAAAGCAGGTGAGCCATTATAACTCGTTTCAAGAAGAATTATGCTCGCAATCGATACTAAAGAACAGAAAATCACTTGTTTCACAGTATGCTTTGAATGAGAACCACAGGATTACTAAAACTGAACTCAGATTCAGAATATTTGAATATTCTGGAATATTAACCATCAAAGATCATTAGAAAATGAAAAGTAGGTATGGCAGGCACCACTGAAAAATATTTGCCTTTTTTTCTCTACCAAACCTTGAAGAAGAATGGGTATTTTGATAATGCTAAAAAGTGATTTCATTTATTAAACTCACAATATACTTTCGACTGTGATGGACGCCGATACCCCTCTGAAACCATGCGCCAATAAAAAAAATATGCATTACGTTAAATTATTGTTTCAAAAACTGAGTCAAAGGAGTGGCCTAATTGAAAGCAGGACACACTGTATATGGACCATAATGCTCCATTTCAGATTTACGATCTTTATAACAATAAAAACAATAACTGTAACAATATAACTGTTTCCGTCTGACTTTTTGATGGATTTTCGCAAGTGAAATGGGTGAAACCGAATTGAATGGCAAACCTTCGCAGTATAATTTCATTCAATTCGATAAACAGATATAAATTTAATCTCTTCAACATTTATGATGACAAAACAAGCTTAGCCTCTACATTATATAACTATTTTTAACGAATTTCACTGTTTACTTCTGTTCTAATCCTTATCAGATAATTGCTGCTTTAATTCAGTAGTCATTGTCATAAGCCTTTATTTCTCAGATTTTAATATTTGAACAGCTACTTGATATATTTTTTCAGAGATTAGACATATCCTGAATACTGAATAAAATCGTGATATACAGCATCTTCAAATACAAAGACCAGCTATTCATGCTAATAACAATTGAATTCATGCCAGCCTAGGCCTAATACGAACTTGATATCATGCACCTGATGAGCATGAGCCACGTTTAAAACTGAGCTATATCGTGACTGGCGAATCGTAGTAATCAGTGATAATTTTTAATTTTTTCAAATTGTTACCTCATAGGAAATGGCGACTGAACAAACCCTGAACGTTCGGTAGGTTTCGAAGCTTACAGCGGAAGTGATGGAAGACTCCACTCAGCAAATCAATTTTGGTGAAAATATTAAGAGTTTTTCAATTGATGATATTTTGGAAGAGCGATGACAATGATGATATACTAATTATATACGAAAGATAGACGAATTAAGATCTTTTTTACGATATTATCCCGTGAAAGAGTGATCCAGCAACTTCATGCATATCAAATTTCATTCCTGTAAACAGTGTTATGGGACAAGTAAGTTTTCTATCTAGAATGTTATTGAAAGGTGGTGAGTTTTAATTGAAGAATATTATCAAGAAATCAGTGCTAGAAAAATATTCGGAAGCAACTTTTGAGGCTCTCGAATGGACGTTTTCTAAAAAACTTCTGCTGAAGTCAGTAGAACCCACATCTTACTCGTTTAGTCATCCTACTGAGGCTCTCGGCCCACGGATCTTATCATCATATGGCGCGCACATCGTTTAAATGGTTAACCAAACACACGAGGCAACGTATCGAACTAAACACAAGTAGAATGATTTTTTTTTGCTGAAGAATTCGTTTATTCCTCAGCTACTATGTACGTGACAAGAGAATTCGTATCAAATCGAGTCTATTGGGATACACTCCGTTCAATAAATAGAAGATGATCTTGAATATCTGCATAGAGATAAACTGTGTCACAACAATGGTGCACGTGGCGACAGTTAAATTGCGGTGGGTTTCCGTCATCTCGTGTACGGTTTTCCATTCGAAATAATGTGCGCGACATTAATATCTAACCTAACACGGTTCGATGACGAGATGAGCCATGGACCAAGATTCTAATGCTCTTGTCTTGTACGTTTTTCGGTTAATCCTATAGCTGAATCTTTCCGTACGAGACTTGGACTGAATCATACTGAAAAGTGATACGCCGCTGCTTTCCATTGAAGCAAAAGTTATTTTTGAAACATTCATTCTTCTCTCAGCGAATCTGGACTCTAGTTTTTTTTCGTGGCATATCAAACGCGCATTGAAAACTTTTTACGCGTACAGTTGTAGCGTATATTATTATAGTAGTGGTAGTAGTAGTAGTAGTAGATGTGATTTATGGAAGTCCTTCAGCAAGTAGGCTTGTTACTGACTCCCTACGCCATACCTCGGGAACAGCATAGTTATTCGAGGACCCATAAACCATGAAATGTGGCAGGAGTCATTCGCCAACACGACAGAGAAATTCTTATGAAGAAAAATATCTGACTCCATGGTGAAACGAACCTGGGACATTTAGGTCGACAGGCGGATACGAAACCATAGCACTCCCTCGCTTCCTTTATATTTTCAACAATATTTATGTTATATATTCATTCATTTCATCAGGAAACAGGACACACGTTGTAAGCTATTTTTTTTTTCAATATTATTCACCCTAACTTTTTTAGCTGGCCACTCTCCACCTTATAATTCATTCGACTTAAAAAAGTTACACATTTTCGGAAAACCATGAACACTTTCTCATTAATTAGGAATTAATGATTAGGAATAACTTTTAATCACCACTAAAATGCATTTCACAAATAACTTTTTCTCATCATTCGTTCTTCTTAAAACCATTTCTCTTGTATTATTTGATCCCGTAAAAATGTTATTTGAGTTACGACTATTAAATTTGATGGATGGGTATAATGCCAGGTAAAATCTTCAAGACCAGTGGCGTACAAAACAATACTCGATCAAATAAAATTTTCAGTATGGATGTTTGATGATTCGGTAACAGACAAATGAGCGAATAATCGAATAGAACTTGAATCAATCCAGTTGAGTTTTGTATGAAAAGGTGAATTGTGAGAGCTTAATGTGAAATATGGTACCTGTTATAGAGAAACCGAATGAATGAATGAAATTTCGCAGTGATAAATCGATCTTATGAATATCTTTCAAACTGACATTGTGAGATTAATGTTTATCAAATTCCCGAAATGTTTTCATCGTTAAGTTTCGAAAAGAGGCCATAGATGTCGACATATGAATGAAGTAAATCTGGGACCGGAAAAATGAATGAATTTACCTGTGAAGTACATGCTCTTACCTTATTCTGGTTGACATTAGGCAATTGTTGGTCACCTAGATATCATTGTCGGTAGGTTAGGGTTCTTTAATCGGATACGTCATTCGACCCGATAGCACTGTGGCTTTTCTAGGTTTCCCTACAGTTGATATAGCGAATGCGCAACCGAAAAAAATCAGTTCGCTAAGGCCTTCAATGACATCCCGCACAAGACTCTGCCTTCTAGGCGCACTAGTGAGAATGCTTTTTCGAAAAAAAAAATATAAAATTGAGAAATGAGTCCAAAAATTGTGACACAAAAGACAAATTTATCGTCTTCATTCATTTCCCCCTGGAGTCAACGAAAAAAGTTTTGCCCGAGCAGCAGGTGTGAAAACATCCGAGAAGTAACAGGAATAGTAATGGTATGCAAGTGAGAACATTTCAGGAAATAAGAAGTCTCTACAAATCGTAAACCTCATAAAATCCCTGGACTGGTTGTCACAACACTTTCTCATTCAAAATTCATTTAATTTGGTGCGAAATACATTGAAGTGTGAGATACCTACTGTGAACTATAGATTATTGGTAGGCAAATAAAGTCAATATTATGCTCATTTCCACGCGCACCGGAATATAGGAAGTATTCAGGACCCTGCTACCGTCAAAGATCCAAAAAAAAGGTATCTCGAAAAAAGGTTTTTGAATACGATATTACATGAATTCAATAGTCAAAGATAAACAAATCGAAACCAAATAGATGAATATACATTTCCAAGCAAGAAATGAGACGTTACCTGTATATTAGTCATTTTGCCAACCAAACCACGGAATTGCATTTTCTTTTAGTCAGAAGATTGGTGCTCTTTTTCTCTCTCAGACCCAGTCCAAATATTTTATAATGGTACAAATAGGACTCGACCTAAAAATAACCTCAGACTAATTTTGTTTTTTGATTGAAATTTTGAAGTTTTCGTTGAAATTTAAAAAAAAATGTTTTTCTAGATAATTTTGACGTCAGCGATCAAATGATATCGATTTTTCATGATTTATGACGAACACCAAAACAGTGTTTTCTCAAAAAAGCAATTCATCTAATCGGGAAACTATTATAACAATGTTGTTTCATTATATCCCTACTAGCAACCATATGATACGTCCCTGGAATAGCCAATCTGTGGATAATCCTCTTATACCTGAATACTGTCGACAGACTATAGCACATTCTTGCTTAAGTTTTACTCGAGTTTTAAACTTCTCTTTGGATGATGCGTCGAGACTCATCGACCATGATAGGCTCTTCTATATGGCGAAGTTACTTTTTTTGTTTTTGAGAGTGACTGGAAATGCGCAATTTCGACCACACGTTCAACAGATAAATATTTCATCAGTAATCAAACCTATTTGATTTCCGAAAAATAGCACGACACAGTATAAAACACAACACGAAGCCCTTATATGTTTTCTAAGGTATGAATCCTCATTATATTATTTTCACTAATATGGTATCAAGTCCAACAGAAATAAACAAAGGCATGCTCATGAAAGGGGAGTCGATTCAGAGATGTAATATTTACCTGAAACTTCACAATCGTTTACCAAAACAAATAATACGATTCCCAACAAGGGACTGTTTTTATCGAATTTCGGTTGAAAATTGCACCACTTTGACACAAGTGAGATTCCAAATTTCGAAATGTTATGGAATTATCTTATTATTTTTTCTGTGACTATGTAACTAGTAAAACAATAATAGTTACATCTGATTTCATCGAATCATTAATAAAATCATTTCATTCGTTTCATTCTTTCAACGTATTCTTCCATAACGAATGATATAAAAGTGTTCAAATCAAATTTTTGTTGGCAAAACTGTAACGAAAATTGTCAAATGTGATCGATTATTCGGCAGTAAAGAGGGGTTTGGAAAAATACCTTCGATAATGTATTCAATGGAACTTGTAAATGAATTCAGAAATATCTTCCAAATGATAGGAAAGGCTTATATGTCAGTTCAACAAACCAAAAAGGTACTAGCCCTGGGGAATGAAAGTTTGAAATGATTTTTCGGAAAAAAGGCAATATGAATCCTGAATGAAAAATTTTGATCATTATTCATTTTTTACTATGTCATCGATTTTATTCTAGATCTCACGGCAATAATGGGAGAGAATAACTCGCTCAATAAATGGCAGATATCAAATGTTCAGATGGTCTTACGGCAGAAAGACAGCTTTCCACTGGTTTTAGAGATTTTCAATTTTAACTCGGGTTTGCTAGTAATAGATAGATACATGATAGATTATACATTTATTACACTATGACGAGTAAACAACACTTCGATATCAGAAACGGCGAAGACTTCATTTGACTCTTATTTTCTTAACTACAGTATTCGAGAAGAGTTAGTACTCTTTCTAAAAAATGATCGTGACAAAAGCTTCGTCATGTAATTTGTCATGAGACTCTACGTATGGGCTCGGTTTGGATTCCCAGTTGCAGCAAATCTTTTTCTGAGTTCTGCTATGGTTGAAATAGCAAATGCACTACCGCAAACTTGGTGAGTCGCCCTACAGCGCTACGGCATTGAAAAACAATAGCCGTTCCTTCCCCGCACTGAGCGCACTCATAAGAGTGTTTGAGTAAGGAAAAATCTCCTCATTTTCAGACGTTTCCTCCCACCGATATGGAATTTCTGTGAGATGAAGTGGTGTGAATAATATTGAATGATGCGGAGTTGTGTAATGGTCAGAAAGTTGTTGCAAGAAGAGCAGATATGTAAAATAAAAACAACGGTGAGACCACGAAATGGTATACTTTCAACATAATTGATAGGTATTCCTGTTTCATTTGATGTGAAATGAATTGATTTGTGCAAAATTCGTTCGCTGTCTAATTAAAATGAAAGTTTACAAACCATTCTGTTTTGGCTTGAATTAGAAATGTTAACAACATAAATTGAATTAATATTCCCCCTGTATTTTGTCATTTTTTGAGTTCACTCGACCAAACATTCTATACAAATGTATTTGAAATTAATCATCTCTGATTCAAATCGAACAAAAACAAGTAAATTGTTGAAACGTAGTTAGACGTAGGAATATATTCCTATGATAGTTTAATTCGTTAAGTTATACACAACAAACTACGAAAAATGGTAATTTAAATATTTTAACGGGTATTAAAATATTTACATTCTTAATGAATGACTCAATAAAAAATTAGAGGAGTACCTCGTGATAATTGAATGAGCCCATGTATTGATCCCAAATCTGAAAATATTTGGGTATGTGGGTTTGACAAAAAACGACAAATACAATTTCGAATAATTCGAATACATTTTGTGTTAACCCTCCATAAAAATGCATGTTTTATTTGATGTAAGTTTTTCTTGGAAACCACAGAAACTCCTATTCTTCGGAATCATTCATATACCTTTTGAAATTGAATTCAGAAAGAAATGTTTGGAATATCGAATCAATAGCGTAGGAAACAAATGATAAATATATTGGTTCCCATCCTACTGAAACGCTACTGATTGATGACACCAGAATAGTAAAGAAAACGGCTCGGAAATTTTTCCAATTCAGTTCAGACTTCAATGTGAAATTTTGACGGGAAACGACATTCTTATTATCAATATATTCGATTATTTCGATACGTTTTACACGCGAAATAGAATTTTCATCTGCAGCAATGGTGTACAGCACAGCTGAACGTGTGGAAATGATTTTTATTTATGGTAGGGAAGATCAGTGTTTGTTAAGCACAACTATAGTATTCAACCAGAGGCACCCGGAGAGAAATGCAAGTAACGTGTACATTCGCCAACTAGTACCAAAATTTCAAGAAACTGGTACTGTCACAAAAAAAAGGGATGGACCAAGATTAGTGGAAGAAGCAACGCCAATTGAAGTACTAGGACAGTTTGCAATGAATCATAATTTATCGACTCGTCAGGCAACTACAGAAACCGGATTATCCCGCGAGTCTGTTAGGAAAGTAATCGAATTACATAAATTCCATCCATACAAAATGCAAATCTTTCGAGAACTTGGTGACGATGACCCCAACAGAAGAATTGAATTTTGTGAAATTATGACAGCTAGAATTATCGTAAAATCTTGGCTATCAAAAATATTTGCTTCAGTGACAAGTGCTTTTTTTATTCAAATGGGCACGCAAATATACAAAACTGTCGTTACTGGAGTGCCGAGAACCCAAGACTATTTAGAAAAGGGCATACGCAATACCCCGAAAGAGTTAATGTTTGGGCTGGTATATTGGGAGAGGCAATCATTACTCCATTGTTTATAGAAGGAAATGTAAACGGCGAAATGTATGCTCACATGCTAGAAAGATCTTTTGAACCTCGGAGAGTTCATGAATTAGATAATCAGAGAGACATACTCGGCAATTTATCACATTTTCAACAGGATGGGGTACCTTTTCATTATGTAGTTCCAGTTAGACGATGGTTAGATAATTATTATGCTTATCAATAGATCGAAAGAAGACGTTCTATCAAATGGCCTCCTAGATCCCCGGACCTATCTCCTCTTGATTTCTTCCTCTGAGCCACCTAAAATCTGTTGTTTTCAAGACACATCTTGACTCAAATAGAGCAACTGAAGGAAAGAATAAATCAAGAATACCGAGCTATTTCCAGAAAAACACTTACCAATGTACAGAAAGAGTTCGAAAATAGACTATTATTGTCTCGAAAAGAATGGAAATCATTTCAAACATTTCTTAAATTATCGATAGAAAATAAAATTTCAATTGAAATAAATAGTGTTTCATTTAATAAACCAAAAACTGCTACTTCGAATGTATCTTTGTATGGTACCTTTGGAGAGCTTTCAGATGAGATATCACAAGTGGGGGGTTGCCATTTGAGAATATAAATTTGGGGTGGCTGGGAACAAGGGGGTGAATGAAAACAAGTTAACAATAACTTGTTTTACCCTCCCTATTATGGAAGTTGTTTTCAACAATGTTTTATATTTTATTTGGTTGCTCAGATATAGTGTAAGTTTTCAAATTTTTACAATTGTTGTACATGTTTATTCATTTATTTATTTATTTACATGAGTAGGCTACTCAACAGATGGTTTGACCCATCCAATTACAGAGTAGCACGAAATAAAGCAAAGTAAACAGATTGGGAAAGTTGACTATAAACTAAGGTGTGATACGCAAGATTTATATCAGTAAATAACATAACAATTCAGAATAAATGTGACCATTGATTGACGAGTTGATATTCAACAAATTTGGTTGTATCCATAACGAGAGTCGATTCTTAACATCATTCATAAAGTTAACCTAGTGATACCATGTAATTGAGAAGAATCATAGCAGTTTGAAAAATAACAAAACCAGAACATAAACCTAACTGTGGCCTCGGCCTTAAAAGTAAAATAACAATGAAAGAGTATTTGAATACTTATGATTCTAGGAGAGTACAAGATCAAATCAGAGATGTCAAAGTACTATATAGACAGATTTGCTTCGATAGAAAAATGGAGGTGATTCAAAACATTATCACCTTCAATCGTTTCTTGAAACTTATGATGGAAGAGAAAAAAATATCCAGATCAGAAATATTATCAACAACAGAATTATAGGATCTCAGGCATCTAATGAATGTGCGAATTCAGGTGTGCATTCGTTGTGCTCTGACCTATTACAAATAAAGGCCTGTTCCTGAAAAAGTGTACAGTTGAAATTGAGACTACTGAGGAGGAACGAGGAATCAAGAGTATTGTTTACTATTTTGAAAATCATACATATATCTAGGAACTTTCGACTCGTATCGAGTTTCTCAATTTTATAGTATCTGAGATTCTGTTCGTATGAGAAGTAGTGACGGGGTTGATTGAATCTTAAGTTCAGTACAGTAACGAATTTTTTCTGGATCCTCTCAGTATTAGGGCAATATGGATGCGACATAAATTGTTATTTGTATTTTACTATTCACTATTCTACAGAATATGAGACAAAAAAAGAATCAATTATAATGTATAATGAAATATTGCAGTTTGCAATATGCAGTGGGCAATTATTGAGACAGTATTGAGGAAATCGAAAAATCGATGTGATAGATGTGGAAAAGTTGCTATTTGTGATGTCGAGGGAAAATGATAGGGATTCTAGAGATGCACTGTACAAAACAGCAGATGGAAACGATTTCACCTCCTCCACCCAACGAATACGAGAATTGCCACTCGCACAAAAAAATTAGCTGGCACGTTGAACGTAATCAATCGAATCTTACATTCGTACGGAGTATTACACCGTTCGGGATTTTATTATCGAATGAATTCTCCACATGCGTTTCCAAAAGCTTCCCACGTCTGCATCATCAGATAAAATACGCTCCGAGCCACAGAAAAATTCCGTGCTCGGTAGTCTTTGAAGAAATAAAATTATCATAGGAACGCCATAAGGTGTTAAAGAAGCGGCGCACCCTTCACATTGATGACACAAGAATACAGAAACACATGTGGGACCTGTCGTGTACATCACATTATATCACTTGATTCGATTCAATGCGGAAATCTGCAGGGATGAATAATTTGCGTGAACCCTTTGTTACTGGCGGGGCATACCTCCGAAATGAACCGCCTATCCCGACGCCAGGACCCGCCTACGCTCCTATTCATTTGGCACCGAGACGCCGTCGGGACGCGGGCTGCGCACGCGCCGACCTAGCGAAAAATTCCAAGAAAATAGTTTTCTCCGCGAAAGGGTAAGTTTTCCCGAGGAAAAACGGCGCGCTCTCGCAGGACAATCGGCAGGACGAGTGCCGGCAGGATCCGCGATTTGGAAGTATCGCCGATAAAGATCTAGCCGTGCAAATCTGGTTGGCTAGTGGGCCGGGCGCGCTCATTAAGAAAAAGCGTGCACTTGATCGTTTTTTAAAAGGCCGAAACGTCTTCAGTCCTGAAGCGCATGCAAGGGGTGGCGCGATGGCGGGAGCGATGCGACTCTGACGGCAGCGTCGGCGGGTTGAACTGCTCCACGAGCGCTCAGTCGTGGTCGGACTGTCGGTTGCGCGGTCCACGTATCGCTCGTTTTGCTCCACGGCCGGTCACGTTGCCGGCGTCATGGCATAACCCTTTCTGATGTGCCGCCGTTCGAGTTCTTGAATGAGTTTATTGTATGACGATGGACTTCCAGAGTGCCATGGAGACTTTTGCTGAAGCTTGGGTCGCCGCCAACACCAAGGGTGCTCCGCTCACCGATGTCTCCGCACAGGTAGGATACACTACCATTATCCTGCGACAGGTCCTTCTTTCGTTTACCCCTTTCGGAATCTGCATGATCGGTTTCGCCTTCGCTCAACTCGTTGATGCCATCGTTTGTTTACCACTTGTGTTAAGTCTTCAAAAAGTGTCATTGATTTGCGATTGTTCAGAATAAATAACGGAAAAAAAAATCACTGAAATGAAAAAAATTATCAACTCTTTCCGTGTGTACATACTTTTTTGTAATCAAGAGCACAGAAGTTTTTTTTTTCGAATTCATCATTTGAATTACCTGTATTTCCAATAATCGAATAATCCTCTTATTTATGCCCCAAACGGTAGGTATCTTGACCTTCCATCGTTATTTAAAATAAATCAGTAAAAAAAATTCCCCCTATTATATCACGATTTTTCCTATTTTCCAGAAGAAACAATAGTATACACCTATTTTTTGTATAAGATCTAATATCTGACGTATCCATTTATATGAAATACCTATGAACTGAAAAATCCTCGGGAAAATCACAAAATAAACAACTTAATTCATCTCCAAATACCTATATCGTGCATTGATTTTGCCATGAAAAATTATACAATTTTATTATATTTTTGACAAATATTTCATAATGCAAATCGAAATGGACCAATCACTCATTAAATATTCGTTAATTGGTTTTTCATCAACAGCTCCGAATTTTTAAAAATATTTGAGTACCTAAGTAATTGTACGTTTTATAGTGTATTATAGTGCTGACAACAATCTTATAATGCTTCTCAATTCTTTGTTTCTTCACTAGATTATTGACAGAGTTTTCTCCAAATATTATTAGTAATCAGAGAAATTAGTAAACCGATTTTTCGAATGGAATTACCGAGGGCATTACAATTTATATATTCCCGAGTAGATTCCCCATTTACAGAGATCAGAATAATTTGAAATATAGCTAAGCATATCCTAACTATTGTTCTGAATTTTGAAAAATCCATTACAGAGTAAAATATAATCACATAGTTTTGAGTATGACGAGGTCGATAAGTATCTGTCATATTTCATCTTGCGTTATTTATAATTTTTCTACTCATCCATAGTGCTTATTGCTCACTTATCTCTCTCTCTTGAATTCAACTCAATATTTTCAAGAGACGAATCGAATACATTCAGATCGGTAAAACTTTTACTGACTAAATTTGCAAAAATTCTCCCTGGCATATTATTTCCATTACCCCCTAAAAAATTTTCCCAACGGAAAAGTATATTTTGGTTCTATAAGTAAGTTGATTTTTGTGAAATTTGCGTTTTTGCTTTGAAATTGCATGGAACATATGATTTGAATTCGATGAACGAGAGATCATCGTTTGATGCGAGAACAGTCGGAAAATAACCATGAAGCCTGGTCCGATATTCTCCAGTGTTAAAAGAGAACAAATACCATTTATGAATATTTTCGACGATTTTTATTATGATTTTATTGCAACTTTCTGACTTTAGTATTTAGTAGAATATCACAAACCCCCAAGAAAATAATCTAGATGTTACTGTTGTCCAACACCAAAACCGTGGACATGTTTGAAAGTCATAACTTTGTGGCGGATGAATGTTTTTTTCGTAGGTTTTGGGTTAGTAACCTACCACAATCTGGGAAAAAATAAATATAGAAATAAATACAAATACAAGTGTTCTTAGATGGGCACATATCTAATCTCATATTTTGACATTTTTACAAAACCCTTTGAGAAAAGAACGAGAAGTTGCCGACTAAAAAGATATGTTTCATTTGGATCTAAATGCTTTCGATTATCGCAGCAATTTTTCGGGTTAGATTACATACCTGCCCTTCTACACTTGTATTTATTTCAATATTAATTATTGATGTTTTGTGGTAGGTTACTAACCCAAATAAAACTACTAAGAAAAAACCTGATACATTTTATCGAGCATTTTATCTATCTTCATCAAATGACTATAAATCCTTATTATTAAAATTTTTCATTCGTGATTGCAGGATTCTAACAGAAATAATTCCAGTCGTACTTAGTTACTCTACAACTTCAAATCTTTTGCGATGACAAATAGTCCTAAACCCTGCAATACACTTTTCACGCATTGATGCCGTCATTTGTTGACCACTAATGATAAGTCTTCAACGAGTAGGGCAGGTTTGAATTTTTTCAAGAATTGTAATCGAGACTGTAATCGTCATCAAAATTAAGAAGACAATATATTTTGATTTTTTAGAAGATCTTAGAGCAATTTTTCCATGTCAAATATAAACGACCGTATCACTTTTCCTAGCATTTTTTTTGTTATCAGGATCTCTAAACAGTTCCTAATTTATTCAAGAACTCGTTCAAAAATAATTATTTTCGAGACTAATTTTCAATTTTTTTCATGTTCTGATGCACCATCTTTACCATTTCTTCAGTAAACCCCTTTAAATTCATTTATTTATTTATAATAATTCCTATCAGGCTAATTTTCCTATACAAAGAATAAAAATATATGTTCAATATTCCATGTAATTTGTGATACACACTAGAATAGACACAAATTCGTTGATTACTAAAAATGATTAGAATATTTGAGTTTTCCTATGTCTTATGGATATTGTCGTGAATATTATTGGGTCACGGAAAACATAATGATAATACCGTCGACTACTTCTGGAGTTTGTTAATATATTGAAAAGGGTTGATTCGATTGTCCGTTGTAATCTGTTTTCTGAATTAACTGATGGCATTTTCATTCAAAAATTGGTTGTCTTTTTTTCCAGTGGATTGATTATAGTGGCTGAAGATTCAATAAGAAATATGGAAATTCGGTATTCATGATATTTCATCGCGCACCATGACAAAATCGAAATAATCCATATGTTTAGGCCCGACTTTCGACAAAAACCTCACAAAAAAAACTGTCGACGGTTCTGACTGAATCTACACATCGGTATCGATGTGAAATATTATTTTATGAGTTATTTTCTCGGTTATTCCGAATACCACCTTAAAACTTCTACCAGTGAAAAAAATCACTCCCAGCAAGTGGTTATATAAATTTGTTTCAAATGTGTTTCACTTCTTTTTGGCATGACATGGAATATTTCATTGAATTCGCTGGCAGGACACCATTCAAAGCAAGCAAATTCGGAGAACATACCGTGTGACACAGACTCATGGTACACCCCCGTTTTCTCCATTGTTTTTCTAGCTATATTTTTGAAATTCGGAACATTGAATATGCTCACTGAACAGCATTCCTTGACATATCTGAAAGAAAAAAACAACTTTCAATTTTTCCGGAAATGACATCAACTTTCGATTCTTGAATGGGACACCCTGTATATTGTTACATGATCGTCTAGGGATGATCATGAGGAATCCAACGATACCAGGTTTGACGATGTTATCTCCAATGACTGCGGAGATATCGCCATTTATATTATCCATAAGCTCAACGAGTAGGAGAGAGAAACTTTTTCTGGCGGGTCAATCCAATTCTCTCTCCCACTTATTGAGCTTATGAATAAAATAAATGGCGATATCTCCGTAGTCATCGAACATAACACCATAAAACCTGGTA
This sequence comes from Zygogramma bicolorata, assembly GCA_032362365.1. NCBI lineage: Eukaryota > Metazoa > Arthropoda > Insecta > Coleoptera > Chrysomelidae > Zygogramma > Zygogramma bicolorata. Next base: position 2,149,472 of record JAVJAQ010005583.1, on the reverse strand, counting down.
TCGTTGGATTCCTCATGATCATCCCTAACCGATCATGTAACAATATACAGGGTGTCCCATTCAAGAATCGAAAGTTGATGTCATTTCCGGAAAAATTGGAAGTTGTTTTTTTCTTTCAGATATGTCGAGAAATGCTTTTCAGTGAGCTTATTCAATGTTCCGAATTTCAAAAATATAGCTAGAAAAACAAAGGAGAAAACGGGGGTGTACCATGAGTCTGTGACACACGGTATATATGATTCCGGTCCGATCTTCTCGAGTGTTAAAGCAGAACACATTTGCTTCATAACTTTTCTTGTTATAATTTTACTCGTGATTTTCTTACAATCATCTGATTTCAGTTCAATATCACAACCCTCCAGATAATTTATAATTATATAATCAAGACCAAGAGCGTGAACATTAGTTCCTGGCACGTTTTGCCATCATAAAAAAACTTTGAACACCTATTATTATGAACATAAATATTCATTATGAGGGAATTCTAACAGGAGTCGTTTCGATGTAATTGGATCCTTCTTTTCACTTGTCCATTGATAACCACGAGGAGTACCTACCATGAGAAATGATAAGAATAAAAACTAAAGGTGAAAAATTAAATACCAAGATCATGGAAATGGCATCAGTGGTATCGGATAACAGATAAAACCTCGGGAAAAACTATAATCAGAACAATAATAAAAATAATACGAATGAAATACAAACAATAAAAGTGTTGACTGAAACAATTTCAGTAACGAAGTTTCTTTGATCACTGATATCTGCAATTCTACTCAAGTATTCATCATTTCAGGTTTCTTAAAAATTTTGCTCTGTCTGTTGAATTATTTTTTATTTCAAATTATCCTCACTTGAATATTCGTTTTGAGATATTCTTTCCATAAATCAATTGTACTTCTCTTACGAACCAACAACCCTCGAAAGTCGAAACGTGTAGAAGGTAACGAAGTATGTTCAAGTGACCGGTCACCCATTCAGATGCTATCTACAGTGACAGTTGGTTAACCTCGGATATGCCGCCATCATCATTGCTCAAATATTCAATATGAACTCCTTATAGCATTTTCCAAGGCACTTCCTCATACAACCCCAATAATTTTTTGGCAATTCATCTTTCTAATCTATTTCAATTTGTTTTCTAACATTCATACTACTTCACATTTTTTTCAACTTGCAATGAGATTTGTCAAATCATTGATGAAAATAAAAGTATCAAATTGAAGTGTTGTCAGTAATAATTGTTCATTCCCTAGCCAAACGGCAGAGAACATTTTTTTTAATTCTGATGAATTTCATTCCCCCAATCCAGTGTTCGATCCGTTCGCTGCAAATCCTAGTTAATCCTGGATTTCACTAATCTGGGATTACCGCTACAGGATATGGTTGCAAACTCAGGAATCGATCGATTTGACCAACATTCGTGTACTTTCGATAATATCACGTATTTTTACGTGTTTGCTGGAATATTCGGTAAAAAATGTACAACAACTGTTTGAATTCACGTGAAGTTCAATGAATGGCATTTGTATAAATGTTCTTTGCGTAATACATTCATGGCTTCAGTAGGACAAAATCAGAATGATGAATTTGAAGCATATATCGATTGCATTAGTCCAGACTTCCAGACGCGACAGTGGTTTGAGGTTTACCAAGAGGCTCACTTAGTTCAAATACTTTTGATCTATTCGAGATATTATGTTTTGGCTTTCTTCTTCTCCGAATCAAAAGAAAGAAATGACAACTGCTATGAGAGAAGTAAAAAAATTACAAATACTCCCTCGAGCTCCCTGTTGATAGGTACTTGTATGTCATTCGGAGACATTTGATTCATTCACAAAAAGGAAGAAAGAATCCATCTGAAACAGGTACTCCTTTGTATAGGAAGAAAATTTCTCTCCACGAAAATAAGATATAGCTAGGTTGGTTTATCGAACAAATTTTCAAGCAACACCTGATCATCTAGATTTGCACAATGTCTACCAACAAATTTCATTTTTTTCTCATCTTTCTCAGGGTGCTGGGTAATCGCACGTTAAAAGGTAAGGTCTCGTTGGTCCACTGCTCGCACAAGTTTCGACTTCTGAGGGTTGACGTTTGTCAGCTGGTTAACGGAACGAACAATTTCAGACAACAACAATATAATCTGGATTGAATAGAACCTTCTTCAAATTCAGCACGCTCTAACATGCATATTTCAAAGATTCTACTTTCTAGAGCCACTGATCCATTTTTCTCGTTTCATTCCTATTAATCTTAAGATGACCGAACATAAATTCTTGTTTATTCTTCAAAAAGATATAGCTATCAGAGTTTTTTACTTTTTAATCATATTTATTGGGTTTACGTCGAGATTATCGAAGATACGAACTAACTAATCATTGTTGATTAACGTTACATCTGAATCTTGGTAACTTCGTTAACACTATAATCCGTGCCATGATTTGAACCTGTTCTTTTGTATCTCGTATCTCGCCGTCAGTAAATAGACTGCTAGAAAAAAGTTATGTTCTGTTATTTATCAATTTGGATATTTTGGATTGTCTCAATTTCAATTGTATCCCACACTGAAGAGAATGCCGGAGTGAAATTTTAAGTTTCGTTTCATGATTATCTGAATGGGTATGTAGCATGAAACATAATTTCATAACTGTCCATTCCAATTGGAAGTGTTCTGCTCTCACTATCAGCAGATATACAGCCAGAGTATTCAGAAAAAAAAACTGTTGAAAATTCGGAGGGCGATACTATTTTCAGGAATTTTTCATCCTGGATGTTTGATTCTGAAGGGTGAAATTACCCCTACAAAATATTAACGATTCTTTTCTAAAAATCACTTTTCAACTGAAACTGTTAAAAAAAAACCAGACAAATGCGTTGATTTTTTCGTGAATCTTCAGTTCAATATAAATATATATATATATATATATATATATATATATATATATATATATATATATATATATATATATATATATATATATATATATATATATATAAAGCAGAAATGTGTACTCTTTTAACACTTTATTCCAATATTTCGATAGTTGTTACTGTCATCGTCAGGGAAGCTACAAATAATATGATTTCATATAAAGAACAAACAGGAAAATGAATTATTACTCACAGTGTTGGCGAGAATGATTGCTTTTGTGATTTTATTTGAGCAACATCATTTTTTGACAGGAGATCGAGACGAAAAAAAAATGTTTACAACGAAACTTTTTTGTTTGGAATATCAATTGTTCAGTCAAAGTCATTTCTGTTTTGTGTTGAAGGAAAATTTGTTTTTTAGGTTAGACAGAAAGATGAAGTTTGACAAAATATGATACAGTGGCTGTTATATAACTGAAGTGCCAATTTATAATGATTAGAGGAGCCAATTTCAATGATTTCAAGTTATATATATATATATATATATATATATATATATATATATATATATATATATATCTTCACATAAGTACCTATCTGTCATAATAAATGATAAAAGAAGTGATCCTCAGAAAAACGAAATCTCATTATATTAAACAGAATCTATTGTCTATTTATGAAAAAACTATAGAAATTTCAGCTCTAGATGTTTTATATTTCCCGTATCCGTATACCTTTTATGCAACCCCTTCGTTCTGATCGGTCCTTGAATTCGTCTTAACACTTCCAGCTTCAGCTCATATTTGTTATTCCGCAAATTGTGGATAAATAAGTATCACTTTGTGGAAAATTTCAATAATTCGATTGTTCAATTCGGATCATATCATTAGTGACAATCAAGAATGTACGTCATGGAATGAAATTATCATTCGCAGTATCTGTTTCCTCAACATCATTACCATCATCATTAACACTGTTCAGTGCCATCCTCCAATAACCTCGGTCGAATGGATATGTAAGTCTCAAAGGTAAATTCGAATTAGTCGTATTACAATAATAAATAATAATTATAGCAGTATTAAATATGTGATCCTATATTAAAAGGCAACTGCAATTATAAAAAAATAAGTAACGCGTTTAACTTCCATCTCATTAGAACAACAAATTACTTCTCAGTAGTAAATATCATAAAAACGTCAATATGGTTATTTTTGTATTGGACGCAGGTTAGATATAATTATAATATTTATTAATTACCATAGTTCTGATGTGATAAAGTACATGGTCTTATTTTCTTAAGTGATTATTCTAATAGCATATTATAAGACATACTTGAAACGTATGCATGAATTACATGTGACAAACATTAATATGTCGAAGTCATCTCTACGTATTATTCCTAGTAGGAAATAACATATACCTCACTGAATCAAAGAAATCAAGTGCCTTAATACGTCTTTCCCTTGAAAATTGATAGTATTGCCTATTTAATGAATTGATTTATCCATCATTTTATTCTTCCTTTATGGGGTTAGTTTGAACGTATCATCTAGTATTTTTCTTCTCACTGTACCAGCTTCTGAGTATTCAAAATTTTGAGCTATAGATATTATATATAGTGGATCCTAGATCATTCCTCAATAGTCGCTTGTGAGAGGGGTTTGTGTTGAACAGGAACTTTTCTAAGTGTTACTGAAATATACTCGAATCATATTCCCATTCAATACCAGAAGCAACAAAGTTGGTTTCATTGAAAGGAATCAAGAGGCATAAAAATCATTTTTGAGTATGCGAAAAAACGTACTTTGACCTACATTGGATTATGCTAATCTATCTGGTGAAGAATAACTAATGAAGTTCTTGTACTACTGGCGATATATTTAGATCGAGGGTAAAGTTCATTCAATGAGTCGTTTAACCAAATGCTTGCGTAAGTAGTGTTCTATACCCTATATTGCTGATACAATAAAAGTAGCCAAGATAGGGGAGAATATTGCAGTTAGTTTTTGCATGAAAAGAATAAGAAAGAATGGGATCCACTCTAATTCCAGACCAACACATCGTCTGGACCTGTCAAATTTGACATTTTCTTGATAACTCTTCAGAAAAAGAAGTTTCTGCTGAAAATTTTCAGAAATTTCTCAGGAAATGGGTGCTCAGTTGTCAGTTTGATAAATCTGTGCAAATTGCTTTAGTGTCATCTGGATATTTGATTGAAGAGCTCAAATTAATATGTCAAATATCATTTGATTTTTGGTGTAACATTGTGCCAAATATTCAATTATTCTTGAAAAGCTAATTCTTTTCAATTATATTGTTCCTTTTGCGTAACATTACTGAGGTAAAAAGCTTTGATCATGTTGAAACGACTTGGAGAAAAAAAATTCACTCGACTACAAATAAAATGTATCAAAAAATAATTTATACCATTTTAAATATTGCGGATACTAGCGATCGAAACGTCGTGATTACACCCAATTTGAAACTTGGTTTCAACATTTGGTTACATTACTCCATATTTTTTTTTTAAAGTATTCGACTCTGCTATATCATATTCGATATCTCAGTTTTTTTGTCACGTTTTTATCAAATTCTTTGATCAGTTATACCCTTAATTTTATTGTTCGTCTACCACTCATTTTAAATATTGTTGAAACTAATAGGTAATCAAATACTCAACCCGTAAATTAATCTGCTTTTTTCTGAGTTTTATTAGGCTTAATGAAATATTCTGTGACCGCCTAACATACTTCTTATGTCACATATGTTTCACCTTCTTATCCTCCGAAGAAAACTTTAAAGTTCAGATTAACCATAATCTTATTACCTGCTTATAGTTTCTCGAATAAAGAAAACCAAGAACTCCCCGCTGTGCGGCCAACAAAAGAATCAAAGTACCTGTTGAAGGTCCGTGTCTGCTGCCCCTAAGATATTGCCGGGTTTTTGACTCCTCATCATCATTATCCATTCTTTGACAATGATAAAGATAATGATTGATGGATTACGGCTAATGGTAATCGTTCTCTGGCTCCGTCTTATTCTTATTTAATTGGATTAGAGTTAATCACTTAAAATTTCGTTATTTTGCGATTATGTGATGTGAACCCGAGATTGGTAGAAAGTTCAGGTCGAAAGTGTAGTTTGTATAGTAGGCGTTCCGAAGTATCTCCCTTTTGTTTCGAACATGAGGGGATGTCTTTCCAGAACAACATTAAATTGTGGAGACGACTTTGGGTTTTTCTGCATCGTAAATCTACTACACTCCACTTTGAGATACAATGGACTTCTACCACAAGACAACATAGAATGTTTCGCTAGCCAACATTTTTTAGGGATCCTGATCTTTCATTCATCTGAAATCGAATGCCTATACTTGATAAATATGTTTTCAGCGATTAATTTAAAAACGTACCTCAATTGTACAATATTTTCGGGCGAAGAGTTGATATTTTGTTAACTGTGATTTTGGTGCTCTTTTTCAATAGTCGAACCATTTGATGTTGAAAATGACCTCATTTTCTATCAGTAATCATTACAATAACATAATGCCATCTAACCATCCACAAAGTCATCACCTTCAGACAAATTTGAAAATATGATGTTATTGCTTCATTTCCATTTTCATATATTTTTTTTTGATTCCTGCGACATATATTTTTGAAAGCAATACTTTCAGCTGCCTGTATTCTAAGAGAGTGGGATATACATAAAAAATCTGAAGATTCCATTCAACTTTTGAAAATGATCCAAATCCCAATCGACTATTAAATAAAATATGACACACGGGCGAAAACGTTTTTGGGGCGTAAGTATTCACATTCACAAAACTCCATTTTTTGTCCTTGCACGATGGTGTAGTAATGTATGCCACTGTGTAAGCTTATATGCATGTTGCATTGATCCAATAATGTGAAATTTCTAATTCTCCCAACGAATCGCTGATAAAGAAAATTAAACCGAAATATGTCGAGTGTTTGTGCGATAAACCGAAACAGTGAAATGTATTCTCTTATCAAAAACATATTTATCAGTTTGAAGTCGATGTACAAAGGCGGCATTTTCTCTTAATCTCTTTTGAATAATCACAAATCTATGATTTTCTATATATCCTTCATAAGTGTAAGCGATATCTTTGTAAACTAAATATTTACCGATGTGATTAGCTTTAAAGTCCGCGCGTCCTCAAATATATATCCAATTATGTGATTTAATTTATCACCTTATCGAATCAGCAGGTACTTTTCGAAAGCGTAATACCAAAAACATGAGAGGTACAATTTTGCGTGTAACCAAAAAAATTGTAAGGTTCATTAGCATGAGGAGTAAAAAGAGAGTAACCTGAATGCGCCTTGGAGGAAGCAAAGGCCAATAACATAGAGAGAGAGAGAGAACCTGATAGTCCAGCTAGTATTCTATTATAGTGGTAATTCTATAACCACACATGTTAAGTTTGGAAGCAAGTTAAAATTTCACTTCAAGAGTCGTAATTCTGTATAGCCGTGTTAGAATTAAAAGTGTGTCAAAATTTCAAACATACGTTATATGTTATGAAGTAAAATTTTAACTTGCTTTAAAATTTAACATGTGTTTTAGAGAATTACCACTAACGTATGTTTATATTTTAATGTGCCTTTAATTTTAACATAACCATACAGGATTTGGATTTATGTGGTGTTGCGTGACGAAAAAGAAACTGAGAATTTGAAAAACGAACCATACAACACCCTCAAAAACACAGCAGATACAAAATTGTAAAAAAGTATCGACCGATATGGTATACGTCTGCAGTACAATATCTAAAGAAGTATCAGACAAAAAAAAGAGAATTATTTCTAGATGATGTCAATTTGGAAATCGAAACGTGTCTAATAAAAGTATATACCGTCATGCAATTGAAAAAAAATCCATTACATGGATCCATGCACTCAGTCCGGTGATTAAAGAAGGATTCTCCAATAAAACACGAAATTTGATAGATAATCCAGATTAGCTTCTACTTGCGATCAAAGTAATTTGGCTTTATATGGCCGGAACACACCGAGAGAGAAAAAGGGGTTCCTTCTTTATATATCATGGAAATAAATACATTATGGCTAATCTGTTGCATAAAAGACATATATATATATAGAAGCCTGTACTTGCCTGGACATTCACCGAGTAATTTTTCAATTATATCAAAGTTTCAGATACTCGAAGCAGATATTATGCAGACAGATAAGGTTGTTTTAATCCTATCATTATTATATTTACGTGAAAAACGAAAACAAACCATCATGTCACAATAATTACTTGAAATGACCGGTACTGGGAACCGGTGGAGTATTTCATGTGTGACGCCCGGAAGAGTAGTGTGTGCACTTTCCACCTGTTCCCCATCAGAAATGCCCCTGTTTGAACTTCGAAACGGTTAACCGTGATGAATATTGATTGCCGAAGCTTTGGGCCAAATAAAAAAACACCAACTTGAGTGTGTTTGGTATATCACGACACTCGTCTTCGGCTTTTAACTACCACAGTTGGTGGTGACAAAAGGTGAACCCGATAATGATTGGAATATCCGATGCCTGGAGATCATTATGGAGATAGAGATGTAACTCAAATCCCACTCAAAGATTTCAAACCGTTTCTCTCGCTTTCAATCCACCCACACATTAATAGTGCGATAGAATTTTCTCCCTTCGAGTTTTCTGGAATGATTTTAGACGGATTTAATGAATAACTGAGTAGACAGATATTACGAGATAAGGTATATAGCGAAACATGTCAAGCGAATGTGTAAACCTTTTCCTGTGATAATCAAAGTGGGATTCAATAGTATTTTGTTGAAGATTGGTTTGGATAGGAATGAAATATGAGTTAAAATGTTCATCAAGGTTCCTTCATCCCTAACACCTTCTTTTTCGAGCAGGTTGTGGAAGTTCAATTTCAACTCAGTATGAAAACTAACAGCTATACATACCATATTACTGTGATGGCGATAAGAACATTGGGATTATCTGTCAAATTTTGGGCGATAGCATGGAGAATATTCAATATGGATAAACTGATTCGGATTGAGGGTTCAAATGGCCCCAAATTTTCTGATTCGACTGAAAATGCCTGCAAATTCGACTATTTCTGTTCATTCAGCCGGAGTTTGAACTCAGCCCATGAAATTGGACAAAGACAAGTTACAAAATTTTTCATTTCAGCAAAGTTCATTCGATCTCTTGAAAACACCCCGTAAGCAAAAAACAAGGAACAAATTGAGAAAACCAATCAAAATGTATATGGTCATTTCACGGAACAAGTAAATTAAGTAAGTTGAACCAACCTGTTCATAAGCTGTTGTTTCATTATATTTCCGAAGAAATGACTCAATTAGTAGGCAGTCATATCGTCTAACAAATATGAACAAGTAGTAATGCATTTCTTGGAACTTATGGGTCACTAACAAGATACCAACAGATTGTTTCTGTTTACACCCATTCGAAGTAGACATCTTATACTTCATTATATGAAATATGTTGGATTCGTCTGGTATGAGTTTTCATTGATCCGCCAAAAAAATTAACGAGAAAAAAAAATACATATTCACTCTTACGTCATTTGGTATTTGATCAAACTTATAACGTCCATAAAATTCACTGTATTGAAACCTGTCAAAAAACAATACAATCTGGATAGGATAATTGAAATACACAGGTTTATCAGGGACTTGAAACATTAAAATTGCAATATTAGATATACGAGTTTACATAAGCAAAAATTCAAATGGAGAAAGATTATAAAAACAAAAACCTGTCAAGAGACTCATTGGGTAAAAAGACTTATATAAATAAAAAGTACTGAACCCTAAATGAGAAAATTAAAATTAACGAGAAAGTAATGAAATAAAAAATACAATAGTTGAAAAAATGTTAAACGAATGAAATTGAAGAAAATATGAAAAATGTATCGGGGCACCATATTTCTTGGCGAGGAATTCCAAAACATGGGCGTTATTTCGAAAATTTCCTCACGGGGTAGACAATTCGACAGCTCTCCAGGCACACAACAAAAAGGTGTGAATGTAGTACACGTCAGGTCAAACGTGATGAAACTGCCGAAGACGAAACAAATGATGATAGTTCAGGAGAAAATGAAAGAATCGCCGATTTATTTGCGGCAATGAACTCCAAGATCATTAGGAGATAAAAGAAGACACTTATGGCAATTGATATCAAACGGTTTTTTTATGAAACAGTATTGCTGATTGTTATTTCGTTGGAATAGTCACTTCTAATATCAAAATACTAATACGGATCGGCTGTCTTTGAGAAGATGCTTACTTGTGTTTTACCTGCATTGAATTCCACAAAGTGATTGTTAGAATAGACACTCGTAGGAAAAGTTTGTTGTGTCTTCATTCGCATTAACTTCTCTATGAAATTCTGGCTTCACGAAGTACTACGTTTCAAATCTACTAGTAGTTCTCGATGGAAAGCTGCCATATGTGGAAATCGTAAGCTAGCAGGTCACCAGCTGACCCTGGTATCGAAATCTATATTGTAGATCGCAAATCATTTCAAATATTCATTAGTTTGGTATTTATCATATTGATCGAAAATCTACTCTATAACCTATCCCCAAATGAACTTCTTGGGAAAAATCGATCCCTCACACTCAGCTGTCGAACCTTGTTTCTACAATTTTTGTTTCTGTCGTTGAAATCCTCCAATATGAATGGAATACTTATCAGTAGAATTGGTATTCAGTAATATTTAATACAAACCGACATAACCATTTGTGTTTCCACAATTGAACGTTTGACTCTAATCTAGCCATCCATCCGGATTATCAATTCTGAATTGATTTGAAACAGTTAAAATCATGTAATTTACGTCACATTGAAATAATCCAGAATTATTGTTCTGGTTTCGACGGACGAAACAGAACTACTAAAAATCCCAACTCAGGTGGTTCCTTGAAACCAAGATAAAAGAATTGAATTCTGCAAGGTGATAGTACAAAGGTGCAGATACCAACTCACCTTGGGATAATCTTGAGTTGCAAAAACATTGTTTACCATATATTCGTAACTCACAATTCATTGTATGACAACTGGCGAATCTCGTGGCGAATTTATAAATTTTTCTTTTCAATGAATCTGGTCGAATTCAATATTTTGTACTGGATATTCATGTGATGAAATTAATGGTTATCAATGAATTTTTTGAAATGTACGCCAATACGAGCTGATTAATTATTGTTAATTATAATTGTACGTGTAGGGTTTCCTATTATTCGCTGCTTTCAACAGAAATTTCAATAATTTATATTGTACAGTAATTTGAGTTTTATGTATAAACTGATATGGAAATTTCAAATGAAAAATAGCATTATTTCGTTCGGATCATGATATGAAAAAATTGTGATACTTTGTCATCATCTCACATATATTAACGCCAGGAAGAAATATTCTAAGAGAGCTCATACTGGATCATTATAGAACGAGATATAGAACAAGTTTGATAGTACGGATTTCTCAATGTTTTCCTTATAGTATCAGAATTTTACTCCATGAAATACTGTACATTGTTCAATAATATTGAATTGAGAATACATATTACAGATCTCGTCAAGAATGGCATGTACTGTGATAATGTTTGATTTTTCATATTCTTCTGAAAGCTTTCATCGGTGAATTCGAAAATGAAAACTTGTAACAATGTAACAATGAATAATCTCTCAACGTCTATTGCGCTGCTCTGATAGTTTGTCAGACCTTCGAACTTCAGATTGGAAAGATATATCAAGAATATAACTCATCAAAATTATAATGAGGATTGATGATTATAAATACTGCTTTTTCAAATTTGTACAGATTTTTCTTCAAATACATCAGCAACGAATCGAATTAGTTTCACATTTCATTCACCAGTCCTTGTATGACTTCCCAGATAAGTTATTATTGACAAAAATATCACGGAAATAGTGGTAATCCCACTCACCGGAAGTTGAATACGATTGTGGATTATCCTAATGATATTAGTTGAGTGTTTAGGAAGAGCATACATATTCGTGACTGATTCGTTCTATATATTGCACGAATTCGTTGTAGTTTATTTTTGCAGTTTATCCCATTCAATACCACATGATCACATTTATATTTTTGTTTTCTTGGGCCGATTTGTCATTCTGCTGTGAGGTAAGTCCTCAAAAACCCTAAAAGCAATTTGATTGGTTGATTAGGGCTTAGCTGGCAGTACTATATCTTCTAACGGAAATAGAAGAAGGTGTGAGTCGACTTATAGTTCAAATTCATCTTGTGAACCTTCGGGATGCAGTTAAAAGATATTGTTGGCTCCACAAAATCATATACTTCAATAATATTCAACTACTATTTTTGTGGAAAGATCCAACATATTTTCACAATAAAACTCCGTTCAATCCATAATACGAGTTCACGTACATAAAATATTCAGTCCATTCTAGTAGTGCGATTTCAGGATAAACGGTTTCTTCTATCGTCTCATCTCAAATTCCATGCACCTCCTACTTCCCAAGATTCTTCCCAGAATATGAGTTATTTGCAGATAGACGTCAAATATCAGAGTCGGATTGGGTACAAAAAGCAACTCCAATGTTATATATGGAAAGCAACTATGTTGAATTCTTCCCCCGTTAAGTTTGTAGGTAAATTGTAGAAAACGAAATGGAGACATCATCATTATTATTATTGTATCGATATCGTATCTTCTCACGTGTCTACCGGTGGAACCTGTGATGTGCATAAACTTTCACCTTGGTGAAGATAGACACTAAAACACTGGACAAATATCTTGAGCTGTTTCGGCACCTCTGTTCCAGCCAAGATAACTCGATAACATTGGTGTTACATAGTGATTTTCACTGGGTACAAATTCTGATAATTTTGTGAAAAGATTGGAGCTGAGAGTTATGAACACCCAAAATTTCTAAAGCAAGTTTGACACCAAATTGGGACACTCAAGTTGTTGAAATCGCTGTTTTAACAATTCAATTCGCTGTTGAAACAATTCAACTGAGGAACTATTGCACCTCTCTTAGATATTACTGAGTCACATCATCCCTTTCAAGACCAGTGTTCGTAAATACGAATAATAACAAAATTTCTCCTATGATATCCTGAGGGATCCAATCAAGGAACACTTCCATCGCAACTCCTGTATACTCTGGAATATACCGACCAACTGCATTATCACTGATGAATAGACAGTCAAGGAATATTATTGGCAAGATTGAACGATAAAAAACCCATTTTCAATAGCAAAAACCAACTAATGACCATTGTGCCTCATTCTAACAATTGTATCGACCAGGAACCGTTGAAAATTGATCAAAAACACACACACATTCTGAAAACACTAAACATTACACATTGGCGAATAATGCAATTGTGAGAACTGAATGTGATGTAAGGTTCTTTCAGATAGAAGATATTCAAACATATCCAACCACCATGACGGCCCACCAATGGTTTTCTTTCAGTAGAAAAAAGTGGTCGATTATCGATTATCGACACTTCAATAGTTGATTGTAGATAATCGACGATATAAACCATTTATTAGTGGTATTTATTACTCTGAACTGCCCTGTTCATGGAAAAACGGTGGTTCCTTAGCAGCTCTGTATATGATCTCGACAGAAATGATGAATTTTCCCTAAATAATATTTTCTAAAATTATGACTTATCGGCAGTATGAAGTAGATAATCGACACTTCGGATAGTCGATTATAAATAACCGATAGTATGAAGTGTTGATTATGAAAAAAAATACTGTCGAGGATTATGACTTGTGAATATTTTGATGGTGTCGCTTATACATAATCGGCAGTTTATCTATAAAATTTCGTTTACTGATAATCAACACTTTGAACTGTCGTTCAACAGTTCGAAGTGTCGATTTTGGTTAATCGACGATTTGAAGTGTGAATTACAGATAATCGACAGTTTGAAGAATCTATTATAGATTATTGACAGTTTAAAGTGTCAAAAATAGATAATCAACACTTTGAAATGTCGATTATAGATAGTCAATTGTTTGAACTGTCGGTTAGGTATATGAAAAAAAATTCTTTGGCCCTCTAGCATCTTGGTACAAACTCACGACAGAAATAACAAATTTTTCCTCAGATATTGTCGAAAATTATGACTAATCGACATGAATTCCTGATTATAGGTAATCAAAGTTATGGATAGTCGATTATAAACAAATTGACAGTCTGAATTGTCGATTATGACAAATAATACTGTCGATAATTATGACCTATGAATATTTTGATGTTGTCGGTTATACATAACATAATCGATAGTTCTATGAACTGTCGTTTATAGATGATTGACAGTTCGAATTGTCGTTCATGGATCAACAGTTTGAAGTATCGATTCAAGCTAATCGACAGTTTTAATTGTCAATTATAGACAATCGATGTTCGGTGAGTCGATTACAGATTATCGACAGTTTGAAGTTTCAATAATAGATAATCAACAGTTCCGAATATCGATAAAAGATAATCGCTAGTTTGAACTGTCGGTTAGGTATATGAGAAACTATTCTATCGCCCCTCAGCACCTTGGTACAACCTCACGATAGAAACAATAATTTTTCCTTAGATATTGTCGAAAATTATGACTAATCGAGAGTATGAATTCCTGATTATAGGTAATCGATACTATGGATAGTCGATTATAAATAATTGACAGTTTGAATTGTCGATTATGACAAACAGTACTCCGAAAATCATGACCTATGGATATTTTGATGTCGGTTATACATAATCGAGGGTTTATTTATAAACTGTCGTTTATAGATAATCAGCAGTTTGAAATGTCGATTATAGATGACCGACTGTTTGGAGAGTCGATTATAGATAAATGACAGTTTGAGGTGTCAATAATAGATAACCAACAGGTGTCGACTATAGATAATCGATAGTTTGAACTGTCGGTTAGATATATGAAAAACTTTTCTTTGGCCTTCAGCAAATTGGTACCTACACACTCACAAAGAAATATTAATTTTTCCTCAGATGATACCTACCACATGCCGTCGTCCACCACGCCCATGAACTACGGTCAGGTCGACGATCTTATTTCGTGGCCCTGCATACTCACACAACTGCTGGCAGTTTTTGCCCAGCGAATTCGTAGAAGTTGGAGTTATAGCCGACCTGTCATTCAATGCACTTGCACCAAAACTGAAGCAAATTCCTAACGTCTGCATCCCGCAGTCGGAATCGTGAGAGTGATGAGGTGTTGACGCCGCAATCGATAGGTATTAACCCGATTTCAAGAAGGTGCTCGTATCGAAACGAAAGACGTGACAAATTGTGTCTCGAAATGATACTCGAGTCTAGTCTGCATAAAATTGTTCTAATTATTGAAGTCGTTTCACTCGTTTCATGATTGAATATGAGCGGACGTTAATTTTATCGTTCACTCAAAAGTTTCTCAACAGATGGCAGGTTTGAATAATAGGAGGCATACAGATTCCGACAAACGTTAGATACCTAAAATATCAGTAGTTGAAAAGTATAATGAAGTATACAGTGATAATATACCTGATGTTCATAACACTTCAAATGATTACATTTTCCATCATTTCAAATAATTTCAATTATTATTTGAGAATGTCTTTTTTTTCTGGAAAAAAAAAACGTTTCGAAAAACTTTCGTTTAAGACTTCTTTTTACCTGAATCAATGCAAAAGAACGATACTTCTATGAATTATGTATCAAGGAAATATTAGTTAACCCTGTTGATATGAGTTCACGTATATATCACCAAGCAAGATATGAACGTTTAAAATTAGAAATTAAGCAAAAGGGATTATAGTTCCTATCGCTATATGAGGTTAATTCAAAATCCATGAGCTCTTAGGGTTTTCAACCGATTTTCAATTCGATTCCGTTTTTGCAATAATATTAAAACGTCTTTGATTTTGACATAATTCAACAATTCAGTCGATATCACCTAACTTCCATCAAATAGTTAAGTTACATCAACAGGATATTTCTACACAACATAAAAGAAAATACAGATGTCACTAAAACAAATTACACTCACTCTGGATCAGTTTACCCGTTGCCAGAGAAGTTGCTTGTTTTGCTTACGTTGAACTTCCCAGTGGGCATAGGATTTCTTACTAACAACACCATACATTTCTTTAAAGTCGTTTCTGAGTCTATTTGAAATGAATAAATTGACATTTCAATGACAGAATCAATCAATATGAATGTACGGAATATAAAATTTTCAATTCTCTTCCTAACCTCAAAACATAGATCACAGAAGTTGGATCAAACCTACTAATGAACACTCATTCTTCCTCCCTATTTTTGAATCAAAAAACCCATATCAAAAAAGATTGTTTCACCAATATTCATTACTTCTATCATAGACATGTGCTTTAACAACGATTTGGAGGGGAAAACAACAATTTTTGTTTTCAAAACTGTTCGACAGATTCGAAAGACATAAATATGGTACATTTTACATACAATGTATCGAAAACATTCCAATAACTAAGTATATTTTGAAGGTACAAAACGAGTTGATAGCAGACTATTCGATTCTATATTGAAGATTTTTTTTGCTGCCGGAAACATGCAACTAACCGGAATATTTTCAATCAACAATGAATGAAAAAATAATCCATGAATGATTCGAAACCTATTAGACCCATTCCTGATCATAATACAGATGTGAATGTGGATTATCACAATAAAAATGAAAAAAATGGCTCATAAACTTTAGTCAGCCTGATTTGACCGTAAAATAATGAAGATGTAATTTTTGTAAACAAATATAATGTAACAATTAAACAATGGGCATTCACGCTATTTGTCAGGTACTAAGAGTTCTTACATGAGTTGCATATCTTATAAGTTTACATAATGAGGTTTTCGAAATGAATAGGGTGTGACGTGGATTTGGTTCATCTCATGATGTGATCCAACATTTGAAATGATTTTTGGTAGGGCTTCATCTGGTGTCCGTACATCATATGTTATATCTATGTTGAACGAAAATATAGCGACAAAAGCCCGCACAGGTTATATAACTAATAGTATATTACTTAATGGGGGGATAAGTGTCGATTACGCACAAGTGGAAAATTGTGAGCACGAGTGCGGTAATTTGCGAATGCACGTAAGTGATCAGTCGCTTACTGTATTTTTCCTGACAGCTCTTGAGTTATGGGTCACTTACAAAACACGTGAATTATGAATTGAAGGCGACCGCCAGTGGGACTAAAAAAATTTATTATTACCCACAATTCGCGGGTAGAATATCACCAATGATTTCGAATAAAAGATAAACAGTTGTATTTCCTGTTTTATAATCTGAATCTTGTTAGTTGTTCTGATAAGTTAGATAATCAACAATGTTCCGTTTCGATTAAGCTCATACTCAATTTAATGTTTAGAATAATTCATTTCTGATGGAATTTTCAAGATTGTTAGGTATACTTATGATTGGTGACTTCTCAGGTATTCCTGGCTCGAACGCGAGGAAATGAATGACTTTTTGCTGTGACAATATATTTTAGAAACTTTTCAGCTAGATAACTTTCATCCTGAAAACATCTTAATCACTGACATTTCACTTAAACAATTGAGTTGTAATCTCTTCCATGTAATGAGATGTTTCTGAAATTGCAACGGTATTCATTGCCTTTATGCCATTCTTGAATTGCGGATACTCTTGCAACCCAAGCAGAAGGTCACATTCTGAGATTATAAAAGATACACCAGATACTAATGGTTAATTCGTCATAATCATCCTTTAGTGTTGACATTTTTTGTTCTGTCTCTGCGTCAACAAATTCCTGATGAATACCCAAACAAGGGCTCTTCTGTGAGTTCATGAATAAATGATCATCATCTGTTTGAAATTGCGCACTGAACCGTATCAACAAAAGCGAACAAACCAACAAAAATTCGTTTGTTTATTTCGAAAGCGTAATCCACTCAAGTATACGAATGAAGATTATTTCTGTAAGTTTATACGAAAGTTGAGGTTGATGAGCTTATTTAATTTCAAAGACTGAGAATACAGCTTAAAAAACGGGAACACAAATGCTTGTTATATGCGGATTGAAGGCATTATGAGTCATGCAGATTTAGTTTTAGATCTTCTTATATCTGAGAATACAGAAAGTGTAGGGGAGAGTTTGAGAATCCGGCGGTAGGGTTATCGAGTCCACAATTACCCTCTGTATTTCTTTCGCTTCTGAAGCGAAAGCAATTTTACCAGTACCGGCATGAGAATAATTGCGATGGTGCTTCAAATAAGTCTGCACATTAATGACGAATCATTCAGAATGACAAATAGAAACTGGTGTTAGTTCGATCGTGTAGTTATTTTCCGGGCTTGTTCGCGTTCCCAATAAAGGACGGTTTCAGACTAGTCAAAAGTAGTCGCCCATCAAACTACTGAAAATGGAATCGCGTGAAACTTGTCCCATTACAATTGTCCAACTGCTTTAAACTTATCCTGAATCAGGTTCCCTGAGTTTGCGCGAAGACCTTTCGTAAAACACCCCAGCTAGTGACGGAAACAGTTCCGATATGATCAGGATTCCAATGTTCTGCATACATTAGTACCGGACAAGTGGGGTACTCCAAGGTTCGGTATATAGACCATTCTTGTATTTAGCATGTGTCAATAGCTTATTGAGAGTTCAACCGAATGGAATCTCATTCAGTTTTGGTGAGCAATTGTCTGATAACCACATAACATACAAAGCAAAAAGGTGACTAAAAGACCAAATATCGACCGTCTGTGTTTTATTTCAATAACTTGTTCAAATCTGGACCATTTGATATCGAATAAAAAGTGATAATCATTATAAAATCAGAGTGTTCAGGGCGAACTATGATTAGATGGGACTGCTGATCAGGTAATTCAAATATTTAATAAGGTTTATAGACATTGAAAACCTTAAGATATCGTACTCTGTTTCATGTTATGGTTGAGAACTGAGAAGGAAAAAATTAATTTATTAAAAAATCAAACCCCTGGTGCCAGACATTTTTTTCCGACCAATATTGATAGCCAGACACGAATCTAAAACTATTCTCGAACTTATGGCATATTAATAGAAAACACTAACGAAATTAAAATGAGAATTGTACGAATGTTCCAGCAGTCGGCCAAGGCTATGAGAACTTTTTGTCCTGTTTTGTATAACTTTTGCCTTCCAAATTAACGAATTGTTTCGAATAACGACAATTGAACTGATTGCTTCTAATTGAAGCTTTAAGGTTGATATCTACAATTCATCATTCTCAAACAACATCTCTCTATACGTCAAGCGGTGGAAAGGCTTATGAATCCAGGAGCCTGTTTCATAAAAGTACAAGTCTTGTAGCTACAAGAGAAACACAAAGAAACACTATGCTAAATAATTGTTTTTACTCGTTTTACCTGTACCTTCATTGTGTTTCTCTTGTAGCTACAAGACAAAAACTTTATCGAAACAGGCCCCAGGAGTACTGAAATTTTCACCGTTTTTCAGGTGCATCAGATAAACGCAAGAAACATGTCTGAGACGCCATTCACAGAAAATTTGACACCGATCGTTTAGCTTCAAGAACCTTCTGAGGATTAAATATTAACAATTATGCAGTCACCAAATCTCTAGTTACCAATTTTCTTCGTGTTTCTATGTAGTCGTGAATGTAATAAACATCTCGCTCATTTGATTAAATGACCGAGGTGTCGTACAAAGCTCGATCCCCATTAATTCGCAGAGATTTGCTCCCAATTGCATGTCGTAATAATTGATAGATATAACATTCAGGAATTCAGTTGCTTTTTGACCCCACTTAACCCAGATTAAACGCGCTCACTATGGACTAGTAACTAGCCAGATTTGAGCGTCGCATACAATTAGGGTTGCATCAAATTGACTACTCGGTCAAGAACGAAACAAATGAAAAGTTCAGTTCGCTTGACAGTTATATCCGGTAAAAATCGCATTTTACCATTTCACTCTTGCTGATCATGAATTCATTTCATAACACCAGCGTCATTATTAAATGGTCGAGAATTTAATTATTTTGAATCAATTTACAATCGATTCCTTAGCCTTCCACTACTCGCGCCCAAATTCAAATCAATTCAACTGTTTATGATGTTATAAATTTCATTTTCGATTTGAAGATTAGATGAGATATGAAAAAAAATTTACGTCTTTTCGGGTTTATCGAAGTAGACCCAAGGTGAAAATTTTGAAGAAACTCTTCATTTTTCTAGATCATTCGATAAAACATGAGATGGCCTCCGAAAAGAACATATGTGGACATTTCTTCCCAATATGGCGGCATATTAACCATTCCTCACGAAATCAATATGGCAGCATTATGACACACTCGAGTGGGAAAGAAGCAAACTCTGATGAATTCCAGCAAATACATCGAACATTTTTTGAATTGTTATTGATATGGTACATTTCAGTGATGCTATTTTTCATTTCAATTTTCTTTTAAGATTTGAATAAGAAGCGCTGGTTCCATAAAAAATTATTTTCTTCAACAGTTCAACGTTGTACCAGACAGATTACAATAACATATTTTAAAAGTTTTGTTTTCACTGGAACAAAAAGCTGAACTCATAGTTTTTTGTAGAAAAAGATATAAATGTGAAAGTTATAGTTTAACAAATATAGCTAGATGAAAAACATTTATTCAAAATAATAATGTTGAAGTGAAGGAAATCTATATTAGATGGTGAGAAATTTCAATTTTTTACGTTTTTCCAACCACATGTCGTCTTTTGTTGTTTAATTAATCCGGTCACATGTCGGGTCAAACTGAAAGAGATGTGCCCAAAACTCGAGTCCAGCTGGAATAAATATATAGCTTATAATGAATCGAATCGCAATCTTCATCGATTTTGAAATCAGTCAAGTGTGTAGACCCGTGTGTGTTTTTCTGTTTATTTTAACAACAGACAATAACTTGAATGATTGTTATTACTTATCGAATAAGAGAAGAATGTACTGTATTTCATTAATTTCTGTCTGAATTGCATATAAGCCATCATACACCACAATGTGACATGGAATTTGAAGCTTTACAGCAGGGACATGTCACGTGGATTTGAAAACATACTGTAACCTGTCAATAATCATACAATCGAGGGTTCATTTCAGCACAATAGCTTGAAACTGTAAAAATGTTTCAGGGTTTTTACTTCAACTCTTCGTGAGTGTATGTTTATACCTAGGGTTCGAGGTCAGTAGGTGCTTTTTATGAGTTTGCCAAATGTATTCAGAGAAGCGCCCCAACATTTAATGGCGGCAAGTTATAGCAGTCGCTTTTCATTCATTCCAGAAACATTTTGCATGTTATATTGTTTCTCAAATGAATATTACTCTGGTTGCTTTGTATTGGGTGGATTTCTTTACTTCAGTTTTGTCAAAGGCTATTCATGTTCTTATGAACATTCCAGAATATACAGAGTGGTAAACAACTATCTTCGAAGATACGAATTCGTGGTCTGCAGAATTCTGGGCATGAAATTTCGCCTACAACTACGGTGAATGCCATTGACAATGGACGAAGCGATTTCTCCTGTCGCGTTGTGCGCACTGAGATTCTCGTGGTGCCTTTCTGAGATCAGAATAAAGTGTTTCCATTTTATAAAAACGGTGTGTAGTCATGCCAGTGTAAAAAAATTGCTAATTTCATTGCCGTTTTGCCGTGTGCGCTGTCAAAAAAAACTGTTTGAACCGCGATTAGTCCGTAAACTGAGAGAGATAAAAATTCTGTCGTGCTATTGATTCACAGAACCAGCCGTTTAGAGTGAAATTAGATTACATTAGATTGTTGGGGAGCTAGCCCATGGCCTGATTCACTGCGACCTTTTCAGATCTATTGTGGTGCTCCTTGATTATGAGAGCTCATTGTCTAGCTTGATCTCTTTGATGAGACTCCATAGCCTTGACACTGACTCCTTCATATAGCTGGTAAGCCTCTGGTTTCTCTTCCCCGCATCTCGCGTGTCTCAGGCTTGCTATCGCTTCGCATTCACAGAGCACATGTTGTGCGGTTTCTTCCTCTTCTTGACAGAATCTGCATTGGGTTTCTTCTGCCAGACCCATCATATGTTTATTGAGCAGGATATCTAGAGTGGGAGAGATACAAACTCAACGGTTTGTGTTTGCTTGGGAAGCTTTGCCTCCGATATTCTGCTCTAAACAGGGCTAAGTTATGATGAAAATGAGTCAATGATATGGGTTTTGAATGGGGTTTTCCGTTATTTAGCTGACTTGTGCGAGCAATGGATCAACGAGACCTTCCATCCTGTGAATCTCAAGACGGTCGTTCCGTGGTGGGGGTTCGAACCCCGGCCTCCAACATGGCAGGCGGACGTGCTGACCACTACAGTACCGAGAATTTCAATTTGTTGGAAAATTCTTCCGCATGAAACACTATTGAAGACTGAGTATGACAATTTTTTTCCAGAGTCAAGCCTTGGCATTGACGAGAAACTGCAAAACGCCAACTCCCACTTCCACAACCGCCGCTACGGAACGGTCCAGCCGAGAATCAGCCGAACGAATCCTGACGCCGCCTCCTGCGAGATCATCTACACCTCTAGAGAATACGGTGTCTCCACAGTCAATAAAAGAAGAATTCGATTCTAGCAGAACATCATCCTGTGAGTATATCTAAGAGTCAGCATGGAATTAGTCACTCAATATTGGAATTAAAATTGAAACCCATTATTTCAGGAGATATCTCCTGAAGGTGTCTCAACGAAAATTGACCACTTTGAACGAGTTGTGCAAAATTATATGCATTTTCCAGGGTATGTTACCCCATTCGACTGAAAGTGATGTGCAAAATTCAAAATTCAAATAATAGAGAGAGACTGTCAAAAAAAATGTTTTTTGGTCGAACTTGTTCGTTTTGAAATGATTCGGAGTTCTCTTCCAAGACAAACTATTGCCACCATTTTATTTTGGGCTACTGTATAGGTCCCAAATTTTGGGGAGATATTTCCTTCGATTAGACCTTTCAAATAATATTTCAATAAGTTGGTGAGATTGCTGAGGGCGTGCAGAGATGGTTAGGGAGCTATCTCATAGCCTGATTCACCTTTTCAGATCTATTGTGATGCTCCTTGGTTATTTGAGCTCATTGTCTAGCTTGATCTCTTTGATGAGACTCCATCGCCTTGACACGCCAAGAATTTCGATCGACTGTAAAGGGGTGTCCCCTTTGAAACTATCACTTCTCGGGGATATTTGGTATACTATCCGTTTCGGGTATTATGAGGGTATGTTTCAGTTGAAACAATATGTATTATAGACAGCGAGTGGGTACTTATCATTCAATGCTCAGTTCATATGTTTTGATCACTAGAAAGTATATTCATGGCGAAGTATTAGCTACTACTATAGTGCATTCACGTTGAAGATAGAGTGCTCGTAAACAAATACAAGTGAAGGGTCGATTAGATCAGGGCAGGACTTGAAACCACTGAAGAGAGGAATTTGGAGTTTCCATCGAAAAAATCCAAATTTTTAGATCGACATATTTCCCTTTTTAGGCTGGAGAAAGTCACGAACAATATTATAAACACATGCACTCCTAACGAGAAGTGTAAAAGTATAAGTATTTATACTTTTCGATATAAAAGCTAGCCGACAGAAACGCGAGAAATAACTCTCCACGTGCTGATCACGCTAGATGCATTGTTCACGCGCACTTTATCTTTAACATGAATGCACTATAGTAATAACTTGCAATTCAATGGGTGTTTGCAAATAATATCCAACATGGTTGCATAAGCAAGAACGGGAAGGTATTCTGGCCCAAGTCGATATATTTTTCCTTATCTTGAGTTAGTTCAAAATAAAGAGTAAAGTTTTGATTGGTGATTTTTCGATTGTTGAGTGGTTACGCAATCTTTTGGTCGTAAAAACCATTGTGTACCGCCCCTTCAACGTATTATTTGTAAATCTGAAGGAAGCATTACTCCGTCATCCGTTCATTGAAGAAAATGATATTCAAAAAGAGTTGAATAGACCAATTATTTCCTGGTTCTTTCTCCAGAGGCTGCGTTTGAGGATTACTGTTACTTAATCTTTCAGGGCGAACTCTGAATCGCAGAGGATGACGGGCTTCCTATCTTTTTCGAATCTTAGGTACTTTTAATTGGCCTAATCGTTTCCATTCAGGAATGATGCTCGATTCAGGTTCGTTAGTTCAGTGGCCAAAACGTCGATCGCTTTATGAATGTTAACAATATTCGTCTTCAGAATTTATGGAAGAATATTCAAGAAATCGCAAAACTGCCTTTGTTGAGTTGAGATTCAAAGATTCAATCTTCAATGGAATTAAAGTTGAACTTCGCTATACATTATTTTTTCTCATCGCGAATATCAATGACCGTTGAGTGGTATGGGGTCATTTCCATTGTCTATATAATAAACTCTATTATTACTCCGATAGCATTGTGGGTTTTTCTGGGTTTCTATACAGTTGGAAAAGCGAATGCGCTACCTTAAAAATCAGTAACACACCTCAAAACGCTTTGGTACACAGGCAATTAGCTGACCCTTGCCCGCACAAGGCTCTGCCTTCTGGGCGCACTCAAAAGAGTGTTTGATAAAGGGGAAGTATAAATATGGAAAAATTTAACCTGATGCAAAAATCTGAAATGAAACAATAAATAAATATGTCCGTTGAAATAAGCAGAAGTTGATGGAAAACCAGTGAACAAACAATTAAGCCAAACAACTAAATAATACCAGATACTCTAATCTAAATGGAAAAATTAAAATAAATTCTGATGATGGAATAAAAATTGAAAACTTAGCAAGAAATGTAATCAACCATATTCAAGCAGAAACCTTTAACCATTTCAGATATCTACGATAGCAAACGATATTATAATATTTGGTTTTGTTTCACGTTCGTTATGATGTGGCATAACTAATGTTCAGTATTTTTTTCAAATATAGTTCTGTTTTCACTTCAATCAGATTTGGCATCCATTATAATAGCAGTTTAATTTTTTGCAACTTATGTTATTCTTGATTTTTCAATAAAAAAATGAGTTTAACACCTATTATCTTGAAATTGCGATTTCATCAGTTATTTTCCGTTGAAATGTCATTTTATAACGACAAAGTCCACTCAGAAAAACATGGTACTGAGATGATTCAATGTAAGCAATGTAATTATATCGCTTCATCTTCGGATCTATCATAAATTCTATCAGTAATACTAGTCTGATATACGAATGTAATGATATTGGCACGAACTGTCTCACATCTAATGAAAATCCCAATTGAGGAGGAGCTGCATGCTCCTTCAAAGAAAAGGTGGTTCCAAGGTATCCAACGGTTCTAGTCCAAGACCCATAAGATAAAAAGTAGTTTTTATGAAATGAACAGGATATCCCTGGACAATCAGTTTCCAGAAGTGGTTTGCTCTTGAATGATGAACGGGAATCAACGAAATCAATGATCAGTCGATTTCAGGAACTAATTCAAAATTCAGGTACAACCAATAGTTAAGGATTAGGATAAGAATTTTAATTTGAGCACTATTATTTCTGAGTCGGCTACGTTTTGCATACGTCGTCAGTGGTAAACAACACATGACATGCGACGTGAAAACCGACATATATTTATACTACTATTTTAAAGAGGTGAAGTTTCTACCTTTGTTTGTTTGTAGGGGATAATATTCGGAAATACTGATCTGATCATGAAAGTTCTTTCACTAACAGAAAGATACACCATTCAGGAGTTATGTAGGTTATATTTTTTATGATTGAACAAAAGATTCAGTTCGAGAAATAATAGTATGTTAATGAAGTCGGAAAAAAGCGGGCGAGATGTGATGCTTTATCGGCGTGCGCGGACTAAACGGTACGGTTCGACGTCTTTGCGGACGAAGTCGCAAACAACAGCTAGTAACAAAAACAGACAGTAGCCAACTCAGAAAAATGAATATGCTCTCAATGATTCCGTATATTGTTTTTTCCATACCAGTAAAGATTTTCTGGTCGAGCTGCTGGACTATAAAAGGAAAATCATGAACTCTTAATGAACTGAATCTGAGACGTACATTGCCAAGCCATTGGATTCAAGAGTGGTGCGTTGAAAGCGACATTCATCAGAGTTATGTTTTCAATTTTTCCTTTATATTTGATAGCTGTAAATGTTAATCCGCCGCGAGCTTTAATCTCCTACTTCCCGTCTCAAAGCGGGAGGAAAGGCCAGGGTCCCTCTAATCCCAGCTTCCTTTAATTCCCTACCTTCAGCTTAATCCAGCTTAAACCGGCCTACCAGTGGTGTCCAGTGGCGGGTGAAGCGATTTTTAAATTATTTTTAGGGTAACCTGAATAAAATATTCTTTCATCAGGAATTTCGCTTTGAATGAAAGGATGAATACCTCAAATTTCTTGCAGAGTACCCACGACTTCAATTGTTCATTTGATATAACGATAGGTACTCATACATAAGTTTATACAGAAAAATTAAATATCTGATTATTCGAAAGTAGCATCGAACGAATAACTCGCCTCATGACTAGAAACTGGTCACATCAACAAACACTCGACAACTGTTCTCCTGATGAATTCCTCGGCGGACGTTGGATTATATCTGTTCAAGAGACCTTACAAAATTGAACCACGCATTCGTTTGTCAGTCAATTATGTCAGTTTGTTTTTGTTAGTGCGGTGTTAATCATTATTACTCAACCTAGCTCATCTCCAGTCAAACAAAAATCATACCACTCACTATATTATTCAATAAGCAACGCAAACTTGGTCAGCAAGTTGCTGACTGAGAGCTGGTAACTATAAACCGGGAGAGTTTTGTAAAGACTCACATCCCAATATATTGTGCATTGTCAAGTGTGTACATAATACAGCACATACTCGCAGAGTCAGGTAGTAGAACTCCTAGTGGTGAAACAATTATTATTTGAAGTATTTCAATCTTTTGTGAATACCTAATCTACAAATGTTTTTTAATATTTGAAATTTTTCGTTGAATTATGCATAGTAACTATGAAAGTCGTATATGTTTTGAAAATATTGAGGTTGGTACAATTTTCTTTTCGAAATTTACTTTGTTGAAACCCTTGAAGCTCATCAACTGGAGGATAGAAACGTAATTCAACCATTCAGCCGGTGAAATCTCAATTCCTCTAATGTGAAGAAATATTCACGAGAATGCTTTCCATATTTCATTGTTTTCTACTATGATACATGGAAGCTTTGCACAAAATAGTTATTATCATAATCCATGAATATAAGTTGAGTTTATATCATACAAGATAATTTACAGACTGGAGATAAGGCGAATCAGTTGTTAGCAGTGTTCTACAAATTCAAATATTCGAAACAATTACGAAAGAATTGAAAATAATCTCAGTGTTGACTGAGAACTTGACAATCCGCGTTTGAAATAAGGCAGGGTCTAGAACAACGCTAACGTAAATCTTGATTCCAGAATTTCTCATATGAAAATAGTGACGTTGACGTTTCGCGTGGATCTTTCGCTTCTGATCAATCCACACTAATTGTGCATCGACCATTCTCCTTTTGATATTGAATATGAAGATCAGAATATACCTGAAAAATAAAGAATTTTGGATTCGTAGAGAAAATAAAATAAATGGTTTTTTAGATTTTATATATAGGGGAAAGATAGAAAATAATTATTATTAGAAGAATGAATGGTGAGTATATAAACACAACTGGAATGAAGTAAGAGGTAATGTAATCAACCATTTGAAACCAAGTTGTTTATGAGCAGAAGATTTAACCTAAAAAATTATGAGGCATTTTGCGTGGAGGAATTCTGGAACCAAGATCAACGTTAGCGTGGTTCTAGACACGACCTTGAAATAATCGGTCGAACGATCTACGGCGCTGCCGAATATTCAATATGACCTTCTCACTGCTGGTTCAATCCGCAGACGGAGCATAATTTTTCTGACTGGTTCGCAAATGAGCCACCCTAAAAATCAGTGGAATGTCCCAGAGCGCTTTTGCACCCAAGACGATTAGCAACCCTTACCTGCACAATTCTCTGCCTTCTGGCGCACTCGAGAAGTGATTGGTGGAAGGAAAATATAGATGAAAAAAAATATAGGCGAAGAGAGGAAAATGAAAAGAGGGGGAAAATGGGAAGTGAAAAAAAACAGATTTCTTACGAAGAGAAGGCAGGTACGCAATGAGTGTTATCAGGGCAATCATTTTTTATGAACTGATTCAAAATTATCCTGAAATGAATAAACAAAAAATAAAAAAAAACAGTGAAATGAAGAAGATCTGTTGAAAGTCGTACTTTGTACACCCAACTCTAGTCAACATTTTTTTCAAATGTTCTTCCTATAATTTTGCTTGATTCGACTATTTTTTTTATTTTTTTTTTTTATTTTTTTACTCATGTAAGTATTTTTATTCTTTGATATCTGCCCGTTCAAATTTCTTGTTTCCCAATTCCAGTTCTTCATCAAGGATATTTTGCTTTTTTTTCACATTTTAGTTTTAGTTCAATTCCATTGCTTCTCATATAATTTCTGCTTATTTCAATCGATGATGATGATTTGAACTGTGCATCTCAATTCTATTGTACGGAATTTCTTTTTTCAGATCAATACTCTCTATCTAATAAGTTGTTTGGCAGGTTTCAAAAGGTAAATTAAATAAACAACGGAAGTTCGAACCGATACCACTCAACAAGAAACACTCCTAATAACATTCAAATAAATATAAAGGACGAATAGGTATCCTAATTGACAATTACTGCAATGACTATTGCGTCGTGTTGGGAAGATTACGAATGTTCGACGGTGAAAATCTTCCAGGGCAAAATATCAGTTGAGGAGGAAACAATAATTGGGGTGATCGCGTGAACAAGGCGTAGAGCAAATTTAGCTATCAGGATAAAAAAAAATCCATCGCGTGATGATAGCATCACTACGGAAAACATACTATTAAACCAGCTTCCGTTTTCGAAAAAGATTTTCTACATTGCGAACAAACCAAAAAAAACGTTTGTAAGAATAGAAAAATGGCTAAGGACGCCTCTGACGGCATTTCGGTTAGTATTCCCGTTCGAGCGAGTTGCACGGCATATGGGCAAACGGCCTGCATACCTGATCCGATCACTATTTCGGAACGGGCTATACCGACTACCCGATGCAGCCGTTTCATCAATCATGAGAGAAGATAATCTGCTTAACGCCACACTATCCGCTTCAATCCGTCTCGCCGTAGAGGACGGGGCGGGAGGGGGGTAGGGTGGCTAACGTCGCCCGGATTAGCTGTGACTGCTCCTCACAACACGCTGCGGATTAGAGAGAGTTCGATTACCTACTACGGAATCTGAGTCTCACCTGTTGGAAATTATCGGATTTCGTCTTTGTGCCGATCGAGCCGTCGCATCACGATCCAAACGGCGACCAATCCAACGAGAAGTGTTTGTGCAGCGCATCTGCGAAATCCCACTTTCACGTCTTCTTCTGAGTTTTCAGGACCTGTCAGCGACTGCACTGGAATTTCACAGAGTCTTTTATACTCTATTGATACAGTCTATACGAAGTCACTTGATACAGCATGAAAACAGAAATTCCATTTACAGTCGGCGTATCTTTGTTGAAACACTGGCCGCGAATTATTGAGCAGCGTCCAGGCAAAGCTCGCGAACTGTTCACGAACACTTAGCGAACAGATTGAAAACAGTGCGACAACTTGGTGTGGACGGAAGTTAGCGAACAGTTCCAGAGCAGTACGCAAACTTCAATGAGTTCGCTCGAAAGGCGAATCTCGAGAAAATGCACGTTTAAAATTTTGAGAACTGTTCGCCATCGTTGTTCAATTTCTGGTATGGACGCGTATCTCGCGTGAAGCTCTCAAACAGTTTGCGAACAGTTCCAGAACTTCAAGTGTGGTTGGACGTGCCTTTACCAATCCTATAAGCTGGCATAGAGTTCTGTGCTGTCTCAACTGAGTTCGTAAATACTATCCCATTTTCGCTTTCTGTGATTCAGGACTACTCTTTCCTAAATCATAACCTTTTTCCTTCAATTTTTTTCTATGTAATTGATTCCATCGTTATTTTTCATCACTGAAAATACTCACCAACTGTCTTCGTTATACATTTTGTTCACTTTCCGTAATAGGATTTATTACATGTTTGACAGTGTCAGTAGTGGCCGATCAGTAGGTACTGCTGTCAGACGCCGTTGTCACTCAACTGGCTAGATAGTAAACCTCCACCCAAGGGCAGTATTGGCCTCTACTATTAATTGCAGCCAGATTGATCTGTGTGGATGTTTGTCACTCATTCACTTGATCATTGAAATATCTCTATACGCCTTGTTTACACATATAATAGGTACTGATTGGCGCGTCAGTTTGGCAGAGTTCAGATGATTCGGAAGCAGCTCATTGAATTTCTACAGCTTCGATTCATTCGAAAAATTGTTCGAGACCATTCCTGACACTGATCAGTATGCTGATCGAGGCAAGAAAAGAATATTTTCAATCCTATTTCAAAGCGTATCGAGACTATTGAGATTGATTCTTTGTGCTCTATGAGACGATTTCAACCAATTTCTGTAATCTGTTCGACATTTTTCAAAATTCTGACTCTCTCGATAGTTTTTTTAATAATTCGGAATATTGAGAGTGAATTAGAGCACACTTCAAGTTTTAAAATTCAACAAAAGAAATCGGGAAACTTCTTCACAATTTTTGAGTCCTATCCCCATGCAATTTTTTGAGTTTTTTATTTTAGGTTTATTTAACAAAAATATACACTCAAACCAAACCGAACATTTTTGGCGTACACATGAATTTTCTCTGCCCCGTTTTCGGATTTGAAGATGTGTTAGTCCTTGAACAAGAAGGTTGATTATTTTCTTTCCCTTGATTGTCGTTACCAGATACGAGTTACATCCGCTCCCTTTGAGTATTCTGGAACTTGAATTAACACGTCCAGTTAAGCACTTGGCTACTATTTTCTCAATGACAAGATTTCCTGTATGATTTTTCATAGAAACTTTCCAATGACGAAGAAGTTAGATTTAAAAAATAAGTGAAATACAAAATAAAGGTCATTAGAGCCACCCGGCACCCACCCCACACCGCCTCGTCGCACGGCGTCCACTCGTTGTCGACAGGTGGACTCCACGTTATCACCAATAAACGTCGCGCAGTCAACGAGTGAACGCCGAGTGGTCAACAAGTGGACGTCGCTTGGTCCACGAAGTTTTGAGTAGTCTGTTAACAATTGGCACTAGTTCTACACGTTTTTCTAAGTTTTTCTTTATTCATTTTGAAAGCAAAAACGATACATCTGACATGTTCGAAAGAAAGGCTGGGAATGAATAAGGAAGGGTGGGGAGAGCGACGCATCGCCAAGTATCGTCCTCGCGTGAATCATTCGCGGGCAGCGCGCGGTCCACTCGGGATCCGCGCGTTGGCAACGCGCAGTAAACGCAAGGCAAGCATGCGAGCAGCGAGTTGTCACCGAGTGGTCCACCCGCCGTCCGCACGCGGAGGGCTTACGACCGAGGCGATCCGGCCGGTGACGCTACGGAGTTTATATAGTGAGCGCATACCCATACAAGTCCATATAAAGAATGCTAGCCGCAGGAGGCGAGGCGGTGCCGAGTGGGTGCCGGGTGGCTCTAATGAGCTGTGACCTTAAGTTGATTCGATCCATTTGAGACTACTAAATGAACAATATACTATTTTTGCATGAAACATGAGGTGACAGTCACCAATCGAAAGTGAACATGTTTTTTATTAAGAAACCCACAAACTAAAGAAATAATGAAAAATTCATAACACTATATTTCGTCTATTCTAAATGGAACTGATGATATTTCATTCAGTTTTTGGAAAGATTTTGAAAAATGTGTGGGTTGACTTGTAAATAACTGTTGAATAGTGAATATTGACAAGAAAAAACGTATTTGCTTTTGTTCGAATACATTTCTCTCGACATTTCTTAACCATTTTAGAACACGTCTCGAGTAAGTCCTACAAATTGGAATATTTTGTAACATCCACTGGCTAACACCGTACTACATACTGGCAAAGCATCTGTAAAATACTGTTCTATTCGGATATCCAGGTTAGAAAAATGAAAGCATTGTGCCTCAATAATGAAGAGAAACCCACCAACCGTTGAAGTTCCAATCAACATAATTGATGAAAAATGTTCTGTCCATCAGAAGGCCAATGGAATTTCTGAGAAACCGATGATAATTGCTGCAGATACAATTATCACATCATGCATATAATAATTAAATCTTTTCTGCATGCAAATGTGATTTTGATTACCAAATTCGAATTGAAATAGTTAAATCACCTAGAAACCAATTTAGAATAATTTCAAATTACGTGTTTACTAGCTTTCAACCATTGAACCACGTGTATAAGTGTAGGAACTAATTTATTTTATTGAAAATGTAATTTGACCCCCATACCTCGAAACAGCTTTAACAATCTCCTCAATCTACATATGTTGTTGTTCAATTTTGAGGCATTATTCAGGTATCTGCAAAGCCGAGAGACACCTGTTTTAAGGGTTTCATGCGTTTGGTTGAGCAAATATAAGTTTCTGCTACTTTTTGAGTGTCGATGAGTATCAGATCCAGTTTCACATTTTCATTCATTTCTTTGGCACTAGATGTTCTAAAATATATTGAGGGATGATATTTTGTGAGCCATCAGCCGCTTGAGTCAGAAATCACGACTACTGGTAGACAAATATGAAATAGGCAATGTCGATAATTTTTTCCCGATAAAATACTTGCCAGCGCGCTAATGTTTGACCTCAACAGAAGATCAGATCCTAGATCATTAAATAATAAGGTAAAATAGAAAATTTTAATGGGATGAAATCTCTGCCCATAAATTCGGTTCGTAATAATTTATAGTTAATTCGTCGATTAAATATCTAAGCTGACCGGGCACTGGTAAACGGAATCCGAATTTAATCCGTCATTCCAAAACGGAACGAACCCGACATAAAAATTTAAACACCAACTGAATCCGCTGCATTAAACCAGTAATCCAAATCAGAGGAGAGTTCTAGAAAAGACAGGGTTGGTTATGTCAGTTGTCCTTAGTTGCACTACTAAGGTCGAAACCTTCGATGAAAAACCAATTCTTTGTCGAAAGTCGATTGAAAAGTGCCGATGTACTTGATGAAAATCCGTTTGAGAACCTAATTATAACAGTTGAGATATCTCTTTCGGACAGGAATGTTGTGTAAAGTGAGACCTTGCCACAGTCATTATTATTATTTATCTCATTGCTTTCCTTGCGGTTGAATTTTGGATCTTCATTCTGGAAATCGGGGATTTCATTTTGTTGATTGAAGTTATATTCCGATGTGGAGAGCAGTGCTCATGTGAGTTTATTTTTGCATGCGTATTTCCAAAGTTGTATGTAACCTACGTAGAAAACCCACCCATATGGAGACACCATCTACTTATATAATCTGTAGGGTAACCCTTCGAATTTTCAAGTTTCCAGTGATTTCACAGTGGAATCTTTTAAAAAATATCTGTTCTCATGTCACATGTGTGTTGTGAAATTATTTCGATCATTTATTGATTACAGGACATAAATTTCGTAAGCCATAAATTACTCAATATCTCCACCGTACCTACTGTCGCAAAAGTTTTTTTTAGTGCACAAGTGGTGTTATTTCTGAAAATATTATATTGTGCCCAGTTCAACGAAATACTTTTTTTAACATATTCCTTCTTGCCAATGACAATAATAACCGTTTCACCTCCATTACTTGACCTGAATTTTTTTCGTTAGCTTCAGACATGTTGTTATGCTTGTGGGTTTTTAGGGCCATATCTTGCACACACCAAACAAAACCTATCAATCAACGTTAGTCTCCATTTACAAAATAGAACTGATTAACATTATTCCACCAATCAATTATACCTAGGGACGAAATATTGTTTTTTTTTCGAACGGTCATCAACAACCTTGGTCTGACGACAGAAATTTGTTTTCAGATTCTTAAGATTTCAAATTGGGTAATCTAATTAAATAAAATTTCTACACGGAGTGTGAAATCTTCAAACCTCAAGATGGATCGTCGAAAGTTTTTATCTGATGTCGACTAGAAAGAGTGTTTGATAGAAGAAAATGTTACAAAACCCTTTTTAACCCAATTAGGCGATGAATTACAATAAAATTCGAAACACGTCTTCCTTCAAATTTGTCACAGAATGTTTATGCAAAATTTGAAGTAGAGAGAAAGGCATCACGTTGTCCATACAAACTTTGCCCCCGTTGTTCACCCCCTTAAGGAAAGAAATGAAAATTCTCCCCTATCGGATGCCTACGTCATACAAACCCCAAGTTCCAGATCTCTACGATTATCAGTTTAGGTTGTGCGTTGAATAACCCCCAAAATAATTTTCTACCAGCTATTAACCTCGTAAGACGATGAGGTTCAATAAAATACGAACACGTCTTCCATCTAATCTGTTGAGGAATATTCATGCAAAAAAGTAGATATGACCAAAGCATCACGTGGTCCCTCGAACTTCGCCCCTGTTTCTCATCCCTCTAGGTGTGGAATTTCGGAAAACCCTTTCTTAGTGGATGCCTACGTCGCGCGTCGTACGAAGAGCACACCCTCCAAATTTCACTTAATCTATGATGCAGTTCATATTCGAAAACAAAGTTCCTTTGAAATAATAAATTTTCACTCAATACTTAAAATCAATTTGTATATATAAAAACATGTAAGTCGTACAGGATACTGGTACATAATAAATAAAATTAGCATTGTATATCTATAGATTAAGAAAAATACCTCTGTAGTGATTCTAATATGAAAACTTGCTATATAGAACCACGGACTTCTTAAGATTAAGATAGTGAACATTATGTTCGTCTATACCGAACCGTTTAGACAGCGCACACCGTTGAAGCCTCAAATCTCGCCCGATTTTTCCGACTTGATTCACATATACTATTATTTCTTACCGATTTTTGTATTTAATCATGGAAAAATATAGCCTATATCACTCCTAAATAGTAAAGCTTTTTGAAAAAAATTCTTGATCGGTTCAGTATTTCCTAGGAATACATCTTGAAAACAAAAAAACGAAATTGGAAACAAACGTTTTTATAATATAAGTATAGATAGATTATCATGTCGATGCTATTAGAAGTAGTGGTTATCATGATAGTAGGAGAGCCCACGATGCTAAATCGGGATTTACTCTAGCGTCATAGAGACCTATTGGGTTGCGAAGCTTAGATGATAATAAGAAAAAAAAATGGTTTATAATGTATACCTTTTCACTGGTGTGGGGGAGCAGCTATAGACTTTCATAATTAAAAAAAAACTGTTGCATGGACATACTCTAGCGCGTCAGATATTCATATCATCTATGTCCTACATATTTTTAAAAATGTACGTATGTTAATCTGATTGTTTCCATGATGGGGGTGGTCGTACGTAAGGGGTTGAGAGTGAAAAAAAAAAGTTTTTTCTTGAGCGCGTCAGATCTCCTGAGGGGATGTTAAGTGAACCTAAAAAAACCTCTCATATAATAATCTGACGGTTTGGATGTGACGCAGACTCGCAGCCGTTATTAGAATGTGAAAAAAAAATCGTCATTTTGAAATAGACAAGCGCGTCAGATTAAGATATATATGGTTCTCCTTTACGCTCTAGACGTTGCCGTCTCATAATCTGACGATTATCTGGAGGAATTCGCCTATTCTGCCAATTTGAAATTTTTTTAGAATTTTTTCAAATCATTGAACTTTATTAATTGAAAATCTCAGGAAAAAGCATGCAAATAAAAAAGTGTAAGTATGCTTTTTTTAGTAGAATACTTGTATTTATAACAGAATACTTATATGCAATTGAATTTTTCAAAATTTTAAAACGATGGATATTCGTTGTAAACAATATCATGTCAGCAACGAGTCTGAGTGATCAACTGTCATGGCAACAGAAACCAGAGTGGGGACGGAGTGAGAAAGCAATAGATAGAAAAAAAGTGAGAGAGAAATAGAAACGGAAGAGGGGAATACAGGCATCACGTAGCTGCGCGCATCAAACTTTATCGATGAATTTTCATTATTTCGGTTTGTGGAAATCGTCAGATTATATATTTTTTGCAATTCTTGAATTATTCCATTCAAAATAAAATTAGCCAAGCTCAAGAATGTAGAGATGACGTTTTTTTACAATTTTGTAGCCCTCCTCCTTCTTTAGGTCACTCTAGAATTGTCAGATTAGTGGAATATACACGTTTCAGGATGTAACTAGCTCACCATACCTTAATCTGACGCGCTCGAGAACTTCAGATGATCATTTTTTTCACTAATCTGATCCTTTATCCTTGAAGGGCGGCCATATATATAGGGCTCATATATGGTGGAAGTACTTAACTGGGTAGAAGGTATCGCCCTGTATATTAATCTGCCGCTCTTTAGTAAATCCCGAAATCCCCGCTTAGGCTCCCCTATTCTGATAAAAGAGCAGCAATTCCCTATACAATCGATATCGATAGTGAATATTCCACTGTAAGGAACAAACCAACCTGTTGAAACAAGAGTTTGTTTGTCAACTGCGCTTTTTTGTCAAGAAACTCGCATTCTTCACCCCTTCTCTCAATGTGGTGGAAAATGATATTCTCTGAACATTTACAGCAAAAAACGATGCCCCTTCTGTTTTCATCTGGAAACGTCATTCATATCCAGACGTGAAAAAACTGCCGTTAGTCGAGAGGTACCGAAGACAATCGACAACGGATTCAGCTAAACTTCGAATCCGTGAATTCATAAGTTCCTCTGTTTA
The DNA here is from genome assembly GCA_032362365.1 of Zygogramma bicolorata. NCBI lineage: Eukaryota > Metazoa > Arthropoda > Insecta > Coleoptera > Chrysomelidae > Zygogramma > Zygogramma bicolorata. The sequence goes on along the minus strand of JAVJAQ010005583.1, from coordinate 2,112,744 downwards.
GTTCTCTCGTGATCGCTCGAACCGAAATCCCCATTCATAACAGAAGCGACACACAAAGGCGTGTTTCGTGTCTAATCTGCTCCGAGTCTTTCTCGTGCACTCCGAACTACTAAAAAGACGATGGAGATCACCTTGGCGACATTCAAGTCCAGGGTTCATGCTCAGCCGGGATCAGACGGACTACGGACCGCTAATCTGGCGATATGTTGAGGTTGCACGACGCCGTGAATACAACTATAAACCTGTTCGACTTGCCCGACTAATCCTGATAATATAATGATTAATTCCGGATGAGGATTAAGTTTAGCCATTGATGCGTGTTATCGCCGTTTTCCAGAAATACACTGTGGATTTCTCTTCAGCTACGGATAATACGAGAGGCGCAAACTGGTTAATTATATCGATGATTTTATCAGTAATTACCTTTCCGATTTCAGTTAATCCCCAATGTGAATAATGATGATAGAATACCCCCCATTGAGCATGAGTTCGATTTTGACGTGATTATTCGTTTGATGTCGGATAGGAATCCTATTATGAAAGTGACAGCATACATATTTTCGCATCATTGACTGACTTTAACGTATTCAAATCAATTTATAGTGAATATTACATACTTAGGTCTAGTTCTAAACAATCCAAGTAGGTCCAGTCCAAGTGAGCTCGGTTCAGTTGCTAAGCATAAGATAGTCAAATCGTTTTTTACGTAACAACTGATCTCGGAACACAGTTCATCGGAGTTTCTACAACTGGTCCTGAGGCAGAAATGGCCTTATTTCTCTTGTTCATTGAGGCCGTAGACCAAGGCGAAGGCATCCCCCAAGTCGATTTTTTTTGTTGTGGGTTGAATAACATTCCATCCATATTCATTCACGATATACAACTATATTTGATTTAAAACATCCAGCTCTCTACTATATAACATCCATCTCAACTCTAAGCTTCGAAAACATCCAATAAATGTCTGACACTTTCAGTGTATATCTGATCCATTAGAACAAATGGAAAATGATCCAACTCTTTGGTTGTCCCGAGTGAAATCATTATCTAAAAACAAGAACTCATAGGCCAAAAATCACCTTCGATATTATGTCTCGATTAAAATTGTGTAACAGATACAAAACTGAAATAATATTTCCGAAGAAAATAGGAATTATCTACTCTATAATGACTGTTTTCCACGTAAGACAATTCCTCGAGTATGTTCCCAGTATATTATGCTTCACTGACAAACAAAACGATTACGAATGATATTTTTTCCGATGAAAATAACTTAATTCGGTATTTTCTCCAGATAAGCTTTGACAAATCCCCCCAACTCAGCTATTCTCATGAATACTGCACGTGGCTAGTTTATTGAATGGTGGATTGGGAGAAGACAATAGTAATTGAACGTCAGTTACATGGTGGATCTCAGTGAGAAATAAGCAATTTACTCTGAAAAAATACACATATAAATGTTTAGAAAGTGAAGTATTGACTGTTCGCTTCATCAAATAGAATACTATCACTGAAGCCTCAATAGGTGTGAGAGTACTTTGCTGTTCTGCGTGGTCACCACGTGAATATTTTAGAAACTTGAATTTGTGAAGCAATATTGATATGAAATCAGAATTTCTATGTTCGAAATGATTGATTGCATTCAAAAATCCAATTCGCTGTTCGATGGCCCGCTGTAAGAGGTCTCCTCTGCCTTGGGCAATAGGAGTATGAGACTTTGGTCGTCACCCAGCAGATGGCGTTGCCTCTTGGAGGTTTACACCATCTGCACCAGTTCAATATTGATATGATCAAATATTTATATTTACCAATGTTTTCTCGAAACTCTCCCTCAGATTCATTGTGAAAATAACCCCTCATTGACAGTTGTTTGTCTAGGAGTGACTTTTGACACGTATCGTAAGGATTGTATCTATCCATGAAGCATTCGGATCTGATAGGACTCAATCAGATCCAATTGTTTCTAATGAATAGTAAAATCTGAAGTATTGCCTGAGATTTTTGATTCCACCAAGGCTTATACTATTTCCGATCTGACCTTGCTGGATCCCAAAGCCAACTATAATTGCTGTAATGCGGTCCAAGTCGATTGTGGATGATCTGTTCATAGAGATTTTTTTTGCATTGCGTAATTCCATTGTAAATTCACATCATTTCGAAATGTTGAAAACATTGTATGCATCTTGAGAATGAAGAACGGTTGGCACTTATGGTTAACGACTCGGTTAACGATACATGAAAAAAATGCATGAAGTGTATTGTTTTTGCAAGGACCATTGAAATGCGTCTCTTAACTTTCTGGTTTATTTTCTTGATTGATTTAGTTCTTTCAAGTACTAGGTGGGTATTTTACTATGCTGAGGAAAAGTGAATGGATATTGACACTCGAAAACTATATACTATATCAATCGTGATATGACTTAAATGAAGAAACTATACATTAGTTGGGTTGATCCGCAGTCCTCCTACAAACAGCACCTCTTCAAAGACCAAAACTCCCGTAAAATAAAATTTGACGAGCCTTACGTTTCAATATGCAATTGTTGGCAAGATCTGCAGATAAAACATAAATTCCTTGGAATGCCGTAATCCCCATTCCTCTTCAAATTGCTTTCACTAATCTTTTGGTCATCATCCCGAACAGGCGGGGCATCACCAGATTCATCGATCTCTCATATCCGAAGTGCGCATGATACTCTTTGAAACGAGTTTCAACCAACCACCGAGTCTGACCAACATATTGTTACGAATCCTAGCGCCGGCCCTGACGATCGTAAACCCAGATGAGGGATCTAAGAGCCAACGTTTTTCCACAAACTCTCGTCACGCCTGGAATATTCGATACCCGAGATTTGACCCTCCATAGGCGTACCCAGGTATATATATGGGTGACGCTTCATCGCGGAAGAGTTAGTTATTAGCAGAGACAGTTATTGAGCAGAGTTATTCAGAGCTGAGTGGAGAGAGCTTTGTGCAGAAGTCGAAGTGGAGAGTTTGTATTAAAGGGAGTTTATCAGAGCGTTTAGTACAGAGCGTTGGAAAGTTGGTGGAGCAATTCAAGCGATTGTTTTGTATTATGTTGTCATAAAAAGTTGTAATAAAAGTAGTGAAGTGTTCTATGGAGTTTTATTCAACGAACCCAAAAGAAGTATCGTAACAATATTATCGATAAAGTTCTCACAGCTCGCTGCCAAGTATTCAGCCAATACTCGTCGGGTAACTTCCCGGGGAAGAAGTGCTTCGCCCGATCCCCCCGCAGTCGAAATTCTCATCGTACAGCCCTGGCTCCGACGCAATTCGGATTATATTCTTCGATACCCGCGGACTAATCTCGAGATATTCTCGAGACACTCTTTCGAATCTTAGTGCTGCCTTGCCGCCCGGCTAATTGAATGGAAGGGGCCGGATTCTCTCGGAAGGGGGCAGATGGGCGATGGAAGATAAGCACGTAGATGGATTAGCGACAGAGTGTGTAGTATTTGCGACCAGCGGCAGTGAATATTCAAAACGCAGGGCTCGGACTGGATCGAGGGCTCAGCAATGGAAACAGATAAACGACGGGGTGCAAAACGGATTAGTGTTCTGCGATGATAGTACACATCCGTCGTTGCCGAACGATGTGTATTCATCGGCGATATTCTCGAGTAGGGCTTCCTCGACGGCTCGCCGTGAACGATCAAAGAAATAATTAGGCCTTCAACGTTCTTTATAAATTCCTCCTCAGCCATAACGTGATTATTAATTTATATGGCTTGTTGCCAAAAATCCTCTTACATCGGAGTCTTTCCTTTCTTTCCTTCAGCTTAATACTTTCCCAAATAGACGGTGGATTCTTATTAAATACGTTTTCTGTATCTTGAACTTCACATCTCTAAGCAAGCACAACAATTCACAGAGATACTCTTCGGGTCTAATGATCGCTTCCGTATTTCTTCCGTTGGTGATTATCGCGAATAACGTGAAAAGAGTTCAGGCATGACGAATTTTTTGGGCTTGTATGTAACCTTCCTTTAGGTTGGAAAGTGGCCAACTGTTCAGTCAAAGGAAGAAGAGGTAGAAAATAACTTTCTCGACCTCTTTTGAAACCTACCAACCTCTTCAAATTTTATTCAAAATGTCATACTACTCATCGAAATTCACGAAGTATGTAGATCCCCGCTAACATGTACACACCAACGTTGTTGTAAAAAACAAACTGACCATGAAACGATATTGTAGCTACCACACACTATGTCAATACCGAACGTCCAAAAAAGATATAGGTACTCATTTTCTATATCAAAACCACAATCCTTTTCAATAACTAAAGCCTCACTCAGCTATTTCTCAAGAACAGCATCTGTTCCACCGGGCCAGTTCATTGTTTTTGTTCCAAATGCCGCCAATATTTCAGTGAGTAATCTACGTCGAATTCTTCCTACGCCGAATTCTTCCTAGGGCGAATTCTTCCTACGTCGAATTCTTCCTACGGCGAATGCCATCCCCTCCACTGACGTCATCAAAATACGAACGTTTCCGACGATGATCCATACACCCCATAGTGGAAAGTTCGCCATAGGAAGAATTCGCCGTAGGAAGAATTCGACGTTAGAAGAATTCGACGTAGGAAGAATTCGACGTAGGAAGAATTCGACGTAGGAAGAATACGCCATAGTAGCACTCCCTGCTCCTCAGAATTAGTTAACATCGCCGCCAAATTATCTCGTCAACGACTCCATCGATAAATCGGGATGCACCGAGGGATTCCTCTCTCACATTTACGGTGATATTCATTCATATTGATTGATATTATTGACAAAATAAAAATATGAAATTATAATACATGAAGTGATCAACATCGATAACATACATCAAGAACAATTACTGCTTTTTTTATTCTTTTCTTCAAACTCTATACACGTCTCATCATTGTTAACGGTTTCATCTCTGAATAGATAGGTGAAAAATGTGACGCTTCTGGATTTTACACCATATTAAGGTGGTAAAAAAAGGGTTGTAGACTTCAAGTCCATAACACTTTTTGGGAAGACATATTTGTGCAGCATGAATCGTGTTCAAGACGTTGCTGCTATATGAAATGAAATGAAATGAAATGAAACTATAAATTCCAGCACTATGCTTGTCACTTTTTTGAGGTTCAACGGACTAATTTTCCAACAAACAAAGGGGAGTGACGGACTAAAAATTTTCATATGGCTTTCTTCAAGACGTTAGATTCTGAAAAACATGATGTGATTGGGAGCCGATGAATTATAGCTCCTGGTACCGACATTATCATATGAGACTGGGTTTTTCTCGATGAGTTTTCTGGATCAATCATATTGAAGAAAGACGCACGAGAAAATACGACAGTAACTTTATTTTTCGCTGAGAAAATCAGTTATCCCTTGTTGATAGTCGATTGTATCAGTGAAAACTGACGACATAGTGCTACAAGTTATTGTTTCATATAGCAACATCGTCCTGAATATGTTTCATGATGGGTCATTTGACCCCGCAAAAAGTGTTATTGGCTTGTAGCCCATTCCTTCCATTTCAGTTCACTACTTCAAAGGATATCGAACGCAAATGTTTCGGACCCCTATTACCGTCCAAATTCAAATCTAAGGTCGAAATTAGCCCATTGTTATGAATATTACATTTTGTATTACAGACTATATCGGGTATTTCAACTTTGACTCTCACTATTATGTTTTCGAAAAATATAAGAAATACGAAGACGGTTGATTTTGGGCAAAGTTGCACCTGTATGTAGCCAACAGAATGCCTTTCAGAAAGTTATACAATCTCGAGTATTAATGAATGAATCCCACTGTGAATGCGAAAAAGGAATTCTTCGGTACAAATCGTTCATCTGATGACGTCGTTGTCGAAATGCGATGTTATATATTTCGAGAGAGAAGGGCATGTATTTTCGCCGATTTTTTCTTACGTCGAATTCTTCCTATGGTGAATTCTTCCTACGTCGAATTCTTCCTACGGCGAATTCATGCTACGTCGAATTCTTCCTACGGCGAACTTTACACAATGGGGTATATGGACCATCATCGGAAACGTTCGTGTTTCGATGACGTCAGTGGAGAGGATGACATTCGCCGTAGGAAGAATTCGGCGTAGGAAGAATTCGACGTAGCAAGAATTCGCCATAGGAAGAATTTGACGTAGCAAGACGACCCGAAAAATTGCCTATATACAGCAATACTCGTGACACAAGTTAGATTTGTGAAATATCATTGGTATGCCAAGCAAAATGTACATACAATAACATATATTCAACCTCCACGTATGAAGTAAATGGCATTTACCAATAATGACATAGTACATTTGTTGGAAGCTCCAAAAAGTAGTTCACTTTCCGCCTCGATATGTAATATACTACTTTGGGGCATTGTTTTTTCGTGATCACTGGGTTTTTTTCTACATTGACCTTATTGTAGTCAGTAAAGATGAAGTGACGAAATCATTTTCGGTATAAGAAAGTATACTTTTGTTTTATATAGATGTATCGACATCAATATCCACCGAAACACCTTCTCTTATTATTGCATCCATGAGCTCTTAGAAGGACACACATTGTGTAATGTATACGTTATATTTCACGCACAGACACAATCAGCGTCTGAGGGCGATCAATTGGTCATCCTAAGGGGCCACCTCTGCATATCGACCAGATTATATAATTGTCTTTGTCCTCTCAGGGTCGAGAAGGGACCCATCATCTTGCTGACCGTAACGGTAGTTGAAGTCAACAGCTAAGACCGAATATGCAGAATGTACGAATTTGGTATCACATGAATTTTGAAGATTCCACATTTGGTATGCTCGATGACCACAGAGAAGAAATTCAACCGGACCTTTTCATCTGATTATGTTGCAAAATCGTTTCAGGCATTTAATCGAAGGTTGTCATCAAATTCAGTTCTTTCTAGAGAATCACTAGTCCGTGAATAAAACACTAATTGATGTGGATGAAGTTTTATTTTGAGCTTAGATCCATATGTCAACGATGGAATCTGTATTGGTGGGAATAATAACTAGCATTAACTTGAACCGATTGATTCAAGTTCATATTTATTTTCCCAGCAAACACTTGATTCAGTGCGAAGAATGATTATCAATCGCAATATATTTATAGTTCAAATTACTCATTTATCAAACCTGATATTGTGATGTTTGAACAATATCTCATTTGTGAAAATCGAACGGCATGAATCGTGAATGAAGCAAGAGGTTGAGTTTTGCGATAGATCTTCTGATTGTACTCCATTGATAAACATCAAGATAACATTCAACGTCATGTCGAATTTGAACTGAAACTCACTTGGTCACCGTTATTCACTTCCTTCTTAGCTTGAACTGAGAAGTTTGAACTAATAGCTCGGACTGAATGCTATATGTATGAACTTGAAGCCTTGTATTGCTTGCAGCCACTTTATGTAGATATGCATGTGTTGGATATATGTGGATGGTAACGAGAAGGTTTCCAAAATCATAGTGATTTTAGTTGATACCAAATCCAGTAATTCTCCCGCACCATTCTTTTCTATATATATTGTAAATTTGAAAGAGGAATGTGTGGAATTGAAGTAATTATTCAATTGCCTGTTAACTTATGTGAAAATCAATATGATTTCGTGTCAATCTCAGTTATTTTATGCTGTTTCAAATATATTATCCTTGTCCTACCAACGAAGAATTCAGGGCTTGCCCCTCTTTGATGAATTAATATAATTCATCCAAAATGAATGTTGAATGAAAGAATTGTTATGGTGTAATCAATTGTTCAGACTTATCAACTTACGATTCTGTTACATGATTCATGCAACCATCTCACAATAAAATCCGTGCCAGCATAAAAACGAAAACCGTTCGCATAAAAGTAGTCTTTAAGTATTAAGGAAGAAGATTAACGTTGGCAACTGGATACTGGTTTTTTATGCGGCCTATAAGTAGCCTTAATACTGATATACATAATCGGTAAATGTCACCTTGGCGAGGATGAAACATTGAGGAGCGACGAGAGTGTGCACCTCGAAGACGTTTCAGAATCCGAGTTGCTCCTTTAAATCCTTATCGCAAATCCGGCATGAAATCGTATTAGTGCGAGAGGAGAACAGAGCACACGACTTATTGTAAACAGTATTGCGGGTTCGGAGACCCTTAGCACTCACTAAACTTAACTACACAAGGCCCAACTGTCGACTCTTCACAACTTACGAGAATTAAAACTTTGGACTAACAAGACTTAAGCTAATAAGAAAATGGATAGAAATAAGCTGTTTTGTAAGACGCTTTGGCCTCGTTTTGCGAGCCTTGCGAACTTGTAGACGGACCCTGTTGGTACATTATGTAGTAACATCGCCCTCCAACCCCTAATGAGGTCCCTTGAGTTGCAACTCACTACCTCGCTATACCCGGCGAGTGCAAATATTATCGAGAATGCTGGAGTTATGAGACCAACGAAATTATTATTACAGGATATTACAGGATGGGTCAGAAAAATACCAGACTGACATAATATATTTGAGGAAAGCTAGAACTCGACTGATTTCCAAGCAAAAATACAGTACTGTCAGGAACATTCAATATGTGATATTGAAGGAATAAATAATCCAAAACTCAAGACAGAAAACAATATCTTATATAGTGAAATAAAAAAAAAACTCCATATTCTGATCTGTTTGTATTTACTTGTGTTCAGCAATCCATGTATATGTTGATTTTCCAATCTTGTCCCGTTCGAAATATGTCGATTAAATTTTCAACATATTTGATACAATTCATGATTTGAACTGACAGGAATCATTAAAAATTGAACACCTGAAGTGCCACTGGGCAGTTGAAAAGATATGAGTTAACAGATAAATAAATTGAATTGAACTGAGCGATATTCAACAAAAAATATCAGTTTCCTGTACGATTTTCACTCGCAATGGGTTTACAAAATCACGATACGTGCTCCTAAAGCTGAATAAAATCCGAAACACGTATCTCAGTTTTGTAAACTCATTGTAAGTGAGAATTGTACAGAGAACTGCAATATTTTTTGTTGGATAAATGAATCATGAACATCACAGGATATTCATTTCCGTGTGAATCTGAGGAAGAAAAAACGCATGTTGATGTTTTTCAATGAGGTAAACATGCCCTTCTTCGCGATTTGTGGAAACCTCATTATTAAATCGATTATTTTTCAAGTAGCTGAAGAATTTTTCCTCAGTAACTGAAAAATCTTCTTGAAACATTCAGAAATAATCCCTATTTCATGGGGTATCATTTGTTTCAGGAAGAGTTAAGCTATTTTTGTTTTTTGTACAGCATTCCTTCAAATTTCATTCGAAGCTTTCTGCACTCATTTTCATTTCTTCCTGGAATTGAAGCCTAAATCTATTTTTTTTTTTTCGACGAATTGCATCTATTGTAGTATTATATAGGATAGAAAAAGTTGAATTGATTGATTATCAGTAACACGGATATAGACTGAATAAGCAATAATCTGATTTTTTCCGAATAATGATGACTGCCGAAAAAATTGATATGAAAGTTATCAAATCACATGCCGAAAATAGTATTATCTGATTAGGTTCACACTGATAGCACAGTATATACCAGCAGGGATCAAACCTGGGTAATGAACGTGCGGATTTTCAATATCAGAAAATATGTAGAATATTCTAATCCTATTCGTATCATCATCCGCTCCATAGTAGTTATTGAATTCACAATTGGTGTTTGGAACTATTCACACAATATAATATTGTTACGATATTTCCTTTGGATTCGTTTTACTTTCATTACAACTCTTCATCACAGTACAGTACAATACAATCACTCAAACTGCTCCTTTAACTATCCAACGCTCTATACTAAAACACCCTGATAAACTCCCTGTAATAAGATATTCTGCACTTCGACTTCTGCACTTAGCAATAACAAAGCTCTCCACACTAAGCTAGAAACTCTGATTTACTATCTGCTAAACTTTCTCCACTTAGCTCTGTATAACTCTACTGATAAACACTCTCTGAATAACTGTCACCTTCGCGATGAAGTGTCTCATTATATACCTGCGTACGCCTATGGAGAATCTTCGAGAGGACTCGATGATGTGTATCGAATTCTCCACGCGAATCAACAGTTCCTAGAAAAATAACGTTCGCTTTCCGACTCCCCATATTATTCTGCATTTACGATCGTCAGGGCCGGCGCCAGGAGATTCCTAACAATATCAATGAAGCACGGTCATTCGGTGCCATAACTTATTTTTGCCATTTGACGTATGTCTCAATTATCATCATCTGGAAAATTTCATGTAGATAATTAACAGATTCAACTTCATTTACCTGCATTGTAAGGAATTGGAAAAATCTCCTGTGTGCTGCGTATGCTTTATTTTTTGCAGTAATAACAATACTACACACTCCATGAACGGAAATCGAGTCATTTGAAAGTAACTCATTTTGGTATAATTTTCATTTAGCTTTTATTGTAACTTCATTTATTTTTCAAACTCGTCCAAAGTTGAAGCAATTGACCGTACATACAATCTGAATGTGAGTAATATTTGAAGTATCAACGAATCATACATTGAAAATGAATCCAAGCGAGTCAACGGCCCTCATTAATGGAAATGAAAATATTTGCGAAGGAGCAAATAATCACATTCCGAGCTCAGATTCATAGAATATGTATCCATTGCTCGCACAAGTTTCGACTTTTGAGGGTTGACGTTCGTCAGCTGGTTAACGAAAACGAACAATTTAAAAAAAAAAAAAAAAGAACAACTCAGAAACTGAAATATACTCATTCATCTTTGAAATTTATATACCCCAAAGGAGTTATATACAGGAGCAAAGAAAATGTTATGCGATTCTCTAGTTTCCATTCATTTCAGTTACTGTGGTGTGGTCCTTGTTTGGATTATAACGACAAACGTCGTATACAAAAAGTACAAAAGTCATACATTTGATCGATATTCGAAATGAAAGAAAGATCAGTACTTCTCTTAAACTTAAAGGTTTGAAATTGATTAATATGTATAATCATAGATAATTGCATTCACATTGCCTGTTTTTCGAATTCATCAAATATCAACCCCCCTACTTGCAGAACAGATGTTTATAACTTGAATTCACGAAGGAAACCAGAACGAAAAAATGAATATGAGAGACTGTTCTATTACATTATATCATCCACAATGAACTAATTCAATAAGTTGAAAGATAGACTGTTTGCCTTATCTGTTGATGCATTACAGAAAATGTTCACACATCACCTAATATTCATTGAGGAAAACTGCACTGTTCTCCTTTTTTTATATGTAGATTCACACAAAAGGGAAGCCCTGTAATGTTCAAAGAACACCGCGTGAATCAAGGGACAGGAGATACGAATTTACTTCGAATTTCTGCAGTTTGTAAGCCTCAGGAAAAACCTCTTTTGGCAAGGAGTTCCAAAGCTCAGCTGTTCTATTGAAAAAAGATTCCTTAGCAAGAGAGATTAGACAGGTTCCAAATTCTGTACTCGTCGAGTCATCTGTGTAGATATTGCCAAGGGTGAAACGATAGATAAAAATTCGAAAGAGCATCGACCGTGAAAGTATCTATAGGAGAGAGACAAGTCACCGACCCTTCTACGTTGTTCCAATGAAGTGAGCGAATCTGTGAAGGAAGAATCACCAACAAGACGAATGAATGTTTTGGTGCCGAACTCCACACATGAGAACTGTATTTCATGACAGGTCGTGTCTGAGCCTTGTAGATCATTAGAAGCTGACGAGAAGTGAAGTATTTCTTCGCACGAAATAGAAGTCCAAGTTTTCGGGAAGCACTTTTAGCGATCGATCTCACATGGTTTACAATAAGAAATTATCACTGATCGTAATTCCTAGCATCGAGATACTTGATTTTGTAGGAATAGTTACTCCTGACATCTGGATATTTGATGATGATGATGGATCGGCTTCTCTTGAGAAGAGACATGCCTGGGTTTTCGTAGTATTAAATTCCACCAAGTTCATGTTGAAAGATAGGTAACTGTTCGCCTCATCTGTTGATGCATTCAAGAAAATGTTCACACATCACACAAAACTGCACTGTTCTCCTTTTTCTCTCTTTTTTCTTTTCCCACTTCAACCAATACTTTTTATTTCGAAGTTCAGCCCTGTGAGTTATACGTATCTCTTCAAAATTTTGGCTATGGTGGAAGATCAGATTCTTTCTGTAAAAGGTTGTAAATGTATGATTATTATATTAAGTCCTTGAACGGAAAATGGTTTAAAACTTATTCACTTCAGAAGGTTGAAGAATCCATTCCAGCTATAAAATTCACCACTTTCAATTTCCATTTTCTTTTCTATTTCCATTGCCCTTCTGAAACGGATTCACTCAGTACCTTCGCGGATTATGTCGAAACGGTGATGGGGGTTCTGAAATGAGCTCTGTCCTCTGCAGGGGAATTACTCCAAGCAAGATTTTTTGTATAATCCGTAATGAGTGGTCGAACGGAATCCCACGTACTTAAAACTGAACAGCGCACGTAAAAACGCGCTCATCTGAACAATAGATCGCATGACTCGCTGTGCACGGAATACTTGTTGACGTAATCCTGATTGCGGTGACGTTGACTTACCTAAATTCTGTATCGACACAGACGAATATTAGTGCTGAATCTTAACGTTTCAATAGCTCCGACATGCAGCGAGCTGCATCTTAGCTTTCAGAATAAAGAAGATCAAGGGTAGTTGGATCATTCGCATTGGTTCGGCATCTCGATCTCTTCAAAATAGTCCTGACTTCGCGGAATGTATTCTGTTACGACACACATGAAAAATCATTATTCAAAAATTTTGCACGAATGACAGTTGGGACTAAGTTTTAATTTGAATACAGTGCGATTATCTAGTGTTATCTCTTCTACCTGACTTATCATTAATAATCTCGCCGGAGCATGAAAAATTCTCAGAAATTTTTTGAAATTATAAGGGAGAAAAAAAAACAGGGATTTTGAATCAAGTTGGCGAGAGATTCGGTACGTGAATTCAATGCCGAAACTATTTGAAATTGAAATTAATTTATGCGAGGGATATTGGTACAATTTTCTGATACTCGGATCTATATTTGTGAGTAGGAGGAAAAGCTTTTTCAGCTCCGCCACACTAAGGCTATAGTGGACTCATTGTGTGATACCTTCCAAACTAATAAATACAGTTTTGACAAAATTAAAGGTAAAAGATATTGAACTCCTTCAACACTAACTTCATAGTGGAAAAAATATATACAAACTTGTAAATAATACACCGAGTAATACAGTTCATTTTGGTAAATTATAAGCGTTTTCATTTTTGACATTTCCCATTCTTTAATAAAACGAGGTTTAAATAATAATCTTCAATGAATATTTTTCTCTGTTCGTTCCATATTTATATTCTACCAAAAACAAGACAGAGTATTCAAATAATTGTTCAATAACTAATACATAATGAACGATGACTGTATCAGATCTGTTGGGTAAGTAGTCTGGAAAGTAGAAGAGAAGAGGAGAAGTATGATATTGTTACAATATGTCCTCGCGTTCGTTTATTAAAACTCCAAATAATACTTCACTACTTTTATTACAACTCTTTATCACAATACAATCTACTATCCAATGCTCTGTACTAAAACTCTCTACACTTAGACTTCTGCAATCAGCAATACCAGAGCTCTCTCTACTACAAACTGTAAAACTTTCTCTGCTGTCGCGATCAAGTGTTTCCCTTTTCATAATCAAGTGTTTTCCTTTTTATACTTACATACGTCGATGGAGAATCTTCCAGTTCCACGCGAATCAAGAGTTCCTGGAAAAATGACGTTCTCTCTTCGACCCCTCATATTATTTTGCGTTTACGAGCGACAGGGCCGGTGCTAGGAGAATTCGTAACAATATAATTCATAATGTTTTTCACTTTGGAACCCATTTTCCTTTTGGATGCTTCGATTGTGTTATTTCAATTATTGGTTGTGATTAATGTGCTGAACATGGTGTCATTGAATCTAATTTCAAGAAGTCCATTATCTCTTTCATTTGGATCGTTGGATCCAATCAAAAATTCGAAAAAAAAGTCTTTATGAGGCCTACGAATGACGAAGTATCATACTACAATTTGAAGGATTTGGAGGGTAACGAGAGACGTGGGTGGAATTGAAAGAAGTATATTATTTTACGTGAAAACTTTTGTAGCAGGTTTTGATTCGCTTCCTTCATGTTAATAATTCACTTCCAGCAAAATCTATTGGAATAATCCAACATTTCGTAGAGAATTATTCTGGTATGAGATCTTTCAAGTTATTTTTTACCCATGCTATATTTCCATTTGCACGTTTTGTGGGGCTGCTAGGGATGTTCGGAATAAGGAACCCCGAATGTCTTTCGATTCATTTGTTGCAAGTCTCGAGGATTTACGAAATTTCCATCCGTTGGGATATATTTATGGCAGTCCTTTTTCACGGGACACCCTGTACATTCATATCAATTCCGCCAATAAAACATTGCCTACGCATTTTGTTCATTCAATTTTAAAAAGTTTATGGTTTATCCGGTGTTGCTTTGGAAGCGATAATTTTATGACAAAGTGAACTGATATATTGATGGGAAATATAACACGCCGTGTACGCAAAATTTCAGACCCGTTTTCACAGTGTCTTTCGAACGTGAAAAAATTACTTCCGTTGAATGTCAGGAGAAACATTCCTGTGAATAAATTAAACAATAATTTTTGATGAATCATTCTTCTTCAGATTGTTGAAAGCCTGTGTCTAGTAAGAAAAAGGATACCGAAAATTTGTATTCATCGCATATTACAAATTTCTCACTTGTTCAAACAGTCTACGAGTGCGCTTGGGAAGTAGTATGCAAGGACGGCTAATGTTCTTGAGTGCCATATCGCTCTGTGGCGTCTAACTCAAACCAAAAAAAAACCTACAGTGAAGTAGTATGCAAGGTCGGCTAATGTTCTTGAGTGCCATATCGCTCTGTGGCGTCTAACTCAAACCCAAGAAAATCTACAGTGCTACCAGGTTGGTTATTGTATACAGTCAACAGACCTCACCTACGAAAATTGGTATCTAGATAACCAGGAGATGCTTATTGCATAAATAGCACCAGAAAAATGTTGACCGTGACTGGTAATCGAACCCGAGAAAATCGACAGCAAATCCATATATATCCCATAACTTGCTCGTAAATCAACCAAAAATATAACACTGTGAAATATTATCGAAAATGTCGAGAGCTGTGTTCCCTTACTGAAAAACCAAGTTATCTTATGTTTATCCATTTATAAAATGAGTTATGATTTGAATCAACATCTCCTAACACTTTATCACAGCAATATTTCTTCGAGAGCATCTCAGGTAATCAATATCTAAGTTCCTTGTCCCCTTTAATCCGATTCTTTGAAGAAAACCATGAATGCATCGCCGACCAACAGTCACTTCAGTGATTTGACCGGTTACGCTATTTTCAATACGAACTTTCGTAATTTGTTTGTTGCCGACCTCTTCCTGAAGAAATCTTGCTCGTCATTGACAGGTTGGTCAATATGACATAATAGGACTACATGGTCAAATATAAGAGTGAGGAAAATCACTTCTGGGGTTGTAAACGCTCCACCAAATAGTATATTTAGAAACAAGAAAAAATGATCAGAAACAAGAAATCGTTCTGATTCAAAAGAAACAAAAAAAAACGTGGGTAAGCCCATTGTCCGGAAGAACAGACGGTAACGGTCCCACAAAAACGCGCCTCTTCAAATTCAAGTCGAATCAGTTGTGTGCTTAATGAAGTTCCTTCGCGTCTGGCGCGGTTATTATACTCGGTCTTATTATTTATAAGGTTGCATTATTGATCAACCGAGCCAGAACAAAGGACCGGAAGGCAATATGAGCCCCAGTTAAGACGCTGGTCAGCCCGCCTGGATTAGAGCTAGTGGGATTAGCGACTAGTGGACTATACACAGCGCGGTAAGCCGATGGGATTAGGACCGGCCTGGATCCGGCTGCCGGATCCCCGAGATTTAGAAGTGAGTCGGAGAGCGCTACTTGCCTTGCCACCGCATCTGCATCCCAAGGCCCCGAAGTCCATCCTTGCCGATACGAAAATAACTCGGCGACTTACGAACTGCACGCCAGAAGCGTACGAGGAGCGCTACCAACTATTTTATCGATCAGAGAGTGGACACAAAGAAACAATCAATTCTGATTATTCGCTTCATGCGAAATCATTGCAGTGTGAATAAGGAAACAGTCGATCAGGTTAAAATTGAGGGACGGAATATCAGCTATTCAAATGAACCACCGTGCAACCCCAATAATTTTTAGCGCAAGCAACGTAGGAATCAGGCAGTCGCCTGCGGGCTCGAATGATTGATAATAGAGTAGATCAGTCGCATAATTGACAGTCCGTGGCGACCAAATCTCTAATTATAAACTTTTTATAATGATTGCTGGCTGGCTCAACTCTTTATTAAAAGTCCCATGAACCGACATTCGTTTTTCACATCTGGATATACTCAAACAATATGTCTGTCGTGATTCAGCCAGATGACAAAAGACAATTCCTCTGAATTGAATACTGTTGTTTATATCAACTTTCTGTCATAGGCAGTGGACCAAAATTCCAGGGTAGATGATAATCAAAACTCATTTCTCCAGCCTTCGAGAATGTAAATCACTCTCCTAAGGTACGACGAAACTTGAAAAATTCTATTTCAGCGGCTCAGGCTATAGGTTAGATTGAAAGCTATGTTTCTGGACAGAAAAGAATGACAGAATCAATAACTTCTTCTCTTTTTCTTGATGTGATTTGTATATTCCAAGGGTACCACCTGAGACTTCAACATAATAAAATACATATGTAGGCCTCCTTGGTATCACAAAATAGGGATCTGGAAGTAAAACCCCACCTTCATCCCACATATATCATCAGTCAAGTCATTGGAGGTTCTCAAAAAGTTAGAATTCATCAGAAGGCCATATGTGAATTCCGATGATATATTTGTCGTCAAAATTTTTACTGTTTCCGCATTGTTTTTATGCTTTCTGTATGTGTGTGTTCGGGGCATGAATGTCAGGTTATGGTACGGGCTTTTGAAGCCAGGTCGTTTGTAATAAAACAGCAACGGGAAGCAGCATGCAAATGGGAAACCATCAGGTACGAATTATTGAAGCCCGTTCATCTGAAATAGACCAGCAACGGAAACCACTTCAAATACTTGTATCTTTTGAATGCATTACAACGCGCCTGGGGTAACAGCTAGTTCATAATATATTTATATTAGGTCAGTCACTATATTATCCAGAATTATTTGATTACGAATTATTCGTTTGATTTTTTGTTGCAACTTTTCAAGTTGGCCCACTGGATTCTCAACCGTGCGAAGAACATCAAAATAATCGATACGTTTTCCTAGAAATAATATTCCATATGAATAGATCAGCCCAAATTACAACCTCAACCCGCGCATTCCGCAAATAATCTGATTTCCTTTGTTGCCTTCATGCCCACAATACATCGCCAACATCACTATACAGTACAATCCTTTAATCCACACTTTATTCACTCGAATATGAAGAGTTTTTCTCGAAATGCCAAAAAATGAAAAAATTAGAATGTGATATAGAGAAAATACAAGTATCATAATCGAATTGAAAAAGTACACTTTGTAGAAATTCACAGTATCCATTTAATCAAGAGTTCACAGAAATGAACCTTGGATCATCAATTCAGATTTATACATATACCTATACATAGGTCGAGTTTGTCAATGTTCGAACTGGCGGGTCGACACAGATGTCTGGCATTGGATTTGTGAATGTAATCAGGGTTACAGTTTTCTCTGCAAGTAGATCGAAGACGATTCTTGTTCGCGGCGGGTCATTTGTTACAGCTTTGCTGTACGATGTGCTTGCTTGCTGTTAGCTCTATTCTAGTTGGTGGTAGGGGTTTGATTCCTAGTCGATATGCAGCAGATGGCGTTTCGCCTTGGATGCTCACACCATCTGCATCAGATACTTGATCTCCTGTTTTGTGATTGGACGAGGTTTTTGTATATATACATAATCATTTTCACTGAACAGTAGTTGAAACCTTCAGATTGAATTTATAGGTAGGTACATACACTCCTGCACTCATGTAAAACACAATCTCAATCAGTCACTAGTATAACTACTTTTCTTCTTACTTATCGCATACCGTGGCACCTGTGGGAAGGTATACATCGGTACCACGAATAGATCCATGGGAACAAGGCTCAAAGAGCATGAAAGGAACTGCAGGCTAGGGCAAACTGACAAATCGGCGGTGGCGGAACACGCACTGAGTGAGCGTGACCACAGGATTCTGTTTGAAAATGCTAAACTGATTGCCCCCAACCAGGGTTACCGTAGACTGGTACGGGGGGCGATACAGATCCAAAAACACATGGACAATTTCAACAGAAAAAAAGAAGCGTTAAGTCTAAACAGAATTTGGGATCCCATTCTGAGGAAATCAAGAATAAGTAATGAAATCACGGTAGGTAGTGCGGCAACTAATAATGATGATTATTCTCCGAACCCGACAGAAGTAATTAACAGTCCAGACTACCTGCATCAATATAAATATGCCTTACGAAATCGAAACTTTTAGTCATCGGAATTGAGTAAGTCTCTGAAGAAGCTGGCTCAAACCATTTTCTGTGCCAAGAAGTGTATTATTCCTCAAATAACAAATGATGTTGGATTGAACATTTATGTATCATTTAGGTTTGTACTCGGGTTTGTATATAGGATGTTCCCTTGGAATTTGCATTATATCTGTTTCTCTTAGAGCTGGTACTTTACGACCTGATTTAGAGCTTAAAAGAGTTATTGCCCAGACTGTGCCTTGACTTTAGCATTCGAAAGTACATGGGGACCATTCTCAGCACCGATTATTTTAAACGAGTGATGATCAGGTCGTGAAGTACCAGCCCTTTAAATCGTAATTATTTTTGTGGAGGGAATAAAGAATAAATGAACTATTTTCAGGCTATTTCTCCTCCAAATCAATTTAATGATCATACAAGACTTGTGGTTGAGGAGTGACATCAAAAAATTCTCTGTTAATATCATTCATAGACATTCGATTCGTTCATAAAAAATCTATCTGAAACAGCTACTCCTCATAACGATATGACGCGACGGGCGCTAAATCACAAAAGAAGTCAGCTTTTATTGCTCAATTCGTTTACCAAGAACAAGAAACATGGATCGAATAAATGGCTTTTCTGGGATATCTTTGCACAATATAAAAGAAACATTGAATGATGTGTTATGAAATTCCACGAACCAGTTCTCCAATCGACAAAACTTTGCATTGTACTAAAAGTGCATAATGGCCCTCATGACTGAAAATCACTACGAGTTTCAACTACATATCAGCTCATATATCAACAACACGAATATATTCGTCAAATTTCAATACAAGCATCCCCTCCAATTTTATTCATGGCTCAAAGTTCATAATCTACACAATAATCTGCAACGTTCCTGAAAAACAACTTCAATCCCAGATCTCATAATCGCCTCGAACAATCGCACGCACTCACGATTGTGCTTCTAAAAATCAACCTGTATTATCAACTCTAGCCGAGATTTGTTCGCATGACGTCATATACTTTCCTTTGTTTGGCATCCATTCAAGTAAGCTCAAGTCGACTGAACTAATCCTTAAGACGCGGGGCTAGGTCTAGGTTGCTCTCGGTAAAGCTCTCTAATATGCAGAAACCTTCTTAACCTAACGAGATTAGCATAGACAGGGCAGGCCAACGGGCCTAATTCCTCTTCGTGTGGGTTTATTAGTTGACGTGAGGCAGGGAACTTACGACGCGCGTTCGAATTTGCCTTCTTGTCGACACACACGTCGATCTACAATAATTTTAACGAAGTTTTGTAGCTATTACTTGCTGCTATGCTTTCAATTCAGTGGAAAGTGATCATTATGAATAAAGCTGGATTCATGCAGCTTCAATTATCAAGTTAAAATTATTAACAATTATTCGAAATCTGAATGCTGATTGGCTCAGGAAAAATTTCTCACCAATCAGAATCCAACTCTGCCATGATTGTTAGTTGTTACTTGATAAGTGATGATGTATGAATCTACCTTGACCTGCATGGAAAAGCAGAATTACATAGGGATAATGTCATGAGTACTTAAATAAGGGAATGATAATTCAGAGCATCAAGATCGGCGACTTCGTTGGGAATTAGACAGAAATCAAGCATGGTCTAACTCAAAGTTCAATACTTGGACGTACTGGGATTTTCATAATTTTCAAGTCGATATTTGTCATCCAGTTAGGGAGCCAAACTGGTTCCGATTCTACCTCATAAACTGTATGTCACAGGTATCTCTTTCTTGCATAAGCTCTCAAATGAAATTCTGAAGAGTTTGCTAGAAACCTGAGATATTCACAAAAGTTATTTCACATACAATATTTGATTGAGGCAGGGATGCTTTATTGTATAGGCAGAGAAATTAATCAACATATCGAAAACGACATTTTTGAAGTTCTCAATGAATAATTTTTCAGGTCACTTTTATCTCTTCTATCGAAAGAGGTTTCATATTGCAGGAGAGAGCAAAAAATAATAACGTGAATAAGGTGAAGATGAAAAATGCTCAATATTTGAGGAGAATTGAGGTGCAGGGTCTTCCACTGAAATAGTTTTCATTTTGCAAGAGTCATCAAAAATACTGATGACGTGAATGGAGTCAAAAAAATGAATACTTTGAAAGATTTGAGGATAATCACAGTAGAAGGTTTTCAAAATCTATATCTCGATCTATATATTTACAAATTATAATGTGTACTAGAAATGTTTTGTACATATCGACTGAAAAGTAGCAGCGTATCGATGCTTCCATGGACTCTATATGAAAAAATAACACCTCTGAAGAAAGTAAAAACAATCTGCTGCCCATCTAGGATTATTCGTCAGAAAAACTATTTTCGATTGTCTCTCCACAGAAGCGAATATTTGATAGTATAAAGTATTGAAGAACTTCTTTAGCTTGTTCCTCTCTAGATCGTGATAAAATGAATACAACTCCGAAAAAAACGTACTGTCTATAAAAATACTCTCTGTTTGCAAGGATGTATGCAGTATGCATCATCTACAGGGGTTTGATCGATTCACAAGAATGACGGAAGAATCCATCCAAGTAACTACTTTCCCACCTTCATGGCTCGAAGGGTGCGGTGAATATGGATTTCAGGATTTTTTTGCTACTTCGGTATATTTCGTTTATTTTTTCTTTTTTTCCCGTTTTGCTTTCTGTTTTTCTGATATCTTCATTTTTCATATTCACGATTTTTCCTTATAGAATAGAGTCTGCTAAAGAAATACATAGAAGTGAGACCCTTTGCTTCCTCTGCTACCAACTTACTAATTGAATATTTCCCACTAGTTTTGTTTGATCTCAGAATTTATTCCAAGGTTTTAGCTTCTTCCATTTCACTTGCTCAAACATAATTTCTGTTGACTCCATAAGTTCTCTCGCTCTACTCCTATAGAGTTAACAGTAGAAAAGACATTCATCAGTGGAAACATATTGTCACCACAGCCAATCAGAATAGAATATGTTTCAACATTACTGAACGTGGTATAACTTTGAATTCATATGTGTGTTGGTTTCCTCTATAGTGTGGTTTTACAATTCCGAAATATTCCGAAGTGGATCTTTCAAAGTGGTCTGTCTGACCTAAAGTGTCGATGTTGAACTATTCGGATGGATGCTATAGGATGGCAACAGGTTGATACCTATCACAACAAAAGCACGAAGTGTTTTTGCAGGTCAGTAGAATAACAAAACTTCATAATCTTCCCTATCACCTTCAATCCACGTATAATGATGAGATCTGACGACTTTTATAAGGTGGTGCATGTTACATTCATACAATGTAGGCGGAAAAAATGTATTTCTTCCGGGCAGAAAAGATATCACAAATTTCCAAAATCAGTTTCAGCAATTCACATTATAGCACTACGAATTTTTCATGAAAAATCTCCATATCAAACCACTTCTATGGCAGTTATTCATTCACCTCTTTCACGGAAACTATCTAGAAACAAATCAAAATAGGATATAAATCAGTAACCATAAACCACTTCATATACAATCAGAAGAATAATCTTTTCCCTATCAGTAAGAAAAAATGGCACTTACGGATATCGTTCTGTATTAAAAGAACTCAATCAAAATTCCCATCATATTTCCTCGATGAAATGATACCTGGACATTTTCCGGCATTTCGTACGGCTCAGAAAGCCATCTAAACTCTCCGAGGCGAAAGAAAACCAACAACTTCTTATTACGAAGTACATTAACTGTCATCTGTTCAGCGGTATCAATTGATCTGCCTGTCTTTCTTATCAGTGGTTACTTTTCCGCTTTACACATTCCCATTAAACTCGGTATGGTTGACAAGGATCGGCCCTAAAAGCAGCGCGAATTCTGATCATCTGCCCTTTGCTGTACCTAAACTGCCTTCTCTCCAGAGCCGTGCACATATTTTTCATCATACAGGCAGCAAAAATATTACCGAAAAAATATACACCACTCCACACTTTACTACAGACAGTGTCACGTCATCATTTGTAACTGAACGTAGAAAATGAGAGTTAGCTGAAAAATATAAAACTGATAAGAGAAGCAGAAACAAGAGTTCGAAAAGAACCTGATCGGTCTGATAAAAAAAATTGAACACTAGTCTAATTACTTCAAAGAAATTACATGATATAAGAAGTACCTTGCGCCTTTCACAAGGTACGAGGGTGAAAATCCAACGGGCATAGAAGTGGATGTGAGTATATATTAATTGCTTGGGTACTCACACTCTCTATTATTATTATTCTTCCTGATAATGAATATTCGATGTCATTGTTTCGTGAATGTAAATAACATATTCAATAAAATCCAATTATTTTATAGCGGCAATTAATTCAGAAATAGAAAATGTCACTCGAGCACATACTTGTTATTTTTTTATTCTCTAAATTGCCGCCATAGAAATATTCGAAAGAATTTATATAATATTATTTATAATATTATATTCATAACATTGCACGATTCCTCTTCGAACCAATAAAAAATTTACGGAGTATTAATGCCTAATCCATATTTAATTAATACTGCTCAGTTTCGACTACGGACTTCTGTGAATAATTTTTGGCTTTGAAGAAAATGTCATCAGGAATTTCATCAGGCAAATGTTGTGTTTTGCTGGAATCAAATTTAGCACTCACACTAGTTTCACCGTTTCAACGAAGATAACGGAATTACCCACTAATATATGGACGGTAAAGATCACGTCACGATGGTGGAAAATTGACATGAAAAACACGTATAGTAGTTTTCAAAATAAATGGTATTGACTGAAGGATTATAATAAAACCAATTAGACCCTTAAGTTGTAAAATCCGAGATGCACATCATAAATGTAAAAGGACCGGATTCAGCTAATTTTGTTTCTCAGAGAGGGATATTAAGGACTCTTGTGTTGATTATCACGAAGATACGACAGCAGAGCTTTTTGAAGATTGGTTTGAAAATTGTCTGTTACCCAACATTCCGCCAAACAGTGTTATAGTTATGAACAACGCAAGCTATCATAGTCGACAATTGCAAAAAAATTCCTGGCTCAAAGAATACGAAATTGGAGATTCAAAACTTCATGGCTGCAAATGACATATATTTTGAGGAAAATTATACAAAAAAAAACTTTTACAAGTGCTGCAGTCATTTTCTTTAAAGGAACGTATGTTTGTGATACAATTGCAGAAGAATTGGGACATACAGTGTTACGACTACCTCCCTACTACTGCGTGTTCAATCCCATAGAGCTTATGTGGCACCAACTTAAATCGAGCGTGCGCGGAAAAAATACTTCTCCGACTTCAAGTGGTAGTGTTGTAGAATTAATTAAGAACTGTATGAATGACATTCCTACCGAGAGTTGGAAAAGTTCTGTTAGTCATGTGATAAATGTTGAAAACTCGTACCTTTCTGTAAAATCAATTGCGCCAATTATAATTAATTTAGATGAGGATAGCGATAGCGACACTGAACTAAATATGGAATAGAATTGTAACATTTGGATAAATTACTTGTATATCTCCTACATTATGCAAAATTCAAATTTCTTAAGTTCGACCCTGTAGCACATTTGCATCTTTTAGCAGATGATTTTCTACACAATGGGATTGAATCGGGTAGTTTATTGCAGTTAATAAGCCAATACCATTTACTGTGAAAAATACTATACCTCAAAGAATCTGGGATCACACCAACCTGAAATATAACATCTCATTGCATTTTTCTAGTAACACAGGTTTTGCTCTGATTATATCAACTCGTTTGGCGAAACGTATTTCTACTGAATTGTTTTATTCCGGTGTTCTACAAAATTACCTTTGAGGGATTCATATAGCTACACCAAAGGTTTCACTGAAACGTAACTGTCTAAAAATAATCCTGGAAGATCATTGATCTCATGGTTACTTTATCTGAACTATTATAATGCACTATCTTCTTCAAAACTTTTTCTAGAGATCAATTACTCTAACACCAAACTGATATTACTCCAAGTCGACAAGCGTTTCATGATTGCAAGGAATATCAGTTTGATCTTTAGAAAAAGTCTCAACTTTTACATCAAAGGTACCAATCTCATTGTTTATTCCTTTACTAAGAGCAATACCTTCAAATTATTCGTTCAAATCTCCTTATTTGGTACGCCTCTGTTGCTGCTTAGAGCGTTTATCTTCGCATCGCTTTTTAACTCTACGGTGACGGATCATTTGCTACTGAGATATGCCACTGCATGAATTAATGCTCTTTAGCAAACGCTTTTCGAGGATTGAAACGTTATCGTTATTTCTTTATGATGTTTCGGAGTTTCTTCACTCCTACGATTACAGCAATTCGCAAGACGATCTCGGATATGAAGGAATCTACGATTCTGATCAACTGTGAACGAATGTGAATATCAATTTTTTTCCAAGAAAAAACATCTTCAGTCTTAAATGTTTTCATTTTGACAGGGCGATAATATAATCATCGATTGAGACTCCAATCACCTCCAGTCCCACTCAGGGGATGATTGACTCAATTTCAATCATTTTCCGATGACCTCCAATGAATAATCTGCAAAAATGCAGTTATCAACGCCTATGCTTGGAGATCTGTGATCAGTAAGACCGAGGGCCCTGACCATCGCCTTATGATATCCAGTCTCAATCATTTATACCACAATGACATAAATCGTCGGCGTCGCTTCGAAATGAGATTTATCATTGGGACTGATCAAGTTTCAATCGTCTGATACCATTGACTTCCAAAAAGGATATGCTCGAAATCTAAATCATCTGATGAGCTTTTCTCAAAATAATCTTCAATAACATGATCTTGATATCGATCGCCTTGTCCATTAAGAAAGAATTTATGGCTGAGACTGCGTCTTAATTATTTCCCGATGGAATTCAATTCCCACTGAGAAAACTATTCATTTAATCTCCATTATCGGATATACTCAAATTTGAATCGATTCGTAATGGTACCCAATTGGTTGCAAATCGATCATCGAGACGTATCCAGCGTTTATGGTTTATCCCAATGTATGTAGCCAAGTCAAAATACATTTTTTGCAGACATTTACCACGAATTCCAGCACTTAATATTTTTCGACAAAATTTGACTCAAAGTATCCCATTAGTAAGATGTATTACGTTTTTTTCTGAAATGTTATTCGAAATAAAATTCATCACGGAGAGACAATGAACCTTAGAACTCATTCCATCTCCTGTTCGAATAAATATATGGACACTTTATACTAGTTGAAGTCATTGACAACATTTATGAATAACATGGGCCCTAAAATGAAACCTTGAGGAACGCCGAAGACACAATGGTTGCCGTAAGCTCTGTTTTCTGAATAAAAATCCCATTGATTTTATTGAAAGACAATGCATTCATCTTGCTCTTATTGTGACGAATTCTCTTTTGTTCCAGCCAAATCCCTTCCAGTTCACTGTATAGTGGAGGCGATCTGCTCCCTGGAAGAAAACCGCTCACACGGCGTTTGGAGACGTCGCCCTTTGATAGAAACCGATAAATATGTGATAATACCCGTGGCTACCCCATTCCACAACTTGGTTCAGGCGGCCCTGTTCAGGTTGGGATACTCCACCGAGAGTGCTGCGGCAGCAAAAGGTTCAGTTCTGATCAAAAACTGGAAAGCACTGACTTTCGATCAAATATCAGACGACCCGCTCATCACGGTGGGTGACATCTTGGGAGAACTTTCGACGGTAGCCACTCTGAGGATACAAGTCTTCAGGGGAAGGCCGGGAGTTTTCAACGAGATCAAAGACAAGTTGCTGAGATTTTTGCTGCTTCAGTCGCATGGTCTGCTTTTGTCGTCTGGATGTCCTTTGGACGAGGTATGTATAACTTATTTCCAATATGACCTGTAGAATGGATGTTATGTGTATCGATGAAGGAATACTCAGATTTCTCTTTATATGAAATGATAATTCTCAAAATTCAACAACTCCAGTCTTCCTTATTCTGTTTCAGCATTTTTCTTATTAGATACATAGGCATTATTCTAAATCAGTGAGATCAGATGATCTTGAAGGGATTCTTAGTGATTCATTGCTTGTGATTCTTGTGGCAAATAGGTATTCACGGCATCCTGTTGAACTTAGTTTCTGGGTAATTATTCGCAAAAGCGATAAAAAAAATGAAGCTGGTTTTAATATTTCATTAACGCACTACAAGTGCCCAAGTATGTGTAGGTGGGCAATCATTTGTACAGTTTATGCAACTGTTTCATGGAACATACTGATTTCAGAAAGAATTCACATATTTGAGGTATATCAAAGCAAATAATAACTGATGATTCATTGATCAGTCACTCTTGGAATATTGAATCAATATCAAAATCTAATGGAAATCTGATATCTTCTACATATGTATCTGTATTCAGAAAAACGAGAATAAACTTCCATTCGACCAATCATCATAGTCAAAAAAAAACATTTCTAATGATTATCAAATATTTTCAAAACTACCGACAAACATCATATATATATATATATATATATATATATATATTTGTGATGTGTTCTCGACCGTACTAGATTTGGAAGTTTTCACGTTTGCGGTCTGTTTATTAATAAAACTCATTTGTTCTCGATCTCAATATTTCGCTAATGTTTATTAGCTTCATCAGGAAAAAAAAATCATAGAATTAGTATTCCTGGTGTGTTCATTGTTTTGGAAAACTGAATCAAACTACAAATACTTGGTAGTTTGATTTCCTGATGAAGCTAATAAACATTAGCGAAATATTCAGATCAAGAACAAATGAGTTTTATTAGTAAACAGACAGATATATATATATATATATATATATATATGTAGAAATTGATGTTTTAACGGATCTTCGATATGCAAGATGAATTTTCTGGGTTTTTTATCCGTTAGGTATCTTCTGATGTGTTCGACGTTTCGAATTCCATTTTGAATTCATTCTCAAGAACTTTGAGACGAATATCTGTCCATACCGTCCTGGTCAATCACTCCCCTTACGAAGCAACCAAGCAAGAGCAAGCAAAGACTTCAATTGTCTGTTCTCCACGGAAACTGGTATTCATAATGATTCTCTCCAGTTATTACCGTCCGGACGGTATGGACAGATATTCGTCTCAAAGTTCTTGAGAATGAATTCAAAATGGAATTCGAAACGTCGAACACATCAGAAGATACCTAACGGATAAAAAACCCAGAAAATTCATCTTGCATATCGAAGATCCGTGAAAACATCAATTTCTACATAATACCTGGATGGGCAGGATACAACCTTAGAGAGCGGCTGACGATTTAATCATCAATAATATCGGACCTAGTCGGATAATAACTGGAGAGAATCATTATAAATACCAGTTTCCGTGGAGAACAGACAATTGAAGTCTTTGCTTGCTCTTGCTTGGTTGCTTCGTAAGGGGAGTGATTGACCAGGACGGTATGGACAGATATTCGTCTCAAAGTTCTTGAGAATGAATTCAAAATGGAAATCGAAACGTCGAACACATCAGAAGATACCTAACGGATAAAAAACCCAGAAAATTCATCTTGCATGCATATATATATATATATATAAATATCACAATATATATCACAATTTGCATTCAATTCGAAATGCCCACCACAAGATAGCTAGCTATTTCTGGCTTTGGCCTTCATCAGCATTTATATATATATATATATATATATATATATATATATATATATATATATATATATATATCACAATATATATCACAATTTGCATTCAATTCGAAATGCCCACCACAAGATAGCTAGCTATTTCTGGCTTTGGCCTTCATCAGCTGTGGGTTGGCATGGTCCTCGTATCGAAGACAAACTGTGATAGATATCCAGAGGATTTGAAATGAATCGTGCCTCTACGGCAAGCGACACATAAGTGGAACCACCTAGGGTGTAACACTATAAGGAAATGCTGTCATAGTTTTCCGTCAGTGGTGACAGTTCGCCACGTCAACTAACAACTGCGTTTGCAGAAATAATGATAAGCACTCTCAGAGTGTTATCGAAAATCGAATCCACAAATGTATCTAAAATGATACAAAGAGAAAGTGTTATTTGCTATGAAGCAAGATGAATCAGGAAACTGATAAATAGATTATCAAATTCTCTGGTCTGGACCAGAGAATTTGATAATCTATTTATATATATATATATATATATATATATATATATATATATCTGATAGCCCGTTGAAAGTCAATATGGCAAAGAATAAGGAGACTAACAGCCGATTAAATCGACTTTTTCTAATGGGACCATTAACAAAGGGGCTCTTTATGATAAGTGAGGGTTCATTATTGGGTGTTCAATAATCTCTTAAACTATGGTGTAATCGCTGCAGTGCAATGACCTTCAATAGCCCCTCAGCTTAAGGCTCCCATAAGAAAAACTCGGTGCAATCGGCTGTAAGACTCTGAAAATGGCAGTTTTGCTTCAATACAACCGACCGTTCAACTCTCATCGTTTACGAGACCACATCGCAGAGGCTCAAAGTATTCATATATATCACGAGTTACAGATAATTATTTGGTAGCTGAAAACAAGAAGCTGAGTTTGTTGTGAGGCACTCTAGGCAATGGAATGGTGGTGGTTCTTCCATGCATTGAAATTGTATGGAACTGAAATAGTTATTATTATTTCGATCAGTAATAATATCTCATGGTAAAACCATATGAGATGGATCGCTATAGGTGCTTCCTAGAAGCTTGGATTTCTATTTGGTGCGGAGGAATACTTCACTTATCGTCAGTTTCTAATTTTCCACAAGGCACAGATACGCGGCCTGTCTTAGAGTATAGTTCTCATGTGTAGTGCTTGGCACCAAAACATTCATCTAAACTGCTCGATTTTATTCTTAGAAAAACAGTCCGTCTTGTTGGTAATTCTTCCGTCACAGACTGGCTGCTCACTTCGTTAGAAAATCGTAGAAGAGTCGGAGACTTGTCTCTCTTCTATATATATTTCCACCCTTGGTAGTATCAACACGGATGACCCGACGAGTGTAGAATTCTTACCCCTTTGTTGTGAGTTTGGAGACCTGTCGAACCCCTCTTGCTCAGGAATCTTTTGTCAATAGATCAGCTGAACTTTAGAACTCCTTGCTGAGGAAGGGTTTCCTGACACTAACAAACGTAAAAAAATTAAATTTATGGTAATGCGTATCTCTTGTTCCTCAATTGACGTGCATTGCAGGGCTACCTTTTTGAGTGAATCTATATATAAAAAAACTTATGGGACTTTTTATTCCCACACAGGTATAATACCACAAAAAGATGCGGTAAATATAATGATGTCCAACACTTCACATACATTTCAAAAAACATTGCTGTTCCTGTGGGAGTTTCTATTGCCACACAGTGTATATCAGCAGGAAGAGATGCAGTTTCTCGCATAATTGCACATCAATCTCCTAGTGAAGTCTGGTATTTTCTTTAATAACGTGCATATTGTAATACGACGTATTATGGCAGTCTCGCCTGGCAAAGCAAAGGAGTCGGTTATGAGAGGCCCGTCTTAAGAATTAAACGAGAATGAATGTATTAAGGGTGCAGAGAATAGCTGTAACCTTGCTTTTAATAAGATTATGTAGCATTATTTCATGGTATTAATGAGATCAAAAGCCTTCTACATCATGCAGCATGAAGTAGATCCGAATACCCCGGCCACATCTTTGCTGAGAATCTTCTTCAAAGATGTAGGGAGTGCAATATTCGTTCAGGATTTCTGAATTTTGAAATATTCAACAACTTTGTAGGTTTATATTGCAGAAAAGTGATCGGTTGTTTCCTACAAGCCGATTCTATTTGTTTCACTGTAATTACCTCCGATTAAGTAGTAGACATTTACTGAATTCAGAAATGCGAGAACCAAGAAGCATTCTGTTTCTTGAGAGCTATTATTAAATGACTTTTGAAGAAATATTTGACGATGAATCATAAATAATATCTGTAATTATTGAATTCAATTTGTTTCTCACTAATGTTTTTCACGTCCGACATGCTTTAACGAACGTCAACCATGAAAAGTCGAGAATTGTGCGAGAAATAACGAGGTCTTACTTTTCAATAGGTAATTCATAGCACGTGTGATTCAGAACAATTTTTGTTCGACATCGATATCGTTTCTCAAATATTTCACCAATCAAGAACAGTTTGACATTTTTCGTCAATTTTTTGTGGAACAGAATGTAGAAATGTAGTATCAGAAAAGTAATTCATCCAAAGAAGGATTTAGCGTGTTGAATACATTTATGAAAATCAGAATCATCGGATACATACCAGCACAATGAAAATACTGCTGAAACAGGTTCACATAACTGCGACACGTGTTTTGCTATACAATAGCTTCCTCAAGCAGGATCCTGTTTCAGGGCGTTATTGTATAGAAAAACACGTGTGGCTTTTTTGTAAACTCATTGTCAGTGAGAATGCTTCAGGAAACCGTGGTATATTTTCTCTCAAATATGGATATTCAGTATCGGGGAGTTCAAAACAACACAAATGACATGGAAGAAATGGATTGCCTTATCTCTGATATACAATATGGAGCGATATCTTTTTTTGTTGGATGTGAGGATGATCTTTTTTTCATCAATATCGGAATTGCAGTTATTTATTTATTTGTTTCATGTCAATCCTGTTGTTTCGTTCCAATTTGTCTTGTAGCAGTCTTCATTTTCTATGAATAGGTGATTTTTTCAGGAAACTTCACATAGAAAAAAATTCTTCATGGTAAAACAGTATTCTGCTACTAATTTTCTTTTTTTGCCGTAAATTGTCAAGAATAACATCAAACTGAACTGCATCGTGAAAACTATGTCATAAAAACTCAATTCGAAAAGTTGGCGAGAACAAATATTTTTTGAATTATTGATCCTCACTAGTTTCCCTTTCTTATTGAATATTTGTTAATATGAGGGCGCGAAAGGCAGAAAAACTCATGAAATTAGGATAAATAACCTGTTTATACGGAAACAGAATATATACGAA
Organism: Zygogramma bicolorata; assembly: GCA_032362365.1. NCBI lineage: Eukaryota > Metazoa > Arthropoda > Insecta > Coleoptera > Chrysomelidae > Zygogramma > Zygogramma bicolorata. Next base: position 2,081,080 of record JAVJAQ010005583.1, on the reverse strand, counting down.
AAATGTTTTGTGTAACCTTCGCATTCACCATTTTATGCGTTATTATGGATTTACCATCACGCAATCTCACACATCCACTTCATCTCCAACCAAAAATATATTTTTGAACCATTGTTTATGGTACCCCTGGAAGAGGTCTCTTGCGCAAAAAATGGGTAACCAAAATGCTTAGGGCTTTCGCGGCGGAGGTTTTCAGTATCATTATTTTTTTCCGGTTTGAAGGCCACAAAACGACGGCCTCCAAACCCGAACAAAAGTAGTGATAATGAATGGTATAGTAGTTTTCACAATAAATGGTATTGACTGAAGGATTATAATAAAACCAATTAGGCCCTTAAGTTGTAAAATCCGAGATGCACATCAGAAATGTAAAAGGACCGGATTATGGTAATTTTGTTTCTCAGAGAGGGATTGTAGAGGATTACAGCTTACACTTCTTGATCATTTTATTCTTTGTATTTCATTGGAAGTGTTCACTTGTGTTACGGCGTACAATAACTTCATAACATTTATTTGTTATTACAGACATTAATAGCAAAGATTTTATACCCCAACGTACAGAATAGGCAGTATGTGGCGTCCGTGGATAAAAAGTAATAGTGCTTCTTCCAGTGGTTCGTTAAAAAAGAATCACTTATCTTGTGACGCGAAAATCATTTAAAAAAATGTGTATAGTTCCTTACTTCAGCAAGGATGGGTGCTGCAGCAAAAGTAACCAGTAATTTGACGAAGGTGCCTCTTACTTCAGTTAGACGAATGGTTGAAAATTCCATGGAATCAAGAAAAAAGCATAAAGATTCCGGTGTCACGAAAAGTCTAGACGACTGGGAAAAAGATTTGATAAGGCGAAAAATCTACACTATGTACGATGAGCAGCGTGTCCCTACAATCAAAAGTCTGAAACAGCGGCTCATCAATGACGAAACTCACATCAACTGTGGCCTCACTACTCTTTGGCGAGCTCTGTCTGCAATGGGCTTTGAATATCGCAAAATTGACAAGAGACAAGTAATAATGGAATCCACACGTTTAATAAACTGGCGTTCTGAATATGTAACGTCAATAAGAAAATACCGGTCTGGAAATCGGCCAATACTCTACCTCGACGAAACGTGGTTTGACACGCATGACACCCCTTCCAAAGGATGGTCTGATTCCTCTGATAAGTGTTAAACAAAAGCACCATCAAATAAAGGAAAGAGAATCACAATATTACACGCAGGATCAGAAAATGGTTGGATCCCAAACGCTATGTGGCTTTCTGCCAAAAATATTAAGGACTCTTGTGTTGATTATCACGAAAGTACGACAGCAGAGCTTTTTGAAGATTGGTTTAAAAATTGTCTGTTACCCAACATTCCGCCAAACAGCGTGATAGTAATGGACAACGCAAGCTATCATAGTCGACAATTGCAAAAAATTCCTGGCTCAAAGAATACGAAATTGGAGATTCAAAACTTCATGGCTGCAAATGACATATATTTTGAGGAAAATTATACAAAAAAAGAACTTTCACAAGTGCTGCAGTCATTTTTAAAAAAAAAAACGTATGTTTGCGAAACAATTGCAGAAGAATTGGGACATACAGTGTTACGGCTACTTCCCTACTACTGCGTGTTCAATCCCATTGAGCTTATGTGGCACCACCTTAAATCGAGCGTGCGCGGAAAAAAATACTTCTCCGACTTTAAGTGGTAGTGTGGTAGAATTGATTAGGCACTGTATGAATGACATTCCTACCGAGAGTTGGAAAAGTTCTGTTAGTCATGTTATAAATGTTGAAAACTCGTACCTCTCTGTAAAATCAATTGCGCCCAATTATAATTAATTTAGATGAGGATAGCGATAGCGACACTGAACTAAATATATAATAGAATTGTAACATCTACATAAATCACTTGTGTATCTCCTACATCATGCAAAATTCAAATTTCTTAAGTTCGACCCTGTAGCACATTTGCATCTTTTAGCAGATGATTTTCGACACAATGAGATTGAATCGGGTAGTTTATTGCAGTTAATAAGCCAATACCATTCACTGTGAAAAATACTATAACCAGCAAGAACCAATCAAGTGGGTTCTATCGATACTTCAGCTGCAAATTGCTCAACAACTACATATTCAGTTTTGAATAAATTTATAAGGTAATCAGACTATTACAACCTTGAAATTGAATGATATCATTTTTGGAAGCATTAAATTATCAACTAACAACACGAACACCAATTTCACCTTAAGTACTTCATTACATTTACAAGACATTGACGTATGACTTTAATACGTAGCTTACTTAGCTAATCTCATATTAGATTTCCATGTTCCGAGCAAATTATCATATCACTCACATGTCATTGTAACAATGTGCATAGTATAGATATAACGAAAAAGTCGACTCTACCATGTTTCTTGTATTGAATAAATTGGAAATTGATTTCCAGGATTAATTTGTTTTTAATCGCGATGTGTTTTCCTAATGGCTTTTCCACAACTGTTATTTTTCTTGTAACTAGTTTAAGGTCATGTTAGCATTTTTCCTGCGTTTTTCTTATCGTTTCCGCAAAATAGAGCACAGACTTGTCTGTTTTCAGTATGGACCGCACGAAACAACAACTCGTGAATATCGATTAGATTCACAAGAATAATTTTTTTTCACATTTTTTTCTCTGAATACAAAACTTCTATGAAAGAAGTCGAATCAAAAAAAGGCACAAACTCGCAGTTAAATTTCAGGATTTTGACATTCCAATTGACATTGGTCCGAGTTGGCTGCTCAAAGAAAATAAGCAGTCGAATCGTTTTTCAAACAGTCATACATGTCTGTGTGTTCTAACCCATATGGCAGTACCCAACCATGCTGGCTAGGAGAGGAATAATACCGAAACCAGTAGAAGAATAGGAAGGAATAAACTCAGAACTGATTTCGTTTCGATATACATACCCGTACAAATATAAAATGATGTGAGAGAGTGGTGTTTCCGAAGAATTCATTCCGAAAACTAACGACGACTGTGTTTTCCACGGAATTACACCGTTTACGCGCTCCACATAATGGGGTTCATTTCATTAGCAGGATTTGAATGGATGAAAATTCGAGAATTACTCGGTTAGCGGAGATTTTCAGATATATAAGGCAGATAAGACGAGAATAATAAGAAGCGTATATCAGCAAGTGTTTGTATCTAGGTTTTAAGGGTGAGATTAGGCACTCAAAGGCAGACGTTCGAAAGCGTGTTTTCCCGGATTTATCTCAGGTTCAGCTACTATTCAAATGAAAGCACGAGTGTTATGATTTATAAGCCCATCGTTAGCCGACTCTGGTTCTTGCTTCAGGGAAATTAGGGTGTTCAGTCTGTGTATTACGATGTCGTCATGAAACTTACAAAAACAAGATTCAAATCAATCGACATAATTGATAAAAAAAAAGTTGACAACGTTTCTTGTCGAATTTAATTATTTACAATTTCCATTGTTTATGTTCTCATTGATTATTTAACTGCATTGAAACATTTTCAAGATCTGAAGAATTAAATGAATGTGATGAATATTGATTTCAACAAAAATTACGTTAATGGATTCAGAAACAAGAAATCAAAGTACTAATTGAATGAATAACAAAAATTATGAAAAATATTGAAATAAAGTCGGGTGTAGTTTCGCCACCTGTATTAGCACATGTTCAGTATTTTATGTCATTTCTCTTCCATATTTGGAAATATTCTATTTCATTCATTTTTATCCGAATAATTTCTATTTTGATTCATTACTTTCGTTTCATTTTTCCTACCCAATAAGTGAATTTGGCGAGTTTCCCAATATATGCAGAAAAGTTGTTGTACCATGACAGCAACGGCAGTGGAAATTGAAATAAAATAAGGATAGATCGCCCCCACTGTCCCGTAGTGTTCCAGATATATAAGCTTCAATGCACGGTAGTGCCTATTCACACAGAAACTATTTCAAAACGGCAAACAATTGGGTATAAGAATGAATCAGCTATGAAATATATGGGATTACATATCACAAGTAGTAAATTTGAAATAAACCTATTCATAGAAAATGTTCAAATCAGAGAATATCTTAGAAAATTGTTCGATGATCTTGTTTATGAAGTGTTCGAGGTGACAAACGTAAAATAATAGTACTGTAGATGGGTCAAGTGTATTGATTTTAACATTTTGTTCCTTGAATATATTCAGATGCGATATAACCCAAATCTAGCATTTATGGGTTTCGAGACTTTGGAAATATGTGCAGATGTAGAAACAGAATTCATCTATCAGGCAAAGTACTGCTCCATGACAAAACTCGAACGAATCTTTGCCCATTGGAGTCTCAACAAAGAAACATTCCTGCTATAATGTTGAATATTTTTTTGGGGGGAACTGTTAAATTCGTGTAACACAGCCCAAGGATCTCAAAAAGTTCATCTGGAAATTACAAAATAATTAAGAATCTCAATGACTATGTTCTGATTTGGCATCAAATAATCATAACATAGGGTCCTATCAAATGGCTGTATTATGAGATATAGACACCTTCAATAATTTTCATGTAGTATATAGTTTTCATTCTCTCAGATTTATCAATCACTATCTACCTATGATGAAGATGCAGTTTTTGTCGAAATTGAAAAGAAAGTGAAACTTTTGACAACTTATTTGATTTGAACTCAAAATTATTACCATTCGATTTCCTTTTTTTCTTTGTTACAGCGAAAATGATGTAATTCCTGTTCTCAATAATTTAAATTTTCATAAAAAGTTCTATATAATAACTATCCTAAACTTCATACATCAACTCCTAAACAAACTTGCAATCCTCGTAATTCGACCATCCACAAAAACTCCTAATTCCACTGTACTAGAAGTCGAGGCTCGTTCTCCGCAGACTGTTGAACTCATTTTTGAATCAGTTCCTGTAGCTTTGTGGACGGGATAAGAGAGGATGAACTCTGAATATCTAACTCCTGATAAACAGCAACAAAAGGAAGGGGAATACTCTTGTAGGCTTCAATGAATCATTCTCTTTTGAAGATACGATGTATTCAATATTAACACAATGTACGAGTGAACAACGGATAATAACGGAGAAGTTTAGTTGAGAAGCGATACATAGACGTTTCGGTTCATTATCATTCTCAACAACTCTCAAGTCATTTTTCAAATAAAAAATATCAGTTTTCTTCCGTTGAGAATCAATGATACTATTGGAAGTATTTCTATACACTATTGAACAAAATCGACTGCAAACTTCAATTAAAATATCGGTGCTCAGCGATACGGCTGCCCCTCCCAGTTCGAATGCCAACCCCTCTTTTTCTGCCCCTTCCACAGATCATAGCGCCAAAAAATTCTCCCCTATCATATATCAGCTGAACCCTGCCTGTTTCAAAATATGAGTGTTGTTGATCTCTCGTTGATTGCGAACAAGCGGATATAAAGACTCAGTATGGCTTGCTGAGCACAAAACATACTATCGCTTCGATAACTTCTCATATAATCCCCAACCATATGAGTTGCCGTTACTTCTTGCAAATTCGGTATTTCACAAATGTATCACAGATATGCTACCCCAGTTTCACCTTAACAATTCCAGAGGAGTTGGCTCAAAAAAGATCGTGAAGGCAATGCCTTGGAGTCAACTGTTCTCTGGTGCTGTAGCTCCCCGGAGCGATTTACTGATTTTTCAGGTATTTTCAGGTAGTGCATTTACCATTACAACTGTAGGAAACCCCAGAAAACCTACAGTAGTACCAAGGCAATTAGTGTGTGTGTGTGGGATATACATGGACACCAACTGCTAGGATTGGTAGGTCTCTTAATGCCAGTATGCAAATGATTTAAAATACAGAAATAGATATACCATCCATCATATACAGAAAGTCCAAGGAGCTCTTTCGAAAATGGGGTGAAATTTGAAAAGAAAGGGGTGAGGGTTCCTTAGGCACAATTGTGGACTCCTACAATACCTTGAAGCTTTCACATCAAAATGTAGACATAATTCACTCCAACAATACCAGTCCCGATCTGAACCAGTATATTTGAAATATTTGCCATAATCAAACTCTAGAAAATTCACTTGAATTAATGACTTTTATTTTATTTCAGATACTCCTATCGCAACTCTGTCGCAACAACATTCCTTCATCGGGCCCCTTGCCGGAAATATCAGAAGAGAGTCGCAGGAAATTCGACCAGTGGTGGGCTACCCAATTCAGTCCCCAGTCACCAGCAGGCAGATCACAATTTGTACCATCTTACCCTAGTCATTATCCCGTCCCCACCCAGGCTCCAACCCCTTTGGAGCGTTCGATGTCAGATTCACATCCTGCTATGCAAACTGTCCACAATCAATTTCCAACGCAGAAGACCAGAATGAGAACGAGCTTCGATCCTGAACTGGAACTGCCGAAGCTACAGAGGTGGTTCACCGAAAACCAGCACCCCAGTCGGCAGCAGATACAGCAATACGTCAAAGAGTTGAACAATCTCGAATCCCGTCGGGGTAGGAAACCATTAGACATCAATAACGTCGTCTACTGGTTCAAAAATGCAAGGGCGGCTCAAAAGAGAGCTGAAATCAGAAACGTGTCGACACCAAACTTGCAGTGCCATCTTGCTGTTAATGGTTACAACAATCACAGCCCACCAAACGGTGGTGGTTTCCTTTTAGCGGAAAATTATCTGAATTCGGAACGACTGAGTGATCACAGACTGAAAAACAGTTTGTCGAGGCGTGGGTTGCAGAACTCCCACACTTCCGATGAGTTTTCGAATGCTGGATCTGATATGGAAGATGAAGATATGAACGAAGGACAGCCACCTAGCCCTACTGGCCCGTTATCGTTGACGACAAGGAAAGATTCCAGAGACGGCAGCCCCAGGTCCTCCACACCACCACCGCCGCCTGATATTCAAGTAGGTAGAAATTGTCTTTTCGCCTTAGACCGGGGCCCAATGTAGAGTACCTCTTATTTTGCTTATCGAAAATAAAATCAGTTTATACTCTTGCATTCTCTACTTTCAATAATCCGATATTGCGATGTTGAAAGAAACACTCCAAATGATATTTGTTCTCCTAACTTCCCGGTTTTTCTCAATCCAATGCAAAATATTTTTCGGAATCAGACATCAGAAATAAAAGCACAAGTGAAATCCAGAGATGAAACATGCTTAAGAACATGGTTTTTTCTGTTACAAGAAGGAATTTTCGAGGAAGCCAAAGTCAATGCAAAAAGATTACGAAATCTTCCATAAAAGAGCAATCAAATTTGTAGCAAATAACCTCTATTGAAATGTGTTCATCATTCATAGACCTGTGATTCTTCAACAAAAAGGAAGAAAGGACATATTTATAACAGCTAATCACATAAGAGCACACGATATGTGAATCAAACATATAACATTGGAAAGATATGTCTACACGAATAGAGAGTAGTTTGCAATAAAATATCATTCAACAGAATAACATTTCATTCTCTAACCATTGCAAGGTTTTCGCTTAGAGAAAACTATCCCTCGGGCTCAAGGAGCATAATGCATCTTGAAGCGATTTCTTATAGATCACCGACTTTGACCAATGCACTTTTTGTTGCAGCCTTGACAACTGATTTCGTATATATCTGTCACAAAAGTAACAAAATTCGACAACACAAATCGTCCCCCAACTTTTCCCCCATCTAACACGATCCGCAAACGTCGAGCATTGAATCTGCATTGGGCCCCGAATCCAAACCGTTTTATAATTAACTGAGCAACTGATCGTTTCAGATTGAAAATAGCAGAGAGGCGGCCAAAGACGAACCCAATGACTTCAGCTCCAGAGACCACATGAACAACAACAACAAAATACCGCTGTCGGATATGGAAGAGGACGAGATCGAACCGGACAACGACAAGGGTCATTTCGAAGGGAGCGGGATCACATCTCCTGCGAATCGATCGCTGGTGCAGCAGCGTTTCTGTAACTCGCCGGATGTGGATAATCAGCTTATTCGCCATGCCCCAGACGGGCTGGACAGATTAGCGGCCGGTTTTCCGGTCCTTCCCAATTCCATGTTTAGCCATAGCATTATGTACATGAGTCATTATATGCCCGGGTTATCCCATTCCGCCACTTCCCCTCCCGGATCAAGCGCTCTGGCTCTTTCCAGTCTTTCAGCGGACGAACGCAGGAAGAGAAATCGCACTTTCATAGACCCCGTGACAGAAGTACCGCGGCTGGAGCAGTGGTTCTCGCTCAACACGCATCCTTCGCATAATCTCATACTGAAATATACCGAGGAACTGAACTGCATGGCCTACCGGCAGAAATTTCCCAGGCTGGAACCGAAAAATGTTCAGTTCTGGTTCAAAAATAGGCGGGCAAAATGCAAACGACTCAAAATGTCACTATTCGACAACCAAACTGGTCAGTACCACCACAGCGAGAGAGATTAGGCCGAGCGGTTTTGCTCGGCCTTAGGTTATTGTGATCCACTCGATGAATCAGTATTCACTGTTTCGAGCCTTTCGGCTCATTCAGCACACATAACAAAATTTTCTATGTGATCATAAGTCTATAACTCCGAAATTTTCTTCTCTACTAGCTTCACCAAAACAATTGGCTAATCTATAAATATCCAATGAACTACTTCGAGTCAAGGATATCTGACACGACCCCATATGTCAAATAGCCAGTGAGGACATTTACCTATTGGCAATCTGTATACATCCAAACCATGTGATCATCAACCCGTAGAAGTTTTATCCCGTTAAAAAACAGTATGTATTTCTAACCCCAATTTTCTTGATCAACAACTAACTGTTATCAACAAGTGTCATGTATTCAGTTTACCAACAACTAAATAACCTAGCAGACGGGCTTATGGTCAAACGGACTGAATGTGTCTAGGTTAATGGTCATTGGTTATACTGGCTGGTGACCATTCGAGTTAATGGGTTACGGACTAATGTATACTGACTAAAGGATGTTACCGGCTTACATCAGGATAGATAATTCACATAACAACCTGATGAGAAGGGAGCAAGTTCATTCAGTTGAAAAAATATAATATATAGTTCCAAAAAACTCATTCATTCATCAGTTCATCGAACAAGCGGTAGCATTGCTGCTACAAATTGGTTCGAATCCGTTCAAGACAGTAGCCCAGTTATTTTGATTTCAGCAGTGTGCCCGACAGTGGGTGATAGACCACGATGACGTTTCAATATAGCGACGCTTAATGTACCGGGAGATTATCCAAGTTGTAGGATTCATTTGGGAAAAAGCAATCAAAAAACAATTGAAATAGTTATCAATAATGCATATTTTCTGGGATGGAGATAAAAATCCCGTAATTCTCAACGTATCAATCTGGTGTATCCACCAATAATTCCGAGTTGAATATTCCCTGTTAATATTGGTTGATTCGGGTATATATCAGTACTTTGTTGAACGAAGACTGAAAACCCACAATTTTAAGAAGCCACTTCTCCCCTTGACTGTGATCAGATAGAATCACTTGTGAATTTTAGTCAAATTATCCCTTGTTCGAGCCATGTGACTCGAAATTTCCTTATTCATTTTTCTGAGTGACTACAGAAGTCTAAGATCGAGGAGTTTCAGTTCTGGTATCTAGAATTGTTGTTGTAAATTTTCAGAATCACTCCTCGATTTGTCCGTGAAAATATTCTGCTATTAGTATTTATTAAGAATTGAAAATACATTTTGAAGGGGTTGAAGGAGGAATTTAGTTAGTAGTGTTGACAATAATTGATTATTACTATCCTTGCGTGCCAATGCGTGAGTTATCCGCTGATTAACTATTTTTTAGTCGTACTAGAAAGGCGCCAATCCACATTGACTGTAGAAATCTGTTCAAAATTATCCCAACTAGAAATACAGGTGTCTTGTCAACTCTAAACTAATCCTAGCGCAATCCACTACCAATATGAAAAATTTCGGATCTCTTTAGATTCATTTTTGATGTTCATCTACAATTCTCCATAGATTGGCGCCCGAAGATTTAGCAGGTGTTTTTTAATGCAAGAGGTGATAAAGAAAAGAAATTACCAAATTATAATCATGTAGAGTATCGAGTGAGAGACTTAGATAACCCTCATTTCACGATAAGTGTATGGAAGTTGTATATATTCATCTTGTAGTAGAGTATCAGTGGGTCCCTTCCAAAAATCAATGTGTTGAAAATTTTCCATTACTGTACCAAAGATTGTTATGAATTGAAGTATCTGTAAAATTATTTAGTTGTACACAAAATTCAGTATATGCAATACACTGAAGTCGTATTATTCTGCATACTTAATGATTGTTGTGTCTGTCGTAGCCTGTTACAAAAAATGTATACTTCAAAACGTTTTGTTATTTCTTATGTTACAAATTTTTGAATTCTGTATGTATGTACATAAAAAATAAAAATCATTGTGTAACTCGTGTTTTATTTTTGGTCTCCCTTTTCAAAAACAAACATCAAATCGAGTTGGGGACAAGAAGTGTCCCCTAAACATCTTACAATACTTGTTCGTGAAATAGTGATCATCACTAGGGAATGTAATCCCGGACCGGGATCAGCGAATCGGAATTTTGGGATCAAAATTTTTCAATCCTGGGATTGATCGCGGGATCCACTTTTCACTAAAAAAACTGTTAAATTTCCATATAAAAAATTTGGGTTCATATCCAACATATATAAAATGGAATAGCAATTCATATGTTATGAAGTTATTGCGAATTGGCAATATATCGATTTCAAAAAATATATCTAGGTTGACGTATGCGACTACGCACTAGATAATAACGAACTTGTTCTATCTTCTGACTGACATGTGATTTGTTTTTAGTTGCTGGGGTAGCTTTTATGTTGTTAGATCTCATCAATATTCTCATAGGAATCTTTCTTGGAAAGAAAATATACTCATTTCAGATCCCGAAAATCCCATGAATGACTTTTCATAATCCCGGCCGATTTTTTACCGGGATTACATTCCCTAGTCATCACTAGTGCTCATAAAAGCAAGAAAGGTAACAACATCCCTATGAACAGCAGAGACGAATAGTTAATATGAAAATTCAACAAAGAGAAGACCATCACCCTGAAATCTGCAATCGAGACTCATGAGACAAAACGAAATTTTAGAAAGACCCTTCGAAACCAGACACTCTTAATCCCGTGCAGACATCTCAAATCTTCGAATTGAATTCGCTCACTTGATGAAAATCCATATATACAAAAAATATCAGTTTCCTGTAAGATTCTCAGCAGAATCCTCCTTGAGGAATCTGTTGTATATATCAACACGTGTCGCGGTTTTGTAAACTTATCATCAAGGGGATTACAGGAAACTGTAATATTCATTATCTCGAATCCTGTCGGCACCAAATCTAATAGAAGCCTAGATCGTTAAATCGGTCTGTTAACTCTCATTGATCGGTCATTGGACCGGTCGGGATCGTGTAGGGATTCGCTTCAATACATTGTGGTTGGGAGGAAAGCAAAGGGAAAGAGGTTTCAGAGGCTAATATATATGTGGTCACCTTGGAGACCTGCAGAACATCTCTCTTCAAAGACTCGTTCATCCAACGAACGGCGAGACTTTGGAACTTATTGCATAGGGAGGTGTTCCCCGAGGCATACAACCTTCAGAAATTCAAGAAGAACACCAACTCCTACCTTCTTTTCCTTGTTTCCCACGATGTTCTCTGAACATTATAGGATATCCCTTTTCGTGGGAACCAGAACATAAAAAAAAATTGATCTTCAAAGGAAGAATCTTAGACCACGACTAAGACAGGCCATATTTTGGTTGATATCGGGTGAGAAGCACTGTTCTAGTCGATAGCGCTCTGCTATCATTTTATGAGAAATATATTTCTGCACGAAATATAAAAACAATCTCCTTTAGTACATTGATGCGTGCAACTTCTACATCTACGGTATACTGCTTCCCTGACGAGATGGGGTTCGTGACTCAAGAATCCCTTATTTCGACTCCGTATTCCCTGGTAATACTAATGTGGAAAATAATTATCGACTCATGCAAAATCAATGGAGTCGATTAGGTTTCAATTGAAGGATTTGGTCGTGACGGACTATCAACTATCTGACTGAACCACCGTGCACCCTTATGATTGATGATACAGTAGTTAAATCGCATGATTGACAGCCCGTTGTAACCAAATTTATGATTTTGAGCTGGTCGATTGTGATTGCTGGCTGGCTCAACTTTGCATTGAAAATCCTATGAATCGACATTTTTTTTTCAAATCTTTAGAGCAGCTTCAGGTCGCTAAGAATACGGTAGTTCCTGACGAATTAGCTGGACACAGATTGTCTCCGGTTTTGTATAGCTTGTTCTCACCTAGGCCCCTGATGCATACCTACATCAGGACGGTTTTGAACGTCATCTCATATGAAAGAACCTTCTCCAATATAGCGAGTTTGCTTTTGTTATTCAGTGGAAAGTGATCCAGAGCTGTGTTTCAGAAGGGAAGTCAGAGACATGTGGATTTGTTTTGGCGCCGCCGATATCCTTCAAACGATCACTCAGAAGGTGCTGTTCTGTTGAAGATTTTTTTATTTACATTTTGCAATAAGCAAATCCTTCATTTATTTATTGATGTCATAAAAATAATACCTAACGTTAATCGACGCGTTAGAAACAAAAATTGAACATTGAATATTGGAACGTATTGAGAAGTGATAGGTGAAAACAGAAATCAACTTCCCTAACACCAAACTGACTCATTCTGTTGTGACAATTGACCATCCCAATTTTTTCCAGGTCATGAAAAAGACATTCTTACAGTTTGATAATTTCATCATCACATGTCAAGACTGAATGTGAAATTTGAAGTATTGATAAAACAACTAGAAAAATCGATTATTCAATTATGTTATTTACAACCATCCTTGTTTAGTTTTTGAGAAGGAATCCAAAGGAAATAATATTGAATGAAAATTATTCGTTTCGAAGTGAGTTACAATTCTTGTAGTAGATGCTAGCAATAAAAGGTTTTTTTATTTTTTTTTTTTGAATGAGGATTCTGAAAGTGAAAATGCCACCTAAAATCTTTTCAATTTCAATATAAACAATGAACTCATCTTCCAAGAACAGTTCGGAAATATAAGACTAGAAACTGAAACATGCTTTTTCACAAAATTCCACTGCAAATGTTGTAAAAGATTTGTGCACTGATAATTTATCTTCAAATCTGATGGAGTGATGCGACAACGTCAATACGAAACAAATTCAAACTGTAGCACTGTGGGTTTCCTGGAGTTGAAATAGGAAGTATACTACCGTAAAAATCAGTAAGACGCCCCAGAGCGCTACGGCACCCAAGATAATTAGCCAACACGTGCGCGCAAAAGGCTCTGTCTTTTTGGTGCACTCGTAAGAGTGTTTAACAATGAGGAAATATAAATAAATGGAGAAAATATTTTATACAATTTATTCTACTGATAAAAAATGAATGAAAATATAATTCTAGAAGAGGTTCTGTAAAAAATCATATCAATCAATTCCACAATAAACAAATATTTGACGGAAATAATACTCGTTTATAGCATAATAATTTTCAACCCATCCATTTTTTTCATCATCAAACATTTCATCCGGATCCCCATTTGACAAAATTTTTGTTTCATAGATGGTCAAGAGAAAATTCTTATCAATACGCTGGTAGGTTCCACCCTATCTCATATTTGTAATGATGATAAAAGAGAATGTGACTATAACTATTCTGGATTCGATAATAACAACTGAAATCAATATCAAACATAATTTTTCGATTATCAATTACGCATTACAAGCTCATCCACATAATATGAAGTGGTCAACACTAATGGTGCCTGCGAGTCTCAAGTAAATAATAATAAAAATGATTTTTCATCCTATCGTATGAATTTTGATTAGAAACGAAATGGTTTTTGGTAAATAATCAAACAAAGTCATCCGAAAAAAGTCTACCTACAGGAATAATAAGCTCTTCCATTGAACGACAAGAAAATATTTACGTTACCTAGAATATAAATTACGAATTTCCAAACAGACAAAGCTCCGAAAATTGCGATCAAATCTTAAAACTGGGTAAAAGTTCAGTGTCAGAGTCAGAGAGATGTAAAACCCATATACAGTCACGTGAATTTTGCCCCAATTTCTACCTAGGTAGAAATGATAAAAATATTCGAAACACGAACGGAAAAACACGGGAATTGTTTTCAGAATGGAGAAACGAACTGTAGATGTGGCTCTATCTGAAATCACAAAGTTCCAAGAATGTATGAAATGTAGCCTCCTGCAAAGCATGACGATATTCAAGTTCGAAGATTATTAATATCTCGATGATCTGGTTCAGGTGTTTAACTGATATTTTCTCCAGTAAGTAATTGAAGTTGGTCCATCCCCAACTCTTATACCATTGAATAATTCAAATTATGATATGAACTGTATTACGTTTTCAATTCCAGCTTCACCTCCTTGATTGGATCAACTCAGTTTTTTCAAAGATCGCCTGAGTGACATTCGCACATTTATCTCCAATATAATTTCCTCGCCACAAATTCTATCCTCAATTGAAATCACCTAACTCGGGATTCTCCTCAAAGTGATGGAAGTGCGAGATAACAATTATGGAAGTGAAAAGCATAGAAAACGAAACATTTTCCAACACGATCCGATCTATTCTGTTGAGAATAAGAGACTCGGTTAAATGTGTGCCAACTGCCGTTATCGGAAGAGAGTTTGAAATAGAACAGCTTGGGTGTCTTTCAGATGTCTCAATTCATTAGATCAGATAGTTGACAATGTGGGGTGTTCACAAAGCACTCGTCATCGAACAAGTTTCCAAGTCTTCAGGAAGCTACCGGCACCCAATGATAATCTACGTCACTCTTCTGATAGCGTTGTCCGCGTACTGTCCCACCGTATCCGTATCCCTATTCCCTATCCCCCACATGCCGTGTCGACCGAAACTAACAACTTTTAGTCCATGCGCTAAGCCGTCTTTGTCAGACGGAGGAAGACAATTTTCTGACTGGATGCCGTTCGGGAAAGGGGAATTGCGTACGGATATCTGCGATAGCACACTGACTGTCAAAAATGCTAGATTTCTAAGGACAGCAGTACTATTACCAATAAATTTTGCAACCGTCTGATATCATAATACCTTTGTGGTATTTGCCAGGGAAGTAGTTTTTCCTGATGGGTGTTATCTCATCAACCTACTGTGTAGGTATTCAAAAGTGTTTCACCTGAACGCTGATCTTGTGGAGTAAAATCGTCTACTTTAACGACATTTCGAATTATAATCCTGGACTAAAACCATTTGCATGATATAGGAGTAAATATTTTTCTATATACTCATCCGAATCATCATGAAACGAGACTAAATATTTCACTCAGGAATACATGTTCTTCAATGCAAGGATAACCTTAATTTATAAGTGCTCGTTCTTGAACCGTCCATAAGTGATTCTGCAGCGCCTGTTAGCCGTTTCAATAATTTTTTCACATCTACAAATACGTATACTCTACTAAAAAATTCCATATATTACCAGAATGGTAATAATAATGTAACACTTTTCTCTCCAATTTTGAAATACTGAACTCTAGGATCCTTGCACTCTGGATCCAATAAGCGACCAAGAAAATGTAAATGGGCAAATAGTTTCCACACCTACCTTCTATTGGTCAGAAAAGTGTAGAGATGATTTATTTGAGGCTTCTTCACCTCACAGTACTGAAGGAAATGATCAATATGCTACTCAACCAATTTTTTGTATTTATTTATTTAACGTCGGCCTATTTCCGCTACCAAAGGCCAATCCCCGAGCACACTTTCCTCAAACGGAAATTTTGCCGAACCCTCTGGTATTCCAACCAGAGTTAGGGATCTTTTACGAGCCCAACATCTATGGACCCGAGACCGCCGACGGCATATCCTCAATATATCTTGTGTTCATTGATATATTGCCTGCGAGCTATGATATGCTATTTTACTGCAGTTGTATGGGTGGTCTTCTCCTGCATGAGGTCACTCATCCAAGTACTAGCCGCGCTCCGCGCTGCTTAATTCCAGATATCGAATGACTGTCAAAAACTCAAAACTCAATATATATATATATATATATATATATAAAATGAACTGAAAATTATTTTAATCGGAAACTCCTACCCAGTTAAATTGATAAACAAAATTCTTTCTAGTAGTAAAAACCTTAATCACCAAACTTCAATTCAATTTAATTGATGAATCCCATTATCAAATTCAACCACCAATTTTCAAGTCACTTCCACACATTCATGAATTAACACCCAAATTAATAAATGTATTCAAAAATGAAAATATCAAATTTGCCAAAAAAAATATTTCAACAGTTTCTACAATTTTCACTAAAATAAAAACACCTCTTGATAAAAGATATATATTATATATATATATATATATATATATATATATATATATATATATATATTATTATCAAATATAATTTATGAAATACCATGTACTCAATGTGAAAAAACGTATATAGGTCAAACATCAAGAAACCTGACGAGTCGTATTATCTCCCATAAGAGTGACTGTAGAAGAGGTGTGAAATCATGTGCCCTAGCGGATTATGTTATAAGTGAAGATCACGTTATGGACTTCAATAATCCAGAAGTTTTGACCATTGAGAAAAATTATCAAAAGAGAATATTTTTAGAAATGGTAGAAATTAGTAACAATGACCTAACAATGAATAAAAGAACTGACATCGAAGGTCTCAGTAAAATTTACACATACCTTGTGAAAATACAAAATTCACAGTCTCATGACTGAATTGATCGTTGACACTTTTTGTGGATATCGGCTGCCCTCGCATCAAATTCGATATGATGTTAGGGTGGTTGATGTCTACAAGAAGTTTCAACTTTACACCAAAGATAACGAAAAATCTCATCGTTCATTAAATTGATCGAATGTCAACTCATTTCCTGCTTCTTCTCATAACCCTATATGATGATAAAAAAGTAATCACCCTCTAGTAATTACAACGTAATTGATTGACGTCAAACTAATAATTTGCTGTCAATTTACCTTTTGGGTTCTTCTCTTTTCATTCATCTCAAAATTTTCTTGGTTTTTATGTTAATGCAAGTCTTACTTTTCTATCTCACGATGTAGGTAAAATATAGAAATATTTTTCTACTAAATATTTTTATGTTTCAGCATGAAAACTTTTTAGATGTCTTTGATAATGAAATAAAGTATTCTGAAAGCTCAGACCTACCAAAGAGAACACTTTTAATTGTGGCCATCTGATCCTGACGGCATCCCCAAAAAGTATATCATTTCTTACCAAGTTCAGTCAAGATACTCCCGAATTATATATATATATATATATATATATATATATATATATATATATATATATATATATATATATATATATATATATATATATGTATTCAACCTACTTTAAAAAAATTATTTGTACACAGAATTTCAAATAATACGGTCAATATAAAGCCATAACAATTGAAAATTGCAATATTTTTCAATTTTTATTGATTTTCAGTAACACAAAAGGAATACCTAGCGATAGTAATTCTTTATTCGAATGAAGATGAGTTCCAAAACATTAAGCTAACTTCCAACCAAATGGTAATTCTCATCCATTAATTACAGAGAACTTGTCACTACCTTCATAATTATTATTTACAGATTAATATACAATCAATATGTATCGAACATTTGATGCCATTACTGTTATTCTTGATCGGCACTAGTTTCCTCTTCAATTATCATGAAAGATTTGAAGTGAATACAGACTGCAAATCTGCCTAGTTCTTTGCAATCAGAACCATAATTCAGGTGTCACTACCAAAAATGTAATCATTTGAATGGAACTCATTTGATTCACCAGAATTACATGAGTTTTTGAAGTCTGTACGGTTCATTTTTTCAAATGGAGCATTTGACTTTTGTTTTTAATCTATTGATGTTTGTCAAAGAGTGCAGGCTTTCACGGCCGATATCTACATTGTAGACATTGTCAAAGGGGATGTGGCAATAGAAGAAGTGTCCTTAATTTCCGCATTGCGTTCACTGATACTGGACTTGACAGTTCTCCTGTATATCACGTTGAATCAGTAGACCTAGTGTCATTTTTAGTTACCAATAAATGAAGGGATATTTCCGAAGCATAAATTTTTTTTAAAATATTTCAAATATATAAGCAGTGGTTCTATGACCCCTTTGGAAAAAGTACATAAACTTATTGAAATTACCGCCGCCTGAAATGGTGATAAAAGATCACTGGCTGTATCAGAGCTGTTCATGAAAAAGCATTCAATGTAATTCAATGTACTGTTTCAATGTCATGATTTTTTGGTGGATTTGGTAGATGGATTCTTTCTTGTAGCTTTCTTGGGTTCTGAACCTACCACAATCTGTAAAAATAGGAATTGATATAAGAATCTATACAAGTGTAGAAGGGCAGATGTTCAATCTACCCAGAGAATTCAAAACTAGTTCTTTCTGAATGAACCACGTTCAATTAGTCAGCAACTTTTCCTATATCTCTTTGTCTATCAAAAAAAATACAAGAACTGATCAAAATCGTTGACGTTTCGGTAACCAAACCTGCTTCCGTTTTCAACACATTCATAAATATTCGTTCAGTTTGAATTTTGTGTTCGCTTTTCGTGAGTGTTAGAAATCTGAGTTTTGACATGTGTCCTTGACCGAAGTTTTTGAGATGCAAGCACCCGCAGACAGCATGATTAAAGCAGATTCTTCAAATTTTCGTCCCCTGCTATTGCTCTATCTTGCTATAATTTGAGTGTCATTCCATTCAACTGTATGATCTTCATTGACAGTAAGAATGTGTTCTGATAATTCAGAACCACTAATCTTGATGTACATCTTGTATTCACTCTTTCGCACTTCTAGAGGTCTGGACGTTTCATCTATATATTTTTTTCGGCAGAACAAGTGATTCGATAAATAAGATTTTTTGTGTTTTCTGTTATGTTAGTTGGTTTAGTGTGTGTGTCAATATTGAACATAAAGTATTTGTTGTTTTGAATGTTGTTCTAACATTATACCTGTTGCCGATCCTTTAAACCTTTCCAGATATTCGAGGGACATAAGGTATAATGTTTGATACAGGATGATTTTTTGTGCAGGTTGTTTGTCTTCATTATGGGGTGTGTTGCAATTTTCAATTTCGGTCAATATATTTTCTATAAAATTCTCTGGATATCCATTTTTCTTCAATATTGATATTATGAAATTAACCTCTTCATCGATTTTTTCTAATGAATTGCTTTTTATTTTGGTTTAATCAAGAGACATTTCACCTTACATTTCCTGACACTTGTATGGTGATTTGAATTATAGCGAATATATCTGTTGGTATGTTTTTTTTTCGATATACACTTGTGTCTACATGGAGTTCATTTCGACCATGACTCCATATTGCAAAAACATCATCAACATATCTCCACCATACGTTTGGTGCATTTGGATAACTTTCCACGAAAGAATCCTCAAAATACCCCATATATAAATATTACTCATAAATTGAAAAAGAGGTGAACCCATAGCCATCCCAAATTCTTGTAGATAAAAGTCATCTTTGAACTGAAAATCTGTTTTTTTCTGTAAATTTGATTCCTATTTTTTCAGATCGTGGTAGGTCAAGAACCCAAAAGAGCTAGAAGAAAGTTGTCAATGCTTTCGAAATATATTCTGACCATAGTATAATCGTCATCAATTGCAAAAGTTGATCTCAAAAGCAAAGGACTAATGTCTCGATCTAAAATACCGAAAGGGATTAAATTACCTGAATAAATAAACATAATTCACTTGTGAGAATTTAGTTTTTCATAGGATGATGATTTTGATCCGACTTAAAGAAACCAGTTTCCATTCATGTTCTCTCACACAACTGAAACCAACGAGGAAACTTGCAATGCATATGCTCTGAATGTATTTAGTTTCACTAGTTGATTCTAGCGATTATGATAATCGAATACGAAATCGGAAAATGTCTTGTAGCGATGGTATGTTGTATTCTTGAATATAAAATTTCATTTGGTGTTCTGATATCAACGAATTCAAGTTTCGCTCTATCGAAACTATTTTTGTATGGTTGGGCGACATGTCTTATGTAAAATTGGAATGAAGAACCCCTACTCTGAATGATACGTCCAACATAATTTGAATTAATAGTAAACGTATCTTTCGACCACCATTGTGAATGTAGGCCTATAAATAGTATGTTGTATGTTTGGCCTTGTCCAACACAGTTCAAATAGTAAAAAAAACTGTTGACTGACATTCAGAAGATAGTCCTATAAATGGTATGTTGTATGTTTGGGCGACATGACCCATGTAGAATTGGAATCAAGAACCTCTGATCTGATGATATGCCCAACACAGTTGAAATAGTAAACGAACCTTTTGAGTATTTTAGGGATAGTCCTATTATTAATAGGTTTGTAGTGACACGTTACCCAGATAACAACTACTTTCCTATCGAATAGCACGAAAGGCATTTGAGGAACACATGACAGACACATGTGAAAGAAACCCCAAAGCTAAGACCTCTGCATACGTTAGTGATATACTCGCTAGATTCCTTTATATTTGATGGATTGATAACCACCAACAAACCAGTCTCTGGTTCAATAAGTGAAGGGTAGGACTGTATCAACAACTTAGAAGCTAAATCGAAAGCATATCGGCCAGGATTTCAAAAAACTCTTGCCAAAACGAAGGTTCTTAGTTCAGAGACAAGGTAAGCAGAAGACTCATGCACACATGTGTCGGTCAGATATAATCCAATGATCAAGTGATTGGTCAGGCACTAGTTGTTTTCTGGCAGACAATCCCCATCAAACTAGAACCAGCATTTGGATCGGAGATCGAAATATCGGTCGATATCATTCTGATTGTTGAGACTTTTACGCATTCTCCATTTACGTTTATTCACAAATCTGATATCTCAATGAAAAGTTATGCTTTGAAAAATGATTTCAGATTCTATGGATGGATACAAATCATAGCATATCTACTGATCAGTTTTGATACCTTGAGGCATGTGGAAATAATGGTCACAGGCAGGGAAGTAGTTTTCTTTCAATTTGTGAATGAATCGCTAGTCCACCTTTTTTTCGACAGTTTTGAAAATTTTCAAATTTCAAATTATTGGTGGGTAGTGACAAAATGTAACACTAGCATGACTTATTCATCAATAGCCATACCAAGAGTTTATTTTGACACAACATACTTCGAATTGAATTTCCCAGACGATGCATCCAACATTGATTCATGCTCAATGAAAGTAGCAATTTCTTCTTTTCCATTTAACGAAATGCAAGTAGCAGTTTTTTTTGTTACATTTTATTCTGTCATCAGTTAATTGATGTTATTCTACTCGACCATGTGTGTACCATTTGTTGATGATATGTGTTCAGCTATGTTGGACTTATATTTTTCTCGTTCCAAGTTGTTTTTGTGTTCAGTTGTTTTTGTGTTCAGTTGTTCCTATTCTTAATGGCCTTGATGTTTCACCAGTATGAACACTGTCACATACACAAGGGATACTATAAACACAATGTTTCAATTTTTGTTCCGTGTTTAAAGGTTAGTTTCGAAGTGATAGGGATCTAATCGTGGTCTATTTTGAATATTATTCTCACATTGGATCTATTACCTATACGTTTGATTTTTTCCGATAAACCTTGGATAAAAGGAATGATAATTTTTATCTGAGTAATTTGTTGTGTTTGCTCCAACCCCTTCTAAACTCTCAGACGGTTTCATTAACAAATTACATTTTCTCTGAGTCCATTTTTATGGGAACTATTTCTCTGTCTCGAATCTCTGGGTTTGATGATACGCAAGATGAATAAAATCAATCAAAATCAAAAACTCAGTGATTGTGATGTGATTTTAAATCTTCCGAAACAATAGTTGTTAGTGAGACTGGAAAGTATTGATATCTTATCTTTCTACTTTCTGAGAAACCGAAGATAGGTAGGTACATTTTTCTTCATAGTGTTAAAAAATGCAATTTTAATGTGATTACGAGCCGATGATAAGTAATACCTACACGTTACACGAGCGTTTTATTTTGAGCTTTGTAAATCGGTTACTAATAAATCTAACTATCACTATGATATCAAACAAATACAAGAACAGCAACAATAAACACTTAAAAGGAATATAAACAAAAAAAAAAGTGAAAAGAAACAAGAACTAGGTACAAGATTTCGAATATTAAAGGAACTTTCAAATGCATTCAAATTCAAATCGAACTGTCAAACATTTCAAAAAAATTGATAGCTTTTTATTAGACGAACTTGACCTTACGTATTTTGTATACTGATAATTCTATTGGTGAACGATAGATCCCGCAAGAGTTTATCCAATGAGACCGCCAGTATCGAAAATCACTCGTAAGCTGCCGCCTCAATGAAAATGTACCCTTAGAAAATAGCATTTGTATCACCACCTCAACACCACCTACCGTAAAAATATGTAAGTTTACTCTTTGATTTCTCAGGTCGAGAGGAATTGGCTAAACAAAAGCATATCGGTCAACGCACCAGGGTTTTTATTCATCTTGATGATACGATTTGCGCTCTTTCCATAGAGACTTTCGATGGCACCTTTTATAAGTTTGATTTGATAGTTTGAATTGAAATGTAAGTAATGATTTGGTTTAGTGTGCTTCCTGAAAACACTTGTAATCAAAATTATTGAACGTTTCTTCAACTAGAACGTCAAGAAAAAACTTGGGGTAGAGTGAATGAATTTGAAGTAAATGCTCACACTCAAATTTTTTGGGACAAACTTAGTTATTGAAATATGACAAGGACTCATCTAAAATTTGATCTTGAACTCACTTTTATTCACTTCACCCAATATTACTCTCAATTTCTATGGTAAACTTTACTCTTGGTTCTCTTTGGTTAATGTGCTGAAAAAAGTGATTTAATTCTTTTTCGCCATGTTGTCACATTGGAATATATCACCAACGCATCTCCACCACACTTTTGGGGTCTTTTATGATGATTATAAAGATGATTTTCTTGAAAATTTTCATGAAAATATTACTGACAATTGGGGACAGTGGAGAGAGACTTCATTGCCATTATTTGTGAATAAAGTTCATCAACTATTTAAAGTATGTCGTTTTTAAACATACATCCAACATTTCCATAATTTCATTCACGTTGAACTTGGTTTTATTGGTGAGATAAAAATCATTCAACTTTTGTTTCACAATGTCTAATGTTCTCTCGATAGATAAATTCGAAAATAAGTTCACTACATCAACACTAATTGGAATATCATATGTGTTGATCGTTAGATTATTTAATTCTTCAAGAAGATCAGGAGTATTTTTTATATAACATATAACAGAGTCATCTCTGACTTTTCCTATCATTCAAATGTATGTGGTAGAGCTAGAAAACAGAAACCTCAAATTTGAGTTTTTAAGAATATCTCGTGAACAATATTGGTAATCTGGGAAAAGATTAAATTAGCAACTTTTGTCCGATTCAACCAACCTTGGGGGTCTTCTAGAGGGAGTACTCATCAGCTAAAAATACGAAATGGTAATGTATTTCGCGTTCTTATAGCTATGATTGAATTTTCTGTCCGAATCAAAAAATTTATTTTATCAGTTGAATTTCAACGACTTCTTCGTGGTGTCATTTTCAAAGATCAAAAATATTCCCGAAATTAAGGTTTTTTTCCTGAAAGTGATCCTGGATCCGCCACTGGTTTCCCATTCGATAATAACATCGTCTAAGGACCTTCCTAGTAACTTTATCCCGATGATGCGAAAAGTCGAGTCGGATGATACTGCTCGGGAAATAAACAGGTAACAGACTACTTTAACTTGAAGTATTTTTAATTGGCCAAATCGGATTGGCTTCATTATCTCAATTAGGAATATAAGACAATGTTCAAGAACCTCCGCTGTATCAACGATAAACTCGAGTTGGCAATGAAACAAAGATTTGTATGAAACAAAACCTTGCTTGTAATGCGGGATTTTATGCACAACAGATTTCCTAAGACTCGTATTTTCTAAGTACTTATGTATTATCGTGCAGTCAAACATAATAATCATTAAGATTTTCAGTTTTCTGGTTGGAATTGAAAGTATTACGAATCAGTGTGGTAGAATCGACAGGGACACATCTGTTTTAACCCATATATAGCACACTAATTCTAGATATTCAATCCCAACGAAAGTGAAAATGTTTTCCGGTTATTTTTTCACTACTGATCAATACTGATAAAGAATGAAACAATTGAAATCCGAACTGCTTTCACAGAGTTTTACAGCGATGAATTGCTCTAGACCTGTTCAGCAGATTGAACTGATGAAAATAGACCTGAACTGCGACCCTTTTTTCTTTTTTTTATCGTTCCTGTGTTGGATTTTGAAGTTTTATGAGATGACATTGTTGCTGAAAATAAACTCACATATATCCCTCCTTCACCAAGCTCAATAGAACAAAATGGGTGCATTTTCATAAAACCTGCGGTCTCGGAATTTTATTTAAATTATTGAACACTCAGGTCATTTGCTGAGCAAAATTTCGAAAATCATGGATGTGCAAACATTTTAACAGATTGAGCTTGGCGCACTCAAGATTTTTTCTGTTTCCCTCGATTTGAGAATTGATGCCGCATAAAAAAATATATATTTTATATATATATTTCAGGACTAATACACTACAAATGAACTTTTGGAATAACTTTGTAAACTTTATAAATCAGTTTTTATTTCTGACTTCCTATCCTGAATTTCCTATCATGATAACGTACCCTGTATATGAACGTCTATCGTTTTGACATGATCCCCAGTCAGCATCCTCGAAACCACGTAAATTCAAAACGTTTCTTTGATATGTGAGGGCAAAACTCATTGTACCTTTTAGGTATCTCAATACTCTCTTCCCAGCTCTCCAGTGGCTTACATCATAATTGTTATTGAATTGGCTCAGTAGACTCACGGCGTGGCAGATATCTGGACGTGTACTCACTGCCAAATACATTAAAGAACCAACCAGTTGTTGAAAAAGGTACTTTTTCATTTCTTCTCTGGACATTTTATTTGACTTTGTCAGTTTGACATTCGTATCCAAAGGTGTTGTGACGATTTTTGAATTTTCCATTCCGAAACGATTGATCACATCATTGATGTACTTTCTTTGCAGCATCATCATTTTCCCCTCGTTTTCGTTATAGATAAATTCAATTCCAAGGCAGTGATGGAGTGTCCCAAGATCTTTCATCTCGAAGTGCTTCATGAGGTTCGTTTTCAAAGTTTCCATGTTTTTCATGTTATTGGAAGCAATGATTAGGTCATCCACATAAACAGCCAATAACAGAGTATGTCCCTTTTCTCTCGAAATATAAATGCATCTATCAGCATTCAATGGTGTCAATTTATGTTTCTTCAGTTGCTCATCGAATCTTTTGTACCACTGTCGTCCTGCCTGACGAAGTCCGTAAAGTGCCTTTTTGATGAGACCCACTTTATTTCCTTCTCTTATGTTATTTATCTAGTGTTGAGCTTTGGAATAAATTTCCTTTCCATAAATATTCTTCATCAACAAATTTTCCAATGATTCTTCTGAAAATTTTGGAACCTCCATATAAATTGTCTCTTCAATATCACCATTCAAGAAGGCAGTAGTCACATCTAGTTGGTGAATCTTCATATTCATTTGAACGGCTATCGCAATGAGAGTTCTGATAGAGCACAAACGGGCTACTGGCGCGAACGTTCCATGAAAATCAATTCCGGGTTGTTGACTGAATCCTTTGGCCACTAAACGAGCTTTTCTCCTCTCAATAGATCCATCTTCTTTGAACTTTTTGACCAAGACTGACTTGCAACCGAAGATCTCTCGGTTCACTGGGGGCTCCACAAAAGTCCATACTTCATTTTTCATCAATGCAATGAACTCATTCATAATGGCTTCTTTCCAGTATTCTTTTTCCGGGCCCGTAACCTTTTGGAATAACTTTGAAAACTTCATAAATTAGTTTTTATTTCTGACTTGTTTACAAAAACCAAACTTCTGTCACATATTTTAAATAACTGAATAACATGATATCATTGTGATAACATCAAATAATATACGGGGTTAATAAACATGTCTTGCTATTTTCAATATGAACGAAGTGAAGTCATTTCTTGAGAATTCCAGGAAAAAAATCTGCGATTCCTAGGAAACTAACTCCTTGGATTGATCCCACCAAACGAATCAAATTATTTTAATACATTGAAAGAGTAAATATTTAATAGGTACCTACTACTGAATATTCATTCTTTTGATGTATTCAAATAATTTGATTTCCTTGGTAGGAGCATATGATTTGATCCAATTCTTTAGAATGTAGGTGTGAATTCGAACTCTTTGGTTGTTATATCGATGGTTTCAGGTTTTGAACTCCATACGGTTCATATTATATACTTCCATTTGATTCCCATTTTTCGTTGGGTTGTAAATACGCATTAGGGCTTCAAAATTGGCTTCGACTTTGTAATGCAACTTTCAAAATTTTGATATCATTACTGCATATTCTGAACATTATTTGGACATGTTTATGAAAATTTTAACGTCACCGACTTGTTATTGGTCGGAATCGAACGTTAACATCTAGCAAAGTGGGAAATTCGATATGATGCGTAATGGGCTTATTATTCGAATAAAAAAAAATGTGTATTCACTCTTAATCGATTAAATAACATATATCACTTATCAAAAGTATGTGATGCACTAATATGTTTCACTTCCCATACAGTTTTCTACAAATATCACCATAATGTTCTCGTGGTTCATTGACACAACAAAAATTCACTCATATGTATATTTTGCATCAAATTCCACTAGAACTTCAACTATATGTTTCATATGAACACGTGTTTTCCATTAGAATTTTTCAACTCATCTGCAAGACCTACTCTGCTAGGGTGTAACTGGAAGATCGTCAATTATAAAAGTGTCAAAAAACACGGGTAAAACGACTGACTGATAGTTTCTCGATTTATATTATAAAAATTGGGGGATCCTCTAGTCATATATTCTTCGAAATGCCTGGTGGAATTGAAATTGCAGTCACACAACTGAATTTTGGAAACAGAGCTCGAAAAGGAATACTGTTAACGTTGAAAAATATTCGCAATTCTTATCGCCCAACACAAAATAAAAATATAACCAAGAGACATCCAAACATTTTGGATAATGTACATTGTTCCTTTAATTAAATTGATAATATTGGTCGCTTAAACAAATATATATTTTCAAATATTCAGTGTCAGCTATTACAAGGTTATAAAAGGCTTTCCCCAAGGCACGGTTCTAAGGCCACTTGAAGATGCCAGTACTGGAAAACATCATTTTCTGGGATCATGAACCTTGGGACGTTCAGAATTTTGACTTCCATGACTACAACCAAAGCCTGAGAATGTACTCTTCGTGAAGATATCGATGAAACTTTAAGGAACAGAACGGTTAATGTTACTTGACTGGAGTGATAATCATGAAATCATATCATTTGAATCGAATAGTCCATCAGAATAATCGTATTCGATCATTGGAGTAAAATGAAACTCCACTTTGTACGACACTGACTCGAACAAGAAACAAAGCTCAAGAAGTTCTGTTTTGTGCCTGGTTTCTTTGAATTTGCTTCAGGTATTTTATTAGGTTGCCACAGAAACCACAGAGCAGGGTAAAAAAACAATACAAAGTCAGAGAAAACAATTATATTTAGCAGACTATAAAAGAGGGATGATCTCGTCGGGCACCATTCGGAGCACCTTTATCATGCGGTACAGTAGTAATTCACATTTCCGCCTCAGTTATGAATAATAAATACTGATATAGAGCGTAATCTGTAGTTGGCCTGAGCGCCTTGAGCGAAATACATATTCTCCAACTACGTCGGGCCACCTACTTATCAGCACGCTGCTAAATTAAAGATAAAAAATATACTGTCACGTCCATTCTAAGTTGCCTTATTCAATTTCCATTTCTTATCCTTCTAGCTCGGTAGTTCACACAAAAAAAGATCCCATACAAGAAGAAGACACTTTTGCGTAGAGAAGTAAAGCTTATTTATGAATGAATAGTTCATTCAATTTTGATACATACAGAAAAATATTAAAATAAACACAAATTAATATAACACGTCAACCGTACTCAACTGTAAAGGGCGTGCATATAGCATGTATCGTAAATTTTCACATACTGAAGCAGAGATATGGAGTAATTTATAAAAAAATCTGTCATTTATTCCTATACTTTGTAGAAATTTCTCATGAATAGCAATTCTGAAATTTCATCAAGACAGCATTGTATCAATAACATTTTAGTAATAATTCTGAACAAATACATTTCAATTGTGTTAGTGCTTTTTGACGTTTCTATCAATCACATATTCACATTTTTTTCAACAACCTAGTAACCAATCTCGTGGACAGTCTATCCCTGATGATGATGGTGAACATTGTCGAAATATTGATACACGTATTATGGGAGTATACTTTCCTGCATGCTCAGACCCAACTATACTCCTAGTTTATATCATTATATAGTAAGCACGTGAAGATTGGAAAAAATTCAATAAAAGCTTGAAATGGCCATTGGGGAAAAATACTCATACACGTCGAGTTTCTTTATCAGTTGCGCATTTGTTGGTCCATTCATATTTTCTATAATGTCATCTCTGTTCAAGCCATGCCGTTATTGATTTTTGCAATGGTAATTCCATTAAAAAGAACGCATGCTTATGTGTGTGTGAATATCATATGTTTTTGTTTTATAACCGTATGTTCGAGAAATAAATGACATATCAAGGCGATGGTGAAACTCGTGCAAAATATTGGTGATGGTATCAGCCTTCTCTGAAGTAGTTTCGGTCCTTATTCCCTCTTTTAGTCTATCAATGGTAAAAGGTCTGTTGAAGAAAAATTTTGACCTTATGTATCCCCATTAAAAAAATCTACTGGAGTAAGATCAGGAGATCTAGCTGACCCCTCCAACAATCCTCATCAGACAATCATGTACATATAAAGTCCAAATATTTGTTACCGTTCCATGAACCGTCAATAAAAAAAGTTCTCCCAATTGTATTACCAACTGTTCCTGCCTGGAAAGCAATGAAGCTGCTGACTCCTTCGCAAGAAAGGGAATTGTAAAACCTGTCTAAGGTATCACTTCAAGTTTTGCCATGCAGGCATCACATATCTGGATAACAAGAAGAGTTTCAGACTTCTGGAGAAATCTGTCGATAATAGTCCATTCCAAGGCATTCATACAACCATCGGAAAATGCCACCAAACATTTGTAACAAATACTGTCGAAATATTCAACGTGCCATTTCTGTTTCGAAGCTGATGGAACAACAGAATATATACTTTGTACCGAATCATGTCTTTAGTATTCAGCAGCTCTTGGGACCTGAAAGATAATTCACCTAATCGACTTTGTAAGGAAGCCGGATTCATCTGTTAAAGATTGGTGTAAACCACAATAATCCCTTGCGGGTTACAGTAGAGGGTTGAATAAACCCACTCGCTATGACCCTAACCCAAGCCAATACTGTGATGATTGTTCAGGAATCATTTTTGCACAAATGTGAAGAGAGTGTAGATTATGAATCTACAGATATGGGCTGGGTAACTATCCCTAGGTATAGGCCAGGCATTCCTTCCTCGTGATGACACTCTATTATTCGCGTGATTTTGTGAATGGAACGTAGTCGAATGTAGTTGCATCCCGATCACTCTGGTTTGAATGTATCCTCGTCTCAAGAGAAACCGCCAATTCCTGTTGATAGAGCTCCGCTGTCGAAAATACTTCAGCGGATCCAGACGAAACCGATCGCCACGCAACACCTGAGCTAAAAAAATTCGGCAAAGCGAAAAACCGTGACGGAGGCACAGTGGTCGGGGCTAGCGTACCGCAGATATGTGAGACCAAGATGAAGACAGGCGTACACGGCAAATCCTCGCCATCTCTTGATCACGTTCTTAAAGGACCGACTTGTGATCCGATTAACTCTGGGCGCCACCGTCGCAATCTCGGTAATGATAAAAATGGCAATAAAAATTAGGGATAATAGGAGAGGAGGGAGAGGAAATTTATTCCAACTACAAGCGCACAGAGGAAATGCCCAGATAAGCGGTTATAGTCCGAGACAACTGTTCACTATTTGGAAGAAACTCACACTCAAGCACAATAGGGATGAAACTTCTCCCGGAGATCAATTAGCCTAATACCAAACTGATTTTTGCACTCGACGCGCGTTTCGCTAACAAGGTTAGGATCTTCAGGAGAAGAAAACTGAGTATCAAGCAGTGAGAGTGAGAGCATGTAAGTTCTTTTTCAGTACGTGGCATTGTGAAATCCAAAAAAATACCATTTGCGTACAAAACCTGGGTTGGAAATTTGTTCCCGATAGAAATTTTCATAGTTTAGTCATTCGATTCACTCGATCAAGAGGGGAAAATCACTTGGTTATTCTTGGAAAACGCGCACTTTTTAGGGAAACATTTGGTTCTGATCCATACAGCTCATGGCTCAAGGAGAACCATTTTGTCCAAATGAATTCCTAACTTCCTGCATCACAGAAATCAAAATCTCATTGGATCGAAAAATTAGCAAAAAGTAATGAATGTGATCAAGAAAACTGGATTGAATAGTTCATTAGCAACTAATGAACAAAATTATTCGGCAAACAGTGACTACTACTGCCCCATGATTGGTGTTGTTCTTTAGTACATATATTTGCTGTTTTCATAACTCTATATTGTATATAGTCTCTCGTGATCCAATATATCCTGAATGGTATAGTGATTGGGAACTTGGATACATTAGTATTTTACCTTGTATCAGTTGGTGATGCCATTTATCAGAGGCATTTGTTGGAGAACCCAGTTTCTTATTTGTTTTCCTGAATGA
Organism: Zygogramma bicolorata; assembly: GCA_032362365.1. Classification (NCBI taxonomy): domain Eukaryota; kingdom Metazoa; phylum Arthropoda; class Insecta; order Coleoptera; family Chrysomelidae; genus Zygogramma; species Zygogramma bicolorata. The sequence goes on along the minus strand of JAVJAQ010005583.1, from coordinate 2,050,084 downwards.
ATCCACGAATTTTTAATAGAAAATTTTGTCAACAACCTCAAACTTGTCCCAAAATCTCCTTCGGAACCAGTCCTAAAGAGCAAATGCTGCTGCTCATTAATGCATCTTCAGATTTCTCGAACCATGCCGTGATCTTACATTTTCTGTCATCAGATGCTCTGATTATTGAGAATCGATTCTTCAGGTTCAGATATGTATTAACATTCGACTGAAAAGAAAAAGATATTTCGTATGATATTCAATCACATATATTCTGGAACCTAACCCAGTTATTTTGTGAAATACTTTATTTTGTTCTTACCCTTGCCTTGCATGAAGTATCTCCATTGCTTTCAATCGATTCGGAAAATATTATTTTATGAAACTGAGTCTAGTTCGGAAGATATATCTCAATTTAATAACTTTCAATTCACATTCGAAAGAAAATTGTATGAGACTGAATATATGCGATTTCAGTTATATCTTCACCCGAGTTGATTTTGTCGACTACTGGAACAGGTTTAATGACAATATTATCATAAGCATTGGCCCTATAGACCCACTTCTCGAATTCTAACGCCCTGGTATCGAATACTCACCTATTTTCGAAAGGAACCAAGAAATGATTAAATGCTCACAGGAATGATGAAGTGGAAATAATGAGTAATTGGGTCTACGATCCGATTCGACCATATCGAATAAGTATTTCTATTGGTGATGGTGATTTAGTCATCAGCGACAGTTTTTACTTCGGGTATAGTGTGCTCCTCATACAGAACGCATAGTTATTTCTTGTCATAGGTTAGGGTGAGTGTTCTGTGTGAACAACAGCTTACTTGTTGTGAAAACCTCCATTGGAAACAAACTCACATAGTAGCTAACTCCAAAAAAAGTATGTGCTTCAGAAATCCTTATCCGATATAGTCAATGATTCAAGTCATGTAGATACTTTCGTAACTACCAAGCTACCATAAATTTTCGCGCAACAGGTACCAACATAATCTAGAGACAAAATAGTTGAGGCTTTTCGCGGCCGAGGTTTTCAGTATCACTACTTTTATTCGGGTTTGAAGGCCGTCGTTTTTTGGAATTTCTTCAGGAAGAAATTCCAAAAAACGACGGCCTTCAAACCCGAATAAAAGTAGTGATACTGATAATCTAGAGAATTAAAGTTGATCTGAATAGATCATACGAAATCCTTCAATACTCCCAAGTGGGGGGATCGATTGATAATTTGTCTTGTCTATAACAGCGGAATGAAATTGGATGAACAAGAGTCGATTTGAATTCGAAATCATTCGAGTATTTACTCTAGATGAAGCTTTCTAGAAGCTTATCCTCTGTGAGTAGTAAGTGCGGTTCTTATCGGTTCCGTTTATCGAAGAGCTTTCTTGAGAATCGTTAGTTCGTCCCTCCATGTCTGCAATAACTACATTATTAGAAAAAAACACTCTTGGATTTCTCTTTTCCAAACTAAGGTAGAAAAAATTCAAAACTCACATGAAAGAAGTAACATAAAAAAATTGCAAACATGTGGCATATGGTATTACTTGAAAGTGATTTTTTGTGGTGAATGAATTGTGGTGGATAATTGAGAATTGATATTGGAATCTATCAGCTCTTGTTTTTTCAATAATGATTTTTTTTTATGATGATTTTAGTAGGTCAATAACCCAAGAACTACTGGAAAGTGACATATAAATAATATGAACCCACTTTCTCACTTACCAAACGTTTGGTGTATCTAGTTAGAAAGTTCCAGAAGAAGCTGAAATCCCCTCCTTATGCAGATTCACATGAAAGGAAAGCCCTGTAATGTTCAAAGAATACCGCGTGAATCAAGGGACAGAAAATATGAATTAACATTTAGTTTGAATTTCTGAAGTTTGTAAGCCTCAGGAAAAACCTCTTTTGCAAAGGAGTTCCAAAGCTCAGCTGTTCTATTGAAAAAATATCCCTGAGCAAGAGAGGTTCGACAGGTTTCCAAATTCACAACAAAGGGGGGGAATTCTGTACTCGTCGAACCATCCGTGTAGATATTGCCAAGGGGGAAACGATTGATAACAATTCGGAAGAGCATCGACCGTGAAAGTATTTATAGAAAAAGGACAAGTCTCCGACCTTTCTACGATGTTCCAATGAAGTGAGCGAGTCTGTGAGCGAAAAATCACCAACAAGACGAATTGCCTTTCTTCTCTGAATATAATCGAGAAGCATCAATGAATGTTTTGGTGCCGAACTCCACACATGAGAACTGTATTCCATGACAGGTCGTATCTGAGCCTTGTAGATCATTAGAAGCTGACGAAAAGTGAAGTATTTCTTCGCACGAAATAGGAATCCAAGTTTCTGGGAAGCACACATCTCACATGGTTTTCCCATGAGAGATTATCACTGATCGTAATTCCTAGCATCGAGATACTTGATTCTGTAGGAACAGTTACTCCTGACATCTGAATATTTGATGATGAGAGATCGGCTTTTCTTGAGAAGAGACATGCCTGGGTTTTCGTAGCATTAAATTCCACCAAGTTCATGTTACCCCATTCCATTATTTTTGCTAAGTCGTCATTAATTTTATTGACGTGAATGTTTCTTTGAATCATTATTACAATTTTTCGAAATATTTTGAAATTGCTGTGGCTCAAAATTTTCAACAATTGGTATGCGATTGCGATTTTTCAATTCTCTGGGAAGTATCCATTGTTGAGAGACTGAATGAAGATGAGGGGTTCTCAAATTCGGAAAGTTGTAGGAAATGCAGTTTGATATTATATTAGTGTTTAGGTAAATAATGCAACAGTGATTTCCAAATCAACCTCCACTTTCACTTCAAATAAAAAAGTAATGGAATTTTGTGCAGCATACGTTTCAGAAACTAAGCATGCGCATCAATTATGAATGTGATTGTATAAAAGGGATATGTTTCAAAATAAACTTTTTTCCTCGGTGAGTCATAGAGTTCTAGTTCCATTGCCATTCGTCCTGTAATTTGCGTATGCGCCAAAGCAAATTACACTATTACTTCGAAGAAATGAATTTTCTGAAGTTGAAGTGAAAGTTAAAATGTTGGTGCATAAAATGGTCTACTGAAAATGGGACGTTCATCTTTCCTAGTGAAAGTGAACGTTTATATTACAGTAGCAAGAATGCAATTTTTTGTCACAGTGGCATATTATGGTTGAATTCATTTGTCTCAGGCATGAATGCATTTTGAAAATATCTGGATAATACATTACTAATATCTTCTATTGCTGCTGTAATATTTAATTCTTGAGGAAGGTATATTTTCAAAACCGTTTTTAATTGAAAATTAATAAAGCATTAGACTGTTATGATTTGGAGAATATACAGAAACGAATGATATTATATATGCTATTTCCAATTTTGCGTGAATTAGGACCAGTGTGAGAAATATAAATGCTACACTACAGGGAAAACCGATGTTAACCAAAGGCCGTCTCGATAGTTGCCAGGGAAGTAGTTGCTTTTTTGCGGTTGTCCGCACACCAGTTCACTACAAGGGGTAAGATTGGCTTGTATGTTCGATCCTCTGGGTTTGAGTGGAAAACAACTGTATGAAATGATAGCAAAACAATCATCAGAACTGCAAGAATCCGGCCTCCGTATCCGTGGTGTGTATTCCCGAAACGACAAACGCAAATGAGTCAACGAAATATAAATTCTCGTTATCATCGATACGAGGAAATGAAGGTGGTAAACTAAAGCGCGACAGATATAAAACGACGAAGCATCAGCGGCCGAAATGCCCAGCAGGAGGAGCACAAGCAAAAGTTTTATCTCGTAAAAATTCCTGACTCGTTCCATTTAAGACACATAATTTCATCGACGGCAATGTGGAACTGACAATTCACTATTCGAAATGTTTTCTTAGGCAGAGCCCGGGCGAGATAACACTCTGATAAATGCCACAGCGTAACGTTTTGATTGAATTTTAATTAAATTTCTCGCCACAGATAGACTCGTGATAGGCGTCCCCGCGTCCCGTAACGGCAGTTAGAGTTTTTCTTATTAGCTGGCAACCAAACAATCGCTGGTTAGCTCAGATGCACTCTGCTTGTCTCCCCTTTTTCAAGAATCGCGACAGGAAATTAATTCTCAAAAATGAAAGCCGCCGAAGTTGGCCGTAAGGTGGCAATCACAGCGATAAGAACGTTCGTCTTATTTCATTTAATAAAACCACACAGGATGGGTTATCAGTTTTTCTTTCGGAAAGTTATAGCCGGGATGCGGAATGGAAACCGTCGAATATTATACGCCTCCCTTCTTTAACTCCACATTTCTTTCTCTCTCAGATGAGGTTTCTTTGTGTTCATATGGCCATGGCTCAAAAACATGGAAATTGTTAATTACCTTCGAGTTCATTATTTTTTTTAATTAACGAACGGGAAGGCATTTGGGAAATTGTTCATTTGTTCCTTCACTCATTCATTTGATTCATGAGCAAAACGACTGAAAAACAAACTGAAAACCATCATTACTGGATGTTTCTTGATCAAATAGTATTGGAATATTGAGTGAATGGAAAGTGGCAAGGAACAAAGCATATGCAGCGAGAATGAAATTGCAGTTATTCTCAATAACATCACCTGGAAGTCTGTTATTCATTCACCTATAATTGTCTGGATATTGTAGATTGAAAGAGAAAAAATTGTCGAATTGAAAAAAATCATTTATGGCCCCAAAAAACCATATAATATCGATTGTTACCAACGGAGGACAAGGTGAATAGAGAAAGAGAATTGATATCATACAGGGTGGACCCATGACAACGATATAAGGTCGATGTTTTATAACATTGTCACTTCCACCCCATCAACGGGGTGAGATCCAGCCCTTAAGTGTCAAATGGGATTAGGGGTCAAGCGATACCTCGTTTGAAAGGTCATCAATTTCTCTTTTCATTGCTTCTCAATTTTTTAAATTCGATGCTGTGGATTCTGAGGAATTCGTTCTGAAGTGAATCTTCCAAAAAAATATTCCGTTTTTTTTCACTTTCAAGACTGATTGTGCATTTGTAGCTAGTACGGTGTTTATCACAAACCGTTGAAAAACTTCGGCATTGTCGATGATCCAATTTGAAGAATAGCTATTGATTGAATCATCTGAGAACACTTTTTAGACTCACCTACACAGTAGGCTAATGGGACACCTGTCAGAAAACAACAAGTTTCCTGGCTAATATCACGAAGGGATTTGAATTATATCCGACCGTTGCCAGTGCAGAGTTTTTCACAGAAGACATTTCCGCATATGCCCTTGTATAACAAGTGCTAGAAATAATTTTCAATTATGAGGACGGTCACTCATTTTTTGCAGGTCGGTTTCTGGCTTATTGGACTCTCGTCAGTGCAAGATAGTTCCCACCCACAGCTCGAAAATCGTTGGCAAGTGGCAAGTATCCCCTCCCAGTTATTGAGAATAAATTTCGATTCTGTATCACCAAAAGCGATAGCGCTTGTGGTATAAGCTCGGAAAGTAGTTGTTTTCTGGCAGGTGTCATCTCATAAGCCCACTCTGAAGGTAATAGAGACGGTCCTTGATGAATCGTTCAGAAGATTATTGGATTCATCGCTCACCGATTGTGTCGAAGATTTCCAACAGTTGAGCAATTCGTGATAAACCGTGCTAGCTACACAATGTACGATTTTTCTTCGAGATAAAATGTTGAAAGTGAAAGTGACATAGTTGATTATATGCTTTTACAGTAGAAATACAAATCGACGGGTTCAATATTTGTTTTCTTCTGAACGCCATTTACGAGAAATAAAATCTGGCGATGCTCCTTCATACCTACGAGATATCGTAAATTACAAGTATGAAGTTCATAATTACTCCACAAGATCCAGAAATGATTTTTCGATTCCGATGGTATCAAAGAAAGCAACAGAGACATCGGTATTTTTTAAAGGACTGAGAATATTCAATCAACTTCCCCTAGCCATAAAACAATGTTCTACACTTGTGGCCTTCAAGAATAATCTAAAGCGATATCTGAGTGACAACCTCTAACTATTTAAATATGTGTGAGTCTCTTATGTGCTAATGTTATTTTTTTTTTATATATTTATATGTTATTAGTGTTTCACGTTATTTTTATTTATTGACTGTATGGGTCACCATATTTTAACATATTTTATTAATTAGTTTTTAAGTCATTTATTGTATCACTGATGTATTAGTCGTTGACTAAATAAAGGATCTATATACCCAATGAACACACATATGTCTGCCATATACCATTTGGAGTTCACCGAAACAAATTTGAAACATTTCAATGATCTCCGTTTGGTACATTTCTGACATATAATTCAAAACCTACCTGTATCTTTCAAATGGCTTATCACTATATACATATCGGACATATAAGAGAGCTGAATTTGTTACTGTGCTAGATGGTTTCATTGCAACAACTTTGTTCGTTTTATGACATATGTATGGGTTCAGAATTTGTACATATAGATGAACATTGCACGCCATTGATCACGATATGAACCAGATATGTACCGGATATATAAGTTACCCAAATAATGAAAGGTACTCGAAAATTTTCGGGAAACAACTTTTTTCATGTCGCGAAACATTCTTCTCCAGTTAACGACAGGTAAAAGAAGACTATGATGTGTCAGACTGCCTCAAGCGCTCAGGCCAAGATTTTGTATTTGAGGTTATATAGTATCATGTTTGTGTTTGTGAAACTTTGATAGAAGTTCAGGTACCACCAGAATTTGAGCACATTTTAAAACTGTATCATCTTGATATCTATGTTTGTGCTGAATTGTGAGATGTGTGTTCTGCATATAAGTTGAGTTTATTTAGTGCGAAAAATGTCTGGAAAAAATACTTCTATGAACTAAGCAGACTGCAGAAGTGCAGAAACGTCGTAAACTTGTGTAAAGTGATATGCTCTGGATCCCTCAAGTGATAAACCAGTCTTCATCATCAGCAAATAGAGAGCTTTCTCAGAATACGTCTCAGGTTAGAGTGTTTTCGTGGTAAGTGTCTTAGGTGCTGTGTTTCTTTCATTACATCTACACTAAGTCATGATTCATTATGGGTAACATTATCTGTACAGTTCTTTTTCAACTGCTAGGCTCTCTAGAAATTATTGTTCCAAGAGGGCATGCATTTCGAACTATTAGCTTTATGAAGTGTTTATAATTTGAATTGAATCTGTTTTACTTTTTATTTTTAGTGGAGATACAACATATTTATGGACACAACAATATATTGCCCTCCCCAAAGAAAATATTGACAATGAAAACATACCAGATTCATTCAATTCCATTCTTCTTATATTTTTAGGAAATGTTGTCATTTTTATTATATCTGAAATCATCAAAAATTATCAAGATACATCAATTGAATTTCAAAATATTATTACAACTGATTAACTATAATTCCCCTTCTAAATCGTCTGAATCATTTGCATTTATTCTTGAATGTCTGTTTTTTTGCTCTGTGCCCCCTTCCTTTTGGAAAATACTGTGCACTCATTTCTGACACGCATACCGCTTTTTTCACCAATTGAATTTCTGAAAGGGAGCAGTCCAACAAGCAGCCTCAAGTAGATCCATGAATTATTAGTCAAAAAATGCAAGTAGATCTATGAATTATTAGTCAAAAAATTAAACCAATATAGTTTGCTCACCTATTGAAAACAATGTTTACCTCTATCCTGACCTATTCTATCTGAAATTAAATCTCAACACATTGAACATCAAATAGGCCTACTATCTGTAATAATGAATATTAACACAATGAAATATAATTTCAGAGAGTTCGTTCAACCTACAGCACCTTGTTATATTTTTTTACAGAAAATCAAATATTTTGACTATGGTATAGCGAAACACGTGCAGAATGTATTTATCCTGCTCAAGGAAGATTTCATATAGCGAAATACATTTTGCCATTCTGTAAACCAATTGTCAGAATTATGTATAGAAAACTGATATTTTTGGTTGACATGGATTTTTAGTATCGCCCTGTCAATTCAATTTGTGTAACATTGAATTAATAATTTCAGCTGCTGTAGCAGACAACTGTCCTCATTCGCTGGAAGAGTTCGAGAATATAGTGAGTGAATGGTTGCGGCAGTCAAAGCTGAGGTTTGCAAGGGATAACCATGAAAGGCAATTAATGATGAAATGGAATGTGTTTGGTTTTAAAATATGTTTGTTATTGACAGAAAATATATGATTTATTGCAATTCATTTCATTTTACCTGGGTATTGAAAAACCAATAGAGTTGATTCATGAAACAAAACCTATGTGACAAAAATGAATACAAATAAATGGCACGTACGCTAACATTTTTATTCTTTTAATATATGAGATTTGATACTTACAACATATTTCATTTAATAAAGTATCATACCTCATAAATTGAATGAATGAAAATGTTGGCGTACATGCCATTCATTTGTTCGTTTCAGGAATCATTCTCGCTAAGATCAGTGAAACGAATCAAACAGATAACAGTGGAATGAAAGAATATATTACATGTTTTATGTCTGAAACATAGACAGTTAATGAAATTGTTCTTTTCGTGCAAATAATTTGTTCCTTTCAAGAAATATGTCATAAACATTTCCAAGAGACATGTCTGATACATAACACTGAATGCTGAAATCATGTTTCATTTTTTATTCAGATACGTGTATGTTACATCAGTTGAGGCGGACATCGTGTGGTAAATGGGGAGTACCTGAACTATACAAATGACATGTCTGACACATCCTATGTTACCGGTGTTATATAATAGATACAAGACTGACACATATCTGTGTTCATTGGGTAAATCGACTTGTATCTACTTCATCGACCCACCCTGTATGATTTTCACTGTAAGAATCGGTTTCCTGTTTGAAAACATGTTTTCGTTTTTTTATTTCAAATTTCCCCTCGACGAACCCTTTCACGGGTACCTATATCCTGAGGTCTGGGGCTTGTGCAGGTAAGGGAGACAGCCAACGTTCTTGGTTGCCTTAGCATCTAGGGGCGACTGATTTTTCAGTAATGCAACTGTAGGAAATCACAGAAAATCTGCAGTTATACCGAGTCGGTTTGGTTGGTGATCCGATATACAGAATTGCTATCTGCAACCTGCTGGAATTAGTATCTGGGCATCCAACAGAAATTAAATGCAATCAAAAAATCTGAATTGAGAATTTTAAAATTATAGGAATGAATTTGATATAGCGGAAATTGATAAACAAGCAATAAATGAGAACAAAACTTTATTGGTAATAGGTATACTTCCTCTTTTGTATCATGTAAATGTATTTCCACATATATTTCATTTTCATTCAATAATATTTCACCTGTTCAAATTGCTATCCTTAAAATTCGAATGTAGAAAGTTAAAAGATCATCAGAAAAAATATACCCCCCCCCAAAAAATACATTTTCTCAAATAAAATACTATATTATTCTACGAGCGTATAATGATGGCTATTATTCACGAGCCACAGGCGAATGGGCTGAATCACCAAGATAATGATAGCCATTATAAGCGAGTAGAATACTATACTTCATCCACGACTAATGAAAACTTTTTTTGAAGTTTTTCGGTTAGAAAATTTCGTAACATTACTTACAAATCTCCAGAAACACTATCACTTCAAAATATAATAAATTAGTGATCCAGTATCAATTCTTGACGGGTTCAGTTGGGATTGGGATCAGTGTAAGTCGAAGAAAAAAACTATTGGTTGGTTGGCAAAAAAACAATAGTTTTTTCTTCGACTTACACTGATCACAATCCCAACTGAACTCGACAAAAAAAACTATCATATTATTCGAACAAATATTTCATACAATACATTATGGTTCATCTATACACAGATCATGGTCATCGAAAATAATAATAATCGTATAATATCTCAGAATTATCAGCAGAAAAACTATGCATTTAGCTCAATATATTTCACGCACCTAATCTTACAAGGTGATATTTATATTACAAGATATCCATTTATAGTTATTAATATTTCTGATATTTGAACAATTGGCCAAGTTAATCGCAGGGATATAATTAACATCGAAACAATATTATAATATCAAAGCTAAATCAAGGACGCATCTGACAGCAGTGATTAATGATTCATTAATCACTGCTGTGATTAATGGGTTTCATAAATTTCGAGCGAACAGAAATATAATGAGTGAATTGAACAATGGTCGTGAACAAAAAATATTTTATTCGATATATCCGAATCCGAATATAAAAATAAACGAAACATGACACAGTTCCCATCATCACCTCAGTCCTAACGCCGAGGCACGATTTAATCCTTTCCTGTCAGCCATTCAAAGAAAAGTTCGTGAACTCCCTTTTTCCCGTTGCACTCTGTCTAATTCCTTCAACTCCCTTGTGAATCTAAGTATGCACGTACTGAACTCCAGCAAAGCCTTGTCGATTTGATATGATCCAATCTCTTCATTTGCATGAAATCATTCAAGTTCAAACGGGGGATATTTTTGTTCCACGATCGGGATTAATTTGCACCTCCAAGGTGTTCACGGAGATTTGAACACTCTGAATAACGTCGCAGGAACATTGTATTTGTACGTGCGGTGAGCCGAAGTAGAGACAGTTTGTATGCATGCAGCTGCTTTAGTGAACATTTGGTTGTGAGTTTTGTGCTGGGCTCATATCAGAATATCCCCATCTCAACTGTGTCTCTTGAGGTGTCCCAGTCGCCCACAAACAGTCGATGACATTTATGATGATACCAATAAATCCTATCGACCGAAGTGTACAAAATTAGGTCACGAGTTTCAATAAACATAAAATGAAAAATCAAGAAAGACAAAAAGTGGAATGCACAAAAAAAACTGGGAAAACTCATAATAATAATTCTAGAGATCATTGATGGTAATATGATCAATCGTCATCAACTTTCCCCTGAATATAATCTGATTTTGGTTCCTCACTGGTTTCAATACGTTCAAATCATATAAAGAATGGAAGCTTGAACCAGTTGAATTCGAATTGGTTATGAATGAAATAGAAATATCAAAATAAAGAATGTAAAAGAAATGGGAAAAAATGATGTAGAGTCGCAGAAAATGAAAGGGTAATGAACTGAAATGAAGATAAGAATGAAACAAAAATTGAAATATATAGAAACAAAGTTGTTTCAAGTTGAATGTTTTTTTTTGAAAAGCATTTCATTTCTGTCCTCTAATCAGATAACAATAAATTTGGCACCGAGGCCTTAGCTTCCAATATAAATATAGCAACAGAGAATAAATGATAATAAATTGAGTTTGTTTTGTTTTTTTACTGATCGTTCAATCAATTATTGTCTCTGTTCCTTGAGAAATTTCTTGAGGTTATGGTACAACATCTATCTCACATCCTTCAAGAACTGGTTTTGGTATGGAATCATTATGTACATATACTTCGATAGATAGGGGAGTCCTGTCCTTTTTTGCCCTTGCGAAGTTATTTCTGAGTCTTGCTTTAGTTCGTAGGTTATAATTTTGAAAGTCTTTATTTTGTTTGTTTCAGTTGAACATTGGTTTTAATAAGGTGTTTTTGTGTTTTATATATAAGTTCAGGTTGTCCAAAGTTTTTTAGAATCCATAGTTTTAAAAATGGGTAGTCTTTATATATAACGTATCACTTGGTGTATTATAGTCTTTGCAAATATGGTTTTTATTGCTTTATTTTCTAGTCTCTGACGTTCATTCATCACTTCGAAACTAGCATTTCCATAGCACGGTATAAGATATATTATCTTATCTCATGTACTTAGTAACGACGTTTCGATTTCTTAAATCATATTATACAGGGTGTTTTAGACTTCGAATAACTAACTCATTGGCGAAATCGGTAAAATGATAAAAAAAATTATACATGGTGTGCTCCCTATTTTCGGAGTCAACTCGTAGTTTTCAGGTGTTTTTCCAGGAGTCGTCTTTGAAATGATATCAACACTGAAGAAATGCGGCGCTATGAACGGAAACGTAAATTATACACTCATGTGTTATCGAATAAGCCAAATTCTCCCATGATCAGATTTTTCCTGAGTTTCAATAACCACCGAATTCAGAGCTTCACCATTTTGGCATATCTACTGGTGCCAAAATTGTTATAACCAACTCGATCCAACAAGCATTATGTTTCAGATAAAATGCCGTGTGAGACAGAAAGGCCCTTTCAGTATAATTAATTTCGTCTTAATTAATAAAAGATGTTTTAGTGATTTTTAGAGCCAGGGAAAAGTTCTGTCCATCATTTGATACTTGCAGGAATATACAAAAATACATCTTCTTCGTAGTCGATCTCGTCTAGTTATACATATTCTTAGACCAATGGAATAGAATGTTATGACTGTGTGAAGGAGAAGAAGCAGAAGAGGTTTGACGAAACTGCTGTTCATTTTTTAATCTACTTCTTTTCATTTGAGAATGAAAAGATATCTCAATCCATAAAGAGCTCGTGAATTGCAAGAAACAATTAGTGGCATTGACTACTCCTTTCAAAACTGTGTATCATTGCACTAACACTAATTTTGAATTCCCAGTATCAATTCTTCGTGAAGTTTCTTCGAGTATTTGTGAATAAAAAATATCTTAATCAATAAAGAGCTCGTGAATTGCAAGAAACAATTAGTAGCATTGACGTTCACTACTCCTTTGAAAACTGTGTATCATTGCACTAACAATAATTTTGAATTCTCATTTTCAATTCTTCATGAAGTTTCTTCGAGTACCATCATATCGAACTTGTATTTTTCACTAGAAAAAAAATCAATTTTGTTTTACTTAATAATAATAATACGTCTTTATTATTCCAGATCACCAATTTAAAACAGTGCATAGCTATTCAAATTTCCTCACAGGAATAAAAGGCGAAGCTCAGTTTTCATTCAACGTGAAGGTGCCAAATGAAATCTGCTCTTCGTGGTAATAGATATTCGCCTAACTTCCATCAGTGTTTAATAGCTCACTGAAAACGATAACTTCAAGTTTATATGAAACTTGGTTGTGAAATGAATAACAGCGTTTTTTACTGAATTACATTTTTCAAGAAACAGATTATTTCTAGAGATATTGGTGTATAATTCGACTGGCATGTCATTTATCATTTTTCACAAGATATTCTCTATAATAATCAACGAATTCCATTTTTTGTCATGCTATATTGTGTTTGGATCATAATTTCACATCATAACTGAAGAAGAAATTATTGGAAGAATCAAATATTATCGAGGAGAACTCTAGAAACTGTCAAAGCTTGAATTTTATACATATCAACACACGTTTCGAAACCTATTTTGGGATATGACACCAAGAAAATGAATACAAGGGAAAGGAAAAAATGTCCAGAGGAATATTTTTACCGCATATTAATTTTATAAAAACTCCGACATTTATTCAGATCATATAGCACGATGTCATTCATGTTATGAGGCTTCCTGAGGATTTCAGCCTTTACCATTATATTACGTCAACATAACCTATATACCTAACCGTGAGAAAACGAGTTCATTCGAAAGCAGTTACTGGAACGTGTCCATATTTAAAATGAGATCACATTATCGCATAGGTTATTAGGTTCAGGTCAATCATCTTCTGTTGAAACCCTGAATTTACGAGTGAAGTCGAGCGATAACACATAACACTTTGTCGTAGATTTAACTTTATTTTGTCATTTAGCTACCGAAAGCCGTGTCTTGTAAGAAGTGAATTTATTGGCGATTTTCAGTCTATACATCGAGCCATAGAATACCATTAAACCCAACAATTTACAGCGGTTTCACAACGTGCACTTTCATATCAAGTAACGTTATCCTCTTGCCAGTTGCTATCTGTACTTGGGATTGCGATTCCGCGACATCAAATGAAATACTTCTCACCTCTTTAGGAAAACATAACAGGAAGCTCATACTTGTTGTTGAGGAAAGGAAATGATGTGTGGGAGTTTTACTTACAATTGAAGCTATTCACTCGTTTTCTCTCATTCGATCTGGTCTGTGGGGACCAATAACTGGATTGTACGATGATTTGAAGATGTCATTCGACGAAGAAGCAATGATGAGTAGAAGTACCAATTCCACCTGCTCATTGATGTCAAGTTCACGTCCGCATGAAAACGATTGCCAAATCATGACAGATTACTTTCATGAATTCATAATTATGTCGTAGGGGAAACGTTTTCAGAATGCAGAGAGTTGGAATTCCAAAATAAAAAGATTTTTCTTGAGAACTCCTGGAATATTGGATGATTTCTCGTGGGACTCTTGTTCAAATCTTCTTGCATGAAAGTGAAAAAAGTTTATATGTCTACCTCAGTTTTGAATTTTTTATCCAGTTCTGCTCGATTAATGCAGTAGACAAAAAATATATAGTTATGGACAGAATTTACTAATCAAAACAATGATTTCTGTAAGAGGCTGTTCGTATTATCTAGGTGGTGAGAATGAGTCTGTTTATTTTTTCCCAGTGATGTTAGTGTATTGGTAAATATGTTTTTCACGAAATGAAAGGGAATTGCCATCAAAACAGTAGCTCAAAAAATGGGGAAATAGCACTTCTTGAAATTCCTATTCGAAAAAAAATATTGTGAAAAGAAATTCCCAATTTATTGAAATTTATTAAATTCCGACACTTGTTTTTCGGGAGAAGTTCTATTAACAATAAGCAGATGAGTGGTGTCGGTTCGAACTTTCGAATTGTCTATATAATTCATTTCCTTGAAACCTATCAAAAAACTTAGAAGTCAAAAAACTGAACTGAATTGACTCGCTAAAATGAAAACAATAAGTGTGAACAGAAGAATCGAAATGAGCAAAATGTGAAAGAGCAGAAATTGAATGAAATTTAACGATAACTCCTCATAAAAAAGTCAATGAGCCAGAAGACTACAATACAATGAAAGCATCCCATCGGAACAAAGAAATTGAAAAGATTGGAACGATGAATTTAAATGAGCAGAAATATAACGAAAATGATAATGAAAATTATTATCAAATGAAGAGTATTATTTTGTTATTGGATCGGACTTCTATTGACTATATAGTTAGTAAACTCTATTGAAACCTGTTATAAAAGATCATAAATGAAAAAAATGTCAAATAAAGCAATACATTACGAATAATGCAATTCAATTGATATAGGCCCCTAAATTGAAATGGAACATTGGAATTTTGTTCAAGGAATATAATAAACTTGAAGTGTTTCATCAAAAGGAAAGTCAAGGAAGCTGCCCTCATTCTCAACAAAGATATTCATTCAGTCATCCAATAGTAGAAGTCCGTTATGTGTGGGAACCACTAATGATATAATAATATAATATATATACATATATATATATATATATATATATATATATATATATATATATATATATATATATATATACATATATATATATATATAATATAATATAATAATAATGATATAATCCAAAAGATGAGCCAACTTCGACTAACGATAACCTAACACCAATAAATCCTCCCTCTCTTTCTCACCATAGGAAATTAGGACTATACCTCGAAAGGTTGTCAGTCATCACCCGTAGATGATTGCGATTACCAGCGATCGAAACGTCGTGAGTACAATCAACTTGAAACTTGGTGTCAACATTTCGTTCATATTGACTCAAATCTTCTCAAATAAATTTGTTTGATTAAACTATATCATACTCAACATTTCAATAATTGTTCTTACCATTATATCAATTTTTTGATTAATCAAATTCTAAATTCTTCGACCAAAATTCATTTCAATCTTCTATTTGGATTTGATCAAATTGTTCAACTGAATTTCATTATTCGTCATTCATTGGTTTGATTAACTTTTTTTTCATTTATAGGTTTTTTAACAGGCTCCAATAGAGTTTACTATATAGACAAGAGAAATCGGAACCAAAATCACTCAGCAAGGAACATTATTCAAGCAAATCAAATGAAGAAGTGTAAAAAACATCGATAATCAAACACATTAAAAAAATAAGAAGAATATTGAAATCAACTCTATAGTTGAGTACACTTACAAATTTCTATTATTATTATTTTCAATCCGGAATTGATGCATTCATGAAAGGAATCTCGTGTATTCATTTGGTTATCATTTTAGAAAATACCTTGAGTGAATTGAACAGAGTAAAGATTCATATTATGTTTACTTAATTCCTATCAGATTGGGTTTTGTCATTTTTTTCGTCCAATTCACTGGTACGAGAGGAAGTTATATTTTCAGGTATTTTCATTTCTCTCCGGAAAATTCAACAAACGGTTCGAATCTGCGCAAGAATAGTTCGATATTTTCACCAACATATTTGAAAAATAACCAGAAAATCGAATCCATCATTTCGCGAGAATGGCATGTTTCACTAGGACTGGTTTCATCATGTAGGGAATCACCTTATCGGTTTCATAGCAGAGAATAGCTACAAGTCGCCAGATTTTTACCGCCATGTAGGTGTCTCTCCACAACACCACCATATCAAACATTCAGAGGTTTCACAACTTGAAAGTTGGAGATTTCTACTCTCAAAGGAGAAGGGTTGAGGGGATAGTAAAAGGTATCCGTGCTACCTACCTACGTTTGATCTCGGCCTGAAACAAAACAACCAAATGATTTATCATTTCGCACACAAAAACGCCAAATACGGACAAATTTCATTGTCTGTATAGGCTTCATGCCCTGCAGCGATGTTATCTTGGTTGCCTATGTGCCGGCTAAGTGAAGTGCTGCTTTGTATTTTTTGAAGGTAGACAACTATCATTGATAGTACAATCGATTGAGTTCACCAAAAACCGTCGATACACTCCCGACCTATATATTTCGAATACAGAAAAGCGAAAAAGTTACCACATCAAACAAATCCTAGATGAATTTTCAATTCTGAGTTACGGAAAAGGAGGAAAATAAAACTATTTCTGGTGGAATACATTGCAACTTCACATTAGAACTACTCTGAAAAAAAAAAGCATCCTTCATAAAGAGAAGATATTGAAAATGGTCGGTTGCCAGAAAATCCTCATAGCAGTATTTGATAACAGAAACTAGAATTTCGCCAATATTTTTTTGAACATGTTCTTGAAACACCTATCGAACGGTAGCCCACTGATCTATCATGGGCTTTCCTAAATGAAACTTTGATAACAGAATCAGGAAATTAGGGTAGCGATAACCAATATTCTGAGTTATAATTTCTTGTATTGTCATCTTGATCAGATTGGATACAGAGAGTACCGTGGAGAAATACCTATCAAGCGTTAACCTATTCAATATACATGCGTAGGCGATGTATAGCATTCGATACGGAACAAACGAAGAAACATAGTTGACAATGTGACCAGTTATACGTTTAGATACAGCAAAATCAAATCAAAACAATTTTAAAATCCAATAAGGCATACAAAGGCAATGAAATGAAAAGATAATGGAAGTAGAGGATCATAATTAAGTTGAAAGTTGATTGAGACTCATTTTTGTCAAAGTGCGGATGCTGCAAAAAAGACGCAAAGCGGAGTCATAAGCTGGAAGCGAAATAATAAAAAAGAGGTCTGCAGTCTCTTTAGCCGTGCAAGATGTTGTTGCAACCAATAACGCTCTCATCGGAAATGTAATGTCTCAAAGGTGTCTGTGCGAGAAGTTGAACATGCAGCAACCAGCTCTGAACGTTTGATATATTGAGGCAGTAAGGAGAGGCACCAACCAAGCAGAAGCACACTGACCTAATATTGCTTTCCTGTACTGAATTTCATAACATGGGATGAGGCGACTGAAGTGTAGTGGTAAGTATGCCGATTGTTAGGCCTTGGCGATTCATAGTGGGTAGGTGGTTATCAATTCCGAACAAACCAAGAAATATACCTAGTGAACGATGTGGCCTCTTATATGTTTAGATACAGCAAAAGCCATTCAAACGTTTTTAAATGTTATATGGGGTACACAAAGATCGTGAAATGAAGTTACACAAAGGTCATAAAAGCACAAGATCATAATTGCGACTTTTTTTTGGAGGGATTGACTCATTCCTCAAAATGCGGATTCTGCCAAGAGGCGCAACGTAAAGTCAAAACCGACAGAAGTTTTAAAATACGGAGCCCACATAGTCAACCAAGATAATATCATTGCACAACATAACATTCGCATTCGGAATATAATATGCTTGTCTCAGTCAGTGCGCAAACTAAAACACAGTAAAAGTAGTATTTGGCAGCGAGATAAGACGTAAACCCATCACAAGAATCTACTACTATGCCCCTGTCCAACATTATCAACTCGAATGAACTCCCACAAAAACGTTACCTTTCCATCATACTAACCACCTCTTAACGTTTAATATTTTGAAGCAGTGGAAACATCTTCCGGGCGGTAGCACACTGACCCAATATTGCTTTCCTTTCCTACATTATAACATGGGCTGAGGGGATTGCAGCATGGTGATAACTATAGAACGGCAACCAACTTTCTCATTTATGGCGACAACTAGAAAGCCATTATCGATACCGAACAAACCAATAAATAGAGTGGAGGAGGTGACCTCCTATATATATTGAGAGACATTCACTACAAAAATCATACTATGGAAAAAAATGAGCATATAATTATCATTGCGACTATTCTCTTCTCATAATGCGGATCCCGCAAAGAGGCGCGAAGCTGAGTCAAAAGCCGGAAGCGAGTTTAAAGAAACTACGGAGCGGCAGTTTCTTAAGCCGCACAAGATAATGTCATTGCACATTATCATTGCACAACATAACTTATGCATACAGAACGAAATATGCTTGTCTAAGTCAGTGCGCAAAGTAAAACATGCAGTAAAGTAGTATTTCGCAGCGAGATAAGACTTAAGACCCAGCACAAGAATCTCCTGCTATGCCCCTGTCCCAATATTATCAACTCGAATAAACTTCCACAAAAACCTTACCTTTCTATCACACTAACCACCTCTTAACGTTTGATATTTGATTTTTTGATATTGATATTTTGAAGCAGTGGAGACACCTTCCGAGCAGTAGGATACAATGGAAAAAAATGTGCAGGTAATTATCATTGCGACTATCCTCATAATGTGGATCCTGCGAAGAGGCGCGAAGCTGAGTCAAAAGCCGGAAGCGAGTTTAAAAATACGGGGCGGCAGTTTCTTTAGCCGCATAAGATAATGCCATTGCACAACATAACATACTCATTCGGAACGACATATGCTTGTCTTAGTCAGTGCGCAAAGTGAAACATACAGTAAAGTAGTATTTCGCAGCGAGATGAGGCTTAAGACCCAGCACAAGAATCTCCTGCTATGCCCCTCTCCCAATATTATCAACTCGGATGAACATCCACAAAAACGTTTCCTTTCTATCACACTAACCACCTCTTAACGTTTGATATTTTGAAGCAGTGAAGACACCTTCCGAGCGGTAGCACACTGGCCTAATATCGCTTTCCTGTACTGAAATATTATAACATGGGCTAAGGGGACTACAGTATGGTGATAAATATGAAACGGCAACAAACTTTCTCATTCATAATTCACTGTATTGCCATCCTACCTACCGATCCTAAGTCTACCACACAATGGCGACGACCAGAAAGTTATTATCGATACCGAACAAACCAATAAATAGAGTGGACGATGTGACCTCTCATATATATTGAGAAACATTCACCACAAAAATCACACAATGAAAAAAAAATGAGCAGATAATTATCATGCGACTATTCTCTTCGTTCCCATAATGCGGATCCTGCAAAGAGGCGCGAAGCTGAGTCCAAAGCCGGAAGCGAGTTTAAAAATACGGAGCGGCAGTTTATTTATGCGCACAAGATAATGTCATTGCACATTATCATTGCACAATATAACTTATGCATACGGAACGAAATATGCTTGTCTAGCTCAGTGCGCAATGTAGAACATGCAGTAAAGTAGTATTTCGCAGCGAGATGAGACCTTTCTATCACACTAACCACCTCTTAACGTTTGATATTTTATATTGATATTTTTAACCAGTGGAGACACCTTCCGAGCGGTAGGATACAATGAAAAAAAATGTGCAGATAATTATCATTGCGACTATCCTCATAATGTGGATCCTGCGAAGAGGCGCGAAGCTGAGTCAAAAGCCGGAAGCGAGTTTAAAAATACGGGGCAGCAGTTTCTTTAGCCGCACAAGATAATGTCATTGCACATTATCATTGCACAACATAACATACGCATTCGGAACGAAACATGCTTGTCTCAGTCAGTGCGCAAAGTAAAACGTACAGTAAAGTAGTATTTCGCAGCGAGATAAGGCTTAAGACCCAGCACAAGAATCTCCTGCTATGCCCCTGTCCCAATATTATCAACTCGGATGAACATCCACAAAAACGTAACCTTTCTATCACACTATACACCTCTTAACGTTTGATATTTTGAAGCAGTGAAGACACCTTCCGAGCGGTAGCACACTGACCTAATATCGCTTTCCTGTACTGAAATATTATAACATGGGCTAAGGGGATTACAGTATGGTGATAAATATGAAACGGCAACAAACTTTCTCATTCATAATTCACTGTATTGCCATCGTACCTACCGATCCTAAGTCTACCACACAATGGCGACGACCAGAAAGTCATTATCGATACCGAACAAACCAATAAATAGAGTGGACGATGTGACCTCTCATATATATTGAGAAACATTCACCACAAAAATCACACAATGAAAAAAAAATGAGCAGATAATTATCATGCGACTATTCTCTTCGTTCCCATAATGCGGATCCTGCAAAGAGGCGGGAAGCTGAGTCAAAAGCCGGAAGCGAGTTTAAAAATACGGAGCGGCAGTTTATTTATGCGCACAAGATAATGTCATTGCACATTATCATTGCACAACATAACTTATGCATACGGAACGAAATATGCTTGTCTAACTCAGTGCGCAATGTAGAACATGCAGTAAAGTAGTATTTCGCAGCGTGATAGGACCTTTCTATCACACTAACCACCTCTTAACGTTTGATATTTTATATTGATATTTTTAAGCAGTGGAGACACCTTCCGAGCGGTAGGATACAATGGAAAAAAATGTGCAGATAATTATCATTGCGACTATCCTCATAATGTGGATCCTGCGAAGAGGCGCGAAGCTGAGTCAAAAGCCGGAAGCGAGTTTAAAAATACGGGGCAGCAGTTTCTTTAGCCGCACAAGATAATGTCATTGCACATTATCATTGCACAACATAACATACGCATTCGGAACGAAACATGCTTGTCTCAGTCAGTGCTCAAAGTAAAACATACAGTAAAGTAGTATTTCGCAGCGAGATAAGGCTTAAGACCCAGCACAAGAATCTCCTGCTATGCCCCTCTCCCAATAATATCAACTCGGATGAACATCCACAAAAACGTTTCCTTTCTATCACACTAACCACCTCTTAATGTTTGATATTTTGAAGCAGTGAAGACACCTTCCGAGCGGTAGCACACTGGCCTAATATCGCTTTCCTGTACTGAAATATTATAACATGGGCTAAGGTGACTACAGTATGGTGATAAATATGAAACGGCAACAAACTTTCTCATTCATAATTCACTGTATTGCCATCCTACCTACCGATCCTAAGTCTACCACACAATGGCGACGACCAGAAAGTCATTATCGATACCGAACAAACCAATAAATAGAGTGGACGATGTGACCTCTCATATATATTGAGAAACATTCACCACAAAAATCACACAATGAAAAAAAAAATGAGCAGATAATTATCATGCGACTATTCTCTTCGTTCCCATAATGCGGATCCTGCAAAGAGGCGCGAAGCTGAGTCAAAAGCCGGAAGCGAGTTTAAAAATACGGAGCGGCAGTTTATTTATGCGCACAAGATAATGTCATTGCACATTATCATTGCACAACATAACTTATGCATACGGAACGAAATATGCTTGTCTAACTCAGTGCGCAATGTAGAACATGCAGTAAAGTAGTATTTCGCAGCGAGATAAGACCTTTCTATCACACTAACCACCTCTTAACGTTTGATATTTGATATTGATATTTTGAGGCAGTGGAGACACCTTCCGAGCGGTAGGATACAATGGAAAAAAATGTGCAGATAATTATCATTGCGACTATCCCTCATAATGTGGATCCTGCGAAGAGGCGCGAAGCTGAGTCAAAAGCCGGAAGCGAGTTTAAAAATACGGGGCGGCAGTTTCTTTAGCCGCACAAGATAATGTCATTGCACATTATCATTGCACAACATAACATACGCATTCGGAACGAAACATGCTTGTCTCAGTCAGTGCGCAAAGTAAAACGTACAGTAAAGTAGTATTTCGCAGCGAGATAAGGCTTAAGACCCAGCACAAGAATCTCCTGCTATGCCCCTGTCCCAATATTATCAACTCGGATGAACATCCACAAAAACGTAACCTTTCTATCACACTATACACCTCTTAACGTTTGATATTTTGAAGCAGTGAAGACACCTTGCGAACGGTAGCACGCTGACCTAATATCGCTTTCCTGTACTGAAATATTATAACATGGGCTAAGAGGACTACAGTATGTTGATAACTATGAAATGGCAACAAACTTTCTCATTTATAATTCACTGTATTGCCATCCTACCTACCGATCCTGAGTCTACCACGCAATGGCGACGGCTAGAAAGTCATTATCGATACCGAACAAACCAATAAATAGAGTGGACGATGTGACCTCTTATATATATTGAGAGACATTCACCACAAAAATCATACAATGAAAAAAAATAAGCAGATAATTATCATTGCGACTATTCTCTTCATTCTCATAATGCGGATCCTGCAAAGAGGCGCGAAGCTGAGTCAAAAGCCGGAAGCGAGTTAAAAAATACGGGGCAGCAGTTTCTTTAGCCGCACAAGATAATGTCATTGCACATTATCATTGCACAACATAACATACGCATTCGGAACGAAACATGCTTGTCTCAGTCAGTGCGCAAAGTAAAACATACAGTAAAGTAGTATTTCGCAGCGAGATAAGGCTTAAGACCCAGCACAAGAATCTCCTGCTATGCCCCTCTCCCAATATTATCAACTCGGATGAACATCCACAAAAACGTTTCCTTTCTATCACACTAACCACCTCTTAACGTTTGATATTTTGAAGCAGTGAAGACACCTTCCGAGCGGTAGCACACTGGCCTAATATCGCTTTCCTGTACTGAAATATTATAACATGGGCTAAGGGGACTACAGTATGGTGATAACTAAGAAATGGCAACAAACTTTCTCATTTATAATTCACTGTATTGCCATCCTACCTACCGATCCTGAGTCTACCACGCAATGGCGACGGCTAGAAAGTCATTATCGATACCGAACAAACCAATAAATAGAGTGGACGATGTGACCTCTTATATATATTGAGAGACATTCACCACAAAAATCATACAATGAAAAAAAAATAAGCAGATAATTATCATTGCGACTATTCTCTTCATTCTCATAATGCGGATCCTGCAAAGAGGCGCGAAGCTGAGTCAAAAGCCGGAAGCGAGTTTAAAAATACGGAGCGGCAGTTTCTTTAGCCGCACATAGGCAACCAAGATAACGTCGCTGCAGCACATAAAGCTCATATAGAAAATGAAATATGCTTGTCTTTGGCGGTGTTTGGGCGCGAAGTGATATATGCAGTGAAGTATTATTTCGCGTCGAGGTTAGACTTAGCACGGGTATCTTTTGCTATGTTTAATGGTTATTGCCGATTGTGGGCCGGCGCATATGAGAGATTAGCGAAGATACCGCGTAAAATATGATGATGCCGAGTTCGTTTCCTTGCGGGGTGACGCTTCTGGACCGGCAATCGGCGTCGCTAGAGGCGTCGGTACCGTCGCCGGCGTCGATGCCGCACCTGGCATCCCACCCAATCCTAAGATGCATGGCCTATGGAATCTTAATTAATTTCGCAGTCGTTATCTCGACCAATTAAATGGCAATTTCTTGGAAAACATAAAGGATTTTTGCGAGAAGCGAGCCCCGAACGGAATGGAAACGGGAAATACCGCCATAATTCATCTATCCTATAAGATTACTGATCTTTAATCCCCTTCCTTTCCTGCTCTTCTCTCTTTAGCGAGCCGCACACTCCTAAAAGTTGAGATTTACGGCGTTCTTGGAATTATATTGTTGGCTTGCACAGCGCGAGTCTTGAACGGCAATGTAGTTAGCTGGGCATTATTATGATATATCTAGACGAAATCTACCAGCACACCACCTCCTAAGACATCATTAGATATAGTGCCTACTCCAGGGACGTATCAACCCGTCTGGTATACTGTGACGCCTTCACTCATGAAATTGAAAAATTACACAGCATGATGTACAGTAATTGATAAAGATCTTGTGATTCCGCGAGGAAGTTTGATGGGACCATAATTATTCTAACTATATGTCCGAGTATTTTTTAAATTGATGGGAGTAATTTAGTACATTCATCATTTGCAAAGGGTGATACTGTCATCTATTCTTCTTCATCTGACTTTGAGATTCCAAAAGTTTTCCTGAATTTCATGTTTTTGTATTCCCTTCCCTGGAATTTGGAAAATAATAAAATTTGAATTATTACCTGTTTTTGGGGCAAATTGGTATATTTGCCCCGATGCGTGAACTACAATATTGTAAAGAAGCAAAGTTGACTGACTATATTTTGTCAGTTTGATCTCCATATTCATGAAGGAATACGATACGTTACCAACAAAATAGTCAGTCAATTTTGCTTCTTAATAATATTGTACCGTGGAAAATATACTAATTCGCCCTAAAACAGATATTATACGAATTTTAAGCTTTTTCTTCTCTTTGAAACTTTCCAACCTCTTCGTCATTTATTCAAAACGCCAATCTACACATCGGAATTAACGAAGTAGGTATTCAGTTCCCCACTAATGTGTGCATTCCAAAATTGTCATACATAAGCTTATCCTGACACGATTTTGTTGGTACCACACACTTCTCAGAACTGAACGTACAAAAAAGATATATCATAACCCCAATCATCTTCAATGACTGAAGCCTCACTCAGTTCTTATTCCAAACATTGCATATATGCAGGAATCCTCGTGACAAAAGTGAGATTTGTTAAACATTATTGGTATGCCAAGCAAAATGTGATTGAATTAACATATATTCAACATCTGTTTATGTAAATAACTTTTACAAATAATGACAATTGTCGGGAGCCTCATGCAGTAGTTCGTCTATTTACAATGCAACTTAAAACAAAAAATGTATTGAAAATACTCTTGTCAATATTCATTTCTTTTTCACTTTATGAAGTTATTTCGAATGATTGTGAATAAAATAATATACCAACACCAGCAAAAGATGAAATTTCTCTCTCGATAAAAATAATTCACTTTCTGCCTTGGTATGTAATATACCATAACGCTTGCATAGATTCACAAATGGTGCAGTATAAGACCTCGTAAAATCAATACTGAGGAGAAAATTGGGATGATGCTTATCAGAAAAGGCAACTATCACTGAAAATTCAGAAATAGAAATAGTGAAAAGTGGGGCTTTGCAGCAATTGAAAGAGTACCCTTTGAAGTTGATTCACACAGGTTGACACACAGTCCTCATAACATTGTTTCTTCGTTTGAGTAAGTAACAAAGAAGAGACACCACCGTCATGTCAACTTATTATCAGTCTCTACCAATCACAAGTGTACTTTGAATAACTTTGAAAATGTTAACGTCATTTTATGAATTTTGTTTATGTCCTTCACCATAATTGGATGTTGTACTGTATTCCGTATCCCATGTGATCCGACACAATGTGTTACATGTTGTATATTTACACCTCATTATGCATACAGACCAGAGTTGTAAATGCTCACATTCATTTATAAAAAAAAGGCAGTTACAATTCGTAGTTTCCCTGGTGATAGAACTGATCAATAAAATTTCCGTACGCTTTCATTTACTTTAAAGAATACTCTTTTAATTGATGCAAAGCTCCTATGACAATGCCTAACCTTCCATATTAGTAACTCCATGTGTTCTATCATTCGCCGAACAACTGCCGTATCTCAGAAAACACATACTTTTCTGATGTTGATATATTTCATCCAGGACTTATTTTGGTTAAGGAAACTAAATATTAATCAAAAATGATGCAAGTACCTCACTACGATTGAAGGGTTATTCTCACTATTCAAATGGCCAAATTGGCTTTCCCGTGAAGGGGTATACTAATGACACTATATTTTCTATGAGGAATCATATTTATTTCAATAAAGGAAAAATGATGCCACATCATTATGATTTTTAAAAGTTTTCCATTGTGTCGATTACAGACTAGCCAAATCCCACCACAATCACTGCAGTCAAGTAATAAGAACAACAATTTCATCTGAAGAATTCATCCACTAAGGCCTGATAGAGAAATTAATTTTGGGACCTTTTTGTATTTCGTTTAAAATATATTACGAATATTTATTATGATGTCACAAGAATATCCATTGTTTTTGTTTAATAAAGATATCAAAGAATTAGAAACACTTTGAGCACTCATGAACTTCCAAGATAAAATATTTAACTGGTATATGAGCTCTTCGACCTACATAGATTGGGTGTAGGGGGCGGGTGGTTCAGTTGAATAGTTGATAGCCCGTCGCGACCTAATCCACTGATTGCAACCTGGTCGACTGTTGCCTTGTTCACATTACATTGATTATGAACCGATTATAATAACTTTCCACATCTGTATATACTTTCGCTAACCCGCAGGAAAGTTGTGGACCAATCATGACCTTAGACGCTCCTTCATGGGTTGAAGCATTGGCATTCTTGTGGCCCTCGCGACCTCAATGTACCCAAGCTAGCTACCTACAAGACGCCAGGAGGCTTAATTGGAGTTGATTCCAGCCCTACTGGAGAAAACTCTAATGGTTCTGTTCTCCTGCCGAATTAATGAAGAAATGAAGCAGGATTCATGAAACTTCGAAAGTGTTTGTGTTGTTTCCAAAACATTTCAGAGTATTCGAACTACATTGTGATTTCAATATAGTTTGACGATAAGTGTGATCCCTGATTTATACAAAAAAAATCTGCGTTAAGCTATCCTTCACTAACGGGGGGCAAGACGCCGGAATCAGTGTGCAGATCGTCAAGCAATGCCAACAGATCAAAAAAAAATAACTCTAGCCATTGGCCTCTCCAGAAATTTAAGGCCCACACCGTTCCCGGGTGAATCCAGGCCTGCCACGATCCGAAGACGACAAACAGTGCCGTGCAGTCTGGAGCGACGCGAGCTTATCTCGGCTGCAACGTTGGGACAGCGTCCGCTAACGTGTAGCGGCTCACGAGGCATTACGTTAGATAGGGAGGATATAAAATATGGCGTCCTTTCATGAATCTTATTAAGATATCCGTAACAGCCGACGATACGGAGTTACGCGCTACCGAGAGAGACGATCGTTCGCGAACTTATGAAGAAAGGAGTAGGTGTATAATCCTTATAGCTACACCGCTATATATCATCGCTAAGTCCTCTAAGGAAAACAGGATAGATATTTATAAGTTACGAGCCTCTCTCTGCGCGGACTGTTTATTCAACTCAATAATCGTTTGTCATTGAGATAAACGTTACGGTTTGCATTGTTCGCGCTACGTAACCGCTGAACGAATTTCAATGGGTCATCGTGGATATCTGGGTCGAAGTGTCGGAGTCCAGAATCCTCCAAGGAACGAAAATAGGCCATTGACCTAGTGATGATGGTATCTCCCAACAACACGAGTGTATCATTTTCTGAACGATTACACCAATATCTAAGTAATGTTTTTTCATTCGAACTTCGAAACAACAGTGATCTCAACATTCAGAATATAAGCAATAGTCGATCGTGGACAGAATTCAAGAACTTTCATATGTAACTATAAATGAAAGAAGGGAAAGCCAACTCCATCTCACTCAGTCTCCATTAGGACCACAGCACTTCCTCTGATTAGCTGTAACTGAGAAAATCCTTCAGTCATCAACTGCTAATACCCATTTCAACACCTTGTGACGGCACATTTTGACAGGACATAGATTCAAGCAGCAAGGAGAGCTATGTAATCAGATGGAGTTACACACGTTTTCGTCAACATCGATTAGTTAGTTGTACCGGCTTCGTCGGTTTGAAGTCGGCCCATGTTTTCTTGTGAAACCAGAATCCAAAGGATGAAGAATGTGAACGTTTGTAGGGATAAAATCTGAATTTGACTCGTTTTTTGTTAACCGATTGTCGTCCTTCTACCAACGAACAACCTTCAAACGATTGAGCTGATCAACTATCAGTCCAGACTCCAAGGTTTTGCGTATTGGCACACACACACACTCCTAATTGCTCCACCTGCGTCGTTAACGTTAGTGTTGAGGCCTGGGTCCAAAAGCGACTCATTTCTCTTTAATGGAACCAACACATATTTAATGAACGAATATCACAGAAATCAATCCAACAAAACCCATTGGGGGTATCGGAAAAAACCGCCATCTGAGTTATCGCTTAACGTCTAAAGCCGATAACGATGTCAAATCTCATTTAAGGAGCTAAAATGGCCACATCGGTACAATATAGTAATTAACTTCTTCATTAACGCGTTACGACGTATGTGGAGCAGAGGCAAAAGAGTGATCTACAGGAAAAAATATAAAGAGTTGAAGTTTCTCTGTGAGGACCATCTAATAGTAAACAACGGTTTCGCTCTCATTTGAGCCAGTCAGAATACCTCGAGAGATTGCCAGTCATCACCCTGAGAAGATTGTGAATACCAGACACTCAATTTGAAACTCAGTTTGAACCATAACCAAATTTTTTCATTTCTGAATTCTCAACTGTTTTACTATTTTATCGATTTTTAATATTTGTTTCAATTTTGTTTTCGTTTTCAATTGAATTCTGCTGTCATTATCAAAGTTTGATATTGACATATTTGATTGTCCTACTGTGTATTTCAATTCCATAATTCGTATTTTATTGTTTGAGCTCTGTTTCTTTCGATGTAGGTTTTTGTAAGAGGTAAATTATATAGACAATAAGTCGGAACCAATACTACTCAGCAAAAAAAATTGTCAACCACAATCGAACAAAACTACTTCAGTTGTTTGTAGTGAAATAGCGAAAAAAACTTTGTAATGAATCGAAGTATTCTATGATCTGATCAAAGCATTCGGTACGGTCAATCCTGAACATCAGTCCAAAGTAGAACTGGATATTATTAGGCGCCTTCCCGGGTTGTACCTTCTTCATACTTCCTAATAAGGTCCGTCAATCACCCTTGATTTTGGTGGCGGTGCAATTCATATTAGTTTATCGAGATCATATGTACAGGTAATATTATAAAAAAATCACTTGAGAATGATGCATATTGTTGAATTATGTCGACTCATTTTCAGATCATGAAAGCATTACCAGATCCATTACCAACTTTTTATTCAAACGAGCATCTCGTAGAATCTCCAAAGTAATGCGTACCTGTTTGATTTCTTCACATTAACGATGAGGCAACAAGAATGTCAACACTTTGAAACAATATACCGCAATCGAGACGAAATAATGGCTATTTTGTTACATAATGACTCAACTTATGTACTTACCAGTATTACCAGTTGACAACTCTATTTCTCAAAAGGGTGTCACTGCTTCCTCCTTGCCAAGATTTCTCATTATCATACTGGAAATGAAGGCTGCGGTCGATTGTATTATTGATATAGAAATGATGAAGTAACATATTCTATCAAAGCAAACAATTACATTCGCAATGGAAATATCTTTTCAATTCCTTCTGTAGAAATTGTGTTTTAAGTCGTAATATACTTGAATGATTGACTCATGAGTCAATAAAACTGATTCTCAAATAACAGTTTTTCACTATTGAAATGGACAATATTATGACGAGATTTTTTTTATCGCACTTTCATTTCATTTTCTCTCTTAAACACCTGAATGCAGAGCCAAATAATGGACAGTTGAAGTTTGATTGCAGTAGCGTCTTACTGATTTCAAGTAGTGAAGACTTCCCAAGTGAGACCGGTCACCCATCCTGGTCATAGCCACCATGAACACCTCGGAATTCGCCCAAACCCACCAGCCAAGCCCATCTCTCAGACTATTGATTGTTTATAGATGCCTTCGAACTTCCAGAGTTCTTCAGTGTGGAAGAGTGGAGATCTAGTACTTTCTCATCTTCAATCCCATCAGGATTTTTTCTTGTCGGTGAAAGTTAAGCTTCATCCACCTAGTGCAGAGGACAATTATTGAGCTTACGTTGAAAAGAAGTATTGAAAACAATTTTAATCTATTCAGCTTCAGCATCTTGTTGGGACCGTTGATTTTGAGATTCTAAGAAGCGTCTTATCTAGTAACTTCTTAAGTCTCATTCCATTGAACTCACTCGAGCTGGGAGATTTTATGTCAGTGAAAGTTCACTTGTTCCATTTTGTGAGCAGACGATGGACGATCTTTCAACTCACATTATTCTAGCGACCCTGTTTTGACTTGAAACATTTTCGATTTATACAAAGTTTGATATAATCTTCAACAACTTGTTGAGACCATGGGAGTTCCAGAGTGTTTGGAATAGGGATGTTAAGTTGTGTTGACAACAAATCATGAGGAATCTGTCGATGTTGAGCAAAAAATTGAAATTGATCAGAAAAATCCAGGAGTTATCACATCTTTTAGTTGGTTCTCGCGTAGATCGGGGTTTGGTATGGACTTTATATGACGATAGGAACATGTGTCATCAAAACTTACCATATATCTCTAATTTCGAATAAAAAAAACATATATTTCTTCTTTCTTGAAAACCCAGTTTCATATTCTAGAGTGAATGAGTTTGTTTCCTCCGCCATTTTAGGCCGAAAAGGATCTTCCAAATCAGTTTTGTCTACTATCTTCATCTACTTGCATCGATATTTCCAGGGTTTTCTCTCCATTCTTGATCCCATTGAACTGACATGAACCGTTAGTTTATTTTTGTCGGTGAAAGTTCGATTCTCCCACTTCGTGGGTACAGAACGATATTTAATCAAACGTGAAGAAAATAGTAGTAGTTCGATTGAGATTGGTTTCAAGTCTTGCATAATATATTCTTGGTGGCTTGTTCAAACCACTTGATGCTTCTGGAGCTTCAGAGTTTTTGACACTGGATAAGAGTCATATCCCGTAGTTCTCATCTCTAATCCCACTGAACTCACTCGAACAAGGGGTCTCATTTGTCAGAGAAAGATTGCTTTTTCCCCTTTCTTCCGAATTGCGTTGAAGATGAAGGCAGTCGTTTTGAATCGATTCTAGTTAGTACAATGTTGGCTACAATCTCCATAAACTTATTGAGACCACTGATCGTTCATTAATTCAATGAGATTTCCAGGGGTCTAGGATTAAAGGAAATCTAGCTTCACATCTTTGATCATACTGCACCGACATCAGAGTTTCTTTTTGTTGGACGATCTTTGAACAAACGTGAAGAAAGAAGCAGTGGTTAGATTGAAATGGGTCAAGTCTTGCATATATTCTTGGCAGCTTGTTCGAATCAATAAATGACCCTGGAGCTCCAGAGCTTTTAGTACTGAAGAGAATTTATCCCACAGTTTCTTCCTCATTGAAAGTTTGCTTCTTCCACCTCTTAGGCAGAAGACGATCTTCCAAATCGCGCTGTTGACAGAAGCTTGTTCGGAAACGATTCAAATTCATACAGTGTTGGCTATAATCTTCATCGAAATGTTGAGACCACTGACCACTGACCCCTGGAAAGGAGTCATACCCTGTAGTTTATATCTCTACTCCTACTGAACTCACTCAAACCGGGATTTTCTTTCGTCAGTGAAAGTTCCCTACTACTTCCACTTTGTGGACAGAGGACGATCGTCCAACTCACGTATGAGACGTAACTTTCCGTCATCTAATGAAACTAATTGCTGTCTAATGAGGATTTATCGGATCGTTCGAGCAGTGTGCGTCCCATAAATCGATACAGGGCGTCTTGGAAGTGTAAGAGGTAGTCGGCTACCGATAATCCGGACATCGCATAAATATGATCAAGTGTGAAGCTAGGGCCGTAAGTAGTAAGCCCGGCTTAGAGTTTGGCGCGTCCCCGGTGAGCAGCTGAGACGACAGACGAGCGCGAAAAACGATCGCCCAACTTTACTGAACGTAAGCGTCTCTTTATTGATTGTAAGATAACGTTATGCTTCTCATAATTAAGGGCTCGTACTTTACCCACACGGGAATTGAATTGCGAGAGGCCGGACAGAACAGAAGGAGGACGCGCGATTCAAAACCCATACGGGGCCGAAATGGATTTATGCGGAATAGTATACATCTACCTGATATATGACGAGGTTCTCGGGCGAATTGAGAAGAATAACTGGATTCTTCGCGATGTTCTTCAATCAACATGATCACGCCAGATGTGCCTCAAGGCTCACATCTGGGACCTTTCTGATATTTATCTATAATAAAACTATAAAGAGGCAAAGTTTTTAACTTTTTTTTGTTTGTAGGGGGTAATCTTCGGAATACTCAGGTGTGATATAGGCTATATTTTTTTATTATGGTCGAACAAAAAATTCAGTAAAAAATGACAGTATATGTAAATCAAGTCGTAGAAAAGCGGGCGAGATGTTATGCCTTACCGGCTTGCGCTGACTAAACGACTCGATTCGACTGTCCTGCGGACGAAATCGCGAACAACAGGTAGTAATGATTTAAGTGAATGTATTATTACCCTCTTGTATACAAACAATCTGAATTTTTTTTTCGATATAAAATGTTCAAACAGATCTCTCTTTAATTCTCTGGGCATAAATCGATTGTTCCTCAGTTCTGACATAATCTTCAAAGAGATCACAAGAATAATTTCCTCACATAGTCATATAGTCGGTGAGCACACTTGAAGACTGGCTATAAATCGGATCATTTAAAAAAACAATCCGTTCGGGTCAATCTCAACTTACCACACACAGTAAATATATAGACTAATATTTTTCGGAAAACAACTATTCCCTTGGCTAATACCACGGGGGAGGGGAGATTGAATTATATTCGACAGGTTTCAGTGTACGATTGTCCACAGAGGAAATTCTTGCATATGCTTTCGGCCATACAAGTATCCAAATTTCAATTTTCAGGACCGGTTTCGGGGTATTTGTTCTCTCGTCAGTACGAGGTACTTCCTTCCCTCCATCAACTCAAGACAGTTTTCCGAAATTATTTTTTTTTTCTTCAACTGTGTGGGTAAGTTTCTTTGGAAGATTTGATTTAGTGTGCTCAGCGCCTGTGTGGAAAAATCACGTTTCCTTATACGAGGAATTGAGTTTATTTGGATTTGATTTCGGTTGTTACCTCGTCTATACCCAGCATGAGGACATTTTGCTCGTTAGCTTCAATCATTTCGAAACATGATTCTTTTGATGGGAAAATATTTTTTATCGTGGAAAACTATTGACTTTGGGTTGATGATGGGAACTACCTTGTAATGACGATGGAACCCATCCCAATAATTGAAAATAAATTATACCAGTTGTATCGCCTAAAGCATATGCACAAATTTTTTTCCGTGAAGAATCCTGCACTGTCGGATATAATTCAGCGCCCTTCAAGGTATTAGCCAGGAATTCGTTGTTATTTGACAGGTAATATATCAATCTTCTGTGTAGGTAACTTGAGAATGGTATGAACGAATTATTCCATTAGATGTTACGACAAAAATCACTGTTTGTTCGAATTAATTTACAATTCAACTATCGTTCTGTTTGTATTGAAATCAGGTTTGTACCAATGTAATGGTGAATATACAACTATTTTGGGATCGAAAGTAAACTTCAAAACAAATATATATTCAGAATGTTCTCATAACTCATAAATTGGTATCGAACTGAGCTTGATAGTTGAGGTCAGAAAGGAACTTTGGAGAAGTTTTGTTTGACATATTGATTCTCAAACTGGACAATGTTGGTATAGTGCAGTTTTTTGTGGGGAATAAGTTTCTTAACAAGTTTGAGGCTGACTTAAAATTGTTTGGGAAAACAAGTTACAAGCCAGTATCTCTTTTTTAATTCCAGGAAATTCAGGAGTAGGACTCTTAAATATCAACGACAAATGACGGAAATTCAAACAATAACTCAACTGACATGTTCAAAATTTTGTTTAACGCTTATGAAGAGATCGCTACTTGTTCCTCTCATGTACTTCAACACGCATAAAGATGTTTTTGTATAGAGAAACACGTGTAGCAGTTTCGTGAACTGTCTTGTGAAAATCACACAAAAAGGTATTATTCAATTGGTTTTTTATCAAGTATCATCTATTTCATCAGTTGAATCACAAATATCCAACACCTTTTCGTTATGGTCGTTCCTACCATCACCCCCTATTATAACTACATTAATGCGTTTTTGATGATTCTCCTCTCAGAATCTGTGACCTGAAGTGGAATTATTGCTCGCTGTTCAAACTCCAAACTGGTATAGTCAAATTATACGAATATCGCCGAAGACAACAAAAACTAGTCTGAATCATTCAAAGATTTCTCAAAATGAGTTTTCATACCGAAGGTTTTGCTTTGTTCAAGCAATACAGAACAGATACATTTTTTAAACTCTGGCATAGAAACCAATTGAAGTTTCGTTTTGAAAGTAGCAGAATGAATTGTGAATTGATAAGAGTAACAATACACAAGCTTCAATTGTTTTTTTCTGATGTAATTGATTTTTTCGCGTGGACATATGCATAAAATTTCAATTTGTCTCAAATATTTTTTTCGAATCTATATCATCTTCACATTATAATGAAAAGGTTTTTTTTTCATTTAGTTATCATTCAAGCCTATAAAATATGACATGAGAGTGAAAAATTAGAGGGGGGAAATTCAAACTCCCAAAAAGCGTCAGCACTGGTCGGAACGAAATGTCACGTCAGAGGATACAAAATTTATCAGAGTCGAAATTAATACTATGTAAGTAGTCTTTGTGACAAAAATGAGTCAGTGATTCCTAGTGAATCTTGAGTTGTAGTGAATCTAGGACGATGGCTGAAACTGGTTTTGTTCGAGAACAATAGGACAATTTATGCATATATGATTACAGCATATTTTCCATCAAACCTCGATTTTATGTGAGCAGATCAAACGAGTGAAAGCTGCAAGGTAATTATTACGTTATACGATTTTTTTCAGTCCATAGCATAAACTTGTATCATAAATGCACACAGCAGGTCATAATATACCTAAACATATTCTATACATGATCATTTCTCATCAAAATTGCACTTAAACTTCTATTTTATGTCTATATCATAATGATGTATACATAATGTTTGTTTTATTGAGATTGACTCAAGTATGACCGGTTTATTACCTTCTTGTTAAATATCATATAAATATGAAGTGATTCGATGCATGTAAATTATAAATCGATATTGCGATATGTGCTAAACTGGGTTAGGTAAGTTTAAAACCGAATTTTCTACTGCTGAACAGCAAAACATATGTCTGACTCATTCACACTGAGTTGTATATAAATGTAACACACTTTGGTTGAAATGGTCTTCACAACAATATAAAAACGATATTGGAGACACATTATCCGTTCTAATGATCTTACATCAATCTTTCCGTACTTTCGCATCGCTTCAAATACGAAAAAATCTTTATAGGTGTATTTGTAACAGTGCACTTCGGTACAATACAATACTTTTAAGGCCGGGTTTCACCAAATGTAATATAATTCAAGTTTACGTAATCAACGTTGAAATCAACCCTAAGCATTTAATCTCGATTATCATCAAAGCTGTTTGATCGTTTCATTTTCACGATGACCGATGGCACGGTTGGCTGAACGCGATTAGGTCGACGTATATTTGAGGCAACAGTGCATGATGACATAACACAGTAAATCGTTTCAAGCGGACCTTGGTGTTGCGATGACCTGCTACCGTGGAATTTCATTGATTTGACATTAGACAGTATACTTAACCTGCACTATATTTTCAAGGAAGGAGATAGTAATAATAATACCTTATTACTACCAAATATGCTAAATTACATCACATTAATAATTGAATACATAATTAACTTAAAAAACATACATACCATTTTTCAAATAGAAATATGCTCGAGGACATAATAGTAACAATATATTTTGAAAATATTTATATTTTCACTGAGTCTCATTTTTCTTGGAAGATTATTATAAAGTGTGAGATCTGTGTTGAAAATACTATGAGACTTTGTCCTGTTTTCATATGAATATTTTCACAACTTCTAGTTGAATGGATATGAATACCATTAACGAAAGTACTAATATTTCCAAAATCAGTTGGATGTAATTTATCGAGAATTTTTCAAATTTTTTTTCGTTGTTATTTTTATTTGGAGAATTTTAATTTGTGTCTCATTAAGTAAAAATAAAATGGAGGTACAAAAATTAAAATGATAATGAATCATAGTTTCATATATCAATAATTTCGTCCAGTACGAGATATTACTGCTAATTCGTCCAAATGAATTGATTTCTGATTCTAGTGTGTTTGCTACATACTCACCCGGCACCATAAATTAATTTGCTTCAACACTGCTTTCATCTTGGAGAGTAAGAATGTACAACCGTCGTAGAGCTGCCATTTGAACATTTTACCGTCAAGCAGATTTTTTATCTCAAAAATCTGTATAGTTTTGTAATGTATGTACGTAGTTAACGTGAGATTGAATTGTTAACTGATGAAAAATGACAAGTTTGAAAATAATCTCGATTACTATTATTGTGGTGAAACGGTTTGAGGTCGTAATCTGTATTGAAACTATCAGTTACGTCCAAAATCGAGATTGAAGTCGTTGGTGAAACTCGGCCTACGAAGGTTTTTCAGATTTTTTTCTCGATCTATATAGCAATCAAAACTGAAAAAATGTATGAGTATTCGGCACGCTTGGCATGAACAATCACGAGACATGTTCTTTGACATCCTCCAAAGCAACAATAATAATTGAAATACTGTAATGACTATTCATATTTTTTGCTGCGTTAGGAAGATGGAAATAGTTAATGTTAAAGACATAACAGAGAATCATGCATATTCCTCATTTCTCAAACTCTGGAGGCTCCATCCCGAACCCAATCCCAACCAACCCTGTCGGAAGTGGTGCGAAATCGTGCCGACGAACTTTAACCGCGATTTTAAATTCGGATGAGCCGTGCACCAGCAACAGGTCGAGACAAGATCAGCTTTGCGGAAAAGATTAACTCGAGGAAAATGTATCCGGCTACGAGCCAGGCCACCGGTCGAATATCGCTTTAAAGACGCCTAATTGGCCATCAAGGGTTATTTTACGATCGACGGGGTGGTTGGTGTATATGTGGTCAGATAGGCACCCCCGGCTCCTTTGCGGCAACTTCTAAGTATCCGCTCTATACTTCGGCGGTTATAATTAGTTGAAAGCGTAGTTCGCATCGGCCAACCTTAAATATCCATTGATGTGCCAGCAATAATTCCTCCTAAGTCAGCTTCTTGAATGACCGCACCAGTCCTTCCTTTCGATGTTACAGAAGGCGCATTAATATCGATGGCAAATACCTGAATATATCTTATTACGACGATGGCAATTAGTCGACGCTCACCTGAAAGAGAGGTTATGACGGACCTTTTGAATTCGATTTTCGAGGGAGGCGCCCTTTGACCCAAATCACCCTCGCTGATCTTGATCCGACGCACAAAAGATAATGCCAATCACTCCGAGAATTAGTCAGAAATCACAAAGCATTTGTGTATTACGAAATTACAAAAATATATATATATATATATAAATAAACAAAAAAATAAAGGAAAATAAAAGCAAATAGTAAGGAGAAATATTGGAAGGAAATTAAAAGCTTCGTGTACCCAAGACGTTTGAATTACTGTATCTGTAATCGTCTCCTGGTATGGTCATTGACAGTTTTTCATGGTGAACAAGAACCAACACCAGGTCAGTTATGAGTCATTTATTTATTTATTTTTCATTATCAATATTTTTTTAATTTTCATTTCATTTTCTTTCTAAATCTATTCCTACTTCCTGACTGTTTAATTTTTCTATCCAATTTATCTTCTTCAGATTAATTCACCGCAACATTTTATGAATTCGTTATGATCAAGTCTATATATACATAAAAAAAGTCTAGGGAATAAGCTATCCTGCAACTGCGGAAAACGGTCCTGAATAGGCTTTGTATTTCTTGTGCCGCCTGTATGTCGTTTCCTCACATTTCCAGTCTCTTGGTATCTCCTCCACAATCTATGGAAAACACTGGCTTCGGTGATAAACGCCTCCGCAACTCTTTGAGTTTGGCCAGCTTCGAACATTCCAACTGCTCGTAACTGCTCCTCATGTGTCAAATGTCGTCGAGCATTGTAGTCTACATTGGAACCACCAAACGAAGCATCAAGACACGGCTCTCTGAGTATAAGAGAAATTATTGCCTAGGACAGACAGACAAGTCGGCAGTAGCGGAACACGCATTCTGAGAAGGCAATCACGTTATTGCATTTGACAAAACTCAAGTGCTCGACAGAACACAGAACTACTATCCCCGATTATACAGGAAGGCAATAGAAATACACAATCACAAAGACAATTTCAACCTAGAAGAAGAAAGCATGAACATCAATAAGGTCTGGTCACCTGCAACGAAGAATACAAGGCTCAAGGACAGCTTTCTGATTGGTCTGAATTTAAAATTAGACCAATCAGAAACCTATCAGATCGTCGTACGATCGGATTTCGGATCTGTCTGAATCCAGCCTCATCCATACGATTTGCCCGCCGTAAGAGGTCTCCTCTACTGGATGTAATAGGGGCTTGAGTCTTTGATCATTCAGCAGATGGCGTTTTGCCTTAGAGATTACAGCATCTGCACCAGATTCATGAATAACCACCAGCCCTTCCTGTTATGGAAGGCGCATAAGTATAGATGATATACATGTAAATCTCATTATCATGAAAGAAATTAGTCAATGCTCACCTGAAAGAGAGGTTATGACGGACCTTTCAAATAAGATTTTAGAGGGAAGCGTCCTTCGGCCAAAACCACCTTCGCAGATATTCATCCGACGAACAAAAGATAATGCCAATCGACGGATTGAGGTACCCGTACTCTCTCGAAAATAGTCAAAAAAAAATGTTCCAAATAATTGTTCTAAAATTGTTCGTTTTCGTTAACCAGCCGACGAACGTCAAGGGGCCGTTCATAAAATACGTTCGCATACAAGGGGAGGGGAGGGGTCTGGCTGAGTGTGACAAGATGTGTCAAGTGGGGGCGGGGGGTATACGGCAACGTGACGTTCGCCGTTTATTATTTTTTGACATGAGCGCTAGCCAGCGTGACCACTTTTGGTAGAAATCTACTTTTTTAGTAGATTTCTGACGAAAATTGAAAAATTTTGGCATGAAAGTAAGAAAATTTACATCCGAAACAAAGAAGAAAGGTTGAAGTAGTTCAGCGCGTACAACCAACTCGTATCGCAGCTCGGCGAGCTCGAGAGCTGTTATGCATAATAGGAGATGAAAACGATGGTACGGAAGATGCAGAATGGTTAGATGACGATGAAGTGGAAGGTAGTTTTGAAGATGAAGAAGATGGTGCAATACCGATTGTAGATATTTCGGCCCATTTAGAAAATCCTTGGACTTCTGAATAATAGAAATATTATCCATTATTTATAAGTTCGTTATGAAAGGTATTTATTAATTCATTTAAATTTTATTATCATAACTAAATAAATATTTTTAATGTTCAGAATATGTGTACTATCATTTAGAATTTATCATACTCAGCGGGGGGGGGTCTTAGTTTTTGTGACGAAATATTTCTAGGGGGGGGTCACAGCGTGACAATGGGGGGGGAGGGGGTCAAAAAAAGATGATTATAGTGTGACGTATTTCATGAACGGCCCCCAACCCTCAGAAGTCGAAACTTGTGCGAGCAATGGATCAACGGGGCCTTACCTTTTAACG
Source organism: Zygogramma bicolorata (assembly GCA_032362365.1). Classification (NCBI taxonomy): domain Eukaryota; kingdom Metazoa; phylum Arthropoda; class Insecta; order Coleoptera; family Chrysomelidae; genus Zygogramma; species Zygogramma bicolorata. The sequence goes on along the minus strand of JAVJAQ010005583.1, from coordinate 2,010,109 downwards.
TGCGATTACCCAGCACGTTGAAATAACAATTTCTCGTGGCCTATTCTATTATTAGATTTTGAATCTGTAGAATAGTGGATGTATATCATTCGAACCCAAGATGCATAAAAAGCTTTGTGCTTCAACTGATATGCTTTTGTTCAGTCGAATATGAGAAATCAACGTGGCAGTTTTGACGGAAGGTGATGATGCAAATGCTATTTCCCAAAGCTGCAATTTCAATCAGACGATAGCTTACGAGTCAATTTCGACATAACTATCTTGATGGCTAAACACTGGCGGGATCTTTCATTCCCCAAAAGAATCATCAAAAAAATTTGCGTAACCAAGGCCACCTTATAGAAAGCTGGCTTACAGGCAAGTTTGATACTCGATGATTTGAAGCAGTTGGAATTTTCGATAAACTCAATTTCTAAATATGCTATTTCCTTTGTTTTTGTTCAATTTCACGTTGTTCCTATTTCTGTCCCTTTCCACGTTTTTAATGTTACTGTTGCTTTTGTTGAGAGAATTTCTTACCTCTAGTTACTTTTATAATAGATCATTTTTGCTTTTTTGTGGTGTTAATAGTGCAGAATCTAATATTCATCTCATATATTTATATATATATTCATATATACTTCATATATAGTAAATATATGAGATGAATATTAGATTCTGCACTATTAACACCACAAAAAAGCAAAAATGATCTATTATAAAAGTAACTAGAGGTAAGAAATTCTCTCAACAAAAGCAATATATTTATATATATATATATATATATATATATATATATATATATATACATATATATTAAATAGGAAGTCTCATTGTCTCAATAAGAGAACAGATCTCAATCATTTGAGTGAAATTTACTCTTTTTCACTTCAAATTGATAAAAATAATAATTCAAATAACTTTAATACTTCCATAATTAATAACTCTCTCTTTTGAACATAGTAAGTTGACTGATGTCTTTAGAAGCAGCGACCAAAACCGAAAATCTCATTTGTCATTAGTCACGAATCAAACCTTTCAATTGTCATGTCATTTGTCTGTTTCCTAACCTTAGAATTTTCAAACCACGTTTTAACTGTTTTGAACAACTCTTACGAGAAAATTTTATTCATATATTTTAAATAATTGACATTATCATGTACAGAATGTTAAGTCTGACAATGCACTCAGAAATCATTCATTCATTTTCCAACAATAGCAACCATTCTCAATAACACAGTAAGTAGCACCGATTTTCTCGCTTCATATTTTATAAGCAATTTCGTTAACCATTTGTAGCTTCCCAGAAGATGACAGTATTCACTGTCGAAATATCGGAAATATAGTGTTGAAAGAGTACACGTTTTGCTTGCTGCTTTACCCAAGAACTTGATATCCCTTATGATTCACTCAACATATTTTTTCACTTTTTGTAAAGATCAATTATCCCAACACCAACCTGATATTATTTGCACTCAACGCGCGTTTCGCTACAAGGTGAGCATCTTCATGAGAATGACATGCAATTTTAACGAATTTACTAAATTTTTCATCTTTTGGATAATTCACCACAATATTTTAGATTTCTTATATGAACCAGTATACACTTTTTTCATTTTGAAATGAAACTTTTCATTTATTTCTCGGAAGTTCAGGTGGTTAATATCTTGAATGACCATAAGTCTTTCCTGTTTCATAAGGCACATTAATATCGATGACAAATACTTGTACTCGTATATCTTGTTATACGATTGCATTCAGTCGATGCTCACCTAGAAGAGAGACCTTTTGAATTAGATTTTCGAGGGAGGCGCCCTTTGACCTAAATCACCCCCGCAGATCTTGATCCGACGTACAAAAGATAATACCAATCGACGGACTGAGCCATACTCGTACTCTCTGAAAATTAGTCACAAAACAACCGTTCTCGCATATGGTTGACGATATCGAAAAAATAAAATGGAAGTTATGAATCATAACAAGAAAGTTCTTCAAAAAAGACTAGGAAATTTAAAAAAATCGAGAGTACGATAAAAAAACTAAATGGAAATAATAAAAAATATTTGAATATTAACTACAATCGAATGCAAGAATCATCATCTTGAAACTTCGTTTCATTACTTTTAGTTATCTTATTATTTTAATTTCATTCATTATTGCCGTTCTGATGAAGAAACAATGGAAGTGAACTGATACCTGACAATATCAAACATTAACAAAATTTGTTCAGAGAATTTTACATTTGTACTGATAACCAAATTTTAATATCATATTACGTAACGCCAATTAGGCACAAGCAAAACATTGTGAGCACGAGGCCTTACGCCTGAGTTGCGTACTGTACTTTTTCTACTCCAACCATCATGACAGCTGTAACGTAATGGCTCACTTACAACACTGGATAAATTTCATGAATTTTCTTTCTCCATGTGAATCTACATTAGGCAAAAATTGATAAACGGAAACTATACTCTCAATTAATGGTAATTAATTAGATTTATAATAATTTTACTCAATCTCTGTCGTGAGTTCGCAACATCGATGAAGATCTAATATGATTATCTACTTCTATAAATATATATATATATATATATATATATAGAGAGAGAGAGAGAAAGGGAGATAAGGGTAGTCTCGTGATTGGACTAGTTGATAAAACTGAGTAATCTCGGAATACACTCGAAGTGGCCTGGTTAAAGAACAACTCTTGGTAAAAAATTGTCGTATTCCATGATCAGTCACATGGCACCCAGACCACGAGTGCTCTCTGATAGTTACAAACAGAATAAATGAAAATGAGGTGAATTAGTCCACTTTCCTGACATTCAAGAGCCAAACAGTGACCTTTTTCAATCCTTTTTTAATCCATTAACGAACATGTACGGCGTACATCTTCCGAATTTTTATTCTAGTGAAGAATGTTTTTTTGTTGTATAATGACGAAGGTCGGCAACCAGCTATGCTCCATTATAATCTCACGTTAATGTCTTGATAATGGAAATAAATTTCTCGAAAGTTCGACAATTTCAACAAAGAGTTGTTCTTCATCCAGGCCACTTTTTTTGACTGCATCCCCAAGGCATACTCTCCCACTTTGAGTGTATTCCGAGATTACTCAGTTTTATATATATATATATATATATATATATATATATATATATATATATATATATATATAGAAGAATCCTTTTAATATTCGGGTGTGCAGTCAACAAGGAATTGGAACAAAGTGAACTATTTATTCTGTTCAAGCTTTCGAGTCTTTATTGGCTCTTCATCAGGAACTCTACAATGAATTGGGAAAAATTGTGAAGATAGAAAAGTTTTTCAACATGTGCTTACTTACGAATGTGAGGTTAATAATCCTTTTATATAAAAATATGAAGGACAACATATCACAAACACATCGACTTAATGGTACAAAAATAATATAAAACTTTAATTAAAAGATATGAGCAATCAAACATGTAAAAGAATTGGAAAATGGGAGAAGTTGTTTCTCCTAACGGGATTGGAAACCATATTTGTAATTTTAACGGAAATGATGTGAAAAAGAAGGGAATGAAGTTGACAAGTGACCAATGATTACAGTTACCTGTGACCTTGTTGCCAACACACAATGAAAATGAAAGTGAAATCACCAACTACACAGGGGTACCAAGTGTAAAGTTGTTATTATTACTACCCAGTAGGGGGCGACTTATTAAATATGAGTAGATTATGCTGAGACTATCAATATCTTTCCTGGAATTTATGGAATTTGGTTCTTTGAAAATTTGTGTCATTTCAAGAAAAGTTCTTTTCTTAAGATTGGATTCATGTTCCGATATCGTCACATTATCATAATCAGGCAAATGATCAATCAAAACTAATTGAATGTTGAAAAACTTGCTCCTTAGCACAGCATTCAATCAGTCGTCTAACCTTCTCACACATATATATATATGTTTATATATATATATATATATATATATATATATATATATATATATATATATATATATATATATATATATATATATATATATATATATATATATATATATATATATATATATATATATATATATATATATATATATATATACATATATGCACATGCTTTACAGTTTCAGATTGCTTCCACCAATTTTGTGGTCATTGTCTAGAGTGTGTTGGCCGACACAGGATTTTTCTACCCTCACGTATTTCATACCTGCAAAATTCTCCTTGAAACGGGTTTCAATAGCTCGTCGGCTCTGGCCGATGTATCTGTTGTTGCAATCTTGACAACTGATTTCGTGAATTCCCTACTTTTCTGTATTTTCTTATTCATCTTTTGGATTACCAAGGAGCTGTTGTAATTCATGAGAAGTTTTATATGCAACTTTCATATTTGCTTTATCGATTATCTGTTAAAGTCCTTCAATGTATTGAGGTTCATACGGGACAACAATAAACTTTTTTACACCAAAGGTTCCAATCTCATCGTTCATTAAATGAATCTATAATAACAACATCATAAAACTTCTCCATTGGAATTTGCTTCGTGATTTTCCCGATGTAGCCTAGTCCCGCTGGACTAACTCCGGCGAAATGTATCCTCCTTTTCGCCCTATTTGCGGTTCGATTGAAATCATTCGAAAGCCACTCCACTTGTCATCTTCGAAAGAGGACGGCGCGGAGAGGGATAGGACTCGTTCCGAAGATCAAACCAGATAAAGCATCATCGAAACAACGGATTACACGTGCACCCGCTCAAGAGATCGCCCGCCCCGAGATCCTCCTTAGGATTGGCATTCATCACAACGACTTCAATACCCGGTTAATGGCTATTTACTTCCATGGAAAGAGTGCGTTTATCCTCTGCACAAAGGAAGAATTCTGGGATAGACTCGGAGAATGGCAGGGTGGTGATTTCGTAGTACCGATTGAGAAAAACAATACACTCTATATGTTTATGGGTAATTCATACCAAGGGTGGTTTTGTGATAGTACAGAATTTTCACTTTGATAATACCAGAAGACCAGAAGAGGTTGAAAAATTTCAGGAAAATAATTCAACCTCGAGCGGTATTCGAAAAGAAAATTCCATACCAGGTTCTCATGGTTCAACAGTTCGAACACTTATCACAGTATTTTCTTCCATATGCAATTAAGTGTATAGTACTACAAGTGATGAAAAAGGTTTTTTTTTTGTAGAGACTTATAGTAATAAATTTTTCATATGCGTTCAGATTTGGTGCATTTCAGCTGAATCTAACTTATAAATTCATAATTTCCAGCCATTGTAGTTACACCATAGTTTACTATTCTAGTACATAATACAGGACATTTCATAACATTAAGTTTGGGTTACTACAAAGTGATGCAATATTGCCTTTTCGTCAAGTCCTTTTAGTGCAACTAATCGCGGCATTAATTTCTTTATATGTTAATGTCAATGAAGTGGTCATAAGCGGCTATGAATAATGGCGTCCATCAAAATGTTATGACCAATCAATGACAGTATATTCTTTGATAATCGGAGTGTTTGGTGCTAAAACACTTTGTGGTGATTTCTAATAATGGGTCGTCTTCGAAATTATAAGGTATGCAATTTATGCAATAACCTATCAGATGTCACTATAAATCATCGTACTCACTAATATTTAGCCAAACTAATAGAAGAATGTGGGTGGGATTCGGAAAGTCTGTTTCAGATTGTCAGCAATATTTGCTTCTAAATTACTGTCTAAAAAGCAGTAAATGGGAAAAAGCTAAATAGAATATCTTTATATATATTTCATCAGACATGTTCAAGGCACACTTCAGCTTTTTTGCCCTTGAGAAAAAATTACGTGATAGAATACTATAGACTATAAAAAACATCTGAAATTTGTAAATCGAATGTTCAAATAACTACCTAAATTTGTTGAATTTCGCATTAATTCAGTAAGTACTTGCCTACAGAAATATAAAGGTTACCATAAAGCATTTCTTCATATTCGCTTTGACAAAATACCAACGAAACATAGACGGCTGCGACCGACTTTGTCATGAAATTTCCACTTCAATTCCATCCTGGTAACCTATTCTAGCGGTAAAGAATTCCGAAAATACGCACGTCACTTGTACCTTCATTAACCTCTTCCGTGTTAGGAATCACACGTTGAAAGGTGAGACCTCGTTGATCATCAGCTCACACAAATTTCAACCAAATCTAAAATCCATTTCTTTTACTAATTATGCCATCTTAGTCGGCAAATGTCGACTCGATTAAAGTGTGCCGTTTGGACTCGCCTGCATTGAAACGAAACATGTGAAGTTTCCAAAACTCTCAGACTGTTATTGACCTTCGTGCCTCAATTGATCCAATGCGACTGGGTTATTATTTTAACTAGCTCGTTTAATTTATTGCCGTGTTACCATCGCGAACCGAGATAGAAAGTTGGAACTAACATTTTTGCGAAGGATTATTGCCTTGAAAAGTCTTTATAACTGTTCAACACGTACCTCCATGCCATAAACTTGAACCGGTGTAAAGATTTTTCCAAGAAATCCTCCGAGAGAAATTCCTACGAGCAATGGTTCGATTTGCACTTGGTGTTCAATGAAAATGAAATCGATGCTGATATTCATTCAAGAGAATGTACTTCACAGATTCACCATTAGAAAAGAGGAACTAGACAATATAAAAATGTCAGTGGAAATAACGCCAATTCATAAAAGTAAACGTCAAAAAAACATAGCGTCTGGCAATCATAAATACCTGCATAATCTTTCAGCACCTGATCAACGCCCAAGAGATGGCTTTCTCTGAGCAGAAACAAGCGTTTCTGTGTATGAATTATCCTGGGTCAGAGAAATTTCGATAGGAGTTCTTCATTTTATTTGATGTTGCATGCTATCAGCTCGATTCAAAATACTTGTGCTCGGTAAGAAAATGTTGGATTCAAAAAAGTTTTTCCGTCTTTCTACGGCCGCCAACCATCGGGAAGAATTAACGAGGTCTTATTTTTCAACCTGTGATTGCTAGCACGAACAGCATTTGACAAAATGGTTAAGGCTTTCGCGGCCGAGGTTATTAGTATAACTACTTCTCTTCGGGCTTGAAGGCCGTCGTTTTTTGGAATTTCTTCCTGACGTTTCGCTAGCGCGAGTGGCCAGCTTCTTCAGAGGCTTATTCATCTCCGATGACTAAACGGTTCGATTTCTCAAGGCGTATTTATATTGATGCAGGTAGTCTGGAGTGTTAATTACTTATGTCGGGTTCGGGGAATAATCATCATCATAAGTTGCCGCACTACCTGCTGTGATTTCATTAGTTATTCTTGATTTCTTCAGAATCAGATTCCAAATTCTGTTTAGAGTCAACGCTTCTTCCTTTCTGTTAAAATTGTCCGCATGTTTTTGGATTTCTATTGCCTCCCGTACCAGTCGGCTATGGTAACCCTGGTTGGGGGCAATCACTGTTGCATTTTCGAACAGAATCCTGTGGTCGCCCTCACTCATTGCGTGTTCCGCCACCGCCGATGTGTCGGTTTGCCCCAGCCTGCAGTTCCTTTGATGCTCTTTGAGCCTTGTACCCATGGATCTTTTCATGGTACCGATGTAAACCTTTCCACAGGTGCACGGTATGCGATAAACTCCTGCCGCTGACAGTGGGTCTCTTTTGTCTTTAGCCGACCTGAGGCTTTGTTGGATCTTCTTGGTCGGCTTGAAAACCGTTTTTATGTTATATTTCCCCAAGAGTTTTCCAATTCTGTCAGTGACCCTCAGCATTTAGCATATTTACTTCAGTGCTTATTGTTCATTGAAAAAACATTCACCATTGTGTATAATATCGGAATGAACATTAATATTGAAAGTATATTCCTCATTTTCATGTACATGATATCTATATGTCGGTCAGTGTGAAAAATCGGTCTAAGACGCAGTTTTTATATTCAATTTGGCTATTCCACTGCTGGTTCGAACCGCGGTATGGGCCGAATTTTTCTGACGGGCTCGGTGCGATAGGCAATTATTGTTGGTGGACTAGATACCAATCCTGGTAGGTGGGATATCTGAATTTAATACACCGACCCGCTAGCATTGTGGGTTTTTCTGGGTTTCCCTACAGTTGAAATAGCAAATGTGCTTCCGCGAAAATCGGTAAGACGCCCCAGATGCCAGATGTCTTCTGGACGCACCCGTAAGAGTTTTCAGCAAAAAGGAAATATGAATGTAAATTGAAAGAATATCTTTTGTTCATTAGTTTATTATTCTTATATTCATTCATCATATTACATGGTTTTCTGTGCTATTTGTGGAGATCTTACAGATGAACAGAATGGGTCAAATCATATGTGATATTATCTTATGATAAATTCAGCTAGACCGTTCTGTGTTTTCGTTTATATATCTACTAGTACATAAAGTCTCCTCCAAGATGATATCTGACCTGATGCTCTCAACAGATATTACTTTCCACCCTGTATATATCCCACACATGCAGACACTCACGTAGTCAAGACAGGTATCGATAACAACAATATCCAATATCGTTTTGAAGCGGCAGCAGTGCAATAACAGTAAATACCGGCAAATTGTTCCCATTGAACTTTCTTCGATTTTCACTCTCGAGTCGAGCGAATGCTCTGACAAAGAAATGAAGATCTTCCTCTAAAGTATCGTAGTCTTGAGTTATCACACAACATCAGATATTGTGGACGAGAGCAAGTGGATGATTGATGCTTTTGGTACAAATCCCAATGAAAATTGTTGATGTGGAAAAAAAGGTATTCACAGCAACAAACTTAAAATCCGCTGTATTAGCTGTATAGCGACAACTGAAAATGTGACGATTCTGTTTCAATTTGTCAATATAAAAGATAGTTTAAACAGCAAATGAAATGAAATAAATGAAATAAGGAACAAAATGAAACAAAACAAGAAAGTTAAACTCATAGATATGCAAGATATAATATAAAATAAGAATAACAATAAAAGATGTAATCTTTCACTATTTCGTTTTATTTTGTTCAGAAGGAGAAGGGTTCTAACCCTACAAGAATAACCTGAAAATATCATTTACTGATAATATTTGTTATATAATATAATAATAATAGTCTTTATTAGGCGAAAGTTTAGTTACAAACTATTCTTACACTTTAACCTAACATTGAAAGAATGTAAAGAAAACAATAGTACTAACTGGGTGAGATTTCGAATGAGCCCATATAAAGATGAAACATTACAAGAGTGAATGGTAATGGATCGGACTTCCAAGACTACAAGAGTATTGATTTTATTTATCTTTCAGATGTAGATGTTATTGAGACATTGATATAATATGGAAATATGCATTAAATATTCGAATTTTCATAAGTCAGGACGAAAAATATCATCCCTCTGCTCTTGAAGTAATTTATTTCGGAAATTCAATGGAAACGATTTCACTGATGAGGTTTTCAGGTGAATGTTCACATTCTTATAGATGTTCGGAGCTTGGTATGATATGGACCCTTGAAATTTTTTTGTGGAGTGTAGGGGGATGTGTATGTGAGAGGTAATGCGAATATTTATAGAATGGAGATCTCTTTGACACTTGAATTTATTATAAATATATTTTGGTTCCTTGTGCGGAATAATCTTGTGAATGAGGGTAGCAGTGTGAATAAGAAGCAGATTTTTCATAAATGACCAAACCAATCAGATCTTTTTAAATTGAAAGTAAAACGGCAGCAGCTACAGTGTCAAATTCATCAATGCAAGGAATGTAATGGAATCAAAAATCAAAATATCAAAAACTCGACAACTAGGATGTTAGTTACTCTAGCCACTGTCAAAACGAAAATGTGATATTCACAGAACACAAAAGTCATTGTCAAAAAAGCTGCAACTTGATCGGTTCATTCTTATTTCTCATTTCATTTCAGTCATCTGTATAAACACCCTTATTCTAAATTTATTTCAATTTGTTTCTTATCATATTCCTATTTCATTTAATTTGATGTTTGAACTCTCCTGTGGAAACCACTTCATATTTTCGGAGAATGTGAACGATAGTCTCAATTTAATGTAAAAATTTACACATATTTTATAATACGAAAATTATGCACGATCCAAAAATAGGAGATCAGAAAGTTCATTATTCATTTTTTAGTCTGATATTGATCCCAAAGGGTCTCCTCGGTTAAGATGGTCGAAATGCCCTTAATCACGAAATTTCGATTTGACCCTCGAATGATGTAACCCAGGTCTGAAAAACATTCACCATATTATTTTTTTCCTCCTCCCCCTATCTTCCCCCCTCTGAGGGTGAAAAAATGGCATTTTTCATGTTTTATTTTTTTTCTCTCACTCCAGGACTCGAAAAATATTGAAAAAATTCAAGTATATAAAAGACAGTCTGTTCTTCGGAATAAAATTTTTTGGGCCCCCGGGCCCCCCATGAAGGCCTTCAAAAAAAATTTTAAAATTTTAAATTGGAAAAAAATGGCAGAAAACTCAGGTGTCCCGGGTGATATTATTTCATCATTTCAATGGGGCTGATATGTACTAAAACAACTAGTATCGTTCATTTCGTTATCAGTGGTGGCACTTGAGAAAAAGGCATTTTTTGTGAATTTTTTATGAAAAATTGGCTGTAACTTTTTTGTCATTAATTTTATTGAAAAATTTCAGGGGACAAAAAATGTTTAAAATGCAATTTTACATAGGGTACACTCGAATTCAATTGACCTATTCTGAAATGTTGAGCTATTATACAAGTTGAAAGGTTTTCACTTGGAGATTTTTCACATTAAATATAGCCAATAACTGTTTTTTATCAATTTTCACAGAAATCTGATACACACACACGAAAGCGTACCTCTTATTGTCATTTCTTATTTTTTCGCCCCCCTTGTGAGAATGAAAATTTTGTATTTTTTACGATTTAAACTTTTTACTTGAAAAAAATAATATCAATGGAAAATAGTATGATCTCCAAAATAAAATGTTCAGGCTATCTGGACCACTATTCAATTCACTTATTCTAAAATGTTGAGCTATTATACAAGTTGAAAGATTCTCACTCAGAGATTTTTCACATTAAATATAGCCTATAACTGTTCTTTATCAATCAATTTTCACAGATACCCAATACACACACACACGAAAGCGTACCGCGTATTTGTTACTTTATCTTTTCTTTTTCTCCCCCCCCCCCTTTCCCCTTCTGAGAGTTAAAATTTAGTATTTTTTACGTTTTATCATTTCACACACACATTCGACATAGTCGGTGGGTGAACGAATTGTTCAAGAGATGATTTCTTTTATTATTTTTCTCATAATCTATAATATTGAAAAAAATAATATGTATGGAAAATAGTATGGTGTTCAATATGAAATTCTCAGGACCCTCCGGGCCACCCATAGAGGCATTTGAAAAAAATTATTGAATTTTCATTCGAGAAAAATGGCATGGAATGTCCCGGGCGATAACCATTCCATTATTAGTTATGAAGGATTTTCGTAATCCTCTATATCTGCTCAAACGAAGCGAAATTGATAATATTGAAAAACTACCAATGGAAAATCGAATGATTACCAATCGAGGAAAGGTTATAAGAGAGAGAATTGACAAAACAATAATTTTTTGTGTTCAACCAAAAATTATTATGATGATATTATTGATTGTGTTTTTGTACAACATATCTTATTCAACCTCGTAACCGACGACATTTAGAATTTCCTTTCAACAAATCTTGCGTGTCTATCAGTTTTCTATAAAAAAGGGATTGGTTACATTCAATGTGTGAAATGCCTTGGTGAACATCGTTTAAATGTCGCTCAACTTTTCATAGTGTATCATTTATTTTTTTGAATATTTTTTTTTTAAATGAATGATAAAAAAGTAACCTATAATTTTTAATTGAGAATTCTTGAAAACTACCTCTTTGCCAATTATCACCACTGAAAATGACGAACGTTACTTATTGTGATAACGCATATCAGTCTTATCGAAATGTTGGAATGATTATCGCCCGGGACATTCCATGCCATTTTTCTCGAATGAAAATTCAATCATTTTTTTCAAATGCCTCTATGGGTGGCCCGGAGGGTCCTGAGAATTTCATATTGAACACCATACTATTTTCCATACATATTATTTTTTTCAATATTATAGATTATGAGAAAAATAATAAAAGAAATCATCTCTTGAACAATTCGTTCACCCACCGACTATGTCGAATGTGTGTGTGAAATGATAAAACGTAAAAAATACTAAATTTTAACTCTCAGAAGGGGAAAGAGGGGGGGGGAGAAAAAGAAAAGAAAAAGTAAAAAACACGCGGTACGCTTTCGTGTGTGTGTGTGTGTGTGTATTGGGTATCTGTGAAAATTGATGAAGAACAGTTATAGGCTATATTTAATGTGAAAAATCTCTGAGTGAAAATCTTTCAACTTGTATAATAGCTCAACATTTTAGAATAAGTGAATTGAATAGTGGTCCAGATAGCCTGAACATTTTATTTTGGAGATCATACTATTTTCCATTGATATTATTTTTTTCAAGTAAAAAGTTTAAATCGTAAAAAATACAAAATTTTCATTCTCACAAGGGGGGCGAAAAAATAAGAAATGACAATAAAAGGTACGCTTTCGTGTGTGTGTATCAGATTTCTGTGAAAATTGATAAAAAACAGTTATTGGCTATATTTAATGTGAAAAATCTCCAAGTGAAAATCTTTCAACTTGTATAATAGCTCAACATTTCAGAATAGGTCAATTGAATTCGAGTGTACCCTATGTAAAATTGCATTTTAAACATTTTTTGTCCCTTGAAATTTTTCAATAAAATTAATGACAAAAAAGTTACAGCCAATTTTTCATAAAAAATTCACAAAAAATGCCTTTTTCTCAAGTGCCACCACTGATAACGAAATGAACGATACTAGTTGTTTTAGTACATATCAGCCCCATTGAAATGATGAAATAATATCACCCGGGACACCTGGGTTTTCTGCCATTTTTTTCCAATTTAAAATTTTAAAATTTTTTTTGAAGGCCTTCATGGGGGGCCCGGGGGCCCAAAAATTTTATTTCGAAGAACAGACTTTCTTTTATATACTTGAATTTTTTCAATATTTTTCGAGTCCTGGAGTGAGAGAAAAAAAATAAAACATGAAAAATGCCATTTTTTCACCCTCAGAGGGGGGAAGATAGGGGGAGAAGGAAAAAAATAATATGGTGAATGTTTTTCAGACCTGGGTAACATCATTCGAGGGTCAAATCGAAATTTCGTGATTAAGGGCATTTCGACCATCTTAACCGAGGAGACCCTTTAGAAAGGACTAATCGTTGGCCTACCATGATTTTCACCTTGAATATCAATTAGAGAAAAACCTTCGTCGCTACCGACTTTTTTCAAATTTCAAATCCAATTGCATGAAGAGAATTCCCCCTTATGGGTTATCTGCTATAATATATAATAAATAAAGACTCAGCCACTGAATATATGATTAAGAGTTCGGTGTCAGTAAAGTTCAAACAAATAGTATTCCGTAATTTCAAAACTTACGATTTTTCAATTCCTATCGGGCCTACTATCAGTTTTAAATACGAAGCGAAATATAAGAATTTTCTGATAGACGCATGTTTTTATAGTCTCCCGGAATGTTGTGATGTAAGAGCTATAACCTAACTTTGTACTTTTGATACGATTTCAAACTGTATTTCTCATTTCATTTCTTCTTTCTGTCGTTTCCAATAAGAGTATATTATTATTGTATTTCTATTGAAAGAATTGGATTGAAGTTGAATGGAACTGCTCAATAAATGACTGAAAATCATATTGGATAATACTACTACAGTTTTCTCTTTTAGTTGAATGGACATAATTTCCTTGAAAAATTCGAAAAGAATGAAATAAAATAGTATATAATATAGGAAGCAAAAACATCCAACGCAAATATCGAGATGTTGAGAACGAAATTTCAGCAGGTAACCTAGAAGGCTATACCCTTGGGCGGGCAATCCGGGGCGACTTACTGTGATTTTTCGATGGTTCTGCAGATATACAAAGTTAGTTGGTGTGTTCGATTGTTCGATACATATATATATATATATATATATATATATATATATATATATATATATATATATATATATATATATATATATATATATATATATATATATATATATATATATATATATATATATATATATATATATATATATATATATATATATATATATATTCAATTTCAGTAGACAATGCGAGTTCGAGTCATTAGCATCCATCTGAGAACACTATAAATCACTTTCGAACGAAAAATAGAATCATATCATTACTTCTGCAATAAACATTCTATATCAGGAATGGCATGCTCGCAAACTCAATTACTTTACTATAATTGAAAACTCATTACTCCATAATTCAGGTGAAATCATCGAATCGGCTATGTCTGATTGTTTTTTAGGAATTATCTATGACCTGGCACAACTGACTACGGTTACATGGAAACGCATAAATCAGTCACCACCTTGATATGATGTCTAGGACAAAAGAATAAGTACGCTCTTTCCGTGTCTAGGTCAATTCTTCCATATTTCTTCGAGAGGATTCATGCATGAAAAACATGTATATATTCCAAAACAAAATTTGTAGTCTCGTCTCATGGTGGACTGGATGCTTATATACCACAAAAATTATAAGAAGAATATCTACTCTAGTTTAACTTGTCAAAATGGTTCAATAATCCCAAATTGAATGAGTTTTCTACTTTTCCTTGTTCGAAAATATCTGTTCGTATATATCCGAACAGTTCGGTTCAGGATTGATATTCGGAACGTCATTAGGATCATCATTTGGAAGTTGAGGATTATTGAAATTACTGTCGCTTTTTGGAAAAACAATATTTTTTTCAATATCTTACTTTCGAGAGGTAAATTCGTCTTTCAAATCTCTAAATATTGTTACGATATTTCCTTAGGTTCGTTAATTAAAACTCCAAACAACATTAAACTTCTTTTATCACAACTCTTCATCACAACACAATAGAATACAATCACTTGAATTGCCCAGCTAAACTATCCAATGCTCTGTACTGAAACTCTCTGTGCTAGAAACATTACTCTCCCTCTGATAAAAACTATTTCTCCACTAATCTAGAAACTCTGAAGAACTATCTGATAAACTCTATATACTTCGACTTCTGCACTAAGCAATACCATAGCTCTCTTTCTAGAAACTCTGATTGATTTACTCTCTCCGAATAACTCCCTCAGCGAAGAAGTGTCTCCCTTTTATACTTGCGTACGCCTATGGAGAATCTTCCAGAGAGGTCTCGATGATGTGATCAAGAGTTCCTGGAAAAATGACATTCTCTCTTGGACCCCTCATATTATTTTGCGTTTACGAGCGACAGGGCCGGCATAACAATATCAATCCTGAACCGAATCTGTTAGGAAATATCTGTTGGCAATCAGATATGTGTTATATACACATGAAGTTCATCATGAGACAAGGCTGAAAATTTCATTTATAGCTCGGGGATGATTAGGACTAGGTCAAATAACTGAAACCAATATTATTTAGTCATCCTCAGGGCATTACAAGGTTGCTGTATATCAGATATATATATATATATATATATATCAGATATATATATATATATATATATATATATATATATATATATATATATATATACATGTATACTTATATACATATAAAAAATTTATAAAATGTGTGAATAGTATCGATTCTGAGAATGAGAGATGGAGATTGAGTGATATAGAGCATATTTAAAATTTAATTGGCACTGAAAAGCTTGAATAAGTCATAAAGAACAATTTAAAATATAGACAACGGTTTGAATCACATGAGTTACTGGTTTTTCTGTATGGAACTGGATATGGGAAAACATTTACATGAAATTGAAAATCCTAAGTTGTAAATGTCAATATCAATTTCCATAAACAGAAAAACCAAAAATGTATTCGAGTCAAACCGTTTTCTACATTTAATATTGTTGTTTATGTCCCATTTTATCTTTTGCTGCCAATTGATTTCAAATACGTTCCAAATTACTCAATCTTCATCTCACATTCTCATAATCGATTCTAGTCACACATTTTATTGATTTCTTATATGTATGAGTGCATATACCTGATTTACTGAAACCCTAGGTGCCCCGAGGATGACTTTATATTATTCAAAACGTTAAGAGTTGTTTCAGTTATGGCCTTGGTCCCAACTATCTCCCAGCTAAATAAATCTACTCAGGCCATAAAACGACATTCAACTCTGAAAAGTTTACTCTGGAATACATCTTAACCCTCAAGTGAGGTTGGTGAATTGAAATGAAAGATTCCTCAACTAATTGAGTAAAAGTCAGGCCGTTAATTATTCGGAAAGTGAATACTTTATAGTTTGTTTCGCTGTTAATTATTTGTTCAGGGTTGAATTCTTTTGGAGGTTTTATTTATCCCTCTTCGTTCTTTCTCTTTCTGTCAGGTCCAATATAACAGCAGCACTGATGGAAAGGAACGTGCTGGGTTAATAGCTGACTGTTCAGTCAGCCATATTCCAACCGCCATTATGAATGCTATCAAACCAATGACAAATTCATGATCTGTCACCCTGGTGAGTTCCAAATGTCGATTTTGAACCAATTCGGCATTAATTAAAACACTGAATATCGATAGGAGTGAAATGCATGAAATCGAGAAAACCAACAGGGTGTTTCGAAAAATGTATCACAACTAGAAACATCGCGTGTTTTGAGACTGAAAGGAAAATGAATAACAGCAACCGAGAAGTCTGCATTTATGAACAATTGTGAAATTTATTATGAAAACTATTTTGGCCAAACGAGATTTGTTATAGCAATCGATTTCATGTAACATTGGACACGAATATCAGATATGGAAGACCGGATAAGTATAGTGTCGTTTCGAAAGTCAATCACAAATAGACCGTTTCAAATTGTTCAGGCTTCAGACAAAATTTCATCGATGGTAATAAGACTTTTGGGAAAAATTAGCGTCGCCTAAGTTATCATTCCTCCAAATCATGATTGGAATATGAATAACATTTCATGTATCGTTTTCACTAACCTTTTATTTTTAATTTGCTTCTCTTATCCATGTCTCAATGTATAGGCCTCTGCTTGAATCCGCACTTTCCATGCTGAGAGCACTGCCGTGGAAAGTAACATTCACCCACAAACATACAGTCATATCATAATATCTCAGGTACAGCCCATTGGTACTAACCATACTCAGAGTGACTAATAATAAGGAGTTTCATTAAGAAATATTTTATACTGCTATTATCAAAACTGCTTCTGCAAGCGAAAAAAGTCACGCTAAGTTAAATTACTACCTTTGGCCAGCACCTGGTTCAGCCTTGTCCGACCAGCACAAAGATATCAAACGACCCGTCGAATAATATCCGAGTGCTGGAAGTCTTTATTGATTCGAGAGATACAAGATATGACCTGATTCATCCAAATATACTCACCTTCTCTCATGCTTCACTCATACTATCTGAAAGAAGAAATCGGACTTATCAGTTATAGAAATTGACGGCCCCAAAAAGGAGCCTTGTGGTACATTGTTTTTTGTGAACACTATTTCACACGAATACAGCATCGCTAAGAAGTTTAAATAGTTGATATATTATAAGGGAATTGTTAAGTTCTTGGACTCGTTCTTGCATTTGTGAAGAGTTACACTTTACAAAACCACCTTCAATACAATGATGTTCTGAATGTAAATCAAATTGTGGAAATTTTCAACATTATCCATAACAAAATTCGGAGCATCAACAAAAATCTTGATGAATTCAAAAGTTTCTTATCCCGCATACATTCAAGTATTGATTGCGTTGTCTTAACGGAGACGTTCATTTTACAAAACCCCGAGTTCTACAATATTAAAGGATATGACTTGATTTATAACCACGGCAAATTGAATCAGAATGATGGGGTTGTGCTAAATATAAAATCAAACTACAAATACTCTTATAAAATAACTGAAATAAATGATTGTAAAACCATCCAACTCAGAGTCAACATGGGAATCAATACCAAACTTGTCATAAATGCCACTTACCGACCACCTTCGACAGACCCAAACTGATGCCACTCACTCTATCATTATTGGAGATATTAAAATTGATATCTCGAAAAACGACGAACATTACCATGAGTATATGAATATATTGAGTGAACATGGGTATATTTCAACAATTAACAATGAAGCTAGAGTCCAAAACAATAACGGTACATGCATGGACCACATTTTCATCAAATCTAAACTGAATATCAGGTATCGCATTATTCCTCTTATCATGCAGACCAACATCACCGACCATTACACAATCGCACTTCAAATCCTCCTGACAAAAAACGAACACAGAACCCCAAGATCACACCAGAAAAAATATATCGATATGAAAAAAAATTAAAAACTGTACAGCGGAATGAATCTTGGAGTTCTGTTCTCTCTTCAACCAACCCCAATAAAAGTGCATCCGACTTCATTGATACCATTAGTCGAGCTATAAATGACTGTACATCTGTAAAAATTTCCAGAATAAATGACACCAACATCGTACCTTGGATAACGAAATCTCTTGTGAAATCTTCTGATACAAAAAATCGACTATTCAAAAACTCACGAAACAACCCTGAAGACTTAGAACTGAAAACGCAATATAAGAACTACAGGAACACGTTTACAAAACGCATTAAAAAAGCTAAACTAGAGTATTACCAAAATCAAATAAATAACAATGCATCTGATAACAAAACACTGGAAAATAGTACAGGATATAAGCAATCCAAGAAAAGGTGAAAAAGTCATAACAACAATAAAGAACGACTCTGGAGATTCGATAACTGATAAAAAACAAATAGCTGATGAATTCAATAAAGTTTATACACAAATCGGAAAAAAGGCCAAAAATATTAAAAAACCCCAAGAAACACCTCAATAAATTCATTCGTACTCCTACCAACTGACGCGGAGGAAGTTGCAAGTCTCATCGGCGAACTAAAAAATAAAAAGAGCGCAGGCATTGATGATATAAGCGTTGAAACTCTCAAGTCTATTAGTATATATATATTAAAGAACCCCTCTCATATCTGTTCAATTTATGCATGAAAAAGGGTATCTGGCCAAAAGTATTTAAAGAGCTATAGTAGTGCCAATATACAAAAAGGGGGATGAGTCAGAGATAACCAATTACCGACTTATATCGCTGATAACGCATCTAACAAAAATTTTTGAAAAATCTCTCAAAAAACTACTGACTCCTTACATTTCCAAGTACAAATTGTTATCTGACAAACAGTATGGGTTCAGAGAAAAACTTTCCACTCAAGATGCATTACTGGATCTCACTACAAAAATATCGTAAGCTTTAGATGAAAAAATAAACGTGTCTCTGCGTGTTCATGGATTTTTCTAAAGCATTCAACATTGTGAGTCATAGTCTTCTCTTGCAAACACTGGAAGATATTGGGATAAGAAACCAGTGTCTCAAACTTTTTGGTAGTTACCTCACCAATAGATTTCAGTCCGTAAGGGTGGATGATGTGAACAGTGAAAGGAGGGCAATAGAATATGGAGTACCGCAGGGGATCGTACTCGGTCCTCTCCTCTTCAACATTTACATCAATGGTATGTTCTCTGTTGAGAGCGATGGGAAAATAATAGGATTTGCCGATGATACCGCGATATTTTATGAAACAGATGATTGGGAACAACTTAAAAACACCGTACAGAATGACTTACCGCGATCAAAAATTGGCTTGAACACTACCTACTCACAGTGAACCTTAACAAAACGCTCGACAAAACGTTTTACCTACCATTCAGTTCCAACCGTTCCAACTCGCCAACTTTCAATTGTCCCACATTTTTTACAAACGGACAAGTGAATAAAATTTTGTCCCAACAAAAAGTTGAATACCTAGGTATATTCATAGACACTCACCTTAGATGGGACTCACATATCGACTATGTTTGCAACAAGCTACGTTCGAACTTCAAATTCATATACCTGAAAAATATACTTACAATATATCAGCTTGAAATTCTGTACCATGCTTCGATTGAAAGTCACTTACGATATGGTACAGTAGGCTGGGGAGGGGCACTGAAAACTCATATGCGCCCTCTAGAAATATTACAGAAAAGGCTACTGAAACTGATTCTCTCTAAAGAAAACAAATATCCTTCGGATAGACTCTTCAATGAAGCCTATGTTTTTGATATCCGACAAACATTGGTTGGGCAACGTTCCTATCGGTACCAAAACTGTATAACACCATCCCCCCGCACATACATAGAACTCAACATAGAATTGGCAACCTAAATCTGATGAAGAAAGAATTGAAATCATTCATACGCAGTGTTCCGCGACAAAAAATTGCAGATTATGTGGACAACAAATGAATAGCTTTCCTTGTCACAGATGCATTCCTACCTCATTTAAACCTAATTCGTGTCGACATTATGTCAATAATTTCCCTCCCTGCTTTTTAGTGCTAGCTACCCATCATCAAAAAATAATTTTATCTATGCTCAAATATACCAAAAATCTATTGGCTATAAACAAAATGCAACTTCTAATTTCAATATTGCATATGAAAAATAGGCTTCAGAAATAGTTCTTGAATAATGTTGGAGTTGGAATAGTTTTTTAGATCCACCAGATCAATCTTACTGATGTCTAAATATCGTTCGTTTGGGAAATATTTTATAAACATAACACTTGTTCTAGTTCTTTATTCGCTGATTAACTATATAGGTATATAGTCATTTTAATTGTGGAAGTTTTATTATATATTTTCCTATTCTAAGCAAGTGCTTCGCACTTATCGAAATCTTTGATATTTATTCCCTTTTGTATCTACCTGATCACAACGTGTATTATTTATACTGTGAATAAATATAATATAATTATTATTATTATTATTTGTACAATTGCCATTACACCACAGTAGAAATGAGGCCCTCTCAATCCCAAGCTCACACATATTTTGAATTCTCAGGGTTTCCCTCCATTCTAGTACAGCAGGTTAACGAAAGAATAGATTTCCAACTATTTCCTCAAAATCAAATCGTGTTATAATTCAGAGTTGATGAGTTGTCACAATACGTTTATCTTGCCGAGAAGGAGAGAGTAACAAATTATAAAAATTTTGATTTATTGGGTAAGATCATTTATCGACCAGCATGTTCATTCGCGTGTTATAGAAAGCACGACATGAATATAATTTAGTGAAATAATTTAACCAGTAGAAACAGAACTTTCTCGATATTTTCAGGGGTAATATAATAAGTGGTATGATTATTACCGATAATTTTTTGGAATATTAATGAATTGCAATCCCAAAGCTGAAAATACAACGAGTCCGCAGGACGAGTTGTATTTTCTTGCATTGGGAATGCCAATGAATTGATATTTCAAAAAATTATAGGTTATTAATCATACCACGAATTATATTTAGGACGACAATATAACCCCTGTTTGAGCAAAAATTGTTGAATTGCCTGGTAATTGATTCTTTATTTCTGGCCGTATTCAAGAGAATACTCTTTTCCACTGCTTCATCTATGATACCAATCGCCATTTGTCCCCAACGATCGCTCATATTGATTAAGAAATATAACTAATCAAAACACATAGATTTGACGTTTATAATTTAAATCATTATTTTGATAGCTAGTAAAACAAAAACTAAGCAGGTTTATCACCGTGAAAATACAGCGACAAGCTATATTTTCACTGTAATTCGGATTCTATTGGCTGAATTTCAAAATTTGAAATAGACTGATTGGTTGTTAAGCAAGGAGATATATTGTCGTAGGAAATATTGGTGCTCAACCTCGTGCTTAACGCAAGGCATGAAATTGTAACTTCATTTTGGATATCTGTCACGATCAATCATGATATTTTCACCATGCGAGCCAAACTACCCACTTTTCCATCAAATATATATTATTGCTTCAAGTGAAAAATGAAAGTAATACTAAAACAGTTTTGGAAACTACCACTTTCAATGTCTGAGCAAACAGAGATAACGATTTCACTCACATTCGACGGGTGTTTCGCTAACCAAGTTATCATCTTCAGTATCAATTTCTTCTCCTGGTAATGCAAAATTGGTCAGCAAAACTCGCCTCGAGTATGGTGAAACCGGCTTGGAAAAAGGTAATTGACCTCTGTTAAATTCAACAATTTCACACCAAATGTTCAAGCCTCACCGATTACTCATCTTTGATGTTTTATGTCAGTCACAAAATATCATACATTTTTGATGTTTGAAGAACAAAATATGGTTCCCGTTAGAACCCTCGTTAGATCCGCCACTGGCATAAATCTAGATTATTTAATTCATTATTTTGGGCTGCTCTTCTGGCATATGTGCAACAATCGGCCCGAATATTGTATTATACCTACTCGGGGATTATCTCAACGGAAGCGTTCATACAAGACAATTTTACTTTAGTATTTTGTTTATGAAAGCTTTCATTTATTGGCATTGTGGTCTGTGAGGTAGGAATACGTGAAGGAGAAGAAAGTTGTTAAAATTGGAGGTATGATGTTTAACTTGGACCGACGTGGACATTAGGTTGGCAACTCTGAAGTATACTCATTCAAAACTTTTGTAACCAAATACTCCAAAACTCCAAACCTTATCGTTCTTTCACCCACCAAAGGATTATTTCAACTTACTTTTCAATTCAAAATTAGAGGCTGTTATTAATAATATCAAAAAGTACATCGTAAATTGCAACTAATGTTCGCAAGCATTTATCATTCAATGGCTGCTCGTGTTTGAAAATCATACCGGAATTGGCCAAATCGGAAGAAAATTTTATGGTACCTACTCACCTCCTTCTAAGTTTTTTACTGTAGGCTGAAGTATATTTCATATAAGATACTCCGATTCCTAGAATAGCCGTATTGACTTGAAAGAAGTCATACAATTGTTTGCATTAGGATCTACCAACGAACGGTGCAACTACTGTAGAATAATACCCCTTCATCTCTCTCCCACTGCAAAAACACAACCTCGAGGTTCAATCAAAATTTCCCGTTTTCTCTGACAGGATAACGAAAACATAAGAATAACACATAATTCTTCACACATTTCGATATCATTTATAATATATACTTGATACTAGTTGCGTTTCTTCTAGCATTAGAGACAAAACATGCGAAAAAGCGGTAAGTTGAAAAAACGAAGCGTTACACTCAGCGCACTCTACTTTTTTGACATTAGCGTCATGTCACTCGTGTCTCTTGTACAGTCGTACTCAATCGTTACGCTCCTTTCGTGAAGTCGAGTTCATACGTGGGCAGTTTTAGACTCGCATGAAATTGATCTTTTGGATAACTGGGTGATATTCATTGACGAATATATGTGAGTATTTGAGCAAATGAGTGAATATCAATTCAAAGTCTCAGAGTGTTTTCCTCAATGAGTGTTTAGAAAATTCACAATACATCTTATGAAATTGTGAATTTTTGGATTTTCCAGTCACATATTCAAATTGCTGATAGCCAAGTGGAAGTTGTGATTCATTTTTCAAATGGAAAGTAATATTTATCAAAACTTCCACCTCCAATCTAAACGCAAAGGTACAGCTTGTCCATTTCATCTTGGCACGGAAATGATGACTTATTGTGCAGTACGGTATCCAGTCATTTGAAATATTTCGTCAGTTTAGTGCGCAACCGCATTTGGAACCAATTACCGTGCCGAGTTGGATTGGATAACCTGTGAAATATTCGAGGTGATCGCAAGCTGTAGTTCTCGAATTGATAAGATAACCCAAGTTTCCACTTTAACACAATGATTCCAACCCTACTGATTTAAAAATTTCAAATTATTCCTGAAACTACCTTGATTTAAACTGTATTTAAACTGTATTTAAACCCACAAAGAAGATTCAACAGAGCCTCAGATCGGCTAAAGACAAAAGAGATCCACTGTCTGCAGCAGGGGTTTATCGCATACCGTGCACCTGTGGGAAGGTATACATCGGTACCACCAAAAGATCCATGGGAACTAGGCTAAAGGAACATGAGAGAAACTGCAGACTAGGGCAAATTGACAAGTCGGCTGTGGCGGAACACGCACTTAGTGAGGAAAACCACAGGATTCTGTTTGAAAATGCAAAACTGATTGCACCCAACCAGGGATACCATAGCCGACTGGTACGGGAGGCAATAGAAATCCACAAACACACGGATAATTTCAACAGAAAAGAAAAAGCTGTCAACCTCAACCGAATATGGAATCCCATTCTAAGAAAATCGATAATAACTGCAGGTAGTTCTTCAGATATTAATGATGATTATTCTCCGAACCCACAGGAAGTAAACAAGGTAATTCCCCGAATCCGAATGGAATAATTAGCACCGCAAACTACCTGAATCGGCATAAATACAACTTGCGAAGAAACAATCTCCAGTCATCGGAGTGAATTCCAAGATGAATGAACCTCTGAAGAAGCTAGCCACTCGAGCCAGGCGAAACGTCAGGAAGAAATTCCAAAAAACGACGGCCTTCAAACCCGAATAAAAGTAGTGATACTGAACTCATGATTTAACATTTTACATTCAAGATTTGAGAAGATGGTCAACTTTCAACTTGAAAATTGTTTGATAAATGAAATAGGATGTGCGCAAAAAAATTACGCATGTACCTATTTTATTTTCAAATGTTGATGGGAATTGAGAGGTTATGTTATGCAATAACATATTTTCAAACCAGGAAAATCATTATACCTATTCAAGTGTATCCATAATATCCTTGTTTGGTAAATTTATTCTCTTGTGAAAAACCGACGAAATCTGAAATTCAAACTTTTCATTGCTCTAGTCAATGTTCAAATGACAGTCTTGACCGATGACATTTTATCTCTTGAATCTTAGTTTTTTTTTATAGCCGAGTCCACCATTCTGCTGTAAGTCTTAAGGTGTTAAGCTTTGAATACTAAATGTTAAAGTCCTTTATAAATCCATCCCTGAATGTCTGAATAATCACAGAAATAGATTTTCGTGAACTTGCAACAGAAATATTCACTACGGTACTTGAATTAAAATTAAATTTTCATTATTGAATTTTATTTCGGAAGGGCATCTTCAAGAATATATTTCTCTCAAATCTTTTGCCGAATACGAAACCAAGTGTTCTGGAGTATTTGGTTTTGGCCAATGGTTATGAACAATGCTCATAAATTGGTTAAATCATTTGCATGATCCGCTTGGGTCGATTTATCCAGAGAAAAAGGATGTAATTGTGATATTATTTTTAACTGAACTAGAATGCCATGGGGGAAGTATATGAAAGCAGCGACAATCCTTGAAAAACCCCTTTAGTAATTTTCAAAGAACTAAAAGTATTACCAATGAGCCTGACAACCTATGATCCGTCATCAAGATAGCAATACGGCACATCGACAGAATTTTCACTGAAACTAATAAACACTTCTGTAGAGATCAATTAACAATTGCTTTCGTGCTTCCGATTGAACCACTGAATCCACCAGATATTCGAGTACTTCACATTTTGACATTTCTCAATTCCCAGTCGACAGAAAAAACACAAAGGGGCAGTTTCCTTAAGTTATTTTCTCTTGCCGGGGTCAGCTACCATCAAACTTGGTATCTTCCACCAGTAAGAAAAATCCAATAAAAACATTACCGTTCAATAGTCATTCATAGATTTATTTTACATGCAAAAGGCATATTCGACGTCCGTTCCAAACCATTTACAGTATTTCAGTATCAGCAAATTTAAATTCTTCAAATCCCATATTGACCAAGCAGCTAAGTCTCGGACCTTTTCTTAAAACCGAAGCCATTCGGTCAACCGGATAATACAACAATTCAATTTTCATTACTTGGCTCAATCCAATATTTTACATTCGAATAGTAGCTTACAACCGATATCGGTATTATGGATGACTTCATCCCCTATATAACCACGAAATATCAGTTTTATGAGAATTTACGAGCGGGCTACTTTTGACCGTTTTATTTGCACTCACCCTTCACTATGGAGTTTCCGAGATAGTTGAATCCTACGGGATGTACACATCGATTTTTTTTCGTGTATCACGAAACCTGTTATTATAATCACAGTGATATGCATGACTGCTACTTTCAAACATTTGAATACAGAATACTACAGCTTGATCGTACTCTCGAAAAAGAAGGCCTGGGAATAAAATTCCGTCTGGTCTCCAGGATAACAACGAAAGGACGGAGATTCTGTACTGGGTGTTTGATGATCAAAAATATTTCTAATGAACTCTCACACGGGAGAAAATCTTATGTCTCCGATATAGGATTGGGTAAAGGAGGAGATGCGAACAGAATAAAGAAGTATGCACCATGAAAAATGCGATGTGTGGAAAATATCTCATTATAGATATTCGTTTGTAGTTTATACTAAACCGGGGAAATTGCTCTGCTGTTTCCGTAAAAAAATATTGGACAAAAAAAATTCCTTCAAACCTTTCACTTTGATAAATGGAAAAATTATTCCTGCTTGAGGATGATATTTTATAGGAAAACACTTGTCATGGTTCTAAAACTTTTTCAATGTGAAAATCTCAGAGGAAATTGAGCGCAGTATATATTTTTCAAAAAGATTTTCATCGAGTATAAATCGTGAATGTACAGAGCCTTGGAAAACTCAATTGGGTATGTTAATTGTCAGTTGCATGTGACCCTGCCTGTATGATGATATATTGCATATATCAACGAGGTTTTCAAAATTTGGGTACGGTCCTACGAATCCACCACTGAATCCAGATGGCTTTGTTTCGACTGAAATTCCATTTTCCACGTTTTCCGTCGAGAACGTGACTGATGTCTGAAACTCTTAGTAGCATCTGATATCGACGCAGGTGATCTAAACTGGAACGGTGAGTCCTATATGGTATCATAAAATTCAAAATATTATCATGTAACAGAAAATCTATCCCACCATACAGATCACTTCCAGCGAAATAATTGAGATCGATAACCTGAAAACTAGATGTCCGTACCAGTAGCGCTGTTGATGGGAATCCGAAAGTTTTTGTTTTATCTTTTTCCGTTCAGGCCTATCTGAAGAGAAACTGGAACTTTTGATTGTTTGCTTCTTGTTCGCACATATTTTATTATATCAGCTATTTCAATCTGAGGCCAAGTGGGAAATCTACAAATTTTCTTTGATTTCAAATATTTTGTTTTGTGTTCCGAAGATTTTATTTAAGCCTCTCGGTTAACGTGAATCGGTAGCCATTTTTCAATGCGACCTAAAAAATTACAATGCATTATTTCTTTTAGATTGTCAACGTTGATTTTGATACATCTGCTCAATAAATATTTGTCTCCAGAAGAAGTTTCGAATTTCATTCGCTTCTGAACCCTTCAAATCCCGTACATCTGGCGCCCAACGTAGGGCCTGTGCAATTCGAAAAACAATGGAGAAAAATAACAGAGACAACCACTATTATAATACCAGAAGTATTATTTATTATTGAATATCAAATTATTTCAAATCATAGATTGGGATCGTGATAGATTAATACCCACTTTCGATCGAGTTTTGTTTTAAATCACGTCTGACTCAAACAAAATAATTTACTGACTGGATAGACGCCAAGTGATAGATGCTAGTATGTTTGCTACCTATTTGCTGAGAGCTCCATAAAGAAATATTCCACAAATTTCAACCCTATCAATAAACTTTATTTACCAGACGAATTTCACTGTATCTTAATAGTAGCAATGAAATCAACTTCGGACGAAACGTTCAAAACCACTCCCAGCTAACAACACAGTAGTTGACGGGCTGAAACATGCCAGAAAACTACTTCTCTTACAAATAGTCAGGCCTTTTACTAGTTTGGAGCGTCATTTGGGATATGCTTTTGGTTACCGCTTGGGCAGATGACATTAAGGAGCCTTTCGATTTCTTGTACTTTGTTTTGTCAAGCTATTGCATTCGTGGCAAACCGAGGATAACTTCAGAAGCTTTCAGTACCTTGAACGCTGTCTATTTGAGTGAGTTGCAATCGCTTCACCTCAGTTCTAGTACCTGATCGGCACTAGCTTTGGGACTGACTTCATAATATTCATGGACCTTTGGATCATCAGTGTACCATATAAATTCTCCTAGAAAATACTGTTATTGTGGTCTCCTCGTTCATGTAACTTGCCTTCTCTCATGTGTATATCTTGTGAAAAAACAATTGTGGACTTCTTCGGAGAGAACCGATATACAAAAGTTATTTATTGAGATATCTGATCATGCTCAGTATTGAAAACCACATTAGTTTTATTGCCAGAGAGTTTCTTCAGGCGTTGACTTTTTTCCGTGCCAAGAACTCATTCTATTATACAGTATTTTTACGGGTGAGGAATACCTGTTATGCTTTTATTTGACAATTAGTATCATAAATTATTGTAATTAGATAATTACGCGTTTCTTCAAAGTCAGCTGATACAAACAGGTAATCGAGTATGCTGAACGCCATTAGAAATTGTCGGGATCGGTAATTGACCTTGCCCATTTATTTTATTCGGCGGTTCTTGAAAAAACAGGTATAGCATTTTACGTAATGCGTGCTAACCGTTATCAAGATTATGTACAAATTGAATAAATCAGTGAATTTTCATCTGGGTCGCATTATAAGACTTTGATAGAATGTAAAGCGTGCTAGTTCGGTTGTGAGAACAAATTTTGAATGTGTTCAGAGGAAACGAATAACCCACGATAATGAATGTTCATTATTGAGGAAAAGCCGTCTTGAACGATGAAACATTCTGATGCTAATGATCATGAAATCGACTACAATTTGACTAATACATTAGTTGATTATGGTTGATGTTATTTCGTACGAACCTGTGCAAATTATATTTTAATTCGATATGCTTAAAATATTCTGAATTCACAAATAATACTTGCAGATATACCAATTACGCTTCTAATGATTTTTATCAAGGCTTCTACGACAGCGAACATTTCAAAAATTGTTGTATCTATAAAACTACATACAGAGTTTCTCATAGCCAACAGTACATTCACTCAGAGTCGAACACAACTGTGTACTTTTAAGTGATGCTCATCGAATAGTTATATTATTGAAAGTTCTATAAACAGTATTCAACGCCGCTTGTGCAGTGCGGGTTCATCAAACTTGAAATATCACTTCCTGATTTTTATATTTTTTATGATAATCAGCCACCGAAGGTCGTAACAACTTAGTTACAATTACAAGGTAACTAGGTTTTTGGCATGATTGATTTAAGGAAGTCCACATATAAGTAGGTTACCGCCTACTATGAAGGTTTGAGATCGAAGCCAAACCCGTTTTGGGTAACAGCTCCAACAATTATCTATTCCTTAATAGCATCACGAGGTGCATTAACAACTTCAACCTTCAAGAAAATTGTTTCTTTCCCAAGCAATCTCACAAAACCCGTAATCACAGAGTTGTTAGTGTCAAACGTTGCTTTATTGCGGCTCACCTTTCTTTTGTTTTTTGTTTTTTCATTGAAAAAAACAACCACTATACAATTTAAATCACAGTCAGGTTTTTATATGATGTTATTTTCCCTGATCTGCAGTTATGCTGGTCTCGGAACTGAGTTCACTGTGAATACAAAAATAAAACTATAGCAGTAAGAACGTCTCCATGCTCCTAAACTTTCTCAAACTACGTTTGGATGAATAATATTTTGGCAACACACGTATTTCTACTGACAACTCATTAAACACTTTCACAACCTGTGACAATTGATCATACAATCCTATGTTTGTTTCCTACAGTACTCGGGTGGAAGTCATTTCTACCCCTTGTATAATATTCATGACCTCCATTGTTGACTACCAGATCGTGATTGCTTTCAAGAAGATTGTTTTCAATTTTGTATGTTTTTTGCATTGCTCTAGTTTTTGAGTATATCTTTGATGGGGCATAGTTTAGTTTTTTCACTGTCCATCCAAATGTTTGAAATATATCTGAAATTTTATAAAATGTATGTATTTCACACCAATCATTCATTTTTGAAAGTAACATATTTTGAGAATCTATATATTGCTCCTAGCATTGGTATAGCTCTTTGTGTTATAAGTTCAATGTGATCTGACCAATTCAATCTATCGTCTATTACAAGTCCCCAATAATTTGTTTGTGTGGCATTCGTCATAGGTGAATTCTTTATTTTTATTCCATCATTTCCACTTTTAATATTTTTTATTTGAATATCATGTACACCGTATCGCTTCAATAATTTTGAGTTTGTTTTGAAAAGGCCAGTGTGAGCGTCTAGGTCTAGAGAAACCTGCATTACAAAACTATATTGGCAACTGATTGTAGTTTCGATTGACTGTACAGTTGAACTGTGTCATCTGCGAAATTAAAATACCCTGAATGTCCCAACCGTCTCAGAGATAGCACCACGAGTGAGAACGGATCCCTGGGGAACTCCACAATTATTTGTTATACAATCACTTATGTTACCAACAACAGAAAAACTGAGATATCCCTTTCAAAAATGACTCGATTAGTGCATGAACATCGCCACGAATACCCAAACAACACAGTTTGTTGAGTAGAACTGCATGATCGATAAAATCAAGTCGCTTTCTCAATACCACATAAACAGCAATTACAGGTTTTTTGTTATAATACTCATGTGAAGGAATTCCCAGCAATATCATAAAATATCGTGTGAACCATTATTGATGTGAAATCATTTGGAAATTTCGAATGTTCTGAAACTCCGGAAACACGTTCCTTGGCAAGGACGACTTGAACCCGAATTCGGAAAGGAATAGAGGTTCGATAGGTCTTGAGGCGTACAACAAAATGACAAGGGGGATCGAACTGACATAAGTAAGAAGACTGATGATAAATTAGAAAAACAAAGTTCATAAAAATATCTATAGAAAAGGGGTTAACAGTCGTTTTCCTGCACAAAGTGTAGTATCTCAAATGAGACTTCAGAAGCTTTATTGTGGGTGTGAGTTGATGCAGAGTTTCACACAAAAGAATAATTTTCAAGTACATTTGCTATTTGTAGTGTAGTATTTATTGGAGAGTATTGCTGATCTCAAGTATTCATTGAAGCGTTCCATTGATTATCGAAATATTCACTGTATTAATTGAATGATAACTGTCTACAGCAAATCGCTCCGGTATCTCTAGCAAGAAGATCTGAACCGGAAGCTGCCAATTACATGATAATATGGCGTGTTGAGTATATATACAATTGGAAAACACCTGTATCACCAGCTTGTGTATTAGTCATTATCGTAAATTTAATTGGAGTGTTACTTGCATAAATAAGAATACGCCATCAAACAGTGATTTACAATTATCACAAAATTATATTTGTAATGACTGATGGTATAATAATTGCTAGGCTATTCAACATACATCGACCTCTGATCTTCACAAACCGCTGTCGTGAGAAATAACATGCACATAAGACTGTTCACTTTCTGAATTAAACTAAACTGACACAAATACATATTTGAATTCGTTTTCTATATAATTTCACCAAATATTGCATACTCTCATAGTAAGGCAACCAAAAATTCCCAGATGATATTTTTTATTTTCTCAGTACTGATACTTAGCAGTTGAAGGAGTCTTGATAGCAAATATCTGCTCGAAGAAATGATTTACTGATATCTTCTGGGATTCTAACTTCTACCATTCAATGTGGAATCATTATTATCGCTTGAATAAGCCATTTGTATAGCAAAGCACGTGTTGAGTTTCTTCAGAACTTTTTGAAGTAAATATCCTACAGGAACTGTATCAGTAATTCCTCAATATGTATTGTCATCAACGATCAATCCAAATAAATGAAAAGGAAGGGTGCTCAACTAACACTCCCAACATATTTCATTCACCCAGTATATTAAGAACAATAAAAACAAGTTCTCATAATTGAAGGAGAGCTAATAAAGGGAATGTACAAAATTAAATCTGGGTTTAAGTGGTGTCTTCATATAGGAGTTTAAATATGTACATATCTAAGTCAAGACGTTTATGAAAGGTTCATTATTAAGTGTGATTTTTTTCAATCATTATTTCAAACGTCCAAAGCCCTCTTCATAGACGTATAAAATAATGATTGACAAACATATTCACAGTTGATAATAACTAAATATTTCCCTTTCATTGTCTATGAAGACACCACTTGAAACCAGATCTCATTTTATAACTTTTTTTTTATCTTGACTTCGTTATTCTGAAAGAAGGAAAAAGAAAGAATTACATGGAATCTCATTCAGGAGTTTCAGGACTGATCATACAAGACTGAATTTGAATTATATTTTATCAGTCTTCGTTATACCACAATTATATTTACTTGGAATTGAAACAAATTTCGGAATTGTGTACAACTGAAATGAAAATATAAGACACTTATAAGTAGTTCCTCGTGCTAGTAATGGAGCGCACTGGGTTCGGTATTGATTGCTTCCTCTATGGTCACTAGTTTTACTAGCAGATGTGAGAATTTCTTCTGTAACGGGCTCTGCACTGGCACCTGTCGAATATAATTCAACGCCGTTCGTGGTATCAGCCAGGGAAGTAGGTGTTCTGACAGGTGTCAGCTCATCAGCTTACTGTGTGTGCGAATGAGACTGGTTTGAACGAATTGTTCTAAGAGGATTACACCCTTTTGAGAGTTGGGTGAAGAAGGAGTCAAGTGAGACATGTCGTCGATTGAACTGAGTTTCGCCTCCCGTTTTCAGTAGATATTTATTATTCTTATTATTTTTTTATGATCATCATCTTTCATCTCAGTCAAGTAAATATACACCAACCAAACATTCGATAAAGATAACAAAATAATTTCGTATTACATGCGTCCTGCTTATCAGCTACCCGTTATCTGTTCTAATCTCGTTGACTCAGTTGTTTAGAGTCTTACACCTTTGTCGTGGGCTGCAGGTGTCCAGATCTCATAGCAGACATGAAAAAATGTATGACCTGTAACTGTATGTATGTGAATTGAAACAAAACCCAGTGCTTTGATGAAAGTGTCAAAACTTTCTGGTTCCCAAAAATGTGGTGGTGTATATTTGGAATCATACCGGTGCTGGAAGCAGTTTATACCACTGATGGCAATGTACCGATCTGTCCTGAAATGTGTCAGTGCCACACATTCTTCACAAATTGCCGGAATACTGATTTGTCTGAACTTCCATCGAACATAGATACGAATGTGAGTAGAGAACACCGTATTTTTGATAAGAACGACTGAACAGATATACCTACTTGTTGATAAAAATTGAAATCAGATGTGATGCATCGGTAGTGCTCACAACTGCACATGACTCCACGAAATTGACAAAGATTTTGAAGATGAGTATTCATTTTTGAGTCGTATTGGTCGAGAATACTCTACTGACAGACACCCGTAAACAACTTCCAACAGGGGTATTTTCTATATTCCTATCCAAGCACATATATATGTATTTATGATCACCTGAAGAAAACTACATGATGAAAAAAGAGAAAACCTTTTCATTGTTTATTATATTTCAATCTGTTGCTAGATCCTGCAAACTCACTTTAACCTCGAAAAGTTCGATGAAAAACTACAAATGTGTATATCCATTTTGAGGAAAAACAAGTTTTTGTGGTTGGTCCATATAGCTGCTGAACAGTTGATGAACATTCCTACATTAACTCCTACTAGAAATATGGATATTCATAAAAAGCTTTACCAAATACTCAGGCATACCTGAAAAAGGCTCAGAAATCAGGCTTTATTTTTTGTTTGTTTGTGGAAATCGTATGACTTGTCTCCTGTGCGAGTTCATACGGGTTGATTGGTGTATAAGAGTCATATTCTTCTGCCTGTGTTACCTCCAAGTATTTGGAGAACTATGTCCCTTTTTTACATTGTCTGCAATCAAGGTCTCCGTTCTACAGTCATATCTCGTTCATATGTCTTGTAAATGGATGATATCGAATTAGTAGCCCTGTTATATTTCATAAGAAACCATTTTTCACTTCACTCATCAAAATAATTTGAATGTATAGGTGACTAGTTTCCTGTATTCTATATCCAAAAGACCTACTAATATTTTCCGTCCACTTATTATTCATTCAACTTATGAAACATTACATCTTGTCTAAACATTTTATGAACAAACAGGACGTGTTTTCATATTCGAAGCAAAGCAAACATTTCAATGGAATCTCCAGCACTATTCCATTAAACCAATGAATTTGTCACATTTCCTCAAATTATGATACAAACATTTAAACCATAATAATATGTTATTCAATTATCCACTCGAGAGAACAATTGAATAATTCGCAAGTGTCCATATATATTACGTTTTCTTCCACAATAATGTTACAGCACCATTATGTAATCAGGTTCTATAATTATAAATGATAATTAAAAATGAAACATGTCAAGGAATAAAATACTCATCACAAATGCTCAATAAAAGCCAAAAATTCACTGAAAATATATTATGCTACACAATAAATTAATCCTACCTAAAGGAACGTTTCGACCAAGATATAAATTCATTATATCAGATGCTTGAATTCTCACTCAAATATCTAATTGATTGAATTATATACAGCGATGGCAGTGAAATCTGTAACATATAGGATTTTATTTTATTTCTTGCTTGAAAAATGACTGAAAATGGAAACAACTTTGGTTTTCATGTGCTTTCGGGATATATCAAATTTGAATTTTTTTGAATTAATCTCTCTAAAAATTTCAACTCTCTACTGTCTCCTCGAATTTTGCATTTTTTTAAATTCTTCTTATCGCCTCTAACGACATGGAACTAGTGGTCTTTACAACAAGAGAGGATATGGTGGTCATATCGCACGAGGACAAAATGGCAAATATTCGAGTTGTTCAGTTGATTTTTTCTCCGACCAAGTGAATATTTCAGAACTCTATCTCAAGTATCATATATTGATGATCAATTTCAGATACAGGGTAATTCTTCCGAGATTTATAAAAAACTCAAAGGAAAGTAACTTTATTAAATTCGATATCGAACAATACAATTCAAATTAATGTCAAATTAAAAAAAAAAGACAAAAAAGTCGGTTCTGTTGAGACTCGAACCCACGACTATAAAGGGCTAATGCTCTGGGCATATTTACAAGTTGAAAATTTATAACAATAATCTACAAAACAATTTTACATTTCTAACAAAATTCTACTTAATTTAATTTTTTTTTCATTACAATTGATACTCCAAACTTCAGGCAAATTCTCAATATAAAAATAATAAAAATAAACAAGGGTGAATAATATAACGAATTGGCGCTAACAACGTAGGGCACATCTGGAGAGGGCAGAACAGCGGTGAGTGAGAAAGATTTTGAGTAAAATAGAAAATATGGATTTGAGAGATGGTAAGAGAGTAGGTATAGAAGAAGATAAGGAGGATGGTGATCAAAGAGAGACAAGTAGAGTAGGAAAAGAGAGAGATAATCATATGGAGAGTAGAATAGATGAAAAATTTTAAATATTAATGGAATTTATAGGGATTAGTATAGGAGGTATGTCTGAAAATATAGAATGAATGGAAGAAAGAACAAAAGAGATAATGGAAGAAAATATAGAAAGGATGGAAGAAAGAACAAAAGAGAAGATGAAAGGAACATGGAAAAAAATAAAAGAAAGAATGGAAGGTAGGATAGAGAAAATGGAAGAATATATGATAAGAAAATTTGAGGAAAATAAGAAGGAAATTATATTCATTTATAATAAAATAAATGGGGAACTGAGTAACATAAGTAATTCAGTAGAACAAAACAATTAACAAATAAGAGATATGAGAGTAGAATTGGAAATTTCTAATCAAAATACAATAGTGGAAATAGGAAATGTAAATAAAAAGGTAGATTTCCAAGAATTAAGTTCAAATAACAAAATTTCTAGTATTGAAAATGAAATTATAATGATTAGGGGAAAAATAATTTTAGGCAGAGATAATGGTGATCATTTTAATGAAATCAAAGAGTTGGCAAATAAAACAAAACAATTAGAAGATAGTAGAAAAAATGAATAAGTAGAGACTAGGATTATAACAAGCTGCCAAAATTTTCAAAATAACAATAAATTTGATGGCAATATAAGAAAATTACGCCCTATAACTTTCATAAAATTATTGAAAAATTAAAGAGAAATATACAAGGAAATGAAGAATTGAAAGATTTTATTCTCTACCAACTAGGCCATTCGGACTGAAAAATTCTAGTTGATTATTGGTGTGAAGAGCAGATGAAAGTCCTTCAATTCCACAAAAAACATCAATTGTGACAATTCAAACTTGACTCAAAAAACTGTAAAATATTTCAGATATAAGTACATTTCTTCATGATTAAATGAAACAACTTGGATTTCGTGTTTGTAGGTAGACAGATCAGAATTGTGACTTTTCTACAAGGTTGTCCTTGGTAACCAAGTATTTCGTTCTGTGATTTGTGGAGTTCATATTCTCTCTTGTGTGGATACGAAATTATATCCATTCAGTTGACTGGACTCGCCTACTTATGCGTTTAGTAAATTGGAAAAATCAGCATATTTACGGGTGAAAGAAAAAAATTAATACTATGTATTCTTACCGAAAAACGAAACATACTACATAGGTCACTGTTATTGGCGTACTGCCAGAAACATAATTCACCTTCAAGTATTCATCATTGTCTGTCTCAATTAAAGACCTGAGTTTTTATGTGGAAGAATCTCAGATCTTCTCAAGTGAAATACAATTTTTAGATCATTCAAAATGGAAAAACGTTGCAACAAAAAACTAAATTTCTGGAGGAGCGTTCATTTTTTATATTGAGACAATAATAATATTTTCTGTTCAAGATATTGCATGATAGTGTTCATGAAAACTACCAGAATTGAATAGTATTCCAAACTCAAGAGAAACAAGAAAATTAAAAAATGTGGAGGATTCGAAGTTATAGGAAATTGTTAAAATTTGATGAAGAGGTACAAAACTGAAAACTTAGTCCTAGGGTGTTTGTGGAAATTTTCAAATGAACCTGATTTCTTTGAGAATGATAGGTCCCGAATGGGACATGGCAACAGTGAGGATCATTTTCATTAATTCTTCAAACAATAATCAACTAGAAGTCGAACTTCATTGATACCTATTATTGACAGAAAATCCATATCTCTGCGGATTTCATGGTGTTATTCTACCTAAAGAGATCTATTCAAATTCTTGAATTGAAAAAAATTGCCTACTTCAGATGTTATTCGATTATGGAAAATAACTCTCTCTTCTGTTTTCGGAGATATAAAGAGAACTCCGAAAAGTATATAAAATAATTTTGTTGGATGATTTGTCTTTATTATCATTGAAAATATCTGTTTATAAATGCAATGGACCCTATACTGTAGTTTTTGTTTCATTTTGTAATCCGTGGTTTGTCGAAAATATTCGATCAGCATTATACAGGGTGTAAAACTCACGGCTGTGATAACAATGTATCAATTTTCGGAGAATTTTGAAAAATTGTATCTCACTTATAGTTACAGAAGGTGGCCTAGCCAGTAAAATCACCTAGCCTTACTATTTGAATCTTATCATCTTAAAAAAATTTTAATTGATATAAATGTATTCATGATACGTGATAGTCAAGTATAGTAATCACTCGAGATCTATTCATTTTTTTAAAGATTGTAAGACTTGTGAGAGTTTGAAATTCTCAATCCACCAGATAATTATAAAACTTCTCATCAGTTTTTTTGCTGTTTATGAGAAAATATTTCCGATAATAATAATGAACAAGAATTCCTGAGGAAAAATTAATTCCAAGTTATTTTTATAAGAATGATAAAACTATTGTGTTAAACATCAACATAAGAAATTTAAATATTGATATAGTTTCAGGACACCGAGTTCTGATCCGTTATCTACAAGAACCAATACATGGTATTTGTCTTAGAATAAATACGAATGATATATTTCAGATACGTCAATGAACTACCCGAAAGTGTGTTGAATCCACTTCCAAAAATGAACGCCAAAGCGACAGTTATTAGGTGAATCATTGCTGCTGCATTGTAAATCATTTCCATTATTCTTTTCATAATAGACTGAAGTTATTCACGCGTGTATAACCACCGGTGAAACAGGATGGAAATTATGTATGATAATGATTGCCCTGCAATGAATAATTATAATGCACAAATTCATCTATCGCATAACCAAAATATATTGAAAGTTGCGGTGGATTTCCGGTGCCCAAACGATTCGCTTCTGGCTTTTGTTTTATGTTTTGTGGTTCTCTTGAAATATATCTCTCTCATATTGTCATGGTAACTGAATATAAGTCGAATACCATATCCTCTAGAAACAGCGAGTAGATGAAACAATATAATTTTATTTCATTCTGCATTGAACCAAGGAGAAAGATACAATGAAAATAATTGGTTTCGACTTAATTTGTCTATATGAGTCAAATGAATTCAAATTGATCATACCTTAAAGATTCAAATCAGTAAATTCAAAGATGAAATAATAAAATATTTCGTTTCAGCAGAAACATCGAATTGGTAAACTGAAATAATTAGGTTAATTTTTTTTTGTGGCCTTGGGTAGTTACCCATTCAGCCAGTTAGAACTTAATTGGATCTATAATCATAAACCTAACGACAACTTATTAGTACGTCAGAGGAGGAGACTTTTCACGCCTAAGAGGAATTAGGATAATAAAATATAAATAATATCAATATATTTCTCTAGAAAATTCACTGCATTACTCTAACCTGTTTAATATTGCAATGTTCTTTTTCAATTTTATCACTCGAATTCATTTCATTCATTATTTTCCAACCCATAATGTTTTTGATAGGTTTCAATAGAGTTGAATGATATAGACAATAAAATTTCAAACTAAAACAATTTACTATCGAACATTGTCAACCACATACCCAAACAAACATTATTTAAAAATACTTCAAATTTTTTTTACTATATATCGTTTATATGAAATAATGTCCCGTTCCAGTACCATAATAATTAGAGCAACGTAGTCTCTCTCATCCTCCTTTCATTCACTGATAGCATATTTCTTTTTCAGATAATCAGCTTGGATTTATCGATGAACAGTTTCTTGAACATATCCGCGGGCTTGAAGCTACTCAGCAACTTGGAGTATCTCAACATGTCCCACAACAAAATAGACACCCTCCGTTCATCAGATTTCGAAGGAATGGACAAACTAAAGTACCTGGATTTGACCTTCAATCTGTTCCACGACTGGAAAGACATCCACTCTTCAGCTTTCACGAATTTAGCCAGCCTCTTGGTCCTGAATATGTCGAATAATCCACTCGGAAGTGTTCCGCAGTCTTCCAATCACTTTCTCATCAACTCCTTGAAAATACTGGAGCTCAACAACTGTTCCATAAAGTATTTGCCGGCGTCAGCTTTCAGTAGCACCCAGAGCTTGCAAGAGCTGTACTTGGCTCATAATCCGGTAAGAGAAATCAATGGTTCATTTTCATCGAGTACTATCGAATTCTTGGACTTGAGTTATTCCAATCTCCGTGGTATTGCAGAAGGCGTATTTGACAAGTTAGCTATGTTGAAATTGTTGATGATGACAAATAATGCTGGACTGAAGAGAATAACCATTAATTCTGATAGCTTACAGTATATCGACTTAGCTGACAATGGCTTGGAAAACATTCCTCGTGGTAATATGATTGCTTTGATTAGAATGAATTTGTTTGGTAATTTCCTGAGAACACTGAAGAACAATGCATTTTCAAACTACTCCAATTTGATATTCTTGAATCTATCGTCAAATGCGATAACAGATATGGAAGAAAATTGTTTCAGGGGTCTCGAAAATCTTAAAATGCTTGATTTATCGTTCAACAAAATATCGGTTTTGAGTGAAAAGACCTTTTTACCAACAATATCACTGATTGAGCTGGATATCTCGCACAACTATATCAGTTCTTTAGACTCTATCACCAGCACATCACTGAATAAATTGGATGCAAGCTACTGCGAGATCTACAGCGTTTTCAAATACAGCCTCTCCAATCTTCCAAAGCTGACGCATCTTTCCTTGAAGCGGAACTTCCTGACCAATCTTCCTGATGGATGGGTTGGGGAACGCATGATCAATATCAATCTGAGCGACTGCAAAATTAAGAGCATCAATAACAAGACATTCTCGCAGATGCTGCATCTGAAAATTCTTGATCTCTCTAGCAATCAGCTGAGCTCGATAATGCCCAGCTATTTTCCCATATCTGTCACTGCATTGACGATCGACAACAATCAGTGGAGATGTGATTGCAAAGAACTGAAGCGAACCTACGAGTGGCTTCTAGAATTCGAAGACAGTGCAAATGACCTCATTTGTGACACCCCAGAAAAATTCGAAGGACAAACCTGGCACTCAGCTTGTCAGAACGAATGGTACCCACCGAAAAAAAATGAATTATATTGGTACTCGATTGTACTGATAGCATCGATGGCGTTTCTTCTAGTCAGCGTAATGATCCTGCGAAAATTGAATGACATTAAAGAGAAACGACTACAGGAGGAGGATGAGAGAAGAAGGACGCAGGAGAGAGAGGCCAGGGAAGCTTTGGAACGTATGCAACGAAGGCATAGGGAGTATAGAGAGGAGGCGATGAGAAACGCCCCTGACCCTAGAGAGAGTCAAGGGCCTCCTTCCTATAACGATGCGTTGCTTTTACCAAGACTGGATTCGTCGCATCCTAGCCTAGCAGGCAGTCAACACAGCTTGGCTTCCAGAGGTAGTCTTCATGGAAGTCACCCAGAAATCAATAAAAAAGGAAAGGTCAGGAGAAAACGAAGGAGAAGGAGATCTGCGAGTTTGTCAAGAGCGACTGCTGACGATACCGATACGTCTGGAGCTGAAAGACCACAAAGGCCAATGGAAAGTGATTTTTAATCGGAATCATGCAAATTTGTATCACAGAGCCATAACCAGACTGATAGAATTTAGTATTATAAAACATCAACAAGATTTTGATTGACATTAATGAAATGAATTGGTAAATTTGTAATAGTAAACATGTCCCTACATTTATTTTTGTATCAAGGCAAACCCATTATGTTAGTTAAGTTGTCTGAGTTGAAGGGGACTTGCTTTCATCTAGCAATAAAACACTCTGAATGTTGGTGAGTTTCACTGTGGATAATATTGAATGTTGATATTCTGGTGATCCAAAGATCAGTATTAGTTGAATATATTCGCGGTCAGTCTGTTGAAACTTGTTACAGCGTTGCATAGTTATTATGGAATAGAAATAATTGATACACTTTTATTTGGGAACGTCAATGAATATCATCCCAACTACTCACATGTCATCATCTACATTTTCTAATGATATTTTGATTAGAGGAGGGAAATGATATTTTGAAACACTTCAAGCTATAACAGTTATTGTTTTTCCATTCAAATCAAATATGTTCATTTCAAAAGGGAAGTGGGAGAAGCTCTCTATTCAAAATCTTATTTGAATACAATGTTATAGTCAAAATTCAAAGCACTATTGTGAGGACGTCAAAGTTCATTTAGATATTTTCATCTGCTCTTGCATCTGCTGACCACTGAAATATTAGAAAATGAGCTCAATTGTTATGAAATGTTGGATTGAACAACTGAGTAGACACCTATATTATTAATTTTTGTTACCATTCGAATATGTATTTTCTGTAATATATTACGTTAATGATTTCATGTTTCATTTAAGCTGACTTCTGGAGGGATTAGGGCCCAAAACTTTTGTTGAATTCAAATATTATAATATCATCAAAAAAATACTCGTGATTGCATAGACTAATCATATAACTAATGTAAAGACAGTGAAGAGCGAGATACTCCTATCAGCATTTTACAGATTAGAAATATTAATCCGTTCAAATAGTACAAAAAAATGCATGTTTTCAGATAGAAGGAAATGCATTTACTGTACCACTCGAACACAAACTTTACTTTCCGATCGCTATTTTTAATATTTATGAAAAAGTTATTCGAAATGAAAAACAGCTATGATATTCACGTTTCATCAATGAATATAATTCATTTACAATTCTAATGGATTTCAGGTAAATTCATACTCTTTCAACGAAAGATTTGCTGTCTCGTATAGTTACGTTGATGGTACTATTCTTGAACTGTTAAGTATAGCATCTAGATTCATTATTTTTCATCACCGTATATCAGTTTGAACAATTGGTTGTTCAGTTCAGATATTTTTTTACCAGTTTTACGATCTTGTTATACGTTTCGAACTTATTGTTCATTGAGTCGTCTGATTAGCTATTACACTACAATTTGCGAGCATTCGAAAAAATGAACTACAGAATGAATTTTTTGTGGTATGTCAAACTCTTTCAATACTCAACAGATTTTTGCTGTTGCTATACTTACGTGAATGGGGCATAAGCGTAATTGGTAATACCGATATCCTTTGAAGTAATTGAATGACAAGGATCAAAAAGCAATGTAGTTGAACTTTCAGCTGAGATTCCAAACCATATATGATTGATGTGATTATAGGGAAACAGTATGAGACATATCTACAGTTCCTTCAGTACATATTCTCCTTCGTTTGTTGATTATTCATATTTTATTTTTTGTACTTGGACAAATTTTTCACATTACGGTGTTATTACCCTGACAACCTAGTAATGGACCTGAAATGGTCCATTTTTTCTAAAGGAATCAATGAATTATTTATAAAGTACCTTAATTTGAGTTGTAACTCGAAAATAGTGCTAATTTCGACTCACAACTCGAAATGAAGTTAATTTAGGGTTGTAATCATAAATTAAGGAAAAAAATGCTTGTTCGCTTTCAAATCAAAAAGACACCATTCACCAAGAATTCTAATCGATTACAAATTTTCAAGAAGGCTTGAAAAAGGAGGCAGACTATCTTCCGAAACGACTGATTGATCTCCAGAAGTTTCAAACCAATTCTCCCTGTAAAAGTGCATACTCGTGCAATACTAGAGTTATCTAATTCTGTAAAGTATTCTACTCCTTGTTCACTTCGATGGCGTAGGTGCTGCCATCGTCTGTTCTGTTTGTGCATTATATACTTAAACCAAACTGCACATTTCACTCAGTAGATGGCGGTATGTTGACGTAATGAATCGACACGAACGTTTTCAAACGATCAATATTCATTTTATATTTTTGATCATGTTTTATGCCCTTGATAACGCAGCTACAAAGAATAGGTTTAATGAAAAATTTAGAAGGGGATAATCAATTACTGTTATCCATCCTTACCATTGATATATAAATAGTTATCCGTGAACATACAACCAAAACTGAACTGATATTCGAACATTCGATAATAACTGGTTCCGATAATGATAAGAAACTCAAAATGATAGAATATCTGGGTTCTGGGAATAGGTAGGGCGATTTTCAGAACTGATGCTTTATTGGCCTTTGAATTCAATATCAAGAAATCTACCAGAAGCTGTGCCTGAATAATATATACTCAGCTTTGGCTACAGAGGTATGTATATGAGGTTTGATTTTTTATCCTTGCACTGAATATTATATAAATTACTTCGTCACAAGAATATTATAGTGAACGAAAAAATTTGCTTTGAGAAGCAATTTAGCAATACCTTTGTGTATATCATACACAAACGGTTAATTCATACAATAAAGAAGTAAGTAGGTATATGTATAATAACTACTTTCCTGTCTTCAAAGAATGAGAGAAGGAATTTGTCAATAGTTTGTACTCCCAACAAAAAAAAAAAATTGTATAAATACGGTCTGCTCGGTCGTAATAGTTATTTCAAATATTATTTGATCACAGAAAGAGATTTTTTGGGAATGCCTGGTGTCGTAGGGATTTTCCATAACTAATTTCCATGCCCACTAAAGGAGTTCTCGAAACAATTTTATCTTCCTTGTTTGAAATACAAATTCAGAGATATTATCAACAATGTTGCTTTTCTGGAAATCGTCTTTTTCATTTTT
The DNA here is from genome assembly GCA_032362365.1 of Zygogramma bicolorata. Taxonomy (NCBI): domain Eukaryota; kingdom Metazoa; phylum Arthropoda; class Insecta; order Coleoptera; family Chrysomelidae; genus Zygogramma; species Zygogramma bicolorata. The sequence continues at coordinate 1,966,136 of JAVJAQ010005583.1, read as the reverse complement.
ATTATTTCTTATTAACTCATTCGGAGATATGAATTTCCTCAAAACTCCAAATTTCGACAAGAAATTATGATTTTGTTTTTTGTTCAACAATATCGAGAAGGCATACTATGAAATGCTTTCAGAAATTATTGAACATATTCATACTGTCGGGTATCGGTTAGAAATACACGACCTCATTTATTTTCCTGGTACTGAATTCTTCGACAATCTGATCAATTACCATTGTGTTCATATTAATCGGTATTTCATAATGCCAATTGATGATATTAACGAAGGTTACACATTAGATGAATCGTGAGTTGTTTTATTGAGGCACATATGAAGTATATATATCTCAATTATCAATAAGAATGAGATAATTGCATATGGCTCACAAATGAACTCGATATGTGAATCGACAGGTTTTCAGTATTGAAATTTTAACATTAATCAATTCAAATGTGGAAGTTTTTGGTTTTGAAAGAATCAATATTTTAATAAATAATAGAATAGTACGGATACCAATTTTTTTGATGCAATTCCCCTGAAAATTCATTTCATATCTTCAGACCTGCATCATTTTTCTACATAGCAAATTATTTAGTAAAGAGAGAAAACACCATCTTTTATTAACACATGTTGGAAAGCGAATCAAACTCACCTGAAGGAATATGAAGTGTGAACACCCATTTTTATAAAAATTGATGAAGAGATTAATAAACCTACTCGTAGACTGGTTTTATAGTGTGATCTTCAAAATACCTTTCGACGTCTTACTCCTGCCATGGAATAGATACCAGGGTTGGACGAGGTTCATGTGAAAAGGCATAATTTTATGTATGTGTCTCTTAACAGTTGGAATAGTTAATAGCCTACCAAAATATTAGTAAGTCGCCCCAGAGACCTTGTATATAAATATGTATTACCTGTTTTTGGGTCATTGAAAATGAATAAGCAACTGTATTAAGCCACTGATGACTTTCTGCATTGTCGAGGGAATCCATGACCGTTTATAACGGCTTTTCCTTCTATATACTAAATCCACCAATCGTTTCAACAATTGCGACAAAAGCAACAAGAGAAAATGTAGTTATCCGTATTGTGAATATTTCCATGAGAGAGATTCTCTTTAAAAATATTACGTGATCAAAAAACCAGCCGTATACAGTTACGAAATGTGTGACATTGATACTCCAATGAATCTTGAAATTTCACTTCTAAATAACTCAGGTGATGTATATTCCAAGAACGGCTAGATTCCAGTTGAAGAACAAATCTTATTTTCGATCTTTATGACACCGATATGTGAGTGGAATTGTAGTGAAGTGAAAACTTTGACCGGATTCAGATGGATAAAATCTACACTCAGGCGACTGCAACTATATTTCTATGGACCCTCTTGATGAATATTCGAAAGTCTGAAAATGAAAACAAGTATTGTTATATTTTGGAATCCTCTCATTACATAAAATAATGAATTGTCCTATTTCACTTTTCAGCGATAATTTCGTTATAGACACTAAAAAAAACTACATGAATAGCAAAATTCCATGGACTAGAAAAGTTTACTCACCTGTCCGATCTTCAAGGGTATGATTTATAGAATGCCTGACTACTCTGGCCACTCTTTTATTTATCATTTCGTAATATAATAGTAACCATTCAGTCCAACGAATTCGAATTTATTAGAACCTTGAACCACAGGAAAAAACAGAGAGCAGTGGTTCGATTATCTCTGAAACACAGCATTCTATTCTAGACGTTGTTTGGAGTGTTTGGTGCGGAATTTCCTGAAGGAATGTCGAATTTATTATTAAAATACTCATTATTCAGTATTGAGGATGAATTGTGATTGACCAACCAGCTGGTATCTCAACTAACATTTTCAGGTTTCCTGCAGAACGCATAGCTGGCTTGATGATGTAATCTGTCGATCCACTGCTATCCCGAAAGTCCATTAGCACTTTTTCACAACTGGACTCTTCCTGAACAGACACTGAATCAAACAAACGATCATTTTTCAGCTCCAAAAGTATGTCGTTGTTTTTCTGAATCCAGAGCTCCTATAATTTCGCAGAATATAGTTTCAATACATCGAATAATTCAGATATTTTTCCGCCATATTTCTAAAGAATAAGAGGTCATATGTCAAGCGGAAAGATTGGTGGTCTGAATCTTCGTCGTAAACATACCCACTCATTGGAGTTGTTGGAAATTTGAAACCTTGTACTGAATATGATTCATCGGAAATCATCGGATTATCGCATGAAATGGAAATGATCGTATACTTGAATAATATTAATGCCGTTGTAATTTATACAACTCACGCGATAGATAAATTCCGTTATCAAAGGACGGACGTTAATTGATGATAAAATGGTATCATTACTTCACTAGTAACGAAAAAATGTCAAGACGATATGAGCTTCGGATATTAATTTTCGACGAAATACAGATAGAATTTATTTCCTTAACTCTAAATCACACAGAACGAAAGAGTTCTCAAAGTAGAATAAACGGAACCCAAACTGCCACTCTGGAATTCGCTTGCCCCCACTACCGCTTTTTCCGCTCTTTGAACACCTTTTTTGACTCAATCGCAAACTCGCGCTATGCCGAGTTATAATCGAATAGTATTTCGAGAAGTTTCCAACTAGTATAGTCGAATATTACACTAAAAATGTGATTATGTGCATTTTGGGTGGGGAGAGCTGATTATTGGTGAAAAATGTTGAGTTAGGTGCCAGAAACAACCCATTGAAATTCCTTTTCCTCAAACCATGTGTTTTTTTTTCTGCGTCATATTTAGCCCCCCGAAATGATTTTTTCACGATTACCTCTAAAAAATAACCTCATAGGAAAAACATTTTTAATCCAAAATTGATGTTTGGTGGTTGTCAGAGCAAAAATTTATGATTTGTTTGTCAATTCAAAAATTCGTAATTATGGTGAGAATTTCCAATTTCGTCTTTCAGGAATACATATTCTGTTTTCGCAGAAGGCATTTGAATCGGTTACGCACAAAATAGCCTACGTCACACATCTAAAAGTCATATTATTCTCTTTTTTGCGAATTTGTAAAAAATGTTTTTTTTTTTCAATAATTTAATTAACCCTTTTTAGTCATACCGAAAATTTGTAAAACCCCTATATGCGAATTTCAAATCGAATCGAAACACAATTACAAAATTCGTCCGCCATCTTGGATATTTGCAAATGATTTATGACATTTTGAATTACGCAACAATTGTTTTTCCCGCAAGAGGGAGCCAATATAAAAAGTAAGGTAGTGAAAATTGAAATGGCTGAATTCCCCACATGGATACTCCTATATAATCCCTGTGTGTGGAACCAATGGTAAACAATTTTTTTATCCTATGCAAGAAGTCATGATGTGATGATCAACCACCTTTATAACATACAATTTCTTTCTACAGGTTTTTGAGATATATACGAAAACTATGAAACTGCTCATCTCTTACGAGGAACAATTTTGGATAAGGAATTTTTTCAAAAAACTTCATTTTCTCGATATAATCGCGACAAAATGATTTTGGGGGGGCTAAAACGTGCCACAGAAAAAATCAGAAGGTTTGAGTGGTGGGAATTTCAATGGGTTGCTCTGGCACCTAACTCAACATTTTCCACCAATAGTTAGCAATAATTATGCATAGACTGATTCTTTTTCGCCTAGACTGAACAGTCTCTTGATTCGTTTGGAAAAACTCCAGAAAATTCTAGCGCTGATGGCTTCCAGGAATTATCAGGATGGTAGTTTTGTTGATATAGTTTATTGGATCTCGCCACTATTGTCACATTTTCCGGTGGAGAGCTCATTTACTTACATATATGATATGAATTTTAAATTAATCTCCTGATACCTGACAAAATGGTTAAACCCGAAGAAACTCTTGACACATTTTCTCAAACTCACTAATAATACGATGAATGTTTCTCCAGCCACGTTTTCAATTTGTTATGTGCTACTGTCGAAATATAATTGAGCATCAGAATTAGGATTCATGATATACATCACCAATAATTGAAATAATGATAAATGTCGAAGTCGAACTGTTATTGCTTACTACAATCACAGAACACCCAATCTATAGGGTGTTCTGTGCTACAATCGTTCAACGTTCTGTTTTCTGTTCTCATCTATCACACTGGATTTGATAACTCCTATTCCGAAATCGATTCCATGGCTTCTTGATACATCTATCGACTGAATGCATTGGAATGAAATTTATTTTTACGAAGTATGAATGGAATTGAAAACATAATGGACTAATGTTTAAAACCCAACGATTTGTGAATTTCAATAATGTGTTCATCAATATTAAGCACTCACATTAAGTTTAAAAATTAAAAATACACATAATCGGCTCAATCCGCACGAATGAAATATGAATAATAAATAGGTAACCGGATTTGATTATTATTTGTTGGAGTTTCACTAATTCCCGTAAAATGACATGTTGTCATCGTACTTCTACTGAATAAAATTTTGGGAACATTTCAATAAGGAATTATTGTTGAGTAATACGTTACTTAGATAAGCAAAATATTGAAGGATGCCTTATGCCTTATATTCTACACGAGGATGAAGTAAGGAACACAATTATTTTGTAGATGAAAAAATCAAACTGGCTCAATCGCAACCGTTTCGATAGAATATTTGATACATTTTAGTGTCAATGAAGATCATTTGAACAGATGATTATTTATTCAGAATTTGTTCTGGTAATCAGTCCCAATTTGAACACGAAGTCATCAAAAGAATAGTGTTAACACTATAACTCACTTCATTTCAACGAAAACGAACGATTTCCCACCAAAGTTTTTATAGCAGAACATAGATTGAACCTCAGAAGTGTATTTTCATCAACTTTCTAGTCAGTCAACCTATGTCTTAATATATCTTCAGAAGTTTAAAAATAACCATAATCAATGTCACTGCCCCTCGCATATTTCGATTCCAAGTTCGTTACATGGAGCAGAAAAATTAAATTGAATGAGACAGATGTTGTATTCAGCGGATAACTGAACGATTTCAGAAACGGAAATATACTTACCCACCTCAAGAGTACAATGGAAGGTGAAACTCGTCATTACTTCATCATGAAACATGAATTACTTGAAAATGCATGAGAGAGCCCTGCAGTGAGATCATACGAATTGTCATATATACAGAGTGTATCTTTAGAACTCTGGTGTCGCATGAGTTACATGAATAGATATTAATGGTGATGTAAATTATATGGAAAAAGCAATCTATATGACTATATGAGGCTCATCAAATATCTAGAGAAATCAGGAATGATTAAGGATCGACAATACGGATTCCGCCATCAAAGTTCAACCAGTGACCTATTGGCTTATGTTTCTCATATTTGGCAGCATTCAATCGAAAGATTCGGAGAAATGGCAGCTGTTGCACTCGATATTTCGAAAGCGTTTGATCGAGTTTGACATCGGGGTCTCCTATCTAAACTGCCGTCTTATGGTTTGTGGTTGTTGTGTCTTTTGTTGAAGAGTTTTTTATCTGATAGGTCTCTGTATCTGCTTGTTGATGGAGTATCATCTGATATTCTCCCAATGAATACTGGTGTTCCACAGGGTTCAGTTCTGGCGCCCACTTTGTTTCTGCTTCATATCAATGATTTGCTCCAGAAAACATCTCGTTTAGTACATAGTTTTGTGGACGACAGTACTCTTCATACTACTTGATCTTCCAGAGTCCCCATACCAGCTCGAGAAACACATATTCGAAGAAACTTTCACGTCAATGAAATTAACGATGATTTGGTAAAAATAATAGTGGAATTTAATGCTAGGAAAACCCAGGCATGTCTCTTCTCAAGGAAAGGCGATCTATCATCATCTAGTATTCAGTTGTCAGGAGTAACTATTCCTATAAAGGCAAGTATCTCGATGCTAGGAATTACGTCTTATGGGAAAACCGTATGAGATCGATAGCTGAAGGTGCTTCCCAGAAACTTGGATTTTTATTTCGTGGGAAGAAATACTTCAGTTCTCGTCAGCTTCTGATGATCTACAAGGCTCAGATAAGACCTGTCTTGGAATATAGTTCTCATGTATGGGGTTCGGCACCAAAACATTCACTGAGGCTTATCGATTCTATTCAGAGAAAGGCAATCCGTCTCATTGGTGATTCTTTGCTCACAGACTCGCTCACTTATTGGAGCATCGCAAAAGAATCGGAGACTTGTCTCTCTTCTACAGATATTTTCACGGTCGGTGCTCTTCTGAATTGTTATTAATCGTTCCACTCTTGGTAATACCTACACGGATGACTAGACGAGTACAGAATTCCCACCCCTTTGTTGTGAATTTGGAGACTTGTCGAACTTCCCTTGCTAAAGGATCTTTCTTCAATAGAACAGCTAAGCTTTGGAACTCCTTGCCAAGAGATATTTTTTCTGAGGCTTACAAACTTCAGAAATCAAGAGTGAATGGTAATTCGTATCTCCTGTCCCTTGATTCACGCGGTGTTCTTTGAACATTACAGGGCTTCCCTTTCGTGAGAAACTGCATTCAAAAAAACTTAATTCGTTATTTGAAATTTTCATCAAGTTGAGCAAATGAAAACAAAACTACTTCTTCTTCTTCTTCTTGCACTCGACTTTTTTTCGTATCCCGATCAATTTTCGAGAAGAATTGATTGAGCACTAGTATATCATATAATAAAATGTAAATTTTTCTTCGAGTCATAATTAAATGGAATACGAATATTTATTATTCTGTAATATCATTTATCTGAAAATTTTTGAATCAGATAGCGGTCCGTGAGTACATTTTCTCATAAAATAATAGAATTCAGATGCACAGAAAAGAACCTAATAACCTTTTTTTTTGTAAATCAAATCACTGTTATACTATGGCTTCAATTGTGCCCCTCCCATATGATCATTTTCAATCGCTCAATAATAACAAACATTCTCACGCTATAAAATTTCTCAACTGGTGGTTACCAATGAAATGAATAATGTCGTCAAAATTTTTCCAAACCTTTTATAGGGCGTAATTGTTGCAGGAATAAATCCATGTTTTCAATGAGGTAATTCTGTTCATGTATGCCAACTAACCATAACCAGACTAACAAATAGTGTAGAAAAATATCCACTGAGACACAATTATTTTTGTTGTTGGTGGTCGAAATATATACCGCTAGATTTTCTAGAGGATGAACGAAGACATATTTTCTTTTATCTGAAGAAATAGCCATTTACCAACGTGAAAGATAATTTTATTGCACATAACAAATACAGTGCAGTTAAGTTAGTCTACTTATTGTGGAATGGCATATAAATAACAGTGCAGATACAATGCAACATTTATTGCACGCTATACTACTTTTTGGTTTCTTCTCTGTCCTACAGCGTGCACATCTTCTGGATTTAGTACTGGTTGGCAAATAGTCACCGACGTTTATAAGTCAAACAGTATTCTTGACAGTGATTGCTCTTCCCTCATTTTTTTCAATTCATCCTCACCTTAACAATCAGAATACCATTGATTTCTTAGAACAGAACTCCCCTAGGAGCTGATTTGCTTCGGAATGTAGAATTTGTCAATGGATTTAGCCCGGGGCTTGTTTTGAGACAGTGTCGTTCTGTAAATTATACAATATACAATACAATACAATACAATAATTTATTCATCCTGTAAGATCACATGTATTGTGATTATAGGACAAGTCAATACAAGTAGTAAAAGGTCTTACTCTTACAAATATTATCTGTCATAAAAAAAATACAAACATATAATTAAAACTCTACATGATAATATATTAAACACTGTATAACTAAATTAAAGCTAAATTGCTACTGAATTATTTTGTTGTATAAGGACACAGATCGACAAGAACACTTTTTAGTCTTCGTTTGAAAATATGTGTTGGCAAACTCCTCAGCTCCTGTGGAAGTGAATTGTACAAGTATGAACCGAAAGTATTCGGAAATTTTTTACCTAGTTCCAGATGCCTGAAGGGCACCTGAAAGTTCTCTTTTTTCCTAGTATTGTGGGTGTGCTTGTTACAGTTCATTTTGAAGGTATGTTGATTACAATGTACATATGTCAACAGTTCAAGAATTAATATGCCACTTAATGTTAATATTTTATATTCTTTAAAAATGTTTCGACATGAATGATGAGGTGGACAACCCATGAGACATCTTAGGGATACGCTTCTGACATATGAAGACACTATGTGCAGCTGGAGTATTTCCCCATACAATAATTCCATAAGAAATTCTGGAATGAATTTCAGCATGGTAAAATTTTAGAAGATGGTCCAAGCTCAATACACTTTTCAGGTTTCTCAATTGATAACATTTAGAATTCAGAATTTTACATAACTCAGTACAGTGAGTTCTGAAAGACAGTGTGGTATCAAAGAATACTCCTAGGAATTTAACATCTGTAATCGTATCAATGGTACTATTAATTAAATTTACGTTTAGTGTCGGTATGTTTAAGTTTTGATAAGTATGAAATGTTGTATAGTTTGTTTTACAAGAGTTCAGTAACAATGATCTGTCAGAGGACCAAGCAGATAATTTGTTGACTGAGCTCGTAATTTTTCTTTGTAATGAGTCAAAATGCTTATCTTCAATCAGTAACGTGGAGTCATCTGCATATAATGTGGTAAAAGTATCTGATAAAATCAAGGGCAAATCATTTATGTATAAGATTAACAATACAGGGCCCAATACAGATCCTTGTGGAACTCCTAGTGCATTAAAGTGCATTAAAGTATCTTTCAAGTACGAGTTAAACCAGTCATAAATATTACCTCTGATTCCGTATTTGTATAAGATGTTCAGTAGTGTGCCATGGCGAACGCAGTCAAAAGCACGACTGAAGTCACAAAAGATTCCCGTCGGGCTCTCACCGTTTTCAATGGCTTCAATAATTTCTTCATAGAACGATGTCATCGCAGAAATTGTAGAGTGTTTCTTGCGAAAACCATGTTGATTATCACTGATTATTTGGTATTTGTTTGAAAAGTTTATGAGCTGATCAATCATAGCATATTCGATTATTTTCGATAAAACAGAGGGTAGTGATAGAGGCCTATAAATAGTTTTCGATGTTTTCTGGGCATCCTTTCTTCAAAAGTGGGGTAATTACGGTAGTTTTCAACCTAGACGGAAATTTCCCTTCTGTAAAGGATGAGTTTATAATATGCATTAATGGTGAAAGTATGTAGGGTCCTATAATATCTTCTTGATGAGAGTTCCAGAGATTCCATCAAAGCCATAGGATGTTTTTTTATCTTATTTTTAATTATTTCAAGAACATCATTTTCCGTTACGTGGGCAATAAACATGCTGTTGGTTTGAAAATCATTATCAGGATATTGAATAGCAATACCTGGGTTATAAATGTTGTTTATGGTGTCATATGGAATTTTTATAAAAAAGGCATTGAACCTATTTGCTATTTTTGAGGGTTCATCCAGTATTTCACTACCGTCTTTTATTTTGATGTGTGTCATAGCTTTTATTTCACCTTTCAATTCATTTATAACCTGCCAAGTAGCTTTATTTCTGTTTGTGGAGTTATTTATTTTATTGTAATAAAATTGACTTTTTGGACTTCTAACAAGTGATCTTTGTTGTATTCTAGCTTTTCTATAAAGATTTTCTGACTGAGGATAAGATTTTTTTAGCACATATAATTTTTTTAGATTTTCTGATGATTCTTTCACCTCATTAGTGACCCATACTTTATTAGATTTGTTTCGAACTTTTTCGTTTTTGATCGGACAATTTATGTTAATATAGTGGATCAATGTATCGTATATACGAGTTGAAAATCATCAACAAAATAGTGAAATGATTCAAGCCAGCATTTGCGAGAATTCCAAGCTGTATAATGGCAGGCGTGAAGCTGATCGAACAGGTCAACGCCACCCATATTTTTATTATAATCAGCGATGCTTTTTTGACAAGAAAATGCAACTTTTCCTCCCTCTTTCGTCATTTCCTTTCTTTTCCCTGCATTTCACATTAATCGACGGTGAGGATTCTGGTAGCAATACTATCTGATTCGCCAACTTATAATTGTTTATTGGGCATCAGCAGATCAGTAGGAAATTGTTTTGTTTTCCCTCTCATAGTACCACAATATATTTTTCTATCAAGGAGCTTCGAAAGTAATGAAAAACTTGTAAAAAAATTATGGAGAAAACCTTCTTGGTCCTTTATAAACAGAAAAATTCAGCAGGTACCTTATGTCAGTACATGCCTGAACTTATATTTTTATACACTTCTTTATTGGTTTCATTGACATGTTCTACTTAAGGTGAGTTCTGCCTTTGAAAGCCCCCATGCTTTCATCTACGGACAAATTTTGACTTGGAGAATTCAGGAAAGAAGGTTTCAACATGACAGGAATTTCGTTTCATATTAAATATGAAGTCCTCACATTCCACTCATTTTGGTAGTAAACATTGTTGGCATCAATTTGAATTGAATATATTTTGCATAAAAATGGCATTATTTCGACAACTTTATTGCCTTTCTGTTAGGCCTATGGAAGGTGACTGATTCTGCACCGTAGGTTATTCAACAAATTTCTTTCCCAACAGATGGTGGCTCGTATAATATGATAATGTTTCAATGTTGGGTCATCGACCATGATACCTAGTAATACGAGAGTTATATAATGATTTTTGCTTAGACGCTTAAGTTTTTTTTGCAACCTAAGGGCTTCCTTCGTATGATAGTCAACCGCGAGCCCAAATATACATGTCACGCGATTAATGAATACGATGCCAGAACTGATACTGATAATACTGGGTGTTTTAATGATGTTTGAATCAATAGGATTTTTTCTTGGAACATTTTTCGTAGAAAAATTTACCCAATTCCATCTTTCGCACTCGAATATTCGAAATGAAGCTCAACATGTTTTTCAATGATGATTTCAGTGAGGAGCATACGGATTAAGATTATTGGATTTTTTCTTCTCCATATGAATATAAGAAAACACTTATTCCTGAAGATAAAAAAAATACTGACAGTATTTATGTGCTTATAAGTCAAATAACAACTTGGAAAAACAGTTTTTCATTCAGATTGTGTACCGTTCACTCATGAGTTCAGATAAAATGAGTTTTTCGTCAACCATTTATTGAACCCATGACGTGCGATTCTCAGTTCTATATCAACGAACTCTATGAAAAAGTGTATATCAGCCAGTTGTAGAAACTCCAGTGAACTATGTTTCAGGAGTATCGATATCAGTTGTCAAGCAACAAATGATTTGATAGGCTAATGTTCAACAACTAAACCGAGTTCACTTGAACTCCGTCGGCTGAAGTTTGTACAACTGAACCAAAGACGGTTAATAAAAAAAAAGAAGAAACAATACCAATATCAAATTTTACTATCCTGCTGGTACTGTCAAAAAAAATCGAAGGTCTTAACGATGCAAATATAAAATCTGAGTTGGTAAAACTATCCAAACAAGTATAATAATTATTCCGTGTGCAGAATGTTGAGCTGTTCGACTCTCATGCTGGAGTCATTATTAAGAAATTACAGACATATTTTTATCAATAATGAAATCCAAGCATTCAACCCCCCTGACCAGCCAAATCACAATACTGACTTCGACTGCCTGTTTCGCTACGACGGCTACAGATTTCAATCTGTTGATACGTCATTGACAGATGTTAATCTGTCACCACGCCATTGACAGATCATAATCTGTCATTGAGAGATTTTGAAAAATTCATGGCTTTCCATGCCTTATTTATTGTGCAGCACTATGTTCTTCGTGATGATAATGCAGAATCCAGCATATCCGAATATTTTTTCGTTATTTCCCATATTTCGATGAATTTTTTTTTGTATAAAGTCACTCAAAACTGACTGCATAGTGCTGGAAGTCGTTATTCCATAAACAAGAATCGTTCTAACATGATCCATGGTGGATCATTCGAACCCCTATACTACATTGTGTTATGGACTATAAGTTGTGTGTTCAGTGTTTAAATTTTGTGAGAAAACTTTCCCCATGTTGTTTCAAATAGGGCATCACATCCTCTCTTGTACCATTCAACACTCTATGCTCATATCTCCAGAGAGCATTGAGTGTTATTTATAATACTTTTTTCTTTTCAGAAAGTGTGGGGAAAAATACAAGCTCCTTATATTGTGTTTGTTTGTTTTGTTGTCTTCTGCCGCATAATTACCCCAAAGTCCTTAAAGCCAAGGTGATCATTCGAAATACGTAGTAATGATGATATGATATAATTATGAGTTATTGTTAACTGTTGACATCGTCTATTCAATTGAAATGTGGCTGCGTATAGGGTCAGAAAAATAAAGAATATTGTTTACATACCAGATAATAAGTAAATGCAGTTTCTGTCAATTGTTTCGAAACAGCATTAGCATTATAAAATCGAATGAAATAGATTTGGCTGAGCTCGAAGGTATTTATTAATCACATCTTCCAGAGAAACGAAACGGTGTGTTTGAAATATTTTTTATGAGTTCCAATGGTTTTCTAGACTGATAGTAAACAAACAACCATTCGTTTCTTTGATGAACTGTAATTGATAATTCTTGATCGTTGTATCTAATAATCAATGATCTGAAGCATATGACGCAACAAGACTTGGAAAATGATATGAGATACTATAATGAATTCTACATTAATGCAAGACAAATGAACAAACGAGCAACGATCAAGTATCAATTTTTTTGTCTCACCACAAACCTCACATCTGGTCGAGCCGATCTTCAGTCAAATACCTGTTGAAAAATATTTATCTTTCATGATACTAGTTCGATCTTAGCGTCTAAAAATCATCAGACACCAAATAATACCCTTGAGGGGAGAATATAAGTGAAAGATTCAATTGCAAAATTTTCTGTTCAAAATTGTCCTCTCATTCATCATGATTTGAAATTTGGAATTTTTGATTCATATCATTCGACCCATATAAATCTTCGAAAAATTATGTATACTTCAATATATTATCTTGAAATGGAGCATTTTCAAAAGGAACTTTGTGGCCTTGAATAATGAATGGCTGACTATTTCAAATTTTTTAGTGTTTGAAGCTGTAACCCAATGACATGTTTAGACTACTGCAATTGGTATAATGTTTTTCAACTTTTGTCGGATCAATATGAACTTTATGTTTTCATTTCATTTTAGAAACCTGACCATTTTCGCTCAGTTGTGATATGAAAAATGAATCGTTTTAGAAAGCACATCGTTTGCACTCTATTTCCATTGTATGAAAACTGTTGGTGTGAAGTTTTCTGGATAGTTTCACATCGTGGAAAGTTAAAGAAACCGAAACAATATAATATTCATAACAAACTTCAACACTTGATATTGAAAATTGCTCATCCTAATTATGGATTCGTTTTTTATATGGATTGAAGCCATCAAAATATTAGAAAAGATTATAAAGTTTCAACACAATATTCATTTGTCCAATTACAACATCTTACCTGTCAAAAAATCTGGATTCCGTCAGGGGTACTGTTGTAATACAGCACTGTTAGATATAACAGATGATTTATTTCGAGATATTGACAAAAGAAAAACCGTGGCATTGGTGTTAATAAACTACAGCAAAGCGTTCGATACAATCAACCACCAAATTATGTTAGCCACTTTAAAATTCATAGGTTTGTCCCGAAGTGCTATACAATTCTTTGAAAATTACCTTCTTCATAGAAAACAATCTGTTGTAACCGATTCCGGTAGCTCATGTAGATAGCAAATTGACTGTGGTGTTTCTCAAGGGTCTATTTTAGGCCCTATACTATATTCAATATATACTTGTAATATTGTGAATCTTATCAGTATGCTGATGATACGCAGATCAAATATGCCTTTCATCCCAATGAAATCAAACAAGCTGAACATCTGATAAATCAAGATTTGAAAGGTTTATCAACCGAGTCTAAGAAACACTTTCTTGGCATGAACCCCAGTAAATCAGTTGTAGTAGTTTTTGGAAAGAACAAAAAGGAAATTAGAAGTAAAATCAACATACGAATTGACGATAACATCATTCCATTCGCGACAGTGGTTCGTAATTTAGGCCTTGAACTAGATCATGAACTGAAGTTCAAAGAACATGTATCCAAATGTATACAAAAATCATATTCCAATCTGAAAATGCTATTTCCTAGTAGACATGTTCTTACAACCTCCACAAAAATACTTCTATGTGATTCATTGGTACTTTGTCACTTCAATTACTGTGATAGTGTATATGGCCCTTGTTTGGATGTAGCTAACAAAAAACGTATTGAAAGGGTTCAAAGATCATGCTTGAGGTTCATTTACCGAATTCGTGAATTTGACAGAGTTTCCATAAACTAGCTGAAGCCAAATGGGTGAGCATGAAGGCAGACGAAAACTGCATATGGCAACTATTTTTCATAAAATTATTGTCTATAAAACTCCCCCTTATTTGTTCAATAAGATTCGCTATCGATAGGATATTCATAACATAAATATAAGATCACGTGGTCAAATTTCTCCACCTAAATTTCGCACTTCTGTCTTTCAGAGATCTCTCACATATTCGATATATAAGCTGTATAATGGACCATCCGATGATTTGAAACTCACATCACCTCACTTGTTTAGTCAAAAATATGAAGAAATAATTGTAAATAGCAATAATATTTCATAATAATTGCTGATCATGTTTATATTCTTACTAAATGTTTCATGGATATTTACTGTCTACACAATAGTTTAATTTTTGTACTTTTTTTTTCCTGTAGGATTGACACTTAGAATCAGTTTCAACTGTATGTCGATTCTATTTTGTAGCAAATTTTTGTATTCATACTCGATGTAACTATAAAATGTTACTTTGTAAGCTGCAAATAAATAACCATTATTATTATTATTTTAAGAACGTAATTTCGATTCAAATCAATTCAATTCAATTGAATGACTAAAGAAAAATGTTATATATTAGTCCCAGATTCGAAGAATTACGATGAAAAGAAGATAATACCAGTACAAAAATATAATACAAACCGATTGGGATTTTTGAATTTTATGCGAGTATACCATAGGTCCTTGGCCTACTCTACACTACACAGGTGTCAGTTGGGAAGAGCTTGTCGGTTCTGATTTATGACCAGTACTGGCAGCTGTTGAGTTATTCCGTTTTTCGCAATGAATAGTTTTTCGCGCTTTGTCTGGCATTTAGAATGCTTTCCATGGGTCTATTCAATGATCTCGCTAGCGATTTCGGTATACTGCGTCTGGGCCTATAAACAAAAATACATTACTTTCTTTTCACACTGTTTGGATCTGACACTATGCGCGGCCCCCTAACGGCCAGTTGTTGAAACTGAAGTTAACTGTGATTTGAGTAAACCGTGATCAGTTGTCAAGCAGCAAACGATTCCATTGGCTTTGGTTTATACTCAGCAACTGAACACAGTTCACTGGAACGACAGTAAACTTTGAGTACTGTTTGAGTCAATATTGTGTGGTGGAGAAAACGTTCACTCCGTAGTTTTTTTTTGGGGTTTTATCTTAACCTTCCACAATCAAGGAATAGTTTCGAAAACTACACAAGTGTGGGACAAAATTCTAATCAGTCCTATTAGGAAGATACACTTGTATAGATATTAATATTAATTCTTGATTTGATTTGTGGTAGGTTACTAACCCAAAAAAAAACATGCAGAAAAAGTAAACTTCAGTTTCAACAATTGGCCTCAAAGAAGGTAAAACATTACTTTTTCTGATCCAAGTCTTTTGATTCCAATTATTGTATAGAGAGTGACTGCTGTCCTGGATGATACCTCAACCGTCGATGACTGACAGATATTGACCACATGAAACTAAGTAACTATTGATGGATTAAACATTCTTCTGTTATTTCGGAAATCGACAAAACACCTGGTAAAATGTATTCGACGAATCAATGTCTAGCTGTAGAATTGATCGGTTCCTTGAAAGTATACGGTAGATTTTTCATCCAACGTCACTGCTACGCAAAGAAGGGACATTATCTACGTAGGTAGTCATAAAAGAAAAACATCGGCTTATATAATGATATGTGGAATAGCCAGAAGTATAATTATTTCATTATTTTTTCAACTGTCGCTTCATTCTTGATGCTAATGCATGCAGTGGCGTCCAAAGTTGTTCGAATAGGCTACAAGCTGATTTTTTATTGGCGAAAGTAACCCTCTAAACTTTATTTTCACGTGTACAAGATAGTTTCCGATATGGCACCAACACCATTTGCCTGAATTTAATAGTGCGGAAATACCTATGTGGTTAAGGCTTTCGCGGCCGAGGTTATTAGTATAACTACTTCTCTTCGGGCTTGAAGGCCGTCGTTCTTTGGAATTTCTTCCTGACGTTTCGCTAGCGCGAGTGGCCAGCTTCTTCAGAGGCTTATTCATCTCCGATGACTAAACAGTTCGATTTCTCAAGGCGTATTTGTATTGATGCAGGTAGTCTGGAGTGTTAATTACTTCCGTCGGGTTCGGGGAATAATCATCATTATTAGTTGCCGCACTACCTGCTGTGATTTCATCATTTATTCTTGATTTTGATTTGATTTTTGAATTTGGAATCCGATTCTGAAGAAATCAAGAATGAATAATGAAATCACAGCAGGTAGTGCGGCAACTAATAATAATGATTATTCCCCGAACCCGACAGAAGTAATTAACACTCCAGACTACCTGCATCAATATAAATACGCCTTGAGAAATCGAACTGTTTAGTCATCGGAGATGAATAAGCCTCTGAAGAAGCTGGCCACTCGCGCTAGCGAAACGTCAGGAAGAAATTCCAAAGAACGACGGCCTTCAAGCCCGAAGAGAAGTAGTTATACTAGTACCTATGTGACTACTTTTGCCACAAGGATGAATATACAGTGTGTTTCTCAAGTACTATCTCAAATTTCAAATGGTAAATCTTGGTGACTTTTTTTAAATAAGTTCAAAATTCCTTAGTTTCGGAGATGAGAGGTTTTGAAAGTCGAAGTGAAAATATATATTTTTCTAGTATTTCTCGAAAAGAAATGGAGATAAACAGATCATATGTTCTTGCCAAATAATGTCGATAATACTTTTGTCGAAATGGGGGTTCACGAACATACAATTTCTAGGGAATCTGTGAGGAACGAACTTATTTCATGATATTCTGAAACTTCAAGGAAGGAAATCCATTCGTTTTCAGAAAAATTGTCTTGTTATTTTTTCTTTCCTTGTTCTTGATATTCAATATGTTAGCATTCTGAAATATACTCAAGAATAAACATTTCCATTTTGACTTTCAATGCCCCTCATTTTCGAAACTAAGGAGTTTTTAACATAGAAACTTCTTTTCTTAAAACATTTCAAGTAATTCATACCAGAGCACCAACTCAGAGAATATATATCACATTCGAAATCAAGACATTTTCAAACAGGTGTGACTAAAGAACAGAAAAATAAAATATTCCTCATCAAAATTATTTTGACACCATTTTTGCGGAAATGGTGGGACATGTAAGTAGCCTGTTTTTTAGTGGTATTGATCGGTCTTCCATTGTTCATATGATCAAATCTATTGAAAGCAAAAACTTAGAAGATGGAAAAATTGAATTTAAATAATGAATTACAAATTGGAATTGAATAAGACCGTGGAATAATCAAATGTAGCTCTCAATCTTTGAAAATGACTGAGAAGAAATAAATGGAATAACAATAATGAAGATGAAAAACTCAACAAATGATTGGTTCAAAAAAAATTATTAAGGAACTCAAATCCAACATAAATCGAAATGGATCGATCAAAAAAACTATATTGTGAAAAAAATTTTTAATAATAATAAAATCGACATGATATGCATGTTCGAAATGAATTGTATATAATAGTAATATTTGCTACGGTCTTGTTAGATTTTATCTTCAATTCTCCTAAACCTGGCCTGATCTGTCTTGAAACAAAAAGACATGATCGATCAAAAAACGTTTTAAGATTTCATATCAATAAAAGTATTCCTATTGTGCACTGACGTATTTTTCATTTGAGTCATGGAATGTCATTTCTTGACTTTTGGACATGACGAACTACAGATATTATTTTTTACTTGATCATTATTTTCCGAACTTAATCGGTGAGATGATTTCACTGAATGAGGAAATCAAATCCCAAGTTTATCGGATAAATCCAATGACAGCTCAGTTTCTATCTAATCTGTTCGTATGATTCACTGAATCATTGAAAGTTTTAGAAAAAACCTTCTAAGTGAATCTGTGTAACGTTTGGTATATATTGGGAACAACTTTGTGACTGTCAGCAAATATTTTACATTTGGAATATACTAAGGGTAAGATCAAACTATAAGCTGGTCGATCTTGATGGTTCGACGGGTATGGTTACTCCTTCGTTTTCTTGTGAGCTCAAAGACCTGTCGAACGCCTCTCTCTTTTTCACAAGTATTTTCAACAGAACAGCCAAGCTGTGGAGTTTTTTTCTGGAGAAAGTTTTTCCCATGGTTCACAATTTTGAAAAAGCCAACGGTAAGATTAATCAATTTCCCCTCTATCTGATTCCTTGATGAAGCCTGAATGTATTAAACTTCTTCGATTTCCTTCATAGAATTTTGGAATCAAGTATACCAAAAGTTTGACTACGAAACCTTGAAAAGATTCGACGATTTCAAGAAACGAAGGAACAAATCGTAGAACTTCCACTTATTGAGGCCAGTCTAATCTAAATATTTCCAGTTTACTGAGACAGTGATTTGAATATTGTTCATTCAGCTACTGACAATTTGAACACGTATATCAAGGATAACACAAGGACGAATGTTCAGTGTATAGTTTTTGCTGTCCAAAATCTACCGTTCAATTATTTTCGGCTGATATTATTAGTTCCATTACGTTAACTCTGTTCGATTTCGGTAGACCACTCGGTATAACAAATTGTTCAATTAACAGACACTGTACCTGTGTCTTTTATTTGTAGATTCTCTAAGTTAAACTCAGTAACGAATGGTTGTAGGCATAAGTAATTATTCAACAGAAACCATATTTATTTTTTATTGCTGACATTTACCTTGAATGATTAGGTGAAGGACAGTTTAACCATGCCTTGTCGTAAAAACCAATAAGCCTTACCGAGTGTTTAAACAAGAGTGTCTGGTATATTATTGTATAGGATCCAATATTTCGTCTCTGAACAATCGCACAGTATTCTAGCTCAAATTATATTTCAGAAAAACGTCATCTTAGATGCAATGAATTCCACAATTTGTTTGTGAAATGAGCATTGATGTTCCTGGCAGTTTTTTATATCTGCTGCAGAGTCGTTAAATTCTCGACAGCTGAATTATGTTTTGGCACACAGTACATATTTCTGTATCTTCGAATATATATTTTTTTATTCTCAGCTAAAAACAGTCGGATGTTGCATAATATGCATTGGAAAGTATTAATTGTGGAGTACTCCAAGCTTTTGATAGGTGGAGATCGAGGAGAATCGGCAGAAACTTCTTCTGGCTTATTTCCATCTCATGCTAAAAAAGATGGGACACAAGCCACTACTACCCAAAAAAGTGCTCTAAAATTAACTATACATTGGATTCGTTGGGAAACTCACCCAAGAAAAATTTACTTGCATCGATAGTCGTAATATGATTACCTCTCGTCAATTTTCCATATTAGGTATGCGAAACACACTTTTCTTTGGAATTCACAGTGACATTTACTGAAAGGGGACTTGAATAACGAACAATTTTCGCTTCAAATTCCAAGTCATTTAGAGAAAGGGGTGAATTCTTTTCAACTGCGTCGGAATATGAAAAATCCGCCCTCAGCAAATCAGTAATACAGCACTATGCATTTGTAGTTTTCGCAGCTATCTCTGATGCATTCAATGTTGTTGTAGAGTTCAATAAACGCTTCTAGATGTGGCGCAATAGTTTTCAGTATATACACTATAGACGTATGCTGTTTCCTATATAAATCTTTTATCTGTAATCTATGCTTACAAACATCAAAAATTGTCATCACTTCTTCGGTCGGCACAATGTTCTTTGAACATGACAGGAATTTATCTTTCTTTGTAAACAAAGAAAACAGCTATATCCCATCAACTTGTGAAAAAATACTTCGTTGAAATCGTTATCTCATGTTATTTTGTGAACTAATCTAAATGGTGATTTATTTTCAATAACTCTAGGGTCATTCGACATCAATGTAAATAATAAATATGAACAAATAAGTGCACGAAGTTAATGCAGCAATAATATAATTCATTGATCTCTGCAATACGCGTTATGAATTATAATGCATTTTCCTCGTATTGTTACCTGTGTTCATTTGTTCGATAGCTTGTCGAAGGAATTAAAATTGATTATTCTCAACACGGCTCACTTATGCATTTATGTTAATGGTAAAACATTCCGGATATCCCCCTAACTAAGACGAGCTATTGAATCCTTTGTATTATTGTCATTTCATCGAACATTAAAATTTGAATTATGAGACCTGAGTACGAATGAATAAAAAAGTGTTATTAATTTGGTGAATGTCGGCGTTTCAATCAGAAATGAAAACCACAGGAATATCCTCCTTGATGTATGGTTCCAATTAATATGGTGCGTCAGCATACGAAGTGTTTCAGAGAAAGGATCTGAAAAAATACGAACAAACAAGTGCGTTGGTAGTTCATTGTTCATAACAACAACAACAAAATGTACTGAAATTAACCACTGAAAATATGCAGTATTGTGACAATACAGCGAAGTTCACACCTATGTGATTCAAAAAAGTATCTGCTGAAAGGCTCCTATCGATATTAAGGCCCAGTTCTATTGATGGGCACCACAAAACAAAGATTCGATAAGCCTCTGAGATCACTGAAGGAGGAGGTCTGTACTGCACAAAATAGAAGCGTTATATCATCATCTTTTTCAATTATTCTGGCTATATAAAGTGTCTCAAAAGTATATACATATTTTTATTCAAGTGTGTCATAAGAGTACCCTTGTCTAGAGTATTTGTTATTATTACTACTTTATTCACTCAGTAACAGAATTCAGTCCGTATATTGATGTATGCGATATATCCAAAAAATATTCACCTGATAATTACTCATACATCGTCTATCACAATGAAGAACTTGTACCACGATTTCGTCCTGACGAACAATTGACTCTTCAAAAAAGTTGGTAACAGTTATTTTTTCGCGGCAAGGTTGATATTTCTTGCCATTTTATTACCTGTCATAACGAACTCATTAAGCTAGAGGTTTAGCGTCAGAAGAAGAATGGAAGTTGTTAGACTTTTTCCTGCAAGTCTGTTATCCTTGGCACAGATCAGAGGTATTGTATGAATAGATATAGTAGGACGACAGTGCAGTCAGTTTTGATAATTAAAGATTCAATGAATTAACTATGAGTAATCTTTATTATACAAGAGTCAAACTGAATACGAAATGAATATTGTATACAATTTCCTTTTCAATTTTTCCATATAGGATTATTCGTTGAAAAGTCGAATCGAAAGTTATCTTTCAGTCATATGAAATAATCTCTGAGTATAAATTCTTCCTTCAATCTGAGATTTTTGTTATTACATCTGACATCTAAAAATCGAAACGATAAAGCAAGCATTTTGCAGATCTATTTGGCAAAACTTTTTGGTATAGTTTGTCAATGTTTAGGACTTTCCTAGCTTGAAATATTCGTTACGAAAGAATAAACATTCAGTCCTGTCTGGATCCGATGACGATGTATCCAATATCATCCTCTCTCAATCTTCCTCAATTTCTTTTTCATTTCATAACATTTCTATTCTATACTATATTTTCGTTTCGGTATATTCCCAATGGAATATTCATATATTATATTTATCTGCAAGAGGTATTCACTAGCGCACGAAAAAACATAATGAGTTGTCCAGGGCACGGTGAGTGAGTGATATGATATCACTGTTTTCGTATATTTTTTCTTGTAAGTAGTAATGGCTAGTAGCACGAAAAGGACGTGCCTACCATTTTGGTCTATGAGAACTTGATCAAAGTATAATCACATTCAATCCGTGTTAAACAAAATTCAAATTGATCCCGCAAAACAAAATTGGTAGGTACCTTTTAACTTAACACTTCTCATGTTTATATCTTGATAGGTAAATATCAAACTACAACACATAAATCTCTGTATGAATTGAAATTGAGAATCATACATAAATGATCAACAATTCAACGATTCAACAGATACCAGATTTCTGATATCTCCAATTTCCGAACACATCGAAAAAATTATAAAAAAGAAACACCTCACAATTTTTTTTCTGACTTCAATAACCCCCTTGTTGGTTTAATACAGATTGTGATTCATCACATCTATCATGGTAAAATCGTACACTGTAGGCTGAACTGTACCTTTTATTACTACTATTATGTCATCTATGTGGGAAACCAACTGTCGTCGGAATGGAAAATAAAAACAATTTTATTATATACAAGGTGATTCTTGTGAGATGACTCGAATTTCAAGAATTTCTTGTCACATTTCATAAAAAACAGATAATATGTCCTTACTTCAGTTTTGATAAGTGGGGTGTCACAATTTCAACAGAAATCGATTATCAATAATTACTCAAAAAGTCTTCAAACCGTTTATGTGATGTTCAATATCAGTAAGAAGGGGGTTCTTATGATGTGATCAATTCAAAATAGTAATTATGGTGGTGTCGGTGGTTTCATCTGATTTATATATTTGATGAGAATCATTGTATACTACCCACATAGCAGAATTATATACCAGGTATGTGCTAAACATATTCCTAAACGCATAAGAATATTGAGATTATATTCCTAGCATATACACAGAATATGGTCACTATATGCTGAGAATATGCTAGGTATATTTTTTTGGCCACAAGTAGTATATGCTACGTATATGATTGAAATATATACCCTGAATATACTCAAATATCCTCAGAATATACCTATATCACCAACATAGCATATGCTATATATATGCTCAATATACCCTATATGTGCAAAGTGGATATGTCCAAGATGAATATATATTTTGGTGAGGGACTTTAGGAGATGCAACATCATTATCCTTAAAGGTTCTAATAGTCTTGGCATTTTCTGAAGCATGAATGCCATCCTTGATTATCTTCAAACAAAAGACATCAAATACTTTCAAAACATTTATGAAAAACTAAGAAGTTCTTATTCACATGTTATTGTTTTTCATCCTATTTCAGTGTCCTGGGAACGCTTCTGATTTTGGAACCTAAAAATATAATGGATTAGAACAATATACCGGGTGTCCCGGTATACATGTTACAATGGAATATTTCATTTATTTGAAATAATAAAAATTTAAAATTCTGAATAATCAATATAGATAATTATACATATTGCTTTGAGCAACGTAAATATCGGAAATCACTTCTGGTTTATGAGATATTCCATTGGAACATGTAGATATACTGGGACAGTGGTAGGGTCCAAAATTCAAAACTCACCTCATCTCAGTTTTTTTCAATTCATTTTTAACCCGTTCTTCAGTTTTAGCTAACCATCTCTTTATTTCTTGGATAATTTCATCTTCACATGCATTTTGTGTTCTCTTATCACATTGAACAGCATCTAAAATAGATATACAAGATATTATTCTATGATTTAAAAAAACCGTGAAGAAAGCTTACCCTAACCTAACTTTTTTTTCGATAACTTCCCCACACTTCACTATCGGTATCGAATATGCACAATCCACAATAGAGAACACTGAACACACACTGATAAAATGTCTTCTTTGAAAATAAACAATTTAACTGGTAAACTGATTGTAGATAACATTCAATTTCAACAAGAACAAAGAACAAAGAACAAGAAGCTTAGCTTGCGACTTGCCACGCACACATGCATGCAGTGCTGCCAGGAAGATTTTAACGAAGTACCAACAGTTGGGATTTCAACCTAGCCAGTTTGTACTGAAAGTCAAGTTGAAAATGTATTAAAATGTGATATAGATTCTAAAAAGTAAGGTTACGGGGTTGATTTAAGTGGTTAGTTCACAAAAATGTAAATGTTGAATTGTTATATACGTATTTTTTAAAACAAATATTCTTTGAAGTATTTACAGGAATGTGTCCCAAGATCCCTAGAATATGCTACAAAATTCCTAGACAGATATGATGAAAAGAACATTCATAGCAGTAAAGTACTTATGCTGGGAATATACTAGGGATATTATTTGGGGAATATGAGTTGAAACATATCCTCAGCATGTGCTCGAGTTATGAATATGCTTTTGATTGCTATGTGGGTAGGTACTAGTTTTTTCAAGTTTGATATCAACACAACAGAAAAAATAATCCCTTGAACCTGCAACGGAAAAACAGAATTTTAAAAATGAGTCAAGACCTCTAATATCATATCAGAACAGTGAAAAGATCAAAACTGAAAGTGAAGCTGAAAAAGGCTAAATCTGAGTCATTAATAAAAAAGGTACATTTCAGTGAACACCCTGTTTCTCGAAACACGAGATAAGTAAGACTTGTGTTTATATGAACTTTCGTTGAGAAATTGAAGTCATTCCTTTAAGAATCATCCTGTAAGGAACTATATGCTCTGTAGCAAAGTCCAGTTTCTACGTATAACCGTCTAGGTAGTTGTTTATACGAAAACGAAATATACGTCACCTCATTTTCACGTTACCTATAACGTGGAGTTAATTACATGCAAATGACTCTCCGCATCATTATTTTTGAGTAATCTTCTTTGAGGTTACGATGAAGTGAATGTTCTGTAATGAAGACACCAAATATTTCGTTTTTTTGATCGGCCTAACAAATTTCAGAAGTTGAGGTTGGAAAATAAAATTGTTTGAATACGTTGTTCTCACTCACCTATGGATTATTATTATTAAAATCTTTAGTATACCTAAGACCTTCGATTGCTTTGAATCTGTTAGTGATTCAAGTTCTTCAGTCATTGGTCTGAATTGTTTAGAATCCTATCTTCATGTGCATACAAAAATGAACTATTTTATTCACCAACGATGAAAATCGAATGCTTTCAAATTCATTTCTAAATATATAATATCATTTTTGTGTGTGATAAAGATCTACTGTACGGTAATGCCGTTATGAATTATAAACGAAAGAATCCTTTCCCAAGGTTGATTTAGGAGAAGGAAACTCCAAGTTTTTCGCTTGACAAGTCATATGAGGTGTGTCTAACACCTAGTTTAATCTGTTTTTATGAATATTCTAAACTATTTCTGTAATTTACAGAGATGGCATTGGATTCCACACAGCCATACTCATGCAGCGAACCATGAAATTGTTTAATAACTAGCAGTTGTTGTAACTAAATTCCTGGCCAGATCTCGTTATAATTTTTTATGAGGTTTCAATAATAATAACTTATTATCTGTGCCAATAAGTTGAAATGAAATATAATGGCATGTCTTTCGTTTATTGCATATTTTCGGAAGGTATATCATGATTTATCGTTTGAGAATTCAAGGCGCATTCTACCAATTATTCAAATCAACGGTCGCCAGTCAATTTTTTTCCGCATGCCTATGAAAGCACTTAAAGAATTATCTTCCGATATTTTTAATGTAAATACGATAACCAAGGGATAATTGATCTGATTCATCCTCGCCTAAGAGAACTTACTGGTAAGTTAATTCCATGATATTAATACAATACTATTGGACAAAACCAGAAAATTCAGTTATCTGTAAGTAATGGTATAGTGACAGGTATTGTTACGATGTCTGAAAGTCTATTAGTAGTTCCAGAAACGTTGGTCTTGTTATTCTGAAGAATATATAAAATCATGAAAATGCATTTATAGTTGGATGTCTAGACTTTTTTCTCACTAGCGTATTTCATAACAATTTTTCATTTTCAAGGTGAATACTTTGTTACAGCCCACGGGTATATCATTCTTTGTGTCTGTTACTATTTGTGGGTTCAGTTGTTTACTGACCTACTCAATAAGCATTTCGATAAAGTACTGGTTCAGAGCCAGAAATCTGTGGGTCGCTTGATGTTCGTCAAGCAACTTCGTGATATCATTCATTTCCTGCTATCTATATCTGGTCTTGAAATAACAAATGTGGTAACCAAAGCAGATAGTATTGTGGCCTATTTAAGTTATTTATATTTGAACAGCCAAAAATTTTGATATTCAGTTCAGGTAACTCTTACAAGGATTTGAAGTAATTGTTTGGTTTGGGAAGCACACTTTGTATTATTAATGAACTGTCTGCTGCCGTTTCTCTACAACTCACTTTCAGTTTTTTCGTTATAAAGAATAAAATCACTATTACATATTTTCGAAAATCTCTGATATTGTAATTAAAAAAATATTTCATTTTGCGATTTTCACTATACAATTTACAAAACCGCTACGCTGTTCCACTATACAGTAGCATCTTCAGACGTATAATACTACTACAACTACCTATCTTCTTTAATAACCTAAATATCTAGTATTTACTGAGTTCTGAAACACCCGCTTTATTACCAAAGACACTTATCAGATATCTCCCACAGAAACTGTATTACTAAATGAATTTTTTTCCTTGTCTAATTCTTCACTTCAATTGTCCACACTAGAACTACTCAAACATTTGAGTTATCACAAAACTGGTTAATTAATACAGTTCAAGAAAATATGGGTTGGAATAAAAAGGGGAATATAGTTAATTTGGACCACCTATACGAAAATAAAAAGTGTTCTGCATTGGGGTTGAGTTTTGGCTCAGTTATTTTCGTTTCTGTCACTGTAATGATCACTCGAAACCCATTCAATTGTTGTTTGCTCGCAGGGCTCTGGTTTCTTCCACTTCGAACACGATTATAGGCCACACGCAGAGAGTATTAACAGTATTGTTTGTTTTTTCATAATCAATAGAGTACCTTGTAGAGGTCCGAAGGGAAACAAAGTGAAATCGAAGCCAATCAGTCTGGCAGACAGGAGGTCATTTCAGTAAATTATATTTTTAGTAGTCATGCACAAGTTCTGAACCTCTCTTAACATTCACATTGTAATACTGTTTTATTTTTATTCCGATGAACAATACAAGCTTCGCCATTGGTACAATCTATATAACACACTATCAAATGACAGATGGTTGACATTAAAAATAGAACACTTGGCCAACACTCGATTTTTTTGATAAAGTCCGAGACTCTCCCAATTTTATTTCGTTTGGCTGAAAAACCAAGTTGCTGCGAACAGGTTTTTTATTATGAATGAATATTTTGAAAACGTTTTTTGCACTGCATGTGAATTTTCATTTGAACTATCAAAGCTCAGTTTAATGAAAGAGAAACTGATATTGATCAATTCCACAGCTTGCTGGATTTGTTAACAAGATCGCAGTATACAGGTTGGCCAATCGAAAAAGTACCGGACGGTATAACTCCCAAAGAAGATTTTGATGAGAAAAACATGAAACAAGTCAACTTTATTTGTGAGGGGGATAACTTTTGACGTAGGAAGTATAGCCCCAACTTCCCCATTCTATGCGGGGGTGCAATTTTTTCCAAATGGGGAACAAGGGTCAAGTGATGCCTTGATGAAAATGACTTTTGATTCTCTATACAATGCTTTTTCACTTTTTGAATTCGGTCTACTCGTTGCGACAATATGGACCTTTGAAATTGCACTAATGCATTTTCCGAACAATGGAAAAATAAATCGATTGCTCATAAAAACTTACCGTATCATTGAAGTTAAAGCTTACCCATTTCACGTTGGCAAAGAGTTAATAACGTATATGCGCGGACATGCGCGCCAGCGAGCAGATGACAGCTAAAAGTACAATCTGAGACAAAAAAATCCGTATATTCATTTTATTATGTCGAGATAAATGTTCATTGCTTATAACGATACATAATCAATTGAAGTGAATATTTTATATTTATCAGTTGTAGAAACAGTAAAGGCGGTGATATTTCTTCATGGGTTAGATATAAGAGAAACGAAAAGAGAAACCAAACTTGTGTATGTTTGAGTAAATATGGAGATGAATTATCTTTGTTTATAATAATTGAATGTGCATGCTGTCTGTTTTTGTCTGCACCGTCACTCATGTTAACCATGTGAACATAGTCTTTATTATTTCATTCATAAATTTGAAGAGCAATTCGTACACCTAATTTTGACACCATTTTGTAATGCATAGTTTACATTGTGAAATAAAATTATATCGGCAGTTTGCCTATACTGTAATTCCAACCCAAATTCAAATCCGCATTCAGCACTCCCTGCATGATTAATGTAATGCCACTTTGCAATGAATCTTTGGTGAGTTGTTCGCAAGCCCTTCCTTCTGAAACATTCGAGCAACTTAAAAGAATACTGGACTTAATGACGTTAATGTACATTCTACTAAAGCTCGTTCGGCTGACCAAGACGAGCAACACGACAAATAACACAGAAAACCGTTTTAATACTTACTAATCAAATATGCAATGAACGAACAGCAGGAACCAAAACTAACCCAGAAATGAAGGTTGAAAACTGTCAGAAAGAAGAAGACTAATACTGTTTTCTTGGAAGAACATATCAATGCACGATATGTGCACTAACTCTTCGTCCATTTCTCCATACGTATATACCTATTTCACCCTACTGAGAAAAAAATCAGTGCGAAAAATTGAAGTTAATTGAAAACAATGAAATTTAAACAAAAGGAATAAATTTTTCACAGGGGTTTTGGGCAGGTTGACATAAATGCCATAACGAAATATGCAATAGTCCTACTTTCTCTGTTATTATAACTATATGTTATTGCAAGCAATATCGAAATTTCACGATGTATTTTTCTAATCTCAGCAACCTTCAAATAATTTCAGATGATTTTCAGGCAGGACTCTCGTGACATGACGAAAAACAAAAATCAAAGATAATGTATCCTGGCGACCTTGTAATCAATTATTTCACGACTATTCTTCGCTTTTGTCACGATCTGTACCTACAAAAATATTTCAATGCGCAACCGGAGAGGCGAAGCTACCGTGCCAAATTTGAATTGATAAACTGTAACGTTGAAAATGTTGTCCACCAACCTCCATACAATGATAAAGATTAGATTCAAACCGTTGTCGCACGTTCTGCAGCATTTCCGGTGTCACTTTGCGACATACAGTAACGATTCGCTCTCTTAGGTCTTTCAGTGTATCGAGAGGAGTACTATAAAAGGAATCCAGAGGACTAAAATCAGGTGACCGAGGAGGCACCTCTCCGTCCTATCCAGCGACCTGGAAACGTTTCATTCAAAAAGCCACGCACATTTCGAGAGTAATGTGGAGATGCTCCATCCTGTTGGAATATCAGTTCTTGTTCAGTGTATACAGGGTTGTTCTCTAAGATTAATGATGGAGGAAAAACAAAAAGTCCTAGTTGATGGATAATAATTTTTGCTATACAAAAACACGATGATGTTCCACTTACAAAAAAGAACCAACTAATTCAAATATTCTGCAGATCAACAAAAACAGAAAACAACAACAAATTCGGTAAATGTTTTCAACATTTACTTTAATGATACTGTAAGTTTTTCTGAGAATCGACGTAGTTTTTGCATTTTTTGGTAAATGCATTAGTGAAATTTCAAAAGTCCATATCGTGGGAACAAAGAGCCCGAATTTGAGAGATAAATGTATACGGAATCTGAAGACCTTTCCATTATGGTATCACTTGACCGTTATAACAATCTGAAGAAATTTGAGTGATGCTACTCCTGTTCAGGAGAATGAAGTAGGGGCTGTACTTTTGACGTCAAAAGTTCTCATCCTCGCAAACAAAGGTTAAGTTTTGAAACAGCATCAGCTAACACTTCGCTCATTCATTTATGTCACTCAATATGATTATGTACAAGCTTATATTTTTTTCAGATGAATAAAGACGATTTATTTGTTTCGAAATACCGTCTTTCATTGGTTTGAACTCATTTCTCCAACTTTTTGTCAAAATAAAATGAATTGTTCGTAGAAAGGGTACCTTTACGATTTTTCACTATTCATAATATAGAAGAACGTGATCAATACACCCGTACATGAGTACACCCGCATATAACTTCACTCGCCACCTAAATATTTCGATTTGAACAGCCCACGTTTTTTCAGCATATATTTCGCACGAATATAGTAGAGGGGATTGTGAAAATGATAAGAGACTTCGCTTTCGAAATGGAAGTTTTATTTAGCGCTCACCAAACGTGTTATGCTGCCAACTAAGCTGATATCTTCACAGGAGGAAATCGACTCAATTGATCCACTTTTCTCCTGATTATGTCAACTTACTTGATGGAAAGCACGTAAATTACAAGAGCTCTCAGTTGAGAGTTTGATTCAATGGGCACTGTCGAAATTATAATCTCAAGTATCCAGCATCATTTATTCAATATGAAAATATATATTCGTAGTATTGATGGATTTCTTCAGCTATCAACCAAAAAAAAAAAATTACTGTAGTTGCTGCTCCAAATTGTTTGTACGACTCGAATTTGATGATTATGATCGAACTACCTTCCAATGGAAACATCAAAGATATGTTATCTGCTTCTATACTAACTTGAATAGTTGTTACGTATATACCCGTATGTAAAAGTTCGTCAAATATAGGAAGCGACTTATCGCGAAATATTTGTATGATCTTTATGTTTTTTTTTTCTTGCATGAAGATTACTGTATTAGTGGCAGGTACTGTATCTCATTGGTTATAAGTTCTGTAGTTAATAACGCCCTTTCCAACCAACTCCTGATATGTATTAACATAGTTTGGCCGAATGATCCAGCGATCGAAAAACAAGAATTCAATGATACAATTATCGAATTTTGAACGTTGGATAACGTAGAGATCTGACGTCAAAAGACAAAGCCCATAAAAAACAAGCCAATTATTCGAAAGAGTATTATTTTCTATGATAACATTTGTTATACAACATAAATCAATCAAAAAAAGAGTGTATGGTTACGTAATATCGACAAATAAATATAGCTCTCTTTATCTAATCTTTAGACGTTTGGGCTATCACTTGATGAATTTGCTAAGTCAGAACATAAGCTCAACAGTGATGCCGAATTTAAACATTAACAACACTTAAATATCGACTTGTGTCTAATTTTGCAAAATTATAGTATTTAGCTTCTACGTGCAGATCTTGACCATGACAAAAGGTCGAGGATTGTATTGTTTTTGTTTTGATGTAATAAAAAATCAAAGCGTATCGAGTGACTTCCTCCTATAACGTTTTTTAATGCGGAAATGAAATGCAAAACTTCTTTAAAATGTTATTGTTGATATAATAATAATATAATCATTATAATGATTGCAAACAGTATGATGCAAGTGTTACTACCTACAATTACCCAGTCAATTATATTGTTGAGAAAGGACAACAGAGAGCGAGATAGTAAGAGAAATATCGAAAAATCCGAATATTCTTTTTCCTTAATAGTCCGAAATTTTTCAATTCTGTTTTCGGAATCGATTCCTCGAGCTTGGTCTCAGGTCAGAAAGGCGTTATTGTGTATAGGTGAATTGAAAATATTTTGTAAACATTCCTAGAATAATGCATTCGATGCACTTCAACGGCATATATTTGATTGATTCAATGATTTTGAATAGAATCCAAAGGCTATTCTGATCTGGATATTCATTTCACTCAAGTATTCGTTATAGAAAATTCGACCAAAATCACTCAATATTCAAATTGCCCTTGTCCTATCTTACCATACGGTTTTAGTACCTCACTTTCTTCTTTTATAATAGGTTTTTTCGAATATCAGTTAGGGAACTACTGCCAACTATAACTTAAGCATTGCTGAATCCTCTAACGCGAATAAAGTAAATAACGGTTAGAAAACATCATTAGTTGAAATTGAGATACTAAGTATCAAGAAAAAGTAACTGTGAACAGCGTAACACATTTATTCAATCATCATTACAGGAAATAGAAACGAACATCGGAAACATTTTA
This sequence comes from Zygogramma bicolorata, assembly GCA_032362365.1. NCBI lineage: Eukaryota > Metazoa > Arthropoda > Insecta > Coleoptera > Chrysomelidae > Zygogramma > Zygogramma bicolorata. The sequence continues at coordinate 1,934,140 of JAVJAQ010005583.1, read as the reverse complement.
GCGTTTGAGAATTGAATGGACATTTCAACATTTCTGGAATGAATGATTATATGCAACAAAGACATACTTCTTTACGAATCGAATTTCTGTTTACAATTTTTTCAAAAATGTTTCCTGATTTCATCAGTGGGCATAGGGATAAATTAAAGAATTTTCTCACTAGATACACCAAACATGATCGGAAAAGTCGATTTTGAGCTAATCTGCTCTGACTTAATTGAGATTTCGATAACATATTTTGAAATATCGTTTATTCATAGAACAAATCCTTACAATAACATTGTGCTACTGTAAAAAATTCTCAAATCAGTGTGTTGAAAACTGGCCTCGAGAACAACAAAACTTAAGAGTTATAGTGATGCAAAGGCAGTTAGTCAACATTTACAAAAACTTTCAAAACTCTTATAATTATTCAAATCTTTAATAGATTGAGTTTAATTATTGAATGTTTCAATTGCATCTACAATTGGATTGTTCAAACCTCTATTTGTCCTCGTATGGAGGGTCCACTGCAATAATGATGAGTGTTCTTTGTTTATTGTTCTTAGATAAGAAGGTTTTGAGTTTATAAACTGTGAAAAACTCAGACTCAGAGATAAGAAACTATTTTTATTTAAGTTAAAGGACATGTAATAAGCAGAGGTAAGTCTTGAAAATAAAGGACAACAACGATCAATACACTGTGGTCACAGTCAATAATGATAGTTGTCTTATTCTTCAAAGAAAATGAAGTTAAAATAGTTTCAATTTACATTTGAATCTCTAATTGCAGCATGATAGTCTTTTGTTTCAGGCCTACAGAATTTTTTCAAAAACTGCAGGTCATTATACTTTTCCATGGATATATAGACAGCCTGTCGTTATAAGCTGGTAATTTGAATTCTCCCTCATTAATATTCTCCTTCATAGAGCGGGATCACCGCAAGTGGCCAGTACGAAGCAATGAACATTGATCATTATTGCCTTGAACACCTTGACGTTGAGCGTTCTAGTCGTGTAGCCAAATATTAAAAACTCAATTATCTAGCGACTGTAAACGATATTGCTTGGTTTGTAAACGAAATTATTAACTGCATATATCAAGTGACCGAAGGGCGTTAACAGTTTGAATTTTAGCATTTTTGGACATTCATCATTATTGCAGTGGACCCTTCATATACATTCACATGACTGCCTTCAGTAATGATATAAGGTTATTAGGTCGGTAATGGTATCTGTTAGATTCAAGTTTCCAGTAATTGGTATGGTATATGAAATGAGCGAGAAAAAGTTACTTTTATGTGATCCAGTGCAGGTCGGAGTAGCTGTTTTAGATTTTTCTCTCATTGATGTACACATATCAATATTTTATTTTTATAGAAGTTCTGTATTCTTTTTGCATTGACCTGGAGAAGGTATCGACATATTTATACAATGTATCGTACCTATCATTAACCAATAACATCATTATAATAACATACAGGGTAACGTTGAAAATTATAAGAATGAAAATTATACGTGGTATGTCATGAAGATTTGACATCTTTGGCACTGCAAAGGTAAACGCAACCAAAAATTTATAATCAACAGTCCGGACCAGAAGTCCCAACCCCCCACCACCACCATGTATAACACGTTACGGGGTTATTTTTCCCATTAACAGGACCCCCAAATTTCATAACCAAGATGCAGCAAACCGTTGGTTATATTATTTCAAAAGATATTTTATCTTCTAATCAACTATTAATCCACCTGAGATTATACATCTCTTACAAATAAACGCACAACAAATAAGTGCTATATATTTGCTATATATTTTATTCAAAGGGGCTACTGCCCCTCAGAAAAATACTAAGTTTTGGATTCACCAATAAGATCAGAATGAAAAATCAACTTGTCTCAGCGATCTTTCTGAAAAACGAAGTGAACAGGAGAACCATACTGTCAGAAACAATTATGATAGGCTTGTTATTTCCAGAAAATATCAGAATATGGTGTATGCCATATGCTTTCTATTGAAAACGTGTCAAAATTTCCAATTTCGAAGGAATCTTCAAAATCGGCTTCGCTCTTTCATGCATAAGGTTGAAAGAATTGTTCTTAAATTGTTCGTTTTCGTTAACCAGCTGACGAACGTCAACCCTCAGAAGTCGAAACTTGTGCGAGCAATGGATCAACGAGGCCTTACCTTTTAACGTGCGATTACCCAGTATGGTGGCTCGGCGAGGATTCGAACCCCGGCCTTCTGCTTAACAGGCAGATATGCTAACCACTACACTACCGAGACCACGAAGGTATCGACATATTTATACAATCCCAATTTATACAATCCCAATTGATTTCATTAATGAACAGACATTGATTTTGATTCGAGTCGATGGATTCTTTTTTATTATCGAAGTCAGTTGACTTTACACTGATCAATTCATTTTGTTAATGTGTTATAGAGGTTATCTTAAAATTACCTCTTCGAAAATGTTGTCAAAGTGTTGAAGAATTCTGCTATCAGAAGAAAGAATGAGGCCTACCCATCCGACCATTTTTCCGGTCCTACAAGGACTTTATCTTCTAATTATCCTAACTGATTTCTGATTATCAGACTTCTCAAGGAATTCAATGCATTCGAAAGTCTAGGAATAGCAAAATGTAATAATACTACGAACAGTTATAGAGAACCTTCAATTTGCCCGCCGCTATTTGGTGTGATACTGAGGAATGAATTTGGATATCGAAAAGTAAAGTCCTTGCTGGCAACCGGATGTGGGACGAATTTCCACACCAAGTTGGATTGGATAAGCTGTACTTGCTGTATTCACAGATGAAATGGAATGAAGCAATACTTATTTTTTCAGACTGTGGTAGGTGAGAAACCCAGAAAACTACGAATAAAATATGTTTCTACACCGATCAGCTCAGAATGAAATTAGTTCTGATTGATTACCCTTACTTCCACAGGAATGGAGTAAATTTCTGTGACACATCCCTTTTTGAAGGGGGAACCTTGTATCTTACTATTGAATAAACAAATATTTGCCATTTCAAACGGAAACATTCATGATATGACTGATGCAATTTCAAAGGAAATATTGACTTTCTCTATCAGAATAAATACCAAATCGCCTTGGAAATGGATATACTCTATGCAATGTTGCGAAATATGAAATTTACTGCGATACACTCGATCTTGTGCAGCTATATTGTGCATCCAGTTTGGTCTTTCTGATGATTCAAAGAGCTTTATAGAAAAGAAAGTATAGACTATAAAATTTTCGAATCTGATATCTGCAACGGAGGTTATGTCAAGCAACTAGAGTGATATATTTTCAAAATGCATCAGATACAGAGAATATGGCTGCCAGGTTATGAAAAATTTGGCATTATGTTTTTGTAAAATGGCCATCTGATTGACTGATGGATGTGATCCTTTTAATTAAGATTAAATTCCACTGTATTTTTTGTTAAAAAAACAATAAACACTCTAAGATATTGTTTCCTAATGTTCCGTTTTGTTCTAATTCATATTGTGAGGCCATTTGCTCATTAAAAACTCAAGTACTGTATAGTTTTGAAAGCCCCGTTGAAACTAGATGAACTTTGCATCAAGTTTGACAACTTTTATTTTTCAAAGTTTGTTTTTAACATCAAAGAGGCTCTTAAAATATAATTATATTACAAAAAAAGAAATTCGGTGACGAGTTTAGTTAAAATAAATGATTTAGTACAGGTGTGCTTGAATTTTGATAAGTAGAAAAAGCAGGAGTGCGGAAAAATAGTGAAAATATAAAATACTTATTATGGGTTTGAAACTTGGTGTGTGGGTATAAAATTACAAAAGAAAATGTTTTTATCCTTTGATATTTTTGGATATTTTGAAGAATAATGTCATTTTTCGATGTTTCTTTTTTTAAATGTCAATTTTGACAGGTTAAGGGAATCACGTGACCTATTTTGTAGACGCCATTTGACATCATTTCTTAAGCAAAATCTACTGCCAAAATTAAATTTCGCATAAAACGATAAATAAAAAAGTTTCCCATTTGATGCGGACTTCATCGGTGACACTGTATATATATATACAAAACTCGGGAATTATATTTGGGACAGCAGCAAAAGCGAAAGTGTACTCTTATAACAATATATTTCCAATATTTCGACAATCGATTGTTGTCATCATCAGAGAGCTACAAAATAATGTTAATGAATGAAAACATGACATAGAATTTTTATCCTTACTTACATTGTTAGTGAGGATGGTCGCATGAGATGGTTAAGGAAGTCAGATGACATATAGTAAAATTGTTATAAAACATTGATACGTATCAGTACAACACATAAACACATTAAAAACTATAATCTTCTTATTTTAATGAAAAAGGTGCAGTGACAAACACCATGTGGAAATGATGAAAAGGAATGAAAATTTTGTGGTTATAAAGGCGCTAAAAGTCATTTGTCAAAAATGTCAAATGTCACTGAAAAATTATTGCCGAGACACAATTTGGCCTTAGCCGCTGAGACCTCATTACCATTACAGGTGCTGCAAAAGAGGAGGTGGGAAAATGTAATATAGTATTAAAATATTTGAAAATTTTGAAATTAGTTATGTGAAAAAGTATAGATTTAATATTTTGATTAAGTAACGTCACTTGAATTGCCTTCGAGAACTCTCGAATTGCCATCAATCAATAATAAATATGAATAAATTTCACTCAAATGATTGAGATCGGTTCTTTTATTTAAACAATTTGAAGATTGAGAAATGAATGCCATTTCTAAGAACATTCTCCTCGAAACATTCCTTTCGATTGATAAAATTTTTGTGGAACTGAAATTCATTAAATGTCCTTCCTTGGAAGTGTGTTCACTCAGAGCACATCTTTCAGGATGGAGTCTGCAATCGCTTCTATGTGAAGAAATGCGATCTTTCAACAGTCTTCCAGTCTGTCCGATATACTCAGAGTCACAGTCATTGCAAGGAATACAGTAAACAACATTTGACTGGGATAATTTTGGAACTTTGTCTTTAACATTAGAAAAAAGGGAATTAATTGTAAGAACCGTTTTATTGGCTATTTTAATATTTTCTATGTTACTAAAAATTCTGGCAAGTCCAGGTGTGATCTCAGAGATGAATGGTAGACTAATGTATGAGAAATTACTATGGGTTTGATTAGGATTTTGATTAGTAGATGTAAGTTCTAAATTTGAATTATTATTCTGATTTTGAGAAAAAGTTAATGGTGACGTGCCAAATAAGATCTTATTCAAAAGTGAAGAAGGATAAGAATTATTAAGGAATAATTGTTTCAAAATATGGAGATTCTTCTGGTGAAAACCCTGGTCCGAAATGCGAAGAATTCGATCTTTCATCTGCTTGACCACGTTTACCTTCATCGACTCTTTATGGTATGACCAATAGTTTGACCAATAGTGGTCAAGCAGATGAAAGATCGAATTCACTGAAGATGGCTTAATAGCCGAAAGCGCTCTGCGATATTTGAATAAATTTATTTACACGAAATACGACTTTTCCTGATTCAAAAAGTATTTTCCTAAGAGAATGTTTTGTGGTGAAATAACAATTATTATCGCACATTTCCAGTTAATCAGAACATTAATGAGGTACAATTTGTGTCGAATCCACAATCTAGTTGATGTTGAGCTAGCTGTCACTGACACTTTCGTAAAAAGCAATGTTCTATAATTCTCCAGTTCTTCTGCATGTTACATGTTTCCATTCACAATCGAAAAGCATGCCTCATAGTAATCTCCCAATAACCCACAACAGCATCATCAGACACACATACCACGTTAAGAACTTTATCAGTCACCCGAATGATTTATGAATAATGCATTGATTTGTTTATGCAGCGAACAGGGTATCGATATCAAACAATCGTTCTAGTGGTGTGATTTCTACATCCATCATCGTCGACGTTTTATTTTCAGAGTTCATATTACGTAGCACTATAAGAAAAATAACCTTAATTATGACATTGGGAATTTTACATGAGTTAACACATCACATCAGATAAGTCCCCAAGGGGCTAAAGTTTTTATAATATCATCTGTTTCTATGGTAGATTGGTATATTTGCCCCATAAGTAACTGACAAAACATTTAGTTAATTTCCATCTTTTAAATACTGCAGACATGTATCGCGGCAAATATACCAATTTGCCACAGAAACAGATATTATAAGAACTTAAAGCTTTTTCCTTTCCATTAGAAAAAACCCAGAAAAAAGATGTTTTATACCTGCCTTATGTTAGCCAAATCTTGGGCTAGCTTTAACCTTATCGGAATTGTATTGTATTGTATTATGTAAATATTTCCGATCAATGGACTGAATATCTTTCATGGATTTGAATTTGAAATTTAGCGCGATAGCAATAACCGTGTCGAGTAACAAAATAATACGAATACGTGTTCCGTAGTTTTCTGGGTTTGCTATCACAATCTGAAAAAATAACAATTACATGTCAATTACGAATATTGCCAACAAGAGATATTTGCATTTGAACAGGAATTTGCGTATAAGTTTTGAGAACGGAAACGGATTTAGTTTACGAAACGTTAACGATAAGTATTTTTATATATACAGTGTGGTCCAACGAAAACTTAACACCTCGATTTTCCGGCGTTAACATGAAAATGTGGAAAATCGCTCGAACCCGTCAATTTCTGATTCGAGGGGGAACAACTTTTCCGCTGTTTTCATCCCCGTGACTTCAACCCCCTAACGGGGGTGAACACAACGCCTTGATTTTGAATAGGGATGAGGGGTGTTGAGATACCTCATTTTGAAGATCTCATCGTGTACTATCTGATCGTAAAAGTTCGCTCCAAAATATCCATCGATAACGACATGACAGGTAAAATAGTGGAAGAGTACGTACTTTTGTGATTACTTTATTAAATGTTCGAAATGGGCACCATCCACTTTAGACCAAGAGCCCGTGTCACTATTTTTGGTAGTGATAAGTTTACGCCCATCGACCACTGAAACTTGTATTATCGATGTCGACGATGCTACAGAGATTCTCGCCATACATGATTTCCGGGGCGAAGTTAGGGTAGGGGGCTGACCGATCTGTATAAAAAAAGTGAGCAAAATTTGTCGTAAGTTTACGACTGAGAACATTGGGAAAGCAAAGATTTCAGGAAAATAATCCGACGCTCGCTTATTGTCAGTCGCCTACATCGTGGCGTTCACCCGCTACAACCCTCGAAATATGTAACAAAAAAACAACAACAAAGAAAAACCAGTTTACAACTGACAATGGGGCAGATCTTACCATTAGCATTTTAATGACACAAATTTCGCAGGCCAGCCTTATTCAATGGGGCGGAAGGGCGCTCGGCCCACCTGTTTCGGAAGAATTTCTAAGGTATTTTTTATGATAAGCTCACGACTGATTCCTTCACAATAATATTCAATTTCAACTATCCAACTGAAAAATGCAATCAACAGTCATCAAACAAGGGGTGCAAATATTGCCGTTCGTAAAAACAAGTTCCTGGAATAGCGCTCTATAAAGCTTGGCTACATTTTTATCATAAATATCATATGTTTGTGACTGACAATCAAACATTTAGGTACAACGTGAGTACGTGAATATGAAAACACCTTTCTCAGCTGTTTATTGTAATACAAGTTTCATTGGTAGATGTGCGTAAACTTATCACTACCAAAAATAGTGACACGGGCTCTTGGTCTACTTCCATGCAGTAATATAAGTTTTGCTGAAAACGTTCACGTACATTACTCAAGATGTCTGGTGTTATTTGACGGCATTCATTAATGATCCGAGTTCGCAAATCATCCAGTGACTCAGGCTGGGTAGCGTAAATCTTGGATTTCAGGTGACCCCATAGAAAAAAGTCCAGTGGAGCCAGATCAGGTGATCTGGGTGGCCACTCAATATGTCCCCTTCTTCCAATCCAGGCGTGAGGAAAATTGTCATCTAAAAACTGACGCACCGGTTGAACAAAGTGAGGTGGTGCGCCATCTTGTTGGAAAATGATCGTTTGATGGTCTTCTGCATTCTCCAATACTTGCACGAGGGCTGGATAAATAGCGTTCTCCAATAGATCGAGATACATTTGGCCTGTGAGATTACCGGGTAGAAAAAAAGGGCCGATTATGTGATTTCCATAAATACCCGCCCAAACATTTAATTTTTGGGGGCGCTGTGTATACACCTCACGAAATAATCGTGGATTTTCATTTGACCAATACCGACAGTTATGCCGGTTTACAATGCCGTTAAGGTAAAATGAACACTCGTCCAAAAAACAGATATCGAACATGTAGTTTTGATTGCCGTTAATTATTTCACTGATCACTTCACAGAACTGGAGTCGGCGATCGGGATCATCCTCATTCAGTTCCTGAACCAATCGTATCTTATACGGATGGAATTTATGTTGTTTCAGGATTCTCATGATTGTTGTGCGTGAAACACCAGATACCTCGGACAATTTCCTAGTACTAACGGTCAGATCCATTGCTATATGACCTAAGACAGCCACGTCCCTCGCTTCGTCTCTTTCATGCACCCTCTTTTTGTTTCCAACTGACCCAGTAGCGTCAAATTTGGCAACCAGTTGCACAACGTAAGCAGCGGATACATTTTTTCCAGGATGTCGTTCGTTAAATAAAGCCGCTGTTGTGCGCGCAGAGTCGTTATTTCGGAAAAATAATTTTATCATTTCCACCCTTTCTTCTACGGAATACAGCATTTTAATTCCACTACAAATTTACAATCGCTTGGACACACTTGTACCGTTCTTAACAATTCACGATAGACTAAGGTACAAAAACAAGGTCCGTCTACTTTTTTGGACAAAAAATTAACCACTCAATACCTTTGAAATGCGTCGGATACGAATAATATTCTCGAGATAAATTCCATATTGCCTCTTTCACTATTTTCGCTGTTATTTCATTATCGATGGATATTTTGAAGTGAAATTTTACGGTCAGATAGTACACGATAAGATTGTCAAAATGAGGTATCTCAACACCCCTCATCCCTATTCAAAATCAAGGGGTTGTGCTCACCCCCGTTAGGAGTTTGAAGTTACGGGGATGAAAACAGCGGAAAAGTTGTTCCCCCTTGTATTAGAAATTGACGGGTCCGAGCGATTTTCCACATTTTCATGTTAAAGCCGGAACATAGAGGTGTTAAGTTTTCGTTGGACCACACTGTATATATATTAGTTCTTATTATTTTTTTGGTAGGCAAAATTTGAGATATACGAGTAGTTGCTGACTAATTAGACTTGTTCAATCCAGAAAGAACTGTTTTTCAATAGACGCAGCAACTTTTCGGAGTACATAGATTAAAAATCTGCTCTTCTACACTTGTATTGTTTTCAATATTAATTCTTATATTTTCAAATTTTGATAGGTTACAAACCCAGAAAACTCACGGAACAAATATTGATCCACCACAAAATAATGAGGTTTAAACGAATACGATTATTTTCAGTGAAACTTCCTTTGGTGTATTTTTTTTAATCCATCTTCGGAAATATAATCGGTCAATCTTTCAGAAGAGAAATGAATGTATTCTACTCAGAATTCAATCAAATTCTGTTGGTGTCATCCTCTCTCGATTAGAAAAAATTCAAGGTTGAAAACGAAATTCAGGAAGTTATGGCCGAAAATACAGTCAGTTCTTCGTTTTTCAATAAGACTTTGTATACGACGGATTTTTAGATAATCTCAGAAACCATGACACCTCATCAATCTCTGATATTTAGTTTCCACCAATCAATTTTTTGTATTGGCAAAGACTCTTATAATTTGAAAGGTTTTTATGGTTTGTGAATAACCTATGTGCATGTATTTAGTGTCAAATACGCCACAACAATCTATGAAAGCTCTCCTTTGTAAGGAAATTGAGACAAATTTTTCCGAGGAACTATTTTTAAGCTTCTTCTACAAAAAAAAATAGTTTTTTTCGGAACAAGCCCGTGTTTTGGCCATACTACGCTCTATTTTTGCTTTATTGTGTAGAAATTTGCTATAAATGTTATATAGGTATTTAAGTTTTGTTTGCTGGTTATACAAACTGAACATTAAGAAGTGACTTCTATGTGATTCAGTGCCCGTCGAGCGATATAGACAGGGAAGTAGCTTTTTGAGATAGACTGTTTTACCCTTTTTTTAGATGAATCAAACATTTGTGAATGATAAAATCGTACATATCAACACAGAGTGAGCGTATAATGTTTTCATGTTACTTCTTTCAAAGAAGTTTTATATTTTTTCTTTTTTTCATTCGGAAAAAGGGGAATAATAGTTTCCTCAAACTTCGTTCTCTCAACAAAAATAATATTTTTTTGCGTATTCAGATTCAAATCAACTCAAGAGGGGTCCTGCATTGCTTCCAGATATGTATCTGACATAATTATTTTTTGATATATCTCTTGCAAAATGAAAGCTAACAGAAAAGTGGAAGTGATGTATGTACTTTTACAAATAATCTGCAACAATTCATAATTTTTTTCTATGAAATAATTTTCAATTTCAGAACTTCTATTTGATTCTGATGAATGGTTAGTAAAAATAGTTAAAGAAAGTCTGAGACTACATTGAACAGTATAAAGAGTTCGTTTTGAGAAGTCTTATAACCTGTTACTGAAAACTGTAAATGAACATTCCTTTCAAAGGTGACATTCAGAAACACAACGTTTCTCATCAAACCAAAGGAAATATTCATAGCTACCTAACCAGAATATTACCAACACGTTCGGAATTTCACCTTATTTTGCTATTCATTTATATCATCATTTCGTTTATAAACTATGTCTACATGATAATAAAACAGCTGTCTTTGATTTGTGTGACCGATAAAAAATACTAATTGTCCAATGAACTTTTCCAAATTGAGTTGACTGCTTTTGTGAGGGGTTCAGAAGAATAGCTGTAGGTTTTGAAAGTTACAGAGAAAAATGTTGCTGCGAAAATAATTGAATATTTTTATCTCTGAAAAGACGGAAACATGAAGTGTTTATCAACCCTCGGCGAATTGCAATGAAAGGTGGGTTTGTCCAGAACTGCTCTTATGCGGAGCAGCTGTAGATAATAATACTCCAGGTGGCCAACAAAAGAAAGCAAAAACATTGAAGCAGGCGAATTTATACCAAGTGATTGCCAGATGTTGAACTCTTCATCTATTCTTCAATTTGTTGTTCGTTGTGGGTTGTAAAATAGTTTTGTTACGTGAGTTAAACGGTATCTGGTTTGTAGTCGCTCACTGTTTTGTCTATTCCATAACTGTATTTGCCTGGCGTACAACTTGACAATGCCCCTTGTAATGAGTATAGGCCATTTATTTTGGGAACATATCGATTTGTCATTGACCATCAATTGAACAAGATTTCTATTTGGCCAAGTAATTTGTTGGCTTGCCGTATTAGCATTGACAGACGGTGGAATAATTAGCAAAATATTCACTATGATTGGAGCCAAACTCAAACTACAGTTTCTTCAAGAACTTTCAATGCAAAAAGATTCATAGACGTTTTCTTGTACGTGGTTGACAATGTTCTTCGTGTTGTTTGTATACTTAAGTCTATTGAAACCTGTCAAAAACATCATCAAAACCTAAACGAAATTGAAAACAATGAATTCTGAACAAGATTATTGAAATAATACAGTTGATCAAAAGAATCAAAAATAAAAATTCAGAAACAGACGAATTCAAATGAGTAGAAATCAGATGAAAAGCAATAAAGAGAATGAAATACTTATCGAGAAACTCACTGGACATAAAGAAACATTCAAAAATAGAAAACGATAAAATCTAAAACAAAAATCTGAAATGAATCTGAATAATCAAAGAATTAGTTTGCCATCAGGGCCTACTAGCCAAACCACCATCATATAGCTCGCCTCCTCAGTTTTTTGCTTTGTTGAATAATTATTTCCCGTAGATCTCTTCTTGTGGTTAGAAATGATACCTTGCCTACAAATGTAGATGTTCCTCGGAAATCAATTCTAACAGTCACATTATTTTTGTTGGGAGCCACATCTTATTCAATGCACAGAAGTACAGTTTGCACAAATTTGTCTTACAGAACCCTCCATATCTGAAACGAGAAACGTGAATTCAGAACTGCACGTAGACTTATAAGAAGACTTGACGTAGTATCCAATAGAATTTAACGCTAACAGAATCCAAGCATGTCTCTTCTCGAAGAAATTTGATCTTTTTTTTGTATGCAGATTCACACGAAAGGGAAGCCCTGTAATTTTCAAAGAACACCGCGTGAATCAAGGGACAAGAGATACGAATTAACATCCACTTTGAACTTCTGAAGTTTGTAAACCTCAGGAAAACCTCTTTTGGCAAGGAATTCCAAAGCTCAGCTGTGCTATTGAAAAAATATCCCTGAGCAAGAGAGGCTCGAGAGGTTTCCGAATTCACAACGAAGGGGTGGGAATTCTGATTGATAACAATTCGGAATAGCATCGACCGTGAAAGTATCTATTGAAGAGAGACAAGTCTCCGACCCTTCTACAATGTTCCAATGAAGTGAGCAGTCTGTGAGCGAAGAATCACCAACAAGATAAATTGACTTTCTCTGAATAAAATCGAGAAGCCTCAATGGATGTTTTGGTGCCGAACTCCACACATGAGAACTGTTTTCCATGACAGGTCGTATCTGAGCTCTGTAGATCATTAGAAGCTGACGAGAAGTAAAGTATTTCTTCGCACATAGAAATGCAAGTCTCTGGGAAGCACTTTTACCCATCAATCTCACGTGGTTTTCCCATGCGAGATTATCACTGGTCGTAATTCCTAGCATCGAGAAACTTGATTTTGTAGGAATAGTTACTCCTGGCATCTGAATATTAGATGATGATAGATTGGCTTTTTTTGAGAAAAGATATGCCGGGGTTTTCGTAGCACTAAATTCCACCAAGTTTATGTTATCCCATTCTATTACTTTTACCAGGTCATTGTTAATTTTATTGACGTGAATGTTTCTTTCAATTTTTGTTTCTCGAGCTGGTATAGGGATTCTGGAAGAGAAACTGGTATGAAGAGTACTGTCGTCCGCAAAACGATGTATTGAACAAGATCTTTCCTCGACCAAATCATTGATATGAAGCAGAAACAAAGTGGGAGCCAAAACTGAACCCTGTGGAACACCTGCATCTATTGGGAGAATATCAGATGATACTCCATCAACAACCACATACAGGGACGTATCAGACAAGAAACTCTTCAACAAAGCACACAACTGAGGAGGCAAACCATAAGACGGCAGTTAAGAAAGGAGACCTTGATCCCAAACTCGATCAGACGCTTTTGAAATATCGAGTGCAACGGCTATCGTTTTTCCGAATTTTTCGATTGAATACTGCCAAATATGACAAACATAAGCCAATAAGTCCCTGGTTGATCTTTGATGGCGAAATCCGTATTGTCGATCATTAATTATTCCTGATTTCTCTAGATATTTGATGAGCTTCATATTAATTGCTTTTTTCATGACTTTGGAAATGATAAAAAGCAATGCAACTGGTCTATAATCACAAGGTAAAATTTTCTTTCCTTTTCTAGGAACTGACTGAACTCTTGCTGTCCTCCAGGGCTTAGGAAAAATCCCCAGGTTATATATCATTATTATTATGATGTTCTCTGAAATCCTCAGTAATTACAATCTGCAATATTCTCTCATGAACAAATCTTGTGAGTTAGATTGCTGAAAGTGCTTTACATAAGCTTTTTTCTTTTTTCCATGTCATAAAAGATTTTTCAAACCGCCAGCTCCATATGATGAAGCAAAAATCGACAGGGTGGCTGAGCTTTGGAATCCCTTGCTGAAGGTGTTTTTTTTCGAGGGGTTTTTACCTTCGAAAGTAAATGTTATTCTTTTATATATCCTTTCTCTTGATTCAAGCTATATTCCTTTGAGAGCTGCACGTTTTTTCTTACGAATTTGAAGATTTGAAGAAATTTTATACCTACTTTCCGAACTTCAACACTGGAGTATACCCCTTTCCCCACAAAAAATGCTACTACGTTTCATTTTCCTGTTCCAGAAAGCGCCCATTATTACTAAAGCAATCCATTCTTAATTTTATTCCGAAGTCCCTCTGGGTACCATTGACGATACCTACGGGGAATCGAAACGGTTGTCAGACATTGGACTTTTGAATGCACTTATTTCTTATATCGATATGCTGATTTCGACATTCTTATTTTCCACAAAAAAAGAAAAACCGCATAGTACCTTCAATATTTTTAAATGGGATACAATATATAACTCCACTTTAATATTGAGGTTTATGAAACACCATTCCCATTGATATTTTCGAGAAAATTGAATTATCACATTCCAAAACAAAAACTAAAGCGTATCTTGAATGGTGTCGAATTCAAGTTTCTGTTGCAAAGTAAGCATTTTTTGCGTTTCTCAATCAAGTTGATTGGCAATACTTTCATTGATGACGTCAAATATGGAAAAATATTATGGCTTTGAAGAGAGAATTTCATATTCCACGAAATGTTCTGAAGTATATAAGTACAGAGTTTCATTAAAAAATCTAAACTTGAATTGACTTCTTGGAGAGATATTATCATTTTCTTGTTAACAAAATCGATCTCAATGAACTTCACCGCCAGTCCGAATATCAAACTTACAGGAAAGTGATCAAATTTTTGCCACCCGATATAACGCTATAACAAAAAAATTGATCCAAAAAAATTATTTGTGAATTAATTTCACGTAAATCAACCCACAATAATAGGAAAATGACAACTCATTTACAAAACATGGATTGAAACCAATGGAGTGAATTTACTTGAAATAAATTAAGTTCATTTTGAATTAATTTAAGTCAGAATTCCGTCCAACTCTCATCTCGTGCGTAGGCACGAATATTGTGTGAAAATTTGGATTTTAGATTTTGTAATAATAACTACATCATACTAATTGCAGACTGTAATCATAGGCGCGATTTGTTCGTTAGAGAAATCGGTGATATCGATTCAAGTTCAATTGTCAATGAAATTTACGGTATTGAAAAATGGATTAGGTCTTGAAATTAAACTAAAATAAAACCATCACAACTTAGAGAAGAGAAATAATCCAAATAAAAGATCAGACAAAAGGAATATTAATAAACATAAAGCAATAATGATTATAATAAATGTCATAAAAACTTAATTGAACGTAAAAAAAATAAAAAATCATTTGAATCCAAACAAAAACTTTTGAACTGAACTTGATTGAAAATTTTAACGAAAGATGTGAAAATAGTCTATAATCGTACTGTTAACGGCAATCATCTTCAAGTGATGACTGTTCGTCTATTTCCATTTATTTCAATTCCATGTTTTTGATCAACTTTCCATTTCAATTTTATGGTATGGATTTTGAGTGTATTTATTTCAGTTTATTTCCTATGATTGCTTTTCTTTTACTTAAATCCTTCTTTGAGTTTTTGTTCAACAATCCATTTTGATTTTCTTCGAATTTTTATTTCATTTTAATTTAGCTGTTCGAACTAATAAGTTTTTGGACAAGTTTCATTAAGGAAGTTAAAGACAGTGGACGTTCGAACAGCATGGATATCAACCAAATTCAAACATGCCATGTCTTGATTACGCTATTGAATATTTTTAAATTTTTTCACAGAGATCGATCAACTGATATTATGTTTAAGGTAAAGAGTCCTTAAGATGTCTTAGTTGAAATTATATCACATATTTGTCCTGTGTGAAAGTCATCTATTAGATTGCTTTCACTTAAACGGCCTATATTTAATTCATTTTATGATTTCATGGAAAGAGGCAACCCATTTGATTACATTCAATAGTAACTAACAAATATAGAATACAATTGTATATAACAAGAAATAGAAAAAAGAAAATGAAATTCTCACTTTTCATGGAAACCTTTTTTTCTAAATGATAGGTTTTATGGAGCTCTGTAAAAAAACAACCGACCACGCCCAATTTTCAAAGCGATCCTACACCTTTGATATCTGCAGATATCAACATATCTCATAAGCCTGATCGAAAAGCATATTTATGGATTTCCTGAATGATGTCCCGGTATTTTAAAATATATAGCACAGTTAAAAAGTATTTCATTGATTGAACCAAGAATTCTGATTGCAAGTTCAATGAGGATGGTTTATGATGCATTCATTTCCATAGTGATCTAAGTTATGAATCTGCTAGGTGCGTAGGATAATCCAATGGGTATTTCACCTGGTACCCACAATTCTATACCTGGGGTCTTGAGGATTTCAGAGCATGATAGTTATATTTTCAAGAAAGTATTTCCAATTGCCACTGTATATTGTTGCTTTCATTCGACAGGAAAACAATATTTGCAATTCAAATTCCTGTATTGGATAAGCAACAAAACCCTTACTGTATAAAAGCAAATCCATCAGAACCAGTTCAACGATTATTAATAGTATCCGACACAATTGACAAAGTTGACCTCTTGTTTCACATGTCAATTATTGTCCCCTCGGCAATAGTAATGTGAATATATTCGACCATCAATTTCATAGTGATTGATAACTTTAGTGGAGGAGAATGCAAGAAATGGCAGTGGAAACGAAAAAAATGTTGAAATAGTACGGGTAATTCAAGTAAAAACAAAATTTTAAAAGATTTTTCCCACTTCTGTCAGTTGAATTGATATTTAATTTGAATTCATCTGACATTATAAACATTTTTCGGGCCTACTTAAATACATATTGTCATAGAGCGCAATATATTATAAGGAAAATGTTGAAATGAAACGAAATGTTGCTTGTATATTTTATTTCTTCTAAAAATGTATATGGTGAAAACAAAACGGAATAAATGGTATGTATTCATATAACATCATGATAAAATCACGCTCTCTTCTCTGTTAGTGCGTTTTTTCGAAATATTGTGAATTTAAACAGATATCGCCCAACCATATCTAGGAAGTCCATCGTGATAACAAAAATCATATCAACCAATTATTCGAGTATTTTTCGAAAAAAATAACTACGAATCAGCAAATCGTATCAACAAAAACAGCATTCAATCAAAAGACAATCAAAGTTATCATCCGATTCACCTCGGAAATGTTCATAGCCAGGTCAATAGAGAAAATTCACAGCCCTGTTATTTAAACTCGCCTAACGGTAATTTTATAAAAATGATGGGCTCACTTTGGGACGGTCAGGCTAGCCAAAATAGCCCTCGACCTAATAACTATCTAATTACGTTTATCTCTTACAATCAGTCAGATATGAATGAATACAAAAGGAAAACTAATAGTGAATAGTATTTCAAATGATTATTCTTTAATGACAGTCTATGATATCTAATGTTAGATATCCAGACAAAAATGAGTTATTAGTATTATATACATATACATAGGAGATTCGAAGTAGATATAAGAAAACAAATAACCCTACAGATGAGCTGTCCAATATCTATTTCTGATCTCTGATTACTCGAATGTCTCAGTAAAAACATGGATCATCATTTCTTGAAATATACGCTCAGAAAATAATGACAACTCGAAGTTATGATGGAAATAAATTAGAGCGTTGCTTCTGGGCTAGTTGCTGATTTCCGAACATTCAACTCGATGGGTTGTTACCGAACTCTTGGAATCATGTGATGTCTGATAAGATACAACTAGAGGACCATCAAAATTGATTGTTAAACGGATTTCCCATCCTAGTTCCAGTTTGACTAGGTTATTGAAACTTGAATGAGACCTCAAATGAAATTATTTGAGATTGGTAGGAATATTTCTCTAGGTAGATCAATATGAATATTTTCGAACTATTTAACATTTCAACTTAGTCATTTCCTCAACAAATAAAAATCAAGGAATATTTCAAACATCGCAATGTACCAGAAATTGGTGACTTCTTCCTATCACTACATAATTTGAGCCTACTTCTTCGCTCTCTCCAGGCTCCCAGTGGGAAGGTTTCCCAGGTCACGTTATCGAAAGATAATATTATATTATCGAACTATAAGGATCCGTCGTCATTAACAGGAAATCCGTCGAAATCATTAAATAAAGATGATATAGCGTTAGAAACTTCAGAAGATTCTGAGAGCCTGATTTGATGTGACGTCATTACCTTCTTGAAATTTAAAGAATATTCGCTAAATCTGGCAACTACGGGGATATGTGTCTGCATGTATAAAAGTTTTGGGGTGCGTGATCTTTTATAATGACGAACCGCTGAAGTTTTCGAGTCGCTTTATCTAAACCTCCGGAAATGGTTGAGTTCCTTCAGATAAATTTACTTACCAGTGATACGATGCAGCAAAGGAAAAAATCAGAAAATATTATCAAATATTAGACCAAACTGTCACTGATTTTCGAACTATAATAAAAGGCTATTATGTCAGCTGTCTCAATGAAGTCACAGTATCTGCCAACAACAACGAAAAATGTGAACATCTGATGTGAATTCAAAATGACTATTCTTTTATTAGTGATCCTACAACCTACGTGTCAGTATATACAGGATAGATCTTGCCAAGCCTGCACAGAAGCAGGGGTGTACACTTTAGTTCTGAGAGGACTGGGAAGAGATTACGCTATTTCTATACTATCAATCAGATATTAACCAACTTCAGTACCTCGACCAGACGCTGCAACGTCAAAAAACTTTTAGAGGTCAAAACAGTTGAGGATTTTTTTTCAACTGTTTGCACACAGTTGTTATTCAAAATAGTGAATGAAACCGCAATAACAGTCTTTGACAAAAACTTCATTAATAACTTGGTACAATTTCGAAAAATTCACCGTTCCATTCATATCTGAGACGACTTGATAACTTGAATTATTGTCCTTGGCCAGTTGAATGTTTCGAGTGGCTTTGATTGCTAAGAGGAACAGATGTAATCATTTCCACTCGACTTTGAAAAATCAATATCGGCTTCAAATATGACATTACTTTGGCAACAATTATAAATATATAAACACATAAAAATAAGTATACATATAAGTCTGTAACAGTCGAAGATTCACCAGTTCTCGCAAAGCGGTTTCCCTCGGAGACCGCCATATACAGAGTGTTGAAAAACTACCTGTGAAGGTTATCAGGTCGTATTATTCAGATTGTAATGAGACATTCAATAAAAATCTAGATTACGACACCGTAAGTTTTTTGAATTTGGATGAAATCTGCTAAATTTCCATTTCTTGGGTCGCTTTTTTCAATTTTGCTATTCAGAAAACTAAGGGCTTGACAGAAGTCCCAAAGTAGGTTCCCAGGGTCCTGAAAATGCACCTTTTTTCCCTGTTGATAATTCAGAGAAGCCAGTAAGATGAATCCGAAAGTCCATTGAAAATCATAAGAAAAGAGTATTCTATTTTCTTTACGACAAATAACTCATTCTGTCATCAATCGAACTTATTTCGGATAAACAAATGTAATTTTGAATCGGAGCTCAAAAGGAATGTATTATCAAACCCACATATTTGAATGAATGGCCCATCTCGATCTAGAAACGCTCTGAGAATATTCACAAATAGTTTTGTAATAACCTGTATATTTATAGGAACGACCGCGAAATAAGTTAATTTTTATCACAAAACATATCGATGGGTAATAAATACTGAGGTATCCGCGACACTAGCACTCTCAGGGCACAACAGTGGTGACGATTTCACCTTCACTATTCTTTTTGCGTTGAACGAGTACTGGTGTCTTGGGAATGGACTCCGGAATCTGGGACTCCCTTATGGTGACTCGCTCTCGTTGTGGAGTCAGCAACTCTTGTTTGGCCTTGGGGCGAATATCCACTTCATCTGATTCGCTGTTGTAGCCGTTTTGGTGGAGCCCATCCTCCTCGATCTCATCTTTGGTCTGCTCCGGGTGAGCGAGTGGTGTGAATGATGTGAGTACGGGTGCATCGTCTTTGGTTTTTCCGTTTTGGCCGTTTATCAAAGGAACGTTTTCTGGAATGTTCGATTTTTTCGCCGGTTTCTCGGTGGGGGCAGAAATACTCAGCTTACTCAGAGGCTTCATCTCCTCACCAAAAGAGTTAGCGTCGCGTTTCTCCTGCCTCCGCTTCGATCTCCGGCCCTTCACGAACGCTATCACGAATAATACTGCTAGGAACATTCCGACGCCGACGATGGCATAGACAGCTGTGGAGTCAGAAGGTGCTGCAGACGCTCGCTCCAACTCTCCAGTCCTGGTGCCGTTGGCGATTTCCTCCACGTCATCACTCTTGTCCGACTGTCTGAAGAGCTTTCCATCTGTTTCCTTCAGGACATTCGGTTCCACAACCGGTACAGGAGCCGCTGTACTTGTCGTTGCAAATGAAGAAGTCGTGGGAGTTGTTACTTTGGTTGATGTTGATGGTGATGATGATGGGGTGGGTTCTGCAAAGGGGTTTATGTCGTGAAACAATATCATGGCCTGGTCCAGAACGCTTGGTGGAGGTGACGCGTATTCCTCATCGTTCTCGCCAACTGGCCCTGGAGTGGAACAATTCTCAATACATCCCAGAACACCAGTGTCTGGGAGGATACCAAACCCACTCCCTTCATCCCCACTTCCTTCTTCTCCTTCTGCTGCAGAATTCTCTACCTTGTCATCCACGATGGAAATGGTATTGTCCTCCAGTATTTCGTCTTCCTTTTCTTCGACGAAAGGAACTTTGTGCATTTCCATATTCGCGGATTCGTCGAAGATATCAGTATCGCCCGAACCTTCCAAGGGCTCGTCATAGACCATTATGTCGTCTATTGAGCAACTGATAGCAGTTATGTCTTTTCCAACGTATTTACTCGGAGAATGACATGTGATCGGTTCCGGCACTGACACGCCGCCTTTGATCAGCCTATCGTAGTTGAGTACGTTGTTACAGTCACAGTCTATTGGATTCTTGTACAAATGTAATGTCTTCAGATATTTCAGAGATATCCAATCTCTGGGTATCTGTGTGAGCAAATTGTGGGAGATGTCTACCACCTCTACGTTCTGAGGAAGAGCAGTTAGATTAATAGATTTCAGGTTATTTCCTTTCAGAATCAAAGTCTTCAAGCTATTCAGCGAGGGAATGGATGATATTTGAACATTGTTATAAGATAAATCTAAGTAACTCAAATTTTTGAGGTATTTCAGTCTAGGATCCACCTTGTTGATTAACGCATCGGATATCTTCAGGTGAACTATAGCACGGAGCTGTTTCTCGCTAAATTTACTCAAAAAGTCAAAGGATGTGGTTTCTAAATGTCCTTCCGACGTTTCACATGGTGATCCTTCCGGGCAGTGATATATTGAAGCACCAAGAGCTGTCTCTAGGACTGCAGCTACGACGAGAACTTTCCACATTTTCGTTTATCTGAAACAAAAAAATGCGTTTCAATCCAAGTCAGTTCCAAGCTGCTATAAAGGAATAAACAGAAAAACAACGTGTTATATAGTATAAATCGACTCAACGTGAATAATAAAAATAAATCGAATTATTGGACAGTGAATAGATTGCAGGGGAAATATAGAATAATATATTTTGTCAGAATTAAATGGGCCAACTCATACGGCTGATCTTTTATGAAATGGTGAACAACTATAAAGTATGTCACGCCGAAAATGAGCCAGTATATATTAATGTTTCTCGATATTTTGATGACTGCTGTTGTCAATTTCGTTTTGGTTCGTCTGGAATTGATAAAATCAGAAGGTCTTCAGCATCATATAAAAAAAATCAACAAACATACATTTTTTAAGTACTGTGCAAATTAAACAAAAATACCGTCGGATGTTTCATTGCTGGTTCAAATACGTCTTCCTTCAGTAATTTCATCATCATGTCATTCACCATCTTCAATATTGGTATGCAATAGGAATTTGTCATGATCTGCATGGGTGGGCGTTTACTTGGACAGACTCTCACACGTTATAGATAAGACCCTGTCAGCTTGCACAAGTTTCTTTTTTCGAGGGGTTGAATATAGTAGGGGTGCATCAACTGGTTATCGCAAATACCCATTTCGAATCCCAACCCATTCTAGCTTCTGTCTCTCCATTCCTACCAAACTCTCATGGAGAGCCGAAAGTTTCGAAAGGTTATTCACAGTGTATAATCATCAAATGTGCTAACAAGTAATTGTTTCATATTTTTGATCGACTGGGGATGACTCTGGAAATGTTTTCATCCTCAGTGACCACAGAGAAGGACCAAAATCTTGATTTTCCTTCTCTATTTCATATAGTTATCGATACCTGATTCATGGAAAATACGATCGGAATATATACTACATATACCTCAAAGTCAATGAATACATGAAAGTAAATTCGAAAATAAGTGAATGCCATTCTATGTTTTTTGATGTGAATAATGTATTACTTCGAATCAAACGAATAGAATGATCCATTTCAACCCATATTTCTTTGACCAATACAAGGTAAGTTCCAATCAACAACTACAAAAACTTCGACTTCCCACGAATATTATAGTTTGAAAGTAAATGGTTCTCTTTTCAAATTCTTTATTCGAAATAATGGTACCAGTTATCAATAATGCTTTTAAATCAAAAAGGCGATAAATATTATGTTGAGGGAATATTATTATTCATTTGCAGGAAAATCATCCGAAGTCAAATAACTCAACGAGATCATTCAGTTTTATAGAATGATATTGTCACAATAGAGATAAAAAACAAAATATTGCAACAAACAATGCAATTTCTCCAGAATGAGAAAAAGCAGTATCTGATATTAAAAGGAAATAGTTCAAGGAAAATGATTTGCTCTAATCCAAGAATGCCCAAGATTTCATGAGACTGTTTTCAAATGTCTCCAACATTTTTCAAACATATATTTCAATGGATTTCAATGTCTCCAACATTTTTCAAACATATATTTCAATGGATCTATATGATGAGCTGAAACTATTAGACATTCGAAAAAATCTTCAAAATCTCTGTTACCCGCAACCTCTGATCCAGTCCGATCCTGGGAAAATATTCTCTCCTGAGGGTTGATAATTGGTGTTCAACAAGCTCAATGAAAATATTATACTGATAATCGCACGTGCTACAACCATTCTGAATACGATGATTGTTTAGGTAACAACTGCAACGATTGAAACAAATGGCCAAGGGTCTAATGTTAAACTTCCGCAATAATCAAACGCATCCACGTGTATGCACAACGAAGCCATTCAAAAATCTTCTCATTTAACCCCGAGGTGAAGACTATCAGATGAGTTGGCATTCATTTTTATTGTCACTCATTTTTATTCACTCACCAATAACGACTTCTGCACAAATAGTTCATTACAGTTTATAGGGTCATTTCCAATCTGAATTTGGGATGGTTATTATATTTCGAAGCAATTTTTTTTCTCAGTCGAGGTTTTTTTGCCAAACGGTCTTCATGTGGTGTACTGTATCAAAATCTCTTGCCCAAAGAAGTCATCTGCTCGATGTTCGGTAAACTTTTCAAAAACCTGGTTTACTATTTTGTGACAAGAACTTCAGATGCTGTCTGCTCCTGATTATCCGTAAGAGAAGAGTCTGACCTGTCTCAAAGAACTGTTTCCACATGCGAAATTCAGCAATTTTTTTTCTGTAGATAGAACTGGCCATTGCACTGAATAAATATCACTAGTCCTTTCATCTTCGGCAAATCCATAGTGATTGACTCGATGAGTACCACCAGAACGGCAAAACTGTGAATCTTGAAATTTTTTGCCTAGTGGGGAGTTCTTCGTACTAACGTTTTTCAAAAATTTACTGCGAAAACGGAATCATATCTCCTATGACTTGATGTGCACTACGTTTTCTGAACATCACAAAAGTTTTGGTCTGGTGTGAACCCGAAGATAATAAAAAAAAATTCAGTTGTATCAAAATGAGCCCATTATTGATCCACATCAATCGGCTGATCGAAACATCTAACCAATTATATTCAAGTTGAAGTTTTTTTACAGCCTGGAGTTCAATGAAGGAAATGATGCAAGAAAGTTATATCAACTGAGACTGATATCTTTAATTATTTTGAAAATATGAGATACTGGCTTTTATCTAAAGATATTTGAAGATTTTTCATATTCCTCTATTCCTCTGTTCAAACTACAATTCA
Source organism: Zygogramma bicolorata (assembly GCA_032362365.1). Classification (NCBI taxonomy): domain Eukaryota; kingdom Metazoa; phylum Arthropoda; class Insecta; order Coleoptera; family Chrysomelidae; genus Zygogramma; species Zygogramma bicolorata. The sequence continues at coordinate 1,910,067 of JAVJAQ010005583.1, read as the reverse complement.
TTGAAGGAATCTGAAGATCAACCAATTTCAATTTCTAATTCAGAAAATGAATCAGAAAACCTTGAACAAGAACAAACTTCAATCACTTGATCATAAGCACTCGAAGACTGGCCATGAATACCAACAGATTCAAAAAATTTAAACTCATCTAGTTCATTTTTTAATTGTCCGGTATCCATGGCGAATCAAGTATGCCGATATGGTTTAAAATTTGCTAATAAAGTATTTTATTTCTCCTCGGGGATTGAAGAAGTTGTATCATACTTGTTATCATTTTTGTTATTTGAGTGATATAAAAAAAATCGTAGATAGCTAAATATAAATGGATTGATTCTTTATATAGCCTGACCCCATAGCTGACCTCTTTCGAAATGTCAATTCCAAGAAATTCATTCATAAATAATTTTATTTTTACAGAGTCATTTATAAATTTGAATAATTCAAATTAGACTGCATATTCAAGTATCGTCATCTGTGTGTCCATAATGAACTATTGTTTTGTTCTGTCCCTCAGTAGTCGGCTTGTTTTATCGGTAATGTCTACATCATCAATAAAAATACTGACTGGCTTTTGGAATTCCACATTTGGGATCCACTTGCAATTATTGCAATGCAATATTCTTGTTATTGGTTAGTTATCGAGTCTTTTTGTAGGGACTATCTTGTATTTCATTTCCGAACTGACATTCAAAAATATCTGCAACGGATGACGAAACCTTTCTAATCCATTTATGAATCGTTATCTCTACAGTTTACAATCGTACCGGCGTCAGTCCTCTTAAATGCCTACAGATAAAGCCTTGATGAGGTTGGAAAAATTTGTCTGAACCCTATAACAGGTATTCACATTGAAAAATCCACGTAGTCATTGGAGCCCTCGAGAACAGGCTTGGCTTCAGACAAATGGTACATTGATAATCTTTCACATTTAGGATGTTGAGATATGATGTCAGTACTTCATCACGAATGTGCCTCTCATTTAGTAATTCATTGTATGAAAAGATCATTGTTCAGGGATTCTAATAGTATTCAGCCAGTTTCTGTCTCTGGATTCCAGACTGTCAATGGCAAGCAGAGAAAATAATGTTTATATTTTCGTTAGTGCTGGAGAACACACGCAAATAAATTTTCTTGAAAAACGTTTGCAATCGAGTTGACATGAATGTTATGTATTTTATCAATTCCTGATTATGACAATTTGGTCGAGAGGACTGATTCAAAGAAGAATTGGCTCTTAGGAATCGATATATTTGTCATATTCGGCTTTATCCTCGAATCATGGGAGTCTGTGACTTGAGAATCGAGCCCTTTGAGGTTCCCATTTAATAATAATTAAAAAAAAGGACAGCTCAGATAATAATCAGTGAACAGAAATTGAAAAACTAAAAAAGAAATAATACAATGACAATAGTCCTAAGAGTAATAAGTTCGAGATATATGGTGTTTACGATATTTCTATCCTAGTTTGATAAATAAACTTAATGCAATTGACGCAACCGTGTCAAGTGCAACGAATACATTCTTTTTACTTCTTACTTACTTACGATCGCATTCTATTGAGATGATGAAATTGAATCTGAGGACAATCACTGGTGTAACAAATTGACTAGAAATTGAAAAAATATAACAATTACCAAGCTTTATGGCGCTTATTCATCATAGAAACATAGATGTGAGTAGGTAGAGCTTTTTTTCGAATCTGGCCGACGATATTTCATTGATCTCTCATTTTTTCTCATGTTCTATTTTATTGCATCATTCTCACTTTATCAGTATTGTTATTTCAGTGTTGTCAAGTTAGGCAGGAGTGGATTGTCACTTCAAGTTAGGCAGAAGTGGAACATAAAACAATTATATTGTTGAGCGTTGGGAATAGGTACAAATGGAAGGCTTTTTCATCTTCAGGTTCACACGACGATGTTTGTTTGTTTTATTTATTTTACCCTATAACTAAACGACCCTCAGAATTCAAAACTCTCGTGAACAAACAACTGATGAGGTCTTACCTTTTAACGTGTGATTCCTAGCACGATCAACGTTAAGGAAGCAAAAGTTTGACGAACTGGACATAGCCCACGAACCATCTCCATTGTCATTCTTTTTAGAACATCGTGGCAAGCAAGAGAGATGTGATAAATATTCGTATTGAATTGAAAGTTGTGGGCCTCGAGAAATACCCCCTGACAAGCCCTGGAAAGGAAGAAAGAAGAAAGAAGTTCGACCGGTCTTCAGGCTAAAAGCATTATGCTGAAAAGGCTGTAGACTGAAAAATAGAAAGAGAACGACAGAAGGTGACTAGGGAGAAGGCAGAAGAGCAATGGTGATGAGAAAATCTGTAGACTAGGGATAAATCAATTTTCTTCTCCTGAAGATGCTAACCTTGTTAGCGAAACGCGCGTTGAGTGCAAAAAATATCAGTTTGGTGTTAGGGTAATTAATCTCTAAGAAAAGTTTCATCTTTTACACCGAAGGTTCCAATCTCAACGTTTATTATTAGTATTGATGATGACAAAGGATCTATCCCTGGGAAATTGATTTGAATAATTGGTAGTTAACAGACGAATTCCATATCGGACCAAGAAAAAACTTTGCAGATAGTTTTTGCAAATTTTCAGATTGTAAAGTACATTAATAATAGCCCAAGTCTTCAGATTTATCATCCGTTCTCTTCTCCTGAAGATGCTAATGTTGTTAGCGAAACGCGCTGATTGCAAATAATATCGATTTGGTGTTGAAGAAAAATAGTTAAGTATTTGGGTAATTGAGCTGAACTGTCAAAAACATGTTTCATCATTAATGATATTGAAAAATAATTGTCTTTCCCAATGAAAAAGGGATATGTGCAAATGTCCGAAGAATGAGGAGAATATAGCATACGATGATTTTTTTTCTGTTGACTGATAGACATATAAACATGTCTTTATTGAAGAGGTATCATTTGAGATAGATTGTACATTTCAGTATTATTCAGTATCGTTTGTGAACATTGCCACCTCACTGAGCACGTTTGTCAATTCCATGAACTTATGGTTCAAATGACAATGATTCATTGGAAAAGGAAATGAGCACAACTGCCCGGTATAACATACCTGAATGTTCAATATTTGCGGAGGAGAAAGTTCGGTATCGAGATAATGGATTTACATAAAGATTAAGAGGCAATAATTCATCACATGACTGAGTTAGATTATTCCTATCATGTGGGAGACTTGCATAACACTTTTGCACTGACCTTCGGTTTCATAAGATTCGGCTTGGCACAAAGATTGTCAAAATATCTGAGATGAGTCATTCATATCTCACAATGGGACAATTCAGTTTCAAGAAACAGAAATATTGGTGACGACTAAATATGCATTTGAGTGGATGAATAATTTGTGTCTTTCAAATTCTCAACATCATCTATGCTGTGTTCGTCCGTCTTCATTCTTCCTATATCAAATTGAGACCTCCATAAAGTTAGCAAGGCAACTTGCGTGTGTGATTGGTTTTTTTGGCTTTGGAGTAAACCAATTAGCCAACGAGGCAACTTGCAGTAGAATCATTGTAACATTTTTTTTACAATGTCGAATAATTGTCGAGAATTTGTCGTGGAAAGAAAATAATTGTCGCGCTTATACTTTTTTTTCTAAGGGGTGGCTTTGCTAACTTAATATTAAGTTAGCACAGCCACCTTGTTAACATTCCTAATGAAACTCGAATCTCGAAACTATTATCGTAGATAATTGTCGAGTAATTAATTGTCGTCGTTCATTCCATATGAAAAACCACAAAAATTTTTTTTTATTTCCCGGATATCACGCCCTTGTCATGTTTTACCAAGCATATTCCCTACGTTTTCTACCATGTGGCAACACCAATTGATCAATACTTTGGGAATTGGGAAAAAATGTTTTTCGAAAGGAATTCGTAATAAAATCGATAGTTACAATTTCTTCTCTCCTCAGGCACTTTTTCAACCAAAATACTGATGACATATCGATACTGACTTTCGACAATTGTATAGTTCCGGTACCTTTCGCGATTTCATGAAAGAATGTTGAAAAAACAGTGAAAATCCTAGCGTTGTTGCCACATGATATAGAACGTAGGAAATATGCAAGGTAAAATATGACAAAGGCGTGATTCCCAGAAAATAAATAAATTTTTTGTTGTTTTTTCACATAGAATGAACTACGACAATTACTCGACAATTGTCTATGATACTAGTTTCAAGATTTGAGTGTCATTAGGAATTTTTGCAAGGTAGCTGTGCTAACTTAATATTAAGTTAGCAAAGCCACCCCTTAGAAAAAAAAATATATGTAGGACAATTGTTTTTTTTTCATTAACAATTGTCGAATATCATACGAGATTTGATCAATACTTTGAGAATTTGAAAAAATAGTTTTTCGATAAGGTTTCCTGATAAAATCGATAGTTCAAGACAATAATAATTTCTTCTCATCTCAGGCACTTTTTCAACGAAAATAGTGATGACATATCGATACTGACTTCTCCACAATTGCGTTTTCCGGTTCCTTTCGCGATTTTATGAAAGAATGTTGAAAAAACAGTGAAAATCCTAGCGCTGTTCCCACATGGTAGAAAACGTAGGAAATATGCGAGGTAAAACATGACAAGGGCGTGATTTCCAGGAAATGAAAAACTTTTCTGGTGGTTTTTCATATGGAATGAACTACGACAATTACTCGACAATTATCTACGATAATAGTTTCGAGATTTGAGTTTCATTAGGAATTTCAGCAAGGTGGCTGTGCTAACTTAATATTAAGTGAGCGAAGCCACCCCTTAGAAAAAAAAGTATAAGCGCGACAATTATTTTCTTTCAACGACAAATTCTCGACAATTATACAACATTTAAAAAAAAATGTTACAATGATTTTACTGCAAGTGGCCATGCTAACTTTATGGAGGTCAAATTGAGACGCGTATGGCGCGTGCGCGGTCAGAAATACAACGATGGAAATTTACGTCCTGCCTAGCACCAAAATTATATTACTTGCACTCGACGCGCGTTTGTCTAACTAGGTTAGCATCTTGGTGTGAAGGCAATTGGTTCCTAGAAAAAAATCTCAACTTTCACAGCAAAGGCTCAAATCCCATCGATCATTCATTTGTACGTGATAAATGTGTGATGCAAACGGGAAAGAATATTGTGATAAATGTTTTTTCCTAAACGCTGCACCATTTCACAACGGATATTAGCTTTATCAATCAACGAATAATTATAAGCTTCATGTTTCGGAGCCATATTTCAGTTACACTAATCACCGTTAATGTATTATCAAGAAATCGAATGGTTTTTCATTCTATGAAAATTAAATTTAATATCTACCAAATTGCATCGAACACTTGAACTCGATTAATTTAATCATAAATATGTTTAATTGAAAAATAAGCGTTGACCGTTGTCGATAATACACTAAAAATAGGCATATACTTGTATGATACCAACTAGAATTTGTATATTGAAATATGGACAATTTGTAACGGAATTTCCTTTCGGAATACAATTTCGTAGAACTGAACCAGATGAAGCCAATATCTAATAGTTCATCGACATTTTCTGCCCTTTGGATAATTTTCGTGGAGAATCACAGACCATCACCTGATCGGTTTCCTGAGTGTCAATGAACATGAAGCTGACGAAATGATAGAGCAGACCTGCGAACACGTTACAAATAAGTGATTTTCGAATTGCAGGAGGCTCGTGAACCTTGAAGGCAGTTATTTCATCACGTAGCTTCTAGATTATATGTTGCGCTACCTGCAGATGACGGAAAAAATGCCAATCGAATGACCGAACGAAAAAAAACTCAAATCAGTAGGTGTAGTTGTTTTTTTGTTGGCATTTGGATAGTGTTTCCTTTGATTGCAATATTATTTGTGGCTTGTACTATTTCTGACAGAAATGAATTACTATCTTCTGTCTCCGTGGACCAATAATGAAAAATGAATTGCTTTGAAAATGATAGAATAATGTTAAAAGTATAGGAAAGTATATGTCGAGTAATGTTCCAAATCAATGTACAAAATAGTTTTTTACTATAACGCTCGCTATAACGGTTGTTGATGAGGGGAATCCATGTCAGCGATTTGAAAATAATCTGTCATGAAATCATTTCTCGTTTCAACGTGCTAGAAATCGCACGTTAAAAGATGAGGCCTCCTTAATCTTTATCCCGCACAAGTTTCCACATCTAAAGGTTGGTTATTGAAGATAGGTTAAAAAACACATTTTGAATATTTCGAGGAATATTTCAAACAGAAACAAACCCATTCCTCGTTTATAGTTGACAGTTAGGCTGTTTTCAAAAAGTATACCTATGTATTGAAAGGTTTGAAACTTGAATTAGTTACTCAAAATAACGCAAATGAATAAAGGAGGTGAAGGACCATTCAAATTCATGATTGGTCCAGAACCCTTCTGCGGGTTTGCAAAAGCATGTATGAACTCGTGGATGCAAGCCAAATCGTAAGATTGGTAGAACGAGCTTCCAGAAATGGGGTAGGCAAAAACCGACGTCAAAATTCATGAAAGATCCATCGGTTAGAAATAAATATCATCATTATGTGTCGTATGTCGTATTATGTATTATGTATAGCATATCTGCCTATCAAGCGGAAGGCCGGGGTTCGAATCCTCGCCGGGCCACCGTGCTGGGTAATCGCACGTTAAAAGGTAAGGCCTCGTTGATCCACTGCTCGCACAAGTTTCGACTTCTGAGGGTTGACGTTCGTCAGCTGGTTAACGGAACGAACAATTTTTAGACAACAATGTCTTTGGCAGAAGAAACTCAATGCAGGTTTTCCTAGGACAAAAAAACTGCACTACATGTAACCCGTGGGTGCAAAGGGTCGATATCACGATTATGATTCTCATCAACAAGATTCAGCTAGATTATATTAAATAACCAAATATCATCAGAATAGATAATCAATTGTCGGAGTGAACTAGGCCATGGGCTAGTTCCCGAAACAATCTAATCTGATATTTGGCAGTGCAAAGTTCTCGGAAAAATGGCAAGTGTGAGTCATAGTGTGTTATCATAGTAGCAATATCCTATCAATATCATTAGGGTTCATGAGAGCAAAGCAGGTGATTGACCATAGAGAGACTTCGTCATCTCTGAGTTTTCGTACTTAATTGGGATACCTCGTATAACCCAGTGATGAGATTCATTCATTGATAAGCAATGCAAATTATCCATCGGTATAAAGAAGAACGTTGAAGGTAGGATAAGATGATGAAGGTAAGCGGCAGCGAATCTAAAATCAGGTCACAATCGTATTGTAATAAATGACCCTGTTTCAAATAATCAATTGCACGGCAAGTCCAGTGTTACCAAATCACTGCAACGGAACAGTGCTTTCTAAACAGAGATTGGTCCGAAAAGCACGTATGATTCATCTCGAAAAAAGAGTGGAACTATATGTAGGTAGCATGACATAACGGTTCCTTTGCAAAGTTTACTGTTTTATACCGAATTCAAGCGCGACTGTGAAATCGGATAGCACCAGGTGAAAATACCGACTAGTTTTTAGTTGGACTCTGGAGGCCTATCATTAGGTAAAGCCGCGAGTTGGTTCTCAGTTCTGGATTCGATATTTCTTTCAAGGCCAAGAACTCTCAAAGAAAATGAAATTAGAAAAGAAGGGAGTCGAAGTTTCCTACCAATCAACATATTTTGATGGATTACTTTGAATAATACATAACTCGGGCGCCAATATTTTGAAAAATCCCACTTAATAATGAACCCCAAGAATTTGCTAACACTTTTGAGAATTTGAGCCCGTTTATGTCCGAAGCCAGAAAGATTCATGTGGGTTACTCCTTCTGAAATGTTGAACAAGTGACAAATAGTAACCAATAATCAAACACCGACTAATCTAGCTAAGTCGAAATTTTCCTTTACGGCCTTGTATCAATTGAACTTGAATAAGCTCGGAACATTTCATTGAATTTCGAGTATAGAATTGTAAATTCAATTAGAATTTGAAAGTTGGTCGATATGTTTATAAATAAATCTGCTGGCGAAAACGGTTATTTTGCTTGATATTCAAGAATTATCCCAACAATCTTTTCAAAAATTTATTTCGGCAGAAATCACTGGTTCTCCTCTGAAACCTTGGAATTATTGAAAGGTGGAGTGATAACCATATTTCTCTTTACATTATAGGGATGAGTAATCTGTGATTCAGGACTTGTTGAGAAAATTTTCCATTCTCAAATGGAAAAAAATAAGAATCAAATAAAAAAAATTAATATCTTGAGAGAATTATTCGCAACTGAGGTAATCTAATTTCCTAAAATCTGAGACTATAACAGTTTGTTAAGCTGTTTTGGATCTTTGAGTGGTATATGGCAGTGAAAAATTGTTATTTATGTACCAAGGTCGTGAAAGTGAGTGGATCCATAGATATTTGTAGCAGAGGCCTAGGTCATGATTCATTCATAATCATGGCAAGAGTTGTTGCTTACTTGTCACCAAAAATAACTACGTTAATATGTAAATATATCCAGAAATTATTTCATAATTTTAATGCTTACATTTTTTGATATACTAATGATGAGAACCTTTGGTGCGAAATTTGCAACTTTTTGTAGAAATGAATTACCATAACACAAAACTGATATTATATGCACTCGACACGCGTTTCGCTAACAAGGTTAGCATTTTCAGAAGAAGAAAATTGACAGACGTAGTCCGTATTGGACCAAGAAAAAACTTTGCAGATAGTTTTTACATCATTTTGGATTCTGAATTATACTCGGAATTATATAAATAACGTAGCCCGGTCTTAAGATTGAGTATCAATTCTCTTCTCTTGAAGATCCAAACCTTGTTAGCGAAACGCGCGTCGAGTGCGAAAAATATCAGTTTGGTGTTAGGGTAATTGATTTCTATAAAAAGTTTCATGCTAGGTAATAATGGATCATCAAAATATACAGGAGCTTAGATCATTCCATTTGATTAGTATCGACGACAAAAATCGACAATGCGTTCACTTATTTAATTCACAAGAACCTATTTAGGCTTCTGCCTGATACATGGGTAACGGGCTTTTGCTAGCACCAGTTAGATCTATGTTTCCAATTCAAATCATTTTGATGAAATCCATTCAATAACTACCTACGAAAGCGTTAGATGTTTTAAAATTTTCCATGGAATTTCCATAAAAAATGAGAATGAAAAATTCAGGGTTTTAAATCTCGAGTTAGATGATTTTAAGCAGAAAGGAACAACTTGATGAAATTTTGAGCATGTCAAAATCTAAGAACTTAAGTTCCTGAGTTCGAGTTAGGGACTATAATTTTTTTCAAATCGGACTCGAAACTCAGGTAGTATATAAATTTTATTATTACATCTGAAATCTAATTAAATTCGCACTACGAATTTCAACAAAATCTTCTCAATAAAAAATCATGATCCTTTCGTCATATTTGAGTGAAATATTTGAGGAAAATCATCTTCCTGGTTCTCGTGGTGAAATTATTCGGAAAAATGACCAGATAAGTATTTCCACAATTTATGGAACGGTATTCAAAGTATTTGAAAAATATGGAAATTTGTTGGATGAGACTTTACCTGAAATCACGACTCCGAACAAGCAATTATGGTTCTATAACCCTCGATTACCCCAATAACATTAGAAAGGGGGGGGCATTTGTTCAAGTGAACTACTTACAGGGAAGATTCATATGCAGAAAATCAAAGATCATCATTTATATTTCCTGGGCTAATAGTACATGTCGGACACCAACATAAGCGCTGAAACCCATAGATTTAGTTCAAATTATTACGATAAGGATGATTATTTCATAATTGCCCATGTAGAAAAGTAGCTACCAGTTGAATAATTCAGTGGTACTTAGTACAATCGGTTAGAATTTCCAAGAATTCAGTTCCTCAGGCCATGAATTTAATCCTTCATCATACCACCCAGAATAAAATGAACGAGTTTCTTCGATACCCATATACCAGATTAGATAAGATAATTTAGAAATGAAAAATAGTCACAATGGTTGGGTCATAAGGATTTTTAGTTTCGTTACACGGTTACATAGGATACTTAGTTGACTTTGTAGCAAAATTTCAGTTTCAGGCGTTGAATAATATTTTGAAAGGTGTTTTCGGGGGTCGTAGTCCGAATTTGGCTCATCCGAAATTGCAGAATTGAATGGAATACGTGTTTTATCATATCAACCCGGAGAATTGCTGATAATCGAACAACTAGCTATCAAAATAAAGTCATAAAACGGGCGATCAAAAATACACTCGGGTACGAAGGGTTAAAGACTAAAGTCACATCGTGAATAATACTAGATGACGCAACTGTGAATTCACTCAAAGATAAACTGATGAGTAAATATTTGATTTGGGATTATTTGAATATTGTATTTCGGTATCAAGGCGAGCAGCTACTACTATCTCACGGCGATATCTCTTCGAAATACCATCGGCATGTATGAAGACATGCAACTACATTTTTTCCGCAAGACCAAAATGTGGCCACATTTAAAAAAAAAATCAACTCACCAATTCAATTAAAACGTGAAAACGGTATCGAAATTCATGCACCAAGAGACACCGGCTCCGTCTTTTATCACTGTTCACAGCACACTGAATGTCGCATAAAGTTTGTCACTCAAAACGTTTCACCCTGAGATGCAGTATCCCGTCTTCTAGATATCATCCTGATCCTGTGGCCGGAGATAATCTCGATGTTCACTTCTTTCAATGGTTTGCCGCGGGGGATGGCGGCATTTCGAGCGGAGTTACGAATTCGAAAATGTGACTTAAACTAGGAGGTGCGCGCGCTTCTTGCGTTCTGTAGTCGCTGAGAACGAAATGAAGATAGAACTGCCGCTGAGCGCTGTCGAGGTAGATGGGACATGCGTTACGCAATAGTACGAGAGGTGGTGCATGGTACTAAGGGTGGGAGGAAGTGTGCGAAAATCAGGAACACACCTCCATCGGACACCGAATCAAATGTAGTGGCAGTCATATTCGTGTCAGACATTCAATAGTTTCGAACTGTTTTTTTCGAAAATTTCAAAAATACAGGGGTGCGCAAAAATCCGGAATAGAATTTATATCTGTTCAACCAGTAACAAAATCGCTGAAACACGTCAATTGATTTCAAAGTGTACGCATTTTTTGGCAATAAAATGAAATATTTTTTTTCAACCCCTCAGCTGCAATCCTCCCCACCTTTTTTTTCAAATGCAAACCTATGTCGTGTATGGGCTTATTGAAAAGCTAGTAAAAAATGGAATCTGACCATCCCCTTCCTTTTTTTTACCCATGTGGTTACCACAAAATGAGAAAAAACTCTTAAAAGTTAGAAATACCTACTTAGTGCCACAATTTTGAAACTGAGTCAAACAAAATATTTCTTATCAGGGCATTATATTTGCTACAAAAAATGCAACAACTTTTTTCTCTTTTTGAAGTACACTGGTGAACAATTGCTTGGGATGTAAATAATTTTATGTGTAAGTTTTTTGTGAAAAAATATTTTCCAAAGAATGTTGATGCTAGATTACGTTATCAGTCTTCCCATAAATCAATAAAATTTGTTGTAGTGCCTGCCCAGGTTGCCACTTATTTGTTTTTTGCAACGTTAATTCACCCGTAGATAGCACTAAGAAGGTATTTCTAACTTTCAAGATATTTTTCTCATTTCGTGGTAACCACATGAGTGAAAAAAAAGGGAGGGTATGGTCAGATTCCATTTTTCACGAGCTTTTCAATGAGCCCATACACGACATAGGTTTGCATTTGAAAAAAAAGTTGGGGAGGGTTGCAGCTAAGGGGTTGAAAAAAAATATTTTACTTTATTGTCAAAAAATGCGTAAACTTTGATATCAATTCACGTATTTCAGCGATTTTTCCCAAGTTACTGGTTAAACAGATATTAATTTCATTCCAGACTCTTGCGCACCCCTGTATACCGCTACATATGTCACGTCGCACCTTATTTGAAAGGTATTTCATTTTCCTACATGAAATTTGTTGAAACATGATTCCAAATATTTCTGGGAGTCTTTGTTAGCTACCAAATTCTGATGAAAAAATGAGGAATTTTCATTGAAATCTAAATAAATGTAGAAGAATTTCACTCTACATATGAAATATTCAGTGTTAATGGAAAATGTCCCTTCTCTGAATGAAAGAAACATCTCGACAACTTGTTTTCAACGTTTCAAAAACCAAATCTGCCTCCGTACTCGAAACCCTACTTCATTCAAAATTCAATTTCTAAAGCTATCATTGTGGAGATATGTCAAAGATCTGACATGACATTTCGTAATCAGGCATTCCAAATACTTGGTCAAATGAACCAATGCCACCCACTATTGTTCGATTTTTCAAAAGATTTCAATGTTAAAACTGGTGCGCCCTTAGTGGTTTTCTATCCTTAATCAAGCATTTGAATATTGGAAGATGAAGATACCCGAGAACAAATCGGTTTGGTTATTGTTTGCCCCCAGATGTCACGTGATCTGTAATGCCTGATTGAAAAAAACCCTTTATTGTGTAATTCTCAGTGGACAGTTCACAAAACAAAAAAGTTTTTTTTTTCATTAACGCTATCCTGGGTTTTCATCATCGGCCAATTCTATCGGTTATATGGAATTTTGTTCTTCAAGGCGGGTAGCCGAATGCGATTCATATCAACCGAACTCATAGTGATGCATGATTAACAGAGATTTCTCCAATTTCCTTTTTTGTTTGCTAACATTCGATCGTCAGCAGTCAGTTTGGATTGTGATTATTCAGAACCACCAAGCTGAAGAGTATTTTTTTAATGTTAAATTCAAATATACTCATCTCTGAATTTTCATATGATGTTCCAGGAATATTCTCATTCTCTATTCCATGAATATTAGTAGGTTCTCATAACTTTAGAATAATCTAAGAATCCTCTACTAGTATCATTATTGAATGTTTTTATGTTATTGTCAAACGTTTCTCTGCCTCATTCTAGTATTTTAATTTATGTGAGAATAAATACTTCCGTATTAGATATTATTTGACATTGGACTTTGAATACGAGAACAGGGAAATTTTCTCTCGACTATACTGCATAATCATATGTTAGGTGAGTCTTGTTAATTCAAGTGTCCCATTATCGAATTCTTGGTTTGGAATCATTTTACAACGATTTTAATTAACTGACAAAAATCATCATTGGCCATGGTTCGACTATTTAACATTGAATATTGGTATGGTTACACATCTTTTTCACAATTCTGGATTTGAATGTCTCTTGTGAATCCAAGAAGGGTACGTACATGAGTTTTGGAAAGTTTGAAGAGTCTTTCAGACACGCCGATACAAAATTTTTCTACTGCAAATCCGTATGTCCCAACTTATCTCATTTGCCGGATAGCTGCTGAATGATTTGTAGAATTATAGCTATCTTCTCATTATATAGATTCGCTGACCTGTGAAATGGTTCGTTTCATTATCCTTTCCGTCAATGTTCTGTCAAAACAAGATTTCCACGATAGCTAGACGTCTCAGTTGTTATTTGATTGATTTCTTTGTTGGTTAGGTGATTGAAAAAACAGCCTTCAATGCTTTAACGGTCAATCATCATAATCTCTCATGGGATAACCATGTGAGATCGATGGCTAAAGGTGCTTCCCAGAAACTTGCATTTCTATTTCGTGCGAAGAAATAAGAAATACTTCACTTCTCGTCAGCTTCTAATGATCTACAAGGCTTAGATACGACCTGTCTTGGAATACAGTTCTCATGTGTGGAGTTCGGCACCAAAACATTCATTGAGGCTTCTCGATTCTATTCAGAGAAAGGCAATTCGTCTTGTTGGTGATTCTTCGCTCACAGACCCGCTCACTTCATTGAAACATCGTAGGAGGATCGGAGACTTGTCTCTCTTCTATAGATATTTTCACGGTCGGTGCTCTTCTGAATTGTTATCAATCGTTCCACCCTTGGCAATATCCACATGGATGAGTCGACGAGTACAGGAATTCCCACCCCTTTGTTGTAAATTCGGAGACCTGTCGAACTCCTCTTGCTCAGGGATCTTTTATTCAATAGAACAGCTGAGCTTTGAAACTCCTAGCGGAAAAATATTTTTTCTGAGGCTTACAAACTTCAGAAATTCAAAGTGAATGTTAATTCGTATCTCCTGTCCATTGATTCACGCAGTGTTCTTCTTTATTACAGGGCATCCCTTTCGTGTGAATCTGCATATAAAAAAATTCTTGAAAATCCAATATAATAAATAATAACAAAAACAAGCACAGATTGTTTCGCTTTGCTTCACCTACTGGCGTCTGTTCTTTGAGATGTGTCTCATTTGAGGATCACCATCAGTTTTCAAAATCCAGTTGAATTGCTCCTCCGATAGGGAAACTTCGGCAAATATAAAATTTCCAACTCCAATTCTTTCTGGAAGAACCACTGACTTTATTTTTCTCTCTCGATCTCCATTCTTGTCCAGGATGTTCGAGCAAATCCGATTCATATTTTGTTTCTCAGAGAATTTATATGGCAGACCATTATTTTTTTATCAACCCCCTATGATCGACAACTCTCAGAAGTCGAAAACTGTGTATGCTTAGGATTAACAATGTATTACCTTTGAAATTGCACGGAAAAGGATAAGAAATAAAAATTCTGCTAAAGCTCTAGTCACTGATTTGGGTGCGTATCACTACGTCGAATTCCCATTACGCCGAATTCCCACTACGTCGAATTCCCATTACGCCAAATTCCCACTACGTCGAAAAGCATCCCCACCACTTACGTCACCAAAACACGATCGTTATCGAAGCTGGATCCCATTCGACGTAATGGGAATTCGACGTAGTGATACGCACTCGCAAAATTTACCGGATATTCTGCAATTTCCTGTTAACCCAATCTGACTTAACCTAACTAACCTAACCTAAAAGAAGGATGAATTTCGCTGTGCTGTTGAAAATTTACCGGATATTCTGCAATTTCCTGTTAACCCAATCTGACTTAACCTAACTAACCTAACCTAAAAGAAGGATGAATTTCGCTGTGCTGTTGATATTGAAAGTGCATGGTGTGGCACTACGCCGAATTCCCATTACGCCGAATTCCCATTACGTCGAATTCCCATTACGTCGAATGGGATCCAGCTTCGATAACGATCGTGTTTTGGTGACGTAAGTGGTGGGGATGCTTTTCGACGTAGTGGGAATTCGGCGTAATGGGAATTCGACATAGTGGGAATTCGACGTAATGGGAATTCGACGTAGTGACACGTCCCGACTGATTTTAGAAACTCGCGGCTATTTTCTGATCCTCAGCAAAAACATCGTGATGGTTAGTAGCCAATATAATAGTTTGTTGGATGACAACTGAATACGGTTCAGTTGAACTACAATTTACTCGCCCTGAATATATTTCATAAAGATAAGGAGATATACCATTGTCACTTTCCTTTTTTCATTTTCAAAAGTTTTAGGGACAATGAAATGGATTTGATTCTCCATTAGGAAAAATGGAATTAAAGATTCCCCATGTCATCTCGTCTTATATCGTCCGTAGATTCTTTTTTGTATTCTTGAACTCGATTTCATTCTGATATTCATAGAAATATATTTCAACGGATTTCATCGCATAATTCCCAATAGCTTCGACTAATCATAACTCACCAGTTAAAATAAAGCACTTATCGTCTAATGCACTATTTAATTATTATATGAACGTTCTGTTATGTCATTATTATAATCATCGAAGTGTAGCTCGTATATTCCTATTATATTTTGTATTTGTTTCAGAAGAAATGTCAAAAGGATTGAAGAAGGCTTGGAACTACTCCGAAGCACTATATATTTATAAGCGTTTCCGCCCGTAATAAATAGTTTTTTATACAATTCCACTGGAGTAAGTTGAATCTGGGAAACATAATATGATATTTGGTCAGCAATCAACCCCTCCTTTTCCACCATTAACCATAACCTATATTTTTCAATGGGGCAACATTCCTTTTGTGGTACATCAAATAAAAGAGTCCTGGAAATTGACGATCTGAATATCATACTAACTGTTGGTAAATTATTTTAGAGAGAAAAAATTCTCACTCTTTCCTGTATTTTCATTCTGGAAACTGTTTGTCTTATACACAAAAAACAAAATATGGCTGGAACTCAGGAACAGAAAAATTATAAAACTCGGCAAGTAACAGAAAACAAACTACATCTTCCTGTTCCAAAAACAAGTCAGACGAAGTACTCTGTAATTTATGAGAGTAAAAAGCTCTATAACCATATACCCTATGAAATCAGGAAGGAGAAGAGCTATAGAAGGTTCAGAACTCTTGTTAAAGAAACTCTTATAACAAAAGCGTACTACATACAACCTTGAGGAATATTACAATGGAACTTTGCTATGAATAAGATTTTTTTATGTCTATATATTGACACCTATAGGTTAAAACTCATTTTAAACTGTAGAAGGTATATTATATTTTAATTCCATGACATGTGAAACCATGTTCAGGATATGTGGCCTGGTTTTTTACAATTTTTTTTCTCATATTTTTAAGTACTATTTACAACTATATTCTTTTAACAAGCTTTGTCAACAAGGAATTATTTTTCTTAGACGATAAAGTATATATATCTCTCTCTCTCTCTAAACCACGTTTTTCTTCAAAAAGAGATAAGGACGTACGGGGGTTGGTTTAGTAGTAATATTTTTTCCAAAATATGTTTCAGAATACTTGAACATGAGGTAATATTTCATTATATTTAGTTATTTATTTTGTTTTATTTTCGGATAATGAGTGGGAAATACATATGAGTTGTTTATGATCTGCTGATGCCAATTTTTAACAGGTATTGTGGTCTATTTCCTGTTGAATGGTGTAATTATCTCATGTTGTGAAATCATTATCATTATTGAGCTACCCCGAATCGAAGATTCCAAGTCAACAAGTGCTTTATATGGTTGTAGAAAAGTTTTGATAAGCTGTAATTTTACGCATCACGTAAGGTGTGGTGCTCAAGTAACACCCTGTCGACGATGTAATTAAGTAATTTGTCGCTGTAATATCTAGAGGCAACTTGACATCAAGAAATGTCTTCTATCTGCCAGTTCCCATTGTCAATATTGAAGAATAGCACTGACTGTTACCTAAATAAACCCCTGAATTATAACAACTCATATATGATTTTATTTATTTCTAATAATTGTAATTGTGATGAATTCACCATATTACTTTACTTGATACTTTAAGATTCGAAAAATAATTGAAATATTCAAAATTACCGTTTTTCACAATGATGCCACCACATATTTATTGTTTGCGGCAACAAAATTACCATAGATATCGCTGCAACTTATCGCACCAAAAAGATTCATGCAACTTGAGAAACTTATATGAATACATGCAACTTTCTTCAGTTGCAGCGACAAATTGCATAGTCGAAACAAGGGTATTATAATACTATAGAGTTGCTGGAGAAATTGACAATTGACTAAATATCAGTATGGATTAGTGAGTGAGTTCTTTTTTATTAATGTTTTTCAAGTGGAATGGGATTCTTGGAAGTCAAGTATCCATTCAAATTCAGTTTCAGGAAATTTTCTTCAGAAATACCACAACAAAGCGTCACGTTTTCCGTGATTTACAAGAACACATTTCGGATTGCAAATAAAGAATATTGCAAAATGTCGTCAACTTCTCATGAAACTCTCCCACAGAGCCATTGAAAGTTTTTCCATTTCGTTTTACGACAATACCACCATCTAACGAATATCGGTGGAAATACTGCTGCCCAAGTATCTCCATCTCTGGAATAGCGAATTAAATGACTCACTACTCACAACGGGATATAAATAGCCTGATTGATCCGCCACCCACATCACACCCAAGTAGGCCCAATAACAGTTCAATTATTTCTGTTCGAAATTGAAAATAAGTCGTAGCCTTGCAATTCGCTTTATTGCATAATTTCATTAGATGACACTTGATAAAAAATGATGACAATAGCAGCAAAACTTTCCAATTTGAGAACTTTGAAATGAGTTAATTTGAGTGAGGAGTGATTCTGCGAAGAAGACGCAGCATTTGTGTTGAAGTCATGATGCTACTAGCACCACTGTAAATGATGATGATAATAATCAAATGTTATATAACTGAAGGAATTGGCCGATAGTTGATGAAAATGAATAATTTGAGTTTATGTAATTTTTCACTAGACAGTTCACAAAACCATTACATGTGTGCCACTGTACAATAGCTTCTTCTTTTGCTAATCCAAAGCAATTGAATCGAGTTCACTTGAAATGGATATGAACCTGGTTTGTATGACTGGATATCAATGCTTTTTATGACTCAAGACTTGCTGTAACCGAAGACAACAGGTACATATTCAATAATTCGACTTATTGGCAGGTTTGAAAATTCATCGAAAACAATCCGTTTGAATTTTTCAACTAATAGAAACGAGGGATTACTTTTCGAATGGACCAATCAACTTAAAATCTCGTTCATTCTTGAATAATATGCCCATTGTTGGTTGATGGAGTAACATCTGATATTCTCTCAATATATGCAAATATTCCACAAGGTTCAGTTCTGGCTCCCACTTTGCCTATGCTTCATATCAATGATTTGCTGGAGTAAACATCTTGTTTAATGCATAGTAATGTGGACAACAGTACTCTCCATACTAGGTT
The DNA here is from genome assembly GCA_032362365.1 of Zygogramma bicolorata. Classification (NCBI taxonomy): domain Eukaryota; kingdom Metazoa; phylum Arthropoda; class Insecta; order Coleoptera; family Chrysomelidae; genus Zygogramma; species Zygogramma bicolorata. The sequence goes on along the minus strand of JAVJAQ010005583.1, from coordinate 1,891,363 downwards.
CTCTTCCAGAGTGCCCATATTAGCACGAGAAAATTTAAGGAAGCATCAGTGTCAATAATATTAACGACGAATTGGCGAAGAATGGGGAAGTGTCAACTAGGCGCAGATAACTCACAATATGATTCTCAGGTATACAGCTCAGCATCAAAACTGCATTGAAACTTCGTGAAAGAGTCGGAGAGTTGTCTCTCTTCCATAGATGATTTCACGATCGGTGCTCTTCTGAATTGTCAGTCGTTCCACCCTTGGCAGTATCAACACAGATGACCTGGCGAGAGCCAAAGTCCGTTCCCTTTGGTGTGAGCATTGCGACCTGTTGAGTCCATCTTGCTCAGGGATCTTTTTTCAATAGAACAGCTGTACGTTCCTCACCTCACCGAAGGAGGTTTTTCCTGAGGCCTACAAACTCCCAAAATTTAATATTGATTCTTATCTCCTGTCCCTTGATAAACGCGGTTTTCTTCTAACATTACAGGGCTTCCCTTTCGTGTAAATCTGTATATAAAATAATGATCAGAATTTAATGTTGAAACAACGATAGGAGATATTCAACAGAAGACTCATCTGCAGTGGGACTCTGATGAATAGAAATGTCTCATAGAATCGAAAAATGACGCCAGCATCAAAATCTCGGCACTGTGATTCCTATCCTAGAAACGCTTCGATACGAAAATATTCATCCATTTGGACTTTGATGAATTGACCAATTCATATTTTCGCGTTGAAGCGTTTCTAGGATAGGAATCAGAGTACCAAAATTTCGATTCTGACGTCATTTGGACATCATTTTTCGATTCTATGATACATTTCTATTCATCAGAGTCCCACCACTGGTCGGAGATAATGTACAACAGAATTCGTCCCCTTCTTCTCCCTCATAGGAATTTTGCATATGTCAAATATTATTTTGGTGTTTGATCCTGATAGGAAGTTTATTCATTCCGCCATATTATAATTTCTGCCATGAAAACAGCAAAGTTTGTACGTCAGGAGATTCCCCGTGCATTTTTCAGGAGATTATATTCTCCTGAAGATATTAACATTAGTTAACAAAACGTGCGACGATTACGAGTAATATCAGTACGATGTAAGGGTGATTGATATCTATTTAAAGTTTTCCCTTATGAACCAATTATTGAGAACTTTGAAATTTAACGTTCCATAATAGGACTTCTCAGAGAGAGAAACTACTCTACATGCACTAGCACAGGTAGGGCACATAATCAACTTGAAAGTGTACGATAACCATTGACACAAGAAGGCGCTGAAGTAAAAATAACGGTCATCTGATTATTAAATGGTCTGTCACTGCCGTCAGTGGAAGAGTTTTATTTTTATTCCATTTGGTTAACATGGCCATTCTTCGATCAAGCGCAGGGAACTATAAATTAGAGTTCACTACTACCACAATGATACCGATCACAGATTGATCATTCATAACTATAGGAAACAAACCGAGGGCCATTCTTTCGTGAACTCCATATTCTTCATTATGAAAATAATAAGTGAAGTATACTATTTTTAGTAGTGAGTTATCCAGTCTATTTCCCATTCTATATTCAATATTCTTCCCCAGTGAACCTCAAAATAATTGGACATTCTCTGAATAATTGTTGAGAAACTAAACTTTGGCTTCAATAACCTATGATGACTACACTATAAATTTGAGATTTGAAGATTTTTTTTCTTCTTCCTTCTCCGATTCAGAAAATAGTTATGGAAAACGTAAAATATAAAAATTCACAAATACCTACTGTCTGTTGATAGGTATTTGTATATCATTCAGACGTTTGATTAATTCCCAAGAAGGGAGAAAAAGTCATGCAGTTTTTCTTCATTTTTTTGAATGAATCAAACGTCCATCAACAGAGTGTTTGCATTTTTTTGTCATTTTGTGTTCTTTCATAGAAATTGTTATTTCTATTTTTTAATTCGGAGAGGAAAAACGCAAAAAAAATAATTTCTCGAACTTCATTCCTTCCACAAAAATACCTTAGTCCCTGAATTTGAGACATAGGCTAACAGAACTGAAGAGCGAGTTAGAAATAGGGGGTATAATCAATAATTTGTTATCACAGTGAAAAAAGGGAAAATGTCCCAAAATGTATGTTAAATAACAGAAAGCTAGATGTCGCCCTCTCTGTGGTGATCCCTAATACAGGAATCTATTTCGAACATTCGAAGTTGCAGCGCTTCAGACAGATTCTGCCACGGTTTCGAAGCTGACTGAGAGATGACGCTTGAAATATGTTTCAGCGTAAGATCATTGGATCACAGTAAGCCTACCTTTCTCCAGAGCTTACTCTGATCCAGTGAGTGACCTCTGTATAAGCGATCTTGACAACGATTGATGATCGAAATATATATTGTTAATAGAAATCATCGTCGTCAGTGTGAAGAATATACGAATTGATGGAGATGGAACCATCAAGAAAGAAACGTGTTATTAACAATAATCCTATTACATTGTTTCAGAGAATATCTTTTCTTCATGGTTCGAATCACGTTCTCTTTCGGTAGGAATGCAAATAAGTTTTTGAATACATATAAGTTGATGCATTTTCGTCACAATTCAAAGTCGGTGAACAAATGAATTGAATTTATTTAAGAAATTCCTGGAAGTTGCTAAGGAGATAAACATATTTGTTGATCTGGGGCAAACATTCGCTAATGAGTGAGTACCTCTATCACGAACCTAAGTGATGTTGGTACTGTATCAACCTGTTGACCTACGATGTGAGAGTTTGATGTTTCATATGAGAAATATGATAAAGTCTGCGTATAATTCGAATCAATACAATTAAAAGATTCCATTAAAATCTTGAAAGTTGGTCATATATGCCTCAGGCCTCCGTTGACTTCTTTCCAAAATTATAACTGTTTTCTTGTGCAAGGATTTAACTTCTTGTTTTTTGGACTGTTTTGTAATATGTTGATGAATTTGCTCCTTGACCCTTGATATACCTAGCTATCTCTCAGAATAGTATAGAAAAAATCTTCAATTTTTTTTCCTGAATGAAATCTGACTGCCCAAATGTCAGATTCGCCCACGGTGAAGACCACAGCCAAAGGTTTTCAAGCGGCTCCCCAAAATATATCTGCTGATTTACAGCTTTTCTAGGACTGGTCATGGTTCTACGTTTTGTATACCTACCTGAATCAAAGAAAATCGGAACACATGTGTAGCGTTTTTTGTGATCGAGCAAGGAACCAAATTTTTCAGTATCTTGAAAATACCCACCTGCTTGTTATTCATTAATGAGTATTGAGTGTATTCATTGTTCTTCTCATTTTCTACCTATTATTCTCTGAACAGGTTTCGACGTGTCTTGAAATTTTCATATTTGTTTTATACAGGTTGTTTATCAAACATGCGGCAAAGAATTGAGGGGACTTTTCCTTGAACTGTTATAGGGATATTTTGTTTTTTGATGATTTTCGATAGGGCGCTTTGTTTCGAATATACGGGGCGAACAAGAATTTCGACAACAACAATTTTGGTAATTTTAAAATCATTAACGTAGCCGAAATAAAAATATAGCCGTACTACACTGGACCTACCAAGTAATAAAAAATACTACTCCAGTGGAAGATGTGGAAGATTTGAGCAATCGGATAATATCTGGGTGTAACGCAATATAGAAACGATCCTGGTGTTTTTGAAAGAATTAGGGAGTCTATGAGGAGAAGATTGGATGCTTGCATCCGAGGGGGGGTAGTAATTTTCAACAGTTCTTGTAAAATGAGAAACATTTCATATAATTTTTGGTATTAAATTGTTTTTGTCAAAATACTTTATCGCCCCGAATCTCCGAAGCAAAGCGCCCTATCAAAAATCATCAACGGACAAAACATCCTTAGAATAGTCCAAGGAATAGTCTCTTGAATTTTTGCCGTTTGTTCAATAAACACCCGGTATATATGAAATCAATTGATTATAATTTGATACTTTTGGAAGCTGTGTTTTTGAGCACTAAGGGCCAATTTATCCGTATCTGTTTTAATCTTAGTCCTTATTTCATTTGAAAACAAAGTTGATTTCAGACGTATATGTAAGAGCATTTGAGGAATTAGGTATGTTTTAGTCTTCCTTTCTATCTCAAAAATGTAACTCAGGCAGCATATGATCAATAACCACCTAATTCCTTTGATTAGAGTGCGGAACTAACTACCACTCAAGGATTTAGGACTAATAATACTGAGATATATAGATTGGCCCTGAGGGATCGAATCAGTTAAATTCCAGAATATGGCACATATGCTGATTCCCTAGGTAACTTCACATTTGAACTGCTTCAACTCGATTACTTTGCTATTTATTTTCATCCTGAAACTTCACAAGATATGAGAAACGAATTCGGAGCATCTGAATGCTACATTATTTATGAAGAACAAACCCAACCAACCACAGTTAGTACTTACTGTCCATCTGTTTTTTAATGAATGTGAGAGACCAGACAACTTTTTGTTAAGGTGGCTTTTCGTTTCTCTTGCGTCGTTGTGAATAGCGTTGCATAGAGGCTTTTTGGGCGGACCTTCAAATTAGCAAGCTCCGTAAAGAGGTCAGACAGTTCATATATAATGTGTATTAGGCATTACTAAGTGAAGCCGGTGCTGCCTCTAGCGAGATATGCGGCATACGTCATATCGTGGAGGAGGGGGTATAGTTACCTGTGTGAAGAATACAGGTATATTTTGTGTCCATTGTTGGTGATTGAGTGACTTGAACGAATAAGTTTGTGCGTTTTCTCCAGTATTGTTTCAAAAGGAGATATCAACTCGGTAAGGTTATCCACGTTCTTATCTAATCGATTATTAATCACGTTGAGTCCAGGTTTGACTGAATTCCGCCAGTAGTTACTCAGTAAGGTGCGCAACAAGTTGCAGTCAAGGTTGGACATCATGTTTTTAATAATAACCAGATCAGACGTCTTGCAGGTTTACCGAAAATCGTTGATATTGTATTGGTTTTTCCTTCTCTTAATCTAACTCATATTGTCTGAAATTGTCTTGTTTACCGTGTGCCCTGTTTCATTATCAGCACTTATTATCTAATGTTTAATGAGATACCAAGTGAAACAACAACAGTACTTTCCTTTAACGATCCACACTTACCCGTAAGAACAGAAAAAACGTTTGAAATATTTACCCACCTACATAAGATTTGAAGATTTCGTTTGAAATCAGACAAAGACCTTGGGCTGGACGATCCTACTGAAGACCCGAAGGTTTATTGGCTAAAACGTCACGGTTTATTGGTTCTTTCAGGTGAATCATATCTCTAGATTTTCGAATGACATTCGATTCCCTCTCATTGTAAATGGTTGCACAAGATACGAACATATAAACCAACTAGAAGTTAAATTATCGACTGATAATCAATATTTCGCCATTCTTTGTGTCAATATACTGCTTACAAAGTCAAGTAAGCAATTAGCAGTTTCTATGCAAACCATATACTTATTCATTATCTATTCACTATTCAAATTGAAATGTCGCCCAAAATAGTTGATGTATGTAAGGTTTGTCCACTTACCTTGAAACGTTTAGGATTCACATTCTTACTCGGTAAGATGATTATAAAAAAGAAGAATTTATATATGTGATGAATGTATATTATGCAAAAAATAATATCATCAAAATATTTCTCCTGGATATCATTGCTACATATGGATAAGATATGCTACAAATGAATAGTCTGAGCTCGAGTCTGACAAAAAAATAAATTTTGGCATATTGAAAAAATTCATTTTCAATATTGAAACTTGAGAAATCCTCTACCAAGGGTGCAAATAACGAAAAATTGTATTATACACCGATGAAAAAAAAAATATTAATTGGTTGCCACAAGGTATGGTGGTCAAATAACGTGCATGTAAGCATGTATCTACTTATATCAATTAAATTTTGACAGAACTGAAATTTGCATGCTCTACCTCTCTTAGCAACGTTTTGCGTCATTATGATAATAACACTAAGAAGGCTGATTTGAACTCAACCAAACAAGTATGACGGAAGTCAGAGTGACGACCGTTTTAAAAATAAAATTGAATTGTTTATGCTAAATGAGTGGCATACATTTTGCTATTGTAATATTTACTGTCGGAGTTTTTAATAAACTGATCCCAATCCGTTTCAGTTAGTTGCAATTGTTCTATTATTATTTTTGATCGTTGATAGAGCAGATGCAATATCATTTTTGTCGAAAGAATTAGCCCCATTCAATAGAATAATATAGCTTCATACAAATGATATGGAAAATAACCTCAATAATTAGTCCTAAAATTGTACACTCATTTGATTTATTCTTCAATTTGGTTCAGAGCAGAATAGCTCCTTCGTAACATACTTAAAAAGCATTTAATTATTTTTCATTCCTCTTTCCACATGTGCACTATTCCCATTTCTTGGATTTTCAACAAAAATCCCTTCAAAATGTATTTCCTGAATAATCTACGAAATATGTGATGATATGAAGATTTCTTGTGATTATAGAGATTCCATCAAATAATAGTAGCTTATAGTAGTTAGCTCCTAGCAATTCCTGAGTTAAGTATTCGGGTGAATCTCTAAAACCAGCACTATTTTCCTTTCCCATCGTTATATTCCATATATATAGGTATTACACTGGAAACAAACACCCAAATTTCCAAACTAATTATCTATGGAAAACCTAGATACGTTACTAGTTTTCCGATACATAATGAGCAATGAGTATAATGACTTGCGAGAAATTTGCCCAAGGATGTTTTAAACAACACGTATTTTTTAATGTGATAATGTTATTTTCTTTGAAATGCGGTATCGGAAGTTCCACGAACCATTGACTAGCTATATACCTGCCCCTTTTTACTCCTAATCTCCCTGTGAGGTTTACAACACAAATGATTTATTGAAGAGATATTTCTAGTAGTTTTTCGTTTATTTTTCCTAAGATTTTGTCATTTTGTTGTAAAAATATTGGCAGACTGCCTTTTTGATATATTGTTCGAATATTGGAATTTCCTAAAAGTCTTGAATAACTATGGATGATACACTGAGTGCGAACTGAGAGTTCATGCTCCGAGGATCTCCTTTTCCAGTTTATAGGCCATGATTCGATATACACAATCTTCACTTAGGTAGGTATCAGCTGAACTGTCAAAATGTTTCAAGAACAGAATGAATTTTTAGGTCATCATTTTCTTATTGTCAGTCACTCTTTTCATATCATATCAAAAGTCGTTTCGGATGATGTATCAGATGTTACTTTCCGATCATGTTACAGTACGCTTTCCTAGAATCGAACGATTGACCTTCCTGACACAGATACAATAAGTCGACGAGTACAGATGAAACTCTTTTATTATCAGCCGTTGGAGCATGTTCGAACTATGAATAATCGTGTATAGTTTTCACTTTCATTTTCTTTTGTAATGGTGGTTCCAGTCTTCTCGAATCAAAAACAATGACGGTCGGCAAATCCAAAATGTTTGATCTGTATTTCCCTTTTTAAGTAAGCTTAATCGATGTTAGTTATCAACTACAATTCGAAGTATTCTAAACATCTGTTGTCATATTTATATTGTCGGGTATAGGTTAGCTAGATTATAAGAAACTTACTCCAGATGTTTTCGAATATTTTCCGTTGTTATTATCTGTGACTCAGATATTATATATGAATTTAAAACTCGACTCAATAAGGATAAAATAGAAAAAAATTATATATATTTTCCCGCAGCCACCATTCGTTTTTCCAACACTGTTCATTAGGTTTGATACCCTGTTTATATTGAGAAGTAAGTAGCCATCGAACTTCCTCACACACCTTTTCATTGTGGAATATCTTTTACCATTATCCGATTTTCGAGTTGTAAAAACGAAGATAATACAGAGATGCTGAATCTGGCGAATAGGACCATAGGATGTAGAATCTCACCAAAAAGATTCAAATTCCATTCCCATTTGGGTTTTTCATGTTCATTTGAGAATGTTAATTATCATAAATTACAAATAAGTCATAACTTCATTACTCACATAGGAAAAGAGCGAAATTGAAGGTAAAGTCCGTATTCTCCGAGGTATTCTCTCATCATTTTTGGATACGCTCGCAATTTACCATTTCCAAGATTATTTCGTGGGGAAACAGATAATTGAATAAATAGTTATTATTTGGTTCATCCTCTGTTGGTGGGATGAAGGGTGAATGTGAATATATTACATGGAAAGTCCTTGGGAGATTCCTGGAAAACGAAAAACAATGCTTCCTTTTCAAAAGTTTCAATCGTTCTTCTGTCGACGTTTCGGCTCCCACTTTGGAGCCATTCTAAAGACTTCTTCGCGACTTGGTGCCGATGTCTTAGTCTCCTTAACCCCTAGCTCTCATATTGACAAAGTGAAGACTGTGTTTTTGTGAATAGAGGAATGGTATTTTTTGGCTTTATGAGAGTCCGACGTTGTTGAAACTGTCGGACCTCATCTGGGTCTGGTTTTAAGAAGGTTATAAGAGATTTATTCGATGGGATAATAATGGTTTCAAGGAATTGGAAAGCCATTGTGAGTCGTCTCTTTAGTTGGGGCATTGAGGGCGTTTTTCAATTTCTATTGCTTCGCGAATTGTTCTGGAGTGGAGTGGTGTTGCTGTGGCAATGGTCTTCGAGTTGAAGTCAATTTTGTGTCCGATTTCGTGGTGATGTTTGAAGAGAGTCGAGGTCATGTCCGAATTACGCACTGCTAGTTCGTGCTCGTAGGACCTGTTTGATACTCGTCGCTTTGTCTGTCCTATGTATGTTCTCGGGCAGTCGTGACAAGGAATTTTATATATTCCTTGTGAATCGTTGGGTATTATATCTTCAGGTGAGCGCAGGAAAGAGGATATTTGATTGTTTGCTGTGAAAACTGTATTGATGTCGTGTTTTGTCAGAATTCGGTTCACTTTATCAGTGACTCCCTGAATGAAAGGAGGGAAAGCTTTCGGGCTTTCAGCCGGATATTCGGTGGTTTGGGATGCGAGAAGCGGGTTTATTGGCGTAGAATGGTTCTCTGGATCTGGGGGTGGGAATAATCGTTTTGAAGAAGGGCGGATGTGAGCTTTTTCAGCTCACTGGGTCCAATGTGGTCATCTGTGAGTTTGATGGATCAATTGATAAGAGAGTTCATTACGGAGCTCACCTGGGCTGGATGATGGTGGGAGTTGCCATTGGGATCTGGACGATCCGACTCTATAGATACCGTCAACTCGCTTGTAAACGTTTCATGCGAGACGTTTCTCAACTTCATTATGACTTCGATGTAATACCAAGCGTATTATTCCTCTTTTTCATCTCATATCTAGGTTACATTGTGAATTTTGCCCAGCACAAATTGAAAATTCTCCTCACATTGTAATCACTGAACAACAATCGTTTGAACTCATACTGATTCTTTAGGAAGGCGTAGTCTTCCCAATGAAATGTGTCTGGGACACAAAAAACGGAACAAGAAAATACAATTCAAAATAAATTGGAATCCAGGGCAGACCTCATTTATTTCAGTTTCACGATTCATTGAAAAATAGAATCAAATCAATATGAAGTGAGAATAAAAACATATAAAAAACCTGTATAAGAAACACTAAAAAACTTATTCTTCCTGGAGTATACATATAATGTGTATTTCCATCAATGAGAATAGGTTTCCATCAAGGTTTGGGAAAATTTGTATCAGGAGTTGTTTGAATGTTCAGTCATATTCAACGCATACAAAAATTCACTTGGCTGAAAATGATGCCTTTTCCAACCTTTCACAGCATTAAGTGATTTTTGGAACGTGATTAATATTTTCACGTGCAGATTTCACTCAGGATCGTCATCTGAGAGTGAAAAATTATCGAAAATGGTACCACTTCATTTTCGACACTTTTCCACTTTAAAATTTCAATTCTGAACAAAAACTCTTGGAAAATGTCAGTTGTTGGTGTGTAGGAAAGGTACTGCTAAATAGCCTTTTTACGCGTTGAAGGGTAATTGAAATTTTTTAAATTATTTTTTGAGTAATGTGCTTACTCATATGCTTGGTTCATAGACCAAACTTTTACTTTTAATTTTTCTTTTACTTCAAGGAAGTTCTCACGATGCTAATCATTGGAAGCGTTCATACACGACACTTTCACTTTAACATTTTGTGTATGAACGCCTCCATTAATCCGTATTGTGAGAATTTTCTTAGAGTCAAAGTAAAATATAAAATGAAAAAAAGTGTGGTCTATGAACCAAGCATTACTCAGAGACAAAAAAGATCATTTTGGATTTTTTTTCAAAGTTGGTAACCCAATAGAGATATCGAACATTATTCGAGGAAAATCAAACATTTATTAGGTGAATGGTGAATGAAGGTGCTTCTGTGCCTTTCGAGTAAACATTTACCTGATACTCATTGAATACATTCTTGAAGGTGTGGTTGTCTGATGAATATAACAGTAAAAACGATGCCCTTTCAATGGGCGCGGATTCGGTCATGTTCTTCCTTCTTGAGAAAGAAGTGACCTTGAGCTGGAATGTTTTAAGGATTCAATTCAGGATTTGAATAAGGTGGAAAAAAAATTTTATAAGATATTACCACAAACAAAATACGAGATTAGTCCACATATGAGTAGCGTGTTGGATACAAATATCCGCGTAAAGTTCAAAATATTTAATGAAAATTTTTTGAAAACATATGATTACTCACGAAAATGATGAATTTCTCATTATCTGCAATACCGAATATTCCGACATTTCGTTCAAGAAAGCACGTTTTGTCTGAACAAGAACGTTTGAACAAAACGGTTACGGTAATTGTTTTTGTTATACAAGAGACTGAGGTGAAGCAATCGATAATTATTGGAGAGATTAAATGAATTAGATAAACGAGTATTTCTATTCGTGATCATGAATGGTATTCGAGGAGCTGATGCTCGGAAAAATTACCATCATTGAAAATCCGTATGAAATATTTGAAAACTTCATTAATATAATTTGGAATTTTGAATACAAGCTCTATTCGGATACTTTTTTTGTTTTGCGTTCTCAATAAAGCATTCATTTATCGAGTGAAATATGGTAATTAAATGAATTTAAACAAATTCTGGCGATAAGACAATTTTGCTGTTGTACTTCTTATTTCAGGCATTATGTATTCATACGTACTATTTATAAGTTCAAGATAAGTATAGCTGGATTTACTTTCCGACATTACTTTTTCTTCGCAGTAATAGTTACCAATGCATAATTATTTACCGTGCTGTCCCAGACATAATTTTTCAACTTTTAATTTCATATACCGTTTGGCAGTAAAATTCAATGTTCTGCATTTTCTAATCGTACGGATTTACTCTTTATCGGTCCTGAAAAAAAATCATGAGTTATAAAAAAAATCATTATCTCTTTTTGCAACAAATATTATACATTTCACAAAACTATCAGTATCGGGACATATTTGCGAGGTCAAAGTAAAACAGAAAGGATCGTCCAACCTGAAATTTAGAAATTTGTTCCAACTTTCCATACACTTTATTTCCTACAAATATTATCCACGGTTGCTGTCCAGAAATGTTTCAATTATAATTATAATTATCAAAGAACGTCATCGCGACGGATTCACACTTCTTATCCATATGTTTTTACAAAGAATCTTTCTTTATATATATATATATATATGGGTGAATTTTTCTGGGTTTTTTATCCGTTAGGTATCTTCTGATTTGTTCGACGTTTCGAATTCCATTTTGAATTCATTCTCAAGAACTGTGAGACGAATATCTGTCCATACCGTCCTGGTCAATCACTCCCCTTACGAAGTAACCAAGCAAGAGTAAGCAAAGACTTCAATTCAATTGAAACGGATAAAAAACCCAGAAAAATTCACCTAGTAAATCGAAGATCCGTGAAAACATCAATTTCTACATATATATATATATATATATATATATATATATATATATATATATATATATATATATATATATATATATATATATATATTTAAGTAGATTGGTAGTCTTTGCTGACTAGTCAGGATACAAGGGGAGAGATATCGGGTGAAGCAACAAGCAAAAAGTGTACTCTTTTAACACTGTATTTCCAATATTTCGACAGTGACGTCATCTTCAGGGAAGCTACAAGAATTACAAACTTAGTTGAGAAAAATAGGGAAAAGTTATAGCAAAACTACTTACTGTGTTAGTGAGGTTGGTTGCAATACAAAAGTTGGTGGTTAAACATTATAAAATAATAGAGCATGATGAACACATGTGATAAATGAATGAACAAATATAAAAACGTCATAAAACAGGTTAGAATTGATATTCAATATTAAAAATTGTTTTTTAAAATTATTTTCAAGTTTCAAAAATTATTTCACCACACCTTTGCTACTTTGTCATTACGGAAATTTATTTAGTTCATCGATTTCACATGAAATAGCATTATCTCCACAGTTCGGAGTCCCTTATCAAATTTTCATTATCTGTCATATTATTATGAAATATTTGCAATTTCAATGTATTTTACCATTTCGACGTATTGGTAAGGAATTACATGTAACTGACAATTATGAGGCTGTCCCGACTAGTCGAATCGAGTATGTGGAGAGAGTAATTTTTTTTTTATAGTAGTGGTTCCATCTTACTTGGTCCAAAATATATAGCTCTTTTGAAACCAGGTTAAAAAATTGAATTGGTCGAAATAAGATGGTGGAATCGATGAAATTCAATTGAATATGTGAAGAGTAGAGGAAAGAAATATTGAAAATGTGAAACCTGGTGGAATTAGATAGGTAAAGGAGACCCAAGGAGAAAAAAATAGGAAATTTGAAATATATCGTTCTATTCTATTTGAATTAGGTGAGAAACTGAAAATGAAAACTCAAATTGTGCGTGTAGAGGTAAAATCAAATGGAAAAATTGAAGCATTCCAAAAATATCCAAAGTAAAAGAATAGAGAGCGAGCAACAATTTCCCTATGAGAATGAATAAAAATTCGAATACGAAAAATCAAATTGAATATGAAAGGGAAAAATAATCACGAGCTTTGGGTTAACATACAAATCTCCAAATGAAGGTGATATGTCAGCTGGTTCATGACATTATTTAACAACGTCAACGAGATTGAAGCATTATAAAAAGAGCTACTTCAAAAACTGTTTCACCATTGTGTTTTCTCTTCTAAATAACAAATTTAGCTTTCGTAGATAAGAGACTTATACAAATTGCTAATATTTTTTCGTGCGTTGGAATGAATCTGATTGGTTGTTCATTTTGTTCCTTTCAGATAAATGAAATACTGGTTACTTGTTTTGGCCGCCGTTGCAGCGGCATCTGCAGTGCCCCCCCAGCTTCCCACCAATTCCAAAGTCTGCATCGACCAATGTAAATGTAAGTTCAGTAAGTTGCCGAGCCGGCTGCAAATCGTCGATTGCGATGGACCGTTAGTGCTGAACCAGACAACATTTCGGTACATTTCCAAGATCGCGATCAATGTGATCACTTTGGAGAATGTTATCATCAACCAAATCCAAGAAGACGCCTTCAAGGGCTTCAAAAATTTGGAGGACATCGTCATCGTCAATTCCAAAATCGGATCTATCGACGCCAAAGCATTCAATAGTGTGGAGAGGTTGAAGTTCCGCGATTGCGGATTTGAAGATAGCCCCGATCTCTTCTCTGAAAAATTAGTGGAGGTTCACTTTGGAAGCTGTCACCTGGAGGAAATCCCCAATTTGAATGGATTGCTGAGCCTCACATTCCTCAATCTGAGCGGCAACTATATCAAAAATCTTCAAATAGAGTCCTTCGCGGAGTTGTTCAGTTTGGAAGAGCTGTATCTATCGAACAATGAAATTTTCAGACTGCCGCCAACAATTTTCATCAATAACCAAGCGCTGAACAGCTTGTATTTGGATAACAATCCCATCAAGCATTTTTACTTGAATACTTCTGAAAATCTTGAGACGCTTTCCTTGAAGAACTGTCAATTGACTAAATTCGATGAGGAGTCCACGCGTAAACTTTCCACGCTGAACGAGCTGATTCTAAGCCACAATAAAATCAAAGAGATATCAAGTGAAGCTCTAGCCCACATGAAGGAGTTGGCTGTAATCGATTTATCATACAACCAATTGACGACATTGAGTGATGACATTTTCTCCAAGCATACGCAACTAATAAAGGTTATTCTGGACGGTAACCACTTCACCACCTTGCCAAACTTCTACCTGAAGAATGGTAACACTTTCTCGCTGTATACCTTTTCTTGCAAGCATTGTGGACTGAAAACCTTGCCAAGTTCTGTTTTCCGGAATATGCCTGGCATGATAAACTTAGCGCTGTCCTACAACAAGTTCATAAATGTCGATAACGTCTTCGAGAGAATCGTAAGCTTGAAGCTGCTTGATATATCGTACAATAATATTGCTTACCTTTCACCAGCGGCTTTCCTCAACAACCGCAATCTGGAAAGCTTGCACTTGGCTGGTAATCCGTTGGTGGTACTCAATCCTGAGGTATTTGCCAACAATAGAGTTCTCAGAGAAATCGATGCTAGGAACTCTTCTCTGACGAAACTCTGGTCCAACAACAACAAATCCATCAAGTCTCTGCGTAAAATACTGCTCGGAGGAAATAAACTGGGAACTCTTACTAGGGAAGACTTCAAAATTATGCCTTCATTGGAGGCTATCGATCTCAATGACAACCCCTTGGTATTTGACGAAAAACTTTGCAGCGTCATCCACGGATTGGAATTGTCTGGAGTCTCACCTATCGAATACACCAAGGATATGTTCAACAGCTTCGAAAAAACTTACGGCGAAGACATCGATGGATTCAGTACCATCGATTGGAAGGATTTCCACCACAATACTTGTCCTGATATCACCACTAAAGATATTCCTGAACCAACAGAGATTGTCAAAACTGAGAGCACCTTGGATGATGACGAGGACGATTCTTACAACTACGATTATAATTACGATGAGGATGAAGATGAAGAAGAAGCGGACCCAGACGAGTTGGAAAAGTACATTCCCACATCTGATGATAGTTCTTACCTACTGGAAAGCGAAAATAATTCACTTGCTAGGGCTTCGTATGTGCTCGCTGTGGCACTGGCATTTGTTCTTAGCGCAGTGGTAGTACTTACCATTGCTGTTACTGTCACCTTGTGTATACTTCGCAGGAACAATAACTTCAACATGCAGAGGGCGAACCTTCCGAGACTTAAAATTCCCTTGTGGAATACCACTCCTGGCCAGAAAAAACACAGCGGATCCATTTATAGACCGCTGTCAGAGGATCTCTCAGGTCCCAAAACTCCTAAGTTGAGCCGTTATGATTTCACCTCAACTCCCACCGTCCATTCCTCAGGTTCTCAAGAATAGTTGTGGCTGAAATATATTGTGGGGCTTGTTGGGCTTTCGGCGTTACTTCTTGTAAATATATCCGAGCGACCGCAGTCTTTATCTATTTATTATAAAAAATAGTAATATATGTAGACACCGACCACAACGTTATTGTTTTCGATTATACGGCTAGTAATTTCTTACGTCTGATTATAGCTGGTTTTTATCTAAGGGCTTTGATTCATATTTAGGTAATCATTAACATTCCGATTATTACTTGCACTATACCTTTAAGTGAATTATTGTATTGTGAACGTGTACTGTTTATATTATTGTTATTGCGCTTATAGTTAGAATACATAGATTAATTTTAATATATTATTGGTAGGATGAACAAAGGATTATTATTCCCTTAGGGCTATCTTCCACCGGAGCGGAGATAGGATATATGTGTCATTTCATTTGTGCTCGCAACACATTGCGCCCCTCTCTGCTTAGCTGAATGATGGCTCCCACACTTTACTATTGCTAGAAACCTGGTTCAACATAATGAGATTTGCATTTTCTTCAATATCGATTATACCGGAAGATTTTTACAATTTCGTTCGGAATAATTATTCAAATCAACTTAATACGTGCAGTATATGAAGGTATACACTTCTTTCGTAAAAATATGCTAGATCAACTATATATTGTGAATATTTTTTCTCCTAATCTCACGTGTCTTGCCGCCTTACTTCCTGATTTGTTCTGGAACCCACATCTGAGTGATTTATAAACTGACGACACATGGCAAGAGTGACTTATTTGGGAATTATCCACAAATCATGATATTGATCAGAGGTTCTCAATCTCGAACTCAAAATAAGGTACAGCCACAGATGAGTACATCACTCAAATCTTAATATTACTTTTCGTGAATGAATCAATGTTTTACCTAAATGAGAGAGATCAAAGTATAAAAAATAACTGGTTCATTCTTGGAATAAACGATGACTTTTTCGCGCATTTTTCAGAAAACATGGTCTTCATCTACTGATGAATAAAAACAGCTCATAACTCACAGAAAACTATTTCGTTGAAAAAAAATTGATATTAATGCTTCAGAATATTCTCAAAAACGCATTACATGTCACATAGTCACAAAGTCAATTAACACCATCATAAGAAGTCAGCGATCCAGTATCTTCACTCCCAACTGGAACAAAATAACCGCCATCAGCGCCTTTGGTGGGAGAGGATTCATTCTTATTGCAAACCTATTTGCACTGTGAAATCGGTTTGCGACTCGTGTTGCAAATAAGTCGGCTTGTGTGTGGTGGACCTAAAAAGAGCCAGATTCAAGTGAGTTCCACCTTCTTTATAGAAGTATCACAATCTGTTCAAATTAGAAGAGTTGGATGACAAACTGACTGGTATGTAATTCTGAGTCATCCTATAACAACGGCAAGGAAAGCGCTGGCTATGAATAGTCTTTATTTTATTATATGAGTTGATGCTATTCTCATGTTTCTGAGGATCGCTCTTCAATACATTTTTTTTCGTCCATTTTATGAAAATTTTATGTTCCATATAGAGGTATACTAATATTTGACTCAAATTATGTCGACTTAGTATGATCAGAACTTGATATCAATTTTAAGTGGATGATGATACTTCAAAACATTCTCTCAATAAAGCTGAAAATTTTTCTTTGGATACGAAAGCGTAAAAGGAGCACACTGAATGTAATTTTCATTTGAACCAAAATTCCGACTCGGAATTCCGATTTGGATCACGGAATTCCAACTTGGATCTCTGAATTCCGACTTGAAACTCAGATTCCCGGCTAATCTCGGAATTCCGACGTCGATCTGAGAATTCCGACTTAGATCTCAGGATTCCAACTTGCAACTCGAAATTCCGACTTACATCTCGGAATTCCTTATTCTAAGTCCGAGATCTAAGTCGGAATTATGGTCTAAATGAAAATTAAATTTAGCGTAGCCCTTCTACCCTTTCGTATTTGGAATTATTCTACCTCAGATTCTCCAAGAATATCTAGGAATATTTTGTGAATCAAATGATTTCAGGTAACAGAAGGTAAGCTGGGAGGTATATGTACAGGGTGTCCCAGAATTATCTGATTAAGCTATATCTCCATTACTGGGAAAGTTGAAAAGAAATCGAAAGATCATTTTTTCGAATTGCCTTCCATGAAGCACTCGAAATGATCTGTTCATGTTCATACCCCTAAAAATTCACCTCATTCCCATTTTTTTCGCAGACATACAATCGTCACATCATTGTTTATCTGACGACAAAGTTATTTTGAACATTTATTACTCAATTATTGTTCTCTTGAAGTCGGTTTTGGTTGGTAGCTGAACTTTTCTTTTGTAGAAAAAATGTTTTTCAGAAGACGCCTTATGAAAATTGTTATTGGTGACATCCCTTATGATTCACTTAACATATTTTTTCACTTGCTGTATATATAAATTATCCTAACACCAAACTGATTTTATTTGCACCTGACGCGCGTTGAGTGCAAATGACATCAGTTTGGTGTTAATTGATCTTTACAAGAAGTGAAAAAATATGTTGAGTGAATCATAAGGAATATCAACAAAAACAATTTTCAAGGCGTCTTCCTAAACCACTTTTTCTACTAACGAAAAGTGCATCTACCAACCAATACCGACTTTAAAATAACAATACGCGAGTAATAAATCTTCAAAATGAGTTCGTCGCCAGATAAAAAATGATTTAACGAGTTAAATTTTTGCGAAAAAAAAATGCATGGTGCCATTAGAAAAAATGGATGTGGGGTGAATTCTTAGGAGTATAAACATGAACAGATCATTTTGGAAAGCAATTCGATTTTCGCGAAATTGAATTTCTGACTAATTTTCGGTCTCGTCCAGTAACGGAGATATCGCTTGTTCAGAAAATTCTAGGACACCCTGTATATGCGACAGATAAGAAAATGCAGACCTGAGCTTTGTTTCAGGTAGAAAAAAAATTCGAAGCATACAAACATGCACTGATAACTATAATTCGTTATTGTGAAATCAACTCGGAGAAATGATGAAATTTCTAATGTCGATTATATTCTAGTGAATCTAGGAATGTGCCTTGAGCGAAAAAAATTATGAGGCCAGCTTATACCTAGTTATCGCTATCTCTACGTGCCAAATAATACGTTCACTGTCTGAACTTGAAACTCATTTGTCATGGGGATTCACTATCTCTATCTGTGCGTGTATGTGGTAGCTTGAGTGCTTCACGTGTGGGTACTGGACTACAACAAAGTATGAATATCGATACTCTAACAAAAGGGGGTCAAGTGGAAAACACTCGAATTTCAATCGTGATTGCAATAATATAGCAATTCGAAGTGGATTTGTGGAGATTCTCGAATACTTCATACAGAAATACAAAAGAATAATATGAAAAATAGTTAGCAATAATAGGAGAGCCCAAGCGGGGATTTCGGGATTTACTAAAGCGCGGCAGATTAATACACAGGAGGATACCTTGTACCCGGTTGAGGATCAGATTAGTAAAAAACAAATTGATCATCTGAAATTCTCGAGAGCGTCAGATTAAGGTAGGGTCAGTTAGTTACATCCTGAAACGTGTATATTCCACTAATCTGACAATTCGGGAGTCACCTAAAGAAGGAGGAGAGCTACAAAGTTGTAAAAAAAAGTCATCTCGACATGCTCGATTGTGGCTAATTTTATTTTTATTTTGATGGGAATAATTGAAGAATTGCAAAAAATATATAATCTGACAATTTCCACAAGCCGAAAAATGAAAATTCATCGATAAAGTTCAGCTACGTGATGCCTGTATTCCCCTCTCCTCGTTTATATTTCTCTCTCACTCTTTCTCTATCTATTGCTCTCTCACTCCGTCCCCACTCTGGTTTCTGTTGCCATGATGCCATGACAGTTGATCACAGAGACTCGTTGGTGGCATGATATTGTTTACAACGAATATCCAACGTTTTAAAATTTTAAAAATTTCATTGCTTATATTTGTTCTCTTATAAATACAAGTATCCTACTAAAAAAGCACACACTTTTCTTATTTGCTTTTTCCCGAGATTTTCAATTAATTATGTTCAATGATTTAAAAAAAATGAAATTGGCAGAATGGGCGAATCCCTCCAGATAATCGTCAGATTATGAGACTGCAACGTCTAGGGCGTAAAGATGAACCATATATATCTCAATCTGACGCGCTTGTGTATTTCAAAATGACAATTTTTTTTTACATTCTAATAACGGCCGCGAGTCTGCGTCACATCCAAACAGTCAGATTCGAGAGTTTTTTTTAGGTTCATCCCCTCAGAAAATCTGACGCGCTCGAGATTTTTTTTTTATTTTCAACCTTTACGTACGACCACCCCCATCATGGAAACGATAATTAATATACGTACATTTTAAAAAAAATGTAGGATACAGATGATATCAATATC
Source organism: Zygogramma bicolorata (assembly GCA_032362365.1). NCBI lineage: Eukaryota > Metazoa > Arthropoda > Insecta > Coleoptera > Chrysomelidae > Zygogramma > Zygogramma bicolorata. Next base: position 1,871,565 of record JAVJAQ010005583.1, on the reverse strand, counting down.
TGACGCGCTCGAGTATGTCCATGCAACGGTTTTTTTTTACATTTTTGAAGTCTATAGCCGCTCCCCCCACCGATGAAGAGGTATAGGTACATTATATAACATTTTATCTTTTCATTATCCAAGCTTCGCAACCCAATAGGTTTCTATGACGCTCGAATAAATCCCGATTTTGCATCGTGGGCTCTCCTACTAAAATGAAACGTGTGTGGTTTAATTTTCATTGGACAGTTTACAACACCGCTACACGTGTTGTACTACAATAATTACATATTGAATTTGAAAAACGCTTTATTGTGTGATTTACATGGTACTACCACGACACACCTGGAGAAGCTATTGTATAGTGAAAACACGTAGCGGTTTTGTAAACTGTCCAGTGAAAATCACATAATGAAGCGGTTATTGAATCGCGTGATCAGAGATCAAGTATATATGCCAATTCTGATTGCTTGATTACATTCAGAGAAAAGCAATCCGTCTTGTTGGTGATTATTCCCTCAAGGACTCGCTCATTTCGTTGGAACATCGTAGAAGGGTTGGAGACTTGTCTTTCTTCTGCTGATATTTCCGCGGTCGGTGCTCTTTGAATTGTCAATCGTTCCACCATTAGCAGTTTCAACACGGATGCGCCGACGATTGCAGAATTCTCACCTCTTTGTTGTGATCTTGGAGACCTGTCGAACCTCTCTTGCTCTGGGATCTTTTTTCACTAGAACAACTGAACTTAGAAACTCTTTGCCGAGGGGAGGTTTCCTGAGGCTCACAAACTTGAAAAATTTACAGTTAATGTTGATTCGTATCTTCTGTCCCTTGATACACCTGGTGTTCTTTGAACCTTTCGTGTGAATCTGTATATATATGAAAATTTCCAAAACTTCATACTCCCCACAAAAATAATCATGTTTCTGAAAAAAATCAATTTTGCGAAAAATGCAGTCTATATTAGTCAAAAAATAAGAAACAAAAATTACTTGAATGGAAAAAATCTTCATTCATAATACCAATCTAAAGAAAAATACGCGGACCAAAAGATATTTGGAAAAAGTACTCTGCAAGCTCCTCCTAAAAATACACAAAAAAAATGTTCAAGAGTCCATCAGCGAATTTAAGCGCGGCGATTTCTCGCCTCGAGAGCCATGCAAAAACTGCAACACAGCAGAGTCAGGTAGAAGCCAAAGTAACAGATAGAGAGGAAGCAATAGCACCCAAAGGCTGATTTCCAACCAAAGCGGGTTAGATTTCAATCTTGCTGAAGTGCGCCCAGCAGCAGGTTGAGGTCCGCTCCTGAGAGGGCGGGGGTGGAAAGGAAAATGGAGGACGGCGAGGTCTCGTATCCGCAAGCAACTGCATATGGCATCACGTCATCCTGGGCGCTCAACCCCGGGGGGACATGGTGGTGGCCTCGAGAGCATTTCGCTTCCAAGCTATCCCAGCATTCCCTTCCGAGCTATTCTAGCATTCGCATCCGAGTTACCAGAGCTAACAGAGCATTAGTAGTAGAGTACTCAGAGCGTCTCTTGGAGACTACAAGATTATTATTATCAGTATTAGGATAGCGAATGAATCGAGCATAGTGCTCACTTTCTCTTTTATGCATTTGTTCCAGAAGTTGAACAGAAGAGTTCAAGTCGAATATAATCGAATATAGAGGGCGTTCTCATACCAGAATAGGATTATATATAGGATCAGCTGGAGATCTTTTGAAATTGTAAAGTTCCCTTTGACAAATTGCCACTGCCGAAGTTGGAAGCACAAATTGCTTCCAATAATGAATTCGTAGCTCTCGTTCTGAGCCCAAAAAAGAACAAATGTTCCAGTTTGCAGCTTCGGCTCGCATAGATCCAGTTTGCTGCTAAATAAATTCGTTCCTGCGTCTCCCGAGCCTCTGGCCGGTCGAGAGTGTCCTACAATTCGAATTCGTATAATCTACGGCCCGCTCGCAGGGCAGAAGCAAAGAAGAAGCCATCCTCATAGTTTCTAAGAGCTTTTCGGAACTACACAGCTGTCTGAGTCTGGGCAGCGGCTACGAGAAACCGCCGGAAACCGTCGTCGAGCCACCCTCATAAAACACGGTTTCTCGAAGATCGGATGCCTACCGTAATTCTCAGGAGTTCTGTTCCGTGACGGAATTCATTGCACTGAGGGTTCGCGGCTAAAAACGCCACCTCCAGCGTCCGGAGAGCTGGACATGGGTTCTCGCGAGCAGGGCAGGCAGGTAAAGTTGCGAAGTGTGTCGTATAGGGCTTCAGGGGTCGATAGGGCACTTCTGGTCCGGCCTAGCGCCATCGTGGTGGCCAGTCGTAACCGCGAGTCGAAACTTAGCTATTTTCAGGGCCAACGATAACGTCGTCACTTTGCCGAGTAGGTCTTCTTCTACCCCGAATTTTGTTGCGAGTTTTAGGGACGTATTTTGTGTTCCTCCAGGTAGTTTCCTACCCGGAGAAGCGACCCTCCATCGGTTTCCCTTCGGGAGGCGATCGGTGGCTCTGGTCGTATCGACACTGCGCTGTACTAGAGTTTGACATCGAACCCACGAGCTAGTCGGTATCAAGATGGAGAATCACTCTCTCCCTCGAAGCGAGCTTGGCTTGCCAAGTTCGCAAATCACAAATTCTAGAACACGGAGTAGTGGTCATAGATACAGGATTTACCGAACAGGAAGATATGAAACGAGACAAAAATACCACCAGTTGCCTATTGTTCTTACCCATATCAACTAAAAGGCTCAACTACCTGAATCCCTTACTGGGGTACCGCAGCTTTGCTCACCCTCCAACATTTCCAAATCCTGTCTATCAAAAAGCTAAAATCTATTTCAAGAATAAGGTAGAGTGGATTGAGCTGGAATATTGCCCTTGTGTATGCGCGAATTCACAGCTTATCCAATCCAACTTTTCACTGAAAATAAGTTCCACATCCGGTTGCGCACTAACCTCAGTAGGTTTCTAATGGTTGCCTGCACTGCGCAATACGTTATCATTTCCTAACCAAGATGAAATGGACAAGTTGTAGTTTACGTTATTCTAGAAATAGACTTAAAACTGCATAATTTCGGGTACTGTTTCAAAACAAAGGAGATGATTTCCTATACGACTGCTCGGTACTCCTTGGTATTTGCCGCAAAATGTAAGTACTATGTCATACCTGGTTTTTTGAATTTTTCTGTTTTTCAAAGATTCACAAGGTCGTGCCCTCAAGGGTCTTTTCCAAAAAAAAGAATTTTTTTATGTCTATGTATGCCTTTATTATCATTGTAATGTACAAAAGCTGTAGCAATCAAGATAATTCCACTAAATCGCACCCGAAGAATTTGCATTCATAGACAGCGCATTGAGAATGAATATGATTAAGGTTATACATGCGCTTCTCAACACGCATGCTATTTTTATAACAAAAAATAAATGCATCTAAGCAAGAGCATCTAACGTTTAGCAATATCTCCTCTCTGCTTTCTTATCGATGAAAATCATGTCTACCTGATCAATTACTCAATCAACTGTGGCCGGTTGTGAATACGGTTCTGCAGCTAGCTCTCCAACAGGCGATTGATTGTATATACATAGCTGAATGAAATAACTTATGATATTGTGACTTTGGCTAGTAACTGAAAAACTGGTTCAAGGCAGATGATTCTTTTTCTATTGATTCTTGTGATAATTTCGCTGAATGAAAAAACTTTGCACAAATCACAAATAAGTCATCCCACAGAGTGGTATTATCTCACCAGGTGATAAAAGCCTTGTAATAATAATAAATGTATATATAACAATATAAACAAAATGAATTGCTTGGAGGTGAATATATAGGTATGGATATTATTCGACATCAAAACAAGTAATGTCGGTCCCCAGATAACAATTTAACATTCTCGCAGTATAGACTTGCAGTGCAAGTGCTATGCATGTGCGTGATTATTTTAATAAGAACGTAAATAGAATATTACATGTACCTAACCGGACATCATTCATTTATTTGTATGTGCTCACCATGTGCCGGAGTACTGCATGGTGTACTTCTTCCATTATCAATTGTAGAACACAGCTTTGTAGAATGAGTAACGAATATTTTATATATACTCACGGTAGGTACTCATGTCAAATGAAGAAAAAAATAATATCCCCTCCCCTAATGAAGAATTGATATTCGGCTATGGTAGATCAAAAAAAATATTTTGGTCTATCTCCTAGGGTTCAGCTAGCGTTTGCAATGTAAGCGCAAACAAATGTGTTTATTTAAGACATCTCATTAGAAACCTCTAAAATTATCAGTGTTCCTCCACCATATTATGCATGTATTATACATATAAAACTTCCTCTTGAATCAATGTATTCAAAAAACGCATTAAAATCCGTAGCGTACATAGGAACAGAGAGACAGCGTGAAGCGACTTTGTTCAATTATAGTATGTAATGATGATGATAAACTCAAATTATTATTATATGCGGAATGTGCTGGAAATATGAAAAAATACTCATGGAATTGATAACATCATAGTGTCATTTCATGAATGGTCGATGGAGAGATTCATCTCAAATGAAGTGTATGTTCGGGCGTTCATCGTTATTCGTGCTAGCAAATGTTTTTACGACATTTTGTACAAATGCCATAGAGTTAGACCTATAAGTCCTCTAAGAAGTAAGGGCTTGTTACTCACTGTACCAACGCCTTTCCTCTGATGCAGCATGGTTATTTTCGGAATCGAGAACCTCGAAACATGGCAGAGTAATTCTCCAATAAGCCAGAAATAAATTCTCATAAACAATATCTCTGCCCCATTGGGGGTTCGAACCCAGGACCTCTCTGTCATGGGCCGAGCAATATCAACCATAATAATTGCCTTGACATTCAAGAACGTGAAGTCAAACGCATATATTGGTCAATTTAAATCAATTATTTTCATTGACGCAATAATGCATCGAAAATTTAAAAACTTTTGGGGTATTGCTGAACATTTTGGGATATTTTTCCTCTCAGAATGAAAAAATAGGCAAAGACACCCTCGACCTCTGTCAAATTCCAGTTGTATGTAGAACAATTTGCATATGAATAAGTATATAGTTATTGTATTGAAAAGATGTACTTTTTTTAATATCCCTCGACGGTATGTTATTAGCACAATATTTGTCGAATATTCAAGAATATTGCTTTGGGCATTTGCTGAGCATTTACATCATTCCATATTTTCCAACGCATATGCTAAGCTAGTTCCTGGTTGAGTGTTCCAACAAGGATATTCTTCGGTTATGGATAGGATCTTCCAAAAAATATATACAGAGACGAACATCTCCGGCATATGCATAGAACATTTAAGGTACATATTGATTTTAATATCTGGGTCATACGTCATAAATAACATTAGCAATTAATCGCATAGACGGTATCTTTCTCACGAACCTTTCAAGCACGCACTGTACAAAAGTTGTAGGTTTGTAGTCCTGCGCCATGTGCTTTCACAGTCGTTACTTGATATGTATGTTTGTATTCCTCACTGAGAAGTTTCATCAACATCACAAAGAATTCATGAAAATATGTTATATTATTACTTTTAGGAACTTCTGTGTGAATTGGATATATATGTTCATTTTTTTCCAAGGTAAATACTACGGTAGGTACATACATATATAAAAGTTCGTTAATCAGGCAACACTTTATTTCGTAATAGAGTTGGACCAACTGACGTATCTCGCGACACTTCATGTTTAGCGGTACGAAATACGTAGGTAAGTGGGTTCAAAAAATGTGTCCAAAACTAGATGCGATGATATTATGCGGTCAAACTTCAGAGATTCAAGACGAACATCAATTCTTTATCCCTATGCCTTGCTTCTAATTAAGTTTAGTTCATATGACAGATTTTTTCGTATGAACCCTGAGACGAATAAAATTAAAATCTTCGACTGTTAGGCTGGTGGCCCACACGACGGTAACGGCACGATTTGCCGCGCGCGATATATCGCGCCGCATCTGCTGTGTTCTCGCCCACAACACGGTATATCGTACCAAACTCATTTAAATTAAATAGTGCATGTTGCCAAATTGATTTTAGCCAGTTGTTGCTGTGAGCTTCGAAGGGATGGATCGAAAAAAAGTAATTTTGTTAGCTATTGTTTTACGTAGGCGCCGAAGAAATCGAGCTATCAAGATTCAAAGGCGATATTGGGTCCATCCAATTTTGAGAGTTAGATATGCGGATGGGGCGTTTTATACATTATTCGAAAAGCTGAGAGAAAATCGTGGGAAGTTTTTTAATTATTTTCGCATCAGCACAGACACGTTTGATTATTTAGTCGACCGATTAAAAGAGTCTATAATATGTCTGGGACCTTCCTACAGCCAATTCAATAATATGTTCTTCTGGTTTATATTTACCTTTATTATTATTTATCAATTAAATCGATTATTTCGAAGGTAAATTTTCTCTTCGTTGACATGGGTACCTGTATTTCAATGCATGCACGCAGAAAGACAACACAGCACTTATTAAAAATATCGTCGATGTCGTCCTGTGGGCTAGAACTCATTAAATCCTATTGGCGTTCAGAAGTCATGCGATACGAATTCGCGCGATTCCTGACCGCCATATCGCAAGTGTTTGCGGTAACTTCCTGCCGCGACGATATTTAATACCGTCGCGGCATTTTTCAACCAGTGGGCGACCAGTGCATTCAATTGTACGAAACAGTTGTGTACGCGATATCGCGTACGATTTACCGCGCGCGGCAAATCGTGCCGTTACCGTCGTGTGGGCCACCAGCCTTACGCTACTGAATTGAACGAAAACGTCACCGACGTCAAGCAAGATTACAAATGTATCTGTTTAAAGTTATCAGTTGGTGAATATTTCTAATGGAAGTTTGAATTTACTTTGAGATTCTATAACAATATTCAGTTTTGACAGAATCTTCAATAAAATTTGACAGCTATATTTACGAAATGGGGTCAAGGAAAAGAGTTCTCGAGCTACTTATCTCCATTTCAAACAATTCGTGAGTATCAATTCAGAACTTTAGACATTATAGAAGTCAGATCTGAAAATTCTTCCCATGGCTTGTGCTCGTTAGGAAATGGAAATGAACCTTAGGCACTACGTAAGAAGGCAATAAGACACCATCAGCATCATTGCTGCGGATATCAACTATATGGGCATTATCTGGTCTAGACCGACCTTTGACTATTTCCAATTCAAGAAAGTTTTCAGATGAATTACTACAAGAAATTTCATGTGATGTTGGAAATAACACAATTTAAGTTCACTGCACTAAGTGCTCACTAACGACAAGCAGCTGTGAAGCCTTGATATCCTTTACTGTTACTTGTTTTGTTACTGTGACTCCGATATGATTCTGTCAAGAAGAAGCTGAACACACTCGACACTGGTCGGTCTTACCAGTGGAGTACTAGAAATATTTTACATGGGTTCAGAGAGAAGAAAATATTAAGACCTCAAAATATTATTGGAAAAATTCTCGATCGTTCATTGGAATACTTTTTTTAATATTCCTGATGGAAACGAACGATTCCAAAAGTTTTCATAATGAGTTCAAATAATTGAGCTATTCGTTAAGGTACACAGCTTATCCAAACCAATTGTTCCACATCCGGTTGCGCACTAAACTCACGGTAGATTTCAAATGGCTGCTTTGTCCCGCACTGCGCATGAGTCATCATTTCCGCGCCAAGATGAAATGGAAAGCTGTTCATATAGTTTAACATAAGTCGCTATAAAGGTATAAGTATTTGGATGATCAGTCGTTTGGCTTTAATATTCCTTATTATCCTTGACCTTGCTCAAAAACCACGCGTTAAAAGGTATAAGACCTAGTAAATCCTGGTGGCTCGCACCATTAAGTTTCGACTTTATTATACTGGGAATATTTATTCTTCTTTTTTGCAAAATTAAAAATCGCGAAGTTGTAGAAAAGGAGTAAAGCCCGCCTCATACTCTTTGTGATCACCGTAACAAACCCTCAATTCCAAACATTATATTCCTCATTTATATTTTTCCTTATTTTATTTTCTTTATAGCCTTGCTAAGACAAGACGATTTTCACAAAAAACCATAAAAATATGTAATTTCTCTTTCAACTCAGGTGTAAGTGTCCTGCTCATTCAGCCGTCGGAAGAGCCACCATCAGTTCCAATGCCTTGTTGTCCAAAGATTACGCATTTGAGGTAAATAAATATTACGTCCTTTACCATAATCGAGTAAAACTATTTAATATAGTAAGTGGAAATACTACAAAAGTCCTGTGCGTATTATAGACGAATGACATTTTTGAAATATCAAATGGCATGAACAATTGAAATCAGAGTGTACCTGAATGAAGAAAAATACTTTATAGCGTATGCTTTTATCTAGGACTATGGCAAAGTTGATGAGCGTTTCAGCATGTCTCGGCAATTTTTTGCCTAATAGTTCAGCTATTAACTATACTAGATGAATATTATACTATGCTTGAGTAGTATAATGAATACAACTCGATATTCACTATACGATAGTCACTAAACAATACCAGTCGTGAATTGGTGTGATGGGGCTAGAGGCTACAGTGATGGAACTCCCTCCTCAATGCATCATTTGTTTTCATTGTGTTCATAACATTATGACCATTCTTTGAAGATGGCGAGTTCTACGGTGCGGTATGGCAAAGGGGTCACTAAAGAAGTTGGGATGGATTTGGTTAACGCAGGAGCCAAACTAGTTTGCGTCATGACAGATCAGCATCTGGTGAACTTACAACCCGTCAAAACTACTGTAGATTCATTGACGAGACAACGTGTGAAATTCGAGCTCTATGATCAATGTCGAGTAGAACCAACAGAAAAAAGGTTGGTGTGTAAATTGTATTCATTTGTTTAATTTTTTTCTGGTTCTTCTAGTATGAACGTAAAATATGGCGTTTCAGCAGAAACATCATATTCGTTAATGTTTTTTAGTATGATGGATGCAACCAAATTTGCCAGATCCCAAAACTTCGATTCATTCGTTGCCGTTGGGGGAGGATCAGTCATAGATACCTGTAAGGCTGCTAATCTTTATTCCTGCGATCATGAGGCTGATTTCTTGGATTATGTGAATGCGCCGATAGGAAAGGGCAAAGCAATCAGCATTTCTTTAAAACCACTTATCGCAAGTAAGTTAATAACAATTCATACTATACTATTACATGATTGCGCTTTCAGTTCCAACTACTTCTGGAACAGGAAGTGAAACAACTGGAGTTAGCATTTTCGATTACGAACCCTTAAAAGCAAAAACTGGCATATCACATAAATCTCTAAGACCTGTGTTGGGTATCATAGACCCTCTTCATACGCTGAGTCTGCCAGAAAGAGTAACAGCCTACTCTGGGTTTGATGTATTTTGCCATGCCTTGGAATCTTTCACCGCCATTCCCTATGACGAGCGCTCTCCTTGCCCAGAAAATCCCAAGCTGAGGCCCACATATCAGGGGAGTAATCCGGTGTCTGATGTTTGGGCAAGATATTCGTTGAATGTAATCAAACACTTCTTTGCAAGGTATGTTGTTTACAAATAGCTGAAAATGTTCATGTCATCTGATAACAGAATGCAGAGTTTCAGCTATTAGCTAGCTATTGAAAATTCATCATGAAAAAAAATACCGCAGAACTGTTCCAAAATTGAAATCGCTTCTGCCAAATTTACACTTGAAAAAGATCGGACTTCAAAACCTCAGCTCTAGACAATACCACAAAGTAATAGAGATTCATGCTATGTGATTGTAACATCCTGTTTCACATAAATATGAGCAACCATCACCTATACAACAAACATTCAGAAAACAATCGGTAAAAAAAAACCTGCTCAAATACTATATGTGATAGTGAAATACGGTAAATCCAAGATATTGAACTGTTTTGCGAAGATTGAAAAGAAGAGTGAGGTCAGACAATACAAATAAATTCATTTGATTTGTAGTTTTATTTTTACACAATTTTTTTTTTCAATTTTTAGAGCGGTTTGTCGTCCTGATGATATAGAAGCTCGGTCACAAATGCTCCTAGCCTCCACAATGGCTGGTGTGGGATTTGGAAACGCAGGGGTTCACTTGCCACATGGAATTTCGTATCCCATAGCTGGGAACGTGAAGGAATTCACTCCTAAGGATTATAGGTAAACATTACATTCGTTTATATGTGTTCGATGATCACCTAATCTTTCAGCAAGAATCACCCAATCATTCCACATGGGTTGTCAGTAGTTATGACAGCCCCTGCTGTGTTTGAATTCACAGCTTCTGCCTGTCCTGAGAAACACTTGGAAGCTGCAGAAATCTTAGGTACCGACATTCGAAATGCTAAAAGAAACGATGCTGGAAGTATTCTGGCCGATACCCTTAGAAAATATATGAGCATTATGAAAATTGAAAATGGACTAACTGCATTGGGTTTCGACAAAAGTGATATACCCCGGCTAGTCGAGGGAACCCTACCACAGGTACAAAATGAAATATGCAACAATATGAATCCAAGCATCAAATCTTCTGTTTTCCAGAAGCGAATTACAAACATGGCACCTAGAGATCAAACAGAAGAGGATTTGTCCAGTATCATTGAGAAATCCATGACTGTATATTGATTCTTCAACCAAAAAGATCATTCAAATAAAAAAAGATGTGAATTGGTTAGAAACATGTTCAAATCATGACTGTGAATCGATTTTATTCTCTTCTATGTAATTTCTGTTGTACTTACTTTATCTGTAGCATATTTGACACAACCGACTGAATTTTCTGAAGAAAACTATCAACAATTGTTCCAGTCAGATCTGAGAAATATGGATATCATATCAGTCTCCTTCGATGTGAATCTAATCGAGCAGTTCAGAAGAGTGCCTTCATCTTCATGAAGTCTCAAATTGTCTTTGTCTAATGTGATTATTGAAAGGGAAAGTTTAATTATCGATGGAATGAAAACCAAATGAAAAATCAATGACAGTTTATTGAGTATTAATAAAACTGTATCAATACTCGACAGTATCTACACATCTGATTATAAATATTACAGAAATAACATCGAAAGCCATACTTTTCACGAGCATGTTTGTGCGCATCCTAATACTGGAAATGAAAATAGAAATCAAATATGGTTCATTTAGGCATCAAACAACTGAACAGATGTAACTTTGGTAGCATTAACTTCTTAAGAATACAAGGCTTACTAACAAAACTTCCCATTTCAAATATCTTCAAAACAGTTGGAAGTATAAGTTCATTAGATGAACAGTTTTTCAAATATGTAACTGTGGCAATTGAACTTTTCATTCCACTGTAACTCGTCAAATTTAATAAAATGTGTAAACAATTTTTGATTTGGATTGAATCTCATTATTATTCGCAACTCTACCTTCTGCCACGCTTCCCAAATTTTTCATATGACAGCATACTACATCTTTCTAAAATTTCGTTTTATTCTAATAACCCATTATTTCCAATAGAAAGTGGCGGTGTTATATTGTATTTCGAAACTTAATGGAGATTTTGAAAATATTCAAGCCTGTTTCTACAATGCAATTTGTCGCTGCAACTTCAGAAAATTACTTGTATTCATGCAAGTTTTCCGAGTTGCATGAATCTTTGGTACAATGATTTGCTGCGACTTGGTAATCTCTGAGGTGAATTTGTTGCCGCAAACTACAAATATGTTGTCGGACCATTGTAAAGCAAGGAATTTCGAAAAATTCAATTATTTTTCGACACGGAAGAATTCAAGTGAAGTAATAAAGGGAATTTATCACAATTAAAATTATTAGAAATGAATAAAATCATATATCAGTTGTGAAAATGTAGCCGTTTATCTTTGTAACAGTCAGTGCTATTTCTTAATATTGGCAATGCAAACTGAGACAGATAGATGATATTTCTCGCAGCGACAAGTTGCCGAGAGAAATTGCAGCGACAAATTGCAAGTTCGAAACAGGGTTTTACCAAGTTGAGCAGAAAATCAACTCGCCGTACGTCTAACGCATTCCACCAAACATTTTCAAGTATCTCTCTGATCTTTCAACAACTTAGGCTGGATTCAGACAGATCCGAAATCCGATCGTACGACGATCAGATAGCTTTCTGATTGGTCTAAATTAGTCTTCATTTAAATTTAGACCAATCAGAAAGCTATCTGATCGTTGTACGATCGAATTTCGGATCTATCTGAATCCAGCCTTAATTCAAAAAGGTGGCGTTGGATTCATTGCACATAAACCTTATCTCAAGTGACTATAAATACATTTTGGTCTACCAAAATTTGAACAGTCCTCATGAAATCGTGTTGAATGCTTTTGAGTAATTTCATGATCCATGATAGTTAACTCCACCATTTATATTTAGGTATTGTTGGAATAATCGAATTCCAGAGAGATATTCCACTCGAGAAAAAATCTTTGTGACATCCGACACATAACACTTCAGGTTGAAATATTAGGATGGTATTACAGTTAGCAATAGCAAAATTTACCTTAGAGACAGTTGTTATTTTGGTTTTGTGGTAGCCGCCCAGGCGCGTATACAAGGGGGGGTAAAGGGGGTAATTACCCTCCCCATGATCAATCAGTCACATAACATATTACAAAATATATATACTTATATATTTATATATATATATATAATATATATAATATATATATATAATGTATAAAAATATGGGGATATCAAAAAATATAATAAATGAATGAAAAATCAATCACAGTTTTATTTCACCTTCACTCCCTGTAACTCTCTAAGATCGCAGAATCCAGTAATTAAATTCAGAATTATCATCAAAATTATAGAATATCTCAGGCTCTGGTATTTCGGGAGAAACTGATAAACCTGATTTTTTTTCAATTTTCCTGTTGCATTATCTTGTGTTCAATATGCATATACTTTTCATTCTACTCATATTGATATGTAGTATGATGAATACATGAACGAATATCATTATAACGGTTTATTTTTACTTACGTTGATAAGGCAAATGTTCCAATTTTATTTATGAAAAAAATGAAGCATAAACAAATCTGACGTTTTTATTCCACAGTTTCCTAATAATTTAAGTCATTGGGCAAGTTTGTAAAAAAGCCAATATGCCTTTGTGTTCTGATAAAATGGCGGAAACTCATAATTTTCTCATTCATTACCCCCCCTATTAACTTGAGCTGTATACGCGCCTGTAGCCGCCTGAATTGTTTTTCATTGCCAAGTCACCGAAAAGCAAATTAATTCTTGGGGTTTTGAGATAGTCTCAGGGGTTTCCGATTTGCATTAGTTCTGAATATATTCAGCGAGAGTTTTCGTTAGGAAACCCTGTATATTCAAACAGGTCGCCTCCAACTTGCCTAGTGAATTTTCTTCATACAAAAACTGATCAAATGAGCACTAGTTTTTCCAGGTGCTGATTAATGTTTACGACTTAATCACACACTACCATTGAGAAAACTATGAATTAATGACCTACTTTCTCAAATGAAAATTGATAAGAATTGAAAAATTTCAATAAAATAAATCTAGACGCAAATATACAATTATTTTGCAACAATTGTCCATTACTTAGAAAATTGTGCCTTGATGTTTACTTACAATTCTCCAATATTCATCAATAAAATAATGGCCAGTTATTGATTGGACAACCAAGACAACCAATATCTAGAAACAATAATATTAGTTCTTGTTGCCTCTCGTGGATTTTCAATAATTTTCTCGAGTTAAAAGTATTAAAAATCATTTTCTATAGTTTCTCTAGTGCACCATTTAACAATGATTGTCAAAAAGGTTTCCAAAATCCACATTTTTTGAATTCACGTGAGCAACAGTGGACCATAACCATGTATGTTTAGCAGTTGATATCATAACATGTCATATTTGATTACATTTCTTGAACAAAGGATAAAGACTTGAAAGTCTAAAAAACATACTGTATATACACAGGCAATTAATTTTTTATTAATATAATATGTAAAGTGATAAATATTATCTTTGGTTTTACAATAATTGAATATTCTTTTCTATAAATTAATTTCTACATCAATTATACAAATCCACAAACATGCTTTCTAGACGTGAATTCGAATTCAATTTAGACGATACATACTCGGGATCAAGAAGATACATATACAGAATCAAAATAAGTTAGGAAAATCATATTTACAAAATATAAAACAATTACAAAAATATATACTATGGCAGACTGAATATCATACAATACAAATATACATGTATAATTCCATCAAGAATTTATGCATACTATGCTTGAAATGGTCCACCATCAAACATATGAACAATTTTCGAATTGTAGTGCCAATATCGACTAAGCAAGGTTGACTAAATAAAATTATGGTTTTACTTGTTACCGAAGTAATGAAACGAACTTCTTTCAATTAATCCACAGCCTATTTCTATTTGATTAATGACATTTTAATCAATGTACTAGGTTCTTTTTACAACTGTATTCTCCTGTTGAATATTTAGCTAGTCATAATTTTCATTTCAATTTCATAATGATATAATATGCCCACATAGTAATGATAGGATCATTAAAAATGGAGCAATCTCAATTTACTGTCGATAAAAAAATTTGTTATAACTGTAGAACCAATTACCAAATAACATCATAATGTATCCAAAGTATATTTATTTGAAGTAATATTCTCCCTATTAACACATTTTTTCGAGAGAAAAAATCTATCACAACACTCCATCAAGATCCCTGCATGAAGTTTGCATATTTAGTGAAAACTCTTCCAAGTATGTATACTGCTACGAAACACCCTGTATACTAGAACAATCTATGGCGAACAGCGATCAAAATATACACGAGTATAAATTTACAAATTATATACAAATAAATTAATAGGTAGAGTGGAAACGTCTTCACAAATTATCATAACCTTGGTATCATTTGGTAAATATTTTGAAGGCTTCAATAGCAATTTTTAAATATGGGCACTTTGCTCTCCTCAAGATACCCACATTCCCCTTCACGGAATTTTGGTTGAAAATAAGTCTTATCACATTTGCCTATTAGAAAAAAATTCAAAAAAATTATGACTACGTGCCTAACTGAAGCAGCCATACCTTCAGTGGCGGATCAGGTCAAGGGGGGTCTACAACTCAAAATTTATATATATATATATTATTTATTTTGAACCTACAACATGAAGAGGACTCTATTTTTATATTTTACTCGGCTTGATCCAGCGTCTGAACCGACTGAACCAATAAAAAAGGAAAGAAAAATCGGTGAGTCCAAAAATTTCAAGCGAAATTCGTTTGTATGTTTGTTTGGGTAACATTCAATCCAGATCTTGTTTGTACTATTTTTAATTCTTGAGAATTATTTCTTTAGGAATTGGAGGATCATTGAATTGAATAAATTGATGAAATTGGTTGTTAAAAAATGAAAATTGACTAATGTTTAAATGTAGCCTGCTCTTTAGTTTTCAATGAAATGTAATAATAATTATTAAAGTTCTTCAATTTTAAAGCAAAAAATGTATTCTATTTTATTTTTTTGGAAATTAGGAGACGAAAAAAATATATTTTATTTTCCCAATGGGGGGGGGGGGGGTCCGGACCCGAACCTCCCCCCCCGTGGATCCGCCACTGTCGATTACAAAATAAGTTGTACTAGTGATTATTCAACTTAGCAAAAATTCGACTATTAAGATCGTTCGAGGAATAAAAGCCGTTGAGTTAATTTCGTGAATAATTTTTGAGCAGGGTAACTACGGATATTTTGATGGAAAATCATTAGCTAAATCTAATAAAAGTTAATAGTGCATCGTGAAGAGGAATGTTAGGAGTGAAATATACCAATGTTTGAAATAAAAACGATAAGTTAATTTGGCCGAATGGGCGGAATATTCAAGAAACCCAAATATGCAATGACCAATCAATCAAAACCATCATCTCCAAATCCTACATTATTATTATTATACTTTTCTATCTTTAAACGGATCGACAACATTCAAAATTGCCATTCAGAATGTTTTCCCTGTCTCCTTCTCAACGTGAAACATTCTGTTGAACAGAGATTTTTCATTTGATTAGACAAAATACACTTTGAAACAGAGCAAATACTGAAACGTCAGTATATAGAATAGAGTACATCTTTTCTCTCAATTACATCTCGTCATTAAACCATTTACATCAAAAATATATATTACTTTATCTTAAATCAATAATAGTAAACGTTTGTAGTTTCTAGTCTGGTAGCATATGAACAAAACTAATCGGAAACATTCCGGTTCGTTCGGGTTCATTTTCCACCATACCTTCCATCCAGTTGTCATCGTCGGTGTGTTCATTGATGACGATGATAATTTCACCTTCTTGGAATGACAGTTCATCGTCGTTATCAGCCATACAGTCGTAGAGTGCTTTGCACCTTCGTAACACCGTGTTGCCATTCGAGGTATATGACAGTCTCCCACTGTTTGGCATCGATCGGGGTGAACACAAAGAACTAGTGGATATTGGACTAGATGATATTCTATGCGGAGGTGAATCAGACGCCTGGAATATTTAAAAAGTTGATTTCTGACTCATAAATAACTGAGAAGGGGCAAGGGCGCACCCAAGGGAGGGTTTCAGGGGTTATAACCCCCCGAAAAAGACCCGAAATTGAATAGTTAACTATTACTACCAAATACCAAAAGAGCAAAACACATGCAATATCAACATTGCTAATTGCTATAAATAATACTCGCCCATTATGATAAATTGTGTTTTATAAAAATATTTAATCAATCTGCCTACTCCTTAGATCGAACAGTTCGATCTAAGGAGTAGGCAGATTGAGACCTTAGAAAGAACTCGTGACGAGACCTGGGGAGTAGGCAGATTGAGGCCCCGGCGTCAAGTCACAAACCCTTGCCCCCTGTGACAACACCTGAGGAGTAGGCAGATTGAGACCTCAGCGTGAAGTCACATTCACCTCTTGAAAATGGCTCCAAAATCGGAGCCGAAACGTCGAGAACAAAACTCCAGACGCGGTTCAACCCGAACTCAACAACAACATATATATATATATATATATATATATATATATATATATATATATATATATATATATATATATATATATATATATATATATATATATATATATATATATATGTGTGTGTTGAGATGTACTTTCGAACTTCGAAACTCAAAATTGAAAATTAACCCCCCCCCAAAAAATTCTGGGTGCGCCCTTGAGAAGGGGTTAGTTCGGTTTACACCAAGTGACAACAAGGCTAGGCTTAACCGATTTCTTCAGATTTTTGCAATGATTAAGGCTCGTGTCCACTAGCAATTAAATTTGCCTGGAGTACTCTCACAAGTCACTTGCAATGCGTGTAAACAGCAGCGCTAGAGGAAGTTTGCTGAAAGTTTAATCTCGGGCCAAGTACTTGCCGACTTGTTAGAGCTTGTAGTGTACACGGCTAATCTAAGCAAATTAGTTAGCACTTTATTATTTCGAGACTGTTTCGAAATATTTGCAGCAAGTTGTGAGATTTTGTGAACTATTTTAAACTTTTATTTATTTTTTTCGAATCTGAATTAAAATTCTGATTTTTTCACAAAAATGGAGGAACGACGTGTTTGAAATAGAGAAGAAACTCTTCTGCTAATTGAAAATTTTGAACATTACCCAGAAATATGGAATGTACATTGCAAAGATTTTGAAATTGAGTAAAACAACAAGACGCATTTCAAAAATTAACAGAACTATTCAACACATCTGAACATGAAATTCTGCCAATCTACATAACTTAAGAACACAACTGAATCAGGAGTGGACAAAAATTCTAAAGTAAAAGAGTGGACAGGGGACAAATAAATTGTATAAAAGCTCGTGGGAATTTTCTTCACCAAATTCAGCAAAAAATCAAAATCTTCCGTAGACATACATAAAAACTTTTTTAACTGCTGAGGATCTTCCGTTCTCAATTCAGAAAGCAGCTTATCATGTATACCTAACGTAGATCTTCGCTGAATCCATTTTCTGACCCAAATTTTTCTACGCTTTTTGTCATTTTCCTTTTCCTTTATCTGTTTTTTAACTGAATATATGTTACAACAGCAGCAGCCACTTGCTGAGACGAAATTTTTCTGGAAGTGTGTGTACACGTTACTCAAGCAAACGAACTCGCTAGAATAATTTGTCGCAATAAATTCCAAAACAATAAGGCTACAGTGTAGACACGCCGGCAAGTAAAAAAACTTTCGCAAGTTACTTGCAAGTGGACACGAGGCTTAATATCTTTCACTTCATATAAAGACTTTTTGTATTTTCAAATACAGCTGCTAGAATGAACTGTTGTATAATTTTGTTATCACCTGATATAAAAGCAGTAGGTTCTCAACTCACTTATTGCATCATGCTCTAAATCAAGCAATAGAAAAACTTTTCGAATTCAAAGAAGTATACATAGATACATGAAGAATTGTTTTTAGGTGAATTTATAAGTAAGCGAAGCATATCAACTGAGACTTGTTTATTAAAAAGAGAACTGATACAAGAGTGGTTCAAAACTGCAGAAATTTTGAATTGAAACTCAACTAGAGAAACATCATGTTCTCAAATCAATTTCAATGATTGCAATCAAGCGCTTATTGATTCTGTTTACAGAAATTTTGATTTTTACTCTGTACTCGTAGCGAGTAGATAGAAGTTGACGGTGGTCAAACTGTTGCCAGATCATCGTTAAATGAACTGCATGTCACCATTTTTTTAATATAAGCTGCATGAAGCAAAAGTATTAATGGAAATGCACGAAAGGTACGCTCGCTGTATACTATTTAAATTATTTTCAATAATTCAGCTTTATCTAAATCAAAACCAGAACAAATTCACACTAAGCAAAGAGGCAATTCCAAATATTGTGTAAGCATAATTTGTACATTCTTGAAGATTTCATTTCATTGAGTTAATTTTTTTTCTATATTTTGACTAAAACGTATGAAGTGACAATGCATTTCTGAAAAGTGCATTGTATACAAACAAAGATAAATTTATAATTTCTTACTATTCTCGAATCTTGAATAGAATATTGATCCCATGATATTGAAATATCGAAAGGTGTACTTCAATTATAAGAAAAAAATGGAATAATACACCCGAAAGCCAATTGAACGTTGCTTTATTCGCTTATTTCTTGCTTTTCCATAAGTTCTTGAATGATTTTCTTTCTGAAAGGTTCCTGGAAGTCCAGTGTATTTTGTGAAGGAAATTTTGAAAATTTACTGTGATCTTCACAAGGATAAGTTTTTTATTCATTCCCCAACAAGATTAGTTCCATACATCGTATACATTCCTGTTTTGATTGAAATTTGAGATATTTTATAAGAGACTACTAACTTGGCATTATTATTCAAAATATCGGTTGCTGGCAAACAACTCCACCTTCGTTGATTCAGCCTCTGATATTCTGACGCACTATTCAACGTTAATTTCTTCGAATCCAAAAGAAAACATGTACTTGGCACAAAATATAGACGATCTGACTGTTCGGAATGAGGTCAGATTGGAAATTGCCAAACATATATTCATCCTCAACAGGAGAGATATATAGAACTCACTACCTGAAGAAATATTATCCGAGGTTCATCCTCATTCATCTCCACAAGTTCTGAATAATTTCAATGCTTCCAAAGTCCTTAGACATTATTTTTTGACATCATTTAAGTTTTGATTTTTCGTGTTCTAGTGTTGATTATGATTTTTGTCAACAGTATTATAACAGCAGAAAATCAATCATCATAATATGAAATTGAAAAATCACAAAAATTTCGTATTTATTATTTGCTTACATAATTTTAGACAGCCTTAAGCAAAACCTTGACACAAAATGCTATATTACCAGACTAGAAATATCAATATCCTCAGTAAAACTATCCAAACGATACTTCCGCTTCTGCAAACCATACAAGCAAACATATATGGTGCCAAAATCGAATGAGAGAAGAGTAATAATCAGTTAATAAACTAGCTTTGGTCGAAGAAGATTTGTTTCAAGATTTGAATAGAAACGATAACAAAAAGAAAGTTGAAATAACAATTTCGTTGAATCAAATTTCACAATCACTCCCAATCAGATTCTTGAATTTTGAACAATCAGTCACATCTAGACTAGATTTCTGGTTTTCAAAAATCGCCACTTCTATTGGTGACATCTTCATATTGCAGAAGTAGTGAGAATAATAGCGAGTGTGTCCTCCACACATTCTTGCAAAAGATTATTTGTAAAGTTTCATTTATCAACAATATTCTCATTGTAGGTATATGAAATGCGCATTTATGTTCATAAAAACAAAACAAAATCCACGTCACATATTCGATATTAATTGATGTACAGATTAACTGATTTTCACATACCCTAGCCGGAATCATTTCGTGGGATAGAAAATAGATCACTAGCTTCCCTTTGAAGCCTTTGCCCCCTCATTTGTAGATATATAGTGGTCCTAATCGCACTGTCATGAGATAGATGTATGCAGCGGTTTCTTTGTTTTTCCGGTAAGAGCCTACAGAGCGCTACTTTTGCCAGTTCCATTAGACCAAAACATTACTATAATCCTTATTGCTAGTTGATTTTGACTGAGTAGTCCTCTGTTCCGAGAATTCTCACCACCCTTCCAGATATTTATGGCACCCATTCTACTCTATTCCCTCCCTAGCCCTTCTGGCCAGGCTACTTGAAAGAGAGGCCACTTCCTGCCTAACTCTTGCTACTTGCCTGGCGTTGTGTAGGATAACTAAGATATCAGTATTGGCCTACATTTACAAATTATATCTCAACTTCGAAACGTTTATCACAAGCATTGAATTGACGGGTACTTATTTTCAACACCTCTCAATATAGGTTAAGTTGAAAAACACTGTAAAGTGACACTTCGCCTCTTCATCAATTGTGACAATGGTGAATAAAGACGTTTATTATCATTATTACTTACTCTTCTTGGGGGTGGAACGGGATTGTGCGTCATTCCCAAGACATCAATGTCAGATGCCATAGATGAAATACTTTCTGTTGAGCGTCCATTTGATAGTCGGCTTGACGATGGGTTCGGTGCTGGGGGAGGTGGGTTTTGGGGTCTTCTCACAGAAGCAAATTTATCTGAATTCTTGCAATCTGCCATGACTAGTTTATTTCCTGAAGAAAAAATGAATTATAGGCTTACCTATATGCATTTCTGAATGGTCAACATGGTTGTCGGTTAAATAGAATCACAAGCATGTTCATAAAAAGTATTTACGATCAACTCGAGGAAACTCGGCTATAGATATCGGAAGAGATATCTAACGTTAATTAATTATGATAAATGGTAATAACAAGAGCACTCATACGGAGGGAGCCCTAGTTCTTGGGAGGTCATTAAACATGGTTCAGAGATTTATTTCCGTATCTGAAAGAAGAAAGTTAAAAAGATTTTATGGGAGATGTAAAATTACTCCATCAAATCAACACCACAGAGGCCATATTATGGTATGATGTTTGGAACAATAGAATGAGAAAGTCTTGACACTCCAGTGAAATATTTAGTGTGGGTAACCTTGGATACACAGGCGTATAGAGCCTTTATAATTATTGGGTACAATAAACATAATTAGCAAGTATATACTAACAAAATAAATTGCAACTGAGGAGACAAAAAAATATTGTATATTCCCCTTTTTAGAAAAAGGAGTAGTAGTAAATGTTATTCAACCCTTCGAGGCATACAAAAAAAAGTTCGTGGTTTGAATTCTTTTCTTTGACATGCAAGATCAATAAACATATTCAATGATGATGAAAAATCACATTCTTCAAATCCTGCAGGATATGGATTCATGTTGAAACCACAAATTATATTTGCTTGTAACAGACGAGAAAACAATTATTATCCATATTTAAGCACAAGCTAAATTTGGCTGTGGTATGTCACGAGGAGCAGTATATAGGCATATGAAGCCCATTACTTTTCCTCTTCTCAGATGATTAATTGATATGGCTTGCATCTATTCTCCTTCATGCATGTTTTCCAGATATAGATTTTTTCATTGCACCAATGAGTCCAGAAATTATTCTTAGGCAAAAGTTTATCGAAGTAATTTTTTGTGCATTCGGACAGTTGCGATATGAAATGCCAACATTTTCTGGACTTTATATCAATCTGATAACAAGCGGATAACATGAGAGGAAGTCAGGTCATTCAAAGAGTAGTTACCCACATCGGAAACCGAATTTTAATCGAGTAAAAACGATGACGTATTCCTTTCATCACAGTGGTTTTACTGTGAATTCACATGGAACTCATCAAACCTAAAACAATATGCAAAAGTGGCATATTTTAAAGTTCACCGATGTTATAATACCACAATAAACGAAAATAATCTGTAACTTGCTTATCAAATATTGTAAAAACCAGTAATTCTACTAGGAAGGTTCAAATTAGTTATCTTCCTTCAATGCAAAAGTGAACTACTGACATCACAGAAATGCCATTCTATTTAGCGTGAAATTTTTGATAAGAATAGCTGCCGGGTGACAGATGGCGCCCGAGATTGAGGTGGTTATGAATGAAAACCATTGCGAATTGAAATACAGAACTTTGATTCGGGGGTTTCGCGATGAAACCACCAAGCCTCGAAGGGTTAAGGTATTTTATTTCTAACGCCAACCAGTCATGAAACTTGTCAGTGTCATTCCTCTTCGGATTCCCATAATAAAAAAAAATCCTTCGAAAGTATGATAACTCGAAAAAGGCTGAAGCTGACGAGCAAAATGAACCGTCATTATGCTAACTTTTCGTACAAGAGGCAGCAAGCAAATTCGAATACGCCCAATTCCTCGCACTACGAAAAGTAAACTTTTCAACATAGTCAGTAAGCATACTTAAAAGACTGGCCATAAAAAAAATCACATTTGAAACGGTTCGTGATCAGGCCAGCCTCAACGTACTCTACTGGGTAATACTACGAAGGGCGTTGAATTATAATACGAAAGATGCCAGTGCATACGCTTTTTGTGATGTAACTGCCTGAATTATTATTTTACAGGTAAGTGGAGACTTGTTTCAACAAAATGTCCCAAAATTAAATTGATTGACAGTAATTAGAGAATATATTGAGGGAAAGACTATCTTACATATTTCTACTTATTCGGGTGATTCATTGGAATGAAACACCAATCTGCTTTTGAATAACTTACCAATAGGTATCACAGATTGGTGATGCAACTGCCTGAATTATTATTTTACAGGTAAGTGGAGACTTGTTTCAACAAAATGTCCCAAAATTAAATTGATTGACAGTAATTAGAGAATATATTGAGGGAAAGACTATCTTATATCTATCTACTTATTTGAGTGATTCATTGAAATAAAACACCAATCTGTTTTTGAATAACTTACCAATAGGTATCACAGATCTACCCGAACTAGAATCACTGCTCGGTGAACGCTTATGAGTATGACTTAGAGTATGGTATCCAGATGCAATGGGATCTGAAGGAGTTCTGCTATGGCTGCTAGGTAACGTGCCATATTGCATTGAACTAGTGGGAGGCGGCATGGGAGCTGCTCTCTTCTTCAAACTACTATGGATCATAGCTGCTACACAAAAAGGACGATTTTAGTTGTGTATTGTTGAATGGTTTCATCGATAGTTTCTGTGTCAAATGTGATTGTGTTCGAATCAACTCTTGTTTAGGTTTTTACAATTTGAACTCATGCAAGTACTAGCATAACTGAACTATTTATATCTGATGCAAAAAGGCTCCAAATTTCACTAAATCATATTTCCTTTATGGTTTTCTCGAATATTTTTATGGGAATAGTATCAAAAAATATTATTTTATACTTTCCTATGATATTTCATCGGAATTTGTGCCGTGGTAGAGAGCCAACTGAATTAGGCTATCGGTCATTTTCACTTAGAGTCATCTGAATTTATATTGAAGGAAACAACTGAAGCAATGTTCAAGGATCAACAGAAACGATGAAGGATGCATTTAGTACTGAATATACCCACTACACAAAAACTAACATTAAATCATGCGGGATGTGTTCATTCTCATCTTCAATATACCATAGTGGACTGAAACAGAAGGTATTATGGTTATCTGCAGTTGAAACTATTTTCTAAAACTGTGGTATGATGAAGAAGAGAAATATAAATAGGTGAAATGCTACAGGTAGCTTCTGCAGAGACTTTTCACAAATATTTGTATGGGCCAATGCAAAAACGATTTGATGATTATATGGTAAAGTAGATTATTTGCACAACTAAGATGAGACATGAAAATGATTTTATATTATCCAAAAAAATAAAATTAAATGATGAATCCATTGCTCTAATGGCAATAAAAAATTCAACAACACAACTAACGTAAAGCAACGTGAACACATTTTGAAAATGTATTTTTTTGATAATTTTTTATGGGCACTTACAAAAATCACTCTAAACGAAATATTATGCCATAATGTTTCAGTCGTTCAGAATATAGCTAGCTAAATGTTGTGCATAAATAAAATACGGAAAATGATGACGAGTGGATCATTATAACTGTTTCAATAATGACTAAGATCATTTGTCATGTTACATCTGATTTTCATAGGAAACAGTTAATATGAATCCATTTTCATTTTTCAAGACTACATCAGAAATGCTGCATAAATGTTTCCCATAACCACAACCCAGCTCCAAAATAAAAAATGCCTCTTCCTCATCTCACCTAATCTCTTGCAAAAAGCCTCTTGCTTCTCAAAAAAGTACGGACCTTGTGTATACCACACGTTTTACAAAACTCTTCACAAATACGACGATTATAAGAAATTACCTATTACCTGGTTTTTTCAAATGTATAGGAGGGGGAGGAGGCATTTGTCTGTTAATAATATTAGGACTATTTCCTAACTGTAAGCTATCGCAAGTAGATGAGCGTGAGCGTAACGTAATAGGAGAATCCCCACCTGTGTAGCTGGGAGGCCTAGACCGATTTTTTTTCTCGGGGGTCAATGATCCATTCTGGAACACAAAATCAATATATTAGATAATTGAGTATACTCAATGGACAAAATCGATAAATTCAATTATTTTTGTACCCGAGACAGAGAGGCATACACCAAAAGTGAATTGCATAGTGAAAGGATCGAACTTGTCCTGATCTTATTCAGGTCTAATGATAAATCAGGGAACCCCTCCCTATATACGAAGGATGTGTGTACATAACACCAGAAAAAAATTATAAACTTGATATCACTCCTAGTTATACATACACGAGTCGAGTGTGTCATTAGTTTTTTTGGTGATTGATATGTATGATGTGTGAAAGTTTAAGCACAGTTGATAATGAAAAAGATGTTCTCGAAAAAAACAGATGTGCACATTTAAATGTATCCAAATTTTTATGTGTGGCTTTTGTTCACGCATTGTCTATTTATGGCGAGCCGCCAAATTCTCTCTCGGCGATGGACTATAACTACAGCTGTATTACAAGCAAACTCATTTTCAGGGAACAAATCTCTGCCAGTCTGTTGAGAACACACTCCAAATACCTCCTCAGAAACAGGAATAAGATTAGTACATCATCCAAGCCTATGTTAAATGATATTCTAACGATTTATAACGAGGTTTGTTGAATCCGAAGACTCCTAAAACCAGATGGAAGTATACTGACTAATTTAGGTTTCAATTACATAAATCGGATATTATTATCAGTTGCAAGGAAGTATCTAGAAGGTATTTCGCTCCTACTTTCTCAACAAATTTGGCACTAATTTTTTTCCCGAAAAGAGCATAGAAAAGAGTAATATCCAAACTCTGCTTGCCATCTGCGCGTCATATTTGGACAGATCGATGGATTTTTCAACATGGAATCATCTAAAATCGGGAAAAAGGTTCTCGAAAGTACTTGACAGACACCCTGAAATAATTCAACTTGATGAGCTTACCCTATCTTCAATGATTGTTTCATCGTCCGAAAAATCAGTGGACCCATCATCATGCGATAAATTCCAGTCGATATTAATATTGTCAAAATAGTTCTTTAGGCGATTCGCAGCATTTTGAAGCTGAAAAAAAAAAGAATATAAGATCTTCCATCCAAATCAAAATATCATGACCATACCAGCTCCTGGCAGCTATTGTTGCCCATTTCCTGAGCAATATCCATAGCAGTTTTATTGTGCGAATTTCTTATGGTTGCGTCAGCACCACTTCGAAGTAACAGCTTCATGCATTCGACTTTATCGTGCAACGCACACAAATGCAAAGCAGTGTTCGATCCACTCATCTCAGGAATGACAGGAGGATTGGTCGTTTTGTCTATGGCTGAATTTGACATGTTCTGAATAAGGAAGTCTACGATATGCAATGTGCGCCCGGCTTCATTCAGTATGGCTCGGTGTAGTGCAGTCTCGCCAATTTTCTAAAAGAAAAAGAACATTTTTCAGAGGTAAATGTATATATGGTGGTAGATTAATTGTTGTTCCTTCTGATTTTATACATTATATAAAATTTTCAATGAATATATCTGAAATACGAACTTGCAGGGTAATGATGTAAGAACGAAGCTGAATTTTTTCAACCCTCTTCAACCTTACAATCAAATGCTATCGTCCTACACTGTTTATTCAATGAATTTTCATTCAAGTAAGGAATATTCTATGCTGGGCGTGAAAATTATAAAGAATGGTTGATTCTACAGTAATGTCTACTGATACTCACAGATGAAGGTAACGTGGCACTGAAGTCGACATTCTCTGCAAATGTTTGAAGAAGCATCTGTAGGTCGCCTCTACTGATGGCGTTTTCAAGTTCATACATTTTATCTCTCTCCGAATCACAAGTTTTCATAGAAAACCTTTTATCTACATATTTTGCCCTTATAAAATTCAACCGTTCATCCCTGCAATCATATTTTTTATAATATATCATATTGCACAGAATCAATTAATAGGTAAATAAGTGAATTATTTCAAAAAATAACCTATACTATTCCTACAGAAAAAAATTATTACATTGAACTCCCAGGATCCAACTTGTCATTTGGTGACAGCTGAGCCTCCATGATGTCGTTGAATAAGTGATTCCCCATAAACCTAGCAAGGACTAACTGACTAGTACCAACATTATCTAATGTTAGTGATTGTATTCGACTTATGTGAACTCCTAAATCCCTGTGTATTCCCGAACATTCAATACATACAATAATCCCGAAATTTGTCGATAACCACGTTGCATCTGGAAAGAAAACAGCTGAATAAGTAATGTATGATAAGTATGACAGATGAGTTATTTGCAAATCCGGCTTTTGAACTTCTCAACAAATTTTTTTGCTATATCAGGTAGCAAACCACTCCAAATGCTACTGCCATGAATATTAACTCAGCAGGGAAACAACTACTCACCATTTTGTGAATTACAATCACAACACCTATCATTTCCCGAAATTTTTTGTATATATTTAATAATGGCTTGTTGCAGTTCTATAAAACTATGATTGACCTTATCACCACCAGTCTTAGTACTATCGTCGAATGCTTTCATAAGTGCCATTTCTTTACAATTTATCAACACCGACATCCAAGCTCTCTGGTCAGTCTCATCTTCTGCTTGGAAATGATATGTTCTATTGTCTGGAAAAGAAAACACATACCGACTCACTTTGTTATTGAAAAAAAGTGAGATTGTCTCACGAAAGCACACAATCATTTCAATTATTTCATTTATAACGTTGTAATACTTACACGATATCAAATCAAAGCCTCTTTTGTCATCCGGTACAATTTTTATTTGGCAAGTAAGCAAATTAACCCTAGTGGGAGGTTTACTTTCATCTGCATGACATATATCGAGATATCCCTCAGCTTGAACTCGACATTTCCTTTTTTGCCACACCCTCCTCATTTTTCCCTCTGATTTTTTGAGTAAATGTCCAGTTCGGGTTACACCATGGTGCTTGTCGCCTTGGAGCTGATGCAGAGAATACCCAGCAGCACCTTTGTCTAACTGAGAACCCACCTGGAACAAAAGACATTTGAAGTAAATAACACCAGTAACTGGTGTGGCCTTAGGAAATATCACAATGAAACTAATGCCTGCCGTGGTACTAGGGAAAAAATTGATACAAATGAAGCATATATGAGTTATTAACACTTTTTAAGTTTAAATCACATTGCATATTATATCTTGTGGACTACTTACTTCCTTTTCTAAGCTAGGAGTAGACTTTATCAAATTTCTCAAATCACACAATTTTCTCTTCTCTTCATCTTGAGCTTGACGAATTTTTTGTAACCTAATACTTAGATCCGCTACGTAGTTCCCAAAATGTTCGATTGTTTTCAGTCCATCTTGAAAATAACTGGAATTCACGACATTTGTTAGCAAAAAGTAAGTTTTTCCTTAGATTTAACTTACTTTGTTTGAGCATGGTAATATTCCACTAAACTTTGGAGCAAATCGATTCCCTTCTTTGTTTTGATTTCATTATATTTTATTAAATACTGAAAACAATACGAATAAAAAAGAATTATCGGTCAACCTTATGAAAAACCCGGTATGAGGATAAAAATCATTATGTTATTATTTTCTACTAGGAAATATAATATAAAGTAGTTCTTCAGGCGATTCGCAGCATTTTGAAGCTGAAAAAATAAGATCCTCCATTCAAATCAAAATCTCATGATCATACCAACTCCTGGCAGCTATTGTTGCCCATTTCCTGAGGAATATCCACAGAAAAATATTTTAAATAATGCAATACGAGCTGCAAAGTTGAACATCGCAGAGGTCACCAGCTTAAAAATTGTGTAAATCCACAAAATACCAGTGGATGACCATCGAATGAGAGTGGGTGGGCTGGCAGACATGTTGGGCATGCCAAGAAGTGATTCACATCGTATATTGAATCAAACACTGAAAATGAAGACTCGGTTCCAAAGAAGGCAGGCAAGGTTATGGCCCCAGAATATATTGACAACAATAAAGAGGTAGAGTTTGTGGTTAACGACAGGAATATTGACTGGTGTTGTATTTACTGAATATCATAACAAATTGTAACAATTATATATAATTATATAATAAGTTCTCCATAGTTTTTTTTTGGGTTAGTTATGCATGTGTGGAAAGACAGATTTCCAATCTACCGCGAAAAGTTGGTACTTTAATGAAAAACAGTTTCTTCTAAATGAAACACGCCCTATTAGTTAGCAACTTCTCGTATAACATATATTTGTCTAGCACAAAAATACTAGAAACTAATATATATATGAAAATACAACAAAGCTAATTTTTTGATAGGAAAATTGATGTTATGCAAGAAGGAGCTGATTAATAGGATGTGTTTCATTTAGAAAGAACCGTCTTTAATAAACGCAGCAACTTTGCGGATAGATAGAAATCTGCCCTTCTACACTTGTATAGATTTCAATATTCAATTCTTTCAGATTGTGGTAGGTTACTTACTGAAAAAAACTTCAAAGAAAAAATTTACCCACCACAAAATAATACCTTTGAAACAGTATATAAATCAGTGTTTATACCAAAGCAAAAATCGAGATCGAAATGATGGCTATAGGAAACATGTGACGTCACACATTACTATAACCCACTGGCGCATCCAGGGGGGGGGCGCACGAGCCCCCCCAAATTTCGAAAAGCATGTTATTTGTAATTGATAATTTGACTAAAATCAAAGTTCCCACTATTGTCTCGCAGTCTGGATAACCCAACTAAAAATCAATGTGTTAGATATTTTTGGGGTGTAGTACTGTTGTAGGTTTCCTGCCACAACTCCGGCGTTGCGCGTTGTTTGCTAGGAAACTCACATCATTTTTCACGCTATAAACTGTATTCTTCCAAGTATCAGTTCAGTGTTGAGTGTTGGTCAAGCAAATACAATTTTGATTCTACATTATTGTCGTTGGGTGTAGCATTGATTATTTTGAGATTTCGGTGCTTTGATTAAACATTTGTACGAAATTATAACCACATAATCAAGAATTGAACTATCATTCAATCATTCCTTGTCATTAATAAGCGTTTTCAATCGTTGAAAAAAATCCATAATCAAGAAACTTCAATTTTGCTATTGATATAGAATTCTATCGTATTTCTGAAGTTTCCATGACCTTGGCTCTAAAAACGCCTGTGGTGCTATCACATCCCCCCCCCCCCCTGCCCCCATAATATCATTCTGGGTGTGCCACTGCTATAAACCGCTTTGTTTAATTTTGAAATTTGAACGATCATATCTTGTTCATTTCTCAAGTTA
This sequence comes from Zygogramma bicolorata, assembly GCA_032362365.1. Taxonomy (NCBI): domain Eukaryota; kingdom Metazoa; phylum Arthropoda; class Insecta; order Coleoptera; family Chrysomelidae; genus Zygogramma; species Zygogramma bicolorata. Next base: position 1,841,324 of record JAVJAQ010005583.1, on the reverse strand, counting down.
TTCCTGGTATTTACTCAATTTTTACAATAGGTTGGTACTTCTAGCACTACCTTCGTATAACCAGCAACATCAGAAATTAATTATCGAGCATTCATAATAATGTATATCATACGTTAAATGTTGGTGATATGTATGTGTGCTTGAACATCGTTATAATCTGCAAAATGTGGGCATCGTTCAAGAAGCCTCCCTTTTTACCATAGTTGTGTTCGAAAGCGAGGACCAGTTGAATTGGTTCAAATATAATCCTGATATTTCCAATTTTTTTTAAGTGGTTTAACCACTCATATGGCACTGTAGTACTACTATCACGTGTTGCAATTTATATATAAGGATTCTCGACTATTATTTTCTGCTTGAACAATAAATAGATGTCTGAAGGCATACAAAGAAAAACGCAAACTATTCTTCCTCAAAATGAAGCAGAAAATATTTTAATCGATCCTGTAGAAAATATCTCCGATAGCAGTACAAAAAGTTCGTTAGAGAAAAACCTTCGGTAAATAACAATTAACTGAAAAATAACAAACCTCCTCATAGAAAAACATTCGTTAATTACATTTTTATTATGAACAATAAGGAATAATGGGTAGGTCTCCGATAGTCTGGGAGCTCATGTAAACTAGAGTTAAAGAATCTCATAGTCGATTTCATATTCATCATAAATGACCAAAGAACATCTGAATTAATTTCAATGTGGACACTTGAGTAATTGCATAACATTGGATTTATGATAGAATTCAGTTATTGGGCAAAACAAGTCTCAGTCATTCAAGTCTTGGAGGAGTCTTGGTGGAGAAAATTCAGAGTACGTAGAAGAAAAAGGGGAATTTTATAAAACTTAAAAAATGTGTAGAACAAAGTTCAAATAATCAATAATAGCATCCTTGGAAATTGGAAATTATCCGTCTTTGGAGAAGTCACGATAATCCTTACACAAAACATACACAAAATAATGCAGATAAAAAAAACATTAAGCCGTTTTCACTTGATATATGGCGATAATTATTTCTATCATCCTAATTGTGTTCTGAATGAGCTGTGTATAAGTTGCATGACTTATCAAACGACTTTCCACATTCTTATATATAACGTTGCAGAGAAAACGTCATTTACCATGATAGTGGTACGTGAAATAAACTAACATATGGAAGGTGAGACGAAGTAATACAGGCCAGTCTGCGAATTTTATATAGGGTTTTATTAGAGTAGCTGACGAATTATCAACAATTTTAAACGCAGCTGACTAGTACTGATTCTCAGTGTCAAATCTCCAAGATTCTAGCCAGTGGAGCTTGTTTCGTTCAATAAAATGAAACCACAAAGGTACTGAGTACATTGTTTACATTCTGTTAGACGAAAAGATAGTCACAGCCCATATTATGCCGGCTGGATATTACTCAATATCATGTTGCCAAATCAGTATTCTCTATGGCAGTAGTCGAATGGGGTAGGTCGACATCAATAACTTTTCCATTCGCTACATTTGGAAACCAGACTATTGTGCCACATAAACACACAGAATATTCAATACATCTACAGTCCAAATACATCTACTACGGTTTCACGTTTTACATTAGAATGTTGAGTCAGGAGTCACCGAATCAGCATTCTAGGTACAAGTGCTGAATCTCCACTCCTACCGGCCACTTCACCCCACATATCCACGGCAATCGTTTACAAATCGAGCGCGGAAATGTTAGAAACAATTAATCGGAGGAATTATGAATGACTTGGTTCCTCTATGTATTTTTAGTGCTCTGTGAAATTAAATTATCATTTTACATTGCCTCCCGGGCTATCAGTAAACCATAGGTTCAATGACTTATTCCCTTTTCCTAGACTACAAGATCATAACTTACTTCGCACATTTGCAATTGAAAGAGCCGTCTCTCTTTCTCCATTTCGTCGGCAATCTCGGGAGCAGTCACTTCCGATCTAATCAATCCAGCATCCTTGGCCTGTTGCTTTTTTTCCTTTTCGATTTTCGCGTATTTGCTCTCGTAATCTTTCCAAGCTTTATCGAAAGGCCTTTTCAAATCCCCTTTTACTCCCCTCAAATCGCCCTTCAGCAGGCTGTCCAACGGAAACATGACGATGTTGTTCAAATTTTGCATTAGGGTTTTCATCAGAGCGGAAAGTTCTTGAGTTACTACGGCGAATTTCAGGAAAGCGTTACCTATTATTTCTTCGTGTTCCTTGGAAGTGGCGTTCTGGCCGATTTTTTCGAGCGCTTTCACTAAGTAGGATTCATTGTCCACATGACCTGAAACAAGAAAAAGTGGCCGATCAAATACGGAAGGATTTGAGGTAAAACGCCGCTCTTATCTCAATCTACAGAGTGTCCGTTTCTGGGGGTTGTTTCATTTTGTTGGAAATATAAGCGAAAAATATTCCTCGAGTTTGGTTGAAATGTATGAACTTCATTTGCTACTTTCTTGACAACTAATCATTTTCAAACCTGTGAGCGATGGCGCAAAAACTGAATCCATGCCCCCTATTGAATACATAGAATGACGTAATAAAAAGCGGCCTATGGTACATTGTGTGGTATGGGATATTGTGTATGTCCACTACCAACATGATCCAATAACATATTCTTCAAATTTTGCCGAATGTCGATTTCAAATTCATAACTCATTTCACATGTTACCTCAAAGTCCTTTTGAGAATGTTTCACAAAACATGGTATCTTATGCATTATTTTATTAGATTAATTGAGGGATATTCAATTTTCAAGGGTTCTACAGAAATAAAACACATTGTACCAATCATAATAACTCTTATACTAGGAATATTTCAATTGCTAATATTCAGAGAAAAACCTGTTGATTCCTTTCACAGCCAAGGCAGACACTTTTATGACTGGCTGCGTGAGCGATAGGCCACAATACACATGACACGCTCTTGAGGGCCGCTTTACAATTCGCAAGTCTTGAAAGTACTGCAGCAATTTTTCTTGCACACATGCAATGTAGGGACACTTCGATCAGCTGTTGCAATGATTATTGCAGTTGCAGAAAAAGGGTCCGGACCTATAATTTATTGCTGCAATACTTACTGCCGGTGCAATTCTAGTGATAATTTCGGTTGATATTGCCAGCTCCATTGATGTTACTAGATAGTCAAGTAACCAGCCATTTCAAAAAAAGAGTAAAGTCGCCCCTCACCATCTTTTTTCTTAAGAGTGAAGCACAACAGGCAATCATAACACTGACGAGTGATAACTCAATATCAGTTAAGTCCATTGTACTAATATTATTCGAAGATGTATGTACAATTTCAAATTATTTTTTCTTTTAATCTGGGAAATTGGTAGATCTGATTGATGACAGAACATTTTCGACAAACAGGAATTATGTTTCCAAGTGTAAAGCAGACCTGCTATTTTAATTACCGGCAATAAAACTTCCTGCAATGAATTGCCGCAATAAGCAGGTCTAACAAATGTGTACTGTTGGTTGCTCAGATACTAAGCCTAGCCGGTGAGATCTGTGTATCGGATATACCTTTCGTGTTATTTTAGGTTTTCCGGGTTTTCCTACAGTTGAAACGGGAAATGCCCTTTCAAAAAATCAGTAAGTCGCCCGGATCGTTACCGCAATCAAGAACGTTAGCCATCTCTTGCCTGCACAAGTGCCATTTGGACTAACTCGTAAAAAAGTGGGTTTGACAAGAGGAAAGATGAAATTTCCCTACTCTTTGAGTGACACTAACCTCACGAAGTTGATAATACGTCAATTTCTGTCTAATAGACAGGAATCCTGAGTTTGATCCCCTATGAATATATTTTTCTCTGCAGATCTATAAAATGACCCAACGATATCAAAAATTCCTGATTTCAGGAAATATCTCACGAATATCATTCGACCTGAAAATGCGTTCCCAAATAAAAAATAATACATGTTTAATAGCTGTTTGCAGAAGCTTCTAATAATTTGTATAAATCAAACAACAATTTGAACCCTCAATCATTATATCCATTGAAAATTGGCTCATTTATTCATTTCGTCATGATGATGATAAAGTTTATCGCGATTAAAATCGAATTTTGGTAAATCAACAGTTATCATTATTGAAGAAAATAAAATACCATTACAATTTGATTGAAAGGTCTTGTTGTAATCGCACTGCAGCTTGTCCTGGCTACACCTAGACTATGCGGACCATTCCTTGCCCGAAGGCTGTGTGTGACATCCTCTGGCACGATGCTGCAGAATTCGCCCTTGTTATTACTACAACAAATTATTCTCCCTCATTCCATAACGTCAGGCATCACACCAGTTAACTTGTCCTTCATTAATTTGCACATGAGCCTTTTGTTTTGATATCAGTTGAATCAACCCTGCTATATATTTTATTTGGAAATATATCAAACAAGAAATCACAAAGAATAATCAATTCATTCGTTTATTTTCCAAGAACGAAACATGGCAAACCCATCAACACAATCTATCAGAATGAAATCAATATCCGCAGATGTCAAGAAATCTTAACGACAGAATCTAGCGAGTACGTGACTGAATATATAGCAGGAAATTCAGAATGGAAAACAACCGTTGGGGGCCTGAAAAATAAAATGTTGAGGAGATAGTTACTGGTGGTGATGCCGAATGCATAATCAAGATCTCTATGATCGATGGTCATTTTATACATCTGCGGTTTGTGTATTGTCCATAATTGCAATGCAAGGTCTTAAGTTGCAAATTCAAGGAGTAACAGCACCAAAACATTCATTGAACCTTCTTGATTATATTCAGAGAAAAGCAATCCGTCTTGTTGGTGATTCTTCGCTCATAGACTCGCTTACTTCATTGGAGCATAGTAGAAGAGTCGGAGACTTGTCTCTCTTCTATATCGTCAATCATTCCATCTTGGCAGTATCAGCTCGTATAATCCGACGAGTGCAGAATTCTCAACCCTTTGTTGTGAGCTTGGAGATCTGTCGAACCTCTCTTGCTCAGAGATATTTTATAAATAGAAGAGCTGAACTTTGGAACTCCTTGCCAAGGAAAGTTTTCCCTGAGGCTTACAACTAAAATTCAAAAACGGATTTACGTGAGGAGAGCTAAGTAGTTGTCGAAGAAAAAAGCTGAAGAATTGCTTCAAAATAGCAAGACTCGCCAAAGAATTATGAAAGAGGCACAGATTGGATAATACCGTGTGTCACAGACTCATGGTACACCCCCGTTTTCTCCTTTGTTTTTCTAGCTATATTTTTGAGATTCGGAACATCGAATAAGCTCACTGAACAGCATTTCTCGACATATCTAAAAGAAAAAAACAACTTCCAATTTTTCCGGAAATGACATCAACTTTCGATTCTTGAATGGGACACCCTGTATATTGTTACATGATCGGCTAGGGATGATCATGAGGAATCCAACGATACCAGGTTTGATGATGTTATCTCCAATGACTGAGGAGATATCGCCATTTATATTATCCATAAGCTCAATGAGTGGGAGAGAGAATTGGATTGACCCGCCAGTAAAGTTTCTCTCTCCTACTCGTTGCGCTTATGGATAATATAAATGGCGATATCTCCGCAGTCATTGTGGAGATAACATCATCAAACCTGGTATCGTTGGATTCCTCATGATCATCCCTAGCCGATCATATAACAATATACAGGGTGTCCCATTCAAGAATCGAAAGTTGATGTCATTTCCGGAAAAATTGGAAGTTGTTTTTTTCTTTCAGATATGTCGAGAAATGCTGTTCAGTGAGCTTATTCGATGTTCCGAATCTCAAAAATATAGCTAGAAAAACAGAGGAGAAAACGGGGGTGTACCATGAGTCTGTGACACACGGTATACATTCAAGAGCGCCTGAAGTAAAAAGTTTTATAATGGAGACGTGAGCTGTAGACAACTGAAATGGATGACATAATTTTTCTGGTAGTTTATATATGGCCACCCCGTATTTCAACGTCGATTCGTTTAATTCCTTTCGAACCGATAATTCTATTTCAAAACCGTTCGCAGCATAGAGAGATAAAATTCCCTAAGCGCGGTATGTATTATTTATAGCCAAAGTTGATAAATATGCATTCGGCAGAGTCACTTCACCATAAAAATGTTTTATGGAAATGTAAGTTGAACACTGCATGTAGATTTCGCATTTTTATCTGCTCATCATGGCCACAGCGAGGAATGCTTTCAGGCAAAACTCGATTCAATTCAATAAATTAGATATTATAAAATTGCCCTGCGTGTTCAAAAAGTCGTAAGCTTGGTTGCTGGGGAAGAGCATCCACTATTCAGGATACACCAAGAAAGATAAATATCAAAAATAGCGCCTGCGGAATGAAAATATTATCGGGACAACCCTGAAGGCAAGAATAGAAAGAGGCCCTATTATCGACAAGTACCAAAAGGGAATTTTTATTGAATGTTATCATATCCTATTCCAAAAGCTATGGCCGCATTTTGGTAGCCATGATTGGACATAATTTAAATAATAATTTACTAGTGGAGGCCTAATGCCAAAGATGGAAAATGAGATAAGAGTAATGAAGTTTTTCTGTAGATAAGAACTGGTTAAATGTAATCATGAACTTTGACAGAAAGATAAAGAATAATATGTACTTGAGATAAATCATCGAAGGATAAAAATAAATTAGCCTCAATAGCAAATACAAAGGCAATTTTACTCATTCACAAAAATAAACTCAATTGTGAAAAGTCGCATTGAACAAGACAGATCTAGATTCGTCAGATAATACAAATTAATTATTGTCACAAACTTTGGTTAGAGGGGTAATTTCCATATTCAAATGTTATGCATTATTTGAGTAAAACTAAACAGAATTGAAACTATTATCAAAGGCAAAAAAAATAAGAGTTTGAAAATGGTTACTGATGCAATAAGCTAATGTTAAGATTTTTATGAAAGACTGTTTATTATTTCAGAACTTCTGGATGATTTTTGTTTCCAATTCTGAACTTGAACATGCCGTATTTTGTAGATGCTATAATTTCACAAAAAATCTATGAAAAAAACATTTATGAACTGAGCAGCATATTCTTGATCGCCCCGTATAAAACATTTTTATCCGTTTGTTGATGTATGCATGATGAAACGATATTATATGTAGTGTATCATCTAGGAACATAATGTTTTTTTGGAGAGAAGAGGTTATTGAGCCACTGATGTTTGGCTGTTTATTCTTCAGATTTAGTAAAAAGAATAAGAAGCTTCTATACAAATGCAATATGAAAAAAAATGCAAAGACTCTCTGTTAATGAGTTTACCAATCATATACATTTGATTCATTCACAAAAAGTAAGAGTAAGGCTATCTAAAACAGCTACTCCCCTGCCTATATGACGCAACTGGCGCTGAATCACACAGAAGTACCTTTTTCTTGCTCAATTTCTACACCAAGCACACAAAACTGTATGTAATCAAGTAGCGAATTAAGTGTTCGCCGATTGAAAATAACTTTTTAAAAACAATTACGAAAAGCGAATTTTATTTGAGCAAACATACATATTGGTGTCTACATGAATACTGAATGAATACTGAATTAAAAGTTCTCATGAACGTTAGAATCAAGCGAGATTAGAAGGAATTATATTTCTTGTTATTCCAAGAAAGGTGCTGACGCTGCTTCAACCGCTGGGTTCAGCTGTCGGTGTCGTGGGAAGACGTTCCTATAACTCCTCCGCCCTTAGAGAGAAATTCTGGGGGTTGCCACAGGATTTGGGAAAGCGACGGTTTCCTGGGGGGTCGTTTCCGCTACTGGTGTCCTGTTCTGGCATCTTCTTCTGAAGTAGAAACGATACAGAGCGTACGCTGTGGAGATGGCAATCAAAATATATATTATTATTGTCCATACACTAATATTGTATTATTAACACCGGAAAATCAGAAATCGAGTCCAATTTTTGATTTTGGATTTCCAAAGCACTTTGTACATGTTTAATTTCATCGAGATTTATAGAGTCAATTTTCACAGGACGAAACTGAATTTGAGAATCGACAGGTGATTGGTACTCGAAATAATCCATTTTTGGAAGCTCGATAATTTTAAGTCTTTCGCGAGAGTCTCGATAACTTCGAATTCGAATGTCATTGATTTTCACCTCACAGTTAGAGTTTAATTCTAGAACATAAGTCCCGTGAAGTAAAATATTGTCTTTGTTCGCGCCACACTTTTGAACAGCCACAGTGTCTTCAGGTGTGAGAATAATCCAACTATTCTTCTCTATCTTCTGGACTTTGACGTTTCCTACTTGGACTGGAATCTGTTGACAGTTCGTTATATTTTTGTGATATTTTAGCATTTGAACTTCGCAAGGGAGGCCGTTTTCTTCGATTTTAACTGGATTAGTTTCGTGACAGATGTAATCTTCCGAAGTGATTTCTTGGCATTTTGTGTCGAAAAACATGTAGTTTTCTTCGTTTAGGATTAGATATTTGGATAGGGGTAGAATGGCTTTGAATATTGTTTTCGAGGAAGTAGGCAAGGAATACATATGGTAATAACTGTAACTTTCATTCTCTACGATTGGAATCTCGAGAATAAATATTATTGAATATCCTTTGCTGTAACTTTTGATTTCCATAATTTTTTCGAAAAGTAATACATTTTCTTTTATTGGTTCGAAAGGTAATTTATTTTCGATCAATTGATTACTTATTGATTTGATTTCTTGTAAAATGTAGTTTGGTTCGACAATGGAATTATGGAAGGTATTCAATTTCGAAAACGTGATAGCTACTTCTATTCTCTCTAGAACATCATAGATGACTTGAAAAGCTGTGGTCATTTGAGAAATAACCAATTGTATTAGAAAATATTCAAAAGTCAATTCTCTCTCCATTTCGACATGTTGTAAGATTTTTTCGATTTGCATGAGACGCATTTGTAAAATCGCCTCATTGTGTGCCATAGTTTGTGTACTTTCTTTGAAGTTTTGAATTGATTTCTGAAGGAGTGATATTTGATCTTTAATCAACATTTTGATTTTAGATTGATTTTCGGATATTGATGTTATAGCTTTGTCGTATTTTTCTGCATCGTTCTGATCTAAATTTCCTGTCAATGATTTGATAATGGATCCTAATCCATCGACTAGTCCACGTTTTTTCCTCTCGTGATTTGAAGGATTTAATTGATTGAGTTGTGAAGTAATTTTCTGTTCCAAAGTATCGATCAATTTGTAAGAATTACGGAATTCTTTGACAATATTGGATTTTGTTGTATTTTTGGTAAAGGTTTCTTTAAGCTTTTTGAATTGTGATTTTAACGAATAAAATTCCTCGACTATTTTTCGAATGTCAAAAATTTGGATGAATGACCAATGATCAACTACATTTTGGGCGTTTCCGAGTTTCAAAGGAAGGAGACCAGGATTGTCTTTAAGGTCGTTGAAATTCGGGTAGGCTAAGTCGCACTTGGAGTAGCTGGCGAGCCTGTAACAAGAGGGGGTTTCCTTAATTCTTTTATATGGATAACTTCCCTTTTATTTTTGTGTTTTTGTCTATAATTTCAACTTTATTTCTTTCTAATATTTCAGTTATTTCATATGGACCTAAAAATTTATTATTTTTCTTATTTCGTTGTTGTGAATTCTTTTTGAAAACTGTTTGACCTATACTAAATTCTTCACTTGTGTCACCCTGCGTGTTGGTTTTGGCAACAATTTATTCCTTATTTGAATTTAATCTTTCCTGAACGTTTTGATATATGTGATCAAGTTTTTTCTTGTGATTTTCTGCATAATCAGAAAAGAATGCTTTTGGCAAAAATATTTCATTCGGATTTCTTGAGTTTGTATGACCGAATGTTAGTTCAAAAGGTGTGAAGGTAGTCGAACTATGGATGGAACTATTATAGCCAATTAAAGCATAATCAATCAAATTTTCTTTTTCATCAGGGTACATTTCTTTCAATATTCTGAGGTGTTCAATAATGCTTGAATGAAATCTTTCAGCTATGCTGTTAGATTCATGGTGAGCTGGGGTAGTGAAATGAATTTTAATTTTGTGTAAATTCAAGATCTCTTTAACGGTGTCATTGTTGAATTCGGTTCCGTTATCAATTATCAATTTTTCGGGAATGCCGAAAGAAGCAAAATATTTTATTAGAGCGCCACTTATGTGAATCGCGGTTTTTCCGGCTACTTCATAAGCTTGAGCAAATTTTGAGAAAGAATCTACGAGTGTTAAATATATCTTATTGTCATAGAAAAACAAATCGATGTGTACGATTTGGAAAGGCTTTGACGGTGTTTCTGTGAGCACTAAAGGGGTGTAAGGTACTTTTCTGGAGTACTTGGCTCTTTGACATATTTCACAAGAATTGATAAATTCGGTTATTGAGGTTTTCATGTTTTTCCAATAGTAATTTCGTTTTAAAGCTTCTAAAGTTTCATTTATACCTCTATGGTTAGTTTTTCCTTCATGATGGTTTTTTGTTAACATTATTTGTTCATCCTTGTCTGAAATTGTATTAACTAATTTTGTGCATCTTATAAGTTTTGGACCTCGTTCGGAAAAATGTTCCAAATAAACTTTGTTGAAAATTTCGTATTGGTTATCGTTTTGGAAAAATAAACAATACAGTTTTCCAGAAATAGTATAGTCTTTCAAGAATTTGAATACGAGATCTTCGGCGTACAATTTTGACATTGGGAGTTTAACTTTCATGATTTTATGGTTTTCATAAGTCTCTTCACTTACATTCAGTTTGTTATAAGGATGAGGAAATACTAAGATTTGGTTTACTTTGTTATTGATTATTTCATCATAGATTTTGATTCCATTGTTTGTTGTTTCGTTGTAGGTGGTATGCTGTGTAGACATGGTACTTTCGTCGTCATTAGGGGTATTTGCGGGTTTCAATGTAATGTCTGATATTATGTTGATTTTAGGTTTATTATAATCTTGTGTTATTTCGGTTGTAGATGTTCTTTACTAGTGGATGGTCCGGGATCATATTGGATCGGATTTTCGGAAAGGTTTCGCAAAAACTCAATAGTTTCCTGATCGATTTCACCTGGATTATTGATTATTGATTCATTTTCTAAAGCATTAATTGTCACTCGAGAAAGTGCGTCTGCGTTGGTATTTAACGATCCTTTTTTATAAATAATGTCATAGTCAAATTCTTCCAACTTTAGGCGCCATCTGACTAGTTTTGAATTTGGTTCACGTAATCTGAAAAGCCAAACCAGGGGCCTATGGTCGGTGTAAATAGAAAATCTTCTGCAGAATAAATATGGCCTAAAATACTTACAAGCCCAAACGATCGCTAGCAACTCTTTTTCAATCGTACTGTACTTCTGTTCAGACTCGTTTAATGTTCGAGAAGCGAACGCTATCGGTTTGTCTGAACCAATTGGTCCTTGTGATAAAACTGCGCCAAGGGCAACGTTAGAAGCGTCTGTAGTCAACACAAAAGGTTTGGAAAAATCCGGATATTGAAGTATTGGTGAATTTATCAATAGATTTTTACATGTGTTGAATGCTGATATAAATTCCTGACTATGAACAACTTTAGCATTTTTTTTCAAGCATAAAGTCATCGGTTTTGTGATTTTAGCAAAATCTTTAATATATTTTCGATAATAGCCTTAAAGTCCTAGAAAACTTTTTATTTCTTTTGGGGTTTTAGGAATCGGAAAGTTTTTGATTGCACGAATTTTGTCGGGGTTAGGTTTCACTCCGTCGGGTGTAATAACATGACCCAGGTAAGCAACTTCTTTTCTAAGGAATTCGCATTTATCGAGTTGTACCTTGAAATTTGATTTTCTCAATCGTTCGAAGACTGATTTTAGTCGATCTAGGTGTTCCTGTAGGGATGTACTGAAAATAACAATGTCGTCCAAGTAAACCAAGCAAGTTTCATTTTGGAGACCTCTTAGGACATTATCCATAACTCTTTGAAAGCTAGATGGAGCCGTTTTCAGCCCGAACGGCATCCTCTTGAATTCGTAGTGCCCGTTTTGTGTAGAGAAAGCCGTTTTTTGTATATCGTTCGGATGCATCTCAATTTGATGGAATCCGTTGGCCAAATCTAAATTACTGAAGTATTGACTTTTTCCGAGTTTGTCAAGAATATCTGTGATGTTCGGAAGGGGATACTTGTCGTCAATCGTTCGTTCGTTTAATTTTCTGTTATCAACAACCATCCGCCATTTTCTTTTACCCGAAGCGTCAAGCTTCTTTGGGACAATCCAAATTGGACTGGACCAACATTTTAACATTTTTTTGATTTGATTATTGACTTCAGCTTTATGTATTTCGGGGTAACGGTATGTTTTGGTAAATATTGGTGATTCGTCAGTCAAATTAATTTTGTGTTGAATGTCATTCGTAAAAGTAAGGGGTATTTCATCGCTATAAAATATATCGCGATATTCTAAACACATATTTCTAATAGCCTGCTTTTCTTCTGAATTGCAATGATCTAAACGAAGATTTTTCAAGTTCGATTTTTGAATACGATCTATATGTTCATCAATTTCTACATCAGTTTCCATTTTTTCTACAAAATTCACTTCCTGAATGTTCAAAATTTCTACATCAAATGGTTTAGTAAACTCAATTTGCACTGGATTGCAACTAGAGTTCGTGATAGTTGTTATAGCAAAATAATTATTGATGTTCACTACAGCTCGGGGAGATTCTACTAATCTTTCAAATTTAATATAATCTAAAAATCCTATTCCTTGTTTGGAGGTGACTGGTAATTTTATCACTTGTTCAGTTCGTGCTGGAATGATCAAAGTATAATTACCGGCTGTGAGCTCTTTTTTGAATTTCGTGAGTTCTTCGGTTTCATAAATTATTGGTATTCTAACAAATGGAGTCGATATTGATTTATCGCTGACATTTATCGATGCTTTTAATTGTTTGAGTAAATCTATCCCAATAAGGCCATCATATTTATCGCTAAATTTGAATAGATAAAATTTGTGCGTACCATTTACTTTAAAAATTTTGAAAACTGGAATAACTACGACTTCGTTATGATAAGTTATATTGTGGGCTGTCTGAATGTTGAAATCTTCTTTAACTATATAATTTCTGAAACATTTATTGGCTAATTCGGGATTGATCAAACTTCGTGTACTGCCCGTATCAATAAGAAAATTAGCTTTTAACTCAGGAATATAAATATGTGGTAGATTTGCTCTAGAAAGATTCAGATTTATTATGTGGGATTGTTCGGGGTGTTGTCCGGAAGAAAATTTACATTTGAACTGGAATTCATTGAAGTGTTCGATATTTCATGATCACTCTGTATGATATCATGTTCTTGATAATAATTGTCAAAATTTGAGTAGTCAATATTTGGTTGTTGTTCATACTGATCACTCTGTTCGGTATAAAAAGGGTATTCGTAATCATCTAAATTTTCGATATTTTGATTTTCAAACGGATTTTCGAATTCATTCACATTCTGAGCAAAAAGTTCGGTGTGAGTGAAAGTCTTTCTTGGCTGTTGCCGAGAATTGCTTGAAGAAGTATCCATTGGTTCTGGTTTGAATGGTTTCGGTGCATTTTGAACATATCTATTTTGATTTAAAGTTTGTTGTGGATTGTGAACGACCTGACTCTGTTTTTGTTGGAAAAACGGATGTTTTTGAGTGGGAAAGTTAGTGTTGGGCTTCCATTGTTGTTGATAGTTTTGTGTGAATGGTCTTGGAAAAGTATTCTGAGAATTCTGTACATTAGATGTGATTGGGTTGATTGGTTGTTTGAATTGTTGGCTTTGAAATATGGGGCGTGCATTATTTTGTTGAGAACTATGCGGTTGCGAGAATCGTGGAATTTGTGGATTTTAATTTGGACTTACAACTCTTTGAACTGGTTTAAATGAATTAGGAAAATTAAGAGTATTACTTCTATTTTGACTGTATGAAAAGTTTTCTTCCTCGATTACCAATGACATTGCTTTTTCGAGACTGTCTGGGTCTCTCAAACGAATGTTATTTTGTATTTGACCCGGAAGACCTCTGATGAATGTTTTTAATGCTAAATCGTTGTAGTTTTTCATTTGAATAATTTTTTCAGCGTGATTCAAATTCGAAGAATTCAATTTTGAAATAATCAAACTTCTTGCATCCTGACATCGCATGCCGAAATTGTGAGGAGTTTCGTTTTTATGTGGTCTCAAAATTATTAAATCTTGAACTAAACAATCGATATTCCTCTGATCACCAAAGCTCAATATAAGTGCATTTTTTATTTCTAACCATGATTTTAATTCTATTCTCGAACCAATGAGAATGAGTGCCCTACCAACTAATTTACCAATAATTGCTCGTAAAATGAAAACATTTAGAGCGGCATTATTCTGATCGCTAAATTGTGTTATTAGATTTTCACAATTATCAATAAAAATATTTAGAGTATGTGGATTGCCATCGAAATTAGGAATTGTATCCACGTATAATTTCAAAAGTTGATAATTAACTTGTTGAACATTTTGAACTGGTTGTGCGGTAGCCATTTTATTTATTTGCGTTTCTCTAGTTGAAAAAGTATCAAATAAATTCACTAAGTTGTCTAAATCTGATTCAATCATAAAATAAAGGTATTTTAGATATTATCGATTTTTCTTTATCGATTGATTCCTCAAGAGAGAACAAAAGAAAACAATTGATTATCAATATGGAAAGAAATATGAATGGAATAAGGAAATGTTTTTCTTACAGTAATATGAAGGCTATCTTCTTTCCTACGTCTACTGCCAATAAGGATTGAGCGAAGTTGTCTCGTTCCTCTGGACTTCCTACAGCTAGCTGGTTTCGACGATGAAGTTCTCCACCAGTTTCTTGAAACGTTGGCGATGTGGTCCTCTGCTTCAAGGGTGTTAGAATTGGCTATGTTGTCCGCAACTAACACTGCTCCTCGTTTGTTTCCAAAGTATTTTCGTTCGAACCCAATTTTTGGAATTTGCCGATAAACTGTTGATACAGACCAGTTTCGCGATTTTTGTCGATACTGTTTGGCAAATCCTACTGACTGCGCCAATTAAGTGTTCGCCGATTGAAAATAACTTTTTAAAAACAATTACGAAAAGCGAATTTTATTTGAGCAAACATACATATTGGTGTCTACATGAATACTGAATGAATACTGAATTAAAAGTTCTCATGAACGTTAGAATCAAGCGAGATTAGAAGGAATTATATTTCTTGTTATTCCAAGAAAGGTGCTGACGCTGCTTCAACCGCTGGGTTCAGCTGTCGGTGTCGTGGGAAGACGTTCCTATAACTAGCGTTTACAAGATATTTCAGATATATGAAAATATTTTCAATTGTATAATCAATTGTATAATAGTTTGAAACTTTTTGTAGAGATCAATTACCCTAACACCAAACTGATAATATTCCACTCGACGCGCGTTTCGCTATCAAGGTTAGCATCTTCAGGAGAATATCAGTTTATGACTGTTTGTTTCACCTTTGAATTATGGAAAATTCTTTCGGAATAGTTGTTTTTTTCAACCGGCTTTTCATTCGTACCCAGGCATTGATAAGGCGCAATGACACTACGCAATTAACAATTGATCGTCTAATGTTGAGTATAATTCAAAACAACCTTGTTGGCGTGTTTGTAGTCGACAAAACAATACTGCACTTTTATTATTTGAAATCGCTGATGCAGAATTATATAACTTCAACAGCTCTACTATGGAATGTTTTTCACTGACTTTCCCATTGAACACGTTGAAATAAGCAGACGTAGAACTACAAATACACAGGTATTGCAATGCGTATTTTAAGCATTCTTTGAATTTCAAATCCTTTGTTGAATCTAGTACCAGCAATAATTCATTCATAAACAATGAAATATGTCTACGTGTTGAACATTTATTAGTGCTCAATATGTTCTTTGAATTACAACATTTCATCTTCAAAACATTGAATTGTTGTCACTTCAACAATAAAAAACTATCAAAATTATCAAATTTAGATTTTGATCATTTCAATATCCACGTCAATGTCATTGAGATAATCTTGTTCAATATTTCATGCACGTATGATGAAAACTCGAATTTATTTGCTGCAAATTACAATATAGCATAGGTGATACAAAGATAAACACTGGAACTGTCGGCATTCGAGGATCCTTGGAGGAGTTATTTCTACGAGACAGGTCAGGAAACAATATTTCATGTAGCAGAAAAATAATGAATTCATATACTCATATTGATGAAGTTAGTAAGAATACTTGTCAGAAAATATCTTTTCAGAACCTCAAAGAATTATTTTAAAATCGTGTTTTCACAACCAATAGCTGCCCGACAACTCCTGAAAAATTTGTACACCATATTGAAATATCAAGTACTGAAAAAATTTAACAGAGTACTTACTGAAAGACATAAACACGAACTGAAACGAAGACTGAAATACCGAAACAAGTACTCAAATACTGGATTGAAATAATGAAACAAGTACTGAATCTGAATATGACCGTACTGAAATACTGACAATTTGAAGATGAACACCTACTGAAAGAGTTGTTAACTCCTCGTAGCTGCCTTGAGGAACCTATCCCTGAAACTCTTGCCAGATGAGAGGAGGGATGGACTTAACCCATTTCCATCGAATCATTATTCTCAAGTGAATGGTTTGCTGGCCATTCCCAACATCACGTTGACATTTCAATGTCTTTCAATGATTCAACGGCATTGCTGCGATCAGAACTTTAACAATAGATCAGTTTGATTCGTTGAAGTACAAGGAAGGACCCAGAGGAAAAAGGTTGTCCCCTTCTTTCCTCCCACAAGCGTTGTATCTTGCTTGTAGGGGTCTCAAGGGAAGAGTTGCGAAATATCAAATGAAAATAATCCTTTCCCTTTCAAATAAATTTCTGTTGAACTGTGGCTTTTCAGCCTTTCGCAATACTAACGATTCCAGTGAAAAAATTATCTCGAATCTATAACAAAATGATACAACAAACAAAAGTTTGACAGCACATCTTATTATTTACAAATATCTTGAACAAATTATTCATGAGCAATTAAATCACGTGTCATTGACCATTGTATCATAACATCAGTCGTGAAATTAACATTCGACATTTAGGTAACCCCGATGATGATAACAGAACATTAGATTGTTTCGAAAGTATCAAAAAGCGTAGTCGTAATGGAGACAGAAAACGCGACGTTTCATAAGATATTCGGCCATATACATACAGAGTGTTCATTAATAAAAAACTAATATTCAAGTGGGTTATTTCCGGGTTCACTTCGAGTAAAAACTTCACACGAACGTAGCCCAATGGTATTACCTTTTGATTCACAAAATGTTGAAATTTAGGAAAAATTGGGGGGGTATTTCACTCAACTGAAATTTGTACACCAAACCAGGATTTCAATTGGGCTTCAGGAATTTAGGCGGGAATTTCAAAATGGCTTTGTAAAAGCTCCAGTCAATTTCATACGAAGGATTTCCGAAGTGAAATATCCCACGAAAAAAATATTATTTCTGTATGATAACTCTGGTATAACGCTGGATATTTTTGTGAAACGTTGTATGCACCTTCCACGGAAGCGTTATTTGTAAAACAACATACTTTTATATTATTGCCAGTGGCATCCGTGCTGCATTTGTATGGAATCATTTAAGAGGAAAAGTGATACGCCACTGGTTTTCCTTAAAATAAAATGCAATAATCGCTGTATAGGCCGCGGAATTAACACAGACATGACCATGCTGGTCTCAGGACCTTAATAGCTCAGATTATTTCCTGTGGGGTCATCTTGAAACATTCCTTTCCAACACACCAATTCATATTGAAGAGCACATAATTTCTTCTGAAACTATTAGAAACAGCCCTTCAAGACAGTCTCTGAGCAGAGGCTTGCATATTTGCAAAATTTTATTGAATTTTTTGGAGCGTCAATTTGTGTTAGCATTCTGAAATATATTAAGATTACATTAAATTACTCAATTTTACCGTTTTTCTATTATATTCAATGAATCATCGTTACATTAATTGTTTGAAATGGTCTATCGAGTATCAAATGAACGATTGAACGAAAGGCGTATGAACAAAAAATAAGGATGTCACATTGGCTCAGAGATCAGTATAGGTATCAATAATTTTTACTCCAAGGATAGCAGTGGCGTCTCAATTTTTTTGAATCACTAAAGAGAGAACAATAGGGGCAATTCAATGCCCTCGGGGGTCCCTCAGAGGGTTTTAAATTGAGTTGCCGATTATCCTCAATACCGAAATCGGAGAAAGCGACCAAAAAAACATCACTCACCAAACTTTCAAATACAAAAATCACAGGTATAATCGACATTTGTGTTTGACCTCAAACACACACATCCTGAAAATATAGATAGTGTTGTAATACGTATAAGTTCAACGTTCAGCGTCAATGGCGAAAATTTCCAAGGCATAGTTCTGAACATATCTGCTAGATGCAAATCGAAAACCTCGAAGCCAAATTAGAAATGGCGAAACTAATTACAACACAGAGAATGAAATCATTTTCAGCCAATTCCTTGACGTACCCTGCAACTCGACTTCCCGCATAAATTAAGCACAGTCATCTCTCGAGCAATTTCAATTCCGGAATATTCCCCAATTGCTTTTCCGACTAGACGTCTACTGAATCGATATGAGCCAGAAGCATTCTTCGCGGGATTTTCCACACGAGATATTTGTCGCTGTAGATGCAGTGGCAGGATTGCGGCTTCACTAATCGAAAAATATAAATCCTGCGAATGGGTTCATTAGAGTGTGTCTTGAAAATGAGATATCAAAATACAAAAATACTCACAGTTTCCAGACGTATGTATGGCCTTGACGGCCTTTTTCATTTTTGTCAGTCCATCTCTATCGTAGTCGAGAGTCTGTAAGAAAAAACGGATTTTTATTCAATGTATTGACAGAGTATATATTGAAGCTTCATTAAAGAAAGCCCTATATCCATAATCCATTTCCATTATTTCAATTTTTTGGTGAAGTGCGATAACACCATACAGAAGTAAGCATTGTGACATATTACATATAATTTTACAGTAATCAACCCAACTATTCGGAAAAACATTGATATGATATTATTATAAATGGTGAAGGCAGTAGATACTCTTGAAGCTTAAACCGTGAAAGAAAATTAAAGGGGCAATTTGTGAATAGAAAGACAAATCTGAGCAAGAATTTCTTTTTCTCCATAATATGTCGAAAGTGATTGAAAAAATGGAGGTGTGCAACTATTATGAGCACTTAGGCTATTCTGAATATGCCATCTGCTATATTAGATCTACAGCTACACTAGAACCACAGTTCACTGGAGTGACTATAACTGGCCCACCAGATTTATAGAATCACATGCTCTCATAATAACAGAATTTCCATTCAGTGAAATATCTCAACAAAAAATTCGTGAATAACAGCGGAGTACATTCGTCGCCTGTACACGGATAGAATGAACGGTAGATAAAAAATGTAAAAGGTATTCCTACTAAAAAAAAAAACAAACAAATTTTGCAACGTTTCTTGCTTTCGCAAGGAGATTCGATATTCCTGGAAATTCTTAGTGGATGGTCCTTACCACTACGGTCACGTCTGGCTGGCACGCAGGAAAAACATAGCCACAGTTTACAATCACTTATCAAACCACCTGATATTGAATTTTAGATAGCGTAAGGAAATGCCAACGTTTTATAAAAGTAGAGGAGCCCACGGTGCTAAATCGGAATATACTCGAGCGTCATAGAGACCTATTGGGTTGCGAAGCTTAGATGAAAAAAGGAAAAAAAATGTTATATAATGTATACCTTTTCATCGGTGGGGGAAGCGGCTATAGATTTTCAAAAATGTAAAAAAAAACTATTGCATGGACATACTCGAGCGCGTCAGATATTGAATTTATGTCCTACATATTTTTTAAAATGTACATATGCTAATCTGATTGTTTCCATGATGGGGGTGGTCGTACGTGAGGGTTGAAAATGAAAAAAAGAAACCTCGACCGGGTCAGATTTTCTGAGGTGATGTTAAGTGAACCTGAAAAAAAGCTTTCATATAATAATCTGACGATTTGGATGTGACGCAGACTCGCGGCCGTTATTAGAATGTGAGAAAAAAAATCGTCATTTTGAAATACACAAGCGCGCCAGATCAAGATATATATATATATATGGTTCATCTTTACGCCCTAGACGTTGCAGTCTCATAATCTGACGATTATCTGGAGGGATTCGCCTATTCTGTCAATTTGTTTTTTTTTTTAATTCTTTCGAATCAATGCACTTAATTGATTGGAGAGCTCGGGAAAAAGCATGCAAATAAAAAAGTGTATTTTTTTAGTAGAATACTTGTATTTATAAGGACATAATTATAAGCAATTACATTTTTATAATTTCAAAACTTTGGATATCCGTTGTAAACAATATCATGCCACAAACGAGTCTGTGTGATCAACTGTCATGGCAACAGAAACCAGAGTGGGGACGGAGTGAGAGAGCAATAGATAAAGAGAGAGAAAGAAATAGAAAAGCGAAAAGGGGAATATAGACTTCACGTAGCTGAACGCATTGAACTTTAACGATGAATTTTTATTTCTTCGGTATTTGTGGAAATCGTCAGTTTATATATTATTTGTGATTCTTGAATTATTTCGTTCAAAATAAAACAAAATTAGCCACGCTCGAAAATGTCGAGATGACCTTTTTTTCACAACTTTGTAGCCCTCCTCCTTCTTTAGGTCACTCTTGAATTGTCAGATTTGTGGAATATACACGTTTCAGGACATAACTAACTCACCCTACCCTAATCTGACGCGCTCGAGAATTTCAGATGATCAATTTTTCTTTACTAATCTGATCCTTTATCCTTGAAGGGCGGCCATATATAAAGGGCTCATATATGGTGGAAGTACTTAACCGGGTACAAGGTATCCCCCTGTATATTAATCTGCCGTGCTAAGTGAATCCCCGCTTGGGCTCCCCTATTATTATTCACATCTTCATACGAATGGAACATCGCGTGAACAGAGAAAAAGTTAAATATGACTTAGTATTACTCTCAATTATCGAAGGTTTTGATCCTTGGAAAACCAAACTATTATCGGAGCTTTCTACAACTTTTCTATTCCTTTGCCAGGTTCGACAGGTGTTCAAGTTCACAAAACAGGTTGGGCAGGCTGTACTTGTCGGTTCATCTGAGATGATGAAAAGGATGACGTTAAAGGGTGCTTGGAGGAGATTCTCATTATAAGCAGGTTAACGGTAGTTTTATATATCGCTGGGAAAGGTGTATTCACCTAATTGAAAATGACCAAAAACATGAGTACAAGAAATAATAAAAAAATATTCATATTCGAATAATTTGCAGTGGAGAACGGCAAACACTTAATCGTACTGTTGGAAATATTGTATTTTGCTGGTAGCAAAACAAAAAACGGGTTGCATTGCAATCAACAGGCAGGAGCTAACGAAAATAAATGAACTAATAGCCAGAGACATGTTTATAAGGGCGCTTGCTTTCTCCACCATTTCAATTTGACAGTTTGGGATGACATTATTACCTAAAAGTCCATATCCTCTAAAGTAAACTCTCGCTAGTGGCGGAAGTGAGTTCTAATATGTATTGTATAAAGTACATGTCTCTCAGACAATATTCTACTGAGTGACAATCAGTAATGAACAATTAGGATGATTTTTCCAAAGGAAAGTATGATCAGATCTATTCAAAATTCATAGATTGGCATACAAAGAAATAAAAGAGATCATTTTCGGAAATGGTATGTTTCTGACAAATGTCCACAACAGAAAAATAGAATGTATATATCAGTGAACTTCTCACGTTATGAGCCCTTTTGAAGGGTAAATCCTAATAGATTTGAGAGTGAAAGATCGAAAAATTAACTAAATATTGATACTTTGTGTGAGAGCAGTCTCTGACGTGAACTCCACCTCTAATGAAGACACTTCATTGATATTATTATTATCATTACTTTCTTGACGAATGTACCTTACCCTGAATATCTATCAACAAAGATATTTAACTTTTTATCTTATATATGTATCTTATATCATTGTTACAAAATCTATTGCAGGTACTGTCAATCGAAACGTTGTGAGAACACTCAATTGAAACTTTGTTTCAATATTTTTCTTCATTATTATTTTCCATTCCATCAGTTCATTTTTGAAATTACGTTTATGTTTTGTTCATTTTATGTCTTTCTCCACTTGTTCAAATCTTTCTATTTCAATTTCTCTTTCAGTGATCCATTTCACTCAATCATTTCATTCATCAGTTTTGGGCAACTGTTTTATATAGATTTTCTTGTTTATTTACACCTCATTTCAGTTTCTCGATCAAGTTTATTGAACATGATTTCTTATATACAGATTCACACGACAGGGAAGTCCTGTAATGTTCAAAGGACACCGCGTGAATCAAGAGACAGGAGATAAGAATTAACATCATCTCTAAGTTTTTGAAGTTTGTAGGGCTAATAATATGAACAATCAATATTGTACTCTTGTAAACCAGAGGTATAACTTGGAAGGAAGAATTATCCTTCTAGGTAATGTGATTAATAGCTCTACAGCCGTCATCTTCAGGCTCATCTTGGTCTTCATCATTGGGCATAAATCATAGATTGATTTTTCACTTTTCCATCAGCCATTGACCCTGACAATATTTTCTTTCTTATGGTAAACGTTCATTTCAGGATGTCAAATAATTCAACAAATGCTATTATTTTTGTGGATTCCCACTTTTGAGCTGAACATTTTGGTGTCTCACGAAGCATAGTCATCTGATATTTGGGTTTCATTCAATGAGAGGAAGGTACCCGTACCCACCTAAAAAAGCAAATCACCGCTACGAGAGCAATTGAAGAGTTATGATTAGTTTCTTAGTAGAAGGGTTTCACAAAACTCTCTCATATTTTCCTCTCACTACTCTATAACGTACCTTGATGAAACACATGCACATTCCGCTCATACTTTTGTCCTCAATCGGTTTCAATCAATACTCACTCCATCAATAATCTACACTAACAGCATAAATATATTTATATTCATTCTCTAACAGATCGATTCAAGCCATGAGTAGATAAACAAATAAATGAGCAATTTCTGATTATTGCAGTTGACGATTTAATAAACCTGCTGAACGGTTCGTTGTAAGGTGGGATTCGAAAATCGACATTCATGCAATGGTGACTCAGAGTTGGCCAGCCGACCACTAGGGTCTGCTGGAAAAAATCACAGCGACTACTCTCTTTGAAATATTTATGTTATATCAATTATAGGCCAGTGAGTAGGGTTCCGTCAATGTTTTTGAATGGATACCTCTAAAGATCACTCTCTCATACTAAGATATCAAAATGTTTTCTGAACGCTGCAGATTCTTTTTTGGTCATAAGAGGTCATCCAGCAGCATTCAGAGAGTAGGGTTAATTTGTTATGACTTTGCCGTACGGTGTGCCCACAGATAGAGGTCTCCTTTACTTAATGTAGTAAGAGTTTGACTCTTTGGCTAACTAGTAGATGGTGTTTCGCCTTAGAGGTTTACACCATCTGCAGTAGATTCAGAGTTTTGTTTCGTAAGGAACATACAGTTGGGAATTGGAATGCTTCGTGTTCGGAAGTCCTACCAATTGTCACCACGTCACTGGGGAGACCTATGACGGACTGAAGCAGCAGCTGCCTGAAGTTGGATTTGTAAATGAAATATCTTCATACATTGACATTCTGCCATTAGTTTAATACAAGAAAGGCATTTCTAATGAGCAAGATACGGAATGAAATATCAGAAATTGTAAATTTTGGAATTTAATTTCTATATACAGATTCACACGAAAGGGAAGCCCTGTGTAAAATTTTCAAAGAACACCCCATGATTTGAGGGACAGGTTTTCCTGAAGCCTGTGAGCTTCAGGAAAACCTCCCTCGCCAAAGAGATCCAATGTTCAGATGTTCTATTGAAAAAAGATCCCAGAGCAAGAGGGGTTCGACAGGTTCCCGAGCTCACAACAAAGGGGGTGAGAATTCTGCACTCGTCGGGTCATCGGTGTAGATACTGCCAAGGGTGGAACGATTGACGAAAATTCAGAAGAGCACCGGCCGTGAAAATATCCTCTCTACTATGCTCCAACGAAGTGAAATACAACAAACACCAAATAGAAATCCAGGCTTTTGGGAAGCTCTCGTAGCGATCGATCTCACATGGTATTCCCATGAGATATTACTACTAATCGTAATTCTTAGCATCGAGATACTTGACTTTGTAGGAATAGTTACTCCTGACATCTGAATACAAAAATCCTAGCCATTCACAAAGCTGAAAGTATGTGATAATATAAAGTATTTAATCCAATGATTCGCGGCCTTTTGACATTCATGTCTAGTACAAAATACCATTCAATTGTATTTTATCTTTGTGCCAAACGTCATACTCAATAAATTGTTTGTATGACTTCAATGTGATCAGGAAGTCCTTCTCAATTAAATCAGCGAGAAGATCAGTTAGTATTTTGAGTAAACTCGCTACAATTTTGGAAAAGAACACTAGACTCCCTATAAACACTAGAAGAAATATGGGCCGTCATTGACTAGATTATAATTCGAGTATCAAACCTGACTACAGGTAGGTGATTTCATTTGAAATGGACGTCGACGGAAGTGGGAGCGAAATATTTGGAGATTAGAAGTTGTTAAATGATTACAAGACATTATCGCCTCTGTTGAAATGAGTCACTTACATTAACTCAAGTACAATAGACCATTTCAAATTGAATCTATCATCAAAACTATTTATGATCAAGTACTTAATTATCATGAAATTATCATCAAAAATTTTCAATGTGTTATACGTTTGTACGTGAATTATATTTATTGTAAACGTCGAAGTTAATCGACTGCAGTCCTTCATCAATCAGGCTTAGTTACTGACTCCCTACGCCTATATTCAGGAGCAGCATGATTATTGGCATATGGTTAACCATGAAACTTATCAGAATCATCTTTCAATATGACAGAAATTCATTGAGAGAAAAATATTTGCTTTATTCAGGGATCGAATATATCACAGGAATTGTAAGAAAATTCAGGTTCACTAATAACTAATCGGTGGAATACATTAATTTTTTATTCCTTTCATTCACTTGTTGGAAGATGAAATCGTACTTTAATTTATCCTACTTGGCCCCACTTGATCTCGAATTTGACAGGAGTCTAATCATATCTTATTCATTAACTTGTTCCAAATGAGTAGGAACCTCGTCAATAATGAATTATAATCGCTCAAACGATCTTTCGGCGCCCACGAAAGAATTATATTTATAACCATCCCAATTCTCGAGATTAGCATGATGATTTGGTGTACTCTCTCATTATCTTTGATCATAACTACTTTAAACAACCTGGTTTGTACACAGAAAACACTTCCTCAGATTTATTACTCCTCAATTCTCATTAAAGCATTCATAGATTGAATTGCATGTGTCGAAATTCAAATTGAATTTTATAGCGAAACCCAAATACAATTTTTTTTGTTCGTTCAGGTATATATAAAAGGTAAGGAATAAAATCGAAAAACATGATAGCAAAAACCAGAGATTGTTTTCACTTCTCGCATGAGTGAAGAACAGATCCTCTTTTGGATAATGCAAAAATAATGATTTTTTCATAAATAATTGAAGGTGTAAAAATAATGAAAGCGCAAACTGAGCTATCAATATTTTTTCAAGTAATCTGATTGTTTCATCTCCAAATCACGGAAAACTTTTCAATTTTTTACTGCTTCACTCTTATTGTTTGAGAAAATCTTATGAAAAATGGCATTGTTTTTGGGATATTCATTTTTTTAAGAAATGCATCATTAGTGAAAATAATGATATAATAAAAAAAGCGTTTCCTCAAAAAAAAATTGCATTGCTTCAAAAAGCATTTGTTGATAAATACTACTTTTTCATATCGGTAAAATATAACAAAAACAAGCATGTATGTCTTTGTTTTCCAAATATTCAAAATTCCATAACGAATGGAAAAAACTCATTACAAATAAAATTGCGTGAAAATTAAATTTCATATAATGATTTGTAATTCAATAAAAAAATGAAAAATTCTTTTCCAGAATATGAAAGAGCACGTCTTGGGATCTTGGCCATTTGGTCTACTTCTGAGGAACATAAGACATCACACCATTTGTCACCTAATAGCTTCTATATTATCTGAAAAATTGAAAGTTCACGAGGACGTAATGTACAGCTTCTAATGGCATCAGAAGGATCGATTTTATAGCTACTATTGGATTTTTCAAAGAAAAATATTAAATGAATACAGAAGTGTAGATTATATTGGTCACTTCATCTGTGCCAGAGGAACTATTTCGAATTTTTCGAGTATTTTGCTGAAGATAAAAATTCCAAGAGAACTGGGTAATTTATCTCCCTTAGACAATTCTAAGAACACATATTTACTCTGATCGATTCACTATTTTCCATCATTGCTATAATAATTTATTCTTATACACTTGTTCACATTTTTTTACTATTGTTTGTTATAGTTATTATGGTATTCCTTTTTTCTTACAAACCGTATTTGTTGGTGGGATGTTATTGGAAGTTTGAATAAACGTATATAAATAAATGAGGATTCCTTTATATTGATCTTCAGCATGTATTGATGAACAAGTACCTTTTTGAGCAATGAGAAAATTATTCAGGTACCGATTTTTTCATATGATTATTTTTAACAATAATTGTGATTAGAAAGTGGAACAATCGGAACATCTGACAATAAATAAATTTTGATAGCCTCATTTGAGTTTTTCAGTTTTCCATACCTCAAATTTCTTCACGAAAGCATAACTAATAGACGAATTGCGGAAAATATTGTACAATTTTGTAACTGAATAATACCGGGATTTTATCATTCCCACTATGCATATTTTGTGACATATTTTTTGAAAAAGAGAGCATCGCTACACGTTTTTAGGCCTATTTTCACCTCAGAAAAAATTCATAAATATTGGTGGTATTGTTCGAAATTGTTCTGAAATTGTTGGTTTCCTTTAACCAGCTGACGAACGTCAACCCTCACAAGTCGAAACTTGTGCGAGCAATGGATCAACGAGGCCTTACCTTTTAACATGCGATTACCCAGCACGGTTATATTTCGTATATTTGCATACTTCTCAAGATATTTGCAAAACTTCTAAACATATTTGCAAATAAAAATAAAACGTTTTTTATTGTTTACTGATTTGTTCACAACCCAGGCAATTTTTTCGTGTAGGAATTCGAATTTCCCAAAAAAATTCTTTATGTCATTCCGAATCTAGTGACACAAGATATAAGGAAAATCTTTAAAAAGGATTTTGTTGCTTTCAGTGTATGCACTGTATAAGTACATAAATCCGAACAGCTTTAGGAATTATATCAATCAACAGATACATATGGTCTGTGTGAACAGGTTCATTACAAAATCGATTTCCTACTGATATTCGTCATTCAAACCGTTACAATGTCTTTTTTTTAATGTTCGATGGTAATTTTGTCAGTAATCTTTTATAGGAAGACCACGAAACTCCGTGACAACTGGAACCGAATGAGGCGACAAAATTTGCTCTTTTTTTAAAAGGCAATTGAACAAAATAACAATCACCAATCCGCCGCAAGAATTTTTCATTAATGCATTTCACATTGAATCAACAAAGTTCATCTTGAGAATCCAAGATTACGTAAACATTCCAACACCCTTCGCGACCGACCAAATTGAATCCGGGTACGAAATTATTTCGATTACCTGTTTGTAACGTACACTTTCTCTTTCGTATCCATACGTGACTCACATACGTATTTAGTAATTAATTTTTAGAAACCCCATTTGATAGTACAGTGAGGATAATGCTGAAGCCAGCAGAACTGACGCATGAATTCAGCCTGGGAATCAGGTTATATAATATTGGTAATTTTCAAACAACCATATTATTTTAAGTGTACGATATTTTCGGCTTAATTATAGGTGTTTCCTTCTCTATGTTAGTTTACCACCTTATGTAAGTTAAATTGTTTATAAAAAAATCAACGATTTGGGTGTATATGTTGAATTTTACAAGTAGAAGGAACTGAGACTTCTTTTCCACGATATACTTATCCTGTACAACTATAATGATTCGGCTTCTGAAATATTACGCCGAATAGTGATGAAACACAGAAACATGAATGATTATAATTTGAGTTTGATCAAAAATGTAAAAATGGTTTCACCACATTTGTTAGTAAACTTTGAGATTGGGCCGTCATCTGTTATTATTTTTATTCTGATTACTTTCTCAACAATAAATTGAAAAGCGGACTGAAAGGGATAGGTTCTTTGTCACCATTCACGCTGTTTTTACATTTTGCTATTTCGAGACTCTCACACTGGATGAAAAAAAACAGCGTCGCTCAACACGCTCTAGACAATGACCACAAAATTGGTGAAAGCAATCTAAACTGATCAAGCATGTGCATGACACAAGACTACTCGATGCATGTGAGAGTCTCGAAATAGTGACAGAGCACCTATCCCTTTCAGCCCACTTTTCAATTTATTGTTGAGAAAGTAATCAGAATAACAATAATAACAGATGACGGACCAATAAATTTGGCAGGTAGTCACTGCACTAGTTCATTATCGAGAAATTAATTAGAATAATTAACAATAATAAACAAAGTCCATATCGGACAGAAAAACTTTAGGTATATAAACAACTAATCCTAGCTTTAGATTTTGTATCAATTTTCTTCTCCTCAAGATGCTAAACTTGATAGCGAAACGCGCGTCGAGTGCGAAACATATCAGTTTGGTGTTAGGGTAATTGATCTCTAAGAAAAGTTTCACATTTGTTAGTAACTATTGCGAAGAACGTCATCTTATTTGATAAAGGTAAATGGTGGTGGTTCTACCTCTTATTGTTCGAGAAATGTCTACATTGAAAAGTCCCAAAAAAAAGATGAAGTTGAAAAAAGTGAATGAGGTCAGTGAAACTGAAAAATTCAACTAAAGCTGGAAAAATTGAGGCACTGATAATGAAATATGATATTGAATCAAGCAGAGGAAGAAATTTAACAATAATAAAAAAACCATCAGCCGTAATCGATTGCGGATACCAGCGATCGAGAAGTTTCACATTTTTTAGTTACCATTGCGAATAACGTCATCTCATCTGATAAGGTAAATGGTGGTGGTTCTACCTCTTATTGTTCGAGAAATGTCTACATTGAAAAGTCCCAAAAAAAAGATGAAGTTCAAAAAAGTGAATGGGGTCAGTGAAACTGAAAAATTCAACTAAAGCTGGAAAAATTGAGGCACTGACAATGAATTATGATATTGAATCGAGCAGGGGAAGAAATTCAACAATAATAAAAAAAATTAGCCGTTATCGATAGCGGATACCAGCGATCGAAACGGCGTGAGTATACTAAATTTGAGAATAAAAAAATCGTCCAATTTGTTTGCCCAAGTTATGATATTCGAAAAACCTTTCGATCGTTTTCAGGGCCTGTGAGGCAATGAATTACAAATGTCAGAATATCGATTGAAGAAACTTTTGCCTGAAAAATATGAGTGTTGGGAAAGATTCTTGAAACTGTGTCGGCTAAATTTTTTTATAAAAATATACCTCTTTTTAGCAGAATTGAGTTCATGTTTTTCCCAGTAAGTTGTGATTTCATCGAAATACATGAATGTGTTTCGTGGGCTCGTTCGTGGGCTATAATACCCATAATGTACGAACATAATGAAAAGAGTTTGTGAATACGATTTCAAGGAATTAGATACAAGCTAGGGTACAAGTATTCGAAATAGGAGTATTAGGGGAAATGCAAACAACTTTTTGAAATGATTTTTTTGGTGAAAAATCCGTTTTTTACGAAAATTGTGTTGATTTTTCAATGAACTACTCGATGAACTATGATCTGTCCGAATCAGGGGGTGATCGTCTCTGAAGTGAGACTAAGGCTGGATTCAGACAGATCCGAAATCCGATCGTACGACGATCAGATATCTTTCTGATTGGTCCGAATTCAAATTTAGACCAATCAGAAAGCTATCTGATCGTGGTACGATCGGATATCGGATCTGTCTGAATCCAGCCTAAGCAGGACTTTTGTTACATGGCCAAGTCACTTGATTATGGTGAATGAAGAATTGTTGAATATACATTGAACAAATCAATTCAATCACCATATGGACGATAATGCATTTCCTTAACGCCGAAAAGAAAGTGACTCAATCATTCCCAAACGTCCCCCTCCTCAACCGTTAACTCATTAATCGTAAATTGAAATGCTATTCGGAACGAAACAGGTGCCCAAGGTGATGCCCGAGCGTACACGCCCAACACAAATAAACAATCGCCGAACAGTTTTTGCTCTTTGCCAAATTCCCCGGCCATGTGTGACCCGATTCGCCAGATGAATGACGTCAATGAATCTGTTCATCGGAAATAATCGCATCGGATATTTTATTCATTTCGGATTTGTTGTATTCCACGAGATTTATCAAGCGTGCAGGTTCACCACCGAAAATGGGCAGGATATGCCTTTCGAATTAATACGTCGCTTCCGGTGAAATCAACACCGTGAAATTGTCGTCGGCAGAAAAGTTGTAGGATTTTATCAACTTGCGCGCTGTCATTGTTATTCACTCAGAGGAGTCGAGGCAAGGAAACGAAATGAAAATACCCACCGAGTCCACACAAATCGACGCGGAATACCTGAAATGCGCTCAGGAACGGACCGGCCCAAGGGGACAAATCGAAAAGGAAAGTTGAATTATTGAACTGGCCGCTACTTGATTTGAATCCATATTGACAAAAATTTACTGACAATGGGTTTATAAAAGTGAGGAAACTGTGATGTTTTTGAAAAGGAAAATGATCCTGAAGTGCAGAAATCTTCCGGTTGTCAGGGGCGGATCTAGAGATTTTCCAAAGGAACATTTGTGTTTCAATATCCAAGGCATCCTTCAAAACACATAATTCATAACTCTCCACTAAGCAACATAAGATAACCCTATTGGGTGGGGTTTGAGTTGAAATGAGTTGTCCCTCTGTGGGTCTCGGTCCTCAGAAAGTCAAAAATCGTGCGAGCTTAAGATCAAGGAGCTCTTACCTTCTGAGGTGGCTCGGGCCCATTTATTCACTGTATTCAGTCCGATTGAAAATTTCGACGACCATCAATATCACTTTTCAAAAGAAATTTTGCAGTTTCAAGTTATATTAATTGATTTTTTCGAAACAACTGATTTATCATGGAAGGAGTTTTAGAATCTAAAAACATATAAAAACAACATGTTATGATACAGACGACTCTGGGAATACTATTAATGGCTCGATTAATGGTCTACCTACCATCAAAACATATTCAATAGACAAAACATGTTATGGCAGTTTATGACTGAATCTCAATTGAGATCTCATCTTATTAAACATCCCCACATATGCGAAAGTCTTCATTTCAAACTGAATACTCATTGAAACATGTCTCTCCCAAACTATTGCGATTAGACTCTGTCGCTGACAGTTATAATGAATCAAACATTCATCACCTTCGATCAACGTCCTGCACTGTGTGAAAAAAATCAGTAACTTTTTAGTAGAGTGTTTCTTAAGAATTATAATGAATACCTGTCCTTCTCATCCTTAATACTAGTTCAATGCAGTTTTCAAACGGAAATATAAAGAATCCAGCCAAAAACATAAAGGCCAACAAAAATATTAAATTCCAAGAACGCCGAAATTCGGAAACACTCTGTGCGATCATCGAAAAATTGTAAAGTTAATAGTAACTCAAGGTCATTTAATATATACAAGGTTCATCTCAAGTGTGGTGAACTGAGGAAAGGGGTGGATGTGTTGGCCACTTCTACCAACATCCAAAAAATATAAAATAACCAGGGTCATGTAGATGTGTTATAAAATTGTATTTGTAACTTTTTGCTGGACTCTTTTCTAATTTTTTTGTCAACTAGTTACTCATTTGTCAGCCATCAAAGCATTTTGTATAATTCGATATTCATTTCGCCATATTAGATCCGCCATATTTATTTCAGAAAAACCAATGACACACTCATGATCTACCACCTTCATAACTCCCCGAATACTAAGTCTGCATCAAACAAAAAAATAGCCATATTCGATTCGCATTATTGTGACATATGGATCTATATATAGGGTGCATATATAGAGGGTGTTCCAATAGTGCGTGTGAGCAAATTATATAATTTTTTTAAATGGAACTTTTTTTGCCAATACGATGGTTCCATAGTTCATAGTTCCCCGCTAAGCGCTAGCTTATTTGGCTTATTCTCCCACAATAGAAATTTTGGAAGTGAAGCCGGCTCTGAATGAAACAGCTGTTATTGAGTTGTTTTATGAAAGATCTGAAAGTGATTTGGTGAGGTGGCTCAGAGAGCACCAAAATAGGATGCACTTAATGGTCTGAGAAACATATATACTTATACAGGGTGCTTCAAATGTTACTTTGATTTTCAGTTGAAGTTTCCAAATGAAACACCCTGCATATTAGCGAGCATATTAGTCTGTTTCGAATTCTATATGAAATTACCTCTCCAGTGATACCAACATGTTAAATGTTAATCTTAGGCGTTCTTTCGTAATTTGCCTTTTCCTAAATATTCACAGAAAATACAAACTCATCTTAAATTTTCGAAATGTTTTTCACCTTTTTTCATAAAAAGGGGTTTACAAAATTTGACATGTTTTTCTACTACTGACGAGCTGATCATGATTCGAATCAGAATACAATTATGCCTAAGGTAGGTAATAGTTAAATATTAATTTTGTCGGACGATGCCTCGGACGATGCAAAACAAAATTACTTACGGAAAATTATCTTCGTGAGGAGCATCATGTTCATCGACGAAAGTATCTTCCACAGGAATGGATATGTCAATAGGCACAACAACCACTACTTTTTATAGAATCTAAAATTTACGTGTAAGTAGTGTATAATAACGATCAACATAAATGGAGTCCTGATGGATGTGGCGGTATTATGGATGTTTTAGGACCATATTTTTTCGAAAGAAAATTGAGTCGACGAGAGTTTCTTAGATTCCACAGAAAGGACTTTCCTAGGTAAATAGAACACCTACTCAATAACATCAAAGGTGAAATGTGGCCTCAGTGAGATGGGGAAAGCACGTTGGGAGCTGAACCTAATGTTTCCAGATAAGTGGGCTGAACGAGGACCTATTCCTTGGCCGCCAAGGTCACCGGACCTAACATCAATGGATTTTTATTAATGTGGAACAGTAAAATCGGAGGTATACCTAACTTCTGCTACTACACAAGAGGATATGGAATCGAGCATTCGTGAGTCATTCCAACGAATTATGCCTTACCCGCCTTCCCATCTGAGCAGTGTGAACAAAAATTCTGAAGAGATTCAGAAAAGGTACAGACCAAGGTGGAAGCTATTTTGAAAATGTATTGTGAGTGTGATTATTGTCGGTTATTTTATTTCATATTTGAAATGTTCAACATGTAATTATAGCTGCATGTAGCTCGACATGTAGTTATTTCCTAAATTTTTTTATAAAAAGTTTGGTATCCAAAAATAGGCGATTTCATGTGAAATGTCAAGACAGAATACAGACAGAGGTTGTTCCATTTGAAAAAAATCACCTAAACTTCAACTGAAGTTGACGAAAATCAAAGTAACATTCGAAGCGGTCTGTATAAATATAAATGTTTCTCGGATCATTACATGCTCCCATAACAACTCAATATCAGCTGTTTCATCCAGAGTCGGCTTTACTTCCGCATTTGACAAAGAAAAAGTAACTATGGGACCATCGTATTGGCAGAAAAAAAACATTTATGTATGTATATCATTTGCTTTCGCGGAAAAATGCAACACCCTGGACATTTGAAACTAATTTCATAATATAGCCATTGCGATATCGTGTAATGCGACCGAAAACATTTTTTTTCGGTGATAGAGTAGGTGCTTACCTACCAAAGAGATTTTTAAAAAACACTTATAAGTATCTAACTCGGTATCTCAGCTTATTTTCGCAAAAAATATAAGGTAAAGAAATGGGGACTGAAAACATGAGACTATCTTTTCAAGCAATAGGTACTAAAAAAGTATTACCTGAAATAATTGAAAAATGTATCAAGTAATTATTAAAATTTTTTCATTCATATTTTTATCTCCTTTTCTAAATGTCATTATATGTGCCAATTGATGAATTTTCATCAATTATCCCATATATTTCTACACAACCTTTCCTGGAAGAACTGAGTAAGTAATAAGATGAATAAAATTCTGATGAATCCCAATAACATTTAAGTAGTCTGTGCAAATTGCAATATAGGTATGCGAGAATATATGTGTCCATGAGATTGGAGGTTGGTACCTATCACATTACTCCAATAATAAGATAATAAACTAACTGCATGTCTTCATTTCATTCACTCGAGCATTTTCATTTACTTGATTTCTGTGAGCCTTATCTTGAATAAATTTTATCATGCATAATCACTTGTTAACAAAAGTATGCTCATATTATTATAAAACAATCACACAAAAACGTACTGATGACACTAAATTAATAATGAATTTCTAGATATCCCTGGAACATTTACAGTGGAAATAATATGAAGTGTTATCATCAGGAGATGACAATAAGTGCCATGTAATGTATTGTTCTGGTAAATTATATATTGGATTTTATGACAAATTCACCAACCCACACATACTTACCATCAACATTTTGCAACTGGACTGTGGAAGGAACCATGCAACAATGAATCTTCACAAAAAAATTAAATCTCTCAAATAATTATAAGTGAATGTGTTAGGGATGTTAAATTGTCATTTGGCGAAAAATAAGCCACATTAGAAAATTACAAATATAACACTTTCAACTACTTAGTTTCCAACAGTATGTTAATTTTTGTGATGATAAAATGATTTCTACCCATTCTTATTACTTTCATCCAGAAGGAAATTGATTCCCTTCCAGATTTGTTAAAAAAAAAGATGGTTTGTAACTGGTTATGTTCCAAGAACATTTCCAACTCATTTTACATTTGAGCTACCAGTAGATTTTGAAACTCATAAAACACATTTTCCTCTTTGGTAAAAATTGTATTCACCACTGTAATTCACTGTGATTACTTCTCAGATTCCTCATTACAGAACTGTGCAAATATTTTCAATAACTGTGGTACTAACGTTGCTAACTTCAAAAACAATCCATACAAAAAATTCTTACAATATCCAAATATCCATATATCATAGAGCATAATCCAACATTAATTTGGAATATGATGAACTAGCTTGTAATATTCAAATATATATTTCAAATAGTAAGTAGGTGAAACTGAATACCTACACCTACTCTATACATTACTTAGTTATATGTTGCAATCAAAATTAAATTATTTTTTATCATTGGAAGTTCAATGGGAATAAATGTGTAAAGTGTAATAATCTTGGTTATAATTCAGATCTACAATCACTTCCACATGGAAGTGGAATATCTATTTATGCATCCTGTGATAGAAAGAATTCTGATTACTGAAGCTAAAAATAATATAGGCTCGAATACAGGTAGGTAATTCACAGATATGTAAGGAAAACAGAAATAACACCAAACTCGAGTTGGGACTACAGTCTAGCAATGACAAACATTGTACATTACAAGTATAAACAAAATAAAATGCATAATTGTTTGTAAAAGGGAAAGTGTATTGATTGATTATTAAGTTAATAACATTACCTCTTCCAGCGTTGTGATGGTGTTTCTACATTGCTGCATTTTGGAGACGAATGTGGAAGTAATAGGAGAATTGTAATCATCCCGGGTTTCTTGCACAAAATCAGAAACTGTAATAAATGTAGGCAATGTGGGCATGATGTATTGTATCACAAAATACGTCAATTTAGCATCAGTTTACTCGGAAAAGCTCGTAGGAGCCTTTACTTGCACGTAAATCACATTCACCATAACTGCACTATGACCAGGAAAAAGCAGAAAATATTTCTTATTCAATATCAATAAAAATAGAGCTTTTATTGATACAATGCATTTTCTGCAAACACTTGATTGCTGATCACTTTTATTACATTCTCACTAATGCCAACAGAGTCATGCCAAACTCACGAACATAATCGGCATTCGGCATCGCTGGCACTGTATTTGCACTATTTGCTATCAGCACTGAATCACAATTTTCCCATAGTTGGGAATACTGAGACAACAAAGATGTATTAAGGCGGGTCTCCATGCACATGAATATCGGATACTTCTCCGAAAGTCTGTCAAAGATGTCAAAATAAAAATTTGACAACCCTGATATAGTTCTGGACGAACATACTCAATTCGAAGACAAGAGAATCTACCATTACACTATTATCCACTTCAACAAGCCCGAAAATCATCCGATTGAACGAAACCACCTGTGAACTTCAATCGTAATTATAAGTGGCTGTAGTGTTCCATTTCCCTGTCTGGTTAACCAGACTGGTAACTCAAGATGGCTGTATTAACTGCTCGGTTGAGCGATACTACTGAGAATTCGGTGAAATACGAAACGGTAACGGCTGTCAGTTGTCTGTGATGTTGTGGTGACCTTCTAGAGTCATTTTTGTCTTCTGGGGGCCAGTTGTATGGGTTGTTTGAATTATAGTGTGATGTTTAAAGTACAGACTCGACAGGAGATTTTATCAAATTGTTTTCTTGGGAGCATCTCGTCGTACCCACATTTCGTCACATCCAAAGTGCATAACACCCAAAGTGCGTAACACCCACATTTCGTTATGTCCACACTCTCCGAACATAACCGAATGATGCGCTGTTGCCAAATTCATCCTTTTTTAGGTTAGGATAGTTTGGTTAAGTTAGATTGGGTTAACAGAAAATTGCAGAATATCCGGTAAATTTCGCAACAGTGCATCATTCGGGTATGTTCGGAGAGTGTGGGCATAACGAAATGTGGGTGTTACGCAGCGCACCCGTTTTCTTTAATCGCCACCTGGTACTTAAACCGAACCATAACATAAAGAAATTCTATATTCTATATAATCATTAGTCAACTCTTCAGATATCCTCATTCCATAACGAATGACAAAAATGGACGTGAATCACTCGAAAGAAAACTGTCACTTGTCATGGTTACTCAACTCACCAACGATTTCTTGTTGGTTACTCTGATGACATAGGTGACCAACTTCTCAGGACCATGTCCCGTTACCAAGCACATTTCTGGTGGTCACTGTGTTTACCAGTCTACCACCTGCAACATTCATTATTTGCAAGAAGGATGGATCTTGCAACAGTGCATTATTCGGGTATATTCGGAGACTGTGAGTGTTTCAAAATGTGGGTATAACACATTGTGGCCATTGTGGGTGTTACCAAATGAAGGAGCAACGCAATGTGTCGATAGGCCAGTGCTGCCGTTCAGAACTATAAATATGATATTGTACCAGATTTGGAGCGAGACAGGGCGCGTTCAGCAGCGCCAGCGCTAGGCAAGCGCTAAGTAAGCGGAGGACGAATTTGATCGCTAAGTGACAGCGCTAGCTCTAGCAGTCGCCATTTTTTCCAGCGAATTTATTTTCCGCTAAGTTGGTCAGCGGTTCCATATGTCAACGACAACCAACAATTCTAACCTAAACCTAACCTAAGTTCAATTTTTGTATTTGGGTTATATTACTGTCTGAGGATTAATTATGGCGGAGAATAGTTATACAACCGTAGAATTCAATGTTGACGGAAAATAATATGTGGAAATATACCAACAATATTTTCCTCTACTTACTATGAATATTGATTCAAATCTTTCTGATTCTGTTTAATTGTTCGTTACTTACTTCCATAACATTTGTTGACATTCTAAAATGTTCACAAAAGTCTTGCGGTGGGTATCTTGGAATTACTTCCTCGAAATAATTTTAATTTCTAAAGGCGGATTCATGCAACGATCATTATAATTACATTAACATTACATTATCATTACATTTTCACTAAGAAAGTGTTGCCGTTCATGCAACACTCATTACATTATATATTTGTTGTTGAAATATCTATGTTTTTCATTTTAAGGATGTTCATATTGACGAACTAATTCTCTTAAAGCACCTTGATCCGTTATATTGCTGAATACTAATAATATAAACCCAAAAATAAACATAACATAACCTAAAACCGTCAAATGACACGTTATTGCACATGCGCAATTGCTGTTTTCACTAAGATTCATAGTGTAATGAAAATAAAGTTAAAAGTTGCCAACTTCTTAGTGCGACTAATGTAAATGTAATGAACTAATGTGTTGCATGAACGCTTCCACTATAAAATGGGTGTTCAACTTTTCTTAATGATAATGTAATGTTAATGTAATTATAATGATTGTTGCATGAATCCGCCTTAAGAGGATTTTCTGCTTCTCCTTATGCTAATATTTCTAAATTTTCTTCTTGTCTTTCAAATACAGGTAGAATCAATTCCACAATATTATTATCATCCGCAAGTTCTTCTAAGATTAAGTGATTTATAAGGTTTTCCATTCAGGGCACTTTATATCAGAAAACTATATTTTGAAGGTTATTTAATGTGTTTATCTGTTTGTCAGAGAGCATCAATCAAACCCAAAGCATAGACGTTCAGCCACCTTCTAGCGCTTTTATAAAGCGCCGCTGCCAGCGCTAACTTTGCGCTAGCGTGGCAAACGCGCCCATTTACTATAGATTCGATGGTTTGTACTAGATTTTGGATGTGGATGAAGGCGCATGCGCAAAAAATTAAACTGACAGCCTATGTGCTCACTCTTGACACTGCACGCATGCTCTTTCAAATTTCTGTAATGATTATTTTGTGAATGCTGGTTTGAATGTGGCATCACAAATAAAGGAATCCACTACTAAACATCACAATAGAATACCTCCTCTATGACATAAAACCAGTTTCCAAGAAAGGAATAATTATGCATATTAGTACATTAAAAAAAACACAAAGTCATCCTAGATCCTTATTTAGTTCACATTATAAACCAAATTTCTCTAACAAGCAAAGTACCATCCCAACTCAAAATATCTGTTGTAACACCAGTTCATAAAAAAGGCTCCAAAACTGATATAAGTAACTATCGACCCATCAGTGTAATTGCTACTTTCTCAAAATTATTTGAGAAATTTTTGAAAAGTAGGTTACTGGATTATCTTAGTTCAGTTACTGTTTGAAACTCCAATCAATTTGGATATATAAAAAATATAAGCACAAATGATGCTATGTTCGAACTTGTGAATAATATAAAAAAAAATCTTGACACCAATGAGAAAGCAATTGCTGTTTTCTTAGATCTCGCGAGGGCTTTCGATACCATACCCCATAAACAACTTATCGACACACTTGAGAAGTATGGGGTCCGAGCTATAGTACTGTAAATTTTTGAGAATTATTCAAATAATAGAAAACAATTAACTGAAATTAGAAATGTCAAAAGTGACCATCTTGAAATTAAAATAGGTATCCCACAGGGAACAGTGCTTGGTCCACTTCTTTTCATTAAGTACATCAACTCACTGCTAAACCTAAACATAAATGGTATCTCTATATCTCATGCAAATGACACAGTACTACGTTTTGAAGGTGAAAACTGGGAAAATGTCAAAAATAAGGTGTCTCGTGGATTGCACATGGTAAAATTTTGGCTCGACAAAAATAAATTGACTTTAAATTCAGATAAAACATTCTATATTGCATTTTAAATGACAGATTCAAGAAGACCAAATTTTAATTCAATCACAATAAATGATCGTACACTAAAAAGAAACCAGTTCCATAAAATATTTAGGAATCACTATAGACAAAAATCTAAAATGGACAAATCATGTCAAAGACATAACCAACAAAATAAGATCAATTCATAAATTTTATATAATACGCAAAATCGTAAACAAAAAACCTCTTTTACAAATCTACAAGTCCCTAGTCGAATCATCACTCCTCAATTATGGATTCAGAGTGTGGGGAGGGGGGCTCTATGAAAATGCATTAACACAACTAAATGTGGTACAAATTTATATACTAATATAATATCATTCGAAGATCGAATAGATTCTACACATTTTGTCTA
Organism: Zygogramma bicolorata; assembly: GCA_032362365.1. Taxonomy (NCBI): domain Eukaryota; kingdom Metazoa; phylum Arthropoda; class Insecta; order Coleoptera; family Chrysomelidae; genus Zygogramma; species Zygogramma bicolorata. The sequence goes on along the minus strand of JAVJAQ010005583.1, from coordinate 1,801,214 downwards.
TAAATGAATCGATTCTGAATGTCCGATGCCTATACTATCTTAGTAGCTGCATCTATTCAGTTATAATAAATCAACAAACGAACATTTTGTGAACCATTTCTACCAAACTAGACAGAAAACAAGAAAACATATAGTAGTACCATTTAGGAAATATGATGGAAACCAAACTTTACCAAAGGTTTGTTTCAACTCTTGCACCAAAAATTTATAACACCCTACCGAATGAAATTAAAGTGATAAGTAAATACAAATGCTTTTGTTAATAAATGTAAACACTTTATTCATACAAATAGTGATCACATACCTACATAAAATGTTGTAAAAAATTCACTTCATTTTTAATTAAGTATCAATTGGCTTGATTGGCTATCATTGAGTGATGGTCTCCTAATATCGCGAAGCGACATCCATGTTGTATCGGTGGTGTGTTGGGGAAGATGACCCAAAGCTTTCAGTAGGTGGCAGCACGACTGCATGTGCCTAACGAGTGATTTTGCAGGTTATGTTTTATTTTCATTTTAATGAATATTTTCAAAAGATACTTAAGAATCATAAGGATGTTTTCTCTAAGCTATAGATATGGATGTTTGTCTGTACCAGAACTGAAAAGTTTGTTGAGGGAACGTGGTGGATCCCTCAAAGGAAAAAAAAAGATCTGAGTGAAAGGTAAAAAATTCAAACTGATTACAGAGGTGTTTCGTTAAAAATCATCATAATAACCATCTACTAGCCCTGCTACGTTCTTTTGTAAGTGACTGGAGCATAATCTCGAATGTTCAGAAGCCTGATAAGCTCTTTCTTTTAAGGGGCTACTTCCCACTGCTTTCTCAGTTTTGTTTCTTTTGGAAATAAATGCGTACCCACATTTTCACATCCGAATGCTCTACATAAAGACTATTTTATGTCGATTTCAAATCTTAATATTCTTAATTATTCCAAAGAAGGGACGTTTAATGTTTTGAATTGTTGTCATTTGACTTGAGAGGCTGTCAAAGGTACATGCAGTGGTGGTGTTCCTGGTGGTAGAGTTTTGCAGCTGTCATCCTTTTCGCCTATCAAAAAAAAATACAATACAATAAATAATATTTATCAAAATACTTAAATTTAGACCAATCAGAAAGCTGCCAGATCGTCGTACCATCGGATTTCGGTTCTATCTCCACCTTTGGACGCAGCTGCTGCTCTGTGATTTTGACTGCGTCTAACAGCTCACAGCGCTTAAAGCGGCATCACAAAATTTGACAGTTTCTCATGATGGAATGTCAAATTTTGTGCAGCAGCTTTGAGCGCTGTAAGCTGATAGACGCTGCCATTTTGATTCATGCGCATCAGCGCATCTGTCATTCTGTCAAACATCAAACATAACCTGAGTATTTTGAAAAATTTCAAATTTAAAGTGATTTTGATAACTAAAATAGTTGACATGGATAATTTGGAACAGCTTTATTGCCATTCAGTACCAATAGATCGAGAAGATAATCCAATTGCATTCAGCTATTCTGAAGGGATCTCTTGTATTCTCAGGAGAGACTGTTTAATAATATACAAAAAAGGAATGCGCACCTTTCACCATATAAGTGGAATAAGAGGACCACTGAAACATGTGAAATATCTTCCAATATATGACATTGTGTTTATGGCGACTGAAAATGAGTTGATAACATATGATCCTCATTCATTCCGCACTGAAATTGGTTATGTTACTAAAAATCCCATTGTAGCACTCTCATGGAACCCTACAGAAACATTACTTGTTACTATCGAAAGTGATGATCAGATATCCTCTTATACTTTTTCCAAAGAATCCTTTGTCCTCAAGGATACTTCAACATTGTCAGCTAATGTACCAGTTCCTATTCTTGTTGGTTGGGGATCGCAGAACACACAGTTTCGAGGACCAAAGCAGAAACATTCTAAAGAAAGAGACTCTAGTGAAGGTTATTAACCAGAAACATATTTTGAAGATAATATTTCTCATTCATTTTTTACAGTTGAACAGATTCCAATAGATGGTCCACCAAAACTATCGTGGAGAGGTAATGGAGAACTATTTGCCATAAATTATTCCGTAACAGGCAAACGATTCGTGAAAGTCTTTGATGCCGACTTGAATCCTTTGAATGTATCTGAGGAATATCTCAATCTCTGTGAACCAATCGCATTCATGGGGCAGGGACAATGTATTGCTTGTTGTGCTGTAAGAAATTATGGAAATGATTTAGTCATTTTTGAAAAAAACTGCAAAATCAAAGCAGTTTTCAATTTATCTGAAATTGAGGTAGGAATAATTCAACTATCTGAAATGGATATATTTTGATTCTTTTAACCTTCATAGTACAGTATAGGATACAGATTTACCCAAACAGAATAATCTTCCTTAATTTCGCACCTTGAGAATTTTATTTACCGTCAATTGAGGCTTAAGAAAAAACAAAATTGTTACCACGTACTTTATACTATCGATTGCAAGTATAAAAATTCAAAACTGTCTTGGGGTACAGTTATACCCTACGTCAGGTGTGGCCAACTTGGTTGGACCCAAGATATACTTTTCACTGACGACTTCCTGTGCGATCTACAAATCCCATACTTTTTGAGATCATAAATCAAACAGTATTGTTCAGTACATGCCATGATCAGCTGGACTTAGAGTTGCAATCGACCGGTTGGCTACCCCTGCCTTAAATAATGCTGAATTAGAAATTGATGGCCAATGGCTACATATGATCAACAATTGTATTTTTGAAGTAACTTTTTATCTTATTTGTGTTTTTGTTGTACTTATTTCGATTTTTTTTTCATCTCATGTGTCCAGTCCATTCTATAATGCCAAATCATTTAGATAAACTAGACCAGTTAATAGCTAATAGGTTTGTTCTAGCAACACATTTGACCGTTTGGAAATTGGTCTGAAGCAATCAGAGGCATGTGCAAGATGAATATTGGAGAGCGAAATTCATTTTGCGCATGCCTCTGACTGCTTCAGACCAATTTCCAAACGGTCAAATGTGTTGCTAGTCTCGGTAGCGTAGTGGTTAGCATATCTGCATATCAAGCAGAAGGCCGGGGTTTGAATCCTCGCCGGGCCACCGTGCTGGGTAATCACACGTTAAAAGGTAAGGCCTCGTTGATCCATTGCTCGCACAAGTTTCGACTTCTGAGGGTTAACTTTCGTCAGCAGTTTAACGAAAACGAACAATTTTAGAACAAACCTTATTCTTGTAAGGAACTAATTTTGGTATATGGAGATTGATATTTATAATTTGTGTTTATTTTGGTTTTGAGTTAATGTAGCAACTATTTTTCAGGGTTGTATAAAGAAGCTGTTATATCACCCTTTGATGAATATTTTAGCTGTAGAGAGTATAAACAAAGAGGGACAAACTTACATACAAATCCTTCTATACTCAAATGGGCAATGGTTTTTGAAACAACAGCTATTTTATCCTTCAAATGTTAAAGTTTATGGTTTTGATTGGTTGAATCAACAAGAAAACTTGTTCACAACATGGAAATTAGTTGTGTTCACTTCCAGTAGTATTGAACATCGTGTTTTTCGATTTATAATTAATAGATGTCTGCGAAGTGCAACAGTAGGAGTGGTCAATGGCAGAAAGATAGAATATTATATGTTTGATGAACAAATTATTCCACCTCCAATGTACAGTAAATCATTTGAACATACTCGACCAATAAATCGTATATTGTTCCATCCTACTAGAAAGATTTGTGCACTCCTGGATTCTCTGTTTCAATCAAGAATTCTTGAAATCCTAAAAGATGATGTAGTTGCATTATATACAGTGTCAGTCCCAGGATCAACTGGAACATTAAATTTTCTTGGTATGCTTTGGGACTGTAATGGATATATAAATGTGAATATGGAATGTACTGATCTGGATTCTGAATGTATAATTCAATATGGAAAGATTTCAGTAGATCTGAAATATGTAGATCAAAGTACATCAGATTTCCTTCTTCAGTATGAAGATACAGATGTCCCAGTTGCACAGAAGCAATTAAACAAAGACTCACAAATCATTTATTTGACTAAATATCAATCTACCTTTGGAACTTGTGAAGTGGAATTTGATTTTGCATTAACTAGCAATCGAGAATTTTATGCCAATGGATTAATGGTTTGCAATGGAGTTACCTCTTTTATAATATTTAGAGATTATTTGCTTATGACTCATGTGAATTGTAAGCTATATTGTCACCGTTTGAAGAACTATTGTGAATTATTTGACACCTTAGATCTATCAAAACTTTTTTCAAGAGAAATTGAACAGGGGTCCAGAATTGTGAGCTGTAATAATTTGCTGCCGCCCCAAATCATACTACAACTTCCACGAGGTAACTTGGAAAGCATAGCTTGCAAGCTGATCACCATTGATGTGATAGAAAATATGCTCAAAGAAAATAAATGGGAGAGTGTTTTGCCCATTTTGCGAAAAGAAAAAGTGAATTGGAATGTTTTGATAGATTTGAATCCAGATCGATTCAGTGACCAGATAGAAGAATTTGTGAAAGCTGCAAAAAACTTGGGATCACTGAGTGCCATAGTTACAGAATTCAACTTGCACGAGAACTGTTTTGAAACATGTTACAGAAATTATTCGGACAGGTCAATACATATCCCAGATTCGTATAAACGGGAAATTGTGGTGAAAATCCTGGAGTACTTGATATCTACAGATTGCATCCACAATTTGTCAAGTATTACAGCCATCCAACAGAAACACATATCCCTGTATTCAGCCCTAGCATCAATTAAGGATGTATACATTGCTGATCCAGTGAAAAATGAATCTGTGTGCAGTAAAATATTGAATCAGTTGTTGATTCAAGAACATTTCGAGGACGTTCTCAATACTGCTTTTGGTTTCTTCAACTTGGATTTCTTGTCTCTTATATTCCATAACAGTACAGAGGATCCCAAAATATATGAACCGGAAATTGACAACCTCAGAAAGTTGACACCTATTGTTCAGCGCTTTCAAATGAGTGTAAGAGGCCACAACTTGAAAAAAGCTGTGAAGTATCTCCTGAGGTGTGATGAATTCAGCCAAGAATATATTTCAGATTTCATTACAAGTAACAAATTAGAAGAGAATGCATATGCTTCTATAACAAATCGTCACGACCATTTTGAGTTAGTGACAAGGTTGTATGCAAAGCGCCTTGCTCTTCAACAGAAATATGTTCAATCTGGATTTTTATTGAAACGTGCCAAATTGTTTAAAGAAGCTCTCATCCAATATAAACTTGCTTCAGAATGGACAGAGGTGCTGGGTTTGATGACAATACTAGAATATGAGGAAGATGAAAAAAAAATTATAGTGAACGAGCTATCAGAAAACTTATTGAAAGAGAATAGAATAGATGAAGCTGTGACATTATTGGAACATTACAATAAGGATTATGAAAGAGCTATAACCACTCTCACAAAGTGTAAATGCTTTAGGAGAGCTATCTGTATGGCTCAAACATATGGTGCTTTGGATGTTATAGGTATGTGCCATATTTTTCATAGTTTTTAATTCTGTTTCTTCCACATTTCGATGCTTTTGTCAGTCGTAACTGAAAAACCCTATGTCTTGATTCTAATCATGTTTAATGAATTGCAAGAACATTGTTGCTTTTCTATAATAATACACAATTGATTAACGCCCAACATTTCCAAATTTTGTAGTGATTATTAATATTATTAAGGTCATGGAATCTGTAGGAGATATTGACTGGGTCTTCACATGACTATATCACAAAACTTATATAACACCTAAAGCTCACAAAATTTTAATTTTAATAATCTCTCAAATAATTGGCACGTTGATGCAAAACATATCGAAATAGTTTGATGCCAAGTCATTTCTCAATTGAATGATCTTCCACTGAGTACTCCATAATTCTGGATTTGAAAAAATGCATGCTTCCTAGATAGATGAACTGGTACACTTGTGTAATTTGATAACAATTCACCCAAATCCATTTCAAATGGAGTAATTTTATGAATTTATTATCCCAGTTCATTCGAAGACATATATAATCTGAACACACATATAGAGTAGAGTAACTTTGACCACTTTATATACAGAGTACATTTATGGCAAGTCATATGTATTTACTATGCCTAAAATTTTAAATCTCAAAATGAGCATGGATAACCATGAGTATCAATTTGAAAATACAAATCTGGTACGGTTAAAAATCTCGAAAAGAGTACATTGCCACTCAATAAAATAATCATGAAGATTTAACATGAACTGAAATAAATAAAAAATATAAATATTAATAAGTCAACAAAACTTACAAATATATCACAACTTCAGTGTGATGATTCAAAACTCAAGAACTGTGAATTGACTAGCTACAGAAATGTATTCCTCGATTGTGTAGAAGCAATGTTTCAGAAGGTATCTTTTGATATTATTTTTGAAATTCCTGAAATCCAAGGATTTAACTGATTTGTGGAGACAGTTATATAAATTCAAATCTAGCGAATTTTTTTGAGTAACTCTTGATCTGTGTCTTGTATTATTCAATAAACTTGCAGATCTTGTTAAGTAATTATGATTGTAGGAGTGTTTTGGAAACATCCCAATGTTTTTGTGAATTTCCGATAGTACTACATAAATATACAAAGTCGGAAGCGGCATGATTTCAAATTTAATAGAAAGAGGACGACAATGTTCTCTATACTCTACATTTGCCATGATTCTCAAAGTTTTTTTCTGGCATCTGAAAATAGTGATAGAGTTTCTTGAATTTCCCCAGATCAAAATTCCTTGGGAGATGACTGAGTGGAATAGTGAATGATAAGCCATTTTCAGAGCCACCAAGCCTACAGTATTCCTCAGTTGTCTAAGAACAAATAAAACACTAGACAGTTTCCGAGTCATAGTTTCTATGTGGCTGGACCAACTAAGTCGATCATCAATGATGATACCCAAGAACTTAACACTACTTCCTAGAGTAACACTAGAGTTTGAAGATACTATAATATTCTGGGTTTTTTCATCGTTTAGTTTGAGTTTATTAGCTGTAAACCAAGTATTTGCTAAATTTTTATTTGTGTTCGTTATTTGAGGTAAACTGGAATGTGATTCACTTTAACATATGAGGGTTGTGTCATCAGCAAACAATACACATTTTATTGTTGTCATGAAACTACACAAATCATTCATATAAATAATAAACAACAATGGGCCGAGGACAGAACCCTGAGGAACACCATGACGAATTTGTTTCAAATCTGACTTAATATTGTTAACTTCAACACATTGATACCTATTTTGAAGATATGGATCAAGTCCGAATTCACCAATGGAGTGTATGTTATATAAACTCCAAATTGGTTATTTAGATATTCGTCATGATAGTAAGAACAGTTATTAATTAAGTAGTCTTTGACTTTATTTTTGTAGTTGATTTTATTTTCTACGTGCTTGAGTTCACTTGGAAGTACATTGCATTCTGTTGGTCACCTTGCATCATTTCATATTTCTCATGAAAATATGAGGCTTACCCTTAACAACTAGTAAGAGTATTGAAAAGATTGGTTTTGAAAAAGTGGTTTGCAGTTTCAGGTTAACGATTCCCATTTTCCAGTAGTACATACAAGCTTAGGTCCAACTCAAGTGTAACTTGTATAGTTGCTAGGCATTGGTCAATTGAATCGTTTGTTTTGTACCAATTATACTCCACTCTACTCTCACACTTTATTTGAAAACAAGCTTACAATGCGTGTCTGTGTGACTTCTAGCAGCAACATCAATATTCCAACAGTACTTATATCTCTCAAAAAATGATTTTTTGTCAATCTTCACTTCTAGGAAGTTTCATACATTTGTGAACAGGAACTGATTTTTGAACCGAGTTAGCAGAAAACATTGATTTCTGACCCAAGTCTGTTACTGAACTACGCTGAAATTGTTTCATCCATGTTCAAGTTCAGAAAGGGCAGTTCCTGGCTCGCAAAGTCTTTTGGGCGCACTCGCGAGAGTGTTCAATAAGGGGAATATAAAAAAATAGATAATGAATACAGTTGAAGAGAATTGAGAAATCATATCAATTCACACATGCTTCTCTTCTCCAACTCTGAAGCTCATGGTCTTTTCTTTTGATCTTTTCTGTACGAACCGAATTTTGAAAATGTTTGTTAAACTACCACAATATTTTCAGAGAAAGATATCCTTCCTGCCTTGAAAGACTACATGTTTGTTTTGATGGATAAAGTAAGAAGTTTCGAATCAAATTTCGAAAGATATGCGGATAGATTGAAAATGGTTCGGATGAATACAAAGTCTAAATTAAGAAGAGCTTCTGAAGGAATTCACGAAGATGACGATGATTTATATTCAGAAAGCGGCAGTACAATTTCTTCACTAGGTTCATCTAGAGCTTCTTCTAGATCAAGAGGGTAAAGTTATTTTCAGTATGAGAATTGAATATTATCTTAGTATCTCTAGATTCAAGCTTTACCTCAGATCTAACCTCAAGGTTGGATGAATCGTCGAGACACGTCGATTTTTGATTTGATAATGTATGTACATTGTTGAAATCGGCAAGACCTACAAGGTCGGTTGATTTGGTCAATAGTTTTCCATGCTGAAGAAGTAGAATAATCTCTTTCCAGATCGAGAATATCAGTAGTTGTTTTTGAAGTATTCGTCAAAAGTATGATTGTCTAATTTCGTTCCTGGTTCAACCGCCTCCATTTTGAATGTCATAAAACGTCAGAGGAACTTTCAATACTGTTTCATATTTGTTATAATCTATTATAAACCAATTTCAAATGTGACGTCTCGTTCATTAGATTTCATGAACTTAAAAAAATACGGACTTCTACTTTTGATCACAATACGCGTGTTTTCTGACGGTCTTCAATTCCCGGTCAGAGCTACATCAACAATTAGGGACCAATAGCCATACATGTATTGTGAAACAGCAGAATTTGTTTTGACAGTGTCTACAAAAATCAATAAAAAAACTAGGAGACCGCATTCAAAATTGGAGTTAATGATGATCTAAAGAACAAATATGAAACAGGGGCATGACCCAGCTCTTCAGGTTGACTGTCAGTCATTCGATATCTGAAGTTAAGCAACGCCGAGCGCGGTTAGTACTTGGATGGGTGACCATGCAGGGAAATACCGTGTCGAAAGCCCGTACAGCTGCAGCGAAACAGCATATCGTAGCTCGCAGACAATATATCAATGAGCACAAGATACATTGAGGATATGCCGTCCTTCGGAGGGGACGTAAAGCCGTCGGTCCCGAGTCCATGGATGTTGGGCTCGTTAAAGATCCCTACCTCTGATTGAAATACCAGAGGGTTCGGCAAAATTTCCGGTTGGGGGAAGTGTGCTCACCGGCGTCGGTGATTGGCCTTGGTAGCGGAAATAGGCCGACGTTAAATGAAGATATAAAAAAAAATGAAACAGTATCGAAAGTTCCTCTTCCCTTTTTATATATCATTCAAAATGGAGGCAGTTGAGCCAAAGAAAACACCACCAATTCTTTCGATCTTAAAAGAGATTAATCTTGTTCTCCAAAATATGAAACTTTTATCCAATTTAACCGACCTTGTTGGTCTTACCATTTTCGATATAGCAATAGTCCGATCAGCTAAAAAAAACACCTGTAAATATACTTGTTTTTAACAATTTAAATTGGGTGGATACTGGTTGATAGCTCATTTGATAGATGATGATGATGATTATGTATTGAGTTGGTTAAATCTTTCAAATGAGATATAACTTTGCATCCCATATCCACTTTTGAATTTTACTTAGCTATACCCACTTATAGAATGTTAAGTTATTCATACTGTGATAACCTCGACCTTTCTAAGCAATTTGTATGAAAATATTCAATTAATGTGAATGTGATCGATGCTAAAAAATGTCTGCACTCGTTTTCTAATCGACATAAATATAATTTCACTATTGTATTTCCTGGTGTCTAGATCTACCTTCTCATCCAAGAATAGAAGGAAAGAGGAAAGAAAAAAAATCGATTTACGGGAAGGTGGGTTTTACGAAGACATAGCTTTGATAAGAGCACTCCACATTTTGTACACAGAAACTTCTACTTTCGGAAAAGATATAAGGGAATTTTGTCTCATCGTTGAAAATGATGATTTGGAAATTTCTAAAGAGCTGCATGAAAGATTCACAAAACTACAAAAAGACATGATCAAGAGGATTCCTGAGATTTGGCCAGAAGTTTTTGTTAACAGTGTAGATACAAGCGACATTGATGTATTGGCTATCACACAGAACAAACAAGATTTAGGTGAGTTCGCCTCAGGACTCAATGCTTATACTTGAAGCCTCATTTGTGTTTGTAGATCCAAAATATTGGAATCCACCTACAGATTATGCAGGAAGTTTGTCCTGGAGGCTAGAAATTTATTCATGAGGATTGTGCCAATTGGTGTGGTACTTGAGTGATCTTGAAGCTGGATTCGAAATTTTCGTATTCAAAAAGACAAATACAGGATGTCGAATAAGTTGGAAATCAGAACATTTGTGGTTATTTGTTTTTGTACTGTAAATTTTAGTTTTATACTATCGGAACGTATGCAAAAGCAAATTGTGATAGATGTTGGTTGTAAATAAATCAATTTTTAATTTTTCTTCAGTATAAATTGATAGGTACAGCTCATCCAATCCAACTTAGCACGTTATTGGTTCCACATCCGGTTGCGCACCAAACTGACAGTAGATTTCAAATTCCCCACACTGCACAATAACTCATCATATCCGTGCCAAAATGAAATGGATGAGCTGTACTACATTTGTTCATGTTTGCTTTCTATAGTTTATTTGGTACAGTTTGGTTTTCTCAAAGAAGTAATCAGCAGTGCTCATGGATATACAGTGTGTCCCGCTTTTCATGATTCCTTCCTTTTATCTCAATTGCTGACTTGTGATAGTAAATATGCAAAAATATTTGAATTTTTCCCCAACCAGATTGTTTTGTATTCATTCTACTTTATGAATTTTCTTATATGGTGGGGAAATTGTTTTTTACACTGGCCTATATCAATTGATATTTAGGGATGCGAACCTAATTCATCATTTCTGAAAAATCTCATTTTTTCCCACCATTACTCAGTAAAAGCAACTCAAAAACTAGAGAGACAAAATTTTTGATATATCTATAGATGAGGAAATATGATGATATTTATACCTGAAAGCACGATTTTGAAATCGTTCGCCTATTTTCCAGTTACCATGTTACCTCATAAAACAATATGTCAATGGAATGAACATTGCTATATTGAGGAGGCATGTTCATGAACTCTCCTAAGTTGGTAGATATATCAACTACTGATATGTGGGGGTGAGGTATGTTATTTTCAAATCTCTGTAAAAAAAAAAAGAATCAAAATTTTTAAGATTCTGGCATGATTGGCATTCGATATTTTGAAAGGAACTACAATTTATTGACGATTTCAAACAATGTTTCTACTGAATTCAGCGTCTCTCCTTGTGAAGAAGTTTGTTTTATTATAGGACTTGCCAGATTATCTTTGAAGTCAGAGTATTTCTATGCACTTGAGTCCTGAACTTCATTGATCCACAACTTGTATGAATTGATCAAGGTAAGTGTTTATTTTTGACATTGAGTTTCATGCTTGAGGAAGCTGTCGTATAATGAAACAAGTGTTGCGGTTTTGTGAACCTCATTATTGTAAAAATCTTACAGGAAACTGTGGAAGTAATTTTTATGAATTTCCATCGATTATCGACTAGTTATTTCCAAGTTGACAAACGGTATATCAAAGATTTTTCATGGAAACGCAAATCACTGGTTGATTTCACTTTCTCCTTGGTGCGGTCCATAATGTAACGGATCTCGACAACAAAATATAATATCCACAAAGTACCCAGTTTGGCGGAGAAAAAGCGACCACTGTGAGATATAGCCTGTGACAAACAATATTCGTTACTTATATTAAATTTGTTACGTCGAAATTTGTTTCTTGTAGGTATTTATCACAGATATAACCGATAATGATCTCAGACAGTGCGAGCCATCATTCAACTAGAATTTTATGTTTGCTTTTGCCACAGTCTGTTCATTGAACCGATTTCACCTAGTACAAGCACATACTGAAAGATCTATTCTATGATGCCAGTAGGCTGGCTCATATGCACACATGCTGGTGGTACTGTGATTGCAACTACTTTCCTATTTTTTTAATGCACCAGCTCGAACAATTATTGAATTCATTTGAAAAGATAACTAAATATTTTATGAACAGTACCCGACCCAATTTCTTTCGGAGTTTCAAGAGTTACTTTGAACCAAGTCGAATATTGACAATGCATTTTACTAATGGTCAGCGTATTCATGAAAAAATCGATATGGCAAAAAACCATAAATAGTTACCGCCAATAATCACTTGTGCCATATTAATAGTGCATTATGAACTACTTCCATACTATTCCATCCTTTCACTTTTTGTCAACGTGAATTTTAATTTTTCAGACAATGAAATATTGACTGATTGATATGTTAGTCTGACAAATACCTATTTTATCAGTAACTTTTAAGTGTTATCACAATTAGAACTATCTTCTGGTTTGGGATGATTTTGAAAAGCATATTCTAGGTATAGGTAGGTAATTGTACTTTGAACAACTGCTAAAATGCCTCAAAATTGAAACTTATTTTCCTTCTCCCAGAAAATATTTTGAATATTTTGCAATAAATCTCTGAAAGTTGTATCAATGTTATTTCCTACTGAATCTTGGTTTCACCATATTATTATATATAGATATTTTTCGTTGATTTTGATGATTGATTTGGATGTATACAAACGCAAATTATCACGCCCTATAATTAATTTCATTGAAATGACAAGTTGGCTTTGATCACAGCCAATTGTTCTTTTCCATTTTTAATTTATCTGACGTAGGTGGTTTATAACCTGTCTATGATACTGGTGAGGGTACTTAGGTTGTTTTTTCATTAGTGAAAATAATTTTTATTTCTATTTGTAGGTCGTTTTTGTTTGAATCCAGGAAATTAGCAAGAGGTTTTCTGGAAAAAGCATTTCGTGGTATCTGCGTCCTGGATTGAAGTTATTTCTCATGAATTTGGGTTATCAAGTTTCCAAAATGAGGTGAGATTACGGTCTTAGGCAATAATGCTTGGTTTATGGAATAATACCTAATAACTAATCCTGAGACCAATAACTACGAGTTCAATACAAGCGAGTCCATGAACATTTTTATGCAGTACTCATTAAGAATGCATGAACATTATCATTTACTTCCTTTGGTTGAATTCTTAGTGATTAGTCTTGAGCTTAGGCTCACTTATAAGGTATTGTGAATGGGCTTCAGAGAAAGATATTCAAATCTCGGTTTTTTGAAAAATTTGTTTAACTTAGGGATGCCCTTGTGCATTCAATTCTATGTGACAAACCACTCGTGTCCACACACATTTTTGCGAATCAACTAAAAGAAATTCACATTTGTCATTTCTATGGTTCACTGATATTTATAGGTGCATAGCCAACCATCGATTATTTTTGAAACTAATTCCATTTATTTCAGACATATACCTACCCCCTAATCATTCTTGAAATCCTATGGGAAGAAAGAACCATGAATTTAATTGAAACTAGAAGATGGTGATGCATAAAGGTAGCTATGAGAAATTATATGCAATATCTCAACGAACAAGAAAGGATTTTGAAATATGTTCTCAATTTCTATAGTGCATTTTATTGTGGGTGTCTTATGGTTTTTATATATGGCTCACATATATTTTTAATCAAAATTTCCTTGTTTTTCAAAGGGTGTGTTGCATAAGAAATCAAACTCATATCAGATGAACTTTTATTATTAAATACAATTTGTGTACCATGATAAACCTCATGAATGTGGACAATATGGTATACTTGCTTTACGAAACTGTTACAGGGGTATGAAATATCTTGTTTAAATTTTATCGACTGGGTTTTCGGTTATTCTAGTTTATTCAGTTTCAAGAATACTTAATCGATAGTTTATTAATTTATATTCATCCCAAAATTGCCTTCCTTTTATCAGTAGATAATATATTGATGTTTATTTTTTCGCAATCAGCTGCTGGTAAAGGAACTGTGGAGATGAAACTTGAGAATGAAAAAATATTCATTGTACTTACCTTCGTTATGCAAAAGCATCCTAATGATTATATTTGGATGCCAGTTACTTGAGATTGATGGTAGTTGCACCACCTAAGAGTATTTCACTGATATAGTTACATAATTTAATAATTTGTTTTCTTGTCATGTAACAGTTTACAATTTATTTTTACATAACTTCTAATAGTTCCAATTGGTGTACCTTTTTTACAGGTACTCAGTCTGGATGAGAGAGTCGAATTTGTAATTCCTGTGAAGTTGTTGGAAAAATGATGAACTATATATATCAGATAAGGACTATTGGAGGATAGTGTTCAAGTTAGTACCTATGATAAGTCGACGATTCTGAAAATGATCTACAGTGTTTTGGTTGATTTCCGATATTATCAATCCTCACCCCCCCAATTAATATATAACTAATCTTGGATATCCTCAGTATTATTCAGAGGTTTATTCTTAATTCATATAATTTCTGTGAAGAACCTTCCTTATGGTTGTTTTATCTCTGATATTTTCTTTCTCACATCGTCAACTCGAAAATATGAGTATACAAGCTCTTCAATAAAGAATCTGGGGTACTATTTTCAAATGAATGCGAACAGATTTCTATGCGAGTAGAATGAGATGGAGCTATATGGAATATGGTTACTGAACTGCGAAACAATATCGGTTTCGTATACGAATTTGATTTGAAAATAGCACCCCTGACTTAGTTGATCAATGAGAATGCTTATAAAACTTTTCCTTCAGTAGAGTTTCATATTTATATCAGATCTAAATGTTTATTGTGAACCTTTACTTTTATTGTCTGTCGGGCGTGGTGTTGTTCATCGAATGGTTAATTTAAATGGTGTGTATATATTTCAGGATTTTTATTAAAACAAATCAGTAACAAAACGATAAAAATATAACAGAATGGTAGATGGACAATAATTATTTCAAATTCAAATCGAGATCGCTTTAATTTTTCGCAAAGCTTACAAACTAAATCTTAATATATCAATAGCTACCCTAAAAACAACGATTGCTTAGAAAAATTATATGTATATATGTTGTAATACTATGATTATTCATTATATTACATGAATGGTTTGGAAATGTAGATACTAAGTTCCGAACACATTTGACTCATTTCATGTGCATGTTAACATGTATCTACATAATTTGTTATTAAAATTATAAGCAAAATATAAAAAAGCATGTTTACAGTCATGTGCAAAATGTTCAATTTTTTTGGGTCAAGTTTTGTAGCTTCTTTTTCACTCATTAAAAATAACATTACAAATTTCGTACCTTAGATAACTGGTATTATACTTTTTTTAATTTAATGTATTTTACATTCATGATACACTGTTTGATGGGCCCAAGGATATAGGTGAGTCTGCATATTTTTTTAATGAAACGTTCTAGAGGAATCGTATATATAGATACATAAACATAAAATATTTATTAGTATCTGTCCTGTACCAATTTTGGTAAAATTAGTAAATTCGAAATACTACACATTATAACACTTGGACTGGTTGGGCCCTCGTTTGAAAATACTGCACGCAGAACTATAAAGATGCAGTACACTTTAATAGCAGACTTAGTTCCACCAAACGCTCAAAATGTTTATTTTGAATCAGATTTGTTGAAAAATAATGTACAGTTGAAACGTTGAAGATATAAGCTGTATAGCTAGGTGTTGAAACTAAATAATTTTGTATAGTAGCGATTGCCTGTATAAATATATTTATCACTTTGCGTCTTGGAATATGGAAAGTGTTTGATTGAGAGTTGTTTCAGTCTAGCAAAACAGTAAATAAGGCAACGCTGTTCCTCAGATATTCAGTTACTTATTAATAACAAACACTTAATTAAATCTAATACTTAACGATAACAACCATGTTCTTATTGCCTTTATTTATTTGTATTCATGATTTTTTTAGTGAGTTTGTTTCCAATTGTAAGGGGTCATCGATAATCAGGTATTTTACAGAAACTTATTCTTACAAGAAAATCTGAAATTCATTTTACGGGACGTCAAATATCTGTTTTTGGAGAAGAATAATTCCTTTGTAGATTTACAGATTGAATCAATAACAGTCGTGCCTATCATGAACAATACATTTTGAAATTATTTCCAGAAGAGTAATTGATTAAAAAAAGAGCAGTTAGTGCATACTTTCCTTAAGTTGATTTCTGGTAGCTTTCTAGTGATAAGTGTCAACAATCTACTAGTTCTTGGCAGTATAGTATTCTGAACTGTAGAATCGTATTAGATTGAGGGACTCGAAACGTGCACGCCATATAGCAGTTCATTATGCAAACAGTATGATACAATCTTCACCGAGTTCAATTATTATCGGCGAAATATTGGAAACTGGGCGACTACAAAATGAAATGGAATTGAAAGTGGATCATTATTTTCAGAAATATCATTGGCAGGTGCCAATTCATAGATAATAGCAATTTTTAAATCCTATTCATTCGATACGAATTTGTGTGGTGGTATGAAAAGTAAGTAAAAGAAATTAATTTTTTGCTTTTGAATCAGACCAGTGACCTATCACCTAATGCAAAAATCGTATTAATTTCGAGAACTGTAAAAGGATACTGGAAAAACCTTGGAAAATCACGTAAAGCATGCACTGTGAAGAAACTATGAAAGTTGTTTTCATCAATCGCATAAATATATAACTGTATGAGTATATTGCCCCAAAAAATTCATGGGGTCGTCAATGAAAAGTTTTCCCAATATCAACCTGTAGGTAATCAAAGAATCCTCCTCCTTCGATAACTTTTTTTTGTTGTATTAGTAGTTACGTCCTCACCAAATTCCTTATATTTGAAAAGGCATCCCCAGTGTAACGACATCAGTGAATAATGCGTTGCTATTATGCATTAGAAATCATGTTGTTACTATGGATTAGAAATCATAGAAATCATGACTTCAGCAAGGTAAACATTGTAATAATAGATTGAATAAAGTGACTAAAATTCGGTTAACAACTATGCATTAGAAATACAATACGAAGCAGGAAAGATTAGTTAATATAATATTAAAACTTCGTTTCTTAGTAGAACAAATAACAACCTTCAAGCTGAAAGCAATATTAAAATGACTCGTTCGTAGATTGGCTCAACTTTTTCTTCTCACATGTGATATATCTTTTTCACAGATGATTGGCTCACTCCGTATGATGACTAACCTGATCCCAGCAGGTTTCTTGAAACCTCTTGGTCAGTATATACTGCCTGGGAACGGTAGTATATGTTGACAGAGGCTGTATGTGGTTTACCCGAACAAAAATATTAACACAATCAACCAAACACTCCCCTAACCATAATATTTATATAAAATTTTAACAATAATATACTAATCAATTGATTTAACGAAATAATATAACAGCATGTATAACGAAGAATTACAGCGCCACTGCTTGTATTTCTTGTTATATAGAAATTTACGAATACATTCTTGCCTAGGTATGGGTGACACTTTTTCTCAAAGCGTATTTTGAGATGTCATCACAGAAACTTGGTTTTCTTTCCATCAGCCATAATAAAAAATGCGCACTGTACAATAGGTGTGGAAGTTTATATTATAAATTTGTGCCGACACAATATCCAAATTGCGGTTCATATGTGTCATAAATGTAATAAATTCACCCTAAAAAACTAGATCAGTAGTGGAAAGCACACCCTCGAAATAGATGTCACTATTTATTGCTAGAAAATAAGTGTCAAAAAAATGTCACACATACACACAACTGGTTTGTTATGTATGAGGCTACAAAAATTTGTGGAATCTGCAAATTTTTTCCCATTTGCCCCTCCCCCTTAGCGGTCCATGTAGCATGTGAAGATAGCTTGAGAATTAGCAATTGAAGAAAGCACCATTATATAAATATAACTCGTGATTGTAAAATAGTCCACTTTAATAATAGTTATTGTTCATTGATTCAAGCCATATTTAGAATATACTTTCACGAAATTCAAAAAAAAATGCATTATTTCGATAGCTTTTTCATTGACGAATTTATACAGAAGGTAATTAACTTTCGGTACTCGTTAAAACAATGCATCTTTCTGCGAATTAAGTATGGAACCCGAATCATCTATCTGCCTTGAAATAACTACTATACATTTCAATGCTCACTAGATCACAACTTTTGGGAGCATCTTGGGAACTGTTGCTCCCAATGTTGAAAATACTTTTGCCACTAAGTGTTTGTACATTGGATTCTAAAGGCGACATTTTCAGACCGAATGATTCAGGATATTTGTTGAAATCAGCCTTTAATGCTCTCATGGAGCATAGGAGGCTGATCATATTCTAAGCTGGGTTGTCATATTAATATCAGTAAGACAAAGGTTATTTTCTATGATGATTTTACAGTATCCAAATGATTCTCGAGAGGAATCCTAGTAATTTCAGATCACCGAATGATTATTTAACTAGTGGTAATGGTTTTCATTCAGTTCTAGTTTCATCTGAAACTGTTCAGATTCCCCGATCAACAAGAGAAAATATAAGTTGAATCAACTGTCATGCAATGATTGCCTACTTATGAAATATCACCAGGTGGTTGATCGCGAAACTAGTGCTGGGACACTTATTATTTTCTGCGTCGGGTGGTCTGGCGATATTCAACAGATTACATTCATCGATCTACTGGCCATACAACTATGATTCATATTTGTGCCACACTTTGGAGGTGGTTCCTTGATATGCCAATAGTAATATAAGCAGTAAAACAGTTGATACCTGGGAAACGATACCTTCTCCATCAAACTACACTGCACAAACTCGATCACGTAAAGTTTTTATCTCGGACATATTCTGGTCTATGAACTGAACAGACTTGGAAACACAATTCGGGTCGGATGTACGGATTTCGATGTATGAGTAACGGAACAACTGGAATTCAACCGAGATAAAGCGACGTGTGGCGTGGCCTTCTGAGCATAGCGACCTGACTATGGCGAGGTTGGGGAGGGGCGGGGCCAGTCTCATACATCTGCGGTTCTTGAGCTTATGCTGGGCGTTCGGCTATGTATCACTACTTTGTGCCCGTTCCTTTCCACGAGCACTGCTGTTTGTCGGGCTTCCAGCTCCCCCTCGCCATCCACCTCCCCTTCGTCCGATTGATCGGTACCACCGCCCCGGTTCCTCTTGTGCTTTCGCCACGCGTTCTGTATCAGTCGGGCGCAGTATTCCTCGCGTTGCCGCCAGAGGGTGGAGCTAACCGGCTCGTAGCCGGCTTCGTTTGGACGTCCCTGGACCTCCGCCAGCTCAGCGGTTTCTTCGATCGCGTTGCCTTTACGGGCGAAGAAGTCCTTCGTCAGAGCGTCCAAAATGTCTACACAGAACATGAGGTCACCCTTGCAGATCGGAATGTCCATCGAAACGATTTTGTATTTGTTCGGTTTGTGTATCTGCAAGGGTGGCTCGAGCACATCCAGGAAATCTGATAATTGATCGTAGCGGATGTACTGCGTCCCGTCTGGATCGAACTGCTGCCAGATCTCGTAGTACATGTCGTAGTCGTCGTCCGTGAGACCCTCTTGCACGTCTTCGGTCGCTTGGGAGTAGTTCTCCAGAATCACGGCGATGTACATGTTAATGACTATGAGGAACGATATAACGAGATAGCTCAGTAGGAAAGCTATGCCTATTGTGGAATTGCCGCAGTTACCCGTTTCTCCAATTTCGTTGTCTGGTTGCTTGCAGTCTTCCTCGTTGATGATTCCATCCAAAACGCCATCCCAACCAGCCGAAGTGGACATCTGAAAGTGGAATTCAGTATACATCATTTTCGACAAAGCTATTATGCTGTAGACGGTTCTATAGTCGGGTTTTGCGATGTGAGCGATTGATATGTGCTACTACTTTTCCCTTTTTGCTTCCTAGCAAGACATTTGTCCTCGTCGAAGTAAAAAAAAAAATGAAGTAAAATGTATAATTTACGCGAGGCAGCAAGTATTTGTTTTGAACTGACTTTAATGGGCATATCATCCTTGTACAAATTGTTCACTGCAACGCTTGGTACATGAGTAATTTCATAGCCGCTATGGGTCATAAACTTAGGAAATAACCCCTTGTGGCAATAAGCTCCATAACTTAGCAGGTTGCACAACAATAAAGTATCATCGAATTTTCAATCAACAATTCTCCAGCAGTTACTTCAATGTACCATATTTATTTTCTTTATTCACTTGACTTGGTAGGTTATTGTATAGTTAATTCTAAAAAACAAACAAACCGTTGGGTTTGGTGTTTTAATAAAAGGAAACTTTCATTACAACCCATGCTAGCCTAGTGTCGGTTCTATTTGAAGAATAATATCTAGGTATTTCTAAGAATGTTCTCATCAAACATTGGTATCTAGAGAACTAGAATTCAATAAGTGTTTATGTGTAGATATTTGTTTTTCTTCCTCTTCATATTCATTACAAAATTGTATGTAGTCTGTAAGAGGCTGGTGGCATTACTGCAGGTACTTCACCATACAACCATACATTATTCAAGAATTGAATCTACCCAAGATGTATCTACCCATGATGCCTCTTGAATCTACCACAGAATTATGTATAATTAACTGTTACCAATTATTCAGATCTGAGACTTTCACTCACTTCTTTCCTAAATAATGACAAAGAAAATACTGGTTGACTTAAGTAATACAAAAACTATACCCAATGCCCCATTCGAAAAAAAAATAGCTACTCCTACTTTTCTGTATATTGTCAATTTGAATGAATTTGTATCGATTCTCAATAAGTAAAAAGTCGAAGGCAATAAATAAGAGAACTGCAATAAAATGAATGCCTAATTCGTGTAATGACTATATCTAATGTGAATATGAATCTTGCAGTTATTCTCACCTGAAATAGAAGAATCATGGATTGTCCGAAAGTTTTGAAGTTGTAGACGTCGTCTAGACCGCTTTTGTCCTTGACGTGCATGAAGAACGACATCCCGAAAATAGCGAAAATGAACATGACCAAAAACAGGAGCAAACAGATGTTGAAGAGCGCAGGCAGTGACATGGCGAGTGCGAAAAGCAGCGTGCGGATTCCTTTGGCTCCTTTGACCAAACGAAGAACTCTCCCCACTTTCGCCACTCTTACAACCCTCAGTAAGGTAGGCGATACAAAGTACTTTTCTATGATATCACTGAGCACCAGTCCCAAAATAGACAAAATGACTACCACTAAATCAAAAAGGTTCCATGGCTCCGTAAAATAGTGATAACGCAAAGCAAACACTTTCATGAGGCACTCTGTACTAAATATAACTATGAAGATCATGTTGAGGTAGTCCAAAACTTTTGTGAACGTTTCCTTCTGCTGATAATGGTCCATCGTCATCGTCAGCATGTTCAAACCAATGAACAACATGATGAACATGTCGAATTTTTTGTTAGTTACAATTTCGAAGACTATCGCTTGGGGCCTCCACTGAAACAAAATAACACATCTTAGGGTGATGCATTCGGAATACTTTGGGATTATTTTCGGAGCTGTCTTCCTCATCTAGCCGTATAAATATAATATAATAATAACAGAATTTTCAACAGACTCTTTAGCAACCCTGGTCAGTGAACCATTTTTTCAAATGAATCTCCTGGTTCCAAGTAGCTTCATAACAACAATAAAAACTAACATCGTCAGGTTTTATATTTGCCAAAGCGATATTATTTAATGCTATTATAATGACTAACATTTTTATTCACCATAATTACGAAAACTGTAATGAGAATGATCATAGTATTTTACTTCAGACTCAGGTTACAGTGGAGGGTCCAATTGGCCCCACTCACCTTGAATTTACACTCAAGACATACGAAAGGCAGAGCCTGTGCGTTAATTATTAAGAGAAAAATATAATTTCATTTTTATTTATATTCAAAGCTTCAAGCTGGTTGATTGCTTTGTAGCTCATAAGCTGACCATATCGTTGATACGCAGCCCAATGGAGGCAGAATATCCTCTGGCTGGGTGAGATGAGTGAACGCAATTGACATGCCTCAGCAATTTTGATATAATTTCAATATTACAACAACTGACTAGGTACTTTTGTAGGTTTTTGGGTTTCCGTACAGTTTAGATGGAAAATGCATTAACACAAATGGCGCGCGCCATGGCTATCGAGACCATTATGGCCATCTAGACTCTTACCTTCTAGACTGAAATATTGAGTGCGAATGAAAATTACAATGACTTTCTTCTTACCATTAGCTTTTATTTAACATTTCCATTGTAAACAGAACATAATTTGTACTAATTCGAAATATGTTGGAAACCGCATTGTGACAATGTTAGTCAACGGATTGTCTGTAGAACACACACAAATTATAATCTACATCGAATAAATATGACATCATTTCAGTAGGTAACATTGTCTTGACTCAGAAACTTGGAAATGACTGAACATTTAACGGGTTGAAATGAATTGATATTGGTTGAATAAATGAATACGAAACAATATTAACTGTTTGGCAGCGAAGAAGAAGTTGGGTGATAATTCGATCTATTATAATTAGTTATCTTACCCTTGGTCTAGGTATGGCTTTCATTGGCTTTTTCGAACCCATTTTCTTCATTGCGTTGTAGTATTTCTTCTGGTCTTCAGTCATGAACATCTCCAGAGATCCTCCTGCGTATTCAGATATTTCAATTATTTTGCACAATCCAAATACTATCAGAGGAGTTAAAGTAATCATTTTATCTTGACCTGTCGATGAAATTTGAGCTTTTTTATTTTCAGGGAAATTATCCTTACTGTGTGTCATTCGAATTGAAAATACTGGACTGGAAGCGATGAGTGGGATTTTAACAAAGGTTCATTTTACAGATTGAACTGAGTTATTTTCACATGGAATCCTCGATACAATTTCAATAAAAATTTATTTTTGAGATATTGAAAAGATAATATATCGTTTTCGAAGTTTGAGTTAGTTGAAACTATTGAGATACTTATCTTCTTCTTTTGTTCATTGAAGTTGTCGATGATCACTCCTATAAACAAGTTGAGAGTGAAAAACGATCCAAAGATGATGAAGAAAACGAAATAGAGATACATGTAGATATTTGTTTCTCTGATGGGTTGTTTGTTCAGCTGGAAAAAAAACACATTGAATTGAACAATATTTCATTCCAGTTTGTGTTGTCTCACTTCTCTGGAGTCAATTGCATCGTTCATTATTTGTATCCAGCCTTTGAATGTTGCCACTTGAAAAAGGCATAAGTACGCCTTTCCTACATGATCGAAGTTCATTGGGGAGTTGTCCCAAGAATAATTTTCTGCTTTGCAGGCATTGTAGTCAGGAATAATC
Source organism: Zygogramma bicolorata (assembly GCA_032362365.1). Classification (NCBI taxonomy): domain Eukaryota; kingdom Metazoa; phylum Arthropoda; class Insecta; order Coleoptera; family Chrysomelidae; genus Zygogramma; species Zygogramma bicolorata. Next base: position 1,777,736 of record JAVJAQ010005583.1, on the reverse strand, counting down.
TCGAAACTCAACACCGATTTATTATTATCTACGCACTGAAAATAATATAATCGTTAGTAATTCAAACAAGCTGATGTTATACGAGAATAGTTACCTTATAATATTTTCCCGCAAATAACTGTACGCCCATGATAGCAAAAATCAACCAAAATATCAAGCATACTAGCAATACATTGAAGATAGAGGGTATAGCTTGTACCAATGCATTTACTACAACCTATCGAATAAACGTTTCAATTTAGTTACTCATCAATCTTCAGATTATTCGACTTACCCTCATGCCTTGCATACGAGACATTGCTCTGAGTGGCCTTAGAGCTCTCAGGGTCCTCATAGTCTTGAATGCCTGAATGCCTCCTGCTCCACATAAGGAGGCGACGAAATTTATTAGGGACACCATAACAATTATAAAATCTAACCAGCACCAAGCATTCGTAAAGTATTTTTGGAAACCTAGAGCTAACCATTTTATCAACATCTCGAAAAAAAATATCACGGTAAATATTCTATCCATGTAGTACAAAATATCTTGTAATATCGGCCTTGATGATAAATGGACATCTTCTAGAGCTAGAGCTAAGCTGCTGAGCAAAATCATTGTTATGACTGCTGTTTCGAAATATTTGTTTTCTATCAGTCGATAGGTTTTGAACCTCAGGTTTGCCCAGCCTTGCCAGAATGGAGAATCGTCATCGCCAGCTAAAAATGGAAATTTCTTGTAGCATTTCTCTGGAAAACAATCTGCGGAATATTCATCTATAATAATATCTTCGGTTGCTACGTCTATGATATCATCTTCCAATTGCCCATGACAATCATATTCATCTTCTTCCATTTCTACAAAAAGCCAAGATTTATATTATCGATTAATTCGGTCGAGACAATGTTTAGATTACCTTCGTCAATCCCCAGTTCTTCTTTACTGGCATCTCGTTTTTCTTCTTGATCGTCTAGGACATCGGCACTGCCTTTATGACTCTCATCTCTGAATCTGTGCTTGTGGCTACCGTAAGATTTATTACTGATTTCATCGTCTTCCAAATGCCCAAGGAAATCTGCGTGATCTAGGATGGAATTGCCAATTGGTTTACTTTTGTTGATATTATTGATATTTTTGCCTCTTTTCAAATTCGTTTTGGAATCGCCGTGTATCGTAAATTCCATACCATCGCCTATTGTTACTTCGAGTCTATCTTTCGGACTCTTTTTATCTTTGAAAATCATGCCATCTGCTAATATTTCGTCTCCAGGAATGTCTAGGACACCATCTCTTGGATCTGGAAAAGATACTCATTCATTTTGCCTTTGGAGAAGTGTTTCGTGTTTGTAAATAGGTTGAACAGTTGGAATAATATTAAATGAACATATAAACTATAGTCCATCACTAAATATCTACTTCACATACAAACATTTCATGCATTGGGTATGGAAGTTTTTTTCGGCTATGATGAAATATCAACTAGCTCGAAGCTATTCCAAATTAATATATTTTTACTGAAAAACCTGATATTGAGCTAAATATTTAATACTATACTGCTACAAACTTAGCGAAAGCGACAACTACAGGAGTATCGTTTTTATGAGGATGGTCAACATTGAAATGTACGAATCGATATGCATATGTTCTGGACTCCATTCAACAGGAATAGCTTTTTCTCGTTTTACAAAGTGTAGTATTTCACACTAATTGGTATTTGTACAAATAAATAAATTCGAATTTGTTGAGTGTAAGAGAGTACTTATATCTCCGAAGAGGAGATATAAGCGCTAACTCTGCCTTTTGGCAGTATTGCTTTTTTATAATTATTTTTTTTACTGAATACTGTCAATAAAAGCATTTATTATTGTTATTATTAATTCATTCTATTTCTATGAATAATATTACAATGGAAATAACCGATAGCAATGTTGTAATTGAATTTTGTATCGAGTTCTTAAACTGATATACAGAAAGGTTACAAAGTTAAATAACAAACAGGTGAAAATGAAATCTTATTATTAATACAAATCCTGTTCCCTCTAGAGAAGGTCCCAAAATATTCCATATTTGAAAGAAAATCACCTTTAGGTTACTCTTCAAAATTTTGCTGGCAATATTTAATGTTTTTTTTGTCTATTATTACAACAATAATAATATTAAGCAAGCATGCTGGACGAAAACATTCTGAATTTCAGTCTTGGAGGAAACTACTTTATAATGCAAGCACATAACCATCAGCTAGCTATTCAGATTGTTGGATAAAAACCTTGGTTCCAACTGTTGGAGGGTCCCTCACCTGACGGCTGGTCGGATATTTGGTTTGTTAATTTAAACCTAATCAGTTTTGCGATATCTGCAACACTAGCCTTGATCCATTTGATGAAACGACCAATTCTTACAAATGCCTCTGCGATTTTATTGGTGTCGTTGTCAGCTGTTGGAGCCGATAAACTTGAGGAACCAAAGTTGCTCAAGAGCAAGGCCAAGAAGAGGTTCAGCACCTAGAATATCAGTCAAAATATGTTTGTTTGTCAGTGAATGTGAATTTTCAACTGAAATGAGTTGTAAATCTCTACTGTTCAGTTGTGTTTATATCAAAACGTGTAGTTTTTACTATTAATAAACTTTATGTGGCGAACGAATATTTTCCAGTCATAACCCAACCGGGCACGGAATTCAAATTGCACGAATTATTGTCAAGAATAGTACACTTACCACAAGGTTGCCAATAACAACCGTGGCTAGGAAAAATGGAATACAGGAAACATCACCGACTAACATACAATCCCACATAGATTCAATCCATTCCCCACAGAGTACTCGAAATACTATCATAAATGAATGCATGAAATCTGTGAAATTCCACCTTGGAAGGTCCTTATCTACAAATCTGTCGACGTTATCTGCAAAAGAAAATTATTTTTCAGATATATGTCCTACTCGACTACTGTGTTTTCTTTGCTGACCAGTATGTACTACATAATATTTTGCCTCGTGAAAATAAATATAGAAAGGGAGGTACGTCCAGTGGAGTCACGTTCAATTTATTGAGCAATGGAATTGAATCTCACCTGTATAGTTCTTTCCAAATAATTGCATACCCATAACAGCAAATATAAATATAATAATGCACAGCACGAAGGTCAGGTTGCCTAGGGCACCCATGGTTCTACCCATTATAGAAATGAGTAAATTTAAAGTCGGCCATGACTTGGCCAATTTGAACACTCTTAGCTGAAAGATACATTTGATTATGAATGTCGATGAAATATATATAACTCACCAGTCGGAATGATCTTAAAACAGATAAACCTTGAACACCCTCAAGCCCCAACTCTAGCAACGACAGGGCAACAATAATGAAGTCGAAAATATTCCATCCCTCTTGAAAATAATACTTTGGGCTCATCGCTATTAGCTTCATCGTTGCCTCGATCATGAATGTAGCCGTAAAAAACTGAAAATGTATTTCGTCAATAAAAGAGATAACCGGTCTTGTTCTAGCTTACATAGTTTCCACTCTTCAATGCCTTGTCCAAATCCTTATCCATATTGTGATGATCTAAGGCCATGAATAGTGTGTTCACCACGATGCACAGGGTGATGAAAAGCTCGACGAACGGATCGAATACAATAAGGGCGATGAACTTTTGAAAAACCAACCACGGCTGGCAACAATCCCACACGCAAAAAATATTTATGACTTTCATTATGAATGCTAATAAACGCTCCTTCATCGTTGGTTCTTCCTCCTCATCATCATTTTGGGCTGAGAAATAATAAACAGAAACTGTACGAAGAATTAGTATAAGTGAAGTTGACACACTCTTTTTTGGGGAAAGAGGTTTTGTGCAATATGCGATAGTGCCGTTCTTAACCACTGGTTAAGTTCAAGTTTTGTTATACTTGATGATCATCGAGGCAAGCTTACATACAGGGCTGTATTCTAGCAATAAAATAACTTTCAATACACCTGTATTGAAATAATTGAAGAGCAGTACTATCGATTTTGAAAAAGTCAAAGCAGTTTGACACCATCGAAAATTGCTTTGGTTCAGAACGAATCAAGCATACTCCAATCTAAAACTTAGGGGAAGTTTGCTACGTATGTACTGGAAAGGAAGTATAATTGAACGCCTCCTGAGAAAACTGATTTAGTCAGTGAATCGATTTTCAAAACCAAGATTGAAAAGCTTGTCTTCCTGGCATAAAACAATTGCTCCCCCGATCAAATTCTCGGAAAACCACATATCACGTATACTTCTGCAAATGTGTTGTAAGAAGGATCCACTGCAAGAATTTATCGTGCTTTATCTCTCTTAACACAAACTCAACTAACAGGCCCACTTCATTGATCATAGCAGTTAAGTTTGATGGGACTCTTGTCTACATCTAATGAACTGCTATATCTATTTTTGCGTTGTTCTTTTAGATTCTAACGTCAATTAGGACTTTCTGAGAACTCACTTTGGTGTGTAATGACATCACATAACATTGCGAAATATGCTGTTTCTTTAATCATCTGTTGAAAGTAACACTTCACAATTCACCAGTATGGCTTTGCATCTCAGAAATGACTTAGTTGCGCATTGCGGAACGAGCAGCCTTTGGAAACCTTCAGTCAATTTTACTGCGTCTCTAGCTACGGAGCTGATTCAGACGTACAGTTATACCGGCTAAGCTGAAGGTTAATGAATTCTTCATTCCTCTGAGTCCCATATGGAACTCCGCATTAAAGAATATGTGGGTTGTGATCGGTTCGTTGTTCGAATTATTCCATTAATGTTTTCAAGTTGATCTATGAGATACGTTTTTATGGTCCATGTCTTTGATTCTTGTGCTGTATGTCGCAGCTTCATACTCTGACTCGACGGAAATAGTGACCGATCTGATTTCAACTCATAATCAACGACTCTCGACCTACTCTAACAGTGATGAAGGTCAGTAACCCCAAAACCAGTCTGCAGGTGATTAGATTAGATACATTAAAATTAATATCAGTCGTTGTACATGCTTTGCATAGTTGTCCTTCGGATATAATCCAACACCTTCAGTGGTCTTTGCAGGGGAGTAGACATTTAATGGAATTTTGATCCAACTGTAGGTCAAGTACTAGGTAGCTTTCGAAAGGCGATCCAAATTCATATTGCAGTAGATGATAAATCTTCGTCATAGACTATCCATAATGTGAATACTCAGTATACATTCTATCAGCCACCCTGTCGCAGTTGAGCTCATGTCTCCTCAGTCGACCCTAATCATACTTCCGTTTCTGTATATACGTAGTACATTTGCTTGGAACAACATGCTAAACAAATCAGCCGAAGGGAGGAAAACGATATATGAATACAAACAACATTTTCTATCTAGCAACGAGTCCTAATTCTATTGCTCCAGTTATGCTAATCTTCTAATATCGACTAAATGGGATATCAAATTACATGTATCTACCGTATGTAGAGCAAACGGACATAATGAGGAAATAGAGTTGATATTTCTTGTTGAGAATCGTGAGTGCTCACCAATTAAAATATGGAATATTTCGTTTTCCACACCAAACTGTAGACTTGTTTCGTCAGACAAGTTGTTTGCTTCTAGAAATGTTTGAGAATACGAATTCATTTTTACTAGCCCTACTCCTGGGGTTAGTGGAAACACATTCGCAAGTGGAACTTTATGTGACATATTCAATGAGTATGCTTGAACAACAAATAAATTAATTTCACTAAATGCTCGCATTTTATCCGATCGAATTGCACTCGTGAAGTATTTGGAGGGTTCAGGAACTTGTTATTGACGATATAATTTGATGCACCAGGTGAACTGGTTTGCATGTGTGGCTGAAATCTATGGAATAATATAGAGAAAGTCTCACTGAGCATCTAATCAACATAACTGCCATTAAATTTCTTGCCTCCTCATTTGTGTGCTTTGTTATCGAATCCACTTTCTGAAATGGCCCTTCATGTGGTTTTCGTTGGGCTTTTGTCTTTCATCCTAACAATAAAGGCTATTATTCTGGAAGGATCTATTCTAGCACATATTACACTTCATATCGACTGCTTATTGGGGTCGATTTTTTTGTCTAGTGCTTGGAGTTCCAATACCCGAGTATAAAAGTCAGTAATGTGAGTATGGCGAATATTTCAGAATGGTCATCCAATTAGATGATGGAATTAAAGTCAAATAGTCACTAAACGATACCAATCGTAAATTAGCCTAATAAGACTGGAGTGATCACGGAATTCATTCCTTAATGTAGAAGAGTAAAATATGTCCCCAGCTAACAAAACCATGTACCTACTTTTTGTGAATCTGATCTAACAGTACCAAACATAATACAATACAATATAATTCTAGTTGAAGTCAGTATTGTCTTTGATCCCGTTTTCTTTGAGGTTTTGTTCTATGAAATGTTGGCTTGGGAAACGAAATATTCATTTTATGAAAGAAGTTCCGGTATCATCATCAAATTGGGAATTGATGAGCGAAGTTTGCTGCCAAACTTATGAAGCAATGATATTCATGTCCGTTGCTATTAGGTGTTTTATGATTACTATCACCCTACCGAATTTAGTGCTCCAATACAATGATATTGTGCCAGATTTGCGATAAAAACTTATATCTATTTACCTAATAAAGTATTTTCTTGTAAATTTATCCTCCACACAGAAAAAATGTAAATAAATATGTATTAGTTGTTGTTCTAGCAACAGATAATAATGTTACATTTCAGTGCAGTTACACCTAATTTAAGCAAATTGCGATGGTGTAGAAAGATTGGGGGTTGTGATAGTATTTGGGATCAGGTGAAATGATTAACTTACCGCCATGTTCGCTAGCACCACTCTGCCTCCCAGCTGCTTGCTCTATGATGTCGTTCAGAACCATAACATCTGAAGAATATTGTTCATTAGAAATGAGCCTAACGAAATTCCAATCATATTCACCTTTCATATCTACCACAGTTTGTCTTTGATTACTATCGATAAATGGATTGTCTAAATGCTTCAATTTTCCTTCACAGATCTGTCCGGTTGGTCCATCCTAATAAAAAGGTTTCAATCTTTCCAGTATTCCATTGTGCTTAATTGGTACTTACGTAGTCTCCTTGGTGAGCTCTAGGAGTGTAATCTTTAAAATTATTTGGTGCTGTCGCCGGTCCGTTCCTCATTGACCTGGATCTCAGTTGACTTTCTTTGGTCATAACTTTTCCATTTCCACCCAAACCACCTAACAGATCTCCGTGTGAGGTGTATGACATCCGAGATGCGTGCGAAGTATATGAAGAATGACGTGACCCTGATTGAGAGTTGATATATACGAACAGTAATGGAAGCAATGACGAGATTTTCGAAATCATTTTGTTCAACAGGAATTTATGACTCTACTGGTAGTACTCGTGATATTTCAGAACCTTTCCATCCTGTACCAAGTTGTAGTTATGCTTCTGAGCTTAAAGTTACCTCTAGTTGATTATTCAAGTGAAATTTGTTCCACCGCTCATTTCGCATGCAAGTTAAAATTCACCAATGTTCTGAACGTGTAGGTTGAGTCGATTTATGTGGAAATATGTTAGTATTGGTTTTGTTGAAGTCAAAGAGATGATTTGAGATGAATCATCAGGTAGCAGACAAGTTTAGTATGTTTATGATTGGTTTGCTCAAATTATATCAGGTCAGTCTTTTGGTTTCAGCTAGTGTCAAATTGGCATCGAACATGTTTTCATGTGAGCACGGAAAGATGCCACCATTGAATAGAGAACGAGAATTGAGTTCAGTTAAGGGGCGGAGCATATCGATTTTGTTTGTAGATGAGTTGAGCTGAGCTTCTTCTCTTCGAAGCAGCATATAGGAACTGTCCTGAAGTGTCGGTATACCTCTTTGAAGTTTTTTTTGGCCAAACATTTACCTTCTGGGGTCTCAATGTTGGGCCGGTACACTCGAATACCTTCCGCCCTAAAATCCAACTGGGGTGTCGTTTTCTTTTTCTCGAGGAGACCCTATCATTTCTTGATCTGAACCCACAAGTGAGGAAGAAAAGTGAGGAGATAGGTAAACGGGAAAGTATCAACAAAATTTGAAACGTCGGTGGAACCGTTTGAAAGCAGATATAGTCGGTGTGACAATATTTCATTGAGCTTTAGTGATAGTAACTACAAGGTGTAGAATGTATTAATACTGATATAATATGTAATGGTATATAGAACGATTCAGTTGTGAAATGGAAATTTAGTTCCCGTTATGTGGAGAACCACACCATTCAACCTAGATTCTGGACCACTGGTAGGAAATGATATATTTTTTACGTAAAACAATTGATCAGCTTGAGAGCACAATTACAAGCTCAGTAGTGATGGAATAATTCTTCACATAATTGATCCTCCCCACAAGTTTAGTGTTGTTTCCTCCCTCTGATATCAAGGTCTGATGACTATTGACTTTCAAATTCTCTTCATTGCTTTCTTGGAAAAAGAGTGCAAGTGGTAGTGATCAAGTACGTACCTAGGTTTGCGTAGTAAATAGGTACGACCATGGCCCCATTTTCCTCGCTCATGGGTGTCACAGCATTCGAATCATCGGCATAAGGCAGATGTTCCTGCGCATCTAGATATGTAGACAAAACCAGGGGTTTGCGGTCACCAGGTGGTGCCACCATGCGACGGTTGTTACGCATACACGTGAACTGGTGACTACCTCTGGAACCGCGCCGCAGATTGAACGGCGATCCAGGTAGACTCAGACTGGCCTGAACACGGGACATGGTCTGTACATGCATCATGTGTATTTCATATCTAGTACTAGGTCATTGTATCAAGCAGTTATCGGTTGGACCATTGGAACTGGGTTCGTGTCGTTATTGCATTGCTAATAACTGAGTAACATTGAGAATTGCCAGAAATATGTCACATATTGATGATTGAATTGAAGCAGGGAAATTCGACTTCATACCGTTGGTAGTAATGTCATAAACCCAATTCCGGTTATTTCTTTCTCATTCGAATGATTTATACTAGAGAGATTGCATTGGATTCGCCTAATTCAATGAATTGGAAGTACATATGTCGAAAAAGTTTGGAGTATGAAAAACTTGTTACCTACACCTATAATTTCTACAGGAAATTCTATAAATGAGTATTGGTTCCTGAAAATATGTTGCTCAATTTTCCTTTCATTGTATTCATTATTTACATATCTCACAGTATTTCATAATATTATTGCTTTGATCTCATAAGGTCTTACCCAGGTAATGTTGTTACTTGAGGTGGAGTATCCAAAATTAATGTAGTTTCAAGAGGCGAAGACGTGGGATCACCCTGGCATTAGTAAGGATGACTAAGGCTCAGAATAAGAAATTTCTCCAAACTGACGATTAACGAAATATTCTCCTCTAACGTGCGACGCCTAGGTACAGAGAGCCTGTAAGCTTACTTCCAGGTCACCAGGATTGGTATATGTACCCTATCGCGGTACTCGTTTGAGTAAGACATTTGCGTTTGTGATTCAAAACCTCGAAACTCATTATATAATAGGAAGATTTTCGTTAAGTAGTTGTTATACTACAAAAAGCAACCCTCAGAAGTCTGCACTTGTGCTAGCTGAGGATTGAAAAGTCTTACTATAACGTCCGGTTACTGGCACAAGAAGCCGACAGCCTCACCAGGCTCACTAGTATCATACACTCGAGTGTGCGTTTATTGGCTTCTCTTCGCCACACTGATATGTCGAGTAGAAAAATGCAAGGTTGCAGTGAGTATGGAAAAAACTATCGAGAATATGAACGGTAGGCATGTGATGATTTCAGATAAAATAAAAATAGGTTTGACTTGGACTTCAGCTTGCGCCAAAATAATGCCTGTCCCTGAAAACACTTGACTACAGACACCATCTCGTGGTGAAAATGTAATATATAATCAGAGGCGTCTGAACACCTGTACTGTTTGTTGAAAGAGAAACAAACGATGGTGCTACGTTTATCGAAAAAAAAAAAAATATATTGGGCGGTTACTCCTTGGTGCTGTAGGCAACACACACTCTTACCGCAGGAGTTGTGCTTATTGTTTCGAACAGCAAGTTATAACCAGTTCACACTGGCCAGCGTATTCTTTGTATTTCAATAACTTCACACACACACACACACAAATTGTGAGGACAATCGAAAAAGATAATTACAAAGCAGGATTACTCTCGAAAGTTGTTCAATGCTGATCGGATGGTACGGGGCTAGGTAATACCACAATAAGAGTTTGCTAATCACTGGTAATAGCATTTTCAATGTAATCCAAACGCAAAGAGAGAGAGGAAAATATGAACTATATAATAGTTCCATTGAAAAAACTTTGCTTCTATTGTGGCCTCATTAAAAAATTTTACTTTCGTTTTCATATCGAAATTCCAAGAAGGTTCTGATATTTTTGTAGAATTCTCTCTTGACACATAAATATTCATCATTTCCTGAAATATATGATACAGTTCTGCATCCCCAATACAAAAATTGAATAAATATAACGAAGGACACTATAAAATGTAGTAATATTCCAAATTTTTAGACATATGTGTATAGTGTGCAGCCGAATTGAATAACTTTTGGTCGATTTTTTAGGTTCGATAAACTGTCACAATTTAATAATATTCAATACTTCTGGCTATCCAAAATGATTGGAGATGTGTCGAGTGTTGAGTTGAAAACGGTACAGTGTGAGCAAAATAAAGTGAACTAATCTTTAGCTGAGTTGAAAGTAGCAAATGAAAAATACTCGGAAAAATGGATAGCAACAAATAAAATTGAAGTGCATGGCACTTGTTCAACATTGATCATCTTCCGGTCAATGTTGGACAAATGAAGTCTCAACACTATAATTGTCATGATTTTTATTAGTTTCATTTCATTTTTTGTTTATTGAGTACATAGGGAATTTCATGAGCAACGTTTCTGTACCATCGGAGCTGGTGACTTGATTGGTTGGTTGGATGATTTTGAAAATGTTTATGACAGACAATACCTCTTCCAAAAGTTAAAGCTCTAATAGAACATAGACTCGATATAAGAGTTTTGTTGGTAAATATATTGAAGGATTATAGTTTCGAATCGAAAAACCAGTTGGGATTTTGTTTGAATGACTGAAGGATTTTGTTACCTAATACATAGATGAGTATTGAATATTTCTTCGAAATTTTCAATCATTTTGTTTAGATCACAATTTTTCTAGGATTATTTGCCATTTCAATGTTATGCGACCCCAAATCTACTCTAAAGTGATAATTTGCTATTGAGGAGATTGATACTGATGAGACTTAACGTTCAGCCCACAACACATTAGGTAATACCTGTCATGTTAAAATTGTCACCTGACATGATGGTAGCTAATCTCAAATTGGGCTCAATAAATATCAAGACACTTACAGCGCTGACTTTCCGCATCTTGGTGGGATTAGTAGGTATTCTTCGCTGCTCACTCACTGAATCTAATCCTTCCGAACGTATGCTCATTTTCTCCTTGTTGTTGTCATCGTGTCCTTTCGGTTGACCTACGAATAGCTCATAACTGTGACAGGAGAAATCGGATGGAGATTTTACGATGTCGGGACCACCATCGGCAGCTAGTGCTGCTGCTTCTCGTGCTTCTCTTGCTTCTTCAGCCGCCGCTGCGCGCGCATCAGCCCTGTCTTGTTTCGCTTGCGCCGCTTTTTCCGCTTCCTAAAAAAAGATGGCGTTCAGTTTGTTGGGTTGAATAATCGTCAATACTTCGTCCAGTAGATCTCATGTTCAAAATCATAGAGCTGAGCGTGATCTGTTTATGATATTCATTGAAATGGTTAGATAATGGATTCTTACCACAAAAGTACTTTGTGATGCTTACCATTTTTCATCAAATATTATTTTTTAGACATTTTCATATATATTTTAATCACGAGAACGATTCTCTGAGAGATTGTTTCATTGAAATTAGTTAACACATATCCCCATGCTGGGTGGTTTCATTAGAAATCAAATGAAGGTCAATAATTTCAAATGACAAATAAAGACTAATGCTTCGCTGGTGGTGGTGGAGAGAAGTGAAACCCTATCTTTCATCTTTCTAGTCGTAATTTATGAGTAGGAGAGTCAAATTTCACATGAAATGGTAGTCAAAGTTATAAGTTACATATCGAAGGGATTGCCAAATCGATCATTTTTTATAAAATAGTGTTTTGACATTGTCAAATAATTGACATATTTCTGTTGCACTAAAATGGTTTCGATTTGTAAATTCCGGTCATAGTTCTGGAATCTTTCAGATTCTTGAGATCACACCATTATTGAATAGCGAACTGAACTCTGTACAACTATTGGAAATGATGTGATTCAGATGTTTGAATTATAATTCATTCTTGAAATATAACGGAAGGTATTTCGCTGTTATATTCGTGTTATTTATGTTTCCATTAGTATCATTTTGAAAAATTTGTTTACCCTGATTGCTTCTTCTTCGGCCGCTTCTTCTTCTTCCGCTTTCTTCTGCAATTCATCGTAGGACATTGCGACGATAGCCAATATCAAATTAACCAAATAAAATGATCCTAAAAATATAATGACGATAAAAAACAGCATGTGCCATGGGCCAGCCGATCGTAAAACCTAAAAAATATTGAACGTCAATCGACACTTGCTGCAGGACATTCGATTATTTCTGTACCAGCTGGTATAAATTTTCCCAATAATCCTGAGTCATTAGTCTGAAGGCAGAAAGGAAGGCCCATCCAAATGTATCAAAACTTGTATAACCATAATTTGGATTATCACCGTAACCCTGCAAACACGTGTAGCCGGGCTTGCATTGACCTGCTCCTGAGGAATTTCCACACAACGGCTTATCTCCATTGTCATCTTCGTACCAATTAGCTGAAAGTATTTCATAGTAATTTTCATTGACTGTGTTCTCCTGTAAATACTTGGATACTATCAAACTTACTTTCGTTACTAACAAATCGTTCCCAATTTTCGTCGGTGAGATTTCCCCAAGAGCCATCCATCGGAAAATTTTTGATACATTTTTGTGTGAGGACACCCATATAAATTTGTAAACCCATTAGTGCAAAAACGGAAAGGGAAAACATTGTTAAAATTATCACATCTCGGAGATTTTTCACTGATTCAATTACAGCTCCAACAATAGTTTTCAAACCTGCAAATAATAGTTATTGTTATTTGATTGTTAACTTTTGATTCCCTTGTTTGAATATGAACGGGGTAGATATTGATCCTAGGGAACACCTGTCGTTTAAGTAGAGATTCACTTTCTGTGAACTATGTTTTTTCTTAGATACCAAATGAAACGCAATGAGATCTTTTAAGTTGACAATGAGAACTACTACTTACCGGGTACGATGGCAACTGTTTTCAGGGCACGAAGTACCCTAAACGTTCGTAAGGCAGCTAGATTTCCAAGGTCTATACCCATTGTTACATAACTGAAATCACAGGAATATATTGTATTCTTAGATTTGTGCAATGTTTTGCTACTAGGAAGTCGCACTAAGAAGCATTGAAATGTTTTTGTACTATTTTCCACATGTTACAAGACAACACACTTTACGTCCATAATGCATATTAAATCTTACCAATTGAACTTTTTAGTACTAGGGAACTACTGACAAGTTCTATCAAGAATAATCATTTCTAGCTGGTATAAAAAACAATTCTAAACTATAATCTAAATAATTTTTTGGTGATCTAATGTTTCGGAACATTTATCATAAATTTCTAATACGTTTAAGTAACTACATGGAATATTCTACAATTATGAGGCAACTGCAGCAACCACAATCAACTCACTTGAATTTTTTATTGCTTTTCAACAAAACAACTTTGTTTAAAACCAATGTGAGAGTTTTACTCGTATAGCTGGGGAAAATTCAAAATGGAACAAAAAATACGCATGAAGAGAAACGAGCCTATTTTGAAACGAGTAAGCAAGAAGATCCTAGCTTTGAAAGGATGTCACTCATTTGCGCAATGAATAGGATATGATCTCATGATATAAAAAGAAACCAATATAATCGAGACGAAACTTTTGAATGTCAAATGTCACGTAGAAATTAATGTTATTGAGATTGATTAAGTTGAAATTTGTTTATATTTGAGCAAATCAGTGACTCAGGATCGATTATGATCCAATCAGTTTTCAATTCAATCATGTCCTTTGATATTCCAAATTAAATGGAAATGAAATTGACTGGGTTAGTGTTTGATGAGCGATTACTATTATTTTTGTGTTCATTTGGCATTTTATGTGAATATTAGTCATGAATTGTGCTTGATAAAATACACCGTGTAAAGATCATCCAACTCAACTCCCACTTTCGGTTGCGAGGTGGAACTGCTTGTAGGTTTAAAATTGCCGCTTGGCCAGCACTGCCTGATACGTCATTATTTCAAATAATGAGGTTTCAGTTTCGTGATCGAATAACAATGTCGTTATTTGGAATTAATTAATGCTCGCTTATGAAAGATCTTCAGCTATTCAAGCTTCATTTCGAAAACAGTTTGTAATAACGCAAACAGACTCAATTCGAAATATATTTTCGTGATACTTTCATACTTCCATATCGAATAATATAATTTGCATCCAATTCATTGAGGCTCTTAACATTTTATATAATCAATCAAAGCGAATTCGAGCTCACGAAGTTTCACGAGAGGATGCTTGTTAAGGATATAAAGTATCTTTACAGATCGTTACATTTTTCTTGTTATCTGAGATGAGGCAGTTTCAAATCAACTGTTTCGTATTTTCATCCGTATTAACCATCTTTTTTACCAAGTGAAAGCTGTGGCTATCTTGAAATGAGTGTTTGACAGGACTGACTGACAGTGGTTGGGTTTGGATATGTTTATTTGATCTTTGTGTTTATTCAATACTGTTACTTTTCCAATTTCTCTGTGATACGCTATAAAGTTTCAATGAAAAAATGATAAAATGGAAACTGGCTCGGCAAATCATTTCCGATTATTGAATGTTTTGCTTTATTCACCACCACATGGATTCCTAATGCGATGTGGAGGGTTCATGAATGGGAATGGGAAGCTCATCAAGATGGGTAGGGTGAGCTAAACAACGAATGAGGGCCACAATATATCAGCAAAGATTTCGAAGTTGATTCAGTTTTCATTTAATTTTCAAGTGAAGCAGTGAAAAAAAGTAGTAAATTTAGAAAATACCAAGGTGGCAAATGAAATTTTTTCCACATGTAAATTTTTGTTTTGCCAACGATACCCTACTGAAGATACTAGAACTTAGAAAATAGCCAGGTGGCAAATTTTATTTTTTCCACATGTGAAATTTAGTGTTGCCAACGATACCCTACTAAAGATACCAGAAATTTTACATGTTCCGTATTAACAGTTGAATAAATCGACCTACTGTTATCTATAGAAACAAACTGATGCCATACCAGATGTATTTTATTTATCTTATGGAACAATAGATCTGGTAGGTGTGATAATGGGAGAGGCGTATAGTTCAAACATTGAAATTCTTCATCAGTTTTGAAAGGTGAGGGTTCATATGAAATCGTTACCAGTTGGTTTGGACTACCCACCCTCCAGATTGAAGACCGTAGTTTTTCGAAATTCTTCATAAAAAATTAATAGTCAACTCGTGAATGAGCACTAGTCTAGATGTATTGAAATATCTATGATCTAAAACTATGCTACTCACGCTAAAGCTATGACTACGAAGTCGAGCCAGTTCCATGCATCTCTAAGGTAGGTGAACGGTTGAAGTATATAACCTCTCGCCATCACCTTCACAGCCGACTCGAACGTGTAGATGCCCGTGAATATCACTCTGGAAGCAAATTGTTTGATATTTGAATCTTTCTAGATCATCTGGAAAGCCACTACACAAGGAAGATAACCCAACTCCTTTGGCAAACCATAGACCATTGAGTTTGTTGCCATCTTTCTTCAAATTCTTGAATTAGTTACGGATACTTTTAGTTTTTTATGTTACTTCTGCATCGGGAAATTACTGAGTCACGCTAAACAATAATTTTACCTAAAATTCCTCATTTTCGGCTCGACCCCCGATTTGATGGGTAACCCATGTGGGCCTTGCCCTGGGCAAGTGAATGACCGGTCTCATGACCAGAGGCTGCTCGAGTGATTTTGAAGTATTTCTAGATTTTTCTTTAGCAAAAATAGGAAAGCGGCACCAAAAAACGTAAATTGCTCAGGAGCGCAGCAGCGAAAAACAATAGATTTTCCTTTGTGATAATCAAAATTAGAGAAATCTTCATTGATTTATGAATGAATATTCATTTTTTCATCTAGAATAACTAGTATGTGGAATTGTCGTGTTGTTCAATTGCTAGTAGAATTCAAGAAGACATACTACTGCATTATGAAATGTCTTTTCTCCTTTAATTTTTTTTCTCACCGCATGCTCAAGCCTTCTTCATAGATTCAGAACTGTAATTTGTGAAAAGCAGCCATTGAGGTTGGTTACGCTCTCAATGTCTCAATTTCACAGGCTTGATATGGAGGTCCTAAGAAGTAGAAAAACTCTTGATATTTTTCTTTACAATTTGTTTTTGTTGCAAAAGTTGCTAGCTATACCAAACGGTGAGTCTCAGCTAATCCAGCTGAAAGTTTCGACATTATATTTCTTATTATTGCGTATACCATTTTAAATGGTACTGTTGCCTCTTTTGAACGGTCATGAATTTTTTTGTGCCAAGCTATGAGTCAAATAGCAATATCAAATTAGGATTTTCTGTTCAGAATTACATGCCCTGTTTTTATCTGAAATTAGGAAAACAAGACTGTATTCCAGTTCCTCAAAGTCTCTTTCTAGCGAAGGAATAATTTCAATGTAAATATTCCAAGCAGGCAAATTCAATAAGAACGGCCATATCGACATCAATTGCCAGGGCAGTAGTAATATCAGCTCATTGTGTTCTCTGTCTGCAGTCAAGTGATAGAAGAGGTATTAGTCGAGCTTTGTTGGGGTTATTTCGTTAGTTCCAGATCGCTAAACTCAAATTAATCCGTACCCGTATTCCTAACTTATCTTTCTACTTCGATTGCTCCTTATCCGTAATGTATACCGAGTATAGTCCAGGAAAACTGGTTGTCAGTAGCAAGTATGTGTATGTGGTGATGTTCTCGGAGAAGTGAGATTGTGAGTATTCATAAGATCCATTTTAGTTATTCGATCTAGTATGCTTTCTATAGGTTTCAATAGAAAAATAATTCAGACATTAAAAATTCGAACCAACACAGCCTCATTCTCGAGATTTTATTGCCAAAATCAAAAACTCTGAACGGCAGGAGGCTGGGTGGTTAGAAACACTTCGTGCGAGTGATGTGAGTTTTTTTTCAGTTTCTAGCATCTGAGATTCAGACGCTTTGGGATATCTGAATAATTCAGTGATGTTGAATAAGTTTACAGAAGAGGTTGTTGGAGAATACATCCAACCCACGGAGTAGGATTGTTTTTAGTTTATGTATGATGTATAACAATTCGGAAACGTAACTTGGCCAGATTGTTATTTCTCATTTAAAGGCTTCTAACAATACCCTAAGATAAAGATAGGTACAACATTGAGAAGAGCGTGCTTAAAAATGTGATTGAAACGGATGAATAGACTTGAAAAATTCAGAGAGATTTTTCAAAGATTGTTATTATCAAGATGGAAGCTTAGTTCACTAGATGATTCGATGCAATCTTTCCGAAGTAAATATTAAAAATACAGATGAAATTTCCGGTACAATTCCTAGGCAAGCCAAAAGTTTAATGGAAGGAACCGGAATGTCAGAGGACTCAAAATGAACATTTTTCAAAGACGCTAAACCATTGAAAGCTATTTTCAATGAGAATTATGCGTACATCTTACACGGGAGATCACAAAATATGTTGATGCTCAGCAAACTTCAGATTGTTGAAAGCCATTTGGAATTTATTGGTTATGCTCCTCTATGCATTCTGTGTTTGTTTGTGTTCTACCTTTATTCATTCAGTCAGTCTTTTTATCATTTGGGCTAATGAACTGGATGTCGAACTCCTGCTCTATGAAGCTATATGGTATCAAGGTTTTGTGAATCTTCAATAGTTGATAATCATACATCCCTATTAGTATTTTTACACCTGTGATTCTATTGATGATAATTTAGGTGGCGTGCTTAGTGGTGATGGAATTGAGTTCTGGTGTTTGGAAACGACATATTCACTAGATTCATTCAACGCCGGAAGTTGCAACGTTATCTATGAAATATAATGAAGTTTTCTTGGGAATCCGAACAAAACATTATGTTTCTATACTAACTTTTGGTGAAAGATACAGATGCGAACTCAAATATAGCAGGACATGTCTCATGAATATGATACGTGTTGTAATACTTACTCGGTAGATTCTACGGTGGGAGTTGTAGGCATGATCATAAGGATGCAGTTGACGAGGATGGTAGTGATGATGAAAAGTGAAAATAAAGGATGAACGAGGATATAAATGGCCACCCTCCGGATAGGGTTGAAAGGATCGAGTATCCAAAGAGCGTTTGTTGCACTGAACCGAAATATGTCCTTGCCCTTACTGATAACAACGAAAGTCTGAAACAAATAAAATCATTAGTTGATTCGAGCTGAAGACAGTATCAACTGAAATGGTCTATCAAGGTGCGTACTGACTTGAGCGTTTTGACCCGCTTCACAAAATGTCGACGCTGAGTGCTGACCTTCGATCCTTGTCATTTATTCTAATGTGCCATTTTAGTGTTCGTATCATTGGCCGGATTATGTAAAAAACTCACAGACATTGGTCGCGCTCGTCAATGATGCGAATCTTCGCTTAGAGTTGGGCAAAACTTTTTTTCACATGACTGCGCGTCATCGGTTGCGTTCCCATCTTTCAAAATGTTTTCGTTGTTTGTTGTGCTGGTTCTTGCAGCGTCTACGAGAATATTCTGAAGCAAAATGTCCACAACCGATGCTGTGTACAGCTCTCCCAATTCATGTTGGCAGCGAAAATGATATGTATTGCACAATGCAAAACAATTGGCTATTTGAATCCTTCGGGCTGTTTCACTGCGCAACCGGAAGTAGGAAGAAGTGCCAAGTTGGATACATTTTCGCGCCGTGAGAATCTCAATACTTTTTCGATTTTTACTCGTTCTGATGAAAATGCTAAGTCGGTACGCATCTTTAGGCAGTCTTGGTCATGTTTAAATGATAAATAAATAAAAATGGATTCTCATATCGTATTATGATTCTACCCCAGAGATTGATATTTGACAAGATTGCAGGGATCACCTGATCTTTTATATAAATCTCGATATATGTATGATGATTTTGGAATTTGCTTACCATTTGGTTGTGGTAAAAGGGGTCGATGTCCTCAAGTGGTGTGCTGGCAAGTTCCGGAGGGAAACTTCCCTGGAGACGAACTGGTAAGGGCAGACCCTGCTCCAGAGTGGCATCCGGTTGGGGACCTTCATCTTCGTCCTCGTCTTCATACCGAATCTGTGATACACAGGGATTTTTAACACTCCATAAAAATATTTTAATTTACCTACATTAAAAAAAATACGCCATGACATAACCGATTCATCTCTCGTAGAAGAATTATGAATTTAGCTCAACGTCCTCACACTTCGAGAGTGTTTTCTTGAATAGTTTCCAGAGGAAACATAACCATTTTTATTCAGAAAGTGAAGAATAGATAGCTTGTAAACTGGCGGTAGATAACATCGTTATCAACCAAAATTGAAATTTTGATCCCAGTAAAAGTTAGCATGCTATGTCGACATTATTTGAATATGTTAATTTTAATATAGAAATCAACATCTTGTCTTCAGAACTATGTCATTTCTAATTACAAGAAAATTACTAGTTGATTTTTCATTTCCGTTCGAATACAATATTAGACGAAATTTATTCGAGAAATATTCATTTCAAAAATTATAACAAGTGTTCGAAATGTTGTTTATTTGTTCAGCATCTTGAGGTCGTAATTTGATATTTGGTAGAATACGTTGTCACATATCGCCTGTTGACTGGTTATGTATTACTTCTTGGACAGCTATATTTTCCTTTATATTCGTTCGGAAGCTGAATGAAACGAAAATGGAACATAATAAATTAATCTCAATACCTCCATTGACTTCTAACTATTCATGGCTCTGGGCAGAAGCTACAAAACTTTGAGCAGTGTGGAATAATTACTTTCGTTTTTATTCAAAGGAGAAAGTATATCAAAATAGATAACAAATTTCTCCTCTTCGGGATTTGCGTTCTTTATCCTTGATCTAGTTTCACGTTGATACCAATTTTGATACCGTGAGTTGTAATCGTATATCTTCATTGCAGTTTGTTTTTCGGAGGATACACAAACTTCAGCAATACATTAACTTTCATTAGGATTCTAGAACAGAGACGGCCTTGCACCGAATTGTATTTGTCGTATTCGTACTTGATCAGTCGGTTCGAAAATCCATGTTTTTTGATAACTGTATTATTGTATCGATCAGGCAATAGATTCATTGATGATAAGAACACTACCAGTAGTGACTCTTTCTGCTAAAAAGAAAAATTTTCAAAATGAGAATCTCTCCCTCAAACGACCTGCATCAATTCACTCACCTGTGACTTATAATTGCGAGTGAAATATCTATTTTTCAAAGGCAGTTTATGTGAAAACACGCCTCTAGTTGACCTCCATCACCCAGAACGTCACGTTTATAATTCCATACAATTTAATACGCTACCCCTGGGAGTGAAATATTGATTATTTTTTTCTTAGAAGTAAGACCATGCATATCATTTTCGTTTCATTTCAGTGGCTCTCTTCCAGAATTGAATTTCGAAACTGATTGCTGGGAGTTGTTATAATTGTTCGGTTAGAAGAAAAGTCTTTTCACAAATTACATCACAGGAATACCAAATTACGATTATGTACTCGGTATTGCCATCTTAAGAATCGTGAGAGATACCGGTCCAAGGTGGATCAAATCAGATAATACGGTAATTAATAATTAATTAATTATTGATTAATGTTAAGGTTTTCCAAACGATTTTTTTTCGGAATATCATCAGAAGAAAACTTGGTTCTGAATCAGCCAATCTTATATTTCGTTCAAATGTTATCGAATAGCATTTGGTAATTGTGATTTATTGAATTGAAAGGCAACGACTTGATAAACATTTGAGTGATTCTGTACGGAAAAATTGAAAAAGAGTTTTTTAACTACAACTCGAAACTTATTAGTCATATCGAAATTGGAGTTGTAGTGAAAGTAAATAGGCATCTATTGATTTCAACTAGCCGAATGCGGTTGTATGAATTAATGATGTCACAATTATAGAAAAAACGTTTGAAAATCATTTTTTTTACAATGTCTTATCTTTGAATAGCTAGCTGAACTGAAATATATTGATAATACCTGAAATATTCTCATATTACCCATATATTTCCAGTTACAGCCGGATTAGACTTTTTTGTATTTTACAATATTTAATCGTCAGATAGCTAGTCTAAATCGATAGATTTTAGAAATAACTACATTTTTTTATGTGAAGAATATTTTTTAAGTAAAAGCTGATTTTTGTTACTGATTTATTTTTGCAGCGCAACACCAGTGGTGAGAAGCTCATAGACTACTGTTTTTGTTTCCTTTGAAAATGACTTTTCGATTTCTAGACTTAGAGAACGAATTGCTGATTAGTCGTGACGTCAACCAATCATATCATTTTGTATGATCGTTCATAATAGCCTAGACTATGTTGACGGTGTATCACTTTGGTGAATCAGAGTTCAGTTTTTCTTTGTGTTTCTGTAGGAAAAGAAGAACGAGAAGCAATATCAGAAAAACTACCAAGAGTGCAACATGCAAAATTTCTCTAAACATTTTTATTTATTATTCAATCTGATCCCGTTGTATCGAATCAGAGCAAAGGTGTGAAAACTGTAGTTGTTTTATATGGTACAGTTGGATGCTCAAACAGTTGAATTTGTGACAGACACGGCGCCAGTTTTGGAAACTGAGACACCCGTCTTCAGGGTGGCCATTTCAAGAACACCAAAGGTTTTCCACCTGAAAGAGTTCTCCATTTTCGTGAATTTCAAATAAGATTTTCTATGGCTCCATTCAATTCTGACTAAAAAATGTACTAGGTGTTCCTTGAAAACTGTCATTGGTTTCAGAGGGCGAATTTCATGAAGAAGACTTTTTTCCATGAAATTTTCGAAACTCAAGAGTGAAAGTGAACATTTTCAACCATTGATCATTTTTCTTCATGAAATATCAAAGGGAATCTCTCTGAAATTAATGACGATATTCAAGAAATACTTGAAATTTTCATTGATTACGCAGTTGAGAACTTCATTTGATGAACACACTATGGTAACTGAATCTGGGGTGTTTTTCGGGTTTGTTTGCCGCGGTCCACTGGACGTGACGTTTCGCCTACAGCTGTGGTAGGCATTATCAAAGTTTATGGAGTAAAGGAAGTCATGTTCTCGCTCTCACAGTACAAACTACTTCGTTCACGTTTTGGGCCGATTCATATCTGCTTTCGTGTCGGGGGTGAGAATGACTTGTTTTCTATTAACTGATTCGGTCGTGTATTTCTCAATGCAGGTAACCAGACTTTATTGATGTTCATGCCTTTTCCTTTTCGATTGAAATTGTCTTTATGTTTGTGTATCTCTATTGCCTCTCTGTGTAATCTGGGATAGTAGCTCAGAGTTCTGTCGAGCACTTGGGTTTCGTCAAAAGCAATTACGTGATTGCCTTCTCCGAGTGCGTGTTCGGCCACTGCCGACTTATCTGTCTGTCCTAGTCGACAATTTCTCTTATGTTCGCGGAGCCGTGTCTAGATGCTTCGTTTGGTGGTCCCAATGTAGAACGATCTACAGCTACACGGAATCCGGTACACACTTGATGTTACCCACGGCTCTCTTGGATCTTTAGCTGACCTTAAACTGTCTCTGACGGTTCGTGTCGGCCTCAGTATTGCTTTTACATGGTGTTTCTTCTTCATCCGATCTGTTACACCTCTTATATATGGCATGAAGGCTTTTTCAATGGCGGGCGTATCTACGGTTTCTTTGGCGTTATATCTCTTGGGTCGTATTGCCCGTTCTGAAAAAGAGAACATCCGACACGAAAGTAGAAAACTTGAACGAAGTAGTTTGTACTGTGAGAACGTGTCCGTTACCTCATAGACTTTGATAATGCCTACCACAGCTGTAGACGATATATTTAAAAACGAATAACCTTTCGTCAGGAGTGAAAACCTGTGGACCACGGCAAACAAACCCGAAAAACACCCCACAACACACCGTACGTGAAAGTTTACGTTCTTTGGTCACACTATGGTAAAATGGTGGAATAGTATCTCTCATTGGTGCCTCAATATTAGAGAGTTTTGGGTGGGCTTATATTTTTATTGTTTTTTCGACGCCGTGTCTGATTGAAAAACATGCATATGTGGGTATTGTGGTAACCGTGTAAACAACATGTGCGATGAGGGGTTGGCTCGACGTTCAAAACTGGTTCTTGCAAAGAATCATCTCTTGGGCGAGGGAACAAACAATGATCGAGTGAACTTTTTCTTCGGGTATATTGTGATACAAGACTTTGTTCATGTTCATACTTCGGGCGCGGGATTCCTTCCTAAGTATTTGACAATCAGTGGTAGTAACTTCAATTCAGAAGTACGACACAATGTTTTGGGCTTATACGAAATCATTAAAAATGTGGACAGATTATTCACATCTGGAACAGAATGGTGCAGACATAGTTTTTGGTGTATTTTATACTTTCATCTGTGGCTTGCACACAAGCTTAGAGGTTCATTCATTTTTCACAAGATTTTTCCTGGTATCAGTTTCATTTTGATACCAAACCGATGTTGTGAGTGAGAGTGTACTGCTAAGGAAAAAATCTTCCAGCCACACTTACATGTTCGTCATTCACCATTTTTCTGAATGCATGTTATCGTCCTCTCGTTTCCAGTAATTAGGTGAATTCTGTTCAATTGACGATTCCTTTACATGTTATGCCTAATGGAAAATTTCAATTTCGATCGAATTTTTGTAGAAATTGGTTCAATACTCTTTTTTCTATGCAATTCAACAGTGAATAGATGATTTTTGTTCCAATAGATATCTGATCCAATGGTGATTTCTCTATGTGATGAAGTACTATCTTTTCTTTGTCCAGTTCAGTTAATGATCAATGATTGATATACATTCTGCACTAAACACATCACTATTTTCTTAATCGATTTTTCGTCTCTGCCTTGGCCTCTCTGTTGAGGTTATGGTTCCAAGTGGGACTCGATTATTTCAAATGCATATTTTTGTTTATTTTTCAGATTTCTTCAATTTTTTTTGTTTGGAGACTATTCTTAACATATTTTGTTTGTTGGTGTCATCAAAGATGTGTTAATAGTCTCGACATTGAGACCATTGGAAAGGTAAATTTGGTTTTTTCATTTTGTCTACGCACTGGAATAGATGTGAGGGTTGCCAGGTCGTTACCTTTGTGTTCATTTAATTTAATATTGTTCAGAATGATGGCGATAATTCTTTAAATAGTTGTAGGATGACATTTTTTTCATTTTTACTGTGTATTGCGAATGTCAGTAAAATGTGGCTATCTACCCAACGTATGGCAGTCATACCTAAAAGCTTCTCTTTCAAATTGCTAACATTCAAAACTGTTCTAGATCTACCTACAGCTGATATTTCAACGAAGCACAGAGTGTGAATTATGACGAAACATGATACGAATATTGAGATATCCCAGTTTTATTTTTATAATGAACCGATGTGTTGAGAATACTGCTAGCTGTTAGCCACCAGGTAGGTGTTCGACTGTTGCACCATAAAAACTTTCGTGAAGTGGAAGTCTATGATCTATGATGAAAATACTTTCAACTGACTGTCAAGATTTCAGTAAACAATAATTGTTACCAGCAGTTCAGTCTAGTTAAAAAAATATGACGGATGACAACGAAATTATTTCATTGAATGATTTTGGAAAAACTGCTCTTGCGCCGCTATTTAGAAATGAAATGACCCCTTGTGATATTTCCATGAAACGATAATTTAATCTTCATATGGTCTAGAAAAATGTATAATTCCATTTCCGGTCAAACCGGAAGATATGTGTAATTGTTTCATTGTTGAAAATATCGACATCAATGACCTAACCAACAATTGAACGCCTATATCCCGAATCGAGCAAAACTGCGTTAATTTATTTTCCGATTTTTTTTACTATTCGGTTCATTCATAAGCGGCAATGAAGTGGAACTGAATCCACGTTTGACAAATCTGGAAATCGCATTTACTTAATGAATCCATGATCTGATTTTCTCATCGGAGAAAAGTTCAAATTATAGTACTTATCCGATTATTTAATGATGAAAAATTTCATTTCAAACATCTGAAGTCTTTTCAAAAGATGCAATGCATCATTGCAATCTTTACAGAAATTTTCCTTAAATAATCTCCTTCAGATATAAAGTGGTAACTAGTCATAGAAATGGTATCAGAACAGTTGACTATTACTTAGGGATTTCTGTTACCTACATCATTGGCAGGAGAATGCTTTGAAAGCGATTTCAATTAGATTCCTTTTGCATCGCTACCTGGGAATGGCATTTAATTACTTAGTTACCCCAAAAGATTCATACAGGTATAATTTTCGATAAGGCGAATAGAACTACCTGCTAATAAAGATGGGTACAATCCCTAGTTTTATAATAGTTGTGAGTTGAAAACGTTCCATTGTGTTCATTACTTGACACTGTTGAAACCTACGAGAAATTTGTTGGGTCGAAAAAATTAGTTCAATAATGCACAGCAAGAAAATTAATTGAAAAACGAATGAATTTCTTAACGATAACCAGTTCAAAAACGTACTCCTTGATGAATCAATTATCTTTTTTCGAACAAATGTATAGGCACTGGGATTAACAACTCAACACGATTTTTAAAAAACACATTTTAGTTGTTTCGAATGATCCTAAGCACCCGTATCTGAGAGATTGTTCAAATATGAAATAATATATACAGGACTGACTGTATGCTTGTCACATGAAATCGTATTGAATTTTTTTTTTCTATGAGCAGAGTATCAAAAGACTCGCTTAGTACTGCAAAATTAACTTTGAAGAAAAAACCTGGGTCATGAAGGTAAAACGAGAAAAAACTTAACCGTTACCACCAAGTCAGTAAAATAAGTGTCGACATCCTTAGGGTGGCACGTGGCCCAATTAAAACGATTATTGCGTGTCACTCACTTTATTTTCATCTCTTGCGAGCGAAGTATCTGAACTTGATATCGTTCCAATGTTTTTTGTTTTTTTTTCAGTTTCTACTTGATTTTCATTATTCTGTAAGATTGGAACCTTTGATGGAGTGAAAATAAAAACCTTTAATATAAAACTGATATAACTTGCGATCGATGCGCAATCGATTCGCTAATCACAACTGAACAACTTTTTATTCGAATTTTTTGTTTCGCTCTATTACTATTACTAAATTTTCTCGACCCAATACATTTTTTGACATGTTTCAATGTGGAAAATGGGAGTTAGAACTGATAAGGAACATTGTCAACCATATTCAAATGAATATTTTTTTTGTGCTTCATATGATAATTTCAAGTATGAATATCTGTTAAAAAAGTCAATATCACTACTTTGTACTTGAAAAATATTTTTACACATTTCAACTGATGATGAAATTCGGATTTGATGTTAGTTTTTGTTTGATAAATCGAACCTGAACTGTGTAGTGAATTGTTGAGCACTGCAAAGCCTACTTGTGTGTAGCAAGATGGTAGTAGTGTTCAATTAAAAGTGTTAAGCGATGCCTCAAATATCAATAATCAAAATGCATTTAAGGGACTAGTCAAGCAATAACGAAAGGAAAGCATAATTATTGATATGCTACTGACGATATAGAAAAAGGGAGAGAAAGAAAACGCAAGAAAATGGTCGTATATTGTTGTTAGAGCCATATCCAGCGACAGCATTTCCTATGGTAATAATGATATTATTGAAAAATCGTCAGAGGCATTGATTAGGTTAGCTAAGAAGCAACTCTGGTTTGAGCATTTTTATGGAGAAATCTTACTTCTTTTTTCTTTTTCCTGCGTCCAAAACCGGTCTGCAATAAAGGTCAGATGGTTTAACATCGATAAGCACATAACATCGCTTCACTTCAGCTACACATCACACTATGCTAGTGAGAGTTTGTCACAATGAGACGGTGATATTTTTGCAATCTCTTTTAGCCTATGGTGTACTGAATATATATTCAATGTCTTGGGATTTCTCCTCATATACATGTTCTCATTTACAGAAAACTAAATGAGGACTTTTTTTTAGTGCATCGCGTTTTTTCATTAGGACATGTGTCCTTTGTCATTCGACTTTTCTCTCCTATTCGTTCATAGATTTCAGATTGTTGCACCCGATCCAGAAGAATTGAGTGAGTATCTAGTATATCATCGATCGAGACATGGAATCGTAAAAAATGATCCAAAGTTTTAAATAATCAGAGGTAGATATTTTTTCGAAATGTATATTCCATTGAAAAGCGTGGGAACTGATCTAAAATATGCCAATGAGTTCACTTCATTTTCATGTGGGAAATCCATGGATCTCACCATTTGTAAAGGTCATATCTATAGCAACGTGGCTCAAGAATAATACTGCTGCTACAGCTCATTCCATTTGAATCAGAACAATTCGCGTTGAATCCTTCAGAATCGTTTTGGATATTTTCTTCGAGATGATAGCCAGTGATCCCGAATATAGTTGATTTATTTCTCAGTGGTGATTGTGACAATGGAGGAAGCAATACTGGCATATCTTATTGTGACAAAACTCCGCTAGACTGAAATAAAACGGCTAAGACAGAAACTCATGATGTTATGGCATGATGATGTAGGAATCCTGCTTCAGGAGTGACAAAATAAAAGGATGACGCGATTCACCATAACATAAAGAAGCGCCACAGCGTGGATTTTTTTTAATTCATTTGGAATGAATCGATGACCGCCAATTCAGGGTATAGCCTCTTGTATGTTGACTTAGTTTAGTGTTGTACGTTTGATCCCGATGACGATTACTTATATAGATACATAGACATGCAAATTTTCAGGCACTGAGTTACATACATAAAATCCTGAGGAAATAAATTCAAACATAAAATATGTACATATAGAAAAATTGGATTTGTATCAATATTTGTTGGTGATATTGATACAAACAAGAGGGTGGTATACAGCATTTACAGTATTTTTAGGGTACGTGGACGAATGCATCAATCATCGACAGGTTTTCTGAATCTTTATCACTTCAACGAATAGAAACAACTATATATATATATATATATATATATATATATATATATATATATATATATATATATATATATATATATATATATAGATTTATTTCTGCTCAAGCTCTCGAACTTTATTTAGTTCTTTTTCAGGAACGCTATAATGAAGTATAATTTCAGATACAAAATGCGGATACAGTGGATCTAGTTACGAAATGTTGAGATTACATAGAGTTGAAGCTGCTAAAACATTGTTTTTCCATCATAATGGTCAATAAAGTAAAAACTTATATGTATATAATAAAAAGGTAAATGTTTTTCACGTTGAAATTAATAATATAAATATAGATAAAAATGTTTTTGTGACATTAAAAAATTATGACTGACACTGATTTGATGTATATTGATTTGAGTATCAGAAACTAGTTTATCTACAGTAAGAAATTATAATTGAGTCAAATTATAATTGAGGTCAAATCAAATTTGTACATATTTTTTCTCTGATCATTGGATGGTTTGAAATGTGTTTTTTTTATCTAAATGTAGCAAGTAGGTATATATGACGTTTAGATTTTCTATATCTTTCCTTGAGTTGATGTAATTATAATCTTTATAGATATTTATCATTTCTAAAAATATCCTCTTCTCTGTGTTATTTACAGAATCTAATATTGTTACATTATTAAAATTGAATTTATGATCAAAATCATTAGTATGTTTTGCTAGTGGCAAAAATTTTTATTCACTTTTTATGTCACTTTTGTGAGCTGTAATTCTATCTTTTAGAAGTCTGCTGGTCTGCCCAATATAACTTTTATTACAACTACCACAAGGAATACAGTAAACTATATTGTTTTTATATAAAACTGGATCTTATATATACATATATCTTAATATATATAAATCTCGTGTCACAATGTTTGACCTCAATGGACTCCTAAACCACTTAACCGATTATAATAAAATTCGCACACCATGTGCAGTTCGATCCAACTTGAGAGATAGGATAGTTTAAATCTCAAATTATAGTCGCAATTTTAATTTTTAATTAGTTGTCTGTTATTATTTGACAGTCACAATTATCTGTTAACTCCAAATGATTCTAACAGATGTCGATACCTTTCGACTGGGTTGAGTAAGTAATCAATAGATGGCGCTGCTGAGCCCATCAGTTGGCAGAACAAATTGAATCAAGAAATCCAGCTCAAAGAATCAGGACAGCAGAAGGTCATGCACAACCACAAATGGTTTAGATTTGGAAAATCCATGTTTTTCTCATGGGCAACTATATGTTGCGTGTTCACGTGTTGGGAAACCGTCGAATCCATTTGTGTTTTAGCTAACACAAATAGATTCGACGGTTAACCGAAAACATTGTGCACCGATTGGTGTTAAATTAAATTGAAATTGATAGTATTTATAATTCAAAAAAATAGATATTAATGTTTAAAAGTTTAAGACTGTCTGCCTTGCCTACCTCTTTCATGAGTTTAAGCGTCACATGTTATTCACTGTGTCTTACTGTAGTATACTTATATTTGTTATAAAATTAAATGGAAATAATAAATCTGATAAATTTTTATTTTGTACTTATTGATTTCTGCTTAATATCAAGTGTAAGAACATTTTAATTAATTGTGTTCAACGTACTTCCCCTTCAAATCTCAATCCAGTGAATTTGTATACCAACATCAACATTTTCGTCTTTGTTCGTAAATAATTTCATTGTACTAAAGGGTTATAGTAGTAGAAAGTCAAATAAGGAGATCACCATATTTTTCTACAAATACCATCTGTGTGAAAAAGCATAGTGGACTCCGTGACTGATGTTCTCTTATTGTTCCTCTTATATATATATATATATATATATATATATATATATATATATATATATATATATATATATATATATATCCAAAAACTAGTTCACTGTGCTCTCCAAGCTGATACCATTAGTTTCCACGAAAGTTTAAATGTGGATAATAATGTTAAGAATCATTTTTTTCGGCACCAATAAAATTTCTTTGTGAATATTCCCATAATTTACTCAAACTTAAAATGCAGTCGATAACTATTGTTTCAGTTCCTTACATGAATCTTTGGTGTTGGCAAGATCTGTTTCGAACAAAATGGCAGGAATCGAGAATTGAAGGAGCGAATGGCTGAAACTGGATTGTTTAAGTTTATACAGACTAAACGCATATGTGCGTAAAGTGTGATATAGATACATTCAAATCATTTCAGCGTAAGTTTCAAAAAATGGGCCCTATTACCACCTCAGATACATTTGCCTCGGGTACTACCTACATTTTTGTCCAAATCAGAAGAAACATGATAACGTTTGAAAACACATTGATGAACATTCACAGCACCAATGATTTACATTGTAGACGTCATATTGGCATAACAATAATATTGTTCGAAAATGTAACATGAAACGTACTTCCTCGATGGATAAGTTGGTGAGTTGTTTGCGTTGTAGTTGTGTTGTGACACATTCACATTGGAGGCGTGTTGATACCTTCGCCGGAAGTTTCATTAAAAGGATTCCAGAGGACGACATCGAGCTTTTCTACTCGGAACTCTTCCTGTATGAACGTTGAAGTGACATCTACTCAGCGCTTCGCTTCAAATCGAAGGGTATTTTACTTTTTCCTTCGTGAAGCGGATTACAAAAGAACCTTATTCTGTGGATAGTGAAGTTTCTCTTCGACTTTTTTTGTGGATGAGTTAGTTCCATTTCGTTCGGTCGTGATATCTGAGTTTTCAGGAACGAATGGAAATAGAATACAAGCTATTATTGTAGTCGTGAGGAAAAGATTATTTTTGAACATTTTGAAGTTTATGCTCTTTTTGAAGCGCACTTTCAGTACTATAACCTCTTATCTATCACTTTAGTGTCAACGAATGTCCTTCAGTTTCGAATCTTGCGTTTACCCATGAAATTGAAGAGGGAAATTGTCGGAAAATCTGTTCATACATTATAGACATTTTATTTTGGTTCACTCACTACTAAAACTTCCTGAAATTATATTTCACACTTCAGTAGGAAAGTGGAAGATTCCTCTCATGAAATGATAAAGATGTATGAGGTAGGAGATATATGTACGAAAAGGAGACGTTTTAAATATACAGAAAATTGTTGGAAAAGAAATACACCTGACAGTATTTCAATCACATTCCACTTTGATGTCGAAAAGTCAGATATTGATTGTTTCCCTTTTGAAACGGTTCAGGTACTTTATTTTCATTACAGGTTTTCCAGTGATTCGCGAAAAAGCTCCTACCTGGAATTTTGATATCGCTGTTCGATACTTCATTTACTTGCCTCGTTGCAATACGTTCCACAAACAATGCTTGAGGCTATAATCGATCGGTGAGCAGCTGAATTCAGTTAATCGGATATTGTTTTACTGGTGCTGGTGGAATTTGGGAGGCTGTAGAACGGTATATTATTGGAAAAGAGGGAGGATGGGAAATGAATCGGTTTTCTGGCAAGAGGACGAGCATTAGATTTCATGTTCCTAGAGAATAATTAATCTTTTTGATAATATCGGTCACATGTGTCACAAGTCACAAGAAGCAAAGACCAAGCGGATCGTTTATTGTTGAATTGTAATACGAACAATTGATTTGACCAATATAATGCTCTATCTACCGAAAAAGGTGGCGGAAAATGCAACCAGATCAATCTTTTTGGAAGACTCATTAGAAGCTTGTTAGTCTGGATTCAAACTGCAGGTCTGTCCTCTGTGTAGAAATAGCTTTTATCATCTTTATACGGTGGCCCTGGGAACTGGATGAGGTAATGAAAGTGCTAATTAGTGAGTTGGCACGGTTTTGGACTTGTTTGATGTTGCCGCCTCAAAAGCCGACCTTGGTCTACATACGAGCTCTGTGAGCTCGCGCGACAGATTGATAGTTGGTTCTCGATTTCAGTCTGTCGTTTTTCATTTCGAGGAAAAGGTGCTTTTGAATATGGGTAAATTTTGAGGTTGTAACGTATAATCGAATTTTGTACCGAACGTTTTCTTATTTCATAGAAACATTTTTTTTTTCAATAGAAATTTCTTGTGATGTTTTTTGCTGAGGAATTGTTGCAAACGTGTCAACAATTCGGGAAAGTCTGCTTATTTTGTCCAAATAACACATATTTTTTTACTGCTATATCACATTCTCATATTTTTCAATTCAGTTTGTCCAACGTTCATAACTTATCCCGACACGAAAAGAACCATCCATTTTCATTGACTCTACGGTTGACCTGATATTTTTCTGTTTTCATTCGTTTTTACATTTTGTCCTATCCCTATTCATAATTCATGAATTCTTCACTCGATTATAGCATTTTTTGAAAGCCAATATCAGCGAAAAGTGGATGCTTTAAAACCCTTTCAGAGCGTGACCTGATGGATTTCATATGAAATGTCAGAGAAAATAATTCGTTAATGACGGCACTCAAGAAGATTAGCCGTCCCTTGCTAGCATAGGGTATTGCCTTCTGGACGCATTGATTGAAGTGGAAACGTATGCATTAGGTATCTTAATTTTGAAAGAAAATTTCGAAACAAATTTGAGAATAACCTTTGCTTTTTTCACACTTCCGTTAAATTTTCAGTAATGATCGCTTTGAAAAAATATCTGATTTTTCCAAATTTTCTCGTGATTGAATGAACTTTGTATCATGAGTGTTGTTTTTAACGAAGCAGATCCATTATTTTTCCCAAGAAGGGAGGTTGGATCGACCTGTATCAATGTAAATCCCTATTGGAGGATCTGATGATGAAATATTCCTATTTTTAACATTCTGCTAAAAACAAACATAATCTAATCCAATATGGCTGCTGAATGGTACCCAAAATCACAGTGTATTATACGAAAACCAACTGTGGTAGGCTGCCATCAATAACTTTTCTATTCGTTACAGTTTTAACGCTGACTATCTTCTGACATTATCATGCAGATGGTTCAAGTTACCCACAAAACTATTGAACTGACATCTAGAATACTGCAGCCACTTGAATTGAGACCAACATCGCCGTTCGAACACATTGACTACGATTTTACGTTTTACTTTTACTATTGAACACATCATTAGAACTCATATCAGCTGATTCAACGGAATTTATTCGTGAAAAAATAGTAAAATATAAACATGTAAGCCTAAACTCACTTCGAAACAACAAATCTGTTCATTTTTTAATAATAGGAAATTCAAAATGAGTCAAAAAATCGATAAATTCAAGTAGACATCGAAACCCACTCTGACGTCAGAACTTATATCAATGTCAGTTTTTTCACATTTGAAGATGATTTTTGTGATAGTTGGACTTGTATTTTCGATTTCATGACGAGTTATTGTTTGCAGTTGATTTTCGAAATATACGCGCATCAGCGTAAGTACTTGAACACTATGTTGAAATTACTATTTCTCCAGAATTATGTCAATTTGCAAAAGTTTTCATGTTATTTGAATAACAGGTTTTAAATGATCTCATTTAGAAGTTATGTAATTGTTGGGTTATCATCACCTCATAATTTGGAAAAGCATCTTGTTCTCTTATTTCTCATATCTGAAATGAATATGATTGTGCTTCTTCATCAGGTAATTAAAGAATTAGCAGCTAGTTGATATTTGTTATTGGTTTGTAGGTAGTTGTGAGCACTCGCATTTGTGATATGGGATGTGGGCGCACCGTAGACACAGTGTTTGTCATAGAATAATGACGCCCTGAATGACTCCGATATGAGTAGTGACGTATGCCACTTGCCATGTTGCACTGGTCGTTTAAACTGCAAATTTATGAATTTAAATTCGGGGATGGAACAACTCGTTGAAAAACACAAACGCCGTTATTATATTTTATGGAGGCAAATACATTTTGAAATTTCAAATGAAATTATCTTTCAAATCACATTTTAGGGGTCGAAAGATGATTTCACTTAATAATCGAGGTTACCCTTGGGAAAACTTTTTAATAATATTCCTTCAACACCCTGCTGAAAAAAGGGGTACTCACTTCGTTGGATTGTAGTAAATCGTGCAATGCTACTTTTCAGAATATTTGTTGCTATATAAAATTTATAACCCACACATCCCGGGTGTGAACTGATCCAGGCTCGCCCCCATATTTGTCTCTCGTTGTTATTTTGGCGGTTGACGTGGTATCAATAATATATAATTGAATAATAGGAAACAAGCTGTTTTTATTGACTCACATTCTGAATTTTGAACAATTTCGCAAGGAAATTCTGGGAACCCAATTTTTTATTATATATGCAAAAGATTTCTTTCAGTTTATCTCCTGCTGATGACACCAATCTACGGATAGAGCACAAAACCTGGTTTGGTGCCAATAGTGTAACAGTGATACAACGCAAGAACTGAAATTTTTCACTCATAGTTTAAGCAGTGTGAAGCATGTTAAACTTCTTGAGGTAATCATTGATGATGATCTTTTGTTGTCATCACATATTCAACAGTTATTAATGAATTATCCAGTTCAATATATCTATTGCGGAATTCGAAAAATAAACTTTGTTCCTCCACTGTAAGAACTTGATATTTTTCTTTGTTTCATACGAACAATAATCAAGGGATGATATTATAGGTTAACTCATTTCATGGTGTAAGAGTTCTCAGATTGCAAAGAGAGTTATATCTGGCGCTAGATATAGAGATCCTTGTCAATAGATATTCATGAATATATCATTAATGCCAATTCCTTCAATATAGATATACGCTACAGTCCTAGAAATACACCGAAATGGCCAATTTTGAGTTTCATGAATACTGTATTCGTGCGATAAATCTTCTGAGGGCACGAGATTATAGGCTTACCAGGTCCCAGTTGAATTATCGCGATGTCAAAGTATATAATTATCTGCCATAATCTTTGAATTCCCTCCCTTCCTCCTCATTCAAATCGAAAATAAGTAGACACACCCAAGAAAACTGTTTTTATCCAATCGACGATTATTTGAGCACACCATTACGTCTCAGCAATTATATAAAAGTTGAGTTTTATTTTTCTAACTTTTCCCATCAAATTTTGACAGTGTTCGTTTCTGTATTATTTCTTGTATTACTCACAAATTTTATTCTGTTCTGTGTGATTACAACATTTTGTTTTTGGGGTGCCAAAATCATTTTTGTAATCTGGTCATATCTAATCGAATCTATCGTGTTCTGGATTCGTTGACTCCAAATGAGTTTTTTTAGCACCTCCAGTTCTGAAGAAAATTAACTCAACTTTGGAGTTTCGAATGGAACAATCACTGTATATTTTTTGAATTCAGCAGTTCATTTTACTCCAGAATATTAAATTTGGTTAGAGAATACTTCCACCAAGTTTCGATTCGAATAAAAAAAAATGTATCTAGGAGGCTATGATCTCTGAAAAATTTTTGTTTCACACCTACGATCTATATCGATATCAATTCAGTACCACTGCTTCTTCAATTCACCGCTCATAAACATTCGAAAGAGGTTGTAAGTATAAAACACTACTAATTTTTTTGGCATCAACATGGCTCGTTGAATTATTCAGAACAACTTTCAACTAAGAACACCCTAATCACGCATTGATTGAAGTGGAAACGTATGCATTAGGTATCTTAATTTTGAAAGAAAATTTCGAAACAAATTTGAGAATAACCTTTGCTTTTTTCACACTTCCGTTAAATTTTCAGTAATGATCGCTTTGAAAAAATATCTGATTTTTCCAAATTTTCTCGTGATTGAATGAACTTTGTATCATGAGTGTTGTTTTTAACGAAGCAGATCCATTATTTTTCCCAAGAAGGGAGGTTGGATCGACCTGTATCAATGTAAATCCCTATTGGAGGATCTGATGATGAAATATTCCTATTTTTAACATTCTGCTAAAAACAAACATAATCTAATCCAATATGGCTGCTGAATGGTACCCAAAATCACAGTGTATTATACGAAAACCAACTGTGGTAGGCTGCCATCAATAACTTTTCTATTCGTTACAGTTTTAACGCTGACTATCTTCTGACATTATCATGCAGATGGTTCAAGTTACCCACAAAACTATTGAACTGACATCTAGAATACTGCAGCCACTTGAATTGAGACCAACATCGCCGTTCGAACACATTGACTACGATTTTACGTTTTACTTTTACTATTGAACACATCATTAGAACTCATATCAGCTGATTCAACGGAATTTATTCGTGAAAAAATAGTAAAATATAAACATGTAAGCCTAAACTCACTTCGAAACAACAAATCTGTTCATTTTTTAATAATAGGAAATTCAAAATGAGTCAAAAAATCGATAAATTCAAGTAGACATCGAAACCCACTCTGACGTCAGAACTTATATCAATGTCAGTTTTTTCACATTTGAAGATGATTTTTGTGATAGTTGGACTTGTATTTTCGATTTCATGACGAGTTATTGTTTGCAGTTGATTTTCGAAATATACGCGCATCAGCGTAAGTACTTGAACACTATGTTGAAATTACTATTTCTCCAGAATTATGTCAATTTGCAAAAGTTTTCATGTTATTTGAATAACAGGTTTTAAATGATCTCATTTAGAAGTTATGTAATTGTTGGGTTATCATCACCTCATAATTTGGAAAAGCATCTTGTTCTCTTATTTCTCATATCTGAAATGAATATGATTGTGCTTCTTCATCAGGTAATTAAAGAATTAGCAGCTAGTTGATATTTGTTATTGGTTTGTAGGTAGTTGTGAGCACTCGCATTTGTGATATGGGATGTGGGCGCACCGTAGACACAGTGTTTGTCATAGAATAATGACGCCCTGAATGACTCCGATATGAGTAGTGACGTATGCCACTTGCCATGTTGCACTGGTCGTTTAAACTGCAAATTTATGAATTTAAATTCGGGGATGGAACAACTCGTTGAAAAACACAAACGCCGTTATTATATTTTATGGAGGCAAATACATTTTGAAATTTCAAATGAAATTATCTTTCAAATCACATTTTAGGGGTCGAAAGATGATTTCACTTAATAATCGAGGTTACCCTTGGGAAAACTTTTTAATAATATTCCTTCAACACCCTGCTGAAAAAAGGGGTACTCACTTCGTTGGATTGTAGTAAATCGTGCAATGCTACTTTTCAGAATATTTGTTGCTATATAAAATTTATAACTATTGAAAAATGTTTACCATTTTATGAAATCTGGAATGGGTAATGCATTCGTCCACTTGGATAAAAACAGAGAAATAAAAACGAAATTCGAGTCGTGAAGTGAGGAAATGAAGAGAAGACGTGAATGATGACGAACGTGTGTAAATACCTCTCCTTCAGCTCTTTTCTTTTCGAGTTCCTTCTGCTTTTCATGTTCTTCAGCAATTCGAGCCTCGATTGCCGCAAGTGACTCGCGTGTGAATGGACGGAATAGGCTGCGCTCCTCCTCAGAGAATGAGTCAGAGGCGACGGACATGTCTCCTCACGCCTAGGCCCCCACGATACCCTGAAAAACAAAAGAATGGTCAACGAGATTCATGCGCACTACTTTTGAGGAACATTATTTGTGCCTTGCTCCAGGTACCATAAATCCCGGGTTCAAACTGATTCAGGCTTTCCCCTATAAATTTGTCTCTCATTTTAGCGGTTCGTGTGGTATCGGGAATATATACTCGAATAATAGAAAACAAGCTGTTTTTATTGATGACTCACATTCTGAATTGCGAACAATTTTGCAAGGAGTGCCACAAGGATCCGTTTTGGGACCCCTATTATTCATTATATATGTTTATCTCCTGATAAATGAATAGCGTATAGTATATGCTGATGACACCCCATACATCCCGGGTGTGAACTGATCCAGGCTCGCCCCCATATTTGTCTCTCGTTGTTATTTTGGCGGTTGACGTGGTATCAATAATATATAATTGAATAATAGGAAACAAGCTGTTTTTATTGACTCACATTCTGAATTTTGAACAATTTCGCAAGGAAATTCTGGGAACCCAATTTTTTATTATATAT
The DNA here is from genome assembly GCA_032362365.1 of Zygogramma bicolorata. Classification (NCBI taxonomy): domain Eukaryota; kingdom Metazoa; phylum Arthropoda; class Insecta; order Coleoptera; family Chrysomelidae; genus Zygogramma; species Zygogramma bicolorata. The sequence continues at coordinate 1,739,404 of JAVJAQ010005583.1, read as the reverse complement.
GCAAAAGATTTCTTTCAGTTTATCTCCTGCTGATGACACCAATCTACGGATAGAGCACAAAACCTGGTTTGGTGCCAATAGTGTAACAGTGATACAACGCAAGAACTGAAATTTTTCACTCATAGTTTAAGCAGTGTGAAGCATGTTAAACTTCTTGAGGTAATCATTGATGATGATCTTTTGTTGTCATCACATATTCAACAGTTATTAATGAATTATCCAGTTCAATATATCTATTGCGGAATTCGAAAAATAAACTTTGTTCCTCCACTGTAAGAACTTGATATTTTTCTTTGTTTCATACGAACAATAATCAAGGGATGATATTATAGGTTAACTCATTTCATGGTGTAAGAGTTCTCAGATTGCAAAGAGAGTTATATCTGGCGCTAGATATAGAGATCCTTGTCAATAGATATTCATGAATATATCATTAATGCCAATTCCTTCAATATAGATATACGCTACAGTCCTAGAAATACACCGAAATGGCCAATTTTGAGTTTCATGAATACTGTATTCGTGCGATAAATCTTCTGAGGGCACGAGATTATAGGCTTACCAGGTCCCAGTTGAATTATCGCGATGTCAAAGTATATAATTATCTGCCATAATCTTTGAATTCCCTCCCTTCCTCCTCATTCAAATCGAAAATAAGTAGACACACCCAAGAAAACTGTTTTTATCCAATCGACGATTATTTGAGCACACCATTACGTCTCAGCAATTATATAAAAGTTGAGTTTTATTTTTCTAACTTTTCCCATCAAATTTTGACAGTGTTCGTTTCTGTATTATTTCTTGTATTACTCACAAATTTTATTCTGTTCTGTGTGATTACAACATTTTGTTTTTGGGGTGCCAAAATCATTTTTGTAATCTGGTCATATCTAATCGAATCTATCGTGTTCTGGATTCGTTGACTCCAAATGAGTTTTTTTAGCACCTCCAGTTCTGAAGAAAATTAACTCAACTTTGGAGTTTCGAATGGAACAATCACTGTATATTTTTTGAATTCAGCAGTTCATTTTACTCCAGAATATTAAATTTGGTTAGAGAATACTTCCACCAAGTTTCGATTCGAATAAAAAAAAATGTATCTAGGAGGCTATGATCTCTGAAAAATTTTTGTTTCACACCTACGATCTATATCGATATCAATTCAGTACCACTGCTTCTTCAATTCACCGCTCATAAACATTCGAAAGAGGTTGTAAGTATAAAACACTACTAATTTTTTTGGCATCAACATGGCTCGTTGAATTATTCAGAACAACTTTCAACTAAGAACACCCTAATCAACTGCAAAATCGTGAAAATCGTGAGGACAATGAAAGATATCTAGAACTTCACATCAACTTGAAGATTAGAAAAGGTTCGTGATTGTAGATGATGTTTGTTTTATTAAATTATCAAATACCGAAATCCCGCCTATTTTCATTGTCTTTTTTCATACAGAAAGGATGTTCGAGCCCAATTTACGGAGGAAACTGGTATTGAATATCCATACCCATAGAATAAATTTTGAAGATAATGATGATGACGGATTTTATTGTGAATCAGTTAATGTATAACAAAGATGACAAAAAATAGCAATATACTATTTGAATACATATTTATCTCCACTTATAGTAGATTTGAAGGAACCTATGTTCTGCCATTAGTATACTATTACGACATTCGAATATTTCCATATTTCCCAACATACACATACGGATTCTTGGGGCATTAGGAAGTTTGAAAATAGATGTACGATAGTGTCAAAGGACCAGTTCCGTACAGGTTGCTCTTTGGTTTCATTTCACGAATCAGAGGTTTGATTGGAGCCTTCCCTAACAAAGCTTCAAGTACTCAAACATCTAACTAAAAACCCTTGCACTCGACGCGCGTTTTGCGCACAAAGTTGGCATCACCAGAAGAATTGAAACTGATACAGTATAAATTCCTTTCCTGCAGATGTCACCCTGGTTGCCGTCGTTTGAAAATGTTTTCGGTAGTATTCAGTTTGGTTTTATATGTACATGGATATTTATTTATAATTGGGATACAACAGGCAATATGCCCATAACAGTATCCACTTAACATGACATACATACTTTTAGACTTATAAGAAGTTTTACAGATGGTTGACAGATGAGTACAATACAAGTGCGTTGAGTATAAAATAATGGTATAAGATTCTAATTTTCAATCTCACTACTTGAATCTTACAAAAAGTAGTATATCTCTTGATCACAAAAGACTAAACACAAAAGCTACAGACTTCCCGGAATGTTGTTCAATAATAATCGTTTGATACATTTTTTAAACAAAAGGAAGGATGTATTGAAGATATCTTACTCGTTGAAAAGAGTGTTAAAATTTCGAACCATTCTATTAAGGGGTGAATTACAGCATGAATTTTTATCTTTGAGAGGGACATGAAATAAATTAGGATTCCTTAGTGGTCTGGATGGCGCATTAGTATTTATTCTTTCCAGAATGTCGGCACAATCAATATTTCAATTGAATAGCTTATGCAGGTTCAATGCATCGTTAAAGATTCTTCGATTTTTTAGAGAAAGTATTTTGAATTCATTGCAAATCACAGAGAATTAATCAGCTATGGGTGTTTGCGTTTTGAAGGAAAGATATTTAAAAAAAAATTCTGAACATTTTCGAGACGTTCAATATAAACTATGTATTGTGGGTTCCATATAGAGGTAGAAAAGTTCAATTGGCTAAAAACATATGCATAGTAAAGGGATTCTATCGCCTCAGGTTTGGTTATGAATTAAGTTTGTCTTATAATGAATCCTATAATTTGAAGTGACTTCTGAATAACATTTTTGATATAAATATCGAAGATAAGTTTGCTATCAAATGTGATTCCCAAGTCTCTTACGTGATGGTTACGTTTCAGATGTACACTGCTGAGGGTGTACTGACCATTATGTACAATTTCATTTCTTTTAAACGTTATGCAGCAACATTTTCCTAGATTCACAAATAAATTATTGTTTTGGCAATACGTTTCAAATCTATTTAAATCACTCTGTACTTCTTGACAATCTAGGATATTCCTTATTTCAAGAAAAATGTTAAAGTCATCTGCGTAGGCTGAGAATTTGCAGTGTTCAAAGCATTCTGAAATATCATTCAAGTATATAAAAAAACACGATAGGACCTAGGTGAGATCCTTGTGGCACTCCCGATGTTATTGGAATTGTCATAGAGAGATAACCTTGAAGTGAGACATACTGTGTTCTCTCATACAGATACGCTGATATCCAGGCTAATAGAGAACCATCCACACCAACCCCAGCAAGTCTTTTAATTAAAATACCATGATCAATTCTATCGAAGGCCTTGCTAAAGTCAGTGTAGATAGCATCAACCTGGGTTTGTTTATCCATCGTATTTAGAATGTATTCCGAGTAGCAGATAATATTTGATTTAATGGATCGATTTTTAAAGAAGCCCTGCTGTTCTGGCATTATTTAACGCAATACCAATTGATAGACAGAATTGTAAACGAATTTCTTGAAGAGTTTAGCGAAGATACAGAGTTTGCTGATAGGACTATAATTATTGATCATATTTTTTCAGTCAATCAGTTGGAAATGTTCCACTTGATAGAGATTGATTAAAAAGTAAAGTTAAGGGGGTTACGGGGCTTAGACGACAGTTTTTGACAAAGGATGAAGGTATTCCATCCGAACCTGCTCCTTTGTTTGGCTCGAGATTATGTAATCCTTCCATTACTTCTTCTTGTGTTAGCTGAATTTGACATAGATGAAGATTAGCATTTGAGAGATCTACTTGTTCACCTAAGGTTTGTGGGACGAAAACACTTGCAGAATAGGATCCAAATAGCTTACAAATATCCTGACCATTGGAGACAGTTTTATCTCCTAGCATCATTCCTGATGGAATACAATCAACTCTGTTTACCTTAACCAGTTGCCAAAATTTCTTCACGTTAGACGGGATGTTATTTTCAATATTCCTAACGTAATTGAGGTAGTCAGTCCTGATGAGAGTCTTTGATCATTTTCTGATCAATGAAAAGGTTTGGTAATCCAGTGGGTTGTTATAGGTTTTCCATTTTTTATGAAATTTGTTTTTTTCCTTCATCGCTTTAATGGTGGGAGTCGTGAAGTAAACAGGATAGTTTTTATGTTTCTTTTCACTTGGTATGAGGAGACTTATCATCTATGTACCTTTTCAAGAAAACTCAAATGTAGGTATGACAAAACTTGGGATTATTTTTCGTATTTTATTTTTCCATTCATTCATACTTCTTTTCGTCAAACACTCTTTTGAGTGCGCCCAGAAGGCAGAGCCTTGTGCGAGCAAGGGTCGGGTATTAGTCTTGGGTGCCGAAGCGCTCTGGGTCATCTTACTGATTTTTATTGAAGCGAATTCGCTAGTTGAACTGTAGGGAAACCCAGAAAAACCCACAGTGCTACCGGGTTGGTTGGTGTATTCGACCAAGATATCCCACCCGCCAAGATTGGTATCTAGGCAACCAACAATTGCTTATTGCACCGAGCCAGTCAGAAAAGTTCTGCCTCGACCGTGGATTGAATCAGCGTGAAAGAGCCCCATCGAAGACACGACAGTTGCGTAGATCGCTAGGCCACACCGACGATCCTCATACCATATATCAGTTTGTGTGTCTTATTTCATTCTGAGAGGTCTCTTCGAGATGAGATTCAACTTTATTAGTTCGAAAATCAGGTAAAGTAGCTGCAGAAATTGGTAACACGAACCATCAACTAATTTAAACTAGTCATATCATCCTAAACTGATACCAAGTTCAAGCCAGAGTGAAATATCATCTCGGAGAGATTTCATGAATGTCATCATTCAAAGTAATGTTCCTATTAATCTCTACATGTTGCATGAGTTTAATTAACTAGAGCTAGGTGCTCTCTGAGCCCAAGTATGTCAAAGTTAGGATCAAAACCAGTAAAACATTTACTATGTTCTTACGTTGTACACTATCCGTTGATGCATTCGAATTTCCATAATCCATTAAAGCGCACATGATTCAAATAAATGAGGAAAATAGTAAGATAATAATAACATAATTCTGAAACTGGTCGGATCTGTACCTAATAAAATCAAAACGAATCACGAAATATAAAGAATTTTTTTGGCAACTAATACAATTCTGCGTTGTGAAAAGAACTCCTGGCCATTGATAGTTCTTTACCTGGAACTAAAAAAAATTCGGGATAATTTGTTCCATTTTGTTTGCTACAAAGAATTACATCAAGGGCGGTCATTGCCAAAGGTGGCAATGCACTTAGAATAAATTCTGGAATACTAGATACTATTGTGACACCTTAAATGGAAAAGAACTCCTGGCCATTGATAGTTCTTTACCTGGAACTAAAAAAAATTCGGGATAATTTGTTCCATTTTGTTTGCTACAAAGAATTACATCAAGGGCGGTCATTGCCAAAGGTGGCAATGCACTTAGAATAAATTCTGGAATACTAGATACTATTGTGACACCTTAAATGGCCTAAATCGATATATTTTAAATGAATTAATTTGTATATTAATTTTAATTATTTCAACGGATTCATATAGGTACTGAGTCTGCTTGTTTTGAAAGACAAACGCAACAATGCAGAATCCAATTTCAATGCTTTGCTTGAAGAAATAATGCCTTGTCTAGAAAATTTGAATATAGATTCATGCATTCCAAGAGTGAATAAATTCATGAAAAATCGACCTAATCCAGATACTCATTCCTCCACAGAATACTTCAGAATAACGATATATATTCCTTTACTTGAAAGTATTATTTCCGACGTTGAGTGTCGTTTCCAGCAAGAAACTATGGATTTATTCGATCTGCAAATATGTGTTCCTGTTAAATTAATCAATTCAAATGAAGATGGCATCCATTCCGCCGTAGAAATTTTGATTGAAAAATATGGAAGTTTGTTTGAGACATGTAGAGACGTGCTGAAGTCAACTTTCATTGCAGAGCTGTATTTATGGAAAATGAGATGGATGCACAGCAAGGAATTGAAAATTCCTAGCGACGGATTCAATGCTCTCAATCAATGTGATAAAATGATGTATCCAATCATTCATGACATTTTGAAAATACTGTGTACTCTTCCAGTGAGTGTTGCATCTGCAGAGAGGAGTTTTTCAGGACTGAGAAGACTTAAGATTTGGCTGAGGGCCAATATGGGCGAAGAACGTTTAAGTGGCCTTGCACTAATGCATGTCCATAAGGACATTGTTATTAACGAATCTAATGTAATAGAACGTTTCGCTAATAGTGGGGTGAGACGAAACATGGAGTTCGTCATGTAAAATATTAGTTTCTGTTAATAATTTCATTAGAATGATTTTTATTTTAAATACGTAATATAAAAAAATATCCCATTCTGCGTTTTCCGATTGAATCGGAATTGATGACTGATATTATGTAATTGTACAAAATGGCCCCCCCCCAGAATCAAGATATATGACCGCCCTTGAATTACATGATATAGGAAATCTTTCTTTGAAAATCTTCATTAAGTGATAACGAAACGAAATGTAAGGAAGAATTTAACAAATTGAATGAAATAATTCTGCATTTGAAAAAGTGAAGACCATACGTCAGTCAGTGTGGCCAAAGGGTCTAAGGCGCGATCCTTATATTCAATGTGGCTATTTCACTGTTGGTTCGAACCACGGTCTGGGCAGAATTATTCTGGCTGGCTCGGTGCGATAGGCAATTGTTAGTTGCCTAGATACCAATTCTGGTAGTTGGGATATATGGATTGGATACACCAACCGACCCGGGATAACTGTAGTTTTTTTCTGTTTTCTTCTGGTTGAAATAGAAAATGCACTACCGTGAAAATCAGTAAGACGCCCCAGAGCTCTGCGGCACCCAAGATGATCAGCCGAACCTTGCCTGCACAAGGCTCTGCCTTCTTGGAGTGTTCAGCAAAAAGTGGAAATATAACAATATTCTCAATATTCATGAACGTTGTCGATAATAAATGAACACTACGTTTGAAGATATAAATAAAATACTACAAATTTTACCTTCAGAAGGGAATAAAAAAAAAGATGGGGAGGAAAAATTGGTAAATATTTTTCAGAGTCAGGTGATAATACTTGTAGATCAAATCGAAAATCTATAATCGAGAGCATTTCGATCATCTTTTTAATTTATATTCCTCGTTGTTGAATACTTAGTTGGGTGCTTCCAGAGGGGAGAGCTTTCTGCTTGCAATGAACGGCAACCGTTCTTGGTTGTTGTAGGGGTGACTGACTGATTTTTGTATTTGCTACCTACTCCAACTAAGAGGAAACGCGGAAACCCTGCAGTGCCATCAAGTTCATTGGTGTGTCCGATATAAAAAACCTCATCTGCCTGTGAATATCACACATTCACCCAGAAACGTATGATATTTTCCTGTTTTACTATAATGGTTGCTCCCATAGACCGCGGGCCTGTGACGTCACATGACAACAGCCTGCTGGACAAACCAATCATATCAACATAAATAACAATGGTAATTCAATGAAATTATAATTGCAATTATGAGATACAAAATGCATGAATATATAGTATTTTTCACAGTAAATAGTATTGGCTTATTAACTGCAATAAACTACCCGATTTAATCCCATTGTGTACAACTTAAGGGTCTAATCCCAGAAATGAAAGTATGAAAGCAAAAAATATGTTAATTGTTCTGAAATTATTCGTTTCCGTTAACCAGCTGACGAACGTCAACCCTCAGAAGTCGAAACTTGTGCGAGCAATGGATCAACGAGGCCTTACCTTTTAACGTGCGATTACCCAGCACGGTGGCCCGGCGGGGAATCGAACCCCGGTCTTCCACCTGAAAGGCGATTGTGCTAACCTCTACACTACCAAGAACCACAAATGTAATCAGTTATTGAAAATAACTTTGTTCTTGTGAGGCTTTTCTAATTGTGTGTTCCTGTTCTACTCCCTTTTCACATTTTGATTTCTATATCACGTGTTTCAACGGCTTCACTCGTTTATTTCTGTCGGTTGGTCATCAGATGCCCCTATAGAAGAAGGGAATCTTTTGTCATCACGAATCAACAACAGGCAGGAAGTCGTCCTTGAAAAAAACAACGCAATCATAACAAAACAGAGCCGTTGGGCAAGAAGGACGAGCGAGAAGAATCATTTCGTTCCACTGGAGCAAAATCCAATTATGTCTATTTTTAGGCCTCGTACCAAGGCTCGATAAATAATAGTTGAGTGATCGAAACTCGAGTTGTCACTCGATTTACTTCACAACATAAAAGTCATCGCAACCGAAGACTGTTTTTTCCGATGCTCTGATTTGATTTACTTGGATCAATAGAGAGATAACGTTGTTCGGTCTGTGAAATAACGGCATTGAGTTCCGTGAGGCATTTTTTGATTGGACATGGTATTGGGGAAAGTTGTGATGGAGTTTGTTGTATGCGGTTCCGTTGGTGACATTTATGGAAAAAATACTCGAACAATTGTTCTAGCATGAATATAATAGTTTATGGCTGGCCGGCAGGTCGGAACAAATTGGTTGCAACGTAGCGTAGAATGTTTCGACCTGTGTGCGGCCAGCGGAAGATGACTCAATGAACTCTCGTCCCCCTACGAACGGCAACCCTCAAAACAAGGAACTTGTGCGACCCAAAAATCACCTAGGTCCCACCTTCAAACGTGCTACCTATTCCCAGCACGAAAAACACTGCTCCAAACGGTGGATCACGTTCAACAAATAATTCTCTTCGAACTTGAGGACAAATAACTATTTCATTCAACACTTTTGTAATAGAAACAACTCGAAAAACACGTCATTGTGATGATTCATCAGAAAAAAAGGTTCAATATTTTCTTATTACCTGAAACAGAAATTGCCTTGTTACCCACTCCCTGAGCGATTCCTCAAAACAGCATGTTTATTCGCGGAATCATGAAACGTGGTCGAGTCATTCTTCAATAGGAGTGTCATCCTGATGCCTTTTTGCAGATTTCTGGATATTTGTGAATTTTACCCAAAGTATCAAATGAAAAATATTCATTTTTTGGGGACTTGCCAAATTAGATCAATTTTAGTCAATCTACGATTGGCAAAAAAAAGGTTCATTATAGCTTTTTGATATGAAATCGACGTGTTTTCCGGTTTTCACAATGGAAAGAAACTAAACACACCGAGAATGTTTGCAGGTGAGAAATTTCAAAGTTACGCAGGGTGTGTGGGTAAATAAAAAAGGAAGTGGCACCTTTGACGTTTTTTTAAAATTTTATTATTTTTTTTCCTTATTTAACGTCGGCCTATTTCTGCTACCAAGGCCAATCACGGACGCCGGTGAGCACACTTTCTCCAACCAGAAATTTTTGGTATTCCAACCAGAGGTAGGGATTTTTAACGAGCCCAACATTCATGGACTCGGGACCGACGGCTCAACGTCTCTTCCGAAAAACGGCATATCCTCAATATATCTTGTGCTCAATGATATATTGTCTGCGAGCTATGATATGCTATTTCGCTGCAGCTGTACGGGCTTTTGACACGGTATTTCCCTGCATGGTCACCCATCCAAGTACTAACCGCGCTCGGCGTTGCTTAACTTCAGATATCGAATGACTGTCAGTCAACCTGAAGAGCTGGGTCATGCTCACCTCTGACGTTTGCTTGATTGCGGTTGACAATGTTCCATGCTGAGTGGTAGTGGTATTGGTTCAGACTTACATTGTCAATATAGTCAAATCTATTGAAATCTGTTATGAAATCAAGATGAAGAATTCAATCAAATAAAACCCCTCAAAATCCTAATATGAAGATTGAAATGAAAAAGTGTGAAAATTTGATTGATTAAATATATTGAAATCGTCCTGTCATCACCCGAAGACGATTGCGCCTCTGACTTCAACGTAATTTGTGAACGTTACTTGTCGAATTCATTTTTTGCCTATTTGATTGTAATAAGATGTGTTAGAGTTTGTCATGACGGTTATTCTCGATACCGATTGAATATGCTTGAGTTTAGTGTTGTCCGATAAAATAGTCTTTGTATAGGTTTAGTAGTTTTGATTTCGATGTATGCCGGCAATAGCTCTCCAGGAATGTATTGGGCTGTATCTGAATTACTTCAATGGACTTCAGTATACAAGTGCTTATTCTCTCCTGAAGTATACTGGATTGGTTTCAATGCGCTCATTCATGATTTACAAGGGGCCGATTGGAAGAATTACTCAACGAATAGTGTTTACATGAAAGAACGTGAACTTTCACGGTCGGAGGTAACTGATTCTGGGCCGTTTTTCGGGTTTGCTTGTCGTGGTCGACAGGTTTTTACTCCTGACGTTTCACCTAAAGCTGCTGTAGGCATTATCAAAGTCTTTGAGGTAAAGAGCACAATGTTCTCGTTCTCACAGTACATAATAATTCGTTCACGTTTTGGTCCGCTTTATATATGCTTTATATAGCGCTTTATATCTGCTAGTAGTATGTACTGTGAGAATGAGAACATTGCGTCCGTTACCTGATAGACGTTGATGTTGCCTACCACAGCTGTAGGCGAAACGTCAGGAGTAAAAACCCGTGGACTACGGCAAACAAAGCGGTAAGCGTCAACGATTCACGACGTCTATACTTCGTCGATGCAGGAAGTAGGAGTTATTCGTATCCGAATCATTGTTCTGGAACAAAATCAAGGCAGTTTCCATGAAGTAAATAGTCTCCACCTGACACGAGTTCAGATTCTTTATCGCAGAGCCGGAATTATTCACGAAACGCTTGGATAATTGCACAGTTCCCGACAACAACACGTGGCATAATTTTCTCTAATGATCCATTTCATCGATAACCCGAGTTTCTGTTGAATTAGAGCCAACAGATGACCTACTACCCACCATTCGCGAAACAATTCGTGTGGTAATCCAAGTTTTGAATATAATGTGCGGATAAATACTCTGTCCATCCGATCCGAATAGAATGTGTCTAATGAGAAATTCGACGAAATTGGTTTTCACTTTGATGGTACAGCGAATGGAAGCACGTGCTGTTGACAGTTGATGAATAACTGATGGGGAATAACGAAGTGACCTTCACTTTCACTATCACTGCATTATTTCATTGAGGAAAATGTATTTTTACACTTTTTCTTTGACACAAGCTTCGGTTAACACCTCCAAGCTATGAGTTCTACTTAGCGGTTCGAACGTAAAACTAACCCTGAGGAAAGCAGGTCTCAAAGCTCTACTTAGGGAACATGACACTGAACTCGTTGTTTCGATTTGAAATGATCCGTTGAGAAAGAGAAAATTGGTGATAGTTAAGTGAAATATTGAAGATGAATATGCCCATAAAAGAAGTAGGAACAGATTCACAATAGTATACTGGTGGCAAAATGTGATAGTGACTACTAGCATTCGAAACTTCCCTTTGAATCTGGTCGACAAGTTTTCTGTTGAGTGGTCGACGTTCGAACTTCAATTGTCTGAATTATTGAATTTCTCGACTTTTTGATCGCTGGTAATGGTAACAATTGTCTCCGGAAGGATGATTGAAGATGCAAGCGATCGAAACTTCCTACTTAAACTCGTTTCTTACGAATTGAATAATTTTTACGATGATGGAAATTAGAATGACTACTACCGAACTCCGTTCTCAATGAAGAAATTTGATCGATACCATCATGCCAGTCTCTCAACTACCTACACAGTAGGTTAATGGACAAACATCTTGTCAGAAAACAACTACTACAACGAATTATATCCGACAGACGCCAGTGCAGGATTCTCCACTGAAGACTTTTCCGCATGTGCTTCTGGTGATGCAAGTGTTGGAATAGGTTTTCGATTATTGGAATTGATACACTTGCAGCTCGATTTTGGGGTTATTAGCCCATCATCAGTGCAAGGTAGTTCCCAACGAACAACTCGAAAGCTATCGTCATAGCGCCATCTGCCAATAAATGTGGTAAACACAAAACACATCCATACCGCTAAGTCTTCGTTGAGGTTGTTTTCAATGGGTCTGTTCTGCTTCGCTGTCTGGACTTTTTCAAACCTGTCAGAGAATCGATGCACAATTAGACACTCAACATAGCATCGCTCAAACCTTTCCACTCCAGAACTGGTTTACTGATTTCTGTCACTCTGAGATAGTACGAACTGAAAACCAGAAAAACTAAATTTGGTATTAAATTTTCATTTCTCATTTTATTTCAATTCATTTTCCAGTTCGACCTATTTTCATTATTGTTTTTTTTTGACAAAATAGTAAAATTCCAATTCATTAAACATTGTTATACCCATTCAAATATAAAGCCAATTCGTGCCTGGAATCGATCAAGTGTTTATATTGCTTATATATAAATCCTGTGAGATTTTTGCTTTCCTATGGAAGACCGGTATACCGTTCATGGAGCAGTGGGAGCATTAATTTCAGCAAGAGAAGAATTGTAGTAGATTTGAATCGAAGACAATTTCATTCAGCTTAGAAAAGAGTATATTGTGGTCCAACTTGTAGAAGGAGTGTATATATTAGCCGTATTCGGGTTCTTAATAAATATTCATCTAGGACGGTTCAATTTAGTCATCCACCCAATTATTGTAGATATATTCGAGACAAATCCTTCACGCCTCAACAGTCCAACTATTTCGAACCGTTCCTGGACTGTTTTTGTTGTGAACCCGAATACGGCAATTGTGTCAATGCGAAGCTGATTATCTATTAGAAAAAAATAGTTTTGAATGGGCTTTTCCGAGTTGACTCCCCATTTGAACGTCAACCGTCAAATCGAAACTTGTGGGAGCAATGGATTAACGAAGCCTCACATTTCAACGTGTGAATCCCATCACGGTGGTTCCGGGGCGGAGAGTTCTTCCGCTTGACGTGCGGCCGAACTTACTCTTACACTAGCAAGAACCACAGCTCAGATATGTACCTTTTACATCATTAGGATCTGACAAAACAATAAGAATTGTCAGAGATGAAATTGTTCTCACGTGTTTTTCTCTAAGAGTGAGTTTTGATGTGGGGGAGGGGGTGATTATTTCCATCAAGATATCGCCAGAGCTACTATTTTCGTATATAGATATATACAAAGCTTTCGCCTTTTCTCTGCTTGGGTATATAACGATATGGATTCGAATATTAAGATTTTCATGTTGGAATATCACCCATCTACCTTAGCCGCGAAGAGCTCTGCGTTCCGGGCACACTCGTGAGAGGGGTTGGAAAAAGAAAAATATCAAATAAAACAGCTTTATTTGGATTGGAAGCTTTTTAATTAAGAACCGATATCACTATTACTATTCATTCTTTCACAGATATATCATGACAAATGACTATACTATTGATATATTTGGATGCGATAATGAATTTTGAAACAGAAAAATTCAGCTTTTGAAACGTCAATGACAAATATCCATAAGGATATCTACGAGTCAACAGTCAACCACTCAACCGAGACACTCCAGCTCTGAGGCTACTTGCACACACACCGATCTTGGACGGCCGATTTTATACCGGTCGTCCAAATTCCAACAGTGAACCACATGTGGGAACAGGACCTGGCACACACGCCGACCGCTGATCGGTGCCGGTAAAATATCGTTTAGCAGCCGTCCACTGCCACTGCATGGCCGGTATTACCAGGTAGTAGTGGCGTACGTAACTAAATACACGCTTGCACACCCACCGATTGTTTACCGACCATTCCAATCGACTGCTTGGTGAAATTGTAGATACTAAGTACTACCGAAGAAGATTTACGTATAACGAACAAGAAGCGACACTTGCCGCTACACAGCCGCTAATCCTGTGGTCCCCACCACTACAGAATTTCATGACCTCCACACTATTTTTTTTTGCGACTAAAGAATACCAGCAAAAAACAGTAAGCCAGTAAACTACTTGACAAGAAACACCAGTACTTTTTTGTTCCTATTACTGACCGAATGCCGACATTGCTGGTAGACATGCGCATTCAGGGTGTATTTGTCGAATTTGTGAGTTGCGCTTCTTGTTCGTTATACGTAAATATTCTTTGGTACTACTTTGATTGATGGGATGAATCCATTACTCGCGCTTAATCCCACGGCTCTCAATACGGCGATACAATAACCACATAGCAACAACTCGTTTAGGATACATTATTTTTCAATAACCTCGTGTCACGACAACAAAGCATTTGATTGTTTGACCGGTAAAAATCCGGTGAGTCTGCAAGCACCTGCTACCAATAAAATATAGGCCGATTTTATACTGGCCGTCCAAAATCGGTGTGTGTGCAAGTAGCCTGGACACAGTTTGAAGCTCTCTGTCTCGGACTATTCTGTCAAATCAGTGGTTCTGATTATAGGTGTTCTCGGTGGTTCCAGACCAACGCTACTCTCGGAGCTCAAGACCATCACGGCCTGCCAAAATTCGGCAGAGTTCTTGGCCGGCCGCATGCAGAAGGCCGTTATTCTCAGTTCGTTGCGCCTACTCAGGAATCACGATTCTCGGAGCCAGTGATCACTACCCTGCGGTGCGGGAAGTGGTAATTGGTTAATGAAACTAGCGCGTTCGCCCATTAGGTCGGAGCAGTGGGGAGTACGGCCCGACTAGGTTTGTTTAGACGACAATAATGATAATAATAAATGCCTTCATTGACAGTTCTTAGGTTTAAAAAAGCATATGAAAGTAATACTGACAAAAGACAGAGTTTGGTTAAATATTAACGGTATTTTAAACAATGAAAATGGAGTTGCCTTGATCGAGGGAGAGCGGTGTATTCTGTACTTAGATATTTATTTCCCAGATCGTGGAATGTCGATATACCCAGGAAGCAAAAAAAACAAGTGTGAAGAAGACTGCTCCACGGTCTTTTCGAATTCATCAGCTTAGTAGATTGAAACTACTTCGGCATCCTTTTCTACTTCCAAACGCGAACTGAAAAATTGAAAAAAAAGAAGACAAACACTTGGTTCAGTGATACTGTTTGAATATGAGCTCTTCTCATTTTCCAGGAGTATACTAATGTTTTTGTGTAGTGGAAATATTCACTTATTATTTTTTTTTCATAATTTTATATGACTATATATTTTAAAACAAATGTATTTGGCTTTTATCGTAAATGTGTTTTGCTGGTATTTATGTATTTGGGACCGCAATTTTATATTAACTTGTATAGTGCTGTAATGGACTTTCCGTAAATAAATGAATAAATAAATAGTAGTAATTGTTTGACGGTGTTCGCAATATGGAGCGAAATCATTGTAACTTTTTTTGAATTTGTTGTCGGGTTTATTTCTGATGAACGACCACTCTCTATTTTCTATTTTTGAACACGCCTACGCCATGTTGTTGTAATGCGGATAGAGATCTCAATAACATGTATGATATTAATTATTCTGTAATCGAGCGGATATATCGCATAGGCTGAATTGTTCGTGGATTCCATGTAATGAAGGGGTAATATATGCTGTAACACACATCTTGCGCCGGTATGGTCGTGGGAATCGATGGACTTGTTAGTTGAGTCTATCGAAAGTGGGAGTATGTTTTAGTGGGATGAAGCCATTTATAGAACAACTATTGTTTTCCTATGTGGAATTAGTAAGTTCGCAGGATGAAGTTGTTGATGATTTTGAATTCACCGGATTGATCAATTGTTCGGTTGAATAATCAGGAAACGGTACGTGGGATAGACCAATTGAAAGTTCGGTGGAATGAAGGATTTGTGTGATATAACTTATACGGCACTTGGAATATTCAAAGACTTGTTCTGATTAAATTGCTGAGATTTGACTTCTGATGAGAACGCATCAGAATTCGTTGCAGATTTTTAAATATCTATGCATACATGGGGACAGACAGACAGCGGAAAAAGACTTTGTTTTATACTATGTAGTGATTATCACACATTTAATGCGTATGTAGAGAAACGTCCTTAAGAGAAATTCCAACAAATCCCCAAGGAGTACAGACTTCCCAATATATTTTTCCTTCGGAAAAATGATGTAGATGCGAAGTGCAGAAAAAGTGGCCACCTGAAGCCTACAGCTGGTGTCACTACACTCCTAGGAGCAGAGCTAATACAAATGTGAAGTTGTTTGGGTGAACTGAACTTCATACACTTCGAACATGTCTTCAATAGCGTCGGTGATTTACTGTATCAAAGGCTTGTGGTGGAAAATGCGTGACCTTGAATAGAAAATTGTCTGCTCTTTAAGCAATTGCTGAAGTACACGCTGGATTCTCCATCGAACCTATCTCTGAAATGAAATAAAATTATCGATTTTGAACGTTTCAATTTGGTGAACTTGTATTTAACGTCGGATTGTAAATATTTTTTGGACGGTTTGGCAGATCAAGCATGATTGAATCTTTGAAACTGTGAAACCCTTCTTGTATTTCTGATATTTTTACTGGATGGTGAATTGATTCAATCAGGATTCAATAGTTTTTAACGTATATTAGTTTTTTTGAAAAGTATCTGGCTCTAACCATCGTCAGTTTCACCACAACGATCGGAGGGAACACCCAATTTCCATATAGCTGAAATCACCGTGACTTGACAACGGAATGGGAGAATTATCATCATAATAATCCGAGCTAATACGGTAATTTCAATTCCGCTTGTGCCTCAAATCAGATTAAGTAATCTAGGTCCTCTCTAATGAATGTACTCGGGAAAACATTCATAGTTCACTTTGAAGCTAGGTCGAGTATAATTTCGATATCAAGTGAAAAATACAGTGTTCTGTGAGATTTTCACTTTAAACAAGTTATCAAATCCGTTTCAACTGCAGGAATAGAACAAAGTATTTTGAGATGTCGTTCACTTCATATCATGAAAATTATCAATTGATCATTGACTGGATTTGATTACCCAAAAATAACATGTTCAACAAAGTCGAATCATTGAATTACATTCAATAAAACAAATTCTATTAGATATTAAATGAAACTCATTGATCTCCGATAATTTTCGAATTATAATCATTCATATATAATTAACGAAGGTACATGAATCGCGCCTGTTTGAACATTCTTTCAGAACTAGATGCTGTGCGATAAACGAATATTCAACTTATTTTGTTATCGCTATACACAGTTAGAGCTTAGCTGACTCGGCTATCAGACTATCATTCGACTTGAGAACAGTATTCATTCAAAAAACTACTAGTCTTGAAACATTTAGAAACTTTCCAAGTTCAAGCAATTAATGTACAAACAATTCAAATACTTTCCTGGAGTACTTCTCAGCTCTGGTTCAATTATGTACCCTCATCTGGGAATCATAACGATGACAAAGTTTTCACATTTCAGTTGGTATTTTCATCCCTGGGAATTTCATTTCCGCTACTCGACCATTCTGGTCTCAACGAAACCTCTTGTATGGAAATACAGTTCACTGAAAAATTGATAACCACGATCAGAGAGCTACCCTCTGGACATCAATTATTTCCACCAGTGTGAGACGGCATGCTCCGCAGCAATATTGATTGTAACGTATGATGGTGGATGTGTGGATGGAAAGCAGAATTAGATATTCAGCGTTCGTATTGCTGGAAAATATTGGCCTCAACATTCAAGCGAATATTCGATTCGATTTTCAGTCGAATCGAGTCAGGTTTTGCTATTAAATGAATCACTTTTATGATTTCAATCATGTATTTTTCCACCGTCTTACCCTTTTCGTTCTAGACTATCAAGCAGCTGTCTTATTTTTCATCTATATCAAAGTTCAGTCATATTAATGAAACAAAATATGTGCTTGTACATTGTTTTTTGACTATTTCATTGTTTCAGTTCATTATCATTTATCGGTTAGTGGAGAACCTAGCTTCTTTAATTTTTTTTTGTTATTTTCAAACTCTCCCATCAGTGCGCTATTCTTTCTTGGTATAACTTGATATGAAGAAAGTTTGGTTCCAATTCTGCAGGTCAGATGCAACTTCCGGATAGCCTGTGAGGATGAACATCGTTTTTCCAAGCACTTGCCAAAGGACGGTAGATAAAACAATGGGAAAACTTGCAACACCAATCAATGACTGGAATCTTTCAGTGAAAATACGAATGGAAGATGTGGGTTCGAATCCCGCCTGGGGACGTTTATTTTTCTTGATTTCTAAATTGTCTGATTGCGTCAAAAATTTCATTTAAATTGGTAATTATACAGACACTAAACATCCGAATTGCGTCTCCGTGTATTTCATTTATCAGTGCTGTATCTGGCAATCAGATGGTGGCTTTGAGGAACAGTTCTCGACTAAATGTAACAGCGACAGATAATTGTCAACCTTGGGTTCAATTGGAGAGTTTATGACTCTGTCTCTGCACAAGTTGTGTATCATCCTAAATCGGCCAGGGACATCGTGTGTCTTCATTACCTCCTATTGTTTATAACTGATCTCATATATCTTTGTTATACCAGTTCAGGTGTAGCTTTTTCAGTAGCAAATATGTACAATGGAAAAGTATTGTTTCAGTTGGAATGGGGCATTTATCAAGCACGAATAATGTTCGAAATTGGAAATTGTATAAAAAAGGAGCAGTTAGAAACGTTCGTTGATTACGTGATATGTTTTTTTCACTTGGACTCTTTCTTTCCCCTTGAGAGATTTGGTAACATGTGGTTGGATTCCCTTGCCTCACATGATACTTAAACTTCAATTTTCAAATACCTTATCATATTTATTTTCGAGTATGCTTCATACTACATATTACTCAAAACCTATGAGATATGAATACTGATGAAATAATAAGTGGTTCCCCCATGTGTTTAATAGAGATGCTCCCTTGTCGCGATAAATAATTTCACATAATATTATTGAGTGAGAAACATGTTTTTGGGAAATAATATAAATACGAGAAATTATTCATCACGAATTTATCGAGTATTGGTTCTCTTCTTGCTGACATCGGATTGCGAATCACTGTCTATTATCCAAAACGAATATGTCGACCAAAATATTTTTTCGTATTTTGAATTTTTTATCTGGAATTGATGCGATTGAATTTAAAATAATTTTTTTCCGGAGTAAAAGTTATGTGCTTTTGCTATGCACTCAGGAATATTATGAAACTGAAATACAAAATTTTCCAGCCGTTCATCTGAGCACGTATACGGTTTTCCTAACCGCTCTGTCAGGTAGTTTGTTGACATAAACTAGCAGCAAACCCTCAAAGCTTTGTGTTTATCTGAAAGGAATGTTTCAAGTATACATAACGCCGCATGAATGCCGAAATAAAGTTGAGAATGATTCCATGAAATAAACACGAAATGAATATTTGTAAGATGCAATTCCAGTATATTTGGGTTCCGAGTAGGCATAGGGATTAGACGAGCTTCATGAAGCTCCCAACAAATGTTATCATTGGTAAATGTTATTCAGCTATGTAGAGGTTAAAAATATATGTTGTGTGCACATTTTAGTTTCGATCTGCTGAATGCGTTTGACGGTATTATTATTCCACTGATCTCAGTTTGGTCAGGAGGATCGCTGCATATAGGCGATGTTTAGATTACTCACTGAAATATTGGCTGCGTTTTGAACAATATAAATTATGATCGACAGTGCGACAGACTTGGAAAAATGAGATTGCTACAAGTAGGCAAAGTTTGGATTGATCATTGAAATAATTGGTGGCATTTCGAAAAATAAAAATGGGCTGGCCCTGATGAGCGACAGATGCTGTACTTCGGATAGAGGCTGATGAAAAGGCAATGATGCATTTTTGAAAACTGAGTGAGGCTTTGAAGTTGGTGGTGCCATTTATCCATCACAAGTATTGGAATACGTGTAAAACACACACAATATACTCGCTCTGATTAAGGTATGGAAAATGGTTGGTTGGAAATAATTTTTCCGGTAACCCACTGACGAACGCCAACCCTCAAAAGTCGAAACTTTCGCGAGCAAAAATAATAAATTTCGAGTGAAAAATACAAAAATGTGTGATTTCGTATATTAGGATACAAACGAGATGCTTTTTTTCAAAGTGGAAACAAGCTTGTTCGGGCATTGGAAGTGAATGCAAAAAATCTCCCTATCATCATCTATGTTGTGTAGAAATATTGTATGAATGCTGTCTATTGGTGATGTGTACGAATTAAGGAAGAAAAAGTTACTTTCATGTGATTCAAATGCAGTACTGTTTTAGACCCTATCATGCATGATATGAACATTTTTCAAGAGAGTGGTAATAAATGAAACCAGTTTTGGTTGTTTCGTTTTATATCGACATTTTCTCTCAAAACCATGCTGACATCATTTGTGATATTGCCTGGATGGCGAATTTATGTTGGGTCACTAAATTTAATGACTTCGTTCCTCAATTCGAAGTGATATTGAGTAAAAACTGAAATAAACTAGCCCAAGTTCGATGGGAATCGATATAAAAATATTTAAACATTTCCCTGTAAGAATTAGAGGTTTAAAAAACCACGCAACATGTTTCGCTATCCAATAGCTTGAAAATGTAGTTCAACCGTCTAACCTATGATTAATTGATAAAAGTTATATTAAGCTTTCAATTAGTTTAGTAAATAGGTTGATAATGGGCTAGGTTCAAACATTCAACAGAGGCAAACTGTTCTGTCTCACTTTATCACTCATCACATATTGTGAATTTTTATATTCGTTGATAAATAATCATTTCTGCTTGGAAAAACTATTTTATATCGAAACGCCTGTCGCAGTTTTATAAACCGTATCATAGTGAAAATCTTACAAAAAACTGTATTGAAATCGAACCCTAATGCAATTGTGCCTCAAATATTGGGAAATCAAACGTTATATTTATCTATAATTTTCCTTCATGTGAAGTGAATGATATAGTTTCAGTACGTTCATTTCATTCATTTATAAATTCATGGAAAACAACGATGATTGGATCCAGTCGAACGATGCAATTCCATTAGGTTTTGTTTTTGGTGCCTTCGAAAGGAAAATGATAATTACTAGTCGAGTGCCGCATGCATATTGGAAAATATATTTGGTCCGTCTCATTTCAATAAGTGGTTGAATTATTCAGTGAATAATCGAGTAGACGGGAGACCTGATCGTTGGGAAATTGATTTCATTAAAAATAGGGTACCCGGCTGTGATATCGAGCCATTGTGAACTGGGTACAGAAAGTCGATTGACCGTTTGAAAAAATAAAGTTTGTCGAGTAGTTGAAGGTATTTGAGAGTACAGGGTTCTCCGAAAGGAGAGTAATATTAACAATCCCTGAAGATTCACAGATGGACAATTTTTACTGTCGACATGCGTAACCCCTTTCCTCCAACTCCCTTCAACTGTTTCATGTGTATCACATCTTTCGAAGAGGATCATCAAGTATATAATTATATGTATTATATTATTTGATTTTATCACCATTTCCTATTCCCAGTGATAGTATGTTGTTTAAGTAGTGCCGATAACAACATTTTCTACCTCTAGTTTGATAATGCAAACTCCATACTATTCCTACGATCACGTTATTTTCAGAAATGAAACCAAATGAAATAAGCACTGCTGTGACACGAACTACTGCCTGATGATGTTTAATAAAACTCAACCAATGTTGATAGTATGAAATATCTGTACCAAACTACTTTCACTATTATAGCGATCCTGTGATCGTTAAAAGAGCATGCTCGGCATTACTGAATTCACTCATTCTTCCATATCAGATGTGAGCACATTTTTTTTAGCCCGCCGACTTTGGCCAAGGTACTTTGTGTAGCATTCTCTACAACCAGTTTCGTAGATCCCCTATTTTTTCCTTTCATTTTCTCATTTACCTTCCGAATTACAAAACAGGTTTTGAACGCACCGAACCTTTTCGAAAACCTATCAAGTCCTCTAATGTACTGCGGTTAACATGGAATTACTATAAACCTCTCAGGACTCTCTTATCGAAAATAAATGGGTTTCCCTAATTCACATCGGCTGTATATCATTAAAAACAAGTTTACGATACTCAATTTTCTTATTGAAATTTGAAGCTGGTCAATAATCCACCTCATTTGAAATTCAAAACCAATCATTCATAGCCCTATTGATCATTATTTATGACGCATTGACAACATAATTGAATTGTTTGTTGGGTCCAACTACCCACACACGATAATGGGATATTCGGAATTCACATAGATGTCAATATTCTATAATGATCGATCAACCATTATCAAATGATTTGGTTATTACTAAGAGTTGTATCACCCTACTCTATGTATGACATTCGTGTCGAATATATATTTTTTGGTTTCTTCGGTTCTTCAAATCATTATCAACTGATGATAGCTGAAAAAATCATTCCTGGATGTTTTCAATTGTGTATGTATTTCTGTGCTCCATTTTATTTGAAAATACTTCTCAAAAAAAATGGGGGTGGAAGTTATAAGCTGTTTGTAGGGTTTGTAACTATTTTTGATTATATCATTACATGATTTAATCGAGGTAGTGATTCGAATAGTTTTGTTTGAGGTGGAGAAATATAAAAATGTTCGCAAAAGATAAAATTGGATCAGATTGTCGAACATCAGGATAGTTATCTCCTATGAAATTATGTTCTGTAAATGAATACACAAAATAATTATAATTTTTCCGAGTGAACTATATGAATTGTACCTGTTAATTGAACATATTTAAATTTGCAACCTAGCAGAGAAATCGTCGATATTGAATTCATAATTTCGTGAATGTTTCGTTTTTCTATCCAACAAACTATCAGTAGCATTCACCAGTAATGAATAAAGGTGAGGTGAGTACATTCTATGATTGAGTGAAACTTGTCATTCTCACAACTTGAAGGCAATACTTTTGGAACATTTGTGTCGAGTCTGAAATTTTTTTTATATGCAGATTCACACGAAAGGGAAGCCCTATAATGTTCAAAGAACACCGCGTGAATCAAGGGACAGGAGATACGAATTAACATTCACTTTGAATTTTTGAAGTTTGTGAGTTTCGGGGCTGAAAAAAGTTAATTAATCATCGAATGTTTTGGTATTAAATTTTGACACCAAATTCATTATTGAATTCAATCAATAGAATGCTATGTTATATTATATACAGCAGTCTCGATTTGAATAATCGTTCAACTGGGAGTATCGGAGAGTTTAACATTGTATCCTCCGCCAGAGTATAGACTACAGTTCATGATATGGCGAATGCAAAGCCTTTCTCATGGGTTCAACTCTCAGAGAGTATACGACTCCACAGAAGAAACAATTACATTCAATTGAAGTTGAGCACTGTCTTGAATGAAATATACAACGATGAGTGCACTTGCACTTGTTGTGTGAACATCACAAGTATGGAAGTAATTAGTGAAGATTGAAACAATTGAATTTGTGTCCAGCTTGGTGAGTGCGGAAAAATGATTCGTATAAACGAATTTTAGTTCATTATTTATAACAAGTCACTGTTAGAAATGGAAGCATGGAGAAATATGTCAGATTTAAAATCGACAAGGGAAACAATGACAATTGCCAGTTGATGTTTTATGTGGAAAGTTCGACATAAATAGAATGATTTCTTCACCGTGCTATTTTCAAACACGACATTTTGATCTTTGATTCGAATAATATACATTTTAGTATGAAAAACAATTCATTCATTATGTTTGTATTTCGGCGCTCCTATCAATTTAAATAGACGCTTCAGGAAGTAAATATAATATGGAGTTTGAAGATTTAGTCGTTGTTTCCCAGAAAAAGTCACTAGTTTCGTGAATTGAATTCACAAGTCACAATCAACGCAAAAAATGAATTGAATCCATGAATCAGATATTCATCAGGAAAAAAAATAATTGAAGCAACACGCTACCTAGAGCATTGTTTCTTCGATCAAATCATAATTCATTTTGCTAATTTTAAATCATTACGCTATAAGGTATACACGTTTAAATTTCCACAAAATTTATTGTCTTCGCGACATGTTTCGGTACACTGTACCTTTATCAAGCGAATATATTTAAACACATGTGTTTAAATACATTCGCTTGATAAAGGTACAGTGTACCGAAACATGTCGCGAAGACAATAAATTTTGTGGAAATTTAATCGTGTATACCTTATAGCGTAATAACTATGGATTTCCATCAAGTAAAGGCCACCTCAGTCCAAAATTTTAAATCAGTTGGCGTCCTTGACAGAATTCAAAATGGGTTTCCGTAAATCGCCTGAAACTCGTACCAACAACAGATTAACGAGGCCTCATATTTCAACGTGTAAGTCCCAGCATAGTGGTTCCGTGGCGGGGAGTTGAACCCCGGTCTCCTACATGACAGACGCCCATAACCTTCATTGCTTGAAGTGAATTTTTGTTTGCACCTTTTTTTTCTGAAAACGAAAGTATTTAATTTATCGTTTTCTTCAAATATTCCCCAGATAACTCGATTTTGTACATTGTAACTCATCTCAATGAGTGAGAAGAGATGAGATCTATGGAGAATTAATGATATTCTACTGTCATTCATAGAACAAAATAATTTTCAATTTGTCTTGTCCGTGATACTTCATTTACGGACTCACTTTCTTTTTGTAATTGAAAAAAATCGATGATTTACACTTTCATTCCATTGACATTTTTTCCATGACATTTCCATCACAGTCGAATGATCCGACTAGTACAGTTTTCTCACCTTTTTGTTGTATGTGATCTTAAAGCCTTTGTTGCTTTCTCAGGGATCTTTCTCACATAAAAATAAGACTTAGAATGAACAAAAAACGAATTCGCGACTTCTTTCTCTCATTTCGCAATATATTCTCTGGAAATGAGAGTTTTTCTTGTCGTGTATACTTGAAGACTATAAATTATTCCTGTATTTTCAGTAGTGTCTGGAAATTTCCGAAAGTTTTTATTTTCTAAGTAGCTTTATTATGCAATTATTCATTAAACATAGTAAATTCTAAAAATTTGTCAACAGAGCTCTATATTACGGACGTCAAGTGCGTTCAGCTCAGTGCTCGAGTTATTTGAGCTCTGTTAATAAATAATTTCGCAATCAATGAGATGAAATTCAATATTTTGTCAAATCCATATCCAAGAAACAATCGTCAACATGTTTATGATAGTTGAATGAATTTACCACAACGTTCCATGACTAAGGGAAACTAGAAGAATATGCCCCTGAGTGTGCAAGTGAATGACTCAAATGAGAATCAGATACTTTTGTGTTGCATAGTATTCGTTTGTGTTCAGTAAATACCTATCATTCATCATATTAATTAATCGCTTCATCAACAAATCACTCATTGAACATTCGTACCAAATCTCAAGCAACTTTTATTTCATTTCAATAAGAGTGAAGAAATGTTGAAAAATCTTACATTGATGATAAAAAAATGCCGGAAATAGTTTTTCATTCATTGTTTCTTCAACATGGATTGATTAATTATTGTAGGGTACTTTTGTGATGATTCTTGATTGCAAAAAGCTTTGGAGGTTGACTGATAGGTAAGTTCATGTTATGTATGGTATTGGGATTCACTTGTAATGTGTATAAGCTCCTCCGCCAGAATATTGACATTGTCGATGATATGACGGATGCGCCAAATTATTGATTAAGATAACGTAAAGTATGGTGAAAAGTGAAGTTGAAAGATATACTCTCACCCATTCTTTCTCAAATGTTTTTTCGATTTCGAAAGCAAAACATTTAGAAACCCTCACCCTTATACCTATAGGTCTGTTTTCAACAGAAGGGTCGCATTTTAGGAAATATTTTCTTATGACCAAAGAACTAACTACATCCAATCTTAAGATGGCGGCCGTCGAGAGATTCGTGTTGGAACATCCATTGTTATAATGGATATATCAGTTCAGCAGCCTTGTTTCAATGGTGCTTCGTTATTTATTATCATTCATCTCTCCAAAACTAATGAATCGTAGTTCAATTATTTTGTACAATTGAGTGGAGAATAAAACCTCCTGGATAAGCTATCACTTGATTGAACTTTTTCTGGAGATTAACTAACCTAACATAAAAATGATATATTTTTGTACTCGGCGCGGGTTTCGCTAAAAAGGTTATCATCTTCAGGAGAAGAAAATTGACACTAAATCTAAATACTAGTGTTAGCTGTTTATATACCTAAAGTTTTCCGGTCCGATATGGACTTTGTCTGTTACTGCTGAACTGTAATTAATTTCTCAATGAAAAACTAGTGCAGCCCCTTCCTGAAACGTTTTTGATCCGATATTAACTTCGTTTGTTATGAATGACTATTCTGATTAATTTCTCAATAAAAGATTACAAAGCAGGCTGAAAGGAACAAGAGGTCCCTTGCTACCATCAGCAACAGCATGAAATGAAAATGAGCACGAATTGAATTTGTGAGATTAATTTGTATACATTTTGTGGTTCATATAGGTAAAATAGAAGAACTTCATGATACTGATGGTAAATGGCATTTAGCTCCGTTAAGTTTGAAACCCATAATCATGTAGGTATAGTCTATGCGAAGTCACTTCAGACAGCAGAAACAGAAATTACATTTATAGCCGGCGCCGGCGTATCTCAGATGAAACACTGTCGGCGAATTATAACTAATCCTATTAGGTGGCATAGGGTTCTGTTCTGTCTCAACTGAATTCGAAAAGACTATACATGTATGTATATTTTGGTTTGTTCTCTTGAATACATTTCACATACGAATAATATTCCAAAAAACTCACTTTTGTCAAAAGGATTGCTGCATATAGCGTGAAGGCAATGTTTAGGCTACTCACTGAAATACTGGCAGCATTTTGAACGAAAAAAATGAATTGGCCATTAGGAGTGATAGATGTTGTACTTGAGAAAATGGCCGATGAAAAGATAACGTTTCATATTTCAAAAGTGCTCGAGTGAGGACTTAGGTATTGAATAGGATTAGTGTTTTGATGAAAAAAGTGAGTACCTATATCTGTTTTGTTCGTTCGTTACTGGGGTAGTGAGGGGTACCTGAAATTGTTTTGTATGACAACGTTGGTGTATAAATATCAGCGGGGATACTTCGTAGATTCCTATGAGTAGACTGACTTGTTGAATAAAATACAAAGAGGTTGTACAGTTCCAAAAGAGGTCTGGAGAATTATTTCCTACTTCGTCTTCTTCTGAGTGAAAGTAGATTGGAAACACGCACATTTCCGAATGATTTTGCAGAAAATCATTATCTTTTCTGGCGATTTCTCTGAAAATAGCTAGGTAATGAGTTGGGTGGGAGGAGTCCCCTTTTTCAGGTCGCTCTGTACTTGATCTGAACATAACTTTTGATTGGCTGATGCTGGCCTATTCTTGCACCGAAGAGAACCAACAACATGAATTCGGTCTGAAGGTGGTCTTCCCAATAATTATAAAACTAGTGGAGCATGACAATATGTGAACAGGCATGTGTCAGATGTTATCAAATACCCTTCGAGGTAGTTGCCGGGGGAAGAAGCAACTCACTCGCGTTTCCCTACCCACCAATACTCTGCAATCGGAACAAAACCGAACTTCATTTTTTTATTTGGCGAGAACATTGGGGACCCCTGTGTGCTATTTCAGTTTATTCGCTCTGTGGAATGAAAGTATTTCTTCCACGGGTAATCATTTTGATTTATGATGCCTTCGCTACTTATCGATCTCCATCAACAAATAAACCACTGACGTAAACCAAGGCTACTAATTTCATGTTTCTGCTCTTGACGTAATCTTTTGATGAATCATCTTCGATAGGAAAATATTGGTGAGCAAGTATTTTGCGGAGGAGAAATACGAAATATCAACCGTCGTAAAAGCTATCTATGTAACGGCAAACATCATCGTTCGAGAGGAGTACTTACCAGCGAGCGATTCCTAGAACCGAATGGCGGATACCAAAGTGGAAGTGAATGAGACAAATATTTCTTAGAATGGGTACACAACTGGGGGATTTGGCAAGAAGCAATTCGCGGTATAGATCGATAGGAATGACTCTGGGTACGTGAGAACGACAATTCTGCTTTACCGAGAACTGAACAGTGTTTCAAAGATATTTTATCTGATCTTCGAGTTCGTAGGGAATCAGCACCATGATTTCCGGATTCTCTTCTGGAGTTCGTTGATTTTATTGTTTCGAGACTACGGTTATACCCATCAAAAAAATCATCCTACGTTCCGTTCACTTGAACTCGAAAGGTTTTCCCGCTCGACTTTTACATTTTGGTTTGTTGGTTTCTACTCATTCAATAAAATCTTAATTGTTTTATGGAATATTGCGAGCATCCAATGGCCCTCCAATAGTAAGACTCAAACAATGGGTCTGGAGATCGGTATGAGTTTCACTAGTAGTAGTAAAGCATTCAGCTTAATACTATAGTTGTTCAGAAAGTTGTCGGTTAAAGGTTAAAGGTGAGCATCCACGTTGAAACTAAAATTTCATTTCACGAAACATTTGTTTCATGGTGCGTATTCACGAGGAGATAAAAATTTCTTCACTCGTGATTGTTTGAAATTTTTCATTCATGAGAGACGAAGTAAAGTAATCTGCTGTTTTCACGGTGAATTAGTTGGTTCGTTGTTTGTGCATTGTGATGGCTACAAAAAAAGATAGAAGAAAAGCTGCAGCTTGTTATTACTTATTAACTTCACAAACAAAGAGATCCCACAAAATTTGGGTACGCGATTGGATTAAACAAAGAGAAAACCACAAGTCTATGAATTATAGAACTTCATAAAACTCCCATTTTGTCACAAAGTTATCCCCTGTAGCCTGACCGCTTTTAGTTTTTTTCTTCTTTCCACTGATACTTTGGAATTGCGGCATCGAAGACTATGGATTTTATCATTTACTTCTTGAACAATATGCCCATAACTTCCGATATAGCATCAATGGAGGTTTTTCTAGCCATACGATTTTTATACTACTCTAAAGAGCAATCCCATGAATTGGAATGGGATTCGTAAAGTTCCATTAATTTCAATGTTGTCTGTCGTGACCAATTGACACAGTCTTTTCTTTTCTTACTTTTTTCTCTACTTCACTCATTGTTTTTTATGTAAACACTCTAGCGACTAGCGTATACCGATTTTGTTTCACGAAGAACGCCAAAACTCATGTGCAGCACGTGAAACGAATATTTCACATGAAACAAGACGCATATCACGTATACAAGTTGAAACTTGCCCATGAAACAAATTTCTCCTGAAATATTGTGTCATGAAATTTTCAACAATATTTCGCGTAATTCGATAGTGTTTCCACTGTGCAACATGAAAGTTTTAACTCATGACACAAAAATTTCATGACAAACTTTCATCGTGGATGCTCACCTTAAAGATTATCATGCTATGTGAAACACTTTCACTATTTATCTTCGCCCGTGCTATGAATTTCGCGCTGAAGGGTAGAACCTCCTTAGCTTGCACAATATTCAGTTGCTGTTCAACGGAATTGCCCATTTCAAATCCATTAAAAATTTTGCAAAATTGTATCACGAGGAAGGAAACTATCCACCGTGATATTGGATATTCCAGAAGTAATACGTGTTTTAATGTTCTAGGTGAGTTCATCATCAATATTTTCTCCATGTTCACTGGTGTTATGTTGAAAACAGAAAAGGAAGATTTGAAAACCATTTGAATCATTTAGTGTTTAAATAAATTGGACAACTTAAATTTCGTCGAATTCCTAATTATGTGAATGCCGTTATTATTTCATTATTATTAAAAACATTTTTTTAAGTGTGACATGTTCTGATGATATACCAATAAACACCCTTTCTTGGCAAATATATTTTAGTGATTCCATGAAGGATAAGGTATATACTTGAAATGATAGTTTATTTGTTGGCGATTTCAACTTCCTTTCTGAAACTGAGTAGTTCCCGAAATTTCGACTGCAGATGAAACTTGAAACAAATTTCATGGTTCATTACCAATCTTCATTCATCAGAATGTTGAATTCGCCCACTTGCTGGATTCGAAGTCCCTTCATCTTCATTACTGGTGGATATTTTTTGAATGAACAGTAGCTATCTATTTCCGTCATCGAGGTGAAATGTATCTCTTCTGATTCCAATATTCTCAACTATTCGTTCAATCAAATTCTTGAATATTAACGCGTTGGAAAAAAATACAGGTTTATATCAAGCTTGGTTGTGTACTGGCATTATTTGCGATTTTCCATTTTGTTGCCCTTCCACGTGACCTATTTCAATGCTTCACTGCATCATCAGCAGTATTATTCGGCTATGCATCATAATTCAAGCATCGTATCACAGAAACACAATATAGATCTTTTCCGCTCACCCCATAATTCAATTCACCTGAATTTCAGGCAACTTTTCCATTCTCTTACAAGCTGAAGTGGAAAAAAGTTTGGATACACAGGAGGGGACTATTCATCACGGAGGACGATGAAGAAATTTAACTTTGCTATTAATTATTACAATAGGTTGAATCAACCTATATGACCGATTTCTATATGGCAAAAAGTGTTCAAGATAAAAGTGATATTCTCTATGTGCTCGAAGTTGAAACGACTGCTTTATGGCTTCAGTAGAGGAAATACTTCTGATTCATCGGATGTTTGTAACCATAACTATCTCACTGGACTTTTCTTCATTCTGCTGTTTGTATCAATCTTTTTCCAAAGATGACAAGTTTTATTTGACAATCCCTGTACAACTCATTCTTCTGAATGGTAAAAATATTGTTACACTAAATAAAAGGGTTTGGAAAATTAAAGATCAACTTTCGAAGCCTCAATGGGTTATCGGAAACGCATGACACCCAGATCCCTGTGATTTGAGAATGGACTACCCTATTATCCTAATCGGATTGTATCTGCCTGATGGCGATAAATGACCGGTTTCAATAAACTTGTATCAAATGAGTATATCTCGCATCTCGCGAAGGGTTTAGTATTGACGTTAACGTTTCGTTCAGAGGGATTCAGCGCTTGACCATTTTCCCTTGGTAAATTGAGGTGATAGATGACCGAGCTTAGTGCTTTATGTGCTCCCCTGACAAATGCTTTGCCGGGTATTGAGTGATATCTGCGTAAGGATTTTCGAATAAGACACGCTTGCAAATATTCTTATCATTGATAGGCAGAGTTATCGCTCCTATCAATATGGGACAAGTGAATACTGAAAAACACCAATGCATCAATCTAAAAACCTAGAAAAAACGACTTGATTTTTGCCAACGAGATGTAGACAGTGGGATTGATGAAAATTGGGAATCGGTGGTCTTGTAGTAATGATATGGTGTTTGTAGTACTGGATAAAATATCCAACTTGATTTCGAATGGATTTTAGGGAATTATAATAATTGACTATTCTAAGATGACTTCTATCAAATGTGTTTCTTATCAAATTATATACACGATGGAATTGGTCCGACATTCTTTCATATATGATTTTCTTTGAAATAATGTTCATAAGTTGAAAAAAAAAAACACAAAACTGGAATATTTTGAAATGCTCGTTCTATAAATGAAAAATCCACTATCCATTCTTTTTTATCTCCACCATACTCAGGCTTCAGTCGACCTATTACGCTTCTTTGATACGGGTTGAAAAAGGGATTTGTCCGTTAACTAACAGACACCCTCACGAACGTCAACCGAACGAATATGAAAAACAAAACATTAATTCTAGTCAATGAACGAAAAATTAAATTCTGAAGTGATACTTATTTATATATTTCTGCTTGATACTTCTATTTTCTCATAAAAGATGCATTCCTTAAGAAACTCGTCATCAAGATCAAACAACAAATTGCAAACTTCTCAGGTAAAAAAATTTTAAAAAAATACCTCGTCAATGACGAAATTGGAACAACACTCACTAAAAGGTTTGCACTTTACGTTTCTTTTTTGAATTTTTTTTGTTGCGGAGAGTTCGTGAACAGCCCTTTCGGCTTCCAGAACATCTGTTTTCATTCTTGACATGGTCAATAAATATGAGATTGGCAAATATGGACAACAGATGAGACACATTTTTTATATTCTTTACCGCATATAGAAGAAGTCTTTGCAAATTCCCCAAATGAATAAGTGGATTGAATGCTCGAAAGTGTTAGTTTTCCAAGTACAGACTTTTGATCTGAGATAATATGATTCTGAAAAATGATAATTTATAATATCCTCAAAGATAGCATACAACTTTTCAACTATTTCATTATGAAAACTAATTTGGTTGTGAAGTCTTTTGTCAGGATTTTTTCTTGTTGGAACTAAAGGTTTCGAAAGGTATCTGGGCAAATTCGAAAAAATTCATGGAACTGCATTATTAGTTAATTCAGGATATTTTAATAGGTTTTTTGAATCCATCAGGTGATGTAAAAAATCATATTAGATAATATCATTTTCTTGACAATGAGCAGAACAAACCGCTGAATACTGAGGTGGAGTCCAGTTTTCACAGGGTATAGCCGAAACCCAGCTATTATTCAAATTATCTTACTTAGGAAATTCAAAAATTGAAATATACTCATTCTGTCAGTCGTAATTTCATTTACATCCCAGCATGCAACAATGACGTTGCATTTTTCATTTGAATACGGATACAGAGGCAGACAAGTGAAAGAACATAATAAAAGTAACTAAAGAATTTAACCCCAATTTACTCACTGGAATTCTTTTAAAATGCCCATGACAACACTTCTACACGTTAGCTCCAATACATACATCTCTAAGATCTACTGTCAACTGATTTAAACTGATATATTCCATTGAAAACTAAGGAAATTTCATTAGCGAACTACATGTTTATTGAATAATAAGTCATATTGAATACTGATATATGAACAACGCTATGCTACTAGGACTCCCATGCGTTGTTGACATTTTCATTGGCCACGGCATTCCTGCGAAAAGGAGGATGATTTGCTTCGTCGACAGCTCTCCGGTGAATGGCATACCCTGTTGGAGAGACGTCTGTCACCATTGAAGAAGTATCCATTTTACAATTTAAAAGTTGAAGTAGTGGTGGTTTTCTTGGGATAGATCATTCTTTAGAATGCCATGACTTGAATTCTATTGCATTCATTCTGATGTTTTTTTTCATATTTCAGATACCTATGAAAGAATAATTTTTAGTCATCAAGTTGTACCATATCTAGCCATTCCCAGTGATATTTCAGTGTCTCAATAAAGCTATACCAGAATGTAGTACCATTTTTCTCATATATCATATTTGAACCTGCATATTCTTGATATGAATGGACGAAAAGATCTCAATTTCCTCTACAAGATATGTTTTATTCTAGTTCTCAGTTTGTACTGTTCTCGGTCAGTGAAGTCATTAAGTCAGTTGTGGAGTGAAAGGTTTTACGCAGAACAGTATGTATATACCTAGATGAAACACTCACATGACACGAGCAAATGTGAAAAAAGTTCATATCTTTATGCATATCCTACAAGGAATACCAATTCCACTGAATATGAAAAGTTATCCTGATATATTGTGTTCATTCTGTTCAATAAACTGCCGAGGTAGATAGAAGGGAGAGAGCCTTAAACACTTCCTAAGGCAGTGTCCTGCTCAGTACCCTCTTACCAATACTGATTGAATTCATCACATGTCTTTTCATGGTTTTTGCTTTTAATGTATTCTTGTGAATTGTAATGTCTAGTCTTATGTATTGTCTTTAATTCCTGATGCTGAATTTGTGACTTGTTCATGACGTTACATCCATTGAAAGATGGCTCCAACCGGAACTAATGAAGATCTTTGTTTTATCTCATAGGATGACTATTCTCGGACAGGTTTGTAGCAGTCCGGTCAGCGAATCAGAACAGATCTAGAGTTTATCCATACCTCTGACAATATATCCACCAGTGAGGGATGTGTTAGTAAATTTGTCATTTCTTAGCGAATCAACAATGTTTGTTTTTAATAGGGAGACCGTGCATAACTCCATTGCCGAATCTTTAAGACTTCTGTTAAAGAGGATATTTTCTTGACGAATAAAACGAAAGGGAATTCTTCGTGTAGTCGTTTTCCTTTGAAAGAGCCCTTCGGTATTTAAATGCTTAATTGTATTGTGTGGCCGACTTGAAGGGCTGTATCACGGCAGCTGAGCGAGACTGGCTTCTGTTATTCCAACCGGATTATGCTGTTTCCCCTTCTTTCAGGCTCAGAGAGGCCGACACTCGCTGGGAATCGATAAGGCACAAGTTTGCAGAAGTAAAGAACAGAAGTGAGTTGACGAATCTTTGTCGAAGGATGATGTGAACGTTTTCCTACTGCCTGGTCGATATAAATAGATGTGGAATTTTTTCATCAATTCCAAACGAGCCTGATTGGGTTGCTGAATAAGATGGTACAAAAAATATGTATTCTTTGGATTCAAATAAAAGAGATACCCATGTTATCTCCGAAGAACATCACGGAACCAGCAAGGAGAAGATTCTAATCGAAATCTCTGAAGATTTTGGGTCTTAGGGTCTAGCGAGGGAGTAAGTACAAGTGGTTGTATGACCGGCTCATTACTAAGAGGTCATGGGTTCGATTTCCTACTAGGGCAGATAATTTTCTCATGATTGACGGGTCGGCGAAGAACCATGCTACTCCTGAGAAATTCCGTAGAGTCATTGTCAACGCCCAGTTGCAAAAGAATTTTTGTCGAAGGCGATATCAAAAAAATATATAAATAGAAGTGGAATTACTTCCTTTTGTGCGGTATTTCGGAAAAGTTGACGAATTTGTTAAATATCACTTTTGGGAGGGACGGCGTTTTTCTAAAAGAATTCCTGAATCCTCAACGTTTGTTTTGGTTCTGAACTCCACACATAAAAGGAGTGTCCTAGGATGGGTCGAATCTGTACCAGATAGATCATTAGGAGCTTTGGGCAGGTAAAGTACTTCTTTGCAGGAATTAGGACATCATTTGTTTTGGAATCACTTTCTACAATTGCCTTTTCATGGTTTTGCCAAATTGCTGTTCATAATTCTGATTATCGAGATAGATTATTCCGTTGCAAGATACAGTTTTGTCCTTCGAATTCTGATATCACAAGAAGATATGTTCTCTGAGTTCTGGTATCACAAACATGAATGGAATCTAGAGAGAAATACATTTGTAGTACCGTGGTCTGCGAACAATCAGCTGCTTCCATCATTGCTTCCAAATCTTTGATTTAAAGTTAAAAAAGGGTGGACAACAGGATAGGAAATCAGCTGCTATGGACGGATTGTTGGACGAAACTGTTGACAACCACATAGAGATATATACCGAGTAGGAAATACCACAACAACGCACAAAACTAAGGGGACAAACTATATGACGTGTGACGTGAAGCTCCTGCCATATATGTAAAACGTGAGTTGTCCGGTCACTAGTTGACCTCTGAAAAAATCAGAAGTGTTCTGTTAATTTTTCCAAAATTTTCATTATCAATTACTTTTATAATGATTGCTTTTTCCATTAACGTCGGAATAACATAGAGTAGCAGTCTATATATTTCGAAAAATGTTTGCTATGGAGCATGTGGAATCTTATTTCATGTAAAATAAGAAAAGTAGCAGAACCTCGATTTTGGTTTTTTCACATATGTATGGTTCTGAAACTCATCTTTATCATTGCTCAGGTTGGAATACAAACTGTCTTCCGCACATGATTTGACCGGAAATATTCAATTAAATTTTCCTCAAAACACGGATTTCTTGCTTCGGACACTTGAATCACATCTTAGTTCATTGGATTCGACTGAGGAAAAATTAAATTCGTATTGGCGCTTTTCGATTGGTCCCTCGAAGAGGGTGATAACATAATTTTGCTCATCTGATTTCTCTAGATGGTTTCATAAAGCCGATCTTTTTTTTTATCGTCTTATAGTTTCTGAATGACACAAAAACTTCTCTCTCATTTTCATCAATCGACTATTACGTAATGGGTCCAATGAAATTTAAAAAACGTGAAAGATCGAACTCCAGAGGAGACAAAGCGTGGAGAGACTTCAAAAGTTCAGCTCCCCTCCAATTGGGTTGATTGGACTTGGAGAAGCCAGACAGCACGCGAGTTAAAAAGTGGAATTAAAAGCTCCCGAGCTACCTTCCATGCGAGGGTCATCACATAATCAGCGCTCGTGAAATGGCAGTGAGGATTATAACAAATTGGGGGATAAGAGATATTTCATGAATTGGTGAGTAGGATGTTGAATGGAATATGTTCGAAATTAACTTTTTCTATCGGTGAAATTTCTTTAATTATTTCGTATCAGAGAGATTTTGAGGATGAGATTCAATTCATGTTATCATTTTTTCATCCTGTTATTGTGTAGATAATTGAATTCATTTCAGTGGATAATTTTAATATTCTTTCTGATATCGTGATTTCAAAGAATTTTTGTTTCTTCTGACCTGAAAAAAATACCAAACATTCAAAAAAGAAGTAACATCAAAAAAATGTCTGTTGATATAGTTTGATTCATCCACAAAAAAGAGTATGTCTGAAACGCTGCCTCTAGGAAAGGAAAAAGCTGTTTCAGATAGTCACTTCATTTTTATGAATGAATAAAATGTTTATGAATGATCTGCTGTTTGATGGTAGCTAAAATAGAAGTAGTTCTTCAATACTTCTTTCAAAAAATAATGTTTTTGATTGACGTGATCGTGATTTGATCTTATAGTTTTCTTATATTTTTCCTTCGACTTACACCTTTGCAAAAAAAAGATTATAGCCTATATTTTCAATTTTCATCAAGGGAATCTTACCATTGAGAGCACCGAAATAGATCCTTCAAAACATGAACTCTTACAAATACCATTCGAATCAAAGCTAAAATTATCAATGGAAAGAAAAAAGCTTTGAGTTCATATTATAACTGATTTCAGGACAAATTGGTTATTATTGCTAAATAAGTCATGCCAGTGTCACATTTTGACACTACGTACCGAAAAACGCAATTTAAAAAAAAAACTCAAAACAGGCTTGAAAAAGGAGGCAGACTAGCTTCCGAAACGTCGCCAAGGGGAAATATACAGATTTTCCGAACTCAAAAAATGGATTACCCAAAAAATGGATTTCTCAAAAACATTCAAAGAATAATCAACGACATTGAAAGTAACCCTTCAAAACGAGTTCAACTTTGAACAAGCCAATCTTCCTACACATGTACAAACTGAAAGAGATATCCCATATGTCATGTCGTTTTGAAGCTTTTTGACAGCTGTTATAGGTCATTTTGAATACCGTATCAATTTGAATGGCTATTTGATGAAATTTCATATTGGATTGAAACGAATCCACATCATGAAAACGTGTGCAGAGTTTGTATTGAATGAAGTAAAAAATGAACTGCGCAGCTTTGAGAATTTGCAAAATCATGTTCGATAAGGGCATTTTTTTTACCCAACCTAATCATTAAGCATATATTACAAATTTTCAATTTCATCGTCAGCTTTGCTTTCAGTGACGTGTTCCATACTATTTGCAAATGATTTCACACGCATGTTTCGATAATTCTTCCAGCTTGCTCTATGTGAAACTCATGGCATGACTTACACCTCTGTGTGCATTATTGGATTCCTCGTGTATCAGAAAGTTCGACTGTAGAGTGTTCCAGGACTGATGCTTGAAAAATACTAATTTAGTTTCCTGCAATATTCTAACGCAGGTCGACGAATTCATGACATCTGTTTTGCTAAATAAATAACCACTCTCATAAGTTACAAATAAAATGAATCCAAGAGGCATAGAAACCCTGGTGCATGCACAACCTTCTTGATTGACGCTGTTTGTCATTCATATCGTCAGTTACTTCTAATTTCTATAGATGACGATGTTTCATCAATAAAAAAAAAATGCCTGTTTGTTATCGAAATTACAAACTGGCATTCAAAGCAGACTAATAATGTAATGTCAATCAATAAGAATTAACTTTTCGTTGTTCTTGAATGACCTGTTTTGTCTTGTTATTCGTTTTTACCACTATCTGGAATCATCATCATCATCGAGGCATTTCACGAAACAATATCGCATCAGCTCAAACATAAGAAAATCTGTACATCTGGATGAATTCAAGATGATCTCTCATCTCTTGAAAATTGCGAATGTTATAATATTTATACCAATATATTTCTTGATGAGAAGGCTATTGTATAGTGAAACACGTCAAACGATTCGGTGGAACTGTGTTTGTTAGATGTGCATTACCAATCAACCAGTAAACACTGAAATGGGAGTTGTTATTATTATAATCAGCAGTGTATTGAAAGATCCAATGGATGCAACAAAACCATCTCATTACTCTTCGCAGTAAAATGTGTAGGACGAACAAGATTATTTTGTTTACTTATGTTCAGATTTCAGGAAAGAATGCACTCTCTGAATTCAATATGTACAGCTTCGCCTCGAGAATTTGGGTCACAGGAGGTAAAAAATAAATACATTGAAGAGGAGTCGTGTTCTGGGTTGCACGAGGATATATCGGATCTAGGGCGGTTTTGTTATGCGGTGGTATGGTTTTTTCGATGAAGAATGCTAATAATAACGTGTGCAATCCGTAAAGCTCATGAAATTTTGGGGAAGTTTTTTACTTTTATTCCTTCAAAACAATTCGAAAATGAACAGCTTCAAAAAAGAAGGATGACTGCTAATATTAATAAAAGTTTTCCAGCAATATGTGTATATCCTCAATACGGTTGATTATTACACAAAAATGCAAATTTGCCCTGAACAGATAATATAAGAATTCAAAGCTCTTTCTCTTTCATTTTCAAGGGGGAAAATAAAAAAAAACATTCAAACAGTATTCGATAACGAACAAATCGAAACAGATAATTTGATACTAGTATATTATGCAACGATAGTGTAATAAAGGTTATTAATACATGAGCATAAACCGGGATACGAAACGAGCCGAAGGTGAGTTTCGTATGGTTTGTGAGAGTGAGAGTTGCATACGCTATTTTATCTACACCCAATAAATAATGAAGAACTAAAAATATTATAATATTAGGTATTTATATTGAACACAATAATAGTAGGTAATGGTATTTCTTTGAAAAATTCTACAAAATTATAATTAATGGTATCATCACGAAAAATACAACAATAAGAAATGAAAAGAAAAAAATCTCTGGTAAGGTCAAGAATTGAACCCGGACGTTCTTGACCACTGTCGGCGCCTTAGACCACTCGGCTATGACAGCTCATTTGATTTGGGCGAAAATAAAAACATATGTGTTGCATTTCGATCCTTTCGATTGTATTTTTTTCTTGTCTAAGACATCTCTGAAGGAGTCGCTGATAATTCTTCTATATCACTGCTAAAAGACATTTTCATACGATTATCGAAAATGGACCTAATTCTTCAAAACTTCAATAACTACTGATTTTGACTTGACAAACGTCAAAATGCAAAGCTTGCACATCATGCTTGATTGAAAAATGATGAGTTTCTATTGGTTGAAAATCTGTATCGTAATGAAAATCTGTATCGTAATGGATTTCATTATAAAACGGGTTGTGGGCATATAACTGTATTATTAGAGTACGGGTGTAGATAAAAGGATTTTTTTCGCTCGCCTAACTGAAAATTATAAGTGTGAATCAATTATGAATCAGTGGAATATGATTAGACTGCAAAATGAACAGAAGTCAGATTCCAACGCAGTATTTGATATAGCTCAAACTCAAATTCCTTTGTATTCTATTTACGACGGGTTGAGAGACGAAATCGTTTTATATGCAGAACTCGAATATAGACAGTTGTCCGGTGTCGAATTTGCAAGTGTGATGAATTCCTGCATTCAGTAGTGTGTTTCACATGTGTACCAGATTTGTCTTAGAGATGGATTGTTATTTGAAAAGAATGACTATGGTAGCAATCTCAAATAATACTTGAGAATTCGACAAGAGTAAACGTTCAGTATTTGTTTGGCAATGATGATTGAGTTTAGTGGATTCGTTTACATAGACAGAAATATGCTTATTATTATTATGTTCGTACTGTAAATTTACTGGAGATTCTTAAATTTATGATAAAATTGAAAGCATCGCTTGGAATACGAAAAAGCACTTTATATAGGGTGTATTTCTGATGGTGTCTGTGCACTTCGGTACTATACGTAAGAAGGTTTGTTAGCTTCTTCCATTATTGTCATGTTCCGATATTCCTGAACAGTACTGTCCAGCTAATTCAGTCTATCCGATTTCACTGACATTCACTGGCAATTATTCCGCGGCAATTTTTGAAGTACCCTGTAAATTGAGTTAAGTTAGGTGTTAGGTTGTGTTCGAATAAACGTCAACGGATAACAGATTGAATTTGTTGTCAGATCATTGTAATTGCAAAATTATCAATAATGTTCCGAGTTGTACTGGAAGATATTTGCGTACAAGTTGATGCTGAATTGAAATAATTCCAGCAGATCAATGAAATCTGCGGGAACCCCATTTTTCGAGATTGCAAGCCTTACTCGCACTTACCTGAAATGTTGTTTGAAAATCTTAGGGGTGTAAAAACCTACTATATTTTCAATTATTCTTGGTATTTTTTCTGTGCGAGCTCTGATTTTGTCGAGGATTATAATTCCAGTCATTATATTTCTCTGAAGACTCATTATCAGAGCTTGAGCTCTCTGATTTTCTATTTCCGTATCGCCATTGCTTAATATTTCTTCCAATATTTAAATCATTTTGAAATAAGATAGGGTACGTCACACCTGTCACCGCTGACAGTTCCTTTGACGGATGTCCGATGGCGATCCGTTCCGATATCATCAGCAGTAGATTACTATCACTGCAAAAAGCGTTCCGAAAATGCTTACTGTGGCCAGTAATACCAGCAATATCGGAACATGACATATCTATATTGCAATTGAAACTGAAAATATTTTTGAGTACCTGAGTAAACAAAGTCGGGAAATGTCCTTTGATGTCTTTCAAAGCGCGCAATACATAGTGGCTTTCGAAGAGCTCCAATTTATTCAGTGATTTATGTTTCACTTTGAACAATAATTGGAATATTTACATGCATATTTTCATTTCTTCTACAATATGAAGATGTAAATGATGAATTCAAGAAAACAAAGAAACATGCCGATTTCCTATTATACCCTGGGAATAAGGAATATACGTGATTTTTTGTTATCTGAATATCTTTTACTTCCGAAATACACCTGCCGCAAAAGGATCTGAATAAGTTGAACCGAGCCTTTGCCGCAATGCAGTGTTTATACGCAATTGTTGTTCACTTTCGTGATCCTCTTTCTTCGTTCCGTTATCCCTCTGGTTTATAGTACTCGCTGTTGTCGCTATGAATGAATGAATGGTTGACATAAGAATACTGGAAGCGGTCGGTATCAGATTTCTTCGCGAGCTGATTATACGAGGTTAGTCGCAGAAATAACTGTCCTGAAATAAAATCGAAAATGTCGAAAGAGAATAGTTTCAATTTTCCATTAGTCTCACTCTAGGCCTAGCGATGAGTTTCTGAAAATAGCCATCATTCGCGGAATTCATTCCTTCATTGCTGTTGAATCTAACATTGTTTATGAATTTGAACATATCAGTGATCTAAAAGTTGTGGGTATACTTATTTGTAATTT
Source organism: Zygogramma bicolorata (assembly GCA_032362365.1). Taxonomy (NCBI): domain Eukaryota; kingdom Metazoa; phylum Arthropoda; class Insecta; order Coleoptera; family Chrysomelidae; genus Zygogramma; species Zygogramma bicolorata. Next base: position 1,697,922 of record JAVJAQ010005583.1, on the reverse strand, counting down.
GATCTTGATTTTTGCTTTATTTTTCTACATTTATGTTGTATTCTACCATTTCCTGCATTTTCATATTTTTTATTCATTTATTATTATACACGTTTAATATACAATATTCGATAGGGATTATAAGTAGTGGCCGGCTTTCAAATTTGTCAATTGTCAATTCTGACTTTGACAATATCTACACTGGTGACAGAAGTCACGAATGTCGATCATTCATATAAAATCGGGCTTACCTTGTTCAATCTCCATTAAATATTCCCTATTCCTGCCCATTTCACATCACTTTTTCCGATGATTTCAATTAAATTTTGTTGCATGTACCTCTACTTCATTTCAGTTTTTCAACCTACTGAATTTTTTGGCAGTCTATTCTTGTTATTGCTATTCGTTTCATTTCTGCTCTTATAAATTTCTTTTTTTATATTCCGTGGTTGCCCAATCCAAAATTGAAGTGAAGCTTAGCTTCACTTGTGTTCAGATTTCATTGTTTGCATTTACGTGTTGTTTTTCGTCCCAACCAATACCGACCGATTTTTCATAACAAATTATGTATGTTTTTAAATATTGAAATGACATGAGTATTCAGTTTTCTTATTCAAATTCAGCGAGCCTGGAAATCCCCTACGAAAAAAGTAATTGAGATTCGTAGATTAATTTTTGAAATACATTGATACTTGAAGAATTTCTCAACTCATATTATTTTGGGAAGTTCCTTCTTCTTTTAGTGTTTGAATTGCCTGTTCTGACCAAAGGTGGACAAGAAAATCCGATTATCCGAGAATCTCGAAGAACAATTCAGACTTAGGTGTTGTGTGAGAAATTTAACTCAAAAAATATGGACCCTTTTGAGCGTTCTTGAAATGGTAGACTATTAATTTGGTGCTTCAATACACCATTGGATCTTTTTCAGGCAATGATGATTTATATATTATTTTTTTCATTTTGGTTTCTCTTGATCTATAAAACATATTGATGTTTTCAATATTTACGAATTCTCTTAGAGAATTCACTACCTACGGCTTCCTAAAAAATAATAAACAACGTATCGTCGTCAAGCTTGAGCTCCGTAAAGTTGTCATTTCCTGAAAAAATATTGTTTGAAACTGTCTTTGGTATAATATGTTTTGATGAAGAAATAATCTGTTTCTTGTTTTCCCCTACAACATTAAATTCAGATCATTCGTATCGGAAAAACTCTTGGTTTTAATTGAAGCCGTTCCCGCATGTGACTGTTATTCCTAGTAGAAATCATGAACTGTTCGTGGTGAATTGTATTTTTACTGCACCGATAGAGTGGCTTGATTGAATGTAGTAATGAAGTTTGTTTGAAATAACTGGAAGTTCCTTTCAACTCATCGACATATTTGCTGACTGGAATTATAAAAGAAATAGCTTCTAGTTCACAGTTCATGAAATGATGCGAAATTGTTGAATAATACACCAATTCAGGAAAACTTGAATGACTGAGTTCTATATTTTGAAATAGAATTCCAGAACGGTTGTGTGAAAGCACTTTATTCAATTGATGTTTGAATCATATCATAATCAATCCTTGATTTAGAGAATTCAGCCAAAAAGCTGTATCCTTGAAGAAATGATAAGGATAGAATTCATGCTTGAATCATAGACCACACTTTTACCTAATCTGTTTTTCATACTGGTGAGTGGTGACTATCAGTTATTATACAGTGAGCGCATGGATTATAGAAGGGTGCCCTGCGTTGTACCCACATTTCTCGTAACACCTACAGTCTCAGAACATACTCGAATGATGCATGTTGAGAAATTCCCTGAATATTCTGCAATTTTTCATTAACCCAACCTAACCCAACCCAACCTGACACACTCATTGTGGGCCTATCGACAAAAAGGATTAATTTTGTGGCAGTGCATCATTCGGGTATGTTCGGAAGAAATTCAATGGTTTCGACATGCTGACGTGATTAATATTTTTTTGAACTGGAATCTTGGTCTTGTGATATTCCATCTGAAAGGCAGGCAGTAACGAATTCATCGATAACCCAATAAATTTGATTTACCTGTGCGGTGTAAACAGAAATGAATATTTCGAATTAGACATTTCGCTATCATCATTAATAGATACCATTGATGAGCTACTACTGAGAGTCATTTTGATGAGACTAGCAAGTGAAGAATCACGGTTGGACTTTTCATAAGGCAAACAGAATGAGTTTAGTTATATGCGAAACATAAAAGAGTGTTTCAAGGAATTTCCATCATTTTGCTTCAAACATTCATCGATCAATTTAGGACAACAGAAGGCAGTCTGGCCGGTTTCAAAATTCCATTGACGATCAATCGTTGACTTTTCAGTTTGTCCAAAGTTATGTGGATGGGCCTTGGACTTGTTTCATTCTCTTGAGGCGTCGCACAAGTAACATCGGCAAACAGATTTTTTCTTCGATTGAGGACTCCATGAATTCTAGTCTTATGTATCTGCAAATCGGTCGAATTTTTCAAAGTTTCGCAGCAGGACTCACAATATGATGACATTGATCTCCCGAAATAATGCAGAGTTTCATATATGCCGGAATTTTTCACCACCTGCAATCCGAGAGGACATTTCAAAAGTTATGAGTATTGTGGTATTCGGAATCCCAGAATCAAGTTTTTAGGCTTGCCGAATCTGAATGTAAAAACTATTTTCATTTATATTGACATTCAAGTGTTATGACAATTTTTGTACAAAGAACAACAAGAAAATACTACTCAAATCCTGCAGGCTTTATGAATCTTCCGTTTCATTTGATTTTTTATGTATCTGACAAAATGGTTAAGGCTTTCGCGGCCGAGGTTATTAGTATAAGTACTTTTCTTCGGGCTTTGGAATTTCTTCCTAACGTTTCGCTAGCGCGAATGGCCAGCTTCTTAAGAGGCTTACTCATTTCCGATGACTAAACGTTTCGATTTCTCAAGGCGTATTTATATTGATCCAGGTAGTCTGGAGTGTTAATTACTTCTGTCGGGTTCGGGGAATTATCATCATTATTAGCTTCCGCACTACCTGGCATGATTTCATTAGTTATTATTGATTTCCTCAAAATGGGATTCCAAATTCTGTTCAGACTCAACGCTTCTTCCTTTCTGTTGAAATTGTCCGTATATTTTTGGATCTCTATCGCCTCCCGTACCAGTCGGCTATGGTAACCCTGGTTGGGTGCAATCAGTTTAGCATTTTCAAACAGAATTCTGTGGTCACCCTCACTCAGTGCATGTTCCGCCACCGCCGATTTGTCGGTTTGCCCCACGCCGATTTGTCGGTTTGCCCCAACCTGCAGTTCCTTTGATGCTCCTTGAGCCTTGTACCCATGGATCTTTTCGTGGTACCGATGTAAACCTTCGCACAGGTGCACGGTATGCGGTAAATCCCTGCCACTGACAGTGGGTCTCTTTCGTCTTTAGCCGACCTGGGGCTTTGTTGGATCTTCTTGGTCGGCTTGAAAACCGTTTTTATGTTATATTTCCCCAAGAGTTTCCCAATTCTGTCAGTGACCCTCGGGATATATGGCAGATATGCATTCACAACTACCTGAGAGTCCTCCCTGTTATGAACCGTGGGACTATTCAGTTTCATGGCCCTGTTGATCTCAGATACACTGTATCCATTTGACCTCAAGGTCACTCGGAGATGTTCCAGTTCCTGCTCTAGATGTTCTGGTTCACAAATTCTTCGAGCACGTTCAGTTAGGATAGATATGACTTCTCTCTTTTGGCTGGATGGTGGTTCGATAGTGCGTGCAGGTACCTATCCGTATGCGTGGGTTTTCGGTATACTTTGTGGGTTAGTCTAGCACCACATCGTTCGATCAGAACCTTTTTCTGGACCACCTGAACGCACAACACCCCAGCATCAAATTCACCATGGAAACCGAACAGAACCAGCAGATAGCATTCTTAGATGGTCTGATCGAACGATGTGGTGCTAGACTAACCCACAAAGTATACCGAAAACCCACGCACACGGATAGGTACCTGCATGCACTATCGAACCACCATAACAGCCAAAAGAGAGGAGTCATATCTATCCTAACTGAACGTGCTCGAATAATTCTTGAACCAGAACATCTAGAGCAGGAACTGGAACATCTTCAAGTGACCTTGAGGTCAAATGGATACAGTGTATCTGAGATCAACAGGGCCATGAAACTGAATAGTTCCGCGGTTCTCTACGTCTACGTCCAAATTGGTGGCGTAACTTTTCCAGAATATTCAAAATCGGCATAAGAAAATGAAAATAGACCTCGTTCAAAAATGTTGTCAAGAGTTTGTGACATTACGATTTTGTTCTCTAAGTTGGCTGCTCACTATTCAATATTTGAAGTCCATTGAGACATCTTTCAGTTGGGCTCGTTGGTTCAAGTAAAACGTCAATGAAATTTTGATGGAGATAAATTCGGTGATCACATCATACAGTACGGTCACACTGAAGGAGTAGATTGTATAACATTCACAGAGTTATATAGGGATTGGTTTAATGTATGCAAAATAATGTCGATCGTAGGAAGTATTTCAAAATACAGTGAATAGCGTCTCAATTTATTGCGATTACGAATACGATCGTATGATGAATCTTGAATGCTTGATAATGTATTCGCGCGAATAGGTGTCTTTATTGACAATTCGCGCGATGATAGTGTCGGGAAGAGCATGATTCCCCAGTCAACAAACAGCCACTTCGATGTTTTCATTTTCTGTTGAAGGAATACTTCAGTTTTTTTGTGGAAAGCAAAGGAAAATTCTTCTCGATTTAAATGACATTCGAAGAGAAGTACATGATTGAGGAATCGCGCGAACATGTTTTTTTTACAGAAATTCCATTTTTTCATCATCGTGTATTCGCATTTGACCAGGACGATGCATAAAGGCGTCATCGCTGCTGAACATTCTTTTTGGTCATCTTTCGCAATACGTAAAAAGACAACGCTCATATTATTATAAGTGAGCATTTCAGTCACATCGTTCGGTGACGTAAAACCTGGTATGCACCGAATCATAAAATCCCCTTCTTGTCCAGTTCCAGGTAGTTTATTTCGATCGATGGTCATTTAATGATGAATGAATTTGATGAATGTAGCAACAAATGATTTCTATATATAGAACGATCGATTTTCTATTAGTGAAGACTCACCTTGTACCATGGGCGCCCATACAAATGATTCCCAGGGGGGGCAACGACAACCATGTGTTCTAAACAAAAAAACAAAATTAGCATTAGTTCCGATGGAATCTACATATATCAGGTCAATATTTGTTATTTCATTTCAATCGACGAAATATTATTGGGTCTGTCTATTGGGCTACCAGAGAAATGATACATGAGGAATGGAAATGAAGCACTATTTTTTATTGACTTTATCTAATAATATTTTCATTTGGGGCACATTTTTCTCTGATTTGGTTGATCTCTGTTTTTGTCATCTCTGTCAGTTTTATAAAGTGCCAGGCAATGTGTTCGAAGAACTCTTGATTATATCTATATAATCATGTGCTTCACGTGAAATAGGACACCGATGACAGATACAAAAAAAAGTCATCTCAGAAAAAATGAATGTGCTCCAAATGCAAACTTCATCCGATGTGGTCAATAGACAATAGATTCAATAAGGATATTGAGTGAATTTGTCATTGGAGTCAGTTGTCACGTCGAGTGTCACGTGTTGTTTACACAGAACATTTTATTATATCTCACAACAAATAAATATGAGTTCCGTTCAAGAAGCACATGACACTTGACGTGAGAACTCTGACACTAATGACAAATTCACAGACTAGCCAACTCAGAAAAATTCAATGTGCTCCCATTGTTCGACAAAATATGATTGCTACCCTCACATTAGTTGAATAATCTTCAATATAAATGGTAGTAATATTTTGTAGCTGGTTTCGGGTTAATATATCGGGCGAAATTCAATATATTACACAACAGTATATTCCCCAGATACAAATGATGCTAATCAGATATTGTTTCAATGGTTTCATTACAGGATAGTTCGTGCAATCTCTATCGAATTCATAGAGAGGTTCAATAAGCTATTCGATAGAGAATGTATTAATTAACATCGAAGTATTTTGTTCTCCGGATAAGTGGAAACGTGGTTTTGAGTAAATGAGAGTATTACATCCCTTGTTTCGAATCGATCGAATCACTGATAATATACGATATTCTTCGGCATTTGTCCATTTTGTATTTTTCTAGGAGTATCGTGATGAATGGGTGCTTGGAGTGGTATGAAAAAACTCATGGAGTTTTTGTTTGCCAATTGATTTTATTCACAATAAAGCAGTTGATGAAAACATAACCATAAAATATTCCTACACGAAGAGGTAGCCTTCAGAAAAAACTATTCCTTCTTGAATCTCTGATTCGAACAAATGTAAGAAAATACTCACCAATTTCCATAAAGTATAAGAACAAACCATGAGTTCGAACTTTGTGTGTATTAAATTTTTATATATTGTGTAAGAAGATGAGAAGAGATTATATTTTGTTTTGCCAAACCGAAGGTAGCAATTTTCAATGAATTATTAGCACTCTTTCGTAAGGGAAAATCCAACGACATGCCTGATATTATTTTTCGATATCATCAATTTCAAACTAGTGGCGTTTGAAACAATTGTTGAATATCGATGAAAATTTGTTGGTAGGAAACTTTTATCTATTCGTTACTATATATACGGGAGAACACTCCTCTGTTATACCAAATTGTGTTATGGGCTATCATATTTGTGTCCATGTTAGTGCCCATAAAATTCCTCGTCAGCAGATTGTGAGCTATCATATTCTGATGATGAATTCTGCAATAATTATATAATAAACATCCTCACTCAATTCGTGGATTTGATGGCGGTAATGAAAATAAAAATCGGTTTTATCGTCAGTATTTTATTCGGTATACATTGTATGAATGGAAACTTTCGATGATTGCGAGTTTCCCGACAAAACACGTATACTTTTTTATATTAATACACATGGAAGATCAAATGAATATTCGGAAAGAACTCAACAGCTTCTTAATGTATCAAGTGTAAGGTACATTTCGAACACATTCCACTTTTTTTGAATATATTCATTATTGTCAGAGACGTCATCATATCCATTTAAGCTTCTGACTCTAATGAAAAGTTGGAGCGCCCATCTATCATAACATTATCAATCAAAATTATGACCGGTTACATGAGCTCTTTCATCTTATAGATTGATTCAGATCGAAAAAACAAACTCTTATGAATTGAGTGCTCGGTCATTATCGAATTGAATTGAGATTGATATACTTGTTTATATGGAGGAAAAAAATCTGAATCGTGAGATTTCAATTAAAAAGGGGGTTTTCATCACTTTCAGTTTGATTGTTTCATCGGAATACTGAAGGCCAGTTTATAATTGAACTCTTAAGGGTATTACCATATTGGAAACAAAAAAAAAATTTGTTTCTTTTCGTGATGAACTGTGTGAAACCTTTACGTGGCGATGATGGGAGTTTCGATGGACGAGTTTAATGAAAATTAACGGTCTTCTTTTGTTCTCATATCCTGATCGAATGATTTGAAATTTGGTATACATCTGAAGGGGAGATTTATTCATGCCACCCAAAATGTTGAAAACATTGTATATATCTCAATATATCGTTTCGGAATGGGGGAAATTCAAGGAGAACCTCAAAGTCTTGAAAATTATAAAATGATAATTTTCAAAATATCTGATGGCATGCAATTGAAATGGGAATGCATGAATATGAAATAGTTGAGAAGTGTTTTAGCACGTCTTGAACATTTTTCTGGCTGATAGTTCAGCTCTCTGCTGATGCTATACTTAATTGGTATAATGAATGCAATTCGATACTCAATGAGTCACTGAACGAAAACAATCGTGGTTTGGTGTGATGTGACTAGAGTCAAGGAAGTCCCTTCTTGTACATATCAAATATGAAAATTGTTAGTAACAGCTCACTAGAGAAGTGAGCACATGTAAATCTACTGTTCAGCAGACCCATTGATTTATCATGTTGAGTTGTATAGATTAATTTTTTTCACTTTGAAACTTGTTGATTTCGACGGATTCCATCTACGTCATAAGTGAATTGAACTTTTTTATAGAATATCGAGTCTGTTGGGATACGCTCCATTAAAATGCAAACCATGCTGCATATGGATATGTGCATACGAATGTACGATTGAGAGAAAAATATGCCATAACAATGGCGTCGAGTATACTCACTTATGTTTACTTTTTAACTATGGAACTAGGTCAGGAATTAAAACATGAAAAAGTTTTTTTTTCACACGTTGAATAATTATTTTTTTGTGTTACTTTCTCGTTATTTTCTCATTAAAAATTTATAAAAGTATATTTTTCTGTCTTGGGTATACCCTTTGAACCAAGGCTGCTCAATATTTTTAACAGTAGGTTCAAACGGATGATTCAGGCATTGAGGACGGGCCTTTGGCAATTCCTTTCTAGTTGGGTACTCTCAGAACATGCACAATAAAATCCAATATTGAACAATTAAATCAATAAGTATTGTTTATTTTTGTTGGGTAATATCTACTATAAAAACAAAGATCATCTTCTGCCTCGTAAAGAAACAACAGTAATTACTATGTATCTTCTGTAGAATTTTGTGGATTCAGAGACATTTTGTCGGCAAAATGGATTCTCAACGAAACTCGATTTTGCAGTTCAACAATTTCCAACTGAATATTACAAGATAACTAACTATTCCAGTCAAACTGATTATGAAAGAATTTATAAAAATTTGTATATTTTGTTATCAAAGTCTTGAAATCTCCCCTCAAACGACTGTGATAAGCATCTTACTTCAGATTCGTATTTAGAACAATTGACAATAGCCATATTGATCTCCTCTTTGAATTTTTTAGTGTGGAGAAGAGTTCAATAATTTCTGGCCAAATAAATTGAAGAACATTATCTTTGTGAACACTCTCTCTTGTAATTTGAGATTCATAATATTGAGGTGATTCGTGACGTCAACAAGAACTGCAAGATCACTCAACCAGGTTGTATTCTTCAGTAAATCAGTTTCCATTGTTAAACCCATTCTCTCCTCTGAAAATTGCAAGACATGTTCTCTCAAGTTGAAGAAATGTGCAATCACACAAATACAAAGCTCAGCTTAGGCCTCGGGTTCACTTCGTTCCCACCGCGGTTGTAAATTTGGCGGGATTTATCAGTTTGGTAGGTGTTTCAGGAGTTGCTTGCACGAGCCATTCAAAAATCCATGGCGGGCCATAGTATGGCATTTTCGAATGGGCTAATACAAAGTAGACTAATGATTCGAAGGGTTGAGAATAAACACCATAGCTCGTTTTTCCCACGTGCTTCCATCCTTGAGAAGACTTATAATATCTGTTTTCTAGACCTGTTTGTTCAACATTGGAATTCCACAAATAAAGTACCCAGCATGTTCGAGATTCAACAGAAGAATTCAAGCAACCCAAATGCCGTTGATTTCCAGATAAACAGAAATCAGTTCAGTTACTATATAGATCAAGTCCAAGTAGTAGTCTACGCATATGGAAGAGCCCAGTTGTTTGGAGGCTAAAATACCTAAAAATTATCTTTGCTGATGAGTTCACAACTTTGATATACGATTGAAGATTCTAATTTTGGTGAATATCTCTACGAAACCATAGTCGTTTGTAACTTCTGGAACAGGTCATCGTGAAAAGAGTGTAATTTGACTCAAACGAATCGAGTGCTGGATTTGCTGGATACTCAATGTTATGCAGCAAGGTCGTTTGGGATCATACAGAAGAACGCCATTTTCAGTATCGGAGCAGCTTTGATTTTCAGAATATGCGCTACTTTTACCTGGAATACTATGATATAATATAGTCTAGGCTGATTCTTTTCATTGCTAATGTGATGAAAAATATAAATATACGACTTCAGAAGAAAGTACATTCTCCTGGAAAGTTTCGAGAAAATTATTCTGGGTCTCATTCTCTTGATGTGTGTGCAGTGTGCACCATCCGTGTTTAGTTAATTCATACACTGAAATGAAAAAATTCAAAACGGCAAACTAACCCACCGTGGATGATATACATAATATCGCCAGAGGCGGTTTATAATCATCAATCCTACCACTCTTTCATGGAAGTAATATTTTCCTTTTATATCGATTTGGAAAAAAAAAATAAATGAGAAACAATCCACTTTTTTATGATAACGTTCATTGTGCTCTCGAAATCGATATTCTATTTTCTACCATTAATATTTATCGAGGGAATAAATTCAAAATATCCGTGTTTTCCCCATTCCCGCATTTTCGAAATGATTGGAAACTGACACAAATATCATTACGTATTTGGGTGAGAGTGAAATCAAATCCCAACTGTGTTGAAATCGATTTTGTAGGCAGATATCGCAATTGCATCATTCCTGCGGACCGATCCAATAACGTGAACAATTCTAGGTATATTCATGTGGGTGTTTGAACAGGGTGTTTTTATCATTCAGTTTTTTCAGGACAATCGTTCGAGTGGAATCAAATACCTGTCTCTTCTGTTATCTATTTAGTTTATTCCAACAGGGACCACTCATTTCCTCAACTAATACCTTGACAGATATTTGGTGATATTTTTTCATTCGGCATGGTTTGAAATTGGTTTTGTTGTTGAACGGGTGTCCTCTTATGAACAGCAACTTTGAAAATTACTATCAGCCCTCCTATATATGCAACTCGATAATTATTTGATGCGAAGCATCATGATATTTTCAATTTTACAAGGTCGGAGCAAAATTTTTCTGACCGGCTCGGTGCGATAGGCAGTTGAAATAGCAAATGCGCTACCGTGAAAATATGTGAGATGCCGGGTGCTTCGGTACCTAAGATGCTTAGCCGACCCTTGCCTGCACAAGGCTCTGCTTTCTGGGCTCGCTCCTACTCAGTCCTTCGAAACATGTAGGGAGCTGCCTGAGTGCCCTCAGTGAGCTAGGCACTCGAAATAGGGTCACCATCTTCTGGGCAATAAGGAGGCCGCTGCTTCAGGCCGTGAAGTAACATCCAAGATCATGATAGGTCCGAAACTTTTCTGCTTGTCAGCGGAAGACTGTGAAGTCCGTTGAGGAAATCGACGGAGATATCAAACTCTAAAAACCAAAAAGCATCACATTGAATCTGAGAAAGTAGCAGTAAACCAGGTCATGAGCTAGCTTCCCTACAAATCTAAGCTAATTCGAATATGTGTACATATATTTTTGATCACACTTGCTTATGGTTTTTTATTTTGGTTTCTTCATATACGTACAGCTTGTCCATTTCATCTTGGCACGGAAATGTTGACGCATTGCGCAGTGGGGGACAATTAGCCATTAGAAATCTATTGTCAGTTTAGTGCGGAACCGGATGTGGAACCAATTACCGTGCCAAGTTGGATTGGATAAGTTGTGCCTATCTGAATCTAGTGAGAAATTTGTCAATTTGGAGAATGGTGCCAATCAATACCACATATCGTATTGTTGAACGTGCTCTATCTTGTACAAAAATGAAAATGCGATATTTTATGAGTTTGCAACTCCATTCAGCGGCAGCGACGGTTTAGTGAAAACAACATTGGGCAGAGTTATGGCAAAAAACATCGATTTATTTTGGATACGAATAAATAAGTAGGAATTTGGGTATATTTGTAGGGGAATTTAAGTTTGAGGAATCCTTTTTTTTTGTTTCTTTTTCGAAAAAAACAGAAATTCAAATTCTTTTTGATTTTGTATTGCTAAAAAATGAAATTTCAATCTATATATTATTCACAAAAATATTCGAAATATATTAGAATAATGTTTAGGATCATACAGTACAGTAGATTTTTATCAACAATCGCCAGTATTCGTCCTCCGATATGGGTCAGTTGATGGTTCCGTGTTAGGGATCTTCTCCAACTGAAAACCCTCTATTACCTAAATGATGCTTAGGATTGGTTGTGCACAAGGCGATTTTTGGTCAGTGGATTGAGCTCAACAAAGTGAAAAAAGGAATTAGACAGTTGATCGAAATATACTGACAAGGAGTGTACGTGGTAGTTTCATTCATAGTTGCATTTCATTCGTTCGTCAAATTGAGAGATCATAAATGAAATTCGTCTGAATGAGAGGAAAGACGACTGCTCTTTCAGTAAACGTGAACACAGAATCCACACTCTCCAAGCGACGAAAGTTCAACACTCGTTCATATTCCAGTAACGAAGTGGTTGTCGTCTTTAATTGGTTTGCTAGTTGTTGAATTCGACAAAGGCTTTCGGCTGCTGTCGCGGTGAAACTCTACGAGAAGAGCTCAACTCCCTCGTTCGATACTCCCCGAATATTGTAATTTTGCTGAAGCCCTTCAGAACTAACTGTAATTCTGTGAATATGCCTATCGGCCAAGAACATCACATATAGTGTGTGGTCATATCGAACTCATACAACTTCGAGTTGAAGGAGTGAAGTTTAAAAAAAAACTGTGGATAGTAGAATCTTTTTTTTTTTCATGAAGATGATAACGTTGTAAGCGAAATGCACTTCGAGTGGAAATATTTTCATCAGTTTGGTGTTAGGGTATTTGACCTCTACAAAAAGTTTCGTAGATTGATTGGTGAATATAAAAGTTTGGGACATCATTGCATTGAGCTTTTTGAAATTATTTACCAATGCACATTATACTGTTTGACAGCGTGGTCTATCAAAGTTATGTGCGTTTTGAATGAAGCATCGTATACCATATTCAAATTACTTTCTTCCTTTTAATGAATGAATCAAACGTCTTGGGATGATATACAAGTACTTGTCAGCAAGAAGTGTTTTTTATTTTTTTATTTCACTTCTTTCATAGATGTTGTTATTTCTATTTTTTTATCTTGAAGGAGTGGTTCTGGAATGATGAATTGAGGAATAATTGATTCCGCAGTCGAAAGAGTTACTATTTCCAGGAAATATTATAGAAATAGATATATAGATATTTTCTGGACATATCCTCGGTAAATACGCAATGAGAAAAAAACTGAACGCATAAACTGTTTCCTTAAAAATCTCGTGAAAGATGAAATTTGCTTCAAATTTGCACAGCCAATGTTTTAGTTATTTTAAAGCACTCGTTTCACATGCGATGAATCAATATTGTACATGTGAATTTGACAAATTCAATATGATACTAAACAGTATAGTTGTTTTCATGTGACAATTATCAATTGAGTCCAGCGTGTATTTTTTGCGGTGACGAAATGGTTGAACATACTCATATCGATTGGTGCCGTTTCCTCTATTTTTTTGAAACTATCATGATAGCTATCATACGGCTTCTATTGCATCGAATTCGATTATTTTTTTGATAGCTATGGTAAAGTGAGAAAAATGTATTGTTTATCCAGTTTCATTGATCAGTTAAGATAACCTTAAAACCTTTGATGAGCTTTTGCATTTTTAATTTCATTATTGATGCAGATAATGACCATCATTCCAAACACATGGTGTTTACCACACACATTATTCATCATATCGAATGATTTCGTGAAATGCAGGTTTTATTGTTGCTCTCATTTGAAGAAGCTGCAGGCGTAATTATGTGAACGTGATTACTCGTCATGTAAAAAATAATTGATTGATTAATAACACCATGGAAATGAAATCCCTTCCACTTTGCTACATCTATAAAAAACGGTGTCATAGAAGCCGGGATATGAGAGCTACTCTCAGGACTTCAACCAAATTTCCAGATTGTCCACACTAGGAGTCGTAAATGAAACAAAATTGCTATTATAGCGATTAGATATGAAAGTTGATAGGTCCACAAAGATATACAGAATCAACTCCAAATCATATTCATAAGTGTAACTATGAATAATTCGTGATTTGAGTAGTCACGCTGGACCAATTGTTAATTACAATTGTTTCGTGTAGAAATTATTTCAATGATCTTCAAGAATATTGTTTAGTATCACTTTTGCATTCTGGATTCCGAATTTTCATGGTGATAGAGTGACTTCACTCACATCTGAGAAACGAAAATTCCGAAATATTCATCTTTCAACTTGTTTTACTTGTTCTTATAAACATTTTCGTCAATCAATATTGAGAACTCGATGTATGCCAGATTGTGAAAATTCGAAAATTGAGTGCAAAATTCATCACAGTGGACAGTCTCTCTTCTAAAGATATTTTAACGGTCAGCGCCCTTCTGAATTGTCATCAATCGTTCCATCCTTGGCGATATATACACAGATGACCCGACGACTACAGAATTCCCACCTCTTTGCTGTGAGCTTGGAGACCTGTCGAACCTCTTTTGTTCAGGGATCTCTTTTCGAAAGAACACCTGAACTTTGGAACTCAAAGTCAATGTAAATTCGTATCTCGTCTCTCGATTCACGCGATGTTTTTAGAACATTACAGGGCTTTTTTTTTGTGTGAATCTGCATCTTAAAAAATACGTGTGTTACTTGATACGGTTGAGCATGATAAAATTTCAATAAATCCAAACTCAAGAATGACCGAATAATTCAGTTGAGAGAGTGCGACTAATTCAGTTGGGGAGAGTGAGTGACCGTTTACAAAAATAATATCAGAGAGTCGGGTTGAGTCCGAATGATCGTTCGTGGTGGTGCTGGGACCCTAGTAAAATATTCGGGTAGAATTATCGACATTTCAGTCGGTTTTTGTGATCAAATTGGTCTCAGAGTGATAATGTGGAGAAGTTGGATCGGTCGTGGTTATTACCTCGCGACTATAGGGCTCTGGCGCACTACGCCAACCATGACCTAAACTAATTACCTCCGACCATTTTTTATATTGGGACAAACCGAACGGCGCGCATCTGGCAAAATACTCCTTGTTGATCGGAGCCTTGTCATCTGACCATATGTATGAACTATGGGGGTTCGACTTACACTTTACTGCAGATGAAAATCATATGCACTTCAATGGGGCCATGAGCACTTGCTCTTACCCCATTCCGATACGCAGAGTGTAAACACTCGAACAGTGAAAAACTTTCGTCTCAAAGCTATTCACCGTACAGATGTTTTTCTCATCTACGTAGTTCACAGTAAAAATTTACCAATCGTCCTTCCCTTCAGAAAACATGGGTTGGATGCAAAACCTTTCTCTAGCACTTAACCTATTCACAGTAAAAATGCACATCCATAGGTAACTCTTCCAGATCCATCTTTCAACTGAGACAATAATATAATTTTCTGGTCAAAAACGATATAAGTGGATTGATCACATGAGTGACTTCTGCTACAATTACCATATTACGTTTGGAAGTTGGAAGTGCCAACCTGACTCGTAGAAGTAGAACTTGAACGCGCCAATTTCAAAATTTCAAATCATAATACATCATAATTTCACTTTTCCCGACCTTGCCTATGTTAGGGTAGTGTGCGAAAGCCCATAGGGAGCCGGTACTTGGTGAAGGCTAAAGATGAAGTTTTTTGTGAAATTGTCCCTTCAGAAGTTTCAATACTTGATATAACGAGGAAAGCAGGATCCCACTGGTGAGTTATTTTTGCCATTGTATGTGAACATACCTGACCCAATTATTATATTCGTTGGGGAAAATTTATCATGAAATCTTATCGTAGGCTTCAATGATGTAGTTAGCATTTCACTTTTTTTATTGTACGATTTTTTTCTGTTGAACTTGTGTTTGAACAGAATATCGATATTATTCAATCTGTATCAGTGGCGGATCCAGGATCAGGTCAAGGGGGGGGTCTATAACTCAAAATTTATATATTATATATATATATATATATATATATATATATATATATATATATATATATGACAGAAAATTATGAGCTACCGTATAGCAAAAATTAGTGTGAAGACCAAAAAAAAAGGTGCAAGAGATTGACATGAGCAAAATATGAGAGTGTAGCCAGGAGGTAAAGTAGGTTCGAAACTTTAATTTTTTTTAATCGAATCGAGTTGATTTAACGCAATCAACAGCATATTCTACTCATACATAGTATATTCAAATTGTTACCGGCATACACAATACTCATCACAAATGTAACAAGTCTAATTTTTCAAATACTGCGCCAAAAAGGATCTAATGGCAGCACTGTCAGAAATTTCTCGAACTTTTCCTCGATAAGCCTGACAAGTGTCAATTTTCTTTAAAGTGTCATCCAGAAAAAATGCAATTTGATAGTCAAAAAAAGCATTTTATTTTGAACCTACAACATGAAGAGGACTCTATTTTCATATTTTACTCGGCTTGATCCAGCGTCTGAACCGACTGAACCAGAAAAAAAAGGAAAGAACAATCGTTGAGTTCAAAAATTTCAAGCGAAATTTGTTTGTTTGGGTAACATTCAATCCAGATCTTGTTTGTACTATTCCTAATTCTTGAAAATAATTTTTTTTAGGAATTGGAGGAATATTGAATTGAAAAAATTGATGAAATTGGTTGTTGAAAAATGAAAATTTACTAATGTTTAAATGCCTGCTCTTTAGTTTTCAATGGAATGTAATAATAATTATTGAAGTTCTTTAATTTTAAAGTAGAAAAATTTATTTCATTTTATTTTTTAGTCGTGCACGTGATATTTTTTCTTTCCCTAACAAAATTTGGAAATTAGGAGCCGATAAAAATTGAAAAAAAAACTCTCATTGTCCCAATGGGGGGGGGGGGTCCGGACCCGAAACCCCCCCCCGTGGATCCGCCACTGATCTGTATCATTCATCAACGTTTTCATCAAAATTGCGTTGATTTTATCTCACCGCCTACCTCTGGATGAGCGAATGAAACATCTGAGCAAATTAAGGTACAGGAAACCGAATTTCAGCCTTTTCTGGGAACAAAGGAAAGTAAATGTGTGTTGAGAGCTTAGTTATTAAGTTGAGGAAACTAACCAAAATAGGTCAATGTTAGTAATTACATTACTGATGGAAATATATTCATCCCATACGGAAGAAGACGTCGAATTTATTTCAGGGGAAGAATTACGCAACGCGTACTTATCCACTATCAAGGAATGAAATAATAAGTTCATTTATAAATTCCATTCCAAAGATATATCAAACGTAATGAATGTTAACTGGACTGCCCTCGTGAAACAAATATTTTGAACATTCAAAGTACGTATATATTGGGGTGATGGTAGAACTCTATTTTTTGGCTCCCTAAGGGGCGAGGCTTGAGTTGGTTATATTGAATATATTCAACATAAGATCAATATTCAAAACGGAGAACAAGATTATATCCATGTTGAGTCGAAAAAAACCTCCAAACACAGGACAGAATTCAAAAAATTCATAGTATGTGTATATGGTAGTGTTTATACTGGCGAAACATCAAGATCATTAGGAATAAGAACAGCTGAACAGAAAAATAACTGGAGAATACGAGGAATCGATAAGTCGAAATTAGCTGGACCACATACTGTCAACAAATGTCCGCAAATGGTGGAATGGAATAATATCAATTTATTCATGACAGAACAAAAAAAGTAACTCAAAGAGGCTGCTTGTATCTTATTGAACAGAAATGAGGAAGTTGTTACTTGCTCATTGAATATAGATCAATGTTGGATGTCTCTTCTGAAGAGGCAAGTTGAAATGGGAACACTCGGTAGAAGTATTAATGAGATACTCATGCCAGTTTCACATTTTGACAAAACTCAAAACTAGAATGTCTGAGAAATTTGTTCCAAAGGGCTTGAAAAAAGAAGCAAATTAGTTTCCGAAACGTTGCCAAGGAGAAGTATAAAATATTTTTTACATTTTTCTCAAATCCAATCTCTAAATTCACGAAGAATGCAATACGATAACTGACAAAATAGTGAGTCAATTTTGCTTTTTCGTAATATTAGAGTTACGTATCGGGCATCGGGGCAAATATTGCAATTTGCCCTATAAACAGGTATTATAAGGAGTAACTATTCCTACAAAATCAAATATCTCGATTTTAGGAATTACGATCAGTGATAATCTCTCATGGGAAAACCATGTGAGATCGATCGCTAAAAGTGCTTCCCAGAAACTTGGATTTCTATTTCGTGCGAAGAAATACTTCACTTCTCGTCAACTTCTACTGATCTACAAGGCTCAGATACGACCTGTCATGGAATACAGTTCTCATGTGTGGAGTTCGGCACCAAAACATTCATTGAGGCTCCTCGATTCCATTCAGAGAAAGGCAATTCGTCTTGTTGGTGATTCTTCGCTCACAGACTCGCTCACTTCATTGGAACATCGTAGAAGGGTCGGGGACTTGTCTCTCTCCTATAGATACTCTCACGGTCGATGCTCTTTCGAATTGTTATCAATCGTTCCCCGCTTGGCAATATCTACACGGATGACTCGACGAGTACAGAATTCCCACCCCTTCGTTGTGAATTTGGAAACCTGTCGAACCTCTCTAGCTCAGGGATCTTTTCTCAATAGAACAGCTAATGTTTGGAACTCCTTGCCAAGAGAGGTTTTTTCTGAGGCTTACAAACTTCAGAAATTCAAAGTAAATGTTAATTTGTATCTCCTGTCCCTTGATTCACGAGGTGTTCTTTGAACATCACAGGGCTTCCCTTTCGTGTGAATCTGCATATATAAAAAAAAATAAAAAATTCAAAGCTTTTTCATTTTCAGGAAGAGAAATCTGATGTTTTTCGTCAGGCCGATGTACAAATATAAATAGATATTCATTCACACAATACAGAAATAAATATCGCGCAGAATGTAAAAGCTTAGGGCTTAGGCTAACAAGCACCGAAGGCGCTTATGACGCCAATTTCATTCATACCGGGATTGAAGCTTCAGAAACTTGATTGATTGGATGGAGATTTCTCTCAAAATTGGTAGGTATTGACTATGTTATATGCCTTCATCCATTCTTCACAGAGATTCTTTGCCAGATCTGGCCATTATTGGGATTGCTCAACCTACGTGGTTTCATGGAAATATGAATGTCACGGACATTTTTTGTGAAAAACATTCATGAAGTGAAAGTATGACAAAGCTTTTGAATAGCGAAACACGTGTTGTGAACTGTGTAGTGAAAATCAGTCAACATTTTTTTTAATTGAGTCATCATAGATTTTCTTCCAGTGTCGGCAGATTCCATGATTTATCTGAGGAATTCTTATAATTATTTTTGGTAAACTGCTTATATTATTCAATGAAAATATTGAATTTACAAGTTATAGACCACTTTCAAGTCAGACAGAATTACACTAGGAACAAGTTATCACATTCTCGAAATGCATACTAGGGATTTTAATTTCTCCTGACGGTTCTTTTTTTTTTCGATTGCCAAGGTCGATGTTTTTTGATCAGATCATTTCCACTAATAAGTTCTCAAGGGCATGTTTTGGCCATATTCAAATGGTTCTGTGCCTGAATCTGCTGACCTACGCTTTCATTCGATGAAAAGGGATGTTCGGCTTATTTTGGGAACAACGGGCTAGTTAAACGAAAAGTTGACCGCGGCGTATTACTTTTCTGCCTCTCCATTTCAGAGATATCGAGTTATCGATTGTATTGCTCGAGTTCTGTACTGTTCGACACGCATAGCGGTGTTCCTCGCCGGCTTGAAAAATTCCGTCTCTCGACCCGACTTTTATTAGGAATAGCCAGTAATTATGGTGTGATCGGCTCTGGACTACTACTCTCATAATTGATGGTATTAACAACGATAATGGAGAAGTTTCGTGATATTGTCTATGCTATATTCAACCCGATGGAATTGAAATATAGATCGGAAATAAGGAATCAGTGAAAACATTTTTGGAATCCATGAATTAACGATTGTGAAAGGGAATAATTGAGTTCACGTATTTCAGCACATAGAGACTGTGGCCTCTAAGTCATTTACCTAAATCACCACACTTCATAGGGACAGTTTCATAGGTTCCGTTCAAACTGAACTGCAGCTCAGACTATAGATTCTACTTACTCTATAAATGGTGGAGCTAAGAACCCACTTTCTGAATGGTGTTTTTTTCAACGATGTTTGATATCAAGAAGGCAAATATATTTTATTGCCTTCTGGGAAGGGCTAGGAGAACTGGTGGAAGAAAAGACCTTTGAAGCTAGAGAAAACACAGAAATCGGAAAACCAGCGTCAAATTTCAATCATGACTCTTGCCACTCTTCCTAGGCATCCGATGTTTCACTGAAAATCGGGTTGGGTGTTTCTGTCAGGAGATTGTTCTAAAATTGTTCGTTCCGTTAACCAGCTGACGAACGTCAACCCTCAGAAGTCGAAACTTGTGCGAGCAACGGATCAACGAGGCCTTACCTTTTAACGTGCGATTACCCAGCTCGGAACACGTATGAACAAACCCATTTTAGAATATCATTATAAATGTAAGTTTCGGGTTCAGTGTTAATAAATATCTTGGCGATGCCAACTACGTTGGCAGAATATTCTTGTATTGCAAGTGTTTCGAGTTTGGTGTTCGGTGAATTGAACTTAGTAAATATGATAATTGAAATGATTCAGCGAACCCTGACTTCTATTTTGTCAAAATTTCATTCTTGAATTATTCAATGATAGTTGAGGCTCGCAAGCAAGTTATTAATCAGAATGCGAATATAAAATTTAAATATGGAAAAAAGAGAAACCACATTTGCATAGAAGATATCCGACCTGAGTATCTATATGAATTGACAGTAAGAATGAACGTTTTCATTGTCTTCTTGATAAGTTTGTATTTTGAAGACGTTTTCTGTTTTTTTTTGAAATTGAATGGGCATACCGATGGACATACATTGAGTTCCTGTTTTGTTTTGGGAAATATATCATAAATGAAAGAAGATTCTTTAACGAATTCTGCCGAAAATGAAATCTCTACGAGTTTTTACTTCTTGTCATGCTCAAACGGTAATAGCTCAGTGAATGTGAATCTATTCAGAACGATAATATCATCATAGCAAAATTCAACTTACAAGGAATTGAATGAAATATATGGTTCACAACAAAAATCCCTTCAGTAAATTGGACTTCTGCTATTGCATGAATGGAAAATATTGGGTAATTCATTGGAAATATTATATCGACTGCAATCATCCAATTTTCAATCGCAATCATCAAATAAAAGTCATAGAAAAAAAGTTGCTGGTTGGAAAACTGAATCGAAACATTCTTGGTAGACCTCGAACAATGGTTGACCTCGAAAAATTTATGGTCTAGCTGGTTTTCTTCAAATTATATATGCTATAATGTGAACAAAGTTATACAATTTCTGTACGCTATTAAAGATCATTTGAGAGACAGGAAATCTTGGAGGATGAGTCAGCTTTATTTGATGTAATGAGAAAATCAAAACTACAGACATTGTTCCGCATGCTTAAACTCCAACGGAATAAACATCCAGATAAAAACATTTTTCAAACAAATCGCAGCGTGCTCAGATAATTGGTACGCTTCGGAGTTGAATGAGAATATAATGATGATAGCTGTTGACTATGTAACATATTTGTAGAATACATCCGCATATGATACAGTATATAATGAAATAATTAGTCTTCATTTCTGAGGTTATGAGGAAAATAGTGGATTTTAATTTCATGGAGATATTTGTTTTTACAATATAAATAACTGCGTAGAATATAAAAAAATTGAATATATAACAAATTAAAAAGGAATGAATAAAAAATGAAATAAAATAAAAAAAAATAAAACAATCTCAAATAGTGCCTTCCTGTTCATAAAACAGAACGTACGCTACAACATCAACACTATAGTCATGGAAATGAACCTGCCATGAAGAGGCCAATTTTCCAAGTCATCTCTCCTATAGTAAACATTTGTACAGTCAATTCGTATGAACGCATATAGGGAATAACCAAAATTTTCGAAGTCAATTAAGCAGACAAGACATGCAGTGTACTCGGAGGAACATGCACAATAAGGCAAATAAAACATGCAGTATGCGCTTTTATGAGTGGGCTCCAATAAATCATCAGAATCATAATTCACCACTATAACTAAATAAAAAGATAACACTGGAATGAATTCCTGATTCACATGAGTGTACCAAAGGAGCACAACAGAAATTACACTTTTTCATAGAGGGACTATAGCAGCGTGACATTCTTCTTTATAATACATCAAGTTTATCCTACTACAAAGTCGATGTGAAATTATAACGATTCAATATTTGTTAGTAGAACTTCGTTCAGAGAAAGCCTTATTGTATAGAAATGAAATGTTTTATAGAACGATACACTGTAATATCACTTCAATGCAGCATCCGTACTTTATCATTCTGAAATATTTGTTCATTATAGTTCATGCGCTCACTTATTGAGTTTCTACTCAAGTTTATTTCCTCACAAAATAATAGACTGTGATATTTTCGCAAGCTTATAGTGTGTTTTTACAATTGCGTTGAGTGGAGTAGTTTCAGTTCTCTGATATAATTCATCGCTGAATACATATTAGTTGTTTGATCTCAACTTAATTATAAAATGAGTTCAGTTTCGTTACTATAAAATAACGAGTGAAGTAAAGTTATCGGTTAGGATACAGTTAACATGAAACTTCTATAAAATTAAACGGATTCATTCCCCCACTACGTATATTCATGTGAAAAAATCTGAAACATAATTCTTGTCAACTTCTCTGACTCTCAAATTCTGGTATAAGTTGATTCCAGTGGAAATATACATGTAGGTAGTAAAAATGCTTCAAACGTTGACTGAATACAATATTTATTCCCATCAGAATCCTTCAATAAAATGATGGGGTTTGAAAAATAACATTAAGATGATATACCTTGAAAAAAGTATAGCTGAGGAAATATGAAGTTGAGATGAAATTGAAATATTATTAGATTGAATCGATCACAACATAAGTTCAATCTCTCGAAAAGTAATTTATATGTCATACTTTCAAATTCTTTTTTCACTAGTATTGGTCATCTTGGAGGGCAAATACTTGACTGTGCTGATATTTCTTTGGACAGCGTACTCTGTTCCAAACTCTGCAGAATTTCAATCGAAGTTTGTAGAAATAGCAGCGAACAAAATTTCCGAAGAACGTTTAATCTCATTATTTTTTGTTGATCAATGTTACCGTGGAAATCCGATTGGAGAAATAGATGTTCCAGCTCCATCAAATTCCCAATCAAAACAATGGTTTGAAAGAGGTAAATGATTGCTGTTCCATTTTTCAGAAGAATCAGAGAATTCGAGATCACCCCGATTTTGTTTTGAAACCGAAATCCACAGTATCCAATGTAGCCCGAGGCTTACAACTTTCGGAAAATTCAATTCAACAGGAGTTTATTTTTTCGCCTTCGCAGTTTCCTCGTTTTTATTTGCGGACATGAGAAAATTAGGTGGAAGTATCGTTGGTAGAATAATCATTGGAGAGCCAACTAGTGTTGTTTTCCTCAGGCTCTCATTATCAAATGCTGCTGTTGGATATGGGCTCAATTCATACTCAACATATTCTTCGACGTTACTGTCAAATTGATTGCTGACTGTTATTCTTTGAAAGAGTGATAATGACTCAACTGAAACTTTACAATCATTAATTTGGACAGATTTGTTAATAATTGAAAGCGGTAATACCTTGTCAGAGCCTTTTTTTTGTATTTCATGAAATTGTGAACCGGTGATCTTCGTCACTGATTCTAATCATATTTCATAAGCTCTGTGACACGAGAAGTGTTATTAAATGAACATTAACTGAATTATTGGAAAAAATGAGAATTATAACGTAATAGCTAATAAAAAAGGAAATCATTATGGATATATCTTTCAATAATTTATAAACTTTATACGGTATATTTTCAATACTATAACTTGAGATCGTGTGATACTCTGAATGGTTGAACACTGCGTGCTCTGCCTTTCCTCCAAAATGATTCGAAATATAAAAAAAGTTCATATAAACCCCCTAGAGTACAAGATATTTGCAGTAAATGTGTAAAAATCGATTTTCGACCTTGAAATATCTTTAGTCACGGACACCATACGATAGCTAGGTTTTGTGACAAGTTTCAAGGTGTTAAAATGAAGGTTCATACAAGTTTATAGTAGACTATCTCTCATTCCTGTGCAATGACGTTACATTAGCGTGGATAATTTGGACGTCTCAAAGAAGGGCTGAAGAAGAACCCCTTGGTGCATGAAAATGGCTGAAGCTGACTAGAGAAACATTTTAAGTTGGCCTAAACGGGTTCCAAAAAATTAGATTTCATATGGGTTGTTTCGATAACCACCTTACGCCCCCTACGAGCCTCAACCCTCAGAAGACGAAACTTGTGCGAGCAATGAATCAAAGAGACTCACCTTTCAACGGTCGTGCTGAGGATCCTCTTTTATTCTGAACCTCAAGGGACCAGAAAGGTGTATTTCTAATTGTTCAATCTGGTTTTGATATGGAACTTGTGGAATTTAATGATGATTTTCTACCATAAATATCTATCAGGGAGTACATTGTTAGTGCAGTGGTTGAATTGGTATTGGTGAGTTGGATGGTGACAGATGCGCTGCGACCTGCTTAGATCTATTGTGCCCCATCTTCTTCTGCTATCTCGAGGTGTTCTCGTTTATAGCAGCCCCTCAAGCTTCAATTCCTTCAGGAATTTAAGGATTTTGAGGGGAATCTATTCGTGGTATTTCTCCCACAGTCAGCTGGAATGGTCCCAGTATATTCGATCTTTTGTGATGTACAGCAAAACACTCCATCAGGATGTGATGGGGTGTTTCTGGATGTTCCGCGTAGAACCTGCAGGTGCTGTCCTCCTCTGAGCCTAGCTTCCTTGGGTGTTCTTTGAGTCTGCAATGCCTAGTTAGAAATCCCGTGATTGTCTTTAGACTAATTTTGCTGAGGTTAATCAGTGTCTTCGATCTTGCTCGGTTGAAGTTTCCAAGGAGATCTTTGGCCTGCAGCAGCCCTGGAAGTCATTCCCAGTGTGTTGCTCTCATTGCTTCTTCCGTTTTATTGAGTTCTTCTTGGAAGTAAGAGCTTTCAAGTCCGCAGAATGGTTCTGGCCCGATCAGTGGTGTTGATGCACCTTTTCGTGCCAGGATGTCTGCTTGTTCGTTCCCCTCCACTCCGGCGTGCCCTGGCACCCAGAGGAGGGTCACCTTGTTGTTCCTGCCTAGGTCGTTGAGTTTGTCTAGGCATTCCGAAACCATCTTCGAATTGATGCAAGAGGAACTCAACGCTTTGATGGCTGCTTGGCTATCGGAGAGGATCACAATTTCCTTGTTCCGATATTTCCCGTCGAGGTTGAGCTGAATGCACCTTTCTATGGCGTGAATTTCCGCTTGAAAAATGCTGGGGAACTGGCCCATGGGCTCGGAGTATTTGGTGCGAGGCCCATAGACTCCTGCTCCAGTTCCCTCGGGAGTTTTGGACCCGTCTGTGTACCATGTTATGGTATTCCTTCCTAGTGCTTGAATGGATTCTATGCTCCAATCTCTCTTGGCACTCAGTTCTGTTCGAAAGATTTTCATAAAACTGAATTTCTTGATGATTTCGTCAGTTGGGAGATCGGCAAGTTGTGCGCTTTCGGGAGAGGCTAAGTTCCCCCCCCCCCGTGTGCTATTTCCTTGAGTCCGACTTTGGCCAACCTGAGGTGTGCTCCCCAAGCAGTTCTATGCAGAGACATGCAAGTCTTCGGACCTTCTCTAAGGTTTTCCTTGTTGTGGCGACTTCGGTTCTGCCGTGCCACACTACTGCTCCGTAGGTGATCATAGGTCTCACTATCATGGTGTACATCCATCGCAGTACCGATGGGTTACAGCCCCACGTTTTTCCCGCAATGTTCCTGCACACCATCAGTGATGATTTTGCCTTGTTGACGATCTTTTCTACGTGTCTGTTCCAGAGTAGTTTTGAGTCTAGGATAAGCCCTAGATACTTCACCTCTTGCTGCCATTCTGAGTCTGCTCCGTCGAGACAAACGGTCCTTAAGTGCTGAAGCTTTGTTCTTCTAGTGAAGGGTACCATTGTGGTTTTCGCTGAGTTGATACTCAGCCCCACTGAGAGGCACCACCTTCTGGTAGTCTCTAGCTCCCTTTTTACTAGATCGCAGAGGGTTCCTTCGAATTTGCCTTTGGCCATGATGACTATGTCGTCAGCATATCCTAGGCAAGTGACTCCGTTCCCGGTCAGTGTTCCGAGAAGTTCGTCTACTATAAGACTCCACATCAGAGGTGATAGTACCCCTCCTTGTGGGCATCCTCTGTTTGTGCTGATCCGAAAGCTGCTTTCGCCCACTTTCGTTACCGCAGTTCTTGTAGCAGTGGTTGAATGCTCTACTTTTATCACCGAGTTCGATCCTCTGATGTGGGATAATACGAATAATATACGCCGTTTTTCTAAACTGATAAGAAACTTTCTTATTCAAATAATTAGCCAACTACGCGTCATATCGAAAGCCCCCAGAAGAAACAGATTGGTGATTTTTTTTTCGAATTAGTGATATGTATGCACTTTACTCGAGTGTTATGAATATTTATGTTTGAGGCAAATGCAAAAATAATATCAAAATTTTGAAAGTAGCAATACAAATTTGGTTCCTAACAACACTACGGTTAATCAATCTGGAAGCCTTCATCAGTTATTCAGAACCTGGAACCGTCAATGTATCAACCAAAGAATTCGAATGAATTGTTAGGTGCTTCCGGGCTTCTGAGCCGTGGGCAACAGGCCCGGAAGCACCTAACAATTCATTAGTTGCCGGCCGTGAAAGTCTTCAATCTCTGATCAAAGAATTCGAATTGAAACAAGGTGTTGTGGAGAAAGTATGGATGGTGTGAATCTCCAAAAAAATCGATCAAAATATAAGGTTGTTATCATTTAAATGAAACTATCGATCAAGCAAGCTATCGCGATTTTTTCCTTCCCTTGATTTTCGAAAGGATTTCCACTGAAAAATACCTGATGTTGGGAATTTATTCAACCGATAAAAGTCTTTAGTGTAATAACCCCCGAAAAAATCTTTGTCGTCCTGAAGGATGGCTCTACCACGTTTCATGATTGATGGGACCGCGAATAACCCCGCTGCTAGTGAAGTAGGGGAAAGTGAGTAAGAAGACCTAATTTGAAAGGACTTCGTTCGGTGGAGTTTCTTTTTTACATTAAAATATTATTAGCCAGCCATCAATCAGGTAAACAGCTTAAACATCGAAATTATCAATTTTAATGTATTGGCATCGAATTCCATTATGATCAGTGGAAAGATTTCAAAATCATAATCATTATACAAATATTGTGTTTTGACACCCATTCTCTGAAAAATGAAGTTACTCTGGAGATTTGTTCACATGAATAATACTCCAATGAGGTTTTTCATCTTTTATTTTCCCTTGAAAAACGCTCTCAGGTGTGAAATCGGAAGGCAAGAGACGGCCAATCTTCTCGAGTGTCTCAGGTTTCTGGTGATTTTTGGTAATATATTCGCTTTCGTAATCATAGGAAGACTATGGAAACCTACAATGCTACCAAATTGGTTGGTGTATTCTCTCAATAGACCTCACCTACTAGGAATGGAATCTAGGCAACCAACATTGGCCACTACACCGAGGCAGCCAGAAAATTTCTGTCGTGACCAGGTTCGATCTGGCAGTGAATCGAGTATATACCAGACGATCTAGCTCACACGGTCACTAATTGAAATAGAACAAGGATTCCATCTCTGATATTGAGATCACCTCTGAAGAATCACTCTGTATATATAAATGTCAGCTTTTGTCTGATATGTATTTTCAACATGCAATTCGCTATAATAATATATCGAGGATCCACTAGAGGCCAGCTAGCAGGCAATCGCAACTGAAAACTGTAGCAATAATCACATTATGAACTTGCAAATATGGAAAAAATAATTAGTCTCTGCAAGAATGGCTTTAGTGCATTATTTTCTTTCTGGACTCGAGACCTTGCTGCGTTGACTGATTCAAATATTTAATGGAACAACTAGGGGAGAAGAAGTGGATGAACACTGTGGACTACCCCACTTCCGCATCACAGCATAGAATCAGTACTACGGTATCGATGGCCGCCGTTGACCACATCCGTCGAATAAGATCAAGCCTTTATTAGGTGAGGTGAAATTACTATATTACCGATTTTCAAATTTCATCAGAAAATGATCGCCAGTTCTTGGGCTCTTCGTTTCCAGTCGTTGTCACCATGTTACTCACCACGATTTCAGTACTAATTTTCATTTTCATGTCACTCGTCCCCATTCACAGTAGCAAATGTTTTGTTGAATGTCCTAATTTCGGGCGATTCCTGTCATTCACTGGGTATCAGCTTTTCCGAGATATCTTTCTCATCATCCATCTATATAATGGGAAACCTCCGAAGGATATTGTCTTTTGTTTCAAGCGCTGTTTATTTTTTGCATGTTTATAAGATGCTCCTGAGGATATTTCCCGGTTTTCATAGCGATCATTTTCTATTTTATGGAACATCCATTTGAGACTATAACCCATGCTGGTGGTGGTGAGTAATCAATTAGTCGGTTTCATTAGCGGAATGAAACTAATGAAAAAACGAACAATTTCATCATCACGAAGTTAATTGTCATCCATTATTCGATTTTAGTCGAATGCGTTGTTGAAATTTGAATGCATTAGACGTTTAATAACTCGTATCTGGTGAAAGACATTCTCGATATCAAAATAAGTCACACCTATACTGATGACCTAATGATCTTTTTATAAATTTTTTGAATTCCTAAAAGTAACGAAGGCAACTGGGTTTTGACGGAAAAATGAGGTGAATATAAGTGAAAACAGTCATATTAACTAACATAGTTGCAGATTCAAACGGGAAAAATGAAAGGAATAGTCCTTGAAATCAATTCAATCAGAGGATATTTTTGTACCTTTTTATATATTTTTTTCAATTTCAACAGTACACACTTCGCTCTTTTCATTCTATTATTACTCAACACAACACCCGTTCTAATATGTTGAAATTGCCAATCCCCTCAACAAATTTGATCAGAGATTCGATTTATTATAATGGGGCTAAGATGTACAATCACCTTCCCTCAGACATAAGGGAGGCGAATATGAACGATATAAACTTTAGAAAAACTATCAAGAAGTTTCTGGCAGACAGGCCCTATTATAACTTGCAGGAGTATTACAATGATGAATTTGAATGACAAGATGCACATTCGGGTCTATGTAAGTTTCTGAGTGTTGCGTTACTAGTATGTACGTGTGTATGGGTGTATATGTATGTGTCTATATGTGCGTTTATAGGAATAAATATGTATAGGTATGTTGTGTATAAATAAGTGTGTGTGTACGTTTGTATATTTTTAACGACTCAGAGGAATTTTAACTGCGTTTTTGTGACTCTGAACGGTGTCGTTCCTATTACTTTATATGTTCATCTTTTATTTTAGATAGTTTTATGTTTTCTATATATATATTTTATCAGCATTGTATATTTTCTATCTGCATTTTTACTGCTATTTACAAGCTTTGTCCACAAGATTTACTCTTAATGACAATAAAGTATATTTATTATTATTATTATTATTCGCAGTCATTTATATCGATATATTTTCAAATTTTCTGTCGAACTTTTTGTAACTTATAATGGTTAACAATTCTGTAGCCATTATGACAACTTTTGGTATAAATGTTTCAATAATTCGCGAGATGAAAGAATGAGTGCGATCTTGTATCCTTGAGGGTGGAAAATATATTGAGAAAATATGTATGCACTCAATACAAACATTATTATTGACAAACAAAGTTATATCCACACCAGTTGCTTTTTATCAGAATAACCCCGCTGACCCATTTAAATTGAATGAATAGATATCATATATGACTACACAACATTAATCAAAACAGGGAGCTGTATTCAAATCTCATTCACTATGGCTGAACTGATCACTACTCAAACCCAAACAAGTTTGTTTCTGCTTAGTGGAAACTATCACATATTCATATCATATATATGAATATATTATAATTGATCTATTTCTGAGCTGATACAATGAGAATAAATTGACGTTCTTCAAAACTACATACTTTTCCTAAAATTCAATCATTTGTCTGACCACCCAACCAGAAATTTATAATAATGAATTCCATTAAACAATTTTCGAAGAGGTATACAATAATTGATTCACTTGTGGAATCATACGTATCTGTTGCTATATTCATTGAGGTTTTTGCTTTCAGCAATTCCCAAGTGGAACATACAGTAGCAGAAATCACATTAACGGTAGCAATGTGAATTTTTGTGAGTCTACAGTTAAAATACCAAATGATCCACTGGAAATTCAGAAAGATAGATCAATCACCCTTGCTCGCACAAGGTGTATTGGGACAAGGTTCAATCACTCATAACAGATTGAATTGTGTCGCAATATGAATATCGGTGCAATTCTGACGTTGTGAACTCAATCTGTTAGGACGTCCAGAATACAGACGAGCTCAAAAGTTCATTACCTTCTCTCTGAACATAAAGAGTTGAATAAAAAAGGTCTGAAACTGATAACAGTATTACCTACAGGGCACGGTCCACAGAGATATCATCCCAGTAAAATAGACAAATCGGACAGTGATAATACAGTTGTTGTAAATTAGGCAAAACTCCCGGAAACTGATCGGTTGATCATAATTTTGACCAAATGCTTGTCCTCTTTTTTCATTATCGTTTCATGGAGCTGAGAGAAAGGGCAAAAGAGAGATATATAGAGTTAAAAGCGTTTGATAACGTTCATGCATTCAATTACTCTCATGAAAGACCTGGGAGGTTGTAGTATCGAGTAGAGGATATGAACAAACTTACATTTCTTATGTACAGAGAACAGCTCGTCGACATAAAAGAATATAAGATGAATATCTCCTGGAAAAATCATCAATTATCTCTATAATCCAAATAGAATGGCTGATAAATCTCTTGCCTGTTTGAGGGAGTGCAATGGGTCTGAGGAGGTCTACATGCTGATCCTACAACATTTCCAAATCCAAAATCGTTCCAACTACCAAGAATATAGAATTCCCCAGAATCAGAAATTGTTGAGCATCTTTCGTGACTAGTAACAAGACCCACATTCTAGTATCAGCTTTTACTGGTGAAGAGTTGTACAGATGTCCTATAACTTGAATTTTTGTGCTGTTCTATTAGGTCGGATTTATGACAAAGATCACAGCCAGGGTAGGTTGAATAAATAATTTCTCGTGTTTTTTTTTTCTCTAGATAACTCGAAAGCTCTCTTATGTGCCTCAAATACTACTGAACTCTCATGCACTACAGTAAGAATTGATATTCGGCAAATATCTGCAAATTACACTAACTGCGTCTATTGGAGTACGTGCACGCTAAAATGTGTTACTATGTGATCTTTAAGCTTCTGGGAGAGCAATGCATATCATGAATACTTACTGGATATCAAATCGGGCAAAGTAGGGGGCCAAAAACATAACTAACCTGAGGAAAAATAGAATAGTTAATATTCAGTGACCTGGAATTGCTGTATTTTACAATTTTATGTAAACCCAACACTCGGTCACGGTCCATGTTTGACCGTAAGTTCATCCTCCTTCACGAGAAAAAATGAATATATGAATACAAGGTATCGAGTGAAATCATAGTAACGGTAAAATGAATTTCAGTTTTTGATAGATTGTATGAAATAGTGTCCTATTCCTGACCTTTGATTCCCGAGTCAAATGTGTGTCAACAGGCAGGAGACTTTGGGTTAGGCAAACATGTGTCAATAGTTTAAGGTAATAGAGCAGGAGCCTTTTTCGTTATTTTATAGAAGCTGAAAGTTTCTCTGCGCATGTTCCCAACACAGGTGAGAAAAACCATTGACTACTGAGTTTGGATGGAGCAAAGGTGTATAAATAGTACCTCAGAGTCGTTAAGGTATATAGTTCAACATTGTTTATTTTGTTTTTTCTGAATAATATAAGGAATCATATCATCCATTGCCGGATACTAACTACACTTACAAACTCTTGCCAGACACCTCTGAACTGTAATTGATTATAATAAGACTTACGTTCAAGAGCATTTCAATCGTTCTTTGACGCCATTTACCCTATGAAGTCGATATTTTCGTATACTCGACGGTGAAATACAATGTTATCTTCTCTGAAGGATAGAGTAGGTGCATATATCTATTTGACATCTTGACCGAAATGTTGACAGAAAATTAATTAAGCTTCAGAGCAGTGTTGACAATAGAAGTTTATATAGGAAATGAAAGTTTAAGCTTCAAAAACTCATAAAAATATT
This sequence comes from Zygogramma bicolorata, assembly GCA_032362365.1. Taxonomy (NCBI): domain Eukaryota; kingdom Metazoa; phylum Arthropoda; class Insecta; order Coleoptera; family Chrysomelidae; genus Zygogramma; species Zygogramma bicolorata. The sequence continues at coordinate 1,665,724 of JAVJAQ010005583.1, read as the reverse complement.
AATTATCTACGATATCGATGAAATATTTCACTTCTCTTTCCCAATTGATTGCCATCTTCTGGCATTATGAATAAGTAATCAAGAAAATGGGCGATTTAAGCTACGACATCAGTGAGAAAAATGTAAGTGAACACATGACTTAGAAACAAACCTTTGCTACTCGAAGTAATCAAGATTCAAACTCCATAGAAGCTTTAAGCTTTTATGCAATAGCAAGGGTCTTGCCGTCGCGGACACTTGGGCTGTTATGAGTTTTAAAAAAGATAATTCCTATATTTCAACAAAAATTGGCGGCATTTTCAAAAAGGAGTGAAATTGTGTTTTCGACGTTATAAACACATATGTTATTGAAATGCATAAAAAGCAGTGAGTTTTGAGTTGAAGGTGTGATTAAATCTCACAGAAGGAAACATGAGATTCAACTATCTATTCTGTTTAGCTTATCAGATTTATGGATAGATTAGCGTGGTTGAGAAACGATGAACTGCTCTTCAGTGACTATCTCCTTCGTCGATAATTTCAGTTGATCAATGCTTATGGATATAGAATAAAATACAATAGAATCGAAATTGTCTAGTTTTGCCAAGAGACCTCTTTACAAAAGGAAAACGAATTTTCATTTCGGCTTTCATTGTGTTTCGAGATTTTGTTTCTATACGGTATTATACTATTACCTAATGAACACATCTCGAATCTGAGAATTCTGAGACAATATTGAGTATAGAAATCATCACGTTCGTGTCAGTTACAATGTTTATTGTTCTAAAAAAAAATTGTTCGTTTTCGTTAACCAGCTGACGAACGTCAACCCTCAGAAGTCGAAACTTGTGCGAGCAATGGATTAACGAGGCCTTACCTTTTAACGTGCGATTACCCAGCACGGTGGCCCGGCGAGGATTCGAACCCCGGCCTTCCGCTTATATTGAATCACTTCAGAAAGCTCTCTTATCTGATATATGATTCAACGCCCTTAGTGATATATGCCAGAAGAGTAGTTGTTTTCTGACGAATATCTTGTCACCAATCCTCTGTGAGCTGAGAAAAGTTGAGGGAGTATAATTAATCATGTTTGGTTTTCTACAAAAACCTTTGCCGTGAAAGTTTTTCACACTCGACGCCTATTTCACCAAGAATGTTGGCATCTTCAGGAGAAGGTAAAGGTTCGAAAATCGTGTTGTTCCTTAAAATATTCTCATATTGAAAAAGATTATTGTCAGTATCATACGTCAGCATCGAAAACACAGTGATCCAACTAAATAAATATTTCATTACGCTTGGTAGCCTTGTATATATAAATTATGCAGAAGTACATGTGAAATGACATTTCATTCCAGGGGTATTTAACAGTCGAAATGTCAACAGGAGGTTGAAACCGTATTATTAATTCATACACATGGGGAGTTGTGAAAATGGGGCTTTCAGAATAAAGAGTTGCATTTCTCTTCACAAGATCAATGACGAAAACATTCTCAGGACGGACTGGAAGTATCCAGTCACAAATGACCGAAACGATTTTTTATATATATATATATATATATATATATATATATATATATATATATATATATATATATATATATATATATATATATATATATATACAAGTGTGAAGAATAACCATTGAATTTGCAGCTTCTTATTTCAATCTCACATTTCGTGAGTTAATTCTCTTATACTGTATTTTAGATATTCAAAAATTGTTTTTTGATTGTATAGCGTTCCTGAAGAAGAGTCAAATAGACTCAAAAGCTCGAACTGAAAACTAAACTAAAAAGTACATTTATTCCTCGGACTGCAAAACCCGACATAATCTCTCATATCATAATCTGTTCAGTCGATTCAAATCTCTACCCTTATATAATGTGTTGTGAATATATTTATTGGTATCCGATGAATGGTATACGAATGTGGGTCGATAGAAATAAATTTCACTTGGAGCATGATCAGGATCATCATTCATATGCATTCATATGTTTTCTATCTCAAGGATTCAAATCTTTTCAAACCTACTTGAAGACTAGCAAATTTAGCGTCGAACGAATCCGATTCATTGCAGGCAGAGGTCATTCTGCAATGATGATCTAAAACTTCCATAAGATATATGGGTACCACGATTAAAAGTTGTCATTTCTTATCTCGCAAAAAACAACCCATCAACCATGCATCTGCAGAGGCGTAGGAGGAAGGACAGGGCTTCCAGTTATATTCTGGGGAAAATAGCATATCTGATACTCATCTAGAAAAATTGAATAGAGTAATGTTTGGAAATATCAATGAAACAACAACTGACGGAGACCTATAAATTGTGATGTAGTGCCCTCATTGTGTCTAGTCGAATCGTATACAAAACGTAATTGTTTCCCATGTGTATCAGAAATGGTGACAGTTGGTGGACTGGTCACAAAAAGATAAATTGGACTGGGAGAGGTCATGAAGAGAGTTTGTGAACCAGGAGGTGGTCTCGGTAGTGTAGTGGTTAGCATATCCGCCTATCAAGCGGAAGGCCGGGGTTCGAATCCTCGCCGGGCCACCGTGCTGGGTAATCGCACGTTAAAAGGTGAGGCCTCGTTGATCCATTGCTCGCACAAGTTTCGACTTCTGAGGGTTGACGTTCGTCAGCTGGTTAACGGAACGAACAATTTTAGAACAATTTTTTTTAGATCTCAAGCATTCTAATTAGCGAGAGACAGAAGTTCAAATTCAATGATACACATGTTGTTGATTTCACATTGTTTCAGTGCCATTTTCTTCTGATATATCAACTTACGTAGTCAATCGGAGGGTTTGGTAACAGTTGTATAGTATGATTTGCGCTGAGGAATCATTTGAATGTGGGGATACGATTGTCCAGAGGAAATGTATCTTCATTCATCGAATAAATATGCTCGAAATTATGAAAAAAAAGGTGAGTTCAATAATCAAGTGTGTCTTTCAAACTTTCTGTATTTCAACGAGTGCTTGCTAGAACGATCATTTCTATTTCTCCTGATTAGAAACCTGGATTATTCTTGAACTAACTTCAAATTTAATTCGCTCAAATGAGCACTTATATATTTTTCTGCTAATCACCCTTCGGGACAAATTGGTTTATTTTCCTTTTTCTTTTCCCGAAGAGCGAAAAACCAAAAAATGGATTCCAGGACATTTCTACCTCCTCAAATAACGTTCAATACTCAACTCCTTTGAGATATTTATTTACTGACTGGAGTTTAAAGCGTAGCCAACTCCATGAATGCAGATGACATTTCAAAAGCATACATTTTTGAATGCAAGGAGCAAGGACCACCGGAAAAATATAAGAAATATTTCTGCTACTCACACCCCGGTTCGTTTGACATATCAGTACACGCGCAAAATAAAATTTCCCTTTTTGATCGTAGCGATGAATGAGAAATAACGATGGCTTCAGAATATCGAGAAACTGGAAAAACACGTTGGCGTAGGGGTATATTCTTGTTTAAGACTGTGAATGAAAGAATCAAACTCTGTAAATTTGAATACTATCTGTCGCTCCGTTGGATATATATTAGATGATTCTGAATGCGAAGCGACGTAACGAGCTATTGATTGAATGAGCCCAAGGAAATATTTCAAAGCGAGTGACTTAAAATATATTTCAGAGTCATACTTCCAGTAGAAATTGCCATTTCAAAATAAGAAATGCGTGTTTCACTCAGAAAATTTTTGATGTTGTTCAAGTCTTTCGGTTCTTAGATTGTCTCGTAGGGTAATTGTTTCGAAATAATAGAAGTGTCTTTGTATAATTCTTGATTACACATAATACGATCTTGTTTTTGATTACAGATATTTCATTTGTTTCCAGCCACTGGGTGGTATGCAATTTTGAGAAAATGCTTGAACTCTCACTTTATCTCTCACTTTCAGCTTTATAAATAATATGTCTGTTCCAAAACAGTTGAAGAGCATTCACCCACGAACGAAAAAAAGCATCAATATTCAGAGATTTTCGATGAAACCAATAGAAAGAAGATGATAGTTCCTGTTGATTTTTAACTTTTGATAATGAATGTGATCTTCGGAAGTATTCCCAATTCCAGAATGTCCTCCGTTTCTATTCATTTCCGATCATTATCTTTGGTTATTCCTATCGAAGACTACCAAATGAAATGAATTGACAAATATCATGAAAGAAGATGCGATCACTTCTGAAAATTCTATATAGTTCACATGGATCTGTTTCATATTCAAATTCAGTTTTTTTATGAAATAAACTCCACTCGAAATAATGGTGAAGTAGTTATAGGTACATGAAGTCGAGCGATAATATGGTATACGGCTCATAAAATACTGATTGCATATTTAGTTTCTACCGGTACCGACCGATCTCATAGCAGATTTCAAGCGAACAATTTCGTCACAATGGATTCACATTCGTGTTATAGAAAAAAATCTCTGAATAAACCGATAATCGAAATAACCAATTCCTTATATAAAATCTGTAGAAGTAGAAGAGAACTCAATTTGAAGAGTGAAATAAGTATGGAATTCCTCATTAAAATATTTCTAGCACACAATTTATCATCGATCCGGCGATATAGTGATAGATGAATCATCTACTTCTCCGGAACATCATCCCATTATTGGTACTAGCTCCGTGTTCAGACCGTGACACTTATGAGCTTTACCAATCAGTCCTGTCGAGGATTTTCCAATGGGGTGTGTGTATATCGTGATTCTGAACTCCTTTTGTGTTTCGTCAACCGCTTTCCAGTACCATTTTGTTCGTTCAAACGTAGATGGAATAACAACTACTAGGTGTTTGATATTCTTCTGGTGTAGTGAATTATCTGGGGTCTCTAGCTGATATCGGAAATATTCTGAACTTTTTGTGGGTTCGAAGATATCTCGAGAAATCTTTCAATACGGTTCGTGTCACCTTTTATGGAAAGTTATCACGGAAAGGTAGACACGATTGAATTTCCATTATCAGTGTAATTCTAGGAATCACTATCAGTTATTAGCATCGGGTAATAAGTTTAGGAATCATCATCAGTGTCAGTTGTATTATTCTAGGAATCAGAGATAATTAGAGTAGACCCTGATGTATTTAAGGAGCTTTCAACAAAGAATAATTTAGTGTTCAAAAACATTCGCTTGATAAAGATACAGTGTATCGAAACATGTCGCGAAGACAATGAATTTTGTGGAAATTTAATCGTGTCTACCTTATAGCGTAATAACTATGGATTTCCATCAAGTAAAGGCCACCTCAATCCAAAATTTTATGGAAAGTGCCATCGATGTATGTTTTGACTTCCCAGTGAAGTAGGACTACACAGATTTCTAAGCCACGAAATTGAAACAGGTTATTCTCAGATGAGCTAGAGACCCCAGAGAATCACGACTTCACCTGGAGCATACCGAATACCATGTAGTTGTGGCTTTACTGGATAGAAAGTAGGTACATATGGAAACTTTGCAGTTCCTCGCCACAAGAAGTGTTATCAGAAACTAACAATATAAACAAATTCAAAGTGAATTCCAAGTTTCATCTTCTGTCTCTCGGTTCAGTCGATGATCTTTGTGTATTATGCTGAAAATAAGAGAAATACTTCACTGATGAAATGTTCCTTACGAAACACTGCAGAATATTCATCATAAATTGGTATCGCTCTTCGAATCAAAACTCTGTCAACTATGATAAGTACTGTCAAATGATGCGGAAAGCAGACACGAAAAAGTAATTTGGGAGATACCGGCGCATCTCTCAATTCCCAAAATGTGTTTCGATGAATTAGAAACAAGATGTTGGAATGTATATATACGACGTATGTAGAAGAGGGTTGGATTTTATGACGACATAACTTTTGCGGAGTGGATGGTTTCAGAACACATCTAGTCCTCTCAAACTGTAACGTACAGATGGAAATATCGCCTGACCCAAGTAATTGAACAAAGTTTATCGACTTTCCGAGTGGAATTCAATTCGATAACATGGAAGGTACGGAGAAATTGTCAAAACCGTGATGTAGAGATAGATATGGTTCATCACAAAACCAATGCATATTAACTTCATAAGTTGTGAAGGCAAGTAACTCGTGGAATATATTAAACAAGATGCTCCTCAAGTGATGACTTTGAGCCCGATAAGTGAAACCTTGTCAGATTTTGAGACAAATTATGATTTATTCCTTGCTTCTTTATGGAAAATTATATGTCAAAAAGAGGATTTTTTATTATTTCCAGAAGCTTGCTACCGATTCTGATTTCGATTGAAATTACCTAGAGCCCCATGATTATGTCATTATAAGACCTAGCAATTTCGTTGACATGGCATCTGCACTGAATTGAGGAAACGATATTAGGTCATTATGTGCTTGTTGGAAAATGAAGTAGAGTCAACAAATTTACTCGAGTTCAACCGGAGAGCTCTCTCACTTTCCGAATCTGAAAGTTAAACCACTAAAATCGTCATTAGTAAGTGAAGTATGACCAAATCCTACGATGTGGTCCATTGATATCGGAGGGATCCTCTCGTGTTTGCTCTTTTTGAAGTGATAACAGAGGCCCTGCCAGTAGGCTATAATTATACTCAACCTCTTGTTCGTGTAATTATAGAGTATTGATTTCTGTAACCACTTTCTCGAAATATTCTTCTTGTTCCTTTCGTATTGACCTTTGTTATGGGGTGCTAAAGGTTCCTCTCTTTTTCTTATAACTTTTCTGTTCCATATTTGCCATCGAAATGTATAACTTTGCTTCTTCGATGTACAGACTCCAAGAAATTGCCTGCTGTACTTGGGAAATTACTGAATTCGAAATAAGCCAGCACAGTCCTTTCAACAACATCTCATCAAGGCTGCCTAATGGAAAAGCTAACGACTTCATAACAAAAACCGTGAATTTTCCGAGAATATGGCTATAAAATTTGATGGGATTGTTACTTCGTTCCAGCGAGGATCTTGATTAATGTGAAACACTCAAAATTAAGGTGTTGAGATGAGGAGTATTTGCGTTACCTTTTAAATTCAGTTAAACTTGAATTAAACTCTCATCAGAGCTGTATCTCATTGCATGATGAATCCTGAAATTCTGATTGATATTGCAGCTGGTGCCATGCAGGATATTTTTTAGTTGATTCAATATCGAGCAAATATCTCACAATGAATATTCAGATGGTTAAATCATGAAAGACCAATAAGGTGAAGGCAATCAGTCATGATCAAGCTGTTTTATAACTGTTCATCTCGTGATGAAAAAATTAAGAGATGAGATAGAGGATAATTCGTAACACGTTTTCGGTTGGTATATCCAGAATAAATAATTTATGTGGAATATGGCATATGACATTTTTTGGGTCCAAAACTGATCGGGTCATATTATCACACAGCGTATGAAAAGATTCACTACATTTTTTGATTTACTTAAGGTAAATCACGAGTAAATTTCCCCAGCATTCATTGTGTTAGCTACATGTTTCGATACACTGTATCTTTTTCAACCGAATGTAGTATAACACTGAATTATTCTTCGTTGAAAGATTCTTAAATAGTTTCTCATCCATAAAGATAATTAGGTACTACTATTATTACCCTGATTCCTAGAACCAAACCACTTATAAAGTGACAACAACATGTTAATACATAGAAATTTCAAAACATAGTTACTACTTAACTGATTGAATAAGTTCAACGAGGGAGAACTTTTGAGGTCCAATTTATCATTTAGTAAACAATTTAAACTATTTAGTTTATTGATTTCCAAAAATTCTAAATAATTAAGCCTAATGCCCTCATATTCAACAAGAAGAATTTTGAAATTTGCATCAAAGTCATGGCCTCCATATGCCAATCATATTTTGGAGGATTGCCATGACTTTCATGCAAATTTCGGAATTCTTCATGTTGAAAATAAGGGCATTAGGTTTAATTAATCAGAATTTTTGGGAATCAATGAATTCAAATTGTTCACTAAATGATCAATTGGACCTTAACAGTTCTCCTTTGTTAAACTCATCCAATTAGTTAATAAGTAGTAGCTATGTTTTGAAATTTGCCACCTTATGAGTGGTATGGTTCTGGGAATCAGGATTAATTAAAGTAGACCCTGATTATCTTCATGGATAAGAAATGTATTTAAGATCTTTCAACGAATAATAATTCAGTTTTATGTGTTATACCACATTCGCTTCAAAAAGACACAGTGTATCGAAACATGTCGCGAGGACAATAAATGCTGTGGAAATTTAATCGTGTTTTAGCTTATACTGTCAGCAGTACATTTTATTGTAATATGAATACATCGCTCTACCACTCAAACAAGTGTTTTTCATTTTGAGATATCAAATATGTATTTGTAATTGATGTGGTTTGAGGAAAATAGAGAGCTACTGTAAGAGTTTACGAAATATTCAAAATAAGTGAACTTGAGATGAGTCAAAGTGAAGGCTTTCACTGCAGATTATTGATGATATTCCAATACACCTTTCGAGGTTGGGTGCTATATAGATGTTCCGAAAGTGAAGTTTGTCGAATGGGAAAACTTAGTGTTGGCAAGTTGTGAAGTTTGCAGATGACTGAGAACCTCACAGTCCCCACTTCAATTAATATTTTTTATTTGTACGAAGATGTATGTGTTCCTAGCAGTAAAGGCTCTCAGCTCATTATGTCATGGTTGATTAATGCCTCAAGGACATGAAATTATCGACAGTTCCGCCAACTTACATAATCCAATAAATTCAAACTCAAACGTTACAACTATGGAAAGTCTAACACCCACGACATGTCAAAAACACACTCGTTCGAACAGACAGTTATTGACATAATCCATTTCCCAGATTTGATTGAACGATGTTGTTTCCTTTTATTTCGTTCTGTTATGTTTTCCACTGTTAGACTGAGGGCAAAGTCCAAGGTTTCGGTTTAAAAATACCGTATTATATTGATAGAATTGAAATTTTGAAAACTATCAACTATTTTTCCACAACTTCCGACTTATCTGTTCGATTATAGTGCAACTTTCATATTCCGTACAGCGTATTTCAGATTCGCAAAAATCCTAGAGATTCTTCAGCTGCCTCAAAAGTGCGCTTATACCGAAAACTTCGTTTTGTGGCTTTGTCTACATCGGAACGACAAGAAGACGTATTGAAACGCGCTTGACGGAGCACAAAAACAGTTGCCGCTGTGAAGAAAAACGGCAGTTGCAGAACACGCCTCCTTAGAGGGTACTCATTACATTGTCTCCGAACGAACGTGAGTTATAATAATAATCTTCATTTCAGAAAATGTCAGTCCTATAATACAAGAATGATAAAGAAAACATATAATGAAATTACGTCACAAGATTCACAATTTTTTTTTGCAAAGTTGACTCTTGAGAATCATATTCTAAGTATTCATTAATGTTATATGGTTCATTCCCTATGAACAATCATTTGATCTCTTTTTTGAAATTATTAAGGCTTTCGTTTGATTTGATTCTGTCAGGTAGTTTGTTGAACAATTTCATGGACATATAGTCTGGGCTTTTTTGTGCAGAGAATAGTTGATGTTTCTAGTTCTTGTATCATGTTTGTGAGGAATGAGATTAGAATAAACTGAGTCTTTGAATATGAAAAAGAACATTAAATATTCATAGATATAGGTTGCAACTATATTCATTATATTGTTCGATCTGAATACTCCTCTGCAAGAATATTGTAAGACATATTGAACATTATTGTAATAAATCTTTTTAAAATGATGAAAATTCTATGGATATCGGAACTTATTCCCCAGAATACAATGTCATATTCTGCTACAGACTAAAAAAATTGCGTGATGTATAATTTTTGTTGAATTGGGGTGTACATGTAGTTCTATTAGCATATATTTGAATTCAGTTCTCTGCATTCAGCCTCTATGTGATCAGTCCAGTTTGAGAATTAATTTATATGAACTCCCAGAAATTTCGTGATACCTTTCTATTAACTCCACTGATTTTAATTGTTGAGGGACATGCTAGTCGTAGTTGCCTTGAACGGGATTTTTTTTCATTCATTCAATATTAATATGTTACTATCGAACCACAATTTTACTTTAGTAAAGGGATAACTTGCAGTCTTAACTAATTCAGGGAAGTTTTCCCCTCCATTCAATAGGTTTGTGTCATCTGAATAATTTGTTGACATAGATGTTCTGAACATAAATCATTCATAAATATTATGAAAAGTATTGGACCCAATATACTTCCTTGTGGTATTCCAATGTTTGATACTGAATTTTTTTTTCTAATAATAACTATTTGCTCAGTGAATACAATAAGCAAAATAATAGGCGGAAATGTATCTCCCAAATAATAACCACAGTTAAGGTTAATGTTTTGACTACAATACAACTAGTTTAATTTGAAAGAATATTTTTAGTGAGATTGTGATTCTATTCCGTCACTTAATAATCTTGAATTAATGAAGATGATGTCACGTTTCCAAATGGAATAAGGTTCCTGAAAAGTTGGTGATCCATTTATCGCCACAATATTTCTGTGTTAATTATTCTAATTCAGTTTTCCTTTGGTATCAATGTTTATATCCTTGGTTGTTCAAATTCTTTCCCTATCGAATAATGGGTGTTGAAACTGACTTTTGAATCATTACCAGAAATGTAAATGCTACTGGAACGTTTTGCTTTTTTTCCATATCGTTTCATATGATTACATTATGCCGGAGAAAACACATTCCAATGGTCATAAATGTTTTTAGTTGGCATAGTAGTTGATATGAACATATATTCGAACTCACTGTGAATGAGATGGGATCGGTTTCTGTAGGAACTGAATGTAATCAGTATTTTATGAGCCGTATACCATATTATAGCTATATTTTATGTACCTTCAACATTTTCAGAGTGATTTCTAGTGAAACTTTTCTGTAAATATATTAAATTTGAATGTGAAAGAGATCGATGCAAAATATTCGTAGGATTTCCAGAAATAGTTGCAGCCTCTTATCAGTCGATCCAATTTTATCTGGAATCATATGAATTGGCGAATATTCAAGAATGAAAGATGCTTGTCAAGGCTCAAAATTCTCAAGAATTCAAAATCAAGTTCTCTGAATATCTAACCAGAGTAATACTAGACATTAAAACAATGGCTAGAACCAACACATATTCATGAATCGGGAAGGAGATCTTGGTATGTGCAATTAAGAAATAGTCATTGTTTGATTTTCTGGGCCGCAAAACTTCTGATCATATCAAGCTCCTTGGTAGTTTGGTGTTTTTTTTTTATAATGTTTCCATAAAATTTTCAAGGACGTAGGTATGTCAGTCGTCCATCAATCATTATTATAAAAATGAAGAATCATAAACAACTTTTGTATTAACAGAATATCATGGGAATACACATGAGTTGATTGAAATAATGAGAACATGCTGTCACAGTCAATGTCTGAAACGATTATGATGTATAAACTGAAGGGTTCCGAGAAAAAATCCTCAAAAATTATTCTTCAAAAACATCAAATCATTGGTTTATGAAGTAATATCGCTTTGATTGTCAATGGGGTAATTTTTTTTCAATATATAATTTATTTATTTATTCTCAATGTTTCAGTACCAAAAATTACAAGACATTCAAATACACCCGGTAGAAAGTACCCGCCCTGGTTCACGGACGATATTAAATCAAGTTTAAGGTTGAAAGACTATTTCAGGAAAAAGAAAAATGACTCGGAATTCCACTTGAGTAACTTCAAACGACTTAGGGCTGAATTAAAACTGAAAATCAGAAAGACATACGAGGTATATATTCAAAATATATAGGGTAATATCAAACAGGATCCCACCTTATTCTGGAATTTTGTCAAAGATAAACGACAGAAAAGCACTTCTGAAACTTGTTTCATTATCAACGATAGGGAAATTAGTGATAAAAAAATTATCGCAGGAGAATTTGCAGATTACTTCGGCTCAACATATGAAAATGACTCTACATATGATATAACTGATATGAATAAAAGAACAAATAGCTATCCATAGAATTTTTCTCAAAACTTTCACTTTGATAGAATAACTGTCGATGATATAGGAAAAGCGCTACGAAAATTGAAACCCAAAAGATCGTCAGGTCCGGACAATATTCCCTGTTACATATTCAAGGCTTGCAGAGATTCCTTGATTTACCCGCTACTCTTAATATATAATGAATCACTGAAAACGGGAATATTTCCTAATGAATTCAAGAGAAATAGAATAACACCAATATTGAAAAAAGGAGACAAAAAATGCATTACTAATTATCGTCCTATTGCAATACTCAACTGTCCAGCAAAAATTTTCGAATTCATTATCCAGGAGAAGTTGCACGCCAGTCTCAAAGTGTCATATCGCCGAGTCAACATGGTTTTTGTAAAAAGAAGTCGGTTGAAACAAATTTACTCACATTTACTAATAAAATCTCAGAATATTTGGTTTCAAATACACAAGTAGATTGTGTTTACACTGATTTTATAAAAGCATTTGATAAGGTCAATCATGATATATTATTAGCCAAACTGAACTTTTATGGAATGGGCAATCATCTGATCTTATTTTTCACTTCCTATCTTCGGTTGAGACCTCAGTGTGTTACATATGGGGGCGAGACTTCTCATGTATACTTAGCTGGATCGGGTGTACCTCAAGGATCGAATTTGGGACCACTCCTTTTCTTGATTTTCATCAATGATCTTCCTTTAGAGGTATCATCCGACTGTCTTCTTTATGCCGATGATTTTAAAATATATAACAAAATTTCAGATATAAATGATTATCTAGAACTCCAAAATGACATTGATCGAATATCTACCTGGTCGATGAAGAATAAACTGCTATTCAATCTTTCAAAATGTAAAGTAATATCCTTCAACAAGAACATTAAGGAAACTGAACTTTATTCATATACGATGCAGGGCTTAACATTAGAAAGGGTGTGGGAAGCCCATGATCTTGGTATTCTTTTTCAAAACGATTTTAAATTCAATCATCATATTTTCAACATTGCCAAAGAAGCCAGCAAACTATTAGGTTTTCTAAAACGTACCACCTCCGATTTCACCGATCCAAGTGTAATTCAACATATATTTTTTTCACTTATTCGCAGTAAAATGGAATACGCCTCTGTTGTATGGGATCCAACACAACAAAACTTGAAGCAGAGTATTGAGTCAATACAAAATAAATTTATTAAATATCTTTACCACAAAAAACATGGTGTAAGTCCTGGGTTTATTTCCTACAGCCCACTCAGAAAAGAATTTGGTATTGAAAAACTTGAATGCAGAAGATTTGTAAATAACATTATGATCCTCTCAAAATTGCTGAACAGTATGCTAGATAGCCCGTATCTGCTTGAGCAAGTAAAACTGTACGCACCACCTCCAGGACTCCGTCCTCGTCATGCATGCTTTCGGGTAAATAATAGTGGCCCCCTCAACAGAATATGTAACGAATACAATACGCACTGTGAAGAACTTGTTTATGGAATATTCGACCTGTAACCTATAAAATTTAAATATGACTTAAAAAAACTGGTAAAATCCTGGTAATCCTTATGGATAATCATGTCACGTCACTATATCCGTCAATCTCCAGAAATTTTTAAACTGTTTTGGTGCGAAGAAATCTCTCAGTTCCTATTTATATTTATATTAGAATATATTAAAATGTCAATTAAAAATTGTATGAAAAACTTAAGAGAAACATATAATTAGGCCTCGGCCTGTTTGTTTCTAAATAAATAAATTTTTCAATAATACATTCAGCAGGCTGATGCCCATTTACAGGTGTATATAATTGATACACTATTGATAAAACTGCGCTCATTGCTAAATTCAATGCAAACAACTAAGAAGGAATAAAATAACCCTGACATTACATAGCTAATTCTGCAAAACACTAGGAAGTTGAAGTTTGAACTCAGCTAGAGAAAGAAAAAAGATATCGATACATTGCAAACTGTTATAACTACGACACATGGTTGTGAGAGGACAGTGAAAATGATGTTGTGAGTTAGGTACAGCTATGTGAAATGTTATATTAGATCGCGACACAGATCGTGGTACATTGAAATTAATCAGAGATAGTAAGGAAGACGAATCAATATGGTTATGAATGATTTTATACATAAAAATCAAGTCGGTCATCTCGCGCTGTTTTTTAAGGGAAACTAAATTGAATTCATTCAACAATAAATCATAAACATAGTTCCTCGGAGGATAGATGCCATGTTTCTTATAAAAGGCAAATTTAAGAAACTTTCTTTGCACATTTTCAATAGCTGCAATATATTTTGAATGGCAAGGATTCCACACCACACTACAGTAATTCAATTAATATTCCAGACCAGATAGTTTGGATTTGATATTTGTCACAAGTTGGCATAGTAACGGAAAACACTGAATAATGTTTATGAAAAAGGATTACAACAATAAATATAATGTGATAGACATAAATTTAATGAATCTATGTCGTGTCTGAGCACACTATACAACGAAAAAAGAAAGAAACGCTGTATGTGGAAGAAGACAACCACTTGATACTGAAGTAACATGAAAAATTTATCTCACATCCATAATAGCCTGTTCAGCATGCCATAATCCACTGAATCTAGAGAGCACCATCTATAATATGATTCGAATTTCTACCAATATTTCGAAGTTTTAAATCCTATATTTTCACTACATCAACTCTCGACTACTTTTCAGTACATACACCATATTTTATTCAGACCTTGACTGTAACAGCATTGTGCTGATTCACAGCATATTATCCTCCTTTTGGCACGGAAATGATACACTTGATGGTTCTTGAAGATCATTCTTGAGGTTTCAATAAACGATAAGGTTCTGGTATTGTGAGATATAGAGTTGAAAACACTATGAAGAAATAGCACTCATACCAGCATTCAGTAAGGATTCAATTGTGCACACGGAAATACACATATTTGAAGTATCATCATCTGTCCTGACAAATACCAAAAATGTTATGAAATTCGAGGATTTTTCATACAAGGGATTCGAAACAGTTCTTCAATGATTATGAGAAAGATTGGGACATTTTCCTCATTGATTTTTTTTGTACGTGAATTATGAAAACTCTGTCGATCTGTCTAATCATATCAACGTAGCTGCGAGCGAGAGCATTTCCTTCATATGTGACCATGTTCTTAAACTAGTCCTGAGCCCTTCTGGGAAGACACTCGAAAGGGTTTCCGTTCGGTATCGATCCGAGAGTCGAGGGATGGAATATTCGCCCTGTTTCTGGATTATAGCTGGAGTGAATCGAAGCCAGCTGTTATGCAGATAATAACTGCGAAGCCTCTCTGAACTTCAACTTAAAGTATTTTCGATCATACAAATACTTATATGTGAAGAGGACTTTGTATCTGTTGAGCCAGAAAGGAGGGACATTGGAATTTGTTCCTTTCCGATTTTGTTTTCGCCCGCAACACACGCAACACACGTTGTGGTCTTTTCTCTCAAAAATTGGGTAGCTGGTGTTCTTCTGATGGAAATCTAACAATATTCCATGCTCATAACAAGCTTTCTTCAGCTTTACTTGTAGGTGTATCGAAGTGTGTCAGCCCAGCCAGTTTCTCCCAACCGATTGACCTAAAAATTTGTACTCGCACTAATTGGCCTATTCCATTGGAAAATCGAAAGGGATTGGGAATTGATATACCGGTAATTCCATGAAGGCTTATTACGAAACTGTCGGGCAAATTTATTAATCCAATATTGCGGTTTCGAAACATTGGTCTGCAGCCAGTTAGCCCCCACTCTGGGTGTGCTGATTTTTAGGTTCTGATTCGATCTAATTGTTGTATTGATAGAGGATATTCAGAAGGCCAAGTAAAAAATCATACATCTGATGATGTGGCTCCACAATGGTAAAAAATATCTCACCTTGTGGTCCGAATCAACTGATAGTTGATACATAGTGGTCTCCAGGAGACATTATATAAATATTTCATAAGATTTGGTTCATCAGTTTGGAATTTATCAAATTTCAATTTTTATTCATTTTCAACATTGGATTTTAATTGGTCTACATGGAAAATGCAGTGATTATATCTCGCAGGTTGGCAGATCAATGATTCTCTCCACTGGATCTGTGTTGAGGCAGTACCTTTTCACTCTGAACTCTGGATGTCTTTTGGACAGATGAAAAAAAAAAGCAGTGGTGATCAATGGTATAAGTGTTCGAATGACCTGTTTGTTGCAATGGAGTGGAAAAGGGAGTGAAAAACTATTCTTGTGTCCTATGATAGCGACTATTGAAGCATAAGAAGAATATTTCAGAACACTTTTTGGACTATGCCCCTTATGAATCATTTTAAAATATCTTTTCTCACGTGATGGAAGAAACAGTTTTTTGAATAGCAATATAGCAATGATGATATATAAAACATTGTTCTCATGATTAGAGTTCGATTTTTCTTGATTTTTACTGTGTGAAATAATGATGATCAATAAAATCAGTAACTGGATGACCGGTATTTTTTACTACGAATTACTTACTGGCGAAATATGATTTTTTTTTATCTTATCGATATAATGATGAAAAAATATGAACTGGTTATATCGGTCGGTGTTGGTGCGGCCCTTACATTCAATTTGGCTATTTCACTGTTGGTTCGAACCGCGGTCGGAGCAGAATTTTTCTAACCGGCTAGGTGTGATAGATACTGATTCTGGTAGGTTGGATATCTGAATTGAATACACAAACCGACCTGGTAGCACTATGGGCTTTTTGGGTTTCCCTATAGTTGAAATAGCAAATGCGCTGCCGTGAAAATTGGTAAGACGCCCTAGAGCGCTTGTCAGCCAAAATTATAAGTCGACCCTCGCCCGCAGAAGGCTCTGCCTTCAAGGCGCACTCGTAAGAGTGTTCAGGATACGGAAATATATGACCCAATAAACACGAGTGCGAAAATTGTTGTATATATACAAGAATTGCTCGTTCAAATATATTAGACAGATTTTAATGATTTTCATCATAGAGCTATTCCATAAGGTTTGAGAACTTTTAAATCAGTTTTTGTATTTGCACAATAAATTTCTAAGAATCAATTTTTCTTGGAGATATGATTTTTTTAATACTTCCAGTTGACCAAGATCAATTTCGAAAGTACAAAAGCAATAAATTATTCTCCTATAAAATCAAAAAATACAATTTTCCAATTATATAGAACAGAATTTGACGAGTGAAAATCAAAAAAAACTTAACGACAGTAGTGTATATATTGTGAATAGTCTGTATTCAGTTAAAATGGCAATCTATTGTGACCAAAACGTCAGAGAATTCGTTAAGGTAATATCAAAATTATACTTCAAACAAACTTGAAGGATCGTCAGAGAAATTTTGATTATTTCAGTTCAAAAGAATATCACGTATGCAATTTACATGCACACATTCTTCGTTTACAATTCAGTCTGCGTTTATCGATCAATAAAGACACATTCATGGTAAATTAAACCGAACATTTATGATCAATTATGCACCGCTCAATGTTTTACTCCGTAATGCCAGCCAACAGTTCCATTTATGATTTATTGGTGATGATAATCGTAAGTCCACAATGAAATGAAAACAATCCATATATATTGAAGATATGATTTTTTGCTTCCAGATAAGCTCATTCAATTTCGAAAGAACAAACACACTGTCTTCTTCATTTCGAGCAGAATGTAACAAGTGAAATTAAAAAAACTAACCATCGAGAGTATATATTGTGAATGGACTGTATTCAGCTGAAATAGCAAGGTATCTATTGTAACCAAAACGTCAGGTACGGTTAAATTGGTTGGTCGCGAGCGAACTTTTAGTGGGATCCTTATTACCGGAAAAAATTGGACATATTGACATAAGGCTCTTAGACCAAAAGTGACTCGAGGTCAAAACTGTGATGGCGAAACATAGGAAACTATTTCATCCTTACCGTTGAAATCACTTTTTGATGTGGTTATTCGATTAGGTATTGGAAATTGTATTTAAATTTTTCTCTTATTTGAAAAATCTCTTTATTCATGTTGATAACGGTTAAATTTCCTAGAGGTGGGTCTTGAGTTTGGTAACTTGTTTGAGATGGGTCGTAGTCCAGACAACTTTGGGAAACACTGCTGTTTGCACTTTACCAGCACACCTTCGTTTACAATTCAGTCTGCGTCTATCGATCAAGTAACAAACATTCATTGTAAATTGAACCGAACATTCATGATCAATTAAGCACCGCTCAACCCGATGTTCCACTCCGTAGTGCGAGCCAACAAGGCATTAAAAAGGTTTCAACGAACGACTCATGATTATCATATCCAGAATCGATACTGAGGGCGGTACATTCATACTTCATTCCGGAGCTTAATGTGGCGAAGCATTCTCCTCCACAACGAGTTGAAATCGGTGTTGCAATTGAATGTTCTATTTTCGAATACATAAACGTGAATCAATGACCTATTTTTGACCATATATTGAATTCCGAATTATTGCTGATCTGAGAATGGTATTGTATCGACAGGGCGATAGCGTGCAGGTATTAGTCCAGGAGTCGAAGTTTACTTGGGGTCATTTATCGATTGGCACTTAACATGGTTTTTGTGGTACCAGTGAACGAAAGTGAAGAAAATGTTGCGTTATTATCACACCTATGTATGATTAACATCAAAGTTCGAGGAAAGTAATTTATTGTGGAGATAACTTTTTTGGATCATAGCTATGATTGTAACCTTCAGTTTGACAGTAAAACCTTATAATTGAGAGCAATATGACTCAAATACTGCTGCTTCAAAAATACCACGAGATACATTAAAGCTGGTAGTAAAATGCCACCATGCCTCAACTGGATTCTGTCATTATAAGTTGGAACAAGGGAGCATGTCGCCATGTCACATCAAGAACTAACTGCGTCGTTGACTTTTCAGCCAGGAAAGATGGCGGTCAAACCCCTGAGACCCAAACCTTTTATTGGCATGACGACATCAGCAACCTCGATGCATTTTGAAGGTACGTTTTGCTTGGAGCGACTTTTGCGATAGAAATAACATGTGGCTAGAATTTCTAATCAGTCGTCAGTAGGCTGCTATAGACATAGTGAGCCGCACGATGGGTGTAACGAGAGGAAAAAAGTAAAGTTGATATTGAAATACCTTTTGATGGAATGAATTACCGATGGAGATATACTAGCAATGTCCATTTTACGAAGTCTTCCTAAACATTCCATAATCAAAACAGGCATTAATGAAGCATACTACAAAGTTCTGATAGTGAATCATTAATGTGCTGACGAAAAATATTTCCAGAATTTCAAACTTTCTAAACATCAGTTTGGTTTTGTGTTGGGATTCAATTCAAGAAGATATCAGGAAGTTGCTCACGCACTTTCCACGAATTGCAATCGTCACCCAACTGGTCCTAGAGTGATTATATCCCACCAGCTCGATCTGTTCGATATAGGAGGGATAATCATTCGTGATATTTTGAGCTACCTCGAGATGACCTTTATTATTATTATTATATTATGATAGGACTGATAAACCCACTGGGACACCCTAGCCTATCTGGAGTAAGCACAATGGACCTAATAAGGCATTAGTGCAGCGAAGTACACTTACTCTCCAACATTTCAGAACCCAAACACCAATCTGAAAACACACTCGAGAAGAATAACCCTATAATACTCGAATCATATTAATGCCTCATTCTCTGATTCCTATTACTGTATCATGTATTGCATAACAAACTGCCAGAGATCGATCAAAGTTTCACAAAATCGGACAATGAGGGCGACTAAAATGTGGTGGACGTGACTCGATTGGTTGAATATTGAAATAGTTTTGATGAACAAAACACTAATTTTCATTCACGAAATCAATCTTAGTGTATCTGCTTCTCATTAAAAAAAAGGTTTATGTAACACCTTGTTATGAGACTAGGAAACAATATAAATATAAAAACACTTGACATAGTCAGTGGGCATACTTGAAGACTGGCGTTAAATCAAATCATCTTTCGAACAATCTCTTCAGGCCAGTCTCAAATTACCTACACAGTAGGTTTCGGCTGGCACCTGTCAGAAAACAACTACTCCCCTGGCTAATACCACGAAGGGCATTGAATTATATCCGACCAGGTTCAATGCCCTTCGTGGTATTAGCCAGGGGAGTAGTTGTTTTCTGACAGGTACCAACCGAAACCTACTGTGTAGGTAATTTGAGACTGGCCTGAACATATTGTTCGAAAGATGATTTGATTTAACGCCAGTCTTCAAGTATGCCCACTGACTATGTCAAGTGTTTTTACATTTTCCTCGCAGGAGGAATGGGCGAATTCGGTTTGCTTTTGGAATACCTCGTCCATTGGTAGATGGCGTAATAACTTCGTTGTTCGCATCAGCTTTGGGCGGGGCTTGATACTCGTGTAGGAGTTTGATTTTTAATTATGGGAAATCATCGACTTTATGTTGATGATGGCACTGCCTTGCACTGACGAGTGGCCAAATAGCCCGAAACCGGTCTGCAAGTGTGTCCGTCCCTATAATTGAAAATCAATTCCTTCATTTGTATCGACGAAAGCAAATGCAGAATTTACTTCTGTGAAGAAACGTGCACTGGCACCTGGTCGGATATAATTCAATGCCCTTCGTGGTATTAGCCAGGGGAGTAGTTGTTTTCTGACAGGTGCCAGCCGAAACCTACTGTGTAGGTAATTTGAGACTGGCCTGAACAGATTGATCGAAAGATGATTTGATTTAACGCCAGTGTTCAAGTATGCTCACTGACTATGTCAAGTGTTTTTACATTTTCCTCGCAGGAGGAATGGGCGAATTCGGTTTGCTTTCGGAATACCTCGTCCATTGGTAGATGGCGTAATAACTTCGTTGTTCGCATCAGCTTTGGCCGGGGCTTGATACTCGTGTAGGAGTTTGATTTTTAATTATGGGAAATCATCGACTTTATGTTGATGATGGCACTGCCTTGCACTGACGAGTGGCCAAATAGCCCGAAACCAGTCTGCAAGTGTGTCCGTCCCTATAATTGAAAATCAATTCCTTCATTTGTATCGACGAAAGCAAATGCAGGATTTACTTCTGTGAAGAAACCTGCACTGGCACCTGGTCGGATATAATTCAATGCCCTTCGTGGTATTAGCCAGGGGAGTAGTTGTTTTCTGACAGGTGCCAGCCGAAACCTACTGTGTAGGTAATTTGAGACAGGCCTGAACAGATTGATCGAAAGATGATTTGATTTAACGCCAGTCTTCAAGTATGCCCACTGACTATGTCAAGTGTTTTTACATTTTCCTCGCAGGAGGAATGGGCGAATTCGGTTTGCTTTTGGAATACCTCGTCCATTGGTAGATGGCGTAATAACTTCGTTGTTCGCATCAGCTTTGGCCGGGGCTTGATACTCGTGTAGGAGTTTGATTTTTAATTATGGGAAATCATCGACTTTATGTTGATGATGGCACTGCCTTGCACTGACGAGTGGCCAAATAGCCCGAAACCGGTCTGCAAGTGTGTCCGTCCCTATAATTGAAAATCAATTCCTTCATTTGTATCGACGAAAGCAAATGCAGGATTTACTTCTGTGAAGAAACCTGCACTGGCACCTGGTCGGATATAATTCAACGCCCTTCGTGGTATTAGTCAGGGGAGTAGTTGTTTTCTGACAGGTGCCAGCCGAAACCTACTGTGTAGGTAATTTGAGACTGGCCTGAACAGATTGTTCGAAAGATGATTTGATTTAACGCCAGTCTTCAAGTATGCCCACTGACTATGTCAAGTGTTTTTACATTTTCCTCGCAGGAGGAATGGGCGAATTCGGTTTGCTTTTGGAATACCCCGTCCATTGGTAGATGGCGTAATAACTTCGTTGTTCGCATCAGCTTTGGCCGGGGCTTGATACTCGTGTAGGAGTTTGATTTTTAATTATGGGAAATCATCGACTTTATGCTAATGATGGCACTGCCTTGCACTGGCCAAATAGCCCGAAACCGGTCTGCAAGTGTGTCCGTCCCTATAATTGAAAATCAATTCCTTCATTTGTATCGACGAAAGCAAATGCAGGATTTACTTCTGTGAAGAAAACTTCACTGGCACCTGGTCGGATATAATTCAATGCCCTTCGTGGTATTAGCCAGGGGAGTAGTTGTTTTCTGACAGGTGCCAGCCGAAACCTTCTGTGTAGGTAATTTGAGACTGGCCTGAACAGATTGTTCGAAAGATGATTTAATATAAATATATATTGAGCCAAAAAATCCAGCAATCCTGTAATTCTGTTGGTATAATTTCTATTGTACATTATACTTTTGTAATATTTTCCAACCTCATACTTAAAAATACTGCGGTAAATTCAAACTTCCTCGAATCTCGACCTGAATTTCGAACCTTCATCATAAAAAAATTGCCTTTATCATTCTACATCGGATATGGAAAGTGGAGCAGCGATAATGATCTTGTGACCATTTCGAAATCAACAGGCACGTTTGAAAACATATACCAGGAACGACAGTTCCACCCTATCATCATAGCTTTAAGAGTGTTCAAGGTTAGTGTTCAATTTGATCAATCTAGTAGATACTTTCCATTAATCTAATTGGAAAAATCAATTACATTTCTCTGTTAATTGAGGCTGGTATAGATATAATAATGGACAGTAACAGGTTTGTCACAAATGAATTAGTATATTTGATCAAGTGTGGAAATCCCCTGGGAACCTCTGCCTTTTTTATGTTGTCATCAGATATTTTCATTTGAAAAGCTGAATAACAATAGTTCTTGCGCGTTGTCTTCAGTACTTCTCTCTGGAATGAAAACCAGAAGCAAACCAAAGACGGCAGCGTAGCGAAAATTCTTTTGCGAGATACGATGAAATGCTTGAGATATGTCGAGTCCTACTGCCAAGGTCTCTTATCATTTATCTATCCTCCAGTTATCCTCTGTTAACAGAAACCATATTGTAGATACTTGATTTTTTCTGAAGGTTCCAAATTCCCTATGCTCGATATTCGTTGCTTTTTCGGTGACCTCTTTAAGGCAACGCGAATGTTCTCATTAGAGTTTCTACATATTGTTTTCTCGTTTCAGGAACTGTCTGAACTCTACACATAATTGAGAGCTTCCATAAAGAAGGTGGTTGGGTACTTTTAGTTTAGGGATTCTTCTCTCAATTTTTTCTAAATGACACTTCCCTAGTTTTTTGGGTTCCTGATTCATATATAACTCCGAAGTTAGTATGATACAGGTCAACGATTCGACACTGTATTGAGAATTGATAAAATACTGTGAGAAATGCGAAACATCACAAATTAAATGGAATATAATAATCTTTGTTATTGTATCATCACTTAGGTATTGTATAATATGTTTTAATGTAATAATGAACTTTGCTTCTCACACAGCTTGTAAGACTCTTCAAATTGAGACATCAAATGACAAGAGTAGTACTTTGAAATTTTTGTGTTGGGGCCACCATCAAACTTTTCTCCCTCTATTCTACTGACTTCTGTGTCCTAGAACAAAATCAATTTTTCTATTGCAATAATCGTTCCAAAGATCTGAAACATTCTCTCCATCTTTTCATAACAATGATATAACCAGGTGTCCTTGGCACATTGTGTTGGATCACCAGATGATTGGCGAAAAACATCCCAGTCGGTAATATCACATAAAAAGTGAAGGCATTTTATAACTTAGGGCCAGTTCCAAAGTATCAGGTCACTTGATCTAAATTACAAGTTAGGAGATTGAATATGTGTTTCATTAGAGATGATCAACCATTTGACTTAATGGAATAGTTAACCAAAATGTTGTCGATTTAGTGACCATAAAAATCACCATACTTTCTGAAACTGCCCCCTGGCCTGTTGGTTTATTTCTTGTACAACGCATACTTCATCAATGGCGCAAACTCTAACTTTCGATCAAAATTGTTTTTCTGGATGATCAAATTTCTGGAATGTGTGTAAAACGAAAAGAGAATAATTTTTATGACCGATGATATGATCATGTCAGGTACCAAAGAAATTTATTATTCTTTTGATAAATCGTACTCTTTCGACAGATTGCGTTATACTCCAATTAACACTTTTTGGTTGAATTTTCCGTTATAATGATTCATTATCGACGGACTGTTGTTCGAAAATAATTCTATAAAAACCGTATTCCATTTTCCGGATATTTGAATGCTCTATGCGAAGGAAGATTAATGAGAAGACATAAAACCTCAAATAGTTGAAAGGGTATGCAGATAAAATAGACGACTACAATAAAAATATATCATATATTTCCATGGACTTGCTGACCTAAAACCAACTTCGAATAATTTACTCCTGCAAACAAAATAGAAATAGTATACATACGAATACGGCGTAAATTGATATCATCTTAACAAAGCTTTTGAATTGTCAGTGAAATGATAACTGAAGATAAATGAGTATGGTTAAGCTAGGAAAGGCTAGGTTAGGTTAGGTTTAACAAGGTCAGGTCTGGTAAGGTTACCTTAGGTTGAGTAAATCACATGAAGTGAACAGCGCAAGAAACATACTGCGCTGTAAATATGTTAATAACTCCGCGGTTTACTATTTGCTCACCAAGGTCCTCGCGCTTGACTATACTTCTTCCAGAACATTATAGGGTCGTCCGGTGACATGATTATTTTTGGAGGGAAGAATGTTTTGAGGAAGTACTTTTCGGTTTTTTGTTCTCTAAGGGCCAATTCATACATCTCCGTTTCAGTGTAAGTCCTTTTTTCAATAAAAAAAAGATGATTTTGGATTTCTATGATCTAGGACTAAAACAGAGATGTATGTATTGGCCCCAACTCAATATTGAAAGAATGTAGAACTCCTGTACAAGAAATAGTATCAACAAATCACCAAACACTCTATTCGACGAATGTATATCATATCATGTCATGTATTTGTATTGGCCCCAACTCAGTATTAAAAGAATGAAAAACTCCTGTAAAACAAATAGTATCAACAAATCACCAAACACTCTATTCGACGGATGTATATCATTCATTACAAAAAGAAGTCTGAGTCTTATCTGAAATAGCTACTTTCCTGGCTATATAGCGCTGAATCACATATGAGTTTCTTTTTCGTGCTCAATTCATATATCAAGCACAGGAAACTTGAATCACATTGATAGCATTTATTGAATATTTTATTCTCAAACTCAGGATCACAAGAATAATGATGAATGTGTTCCGTAAAAATTTGTTGGGATTGGGTTCATTTATTTCGTGGATTACAAACAGTGAACATGTCTACCAGATCCTGGCTGATTGTCTTGGCCATTTCAGTCAGTTATAACACTAATTTTGTAGCTACACTTGCAATCAATATAATGTCGATCTCAAAATATTTGCACCTTTGCTCTCAAGTGTAATTTGTCACTATTGACTCATTATTCTCGTGAAAGACTGATTACTGATCATTCAATCAATTTCAACGGGAAACTCTCACTCTTCTATCACAGAGAAGAAGAAAAAGGCGTTCAATGATTCGCGAAGGTGGGGGTGATATAGATGTGAAATTAAGTTCATAACCTCATTTGATAACCTACAAAGCCACTCCCACACACATTACAAATTAGTCGTTACTGTCCGGTGATACCCCAATAATGATGCTATTTGGGTTATTCAAATTGGTTCACGGGTGAAATAGAATGCGAGTAATTTGATTGGCTGCCCTGAAAGGTCGGGTCTGATGGAATTTCAACAGAAAAAGTTCATTTTCTGAAGTGATGTAGATTCATTCAGAGACATAGTTATTCTTGTGGAGTGAAGGGAGCTTTGAAGAAGTGATTTCCACCTTTTTATTGAAGGCAATGCAAAAAAATACAGAACCTACTTAAAAGATGTAACATCAGATAATTAGCAAACTCCCTCTGTTAATGAGTGTTTATCGTTCGTCGAACGTTTCATTCATACACGAAATGAAAGAAAAAGAGTCTATCCAAACAGATACTACCCTGCCTATAATAATCATGTTCCTCAATATTATTACCGAAAGCTCGGTTTAGTAGTAATTTGAAGCAATGCGTTATCGAAATGTCAATTTATTCAGAGGATATCGACTTTAATTCATCTGTTTTTTACTGATAAGCTCAATCGATAGTTTTCTCAGAACAACTTTGTCTAGGGTTGAGAATGAAATGTTTTTCTGGAAAATGACTTTTTCGCGAACTTCCCTCTATTCGTGTAGAAATAATACACAAATATTGTCTGTTATATGAATTGAGCTAAAAAAGTGACTTCTATGTTATTCAGCGGCCATATAGGTAAGTAGTTGCATTTCTAATAGTAACGATTCGTTTTAATATAATATGATACTCATTTTCTGGCAATGGATTGATATTGAGATATGTATGAATAATCCAACTCAGATTAGGTATCTCCTTCAATATATGCCACTCACTCCATTTTTGTTTGGATATGCGTATATATAATCCGAAACTGGCAGAACCATTCATGTTTTCATCTTTTTAACTTCCTTTCAATCATCGTTCCGAAGGGCACACAGTTTTTAAATCCCCTTTGTTCGTTGCGAGGCCATGAATTGATCAATTTCAGCTTCTATTCCTACCCACTCAAAAACAAAATCAGAGAGGTTTGTATAGTCGAATAGAAAATTGAAATATTCTGCATACAGTTACAGTTTACAGTCAACATAAAAAACGTGAAATTTTTCGACATTCTCTTTCAGAATACAATGGACTTTTTGGCAAGTTTTATGCTGAAATCCCAAATTCAATTCAAACAACGCATTTCTTATCACACAGACCAAAAACATTAATATCAATGTGATAAATTATCAGTGACCACATTCATCTCTACAGGCTCGGTGAGCCCAGAAACAGGATCTTGTTGTACTTCGATCAGCATGTTGAACAGTGAAAGCACCTCTTCAAGTTTTATATGTCTTCATTCGGAGTGGGAGAGGGAAATAAAATGATAGAAGCATTCCAATGATGGGCATCCCTGCTTCAACTCATTCCATTCATCTATTCGAAATCAGTTTATATTTGTATGTATACATTCACAGATTTTTTCTTAATATTGCCATCGCTATCAAATAATACAACAATTTATATTTGTCATCCGGAATTACTTGACATTGATGGATATCATTGCCATTTTTTATTTTACCATTGTGATATTCAAATCTTGAACGGTGAAAGTTGATCCTCCTGTGAATAGACCGTTTGAACTCTGATGTTTCTATGCAGTAGAACCAAGCGTAAGCCTGAATAGATTCGTGTGAACTGAGCTCTATGTACACGTGTTGTCGACACCGAATGAACAAAGACAAACCGACGACAATCTAAGCTCTCACTATATGCTCGTAAAAATGAAATCGAATGAGATTGATGTCGGGACATGCTTGAGATGGTATTAGAAGGGACTAAATCGATCACGGACTCCTTCCAAAAAGTACCCAAAACACCAAGAAAGCATCATAACGTATTTCGGGAATGAATATCTGATATATTCTTTAAGAAAATGTAAGGGAATGACCTCAGGATGATGATATACTTCATCGCTCGACTCGAATGGTATCGAAAGCATCCTCTTTCCAATCGTTTTCTTCCCATTCGATGGCTTTAGTTGACCCATAAGAAAAATAACGGACAGAATACTTTAATCGAATAAGTTCCAGAAGAGATATACTCTCCAAATTGGATTTGAGAACGTGTCTGAAAGTTTGAACGAAATTCAATGAGGTATATGAAAAGCCATGCAACAGCAAAGAAAAACATTGGACAAAGAATTGAAAATTTTTACAGAAATATAGTGTATGGAACTTTTCATTGGCCATTCATAACGGAATGAAAGGTATTTTTTCTGTTGGTATTTTCGAGAAAAGAAGCATTCATATATATAAAGGTTCGTACAATTCCATCTTTGTAGAATTTCTGAAAGAACAGTATTTCTGAGAGTCTTTTCATCATTGATATGTTCCAAAAAATGGGTTTCGAAATGGAGTTGTACCCAGACCAGTTATCGCCCCCCTTTTCAGAAGTTGGAACTTGTGAGAGCTAAAGATTGACGGACATATCATTCCAACATGGGATTCCTATCACGTCAAACGTTGCCTAATACATTATGTGTACTGATTTTGGCAATATTTTTTTAATGTCATTTTGTAATAGACGGAATCTTTCTCCGTTTTTTTTTAATTCTAAACTTACCAAAATCTCAAAAATCCACCCTTCTACAGAGTATACTTGTAAATATTCCAATATTAATCCTTTCTTTCTCAGATTATAAGCTTATTTATTAATTTTCACAGAATATCTCACACACAAGACCTGTCGTATGTCCCTTCTGCGAGTAAATGACTTGAGAAATCTCGAGTCATTTACTTCTCGAGTATTTCATTGCTGTCTTTTTAATCATGATACATAAATATCATCATTATTATTATTTCAGTACATTATCCACTTCATTCCCCTATGAGAATTCGATGACCAACTACTACCCCTCATTCATATTCCTTGTTTCCACATCAACGAAATCAGACACAATGAGACATAATTTTCAAATATTCAATTGATCAAAAACTGATAATCAATGGAAAAAGTATAATTCCATATTAGTTGAAGGGTTACGGGTACACCAAAAATTATTAGGGCATGTAATATTGCAGCACTTCAATAATATTATTATGTTTGTACTATAGAATGAGTTCATTGTATTTTATGGCAATAAGACTTTTCCATTTTGAGTATCAAGGAAGGTGGTTTATCTACCTCTTTTTCAATTAGGAATTGATAATTTCCATAAATATTGCGAAAACAAAAAAAAAACGTGATATGCTTATGAAGGCATTACATTGATATTCGTCACAAACCAAATAAGAATTTGAATGGGGATGAACTCTCCATCACTCTGTATACTCAGCACTATCTATTATTTTTGGAGGTGAATATGTCATAGAATTCATATTTTTCTTATAATCATTCAACACAACTTTGAAATATTTCAACCCAATCCGTGCTTGGAGAGAACGACATTCATGTGGTTTGCCTCAATTGATAATAAACCCCCGTTGCTAATTGACGGGAACAGTATAATTCCATAATAATTGGGCGGTTACTGGTATACCAAACAGGAATAGAAATTATTAGGCAGAGTATTATAGCAGTTCTCTAATTATAATGTTTGTACTGTGTGGGTAACTTGACAAATCCGGAAATTTTTATGACAAGCCTGTATCAACACTAATAGATAATGCAGATTTTTGAGTAGCTAGATTTCATTTCAAAACAGAAAAAGGAACAAATGAAAATACTTCGCTACTCAGATGTGGGCAGGGGTTCTATGCTTGTACATCAGTCATTGGTTTTATAACATCCAGAATCAAAAGCGAACCTATTTCCCACTCTATACTACTATTTCCAAAGACCGTCAAGATACTGTTTGCGATCAGTTTTTTCCACCAAATACTGAACTGTACTTACAGAATGTCAATGTGTCACAGTTCACTGCGGTTCACCGCGAACAGTTCGAATAAGACCCGAACGTGCTGAAAACAATCGTACCCATTGTTCACTACACTCGAACTCGCGTTAGAAAATGTATTTCCGTTGTCTCGATATCGGCATTTTTGTCGCATAATTGGAGAGGAAAGCGAACGGCGACGTTTCACATATTTCACAGCTCGTAGCTGGAGCTGAAGGGAAACAATGTGGAACTACGAGTTTTCAGGTGTCTTTCCAGCAAGGAAGGGTGGGCGCCTGCGCACCACACTCCTTCCGCGCATTTGTTGCTATTTTATTTTATTTCTACCCCGGGTTATAACAGACAGTGTGGTGGTGATATATTTTCTCAACGGCTAGTGATGAAAGATATATGAAGTTTGGCTAACTGTTGTTGGAAATGATCAGGGAGTTCAGAAAAACACACTCATTGAATTATTTATCGAGAGATGGGTGTGTCAGGAGCTCTTCGGCAATCTTTGACTCGCCTTTTCGTTCATGGGACGGGCGAATGAGGGGTTTCTCGCTGGATGCCAGACTTTCCTTCGATTCTATTGAAAAGATATTTGGTTTCGGAAAATCTGTGGATGTTGACGGTTTTGGAAACATTTAATAATAGTGAAGAAGTTCTTTTTCCTTTCGGGCGATACATAGTCGAAAAGGTGCGATCGAAAGTGGGTAGAATTATAATCAATAAAAATAGTATGATGATCAGAAGGAGGGAAATATCAGATGAAACATTCAGATGAAGATATGTCTAGACTACAGAATCTGTTTTCACCTGGATACATGATTGAACGGTTTTTGAATGAAGATTCAGATTAACATTCCATATATTTTCCGTTGATGAAATGAAAAACTTCCAGAGTAGAAATTGTGGAAAGACTAAAACAAATGGTTGAATTAAAGTACATAACCTTGCATTGCCCTTGTGAATATCAAATCTAGTTCTGAAATAACTTTTCTCTTCTGATACATACAGATGTTTCCATAACGAATGTTCCATCAGAATTTTTTATTTCCCGAATTGTACATAACAGCTTCATCAGATGGGGTGGTTACTAAAAGCATGCACAATCTTATTTTCGACTGGAATTTATTGTGATTTTAAGGAAATGTTACCATATCTAGATGCTTTTGTGAGGATTGTCAATTGACGAGTTACCTAGTTGAAATTTGGGTTTTATTTTCCGTAAAAGTGATTCAATCTGCCCGCATTGTTTTTCGTCACATGAAAAATCATCAAATTTCGGATTTACTAGGACCACCAACTAATAATGTACCAATGAAAAAATAATGACACATTCGGTTTTCTTCTGATATCAAGGCATATATTGTCTGATCATTTTATTTACCAGTAATATAATGAATAAATAGAGTGTGACTAATGAATATAAAAATTATTAAAAAGTAAACTAGATATGTTCCCAAAAGTGCGATTAACTGCATCCTTGCTCGTAAAGGAGAATATAGTCATCTCCACTCAGAAGGGATTTGTTGAAATTGTGGTCACAAGTGAAGCATTGTATTCATGCCCATGCTCGCATTAGTATGTTTACAGTAAGCTGTGTAGTGTCCGCTATAGGTATTTCCGCTATGATTAGACAATGCTGCATTGTCAGATGCATGTCTAATCCCACTGAAGGAGAATCAATGGTGATATTCAATTTTCTTCGGAATGTTTCTGTCTCAGAAAATCGTTTCGAATGTATCACTAGGTTCTTGTTCAGCCCAACCTAATAGGAGTGTCACACACGTTACACAACATTTATGTGGGACCCATGATTTATCTTGATGCTACACCGGAAATCCAAAATAGTCTGAATACCACTGTTTATTTATGGGGTGAAATTTCGACGCTGAGATGTGAAAGTGAAATCTCCACATACATAACAAACCTGGGGTTATTAGAACACTTTCGTGGCATATTGGCGATGTATATAACTAAATGACGTTATTGAAACAAATACACGTATATATATATATATATATATATATATACTGAGATGTTGGCGAAACGTCGAAAGTCAATACCGACAGACCAACGGATAAACTCCCAAGAAACCAATTTCGCTGTTACATATATATATATATATATATATATATATATATATATATATATATATATATATATATATATATATATATATATATATATATATGTTATTAGTTGAAGGTTGAAAAATATTCTGAAGGAAGATACCTGCCATTTCACATCCACGCCTATTGAATTTGTTGACCCTTTCTCTATTTGAAAAATTCCAAATGGAAATTTACCTTTTCGTAATTCTTGGGGGCTCACTATCAGGACCACGCCTTCTGTAAAATAGTGCCGTCTGACGAGAATTTTTCTGACATTCTCCATAAATCAAAGACATGCCAACTTATTCATTAGGCGTGAATGTGAAAGGCATCTCCTTTTTTAATATTTTTCCACCTCCTGCAAACAACACAACTTCGCTAATGGGTTCTTTCTACTTCGCCTGTAAATTCACGTTTGAAGCGCCAAAGCGAAAGGACTGATTGATCCTTTTTATAACCGAATGGAATGATCTGGAGGAGGGGCCTGAGCCGTGCTGTAGTCAGATTCCTGTAAAAATCCTCATATTGGGTGAAAATATGAATTGGTGATTTCATCTTGCAAGATTTTGAAACTACCAAAGTGAACAGAATATTGCCAGGTTGAAAATGAAGTAAACGATGAAATGGAAACCTTTGGTTTCGCTAACAAGGTTAGAATCTTCAAGAGAAGAAAATTGAAAGTGAATCTGAAAACTAGGGATAGCTTTTCATATAATTCACGATTTTCAGGAAGTGGGGTATATGAATAGCTAACCCCAGTCTTTATATTTAGTACCAATTTTCTTGTCGAGATGCTTGTATCGTTAGCGAAACAGGCGTAGACTGCAGATAATATCAGTTTGTTCTTAGGGTAATTGTTCTCTACAATGAGTTCCAGAATATAGTGGCGAATCGTTCATTGAATATAAAAATTAGGTTGTCGATGATGAATAGGTACATAACTTCAGTTCAATAACAGGCGAAAGCGCATATGATCAAAACCGAGCGAATTCATCAAAGTTTGAAGTTGATACTTCAGATGAATACACGTTTCATGTAATGACACCTCGTTTAAGCTGCAAAATCCAAATATTTGTGAGATCCCTCATGAGTTCACCCAGGCTCGGCCTCAGTAAATAGGTCGGCTCGGGTTTGTCTGGCACTGATTCCATCAGTTTCCAGTCTCTGCGGCCGCCACCTTGTCTCCGAAAGTCTTTGATAGAGCGTTGCAGTCCCGTTAATGATCTGACTGATCTCGGAGTCGATGTCCTAGCAGGGTTTCCCGTTTTGCTTGCAGACTTTGCACGACTCCTGTTTTCGCCGAACTCAAGAGTCACAAGTGAAAGTCCAAAATTCACAGTTTGGTACTGTGAATCTGATAAAAGCGAACCGACCAATATATCAGCAGATGCACTGCCATAGAAATGTTTCCAAAAGAGTCATCAATCGCTTTACAGATTTTGCGGGAAGAGGGGTGAAATTTTGAAAGTAGTATCTATCACATACGAGCCAATATTTTCTTCAATAAAATCAAGTCAATTTGCCTTGTAATATTATTGTATTCAAACTAGCAATATTCGATCTATTTTACTTTTTCGGGGGCAATACAAAAACTATTTTTCTTTCGAATACAAAAGTGGTTATAACATTCAATTCAAAAAGTGATTGCCAAAATGGAAATATCAAACTCCATTATTAATCGATCTTTAAGTTGAAGAAAATAATATCTCATATTTAAGACAGAATAATATTCAGGACGAATGGATATGCAGTCAGTAAATGAATACTTTTCTGTATTTCAACATTTCCTATGTAGACAGCAAAAAGAAGAAAAAAAATTTTCTCTTTCTTTCCGTGAGTTCAGGAAAACTATTACGCATTTATTTATGGATTTGACACTTACTTCGGGTGGATGGGCTTCATTTCAGAATGTCATTAAACACTTTAACGAAGAGAATTCCATTCAACCCCACTATACAATAGAATATTTTTCAATGGGTTATATCTGGACAAATTATCGGAATAAGTCGACAAAGAAAAATGAACCATTGTCGATTCAATATTATTTTGGAATGTAACGAATATTTAATGAATAAAAAGGATTCAGGTTTGGCCTTGTATGGCATCGGTACTAAATCGCAATTCTAGGTAAACCCATTTTACATATTTGGGCAGGTTATTGGTGGTGTTATTGCAAAAAAGTTCAGGAATTTTGGCGGATGTCACCCAGTATAGGAGAGAATTGAACTGGCTGATATTTGAAACTCCATTCTTCACAATCAGTACAACAGTTTCCTGTGCGCTTACCATTACTGATGGTTTAAAAAAACACGAAATCTACCTTCCTCAAGCTATTGCATAGTGAAACACGTGTCGCTATTTTGTGAATCCATTTTTAGTGAGAATCGTACAAAAAACCAAGGGTTTTTTGTATTACTAGATGAATTTTTTCTAACGTAATGGATGATGCTGTTTTCCAAGAGGCTTACTGGGAAAACTCTGATTTTCATTTGATTTCAGCGATTTACTCCAGAGGTTGAACGTCAGTTGTTTCAACTCAAGTATAACCGGTTCGAATTGGCAGTTGATCAATTATATTTTCGTTTTCTCTTTCATTCCTCTTACGGAATATTTTCACTTTTTCAGCTTAACTGTCGATGATTTCAATTCAGATGTACATAACGTTATCAATTTCAGTTGCACAACATGAATCCGGTTTGAATTTATGTAGTTTCTATCATAGCCTAGAATTGCCATCGAAAAACAAATTGCGATACGCGATAATCAATATAGAGGGTTTTTTATACCTTCAATAAGAAACTGGATTTAGCGTACCTCGCTCCAAACTGAAAGTGAAATTGTAGTAGTGGGAGAATTGTAGTTCATTAGCAAGGAGCGAATTCATCAGTTATTGAAAAAGTGAACGAAATTGGATTGATTCGAATTGGTTTTGGGACACGGTATGTATTATTCCATACCGATTCACGTTTATTTGGTAATCATTTTTACCATTCATTCGATCATGGAATAGAATCAACTAGCTGATT
Organism: Zygogramma bicolorata; assembly: GCA_032362365.1. Classification (NCBI taxonomy): domain Eukaryota; kingdom Metazoa; phylum Arthropoda; class Insecta; order Coleoptera; family Chrysomelidae; genus Zygogramma; species Zygogramma bicolorata. The sequence continues at coordinate 1,631,150 of JAVJAQ010005583.1, read as the reverse complement.
GAAACGGAACTATGTCGAAACTGAGATCAGGATCGAAACCTATTTTTATCACTATACAGACAGACCATGAAAAAATCCTGCTCGAACCGATTCAAAGAAATAGTCATGTGACCTACACAATGCGCTGAATAAAATCGATAGATTAACCGCGCAAACAGGGACAACCATATCCTATCCATTTATTCCTGCTCTGCTACATTCAAAATGCAGGATTTGGATATCGACAGAAACGAACGTAATTCGTTGAATATTGCATAAACTCATGAAATGGTGAGAAATGTCATTATTTATTCCTACTCGTGTGAGGGGACCGAACACTTATGTGTCTGGGAGTAAGTAGAAATTGATTTCATTACATAGCGTACAACTGTTCGGTACTTTCATGACGTCATTATGTTGCGTGTATGAGAGTCACGTAGTTTGCAGTTTATGTAACACAAGGATGTATGTTTGAAATGCATTTATTGGTTAAGTTCACGAAAATGGCGTATTCAGATAGTTACAGTTATGTTTTCATTCACCGATTACGTCCTATTATCCCGTGAAAGTAAATGAGACTCAAACTAACCGGAAACGTTATGAAACGATGAGACTGGAACCTTCGGTGTAAAAGTTACAACTTTTTGCATAGATCAAGAATTACCCTAACACCAAACTGATATTGATATTGGCACTCGACGCGATTAGCATTTTCAGGAGAAGGAATTCAACACTAATTCCAAAGACTAGGGTTGCTGAATACATATTTCACAATCTAAGGAAATGCAAGAACTTATTAGTATTAGTGTTTGGGTATTGTTGAAGATGCAATCGTGTCTACCTTATAGCGTAATAACATTGGAGTGGATGATTGACTACCTTGGAAATAGAAGACAAAAGTTGAAATTGAATGGTATACTGTCTGATGAGATGGGATGTGAGAGTGGAGTCCCGCAGGGAAGTGTTCTTGGTCCCTTGCTATTTCTCCTCTATATTGATGATATAGCTGGAGTAGCGGGGGAATGTGGAATACACCTATTCGCTGATGACACCCTTATATATTATTCATCTGATGACAGTAATAGACTTATCAAGATACTGAATGAAACTTTAGAGAATATCTTTCGGTGGTGTTGCTCAAATTTTCTCAAAATTAATATAAAAAAAAACAAAATTTATGATTATCAGTAGTGTAAAAGATTACAAAGAGTTCTGTGAAATTTGTGATAACAAGAATGAAATAAAGATTGGCATTGATATCATTGAGAGAGTTGAGCAGATCAAATATTTAGGTGTTATAGTTGACCGGAATTTGAAGTTCAAACAACATGCAAACTATTTTATCGGGATTATATCATTCAAGATCAACTATCTCTATAGATGTGCTAAATTTCTTACCCAGTGGTCGTTGATGGTGATATATAATACTCTCAATCTGCCGCATTTTAATTACTGTGCATCAATCTTATTTTTGCTAAACCGGAATGAAATCAATCGATTTCACAAATTACAAATCCGTGCAATGCGCATAATTTTGAAATGTTCCAAACAAACTCCGATAAAGAATATTTTGAGTACATTGAACTGGTTACCAATTAAAATATATTGGCAATATCAAACATTGATATTTATTTGCAAAATAAAATCTGGCAATGCTCCTTCATACCTACGAGATATAGTAAATTACAAGTATGAAGTTCATAATTACTCGACAAGATCCAGAAATGATTTTTCGATTCCGATGGTATCAAAGAAAGCAACAGAGAAATCGGTATTTTTCAATGGACTGAGAATATTCAATCAACTTCCCCTAGTCATAAAACAATGTTCTACACTTGTGGCCTTCAAGACTAATTTAAAGCGATATCTGAGTGACAACCTCTATGTAAATATGTGTGAGTCTCTTATGTGCGAATGTCATTTTTTTATATATTTATATGTTATTAGTGTTTTACGTTATTTTATTCATTGACTGTATGGGTCACCATATTTTAACATATTTTATTAATTAGTTTTCAAGTCATTTATTTTATGATTGATGTATTAGTCGTTGACTAAATAAAATCTATATATACTTCCTTCAAAAGTTTTGTTTCGATATGGACTTTGTCTGTTAATTATTAATTATTCCAATTAATTTCTCAACAATGAACTGAATGGCGGGCTAAATAGAAAAAGCCCTGTGACACCAATCATACCCCTTTTGCATTTTGCTGTTTCTAGACACACCAACGCATCGAGCAGGTTTCCATCGTGCATATCCCTGCTCAGATAGATTGCTTCAACCAATTCTATAATCACTATGCAGAGTATGCCGTATCCTTCCATATCTTACACACTATGCAATATTATGTACACATAAGATACGGAGGAGTACAAAATTCCAGTGTTGCCCAGCATGCTCTGGACAATGAACATGGAGAACATGAGAGATTGATTGAAGATGAGCATGATACAAGGCTGCTCGATATATTCGACAGACTGTAATAGCAAAATGTAAAAATAGTATGAATGATGACAAGAGGCCCATCCCTTTCAACCTGGTATTTGGTTGAATAGATGAAGTTCCTATCGAACCAAGGCATTTGCCGGTTCTTGCACTATTTGAGATTAATTTGACCCCAGCCTTCAGATTTTCTTCTCCTGGAGATGCTGAGCTTCTTAACGAAATGCGCAACTGATGTCAGTTTCGTATATGGGTAATTCTGTGAAAAAGTTTTATTGTAAATATAATTATATTATTATTTTCGTTCCATTATTTGGAATATATTCACTATGGAAGTACGACAGTGAAATCAGTTCAAAAATGAACATGATTAGAATATCCAGAACTCATAAATAAACAAAGAGGTTCATAGTTACGTGTGACGTCACTTGTTCCTTTCGCTATATAATTCGAGATTCAGTAGTGAACTCTACGAGACCTAATAATTTCCAGGTTCAAATGTTTTCCATTTCATTCAAATTCTCCTAACAGTACTACAACTCCTTTTATATATTTTCACCTTATTCAATGAGTTCCACATCAGTATCTATCTCTATGACTCGAAATCTAATTTTTTTTTATTAAGGGATTCATGAGTGTTTCAAAAAACTCATTGGTGATACTTGATGTATGATACCGGAGGAAGAATTTGTTTTCTGGCAGGTGTTAGCCCATCAACCGTGTAGGTATGTGACACTGAATTGAACCTATCAAAACTAATTAGATTATCGTCACGCTGAATGCAGACCTCATTCTGAAGATTGGTTATTTGTTATTCGATTAAGATGTCTATGAAACTTCCTGAGTTGGGCAAGCTGAGAGAGCAGAGCAATAACTTTCTCAGCAACTGAAATTTGATTACTCATTTTCATTAACGAGTGTGATATGCAGAAGATTATGAGAATCATTCACTTCCTCAGTAATGTTTAATGGACTTTTTTATGATCCACAAACATCTACAAAATATTATTTTCACTGAATTCGAAAAGAATAATCACTCATACGTCTCTATTCAAAGTTATTCATTTTACTTGCAAAGCATAGTTTATGAATCAAATCCCCAGAGCAATGATATCATTTGTTGGAGATGTTTTTTATTCTTGAAGAACTACTGGCTTCACAAGTCTAACTACCGAAAAATGATTTTCTTCACAATTATATTCCACGATTATCATAAGTCTATATGGCTGTTGAAACTTTAATGCCGACAAAAGTGTTCTTGGAACGATCCTATGCTGAGTAACTTTTTTCAAAGAGTGGAAAACGCCGCTCACAATTATCCTCATGAATTGAAAATATTTGATGCGTTTTTCGTATCAATATATAAAATTGATTCGAAAATTCCGATAATGCCGGATTTTATTCGGACTTGGAAATCTATCAAACACTAATTCCACAAATGTTGCGTCAATTCATAAGTTGAGGATTCATAAGGTCAAAAAATCCCAGCAGAACCTGTTTCATGATCCATTCGAAATGTGAAGAAAGAAGATCAAAAAAAATATCACTTCGAAGAATCAATGCGGGAATACATTCTTATCACACCAAAATAACACAGAACTGGTAAGTCTTATTCAACAGTAAATGTAGAATGGATGTATCCTTCAATGCTCGCAATTTCTTCACTATCAAATGATCTTTTAATGTTCAACTGACATCCCCTCAAAAACTGAACGTTTTCGGAAGGGGAAGAAATTCTATGAAATCCTTTTTTTTATTTTCTCTTGCTTTGCCTAGACGACGTTTCGGAAGCCAGTGTCACATTTTCACACTACTCCGAAAAATGGAATTTTATAACAATTTTTCAAAAAGATTTGAAAAGGAAGGCAGACTAGCCAAGGTTAGGGAAGAAAATCCCCAAAAAATGGATTCCTGACATTTCATACCTGACACTTCTGATGATGCAGTGTAGGCTAATGGAATGAAATGTCGGTATTTTTATCTCGACACAGGTAGTGTGTATTTATTTTACTAGGAATCCTCATTGTAGTAATTGATTCACCAGCTCTCGAGTTGATGAGTGTAGTTTGCATTCATTTTCCCAAGAATTTGAATTCAATATCAATGGAGTGTGGGCTCTCAATAGGTTCGTGTACAGCATTCGTTCTATTAGTTGTCACTTGACATACAAAAGGAGTATGGATGAATATTGATTAACTTGCAAAGACACGAGCAATTCCAATGGTGTATGACCTTCTATTATAATTCGAAGTGTTTTAGATTATATTAGATTATTATGGGGCTCATGTGCTAAGCAGCCACTACACTGCGTAGGTCCATTGTGTGTGTGCCCTCATGTATGCTAGAGTTCTCTGTCTAGACCCGTCTTCGGAACTAGACTCCATAGGCTAGACCTCAAGTTCTCCATATATTGGGAGGGTTGTGGTTTTTCTTCGCTTAACGTTGCAAACCTTAGCTTTGACAGACCTTCACAGTAGCACAGTATGTGTACTGAGGTTTCCCCATCCTCTTGACAGAACATGCAAGGTTGTGTCTGCCAATCTGATGTTGTTTATATATTTGTTGAGTGTACAATGTCCTGTCAATAACCCAACCAGATTCTGTTTGATCGCCTATTTTGACTTAGTAGATACTCCGTGAATTTTGGCGATTGCTCTTTAATGAACTCTTTGGCTTGTCTCATACTCGGAGCCTTATTCCATCATTTTTGGGATTGTTTTTCCTTTCAGGTGCAGTTTCTTGCAGCGCTTCTGCTGTACCACAAAAGGGTTCTGGGCCAATGGGGAAGCATCGTGCTCCTTCTCGTGCTAGTGAATCAGCCTCTTCGTTGCCCTTGTAACCTGTGTTAGCCTAGCTCTTGTAGCTTTCGTAGGCAATTCCAGGCCAGTTTGGAAGTAACTTGCTTGGAGCTGATTGCTTTCAAAGCTGCTTGGATATAGTATATTGCTATGGTCGAAATGTTTGGTATAGTAAAAAACTGTGAATTCATTATCAATATGTACAATCTTCTGTTTATGAGCCTGTTTAATGTGAAGCAATTTTCAAATTTATTAATATTCAAAATCAAGATTTTAGCTTTTTCCTGCTTTCTCTGACTATTTGGGAAGCGCGCATTGTCACACCTTTGGCGTTGGTGATTAGTGGCTTCAGAGAATGTGTTCTCTGAACGAACGTAATGAGAACGATCTCCTTCTGAATTTGTACAGCATTTCCGATTTTTTTTTATTACAGTCTACACCATCTGATTGATTGATTCATTTATCCCAAGGAACATTTCTGAATATGGAGGGATGGAAATATTTACAGGAATAATTAATAGAAACATAATTTTTGATAAAATGGAAATCTTAGAGGATGAAGAAAAATGAAAATTGAATTGAAATGGTTCATGATTATTATTCTATGAAGCAGTCAAATGTGTGTGCATTATAATGCTGTATTCCCTCATAAAATATTTGTTTTTCCAAAGTAGGTTTTGAAGGGTAATGAATTTATATTATTTGAATTGTATGTATATCTGAAATATGATTGAATGTGAAAACTGAATGTTTTCGCCTGATCCCAACAAAATGGATGAAAATACAAATTTTTGTTTCATATAATGATCGTAGGTTCAATAAATTATATATTGCATATACATTTTTAGAAGGTTTTAAAAAAGGTAATTTCTATATGCATTTTATTGCTTCGTTCTGCAAACTTTGTAAAAGTTGCAATACAGAAATATTGGCTGAGTCCCAGATGGAAATAAGGTACTGTAATTTCGGATTATTAGTACTGAAATACATTATTCTGAGATATTTTCGAGGTGTGAAATGTCTGACTCTGAATAAGGTCCCTATCAACGGAGAATTTTCTTCCCTACAGTGTTGAAATGAAGACAGCATTTCATTCCTCTGTGGAATAGTTATCCTGATAATTGTGTTGTAACTTTGAAATCAGGAACGGAATGAAGTAATCGATGATGATTTTTGTTGAACAGTTGATTACCGTCATAACTGTGCCATAACAGTAATGACAGAAGTTGATGGGTTTAATTACTCACACACTTATCTTTCTGAAGTTGACCTGGTGAAAGGAATGGATATTGATATATTATTCCAAGGGACGAAATGATATATTCAGAAGCACAAATCAATGTTGCGATTACGATAGTGCATCTGAAATTGATATTTGCTATCAATACATATGTCATTCATCGATATTCATAACCATTTATAGTTGATATATTTCCATAGAACCGATTGAGGTCATTGAATCAGGCCATCAGGAAGCAGGCCTCAAAAATAATATTCTATATATCAGGTTATGTATATCTCAATCTATGTGTCACTAGGATATTTTTGATGAAGGTGTTTCCACCATAAAAATAGTTTTTCAAATTGTGAGAGATTATCGAGCCTTGTGAAGGTAATTAAAAGAATAAAGACTAGAACTGTATCGCATGCGTTAGCATCGTATTTGAATATTTTATGCATGCATCGACGTTTGGTGAAACCCATATATATATACACGATACTTATTTTTCATGGGTTGCGTGTTAATGTAAGAATCTAGGAACTAGGCCATGGTGCCATTATCATGATATGCTGAAACTAAATTTATTCTTTTGGAATTCAACACCGAAATGAAAATTTCCTTTGTGGATGAAAACATTGAGATCTGTATTGTTTTCTTGAATTATACTACATGACGTAATGATTATGCCAACTTATCGAGCATTGGCAAGGGTTTTGTTGAATGTGTAAGTAATCTAAATACCTAGCATACTTTCATCTCGTTACTGATAGAATAATTTTGAATGGAATCACTGCAATATCGATAAAATCCCAACTCGTCAAACCTTCCTTGTGATTTCAATTCAAAACATGGAAGTCTCCGAATTAAAAATCAAGTACCTGAAATCAAAAGGTGGTTGTTCGATGATACAACTTTATTCACAGACTATTTTCATCTCGAAATATTTTAATATACCATTGAAACTTTGGAGAATCTATTTCACTATTACGAATGGGGATCTCAGAAACAATAACTGGTGTGGGAGTAGGCAATAATTTATTGAATTCCCGAACATTCCTAGAAATTTTTCAAATGCCAACATTCATGTCGTCTGGTGATCTACTGTTTCAATATAGCGTAACCTAGTGTCACGTAAATCGAATACTAATAGAGCGAAGACTGCAGTGCAGTATTCATCAATGAATAATTTCAAAAGAACAACAGTTCACCCTGAGGACGGAAATTACGTTTTGTTTTCGTACATATCCATTCGAATCATACGAATTGTCAGCCTTGAGAACTATTGTTCCAAACGAAACCAGGTTTAAAGGCTTGAAAAGTGGTTGAAATTGAGGGCGTTTCTTGGGGGAGGCAGTTTTCAGTTTTGTCACTAGATCAAGGAGGATTCAACTTGTAATGAACAATACTGAAGTTTGATAGCAAGATCAAGTCATGGTCAGATATTGTTTGGTCACAACCAACATCTCCAAAAGATAGAGTATAAGTTCACTGATTTGTATATATTTCAAAGCAATTAGATATTGGTGAAATCTGCCCAGCGTAATACACACGGTTTAGAGCTTCATAATTCAATATAGATATTTTGTACATTATGTATTTCAAGTCACCATTCTTTTGAATTGTATCGTTATTGAAAATATGAATATTCAGATGTAATCGTGAACGAGACGCCCCCATCGAAAGTTTGTCATAATTATCAGGGCGATCCTGCGAACTGTCATCCGAAAATGAAAGTAATTGGTTGTTGGAAACCCACCTGCATTGAGGTCTGACGGAATAATCACATGGCACTCTTTCTAACATTAAACCTATCGGGATCCGGTTTCATGTAATCGCACGGGATATTGATACACACGAGAACAATTCAATATTGGCTAACGTCTGATGACATCAGTAATAATAATAGTGAAAGCACTGCAGAGACGGAAAAATAAGCGATATATAGGGGGAGTTCGTAAAGTATGCTCGAACCCGTCAGGATTGTGAACGAGCCTTACAGCGTATACTCTTATGCGACAGTATAGATCGATATGCCCTCAAAATGACCCACAAATTATAAATTTCCAGTTTTTGAAGGATAAACGTTGTTTTACTCACATTAAAAACGTCCAGAATGAACATATATTCCTGAAAGACCATGAGGAAAATTAGTCTTCATTTATTGCTTGCTGTTGTTCTTGGAAAACCGATTTCAAATGGAGTGACGGGGGCCGATGGCAGAACACGCGACATGTGTTACTCACGTGCAATCACAATACACTTTTACTGCCTCGCAGGGCTTTATCTCTCACACATTTGCAAGATATATAACATTTTCTGTGTGAAAGAAATAACCTCGCAGATGTCCTTGAATGCGTCACTTTCTCACACTTCATCTTTCATTGCTTTCGAGTTGCTCGCCAAATGCAACGTTTCGAGCCGCGAATGGATCGTGAGAATCTTGATGAAACAATAAATGAACACTGGGAGTTGTTGGAGATTTCGGAAAACTAGTTCGGTGATCTAAAGCACAATTGTAATTCCTTTGGAGACCCTTCGGAGGTTAAGGAGTAAACTCGAAGGGCGCACACTCAGAGCAACACGTGTTTGGGCAATGCGGTTGCGCCGAATTTGTGAATGACACAGCCGAATATCCTCACCATTCGGCCCTAACCCTTTCTTCGGAGACGTACTGGCGCTTCGTGACGTCATAGGGTCAGTAATGTTGCGGAAAGCGTCTCCATGGCGACAGTGCCACTGCCGTTATATAGTTGCTGCAAACTCCTGTCCGCCACCATTCTAGATCAATAAGAGGCTGCCAACAACGTTATTTTGATACCGGCACGATCTAGCACAAACGCTCGGATCGAGAATCGACCTTATTTCTGATAGCTATTCCTTTGCATTTCACTCATTCACCATGTGCTTAGCACGATTAATCGTAGGCGGTGGACATTGAGTCAGTGTCTCTATTGGTTTTTTTTTTCATTTCCTGGTTGTCAATCATGTCAGGGAGTTCGAAAAATTAACTACTTTCGTCATCGCAATGCAATTTTTTTATTAATTGTCAGTTCACCGAAAAAAAGTTAAGTTATTAAGTAGAAACGGTGGTGTTGAAAGATACATATATTCCTGAAGATTTTTCCATTGAAACCAAGAAATACTTTACGTTTCGTCAAATTCATTTATTTATACAAAATCCATTTCCAACTTTTCGACGGGAGAGGTGGTTCTCACGACTTACAATTTCAAGAAGGAAAAACACTTTGTTCGTCTGATTGAATTTTATCCCCTATCTTTCGAAAACACTCCATCCTCTTGGGTGCATTGCACTTCACTTCTCTATAAGAATATTGGTAACTTTTTCTACTCTATAGTTCTCCCGACGGTTTCTAAATATTAGTGATATTATTTTTCATAAGTTTTGGGGTGAAAAATTGTAGTAGGAAAATCTTTCCAGTTGAACTCATATTAAATATGAATAAGTTGAGATGGAGTTATTACACAGACAGAAGTATTTTTTCCAATCGTTAACATCAAATAAAAATGAAAGGACAACTAAAAATTACGATTTTATATATATATATATATATATATATATATATATATATATATATATATATATATATATATATATATGTATATATTGTATTGTATTATTTCAACGAACCCTTCATTTTCTCCATTCAGGAAAATTCAATGGATATTGTTCTAGCTGAAAACCATTTCACATTTCAATGATATAAGAGAAACCAAAACTGAATTTACATCAAATTTGTATTTATACCCAGTACTTTTTCATTCTTCGCTTTATATACCACGAGATGCCAACTTATCATTTTTTTCTCTCTTTCCGATTAATCATTCTGTTATGAAACAATTTTTGCTGGACCAGGGAGTTTGTGCGTGTCCGATTCATCACGATCCGATGGTCGTGGGTTCGATTCTCCAACGGGACAGATATTTTTTGAGAACTTCTCTCTGTCGTATTGGGAAATAACTCTGCCACATTTCATGGTTGACGGGACCGCAAATAACTATGCTGGCCCTGAGGTATGGCCTAGGAAGTTAGTAACAAGCCTACTTGCTGAATGACTTTGAAAGAAGTCGATGGCATTTCGTATATAATACCATAAATCACGTTTACTACTACTAATTTCTGCCGTCAATTAATTTGAAATATATAGCTCACGAAAGTGGCGAAGGTGCTGTTTTCAAAGTTTGGCGGATGAGCCAGTTTTTAGAATGTAGAGAAATCTGAGCAAGATTTCATCCTGGGTCCCCTCAGAATGAAGAAATAGGAATATGATGGAATTCATGGTGTATTTCAAAGCTATAGTTTTTTATATCCATGAATTATTTGATGATCTCAATAATTTCCACGCTGATATATTTTTTTGACATAAAACTTGGATGATGATTCATTCCTGGTGATTCATTATCAATTCCCAAATCATTGCTATGAAGTTTTAATAACTAGAAATGAACTATTTTATTTTTGTTGTACTTCTGGGAAAAAATCCAGAGAATCTTTCTTTTTTCCTCTTCATCCTGTTAATAAAACTGATACTTTCAGTTATTCAACTCGTATTTTTTAGAACTGAAAGAATGAAAATAAAACGACGATATCAAATTCATACCAATGATCACCATCGCTCCCTTACTATTTTTGAATATTTCGATGTTTTATAAATATAGAAGCTTTTCAGAATATCGATCAGCTAACGAAACGGCGTTTTGAGTATATTCCGCTTCATAGGCGCCACCATCCAACCATTCGTGTAGAAACCTGTAATGCAGATGATGTATTCAATAGTGCAGAGTCTTTGAACTGTTGGCATAATGTGACTTTTCATAGAATATAAAGTTTTTAAAACTGTGAAAACATATGATTGAATGATTGATACAGTGATTCTACGCATCATGGTATCTCTAGAAAAGTTCTTTCATGAAGTAGCGGACACATGACAAAGCGGTATTATTGATTTTATAGCACCGAATCAATATGTATAGTTATTGATTTTCAATCGGAGAAGCGATTCAACAGCTACTACCGTCAGATGGCAGCGGTTTACAATGGAGTTTCAGCATGTGTTCGTGATACACGAGAATCGATTAGGCAAATATGGAAAAACTGATGTCGAGTTATAATTTGTGTTATCTGGTTTGACAATCTTTTGTAGGGTCAATTGTATATAGGATGCAACGTAATGAAGATCCGAAGACAGATATCGAATATTTGAACTACATGTGGCGTAACTGTAGTGGACGTGGCCGATATTAATTGAACCTGTGTATCGTTTATACATGACACACATAATGTTGTTATCAGACTTCCATAGATACAGTGTTTGTTTTTCGAATGAATGGGGAAACTCTCTTTGGTTGTGGTTTTCAAACACATGATTTTAACAGATATTCTCTTTAGTTAATCGAAAGATTACCGAGAATATAAAAGAATCACTTTCAATACAGACAGAGCGGATTTAGTCAAAAACTTTTTGATGAGACTTGAATATCGAAGCAATGCGAAGTATAAAGGAAATTATATGAGAAAACAAACATTAAAAGCTAAGAATTCATTTATCCTCAACTAGCCCAAGTTTCGACTTTTACCGTACCCAACAAATGTTGTTTTTCTGAAAATTTGAAACTGACTGATCATTGATATCAGTTGGGTGACTGGGTAAAACAAAATTGCCGTCAATGTTCTCAATTTTTCAGTATCGTGAATCTTCAAACAGTCAACAGTATTTTCTGTTTTTTGTCATTACTAATGGAATCCATGTCGGGAGAGAAATGTATCCGAAATATAAATGAGCCATGGAAAACCACAGAGCATTTTTTTGTATCACTACTTTCCTTCGGGTTTGGAGGCCGCCGTTCTTTGGAAGTTCTTCCAGAAAGAAATTCCAAAAAACGGCGCCGACGGCCTTCAAACCCGGAGAAAAGTAGTGATACTGAAAATCTCGGCCGCGAAAGCCTTAACCATTTTTTCAGAGTATTGTTTTGTATAATCGACAGTGTAATATGTCGAGTTCATGAAAAATACTATGTGGTCCCTGATCGCTTTCGTAGAAATGATGGAAAGTTTTTTGAAAACTCATAAGGAGCAAATCGAGGAGAATCGTGTTTTTCATACATTTAATTTTTTTTTTGAGGAATAAGCAACATAAATGAATAATAATAAGCACCCTCCATTAGAAAAGCCATTTCAAAGACAAAGGGGTATCATCTCTATATTTTCATGTCGGATTCATATCTGTAAAAACAGAGATTCCCGAAAGTTGCTATTCAAATTTATGATTGCTGTATCGGAATATTCTTTTTTTTTTATTGACAGCCGATACAATTTTTCCAGCAATCGATCAAAAAATCACCCTATTACCTGTGGAGTTGAAACCACTGGTGTAGAGTGAACACTCCTCAAAGAGATCAATTACTCCAATACAAAACAGAAATGACTCGCAATCAATTGATTTTCTTCCCATAATGATACTAAAATTGTTAACGAAAGTCGCGTCGAGTGGGAGGGATATCATAAATAGTACACAATTCTACCAACTCACCTAAATCATCTATAGCAAGTGAGCTATAGGGTAAAATGAAAAATGGTGTCCACACTGTATGTATAAAATTCATGATCATTTGAATTCGTCCCTTCTATGGACATAATATATTATTCAGAAAAATGATCTGGTAACTTTATGAGGGTATTTATTCAGCGACCCATCTATTGAGTTCATTTCCAAGATTTCCCAGTGGATATCGTGTTGCATGTTTGTCGTCAGTATTTGTTTACTTGCAATTACAAAAGGAACCGAAATGCGAATTATGACTCCATGACTGATATAATATCGATTTTTTAGGTATCCTTCAAATGAAAACTCACGCGGAAATAGAGACGCTTTCTCAAGTAACTAAAGGAAAAATCTAATTTGGTTAGTTTTTCTTTGCGCTAGTCAATGAACTTCGACATCATTTACTCCGTATTCACTAATAGATTTTTCTGCCTACAATATGATTGAAGATCTCAGCCAGTTGTTTCATTTCGAGGACAGATAATCAATCCTTGAAACCTGCAAATGTGATGAATATGGTAAAAATAACAAAAAGAATGATTGAAAACGACGTGTAGCTTGTAGTAAGATCATAGTTGAAATCACATGTCGAAATTTCAAAAATCTCCTGTCGTTGACATAGAGTCTTCGAGGTTCTTGGATTGTAATGATTGGTTTTTCAGTCAGCTTTTTTCCAACAACAAGACTCTTGTAAGCCTATATTCATAACATACAATATCTTGACAGTTTATGCCATTTTTATATTAGAAACGGCTTGTTTGATAAACAAACATAGATATGAATTTTCTCTGGTATCATCTAACTATTCCACTCATCAGATTCACGATTTCAGACTGCCTTCACCTACCTCGACACTGACTAAAAACTCAGTAAATGGCCTGAAAATATTCAACCACTTGCCTAACGACGTTAAGTGTATAGAAAGCCCCTCAGAAATTAGGAAAGCAATTAAAGTTTTACTTTCGGATAGACCCTATTACAGTTTGGACGAATTTTATGATGATAGCTTCCACTAATACTTACTCTGAAATACATCATACACTGAGCTAATGGTATTGTCAAACTAAACTGACCTGTGGTAGAAGTCCATTGTATCTCAAAGTGGAGTGTAGTAGATTTACGATTTGAGTTTTTCTGCATCGTAAAACTAAACTGAGTTCCATTTAGCATCCTTTTTGTTTTGTGAAGTTCTCTTCTTGATTTTTATATTTCTGTTTGTTACCACACTTTAGACATGTGGACTTTTTCTTTAATGTGCTAAACATCTGTTTTTATCATATACTAAGTATATGTGTATATGAACTTGTGTATGATTTTAGAGGTTTTAAATTTTATGGACTCAGTATATATGCTAGTATACAATTTTTATTATTCACACACGCTTTGTCAATAAGATTCTGCGGACAATAAAGCTTATTTAATATTATTATTATAAAGAAGATTGATATGGTGACAATAAATCAAAATATTGAATATGAAACAAAAAAAAATGAACTAATTGAAATGAAGAAATATTAATCGATATGAACAAATGTTGAAACCAAGTTCAAAGTTGACTATGCTCACGACGTTCCGACCGCTGGTATTTGCAATAGTCTTCAACTTAAAACTCTCCAACATTTGCTCACATTAACTATCTCTCCATTTTTTGTTCGATTTTACATGTTCAACATTTCAATTGTTTGTCACCAGCTTTTTTGAATTAAATTTTGAATTCTCATTCTCTGGTCAGAATCCATTTCAATTCTTCCGTGTGGATTTGAGTGCCTTATTTGATTGAATTTTTTGATTTATTTGACGAGATTTTTTCATCTTAATTTTTTTTATTTCCGATAAATTTCTGCTCATTCATTTTCACCGTCTGAAAGCTATATATTCCAGTACCTGGATGACCCAGCTTTTTATTTTTTCTGGTAGATCGTGCTCATGGAAATTATATTCAGACACGAATTAAATATTGATGAAATATATATAATATTTTTGATTTCTCCCTGAATAATAAGCCGGCCCTTTTCCGCACAATGTCTGCCTTATGGGTGCACTCGTAAGGGTTTTCAACAAGGGGAAATATTAATGTGAAAAAACACGAGTACGACGTTTGCAAAAATGAAACCCAGCTAGATCAACAATGGAAATCCGAACCAATACCAGTCAGCAAGGAACATTGCAAACCACATTCAAGCAAACATCTGCTTTCTCTTGAAACATGTTTTTCGTTGAACCATCTTCTCGAGCCTGTTACATCACATAAGTCATTCAAATCATTATTTCTTACGGATTCAATATATTTCCTGAATATTATTTGATTTCGACAATGTATGTTATCTAGGTATGTATGCAATCCATACGAAGTATGCGATACACGACATATAAATTTGCATTGAAAATAATGGTCATATCGAACAGTTCTCAATAAAGAGAGTGAAACGATACGCGAATGGTTGTCCCGAAAAGAAAAGCTAGTCCAACAGAGAATAATGAAAATAAATTAATTCATCTAAAACCAATCTAATTCTGCTGAGTGGCTAGATACAAAGAGAACGGTTCCAGTTGAAATATCATGGAAATTCTCGTTCATCGTATATTTTGTTTTCTAGTCACATTCGCCTATGCAAATCTGCTGACTGTTGGTATACACGGTTTTTATGTTTTCTCTTTTACATTATTTTCTCTTTTTATATGAATAGAAAGCAAGTTCCCAGTTCTCATCTATTTTTATTAGGCATCCAACAAACTTGAAAGTTGAGTTGGTACATGTCATGTATGATTTGTGTATTATCGTAGTTGACACTCAGATTTCGGATTCTTCAATTATTTCCTCTACTCAAGTAACACATGATGTATTTCATTTCATTTTGATTTTGGCACCCAAGATAATTAGGCGACCCTTGCCTGCATAAGGTATTTCCTCCTGGGCATACTCGAAAGAATGGTTGACAAAAGGAAAGTATAAATAAAAATAAAATTAAATGAGACAGAAAAATTTTTATATCAATTAACTAAGTCTAACATTGAAAAGAGCTTAAGAATAGTGAGGTGATAAATCAGTTAACAATGAAGTGGTTCGGTAGTGTAGATGTTAGCATATCTGCCTATCAAGCGGAAGGCCGGGGTTCGAATCCTCGCCGGGCCACCGTGCTTGATAATCGCACGTTAAAAGGTAAGGCCTCGTTGATCCATTGCTCGCACAAGTTTCGACTTCTGAGGGTTGACATTTGTCAGCTGGTTAACGGAACGAACAATTAAACAAAAAATGTGAAATCTCATAACTCTTTTGGAATTATTCACAATGAGCACAGATAATAATATTTTTCAGTATGTTGGCTATTTTTTATGATGCTGTATACTTTGTTAGGGAAATAAGAAATAGTTTCTTTATGCTTTTTTTATTGTTTCAGTTTATTGATTATCCTTATTTCAACTGGTGGGCCCTGTAGAAATTTGGGCTTAGGAAAAAGGAATTTCCTCATGTTAGAGATTTTTCAAGAAATTGCATTTTCAGGTTCATATCAGCGTCTACCGCTGATATTCATTTTTATTGTTTTATCTGCAATTTCTGCAGTGGCTTGATAGGGGAAATATTGGCTGAACGCCAAATAGCTATCAAACATTGTAATTTCGAATTTATGACGGAATGGTAAAAATTAATCAGATATTTATGGGGAATGTGGTGTATTATTTTGAATAAGATACCAATTATCGGGGAGAGTTTGAGTCGTAAATGTTCAATATGTTTATTCCATGATAATTTTTCATCAATATATAATCCTAAGAGTTTCGTAACTGGCTTCTATTCTTTTGTATCACCATTGAATTCAAATGCATATTTATTGCTTCAAATAGACTATTTTACACAAAAAAAACCCTTTGATATCTGGCGCACCAAAGCAGAGGACATTTGAATTATTAGAGTTTTTAGCCTTGTAACCACCTCCAATCCTCTGAAGGAAAAAAAAACCGAAACTGAAGAAAAGAGAGATGTATGAAGATAAGTTTGAAGGTCTCCAAGCTCACAACGAGTGGGTGGGAAAACTGTATTCTCCAGAAGGGCAACCCTAGGTCATCATTTTATTTTTCATCCAGAATAGATGGAATATTACCAGAATATCTATTCAATTTCATATCTTTTTTCTTTTATTTCTTTATTTAACGTCGGCCTATTTCCGCTACCAAGGCCAATCACCGACGCCGGTGAGCACACTTTCCCCAACTGGAAATTTTGCCGAACCCTCTGGTATTCCAACCAGAGATAGGGATCCCAACATCCATGGGCTCGGGACCGACGGCATATCCTTGTGCCCACTGATATATTGTCTGCGAGCTATGATATGCTATTTCGCTGCAGCTGTACGGGCTTTCGACACGGTATTTCCCTGCATGGTCACCCATCCATGTACTAACCGTACTCAACGTTGCTTAACTTCAGATATCGAATGACTGACAGCCAACCTGAAGAGCTGGGCCATGCCCAATTTCATATCTTCAGTACCAGTATTTCATTTTGTACGCTGTCACATAATCTGTTGGTGAAATATACCTACAATAAATACGGTCTTGATTCTCTATCCAATAATTGCACAGGCTCGAGTATCAGTTCATTCAGATAGAGTTCATTAATTGAGTATAGAACCCCATAATGAATCGATTTTCTCGCTTCAACAACTTCAGTTGCACTCACTGCAACCAGTATAATAAACTAATTGATCGTAAATAATCAAAATCTTGCACCTCGTTTAATCTGCAGCATTTTCCTGATATTGATTTGCGGTAGGAGTTTCTGATCTGATAATCTATAATGTATAACTTTGATTTCCAAATCGAAGGTGAAATCTTGTTTGAAGAATCAATCAGATTTCAAACCCAGAGTTATTTATTTGATTCAAAGCAGCGCTTAATTCGAGTCTTGAGATTCCGCTTTGTATTTCCGGTTCGCTCATCTGTCCTAGTTTGTTTTTCCCATTATCTTTGTAGGTCCTCACAGGCTCGTGTTCAATCGAGATCTGTCGACACTGACTGTGGGAATGAATACGACTCACGACAATTACAACAGCAGTTATTATAATTGCTTCTCCAATTATAGGAATACAAATTTTGAAAACAATTTCGAAATGAAGATCATGATTGTGAATTATCTGTTTCTGCAAGATGTTTATCTGTTAATTTCAACTCATCACTGTAATAGCTGTGACAAAGTTGATGAAAAAGTTGAATTCGATTCAATTGCAGGAAACTTCACATCAGAATTCCTTGTCTGAATCGAAGAGTTTGTTTTTTCGAAATATCGGATAGTTGATAGCGACCCTCAGATCGTAATTTCATAATCAGTATATGATTCTAGCCTCAAAAAATCTTTTGACTTTTCAATATATATATCTGTTTGTATTCTTTTCGTCATTTCCGACATCTGGTTCCTCATACAAGATTCGAAAGAGTTGACTGGTCTAGAAAATGGGAATTCAAACTACCACTACTAACCATTAAACCGTATCAACCAGATGTGGGTGAACTCACTGAACCAGTTATGAATTCTTTCCAATCCATCATTCTTCATCCCGAACTCTCGTGAGTGAGTCCCTAGTGTGGCAATGATACAGAAATAGAAACACATTGAGAAAGACAGAATGCCGTGGCGAATATAGAACCATGAAAAGATCATGTTTATGGATACAAGAAGAGAAGTATCGTCTTTTATTTGAATTGGATGCAAAGTAATGGTCGGTATATATCAAGTAAAAAGTCATCTCGTCCATCTTTATTGTGGAGTGTAGGAAGTTTTAACACGCGAGAAGTCTATTCGTGAATCTATTTAAAATACTCTTTCAGTTTACATAGAAAACAAACTCACTTCCAAGTACTTTAACAGACCTTAATGTTCACTTTTGTTTTGATAAATGGATCTTAATTCCGTGCAGTTACCGGTATAAATAGAAGACGCGGTCTTGATTCAACTATGAAATTATTTTAGTGTCCGTGACGTTGGGGAAACTAACCTCATTCGTTAACAACTTCCAGGCCAAGTTTTACTCACTGATTATTCCTTCAGTTTAGTTCACCAAGAACTACATTTGATCCGGAATGGAACTGGCTACATGAACCATTGAAAAATAATTATATTCATACATCTCGTCTACACAGTTTTTTACTATGAATCGAATACCCGAACACTGAATAACCACTCGCATTCGACATCAGATCCACAGGCCTCGTGTGGTGTTCCGATTTATGAATATTTTCATAATGTTGGCAAAATGCGATTTCAAGCATTTCAGAACAGAAGTATTTGCAGTTTGTTCTTCATACGAATCCACTACCCTTAAGATTAAGATTAAAAATACGGGGCTTATGTGCTGAACAGCCACTACACTGCGACCTTTGCAGGTCTATTGTGCGTGCCCTCATGTATGCTAGAGTTCCTTGTCTAGTCCCGTCCTTGTAACTAGACTCTATTGGTCGGACCTTAAGTTCTCCATATATTGAGAGGGTTGTGGTTTTTCCCCCCATAACGTTGCAAACCTTAGCCTTGACAGACCTTCGCAGTAGCACAGCACAGTATGTGTGCTGAGGTTTCCTCATCCTCTTGATAGAATCTGCATAAGGTTGTGTCTGCCAGTCCGATGTTGTTCATGTGTTTGTTGAGTTTCCTTCCAGGGGTCTGTTTCATAAAGATACAAGTCTTGTAGCTACAAGAGAAAGACAATGTAGGTACAGGTAAAAAACGAGTGAAAAACAATTATTTAGCATGGTGGTTCTTTGTGTTTCTTTTGTAGCTACAAGACTTGTACTTTCATGAAATAGACCCCAGGTGCTGTTACAAGTTTTTCGCAGCGCTTTTGCTATACCGCTAAAGGGTTCTGAGCCAATGGGGGAGCATCGTGCTCCTTCTCGTGCTAGTGAATCAGCCTCTTCGTTGCCCTTGTATCCTGTATGGCCTGGTACCCAGGCTAAAGACAGTCTGTTTCGACTGCCTAGCTCTTGTAACTTTTCTAGGCAGTTCCAGACCAGTTTGGAGTTAACCTGCATGGAGCTGATTGCTTTTATAGCTGCTTGGCTATCAGAGTATATAGCAATGGTCTTTTCCTTAAACTCTTGCCATAATAACTCTTCTGCCCACTTCTCCACTACCCTTACTCCTGATGAACAATAAAATAGTTGCTATGTTTCCAATTCAACTAAACTGTTTTATCTAGGACGTATTGGCAAATCCAGACGTCGCTGATTTTCCGTGTGGAATGTGCGATAATGCTTCGACTAATGTATTCTTACGAAATCGAAAAAATCCTATAGCGCCGCCGCTGAGTACCTCTCGTAAATGAAACACCATTTTCATGACAAATGAGGCGAACTTTTCCACAGAATTTCCTACCTGTACACTTCTCGAAGCTTCTTCGAATGTTCTGGTCCTAAGATGATTCAGAAAAATCATTAGTTCTAGAAAGACTGTTCTGTGCTAATGATGTATATGAAGGATGCAATATATTGAGAATAGAGTTTAGTTAAAAGGGTTGGACATTTCAGCTAGTTGAAATCTATTCAGCAGTCTGATCGTTTCGAAAACTCAGTACAGTTCATCAGTTGTTTTTTTTATAGTGTAGTTGATGAGAAAGTGACTGTTGAGAGTATATGTATATAATAAGTTGCAGTCAAATAGGTTATGGAGGAAACTCTTTTGTATTCGTCCACAAACATATGTTGATCAGATTTCGAGACCACCCAACAGTCGTATATTTTCACATAAAAGTGATTTCGACGAAATGTTAACTCTTGTGCCTTGACAGAACATGTTGATACTAGAGACCATAGAACATTATGATGATACAAACATTTTGTATATTACGAAGAGATTATTTTTGGATAAATAATGATGATCATTCTATGAACTGATTAGAGAAATCTCAGTCAAATTAATAGTTATTCATTAAACTATATGGAAGATCAAATGAATTTGCCCCTTATTCAGAGTTTTCCTCTAAGATTGATATAATGACAAAACAAAAATATATCATTGC
This sequence comes from Zygogramma bicolorata, assembly GCA_032362365.1. Classification (NCBI taxonomy): domain Eukaryota; kingdom Metazoa; phylum Arthropoda; class Insecta; order Coleoptera; family Chrysomelidae; genus Zygogramma; species Zygogramma bicolorata. The sequence goes on along the minus strand of JAVJAQ010005583.1, from coordinate 1,610,139 downwards.
CGTTCAGTCCATGACGTCGACTTCATCTTAATGTTTTGCATTTCGTATATTGCCCATTTAATCACACGTCAGTAAGAGTTCCATCATATCATAACTGGAAAAGATCATTCTGTGACATTACTTTTACATTATTGTATATTACTTTATATTCCAGGCAAATACCAAAGAGTTGTCTCAATATCCCTCGTATTTGACTACACCCCCACCAATATACATATATATATATATATATATATATATATATATATATATATATATATATATATATATATATATATATATATATATATATATATATATATCTATATATCCGCACCAGATTCGGACTTTTGTTTCGTGAGAAACAGACCGTTTGAAATGTTTTGTGTTTGCAAGTTAAACCGGATGTCACTGAGGACACCTATGGCGGGTCGAAACAACTGTCTGGCTTTGAATTCGTGAATTCAAAGCCAGATTACTTGACCTATGTCGAAGACTGAAGAAATATTATAGGTGAGTATATATAAAATGGATATGTAGAATGATTCGAGAAGAACATAGGTAGAAAATCGAGAGCAACAGTTTATTTGCTGCTTTCCGTCGAGTTCAAAACGTGTTTGTACGATATGGCCATCATATCAATTTTCTTCATATACACTACTATTGAGAAATTCTGAGAAAAATTTCAGTTTCCATTTATTAATCACCTATATTCCACTCCATCAAAAGTTGTCATCAACTTCTTAGATTGAAATACCATATTCGATCGGACAAGAATGAAACATGCAAAAAAAAGAAACTGCTCGAAATAGAAGGGTTTTTCTTTCTGGTTATTGCATTTTGATGAATATAAAAAGTACTACCAGTTCATCAATTCAAAATGTTTAATATACTTATGGCAATAATACCTAACAAAGTTATCAAGAGTGCGCACCTAATTGGGATCAGCTTGTATATATGTTATTTAGTTGAGGAAATATGGAAAAAACAGTGATAAAAATACAGATAGTTCATGTGGTACACTTCCGCTGTTTTTCAATAATACAGTTCGATAATCATAACATCTACCACACAAATGAGGACTTTTGAACAGACTTGATTTATCGATTTTCCCGGGGGTATTCATTCTGTTTGTTATTCTAGAGTTTCCAAACCTGATCAGTTCATTAACCGCTCTCCATTTGATCCATTAATGAAATAATGGGTACAGACACCCTTTGGGACGAAAAAGGACGAAACTCGTGGCAAAGTACGGGTCGAAATAATGACGAAAGCCAGCATATTAAATATTCAGTTGACTCTTTCAAATTTACACTTCGAGTGTTAGCTTGATAAGAAGAAATTTTTTGCTTTCGAAGTCTGAACATTTTTTTTGGCTGTCACATCCATTTGTTCACGGTGTCAATACCCTCCCTGAGAATCTGTTCGATCGATATTACTTCAATGTACGGTGTTCTTTCTTTTCTTTCTCGCCGTTGGTGTAACGACTCCATTTACGTTGTGACCAATATTTGTCTCAAAAAAACAACTCGGTACTAGCGCAATTAGGTACCCTTCCATATTGTATTCCCTCAGTTGAAAAACAATTACTAACTGATTTTATTTCATAACTAAACTTCCTGAGAAAGGTTAACTAGTCGCACTTGTTGTGTTGCATATTTCTTCCTCAGGCAGGACAGTCATAAATCACGTCACAGGTTCAGGATCTCTATCAAATCCATGGTTGCTCTTCAAATAAGGTATTTGGTTTTGAGTTTCGGAGCTGAAGTATTTAGTATTCTACTTTGATTGAACAGTGATCTTAGTATTTGACTTTCACGTGGAATTTTCACTTATTTTCCCCCCATATCACCAATTTTGAGTTGGATTGAAAAGTAAACTGTAGTGACTATTCGACATTTTGGAGCCATATCGAATTCATAGTTTCACTGAAATTTCGTAATGTGCCCCCTTGAAAACCCCTATTGAACGATAATTTTTAGTCATGACAACAATTTTGCAGTCGAGAAACTTAGACCGGCTCACTGGATTCATAAATTTTGACCACCTATTATCATATTCTTTATGTTCGAGACTCCTGTATAGATTCAAATACAATTCGACCCACGTAGTCCAGACACGTATCATTCTAGTATGGAGTTCAGTACATAGAGTATATCTGGCATCGGGAATAAGATAGGAAAACGGGATGCTTGAGAAAAAAATCACTATATTCACGTGTCTGTAGAAGGGAGGAATCAAGCTCTTTCTTTCGGTGTTCGAAATAAAGGCGCGAAAACATTTTTTTGACAACAGATAATTATTTTTCAGTCATACTTTTCCTTATTAAACCCAGAAGGCAGAGCTTTGTGCGGGCAAGAGTTGCTTAATTGTCTTGGGTATAGTAGTTTTCACAATAAATGGTATTGACTGAAAAATTATAATAAAACCAATTAGACCCTTAAGTTGTAAAATCCGAGATGCACATCATAAATGTAAAAGGACCGGATTCAGGTAATTTTGTTTCTCAGAGAGGGATTGTAGAGGATTACAGCTTGCACTTCTTGTTCATTTTAGTATTTGTATTTCATTGGAAGTGTTCACTTGTGTTACGGCGTGCAATAATTTTTCTTCCCTTGTCTTCCTCAATAATTACTCACCCAGTAGTAGTCGTAAATCTACACCTATCGATACAAGTTTAACGTAATCAAAAAAAAAATGATTCACCATATCGCCCTCTGGTACCGGCATATGATTCACTTCGTGATTTGTATCTGTCGAGTCAAGTACGCTGTGGTTAACATCGTGAAAAAGTGACCGAACAGTGAGTGCAATGAGAACAAAACGACATAGAAGCCGAAGCCCTTGTAAAAGGAGACACAAGAGGAGGAAATACGACTCTTGAAGGAAAAATTTTCCCTGAGCTCTTCCAAGGATTCTGATCCCCTATCCGTTGAGTACAAAATAATGACTCTTACATAACGTCGCAGACAACTTGTTGCTCTATCAACAAACTGAAATGAATGGTTTTTAATTCGAATTCGATCTTTCTATAGATCGAACTGAATTGAACTACTCAATCTCTGTGAGCCATAAACTTCTAATTCAGTACCTTGCGATCTCTCCATAGATCGGTATCACGGCAGATCTTTCTATAGATCAAAACACGAGACTTGGGACTGAGCTCAACCTCGCCTACACCAGCCTTTGTTTCTAATTACAGAGGAGAACGAGGACGAGGAAAGTCAATCCGAGCAACATCGATTTGAACCAAACCAAACCGAAGCAGAACAACCTGAACCACCTATGGGGGAAGTTGGGGAGGTAGTACACCTACCTGTAGAAAGTAAAGTTCGTGTCGATGTTACGGAGAACACGGCCACACAAGAGTTTTTCGACCTTGGAATGAATCCCGTGGGACGGAACAAGGAAAGTGAACCACTGCACGAGGAAATAGAAAAACGGTGGAGTATTTATCTGAAAGAAGGCCTGGCCAAGGAACAGAGGCAGGAAATACTGAAAAAATATCCAATTTTCGAAAATTGTACCTTACTTAATCCCCCAAAACTCAATCCGGAGATCCAAACTTGTCTCGACACTAAGGCTCTTCGACATGACCAATTTTTGGAAAACTTACAAGTTCAGGCTGGACATGCCCTTTCAGCTCTGGGATTACAGCTGAACAAGATCCTATCAGAAGAAGATAAGGGACCATTTAAAGAAACACTTTCAGTGTTGGCAGACGTGGGCCAACCGGTGTGCAATATGCATTATGCATTGTCGAACAGTAGGAAATTCCAGATATTACCTCACCTTGATTACAATACTCGAAAATTGGTGGAAAATACCAACAGGGACGAATTTCTCCTAGGACAAAATTTTGTCGAAGTGGTCAATTCCAAAGAGGCCTTGAAGAAGGTGGCAAAGGACCTTAAGATCATTAAATCCCAAAAACAAGTGGATACCCCTGGCACTTCAAGACAAAGTTGGACAACGCCACAACGGAATACAAAACCCATCGGTCAGCAGTCTTTAAACTATCAGCGACCTCCTTCAGTCGCAAAAAAGAAGCAAACCACCCATCGGACGGACACGCAGAGAAAACAGGAACAGCGCAAACCCTTCTACAACCGCAGATACTGACAGAGGTGAGCCTATTGGCAGGTCGTCTCAAATTGTTCACAGGCTTTTGGAAAAGTATAACTAAAAATCAGACTATTTTGAGTTGGATTCAAGGTATAAAGATACCATTTAATTCATTACCTCATGAAAAAATCTTTCCCCGGGTTTCTATACCTCGGTCAAGGGAAAACATTACGATGAGGCCATTGAAGAACTTTTGTATAAAGGTGCTATTTCACAATGTAAAACAGAAAAACATCAATTTTTATCAAGCTATTTTCTCAGTTTGAAACCTAATGGCAAATACAGGTTCATCCTCAACCTGAAACAACTCAACAACTACATTGAGGCACCTCATTTCAAACTCGAGGACTACAGAACCGTCACAAAATTAGTTACACGTAAATGTTTTTTTGCTAATATTGACATGAAAGATGCTTATTACCTGTTACCCATTCATTCATCTCATAGAAAATATTTACGATTTGAATTCAAAACAAGACTTTTTCAATTCAATTGCTTACCATTTGGGATGAACGTCGCGCCATTCATTTTTACAAAAATTTTGAAACCAGTTGTAAAAAATTTGAGAGAAAACAATATTCTCTCTATAATTTACCTGGATGACTTGTTAATAATTGGAAAAACGAAACATGAATGTTCTAGATCTGTAGCATATGCAGTAGAATTATTGAATAATTTAGGGTTTTTAATCAATGAAGAAAAAAGTCATCTCGTTCCTACACAAGAAATAACGTTTCTGGGTTTTCTCTACAACTCTGTCGATATGACTCTAAGGCTTCCTGAAGATAAAAAATTGAATTTGTATAACATGTTAGAACACTTGAAAAAGATCACCCATTGTACGATTCGTCATTTTGCGAAAATAATTGGTAAGTTGGTCGCTACGTGTCCCGTAGTGAAATATGGCTGGGTGCACATAAAAACGTTTGAGAGGGCCAAATATAAAGCTCTCAAAGGAAAATCATCCCGAGATTACAATAAACAAATGCAAATTCCTATTTATATTAACGAAGACGTACAATGGTGGTTAGATAATTTGATAACTTCCTTCCAGAACATGAAAACACCTACAGATTTCAAACTGGAAATTTTTACCGACGCTTCCAAAACGGGTTGGGGCGCCTTCGCAAATGGGTGTAAAACAAATGGGTTTTGGTCAGACTCAGAAAAACTATTACATATCAATCAGCTGGAGCTACTCGCTGCCTTCTATGGACTGAAATCATTCGCAAAAAATTTAAAACATTGTGATATTCTTATGAGAATAGATAATAAGACGGCAATTGCTTGCATTAATAAAAGAGGCAGTATACAGTTTGAAAATTTAAATAAAATCGCAAGACAAATATGGTTGTGGTGTGAAGAAAAACAGGTTGAAGTATTTGCTTCGTACATACCCACAAAAGAAAATAATTTTGCCGACAGCGAATCTAGATCTCACTTCATAGAAACAGAGTATAGCCTGAATGATGATGTATTCAACTACATTTGTTCACAGTGGGGCAAACCAACTTTAGATATTTTTGCATCTAGATCCAATAGAAAGTGTAGCAGATATGTATCTTGGGGTCCAGATCCGGATTCCGAACACGTAGATGCATTTACCATCAGCTGGAATGGTGAATTCTTTTATGCTTTTTCCCCGTTCCCAGTGATTACAAGGGTCTTAGATAAAATCATAAGAGACAAAGCTAAAGGAATATTAGTAGTTCCAAGATGGCCCCCTCAACCGTGGTACCCCTTATTCAACAAGCTTTTAATCGAAAAACCGCTTAATTCCAACCCGCGAGAAGATTTATTACTTTCCCCTTTCAGACAACCACATCCCCTCCACCAGAAACTTACCCTGGTTGCAGGGATTTTATCAGGAGAGTATGGCTGAAAAACAAAATACCCCAAAAAGCCATCCCTATTATGTTGGAATCGTAAACGGAAGGAACACTAAAACGGTATGGTAATGTATACAGAAAATGGTGGGAGTTTTCATCTAACCGAGGAGAAGACGCTTCGCAGGCAAACTTGGAAGAAATTATTGACTATTTGTCAGAACTTACTGACAATACCCTCTCTTATTCAAGTATTAACATCCATAGATCCGCTCTCGCTTTAATTTTTCAACTCAACTCAGAAGACGGGAAAATTCTGAAGAGATTTCTCAAGGGCATTTACAACAAAAAAACCCCCAAGCCAAAATACCAGAATACTTGGAACCCCGACCCCGTCTTGAATTATTTAAAAACTTCACACCCTCCAGAAGCGTTGAACCTAGACCAATTAACAATTAAACTAACGATGCTCTTAGCCCTGACAACTGAACAGAGGGTCCAGACACTTTCCAAGATAAACATTGAAAACATTAATTACTTGGATAATAGAATAGAAATAAAAATTCCAGAGAGGATTAAAACATCAGGCAAAAATAAACTTCAACCCTTACTGGTTCTCCCCTTTTTTGGAGAATGTCAAGAACTATGTGTTGCTTCAACAGTCAAATTTTACATGGAGAAAACCAAAACCCTCTGTCAAGCCACGGAAAAATATTTACTTTTAACACATAAAAAACCACACCATAGAGCCACTCCCCAAACACTCAGCAGATGGCTTAAATTGGTATTAGAAAAAAGTGGAATAGATGTTAATACTTTTTCAGGACAGAGTACGAGGCATGCGTCCACATCCGCAGCCTTCAGAAATGGTATTAATATCGAAACCATACGTAAGGCTGCGGGGTGGACAAATACCTCAGAAGTTTTCAGTAAATTTTATAATAGACCCCTTGCATCCAACCCAGATGAGTTCGCAAGAGCAGTGTTGAATATAAAAAACTGAACAAAATAAATTATTTTGTATTCATTTTCTATTATGGAAATCATGATAAGTGAGATTATTTATATTGAATAATATGTTGATTAGCTATAAGTTGGGATTATATGAAAATATAATAATAGAATAAATTTTTTTTTCAGATCATATATTATTTCTTTAAACATCTACTGGGTGAGTAATTATTGAGGAAGACAAGGGAAGAAAAATTATAAGATTGATTGACTTACCTGGTAAGGAAGATCAATCGAAATTTTTCGACCTTGTCTTCCGAAATAATTACAACCCTCCCCCCCTAATAACCCAATATATGATCTGAAGAGTTACTACAAATAACGAAGTGAATCATATGCCGGTACCAGAGGGCGATATGGTGAATCATTTTTTTTGATTACGTTAAACTTGTATCGATAGGTGTAGATTTACGACTACTACTGGGTGAGTAATTATTTCGGAAGACAAGGTCGAAAAATTTCGATTGATCTTCCTTACCAGGTAAGTCAATCAATCTTATAATTTTATAACATTTATTTGTTATTACAGACATTAGTAGCAAAGATTTTATACCCCAACGTACAGAATAGGCGGTATGTGGCGTCCGTGGATAAAAAGTAATAGTGCTTCTTCCAGTGGTTCGTTAAAGAAGAATCACTTATCCTGTGACGCGAAAATCATTATAAAAAATGTGTATAGTTCCTTACTTCAGCAAGGATATAACGCGGGTGCTGCAGCAGAAGTAACCAGTAATTTGACGAAGGTGCCTCTTACTTCAGTTAGACGAATTGTTGAAAATTCCATGGAATCAAGAAAAAAGAGTAAAGATTCCGGTGTCACAAATAGTCTAGACGACTGGGAAAAATAATTGATAAGGCGAAAAATCTACACTATGTACGATGAGCAGCGTGTCCCAACAAACAAAAGTCTGAAACAGCGGCTCATCAATGACGAAACTCACATCAACTGTGGCCTCACTACTCTTTGGCGAGCTCTGTCTGCAATGGGCTTTAAATATCGCAAAATTGAAAAGAGACAAGTAATAATGGAATCCACACGGTTAATAAACTGGCGTTCTGAATATATAACGTCAATAAGAAAATACCGGTCTGAAAATCGGCCAATACTCTACTTCGACGAGACGTGGTTTGACACGCATCACACCCCTTCCAAAGGATGGTCTGATTCCTTTGATAAGTGTAAAACAAAAGCACCATCAAATAAAGGGAAGAGAATCACAATATTACACGCAGGATCAGAAAATGGTTGGATCCCAAACGCTATGTGGCTTTCTGCCAAAAATATTAAGACTCTTGTGTTGATTATCACGAAGATACGACAGCAGAGCTTTTTGAAGATTGGTTCAAAAATTGTCTGTTACCCAAAATTCCGCCAAACAGCGTTATAGTAATGGACAACGCAAGCTATCATAGTCGACAATTGCAAAAAATTCCTGGCTCAAAGAATATGAAATTGGAGATTCAAAACTTCATGGCTGCAAATGACATATATTTTGAGGAAAATTATACAAAAAAAAACTTTTACAAGTGCTGCAGTCATTTTCTTTAAAAAGAAAGTATGTTTGTGATACAATTGCAGAAGAATTGGGACATACAGTGTTACGACTACCTCCCTACTACTGCGTGTTCAATCCCATAGAGCTTATGTGGCACCAACTTAAATCGAGCGTGCGCGGAAAAAATACTTCTCCGACTTTAAGTGGGAGTGTGGTAGAATTAATTAGGATGTGTATGAATGACATTCCTACCGAGAGTTGGAAAAGTTCTGTTAGTCATGACAAAAAAGTTGAGGCTTTCGCGGCCGAGGTTTTCAGTATCACTACTTTTATTCGGGTTTGAAGGCCGTCGTTTTTTGGAATTTCTTCCTGACGTTTCGCTGGCTCGAGTGGCTAGCTTCTTCAGAGGATCATTCATCTTGGAATTCACTCCGATGACTGGAGATTGTTTCTTCGCAAGTTGTATTTATGCCGATTCAGGTAGTTTGCGGTGCTAATTATTCCATTCGGATTCGGGGAATTGTCATTAATATTGATTACTTACCTTGTTTACCTCATGTGGGTTCGGAGAATAATCATCATTATTATCTGAAGAACTACCTGCAGTTATTATCAATTTTCTTGAAATGGGATTCCATATTCGGTTGAGGTTGACAGCTTCTTCTTTTCTGTTGAAATTATCCGTGTGTTTGTGGATTTCTATTGCCTCCCGTACCAGTCGGCTATGGTATCCCTGGTTGGGTGCAATCAGTTTTGCATTTTCAAACAGAATCCTGTGGTTTCCCTCACTAAGTGCGTGTTCCGCCACAGCCGACTTGTCAATTTGCCCTAGTCTGCAGTTTCTCTCATGTTCCTTCATCCTAGTTCCCATGGATCTTTTGGTGGTACCGATGTATACCTTCTTACAGGTGCACGGTATGCTATAAACCCCTGCTGCAGACAGTGGATCTCTTTTGTCTTTAGTCGATCTGAGGCTCTGTTGAATCTTCTTTGTGGGTTTAAATACAGTTTTTATGTTGTATTTACTCAGGAGTTTTCCAATTCTGTCTGTGACCCTCGGGATGTATGGCAAATATGCATGTGCAACTATCTGAACGTCCTCCTTGTTTCGAACAGTGGAATTCTTCAGTTTCATGGCCCTGTTGATCTCGGGTACACTGTATCCATTCGACCTCAAGGTCACTTGAAGATGTTCCAGTTCTTCCCCCAGATGTTCTGGTTCGCATATTCTTCGAGCACGTTCCGTTAGAGTAGAAATGACTCCTCTCTTTTGGCTGGGATGGTGATTCGATAGCGCGTGCAGGTACCTATCCGTGTGTGTGTGAGTTTTCGGTACACTTTGTGGGTTAGTCTAGCCCCACATCGTTCGATCAGAACATCCAGGAATGCTATTCGTTGGTCCTGTTCAGTCTCCATGGTGAACTTAATATTGGGGTGTTGAGCGTTCAAGTGGTCGAGAAAGAGTTTTAGAGCGTCCCTACCATGTTTCCAGATGACGAATGTGTCATCCACGTAGCGTAGCCACAAGGTCGGCTTCAATTCGAAGGCGTCGATTGCTTTCTCCTGAAACCGTTCCATGAAGAAGTTGGCTACTACTGGGCTAAGTGGACGCCATCCAATTGCTCATAGAAGTTTCCCCTCCATTGAAAGTAACTCCCCGTGAGACATGCTCGGAAAAGTCCAACGATATCATTAGGGAACAAGTAGGCTAACTCCTTCAGAGAGTCTTCCAGTGGGACGTTGGTAAACAAGGACACAACATCGAAGCTGACCATAATATCTGTCGGTTCCAAAGTTAAGCCTCTAATTTTACCCACGAAGTCTGTCGAATCCTTGACGTAGGAGTTTGTTCTTCCTACATGAGGCTGTAGGAGCGAGGCCAGATGTTTTGCCAAGTGATATATAGGTGAGCCTGGGGCACTGACTATTGGTCTGAGTGGCATGCCGTGTTTGTGCACCTTCGGAAGACCATAGAGTCTGGGTGGAACGGCTTCAGTTCTGAGAACATGAGAGAAACTGCAGACTAGGGCAAATTGACAAGTCGGCTGTGGCGGAACACGCACTTAGTGAGGGAAACCACAGGATTCTGTTTGAAAATGCAAAACTGATTGCACCCAACCAGGGATACCATAGCCGACTGGTACGGGAGGCAATAGAAATCCACAAACACACGGATAATTTCAACAGAAAAGAAGAAGCTGTCAACCTCAACCGAATATGGAATCCCATTTTAAGAAAATCGATAATAACTGCAGGTAGTTCTTCAGATGATAATGATGATTATTCTCCGAACCCACATGAGGTAAACAAGGTAATCAATATTAAAGACAATTCCCCGAATCCGAATGGAATAATTAGCACCGCAAACTACCTGAATCGGCATAAATACAACTTGCCAAGAATTAATCTCCAGCCATCGGAGTGAATTCCAAGATAAATGATCCTCTGAAGAAGCTAGCCACTCGAGCCAGCGAAACGTCAGGAAGAAATTCCAAAAAACGACGGCCTTCAAACCCGAATAAAAGTAGTGATTCTGTTAGTCATGTTATAAATGTTGAAAACTAATACCTTTCTGTGAAATCAATTGCGCCAATTATAATTAATTTAGATGAGGATAGCGATAGCGACACTGAACTGAATATAGAATAGAATTGTAACATTTAAATAAATTACTTGTATATCTCCTACGTTATGAAAAATTCAAATTTCTCAAGTTCGACCCTGTAGCACATTTGCATCTTTTACCAGATGATTTTCTACACAATGCGATTAAATCGGGTTGTTTATTGCAGTTAATAAGCCAATACCATTAATTGTGAAAAATACTATACCGAAGCGCACTGAGGTGTCTTACTGATTCCTACGGTATCGCATTTCCTTCTTTACCTGTAGGGTCACCCAGAAAAACCTCCAGTGCTATCGGGTCAGTAGCATTATGCCTCACAACACTGACATAACTTCAACCGGACTAATGACTTCTGTATTTGAAGATCATATATTCAACATATTCCATATTTCTTCCTGATGTAGAGATATTCGATCATTACTCGCGTATCACAAACGTTGAGAAACAGTGAATAACGAACGTAACCGAATGATCAATATTTGAAATATCCCGAACGTGACTAAAATCAATATTCCATCGTAAACCCACGGTATGTATAATGAAATAAAGGGATAAACGGACTACATCACAATCTTTCAGGTAAATGGTACGCTAGCATTAAGAATAACTGTGGATTCATTACTATCTGCATTAGTGCGGCACATTATTTTACGTCTGACACAGATTGGAAATCGTGGAAATTTTGTTTATTGTTTTTACTGAAAATAATATTCGGAGTGTTCATGATAATGCTATCCTTCATGAACGCTTTGATAAGCGTTTCCAGAAGAATACCTTGTGAGAATTATTAACGATTATTATTTGCCGTGGCGCTCCATAGCAACCTAATTATTTCTGATGGTCTGTGTGCTATTTCAGCTGTAGAAAAACCAGTGGAATCATACAAAAGTCGATGATCCTCATCACAGGGGATCAACATCATTCAAACCAAGGATTGGTATCGCGCCAACCACAACTTTTATAGAGGGATATTATCGGTGGCTGTCTGCGGGATTCAGACTTCATTCAATGAAGATGCAAACATTTCTCCATCTTTTGTGAAATGTTGCTCCCATACTTATTTCGGAATATCTCTTTCATATTGGACCCACATCGCAATTTCAAAGCCAATGCAATCATTCCCAGCCTCACATAAACAGGAGGTTTCATGGAAGAAAGTACCACAAACTACTATGGAGGTTGAGTTCGAAGTTCAATTGTTTGGAATTTGTTCGAAACCCATCAGTGAATGTATATACATAGACAATATTGATGTTATGAAATACTCTCATTTGAGACGCCTCATCGAAACCAATATCAAAACGGAGTGAGATTGTGCTAAATGGAAATTAACTCCTACCTCTACGTGAGTGAAGTATTGGCAGAGTTTGAACGAGCTACCAAGACCACAGTACAGCTACTGTGCTCAGACTGATACATCAAAGTGGTCGATAGATAAATGAAATTGAAAACTTTTATGAAACGACACGTTCAACTATTTTCGCGCCTAGAATCAAACATGAAAAGGTGAGTCTTGCGATTTGAAGTAGTCCATGAATTCATAAGAGTTGGGGGGTATTAATTACCCACTTCAATAGTATTTATTTACCTTTATCTCGAAAAATTAAAAAATCATAGCATTTTCGTGAGCTACTTGGTTATATGGAACAGTAAACCTCTTTTACTTCTCCTTTAATGTATCATTAAATAAATGAAAAGAATGATAGCACGTTTCCGTTTATATTTTCCAGGTATGATAGCAGGCAGTTAAAATTATGAAGCCTGTCGAATTGTTTCGTTCGGAAAATGGCGAATAGCATGGCGATATATCGTCACACTCATAAAACTTTAATCGGTATTGGGTTTAGCACACGTTATTTTTTAAACGATTAGATATTCGTTCCGATCCAGTGATTTTGAAGAAGGAAACAATATTTCTCTTGGTCGTTTCCTTAGCGCCTTGCATATCTGTTGATAATTTCATCAGCTATATCTTCAATCATTTCTGATTCTAAAATTAATCAGTTCACATGATACATTTTTGCTACTGGATGGATTGGTTCCCATGCACTGTTTTGGGCAAAGGTGTCTGATGATTTCAACCACATTTCTATCAAATTGAAAGAAAAGTTTCACACTTCGTCTTCTCCATGACAATTATCACCTGAAGACGATTACCGTTAATAAGGATCGAAACGTGATTACCCTCAAGCTGAAAACACGCTCCAATACTTCTCTAATCGTTTATTTCACTTCTAATTGAATTATCTACTTTTCGATACTCTCGTTTAATTTCTGCTCATTTGTATTTTTTTTTTTATAATTGTTTTTGTTATGAGACATATAATACTTCAGTCCCACACAAGAATAACCAATACGAAAAAATAATACCAAAATCATTCAACGTTAAAAGTACCATGAAGCTCATAAATCTAGATAACAGTAACAATAATGTTTTCGGAGGAATGGAAACAATCTTTTGTGTGCGCACAGAAGGCACAGCCTTGTACGGGCAAGGGTCGGCTAATTGTCTTGGGTGTCGAAACGCCTGGGCGTCTTACTGATTTTTACGGTAACGCATTTGCTATTTCAACTGTATATCATAATACGAGAAGAGTTAAACAATGCAAGCATATATATTATATATATATATATATATATATATATATATATATATATATATATATAAATATATATAAAAATATATATGCAAGATGAATTTTTCTGGGTTTTTATCCGTTAGGTGTCTTCTGATCTGTTCGACGTTTCGAATTCCATTTTGAATTCATTCTCAAGAACTGTTAGACGAATATCTGTCCATACCGTCCTGGTCAATCACTCCCCTTACGAAGCAACCAAGCAAGAGCAAGCAAAGACTTCAATTGTCTGTTCTCCACGGAAACTGGTATTTATAATGACTCTCCTCAGTCATCATCCGACTGAGTCCGATAGTGAGGCTGCATCCTGCCCATCCAGGTATTATGTAGAAATTGATGGTTTCACGGATCTTCGATATGCAAGATGAATTTTTCTGGGTTTTCATCCGCAAGGTGTCTTCTGATCTGTTCGACGTTTCGAATTCCATTTTGAATTCATTCTCAAGAACTGTTAGACGAATATCTGTCCATACCGTCCTGGTCAATCACTCTCCTTACGAAGCAACCAAGCAAGAGCAAGCAAAGACTTCAATTGTCTGTTCTCCACGGAAACTGGTATTTATAATGACTCTCCTCAGTCATTATCCGACTGAGTCCGATAGTGAGGCTGCATCCTGCCCATCCAGGTATTATGTAGAAATTGATGTTTTCACGGATCTTCGATATGCAAGATGAATTTTTCTGGTTTTTTATCCGTTAGGTGTCTTCTGATCTGTTCGACGTTTCGAATTCCATTTTGAATTCATTCTCAAGAACTGTTAGACGAATATCTGTCCATACCGTCCTGGTCAATCACTCCCCTTACGAAGCAACCAACCAAGAGCAAGCAAAGACTTCAATTGTCTGTTCTCCATGGAAACTGGTATTCATAATGACTCTCCTCAGTCATTATCCGACTGAGTCCGATAGTGAGGCTGCATCCTGCCCATCCAGGTATTATGTAGAAATTGATGTTTTCACGGATCTTCGATATGCAAGATGAATTTTTCTGGGTTTTTATCCGTTAGGTGTCTTCTGATCTGTTCGACGTTTCGAATTCCATTTTGAATTCATTCTCAAGAACTGTTAGACGAATATCTGTCCATACCGTCCTGGTCAATCACTCCCCTTACGAAGCAACCAAGCAAGAGCAAGCAAAGACTTCAATTGTCTGTTCTCCACGGAAACTGGTATTTATAATGACTCTCCTCAGTCATTATCCGACTGAGTCCGATAGTGAGGCTGCATCCTGCCCATCCAGGTATTATGTAGAAATTGATGTTTTCACGGATCTTCGATATGCAAGATGAATTTTTCTGGGTTTTTATCCGTTAGGTGTCTTCTGATCTGTTCGACGTTTCGAATTCCATTTTGAATTCATTCTCAAGAACTGTTAGACGAATATCTGTCCATACCGTCCTGGTCAATCACTCCCATTACGAAGCAACCAAGCAAGAGCAAGCAAAGACTTCAATTGTCTGTTCTCCACGGAAACTGGTATTTATAATGACTCTCCTCAGTCATATAAAAACCCAGAAAAATTCATCTTGCATATCGAAGATCCGTGAAAACATCAATTTCTACATATATATATATATATATATATATATATATATATATATATATATATATATATATATATATATATATATACAAAGAACTTCGAAACCACTAGGTGATTTCTGTTGGTGAGGTGACCTAGTGGTCGACCAACCCAAGGTTTATATATATATATATATATATATATATATATATATATATATATATATATATATATATATATATATATATATATATATATGCAACAAAGTGCGAGATTCACGAGGAACGTCTGAATAACCGAAGTTTTCCGCCATAACACTCGTGTGATGTTGTCACCTTTGTTGACAACAAGCCCAGCGAATGCTTTCGGAATTTTCATCCGAAAGCCTCCGTGCAGAAGGTTCCATTTGGAACCACAAATCTGCAATCCAATGCATGTCGCCAAAGGCTGATAATTACCAGCAGACGTCATGGTATGGTCTATCTGTGGACTGCAGTTTCGTCCTTTGGAACTCATCAGCACAGCGATTGACCGCATTCGAACAACGACTAATGCTCGAATGCACCATGACGAATACTGGGAACGCCACTTGGCTCATCCTTCCACGATCTCACGATAAGCGTGAACTCAGCGCCATCTCGTGGTGGATTGACAAATATATATATATATATATATATATATATATATATATATATATATATATATATATATATATATATATATATATATATATATATATATATATATATATATATATATATATATATATATATATATATATGATGTTTCGCTAACATCTCAGTTGGCATTTTCAAGATTTTCAAGAATGTTACTGCTCCTACTTGGTGCTAGCAACTGTTGTTTGAAAAACTTTTGCCAGTTTTTAGATAGCTTCACGGTTGTAAATTGTAGCCGATATGATCCGTTCCATCAGCAGTCGGGTCGATTATGGTTGTCGGACTTTTGGCTAATGACTGTTCAGGTAATAACGGTCGGTCTGATTCGTGGTGACCTGCATCCACCGAAGGACCATTTCCTGAACGGTTTTTTTTTTTTTAGTTGATGAGGTCCCTCCAGACATTTGGTATATTTTGAGAGTCGTCTCTTTTGTTTAATTCTCCATGTTTTTCTATCTCGATGGCTTCCCTAATTTGGCGTGTTCTGAAATGGTTCACCTGCGCTATTTGCTTTGCTGCCTCGAAATTTATTTTGTGACTCGTCTTATGGTGGTGTTGAAAGAGAGCGGAAGATGTTTGTTTTGTCCTTATGCTATTTTTGTGTTCCTGCACTCTAGCACATTCTCCTATTCGTCTGGCCAATGTATTGCTTATCACAGTCCCTGCATGTGATGCTATATACTCCTTGGTTTTCGAGAGGAATCCTGTCCTTTGGTCTCGGCATGCAAGACGAAATGGTCCTTTGAGGTTTGAAGACGGTTCGTATATTTTGTTTCGCATTAGTCTTCCGATTTTATATATATATATATATATATATATATATATGGTGAATTGTGTTTTCGGGTTTCATTCCGTGTTCTGTGGTTTTGATCCTCTGAAGGATAATTGTCACAACGTTTCGGCAAAGTCTCATTTGCCATCTTCTAGGTGATGATTCGTCTGATAGATATATATATATATATATATATATATATATATATATATATATATATATATATATATATATATACATATATATATTATATATATATATCTGAACTTAAACTGATATGATCTATCGTTACAATAAATAATCAAACGTTCTTCGATGACCTGTCGATTAAAACTTTCAGTACCAGCATTTTGTATAGTTATTGTTGCACTCGTATATGTATATGCATATGTATGAAAGGCGTGTACAACTTCAATAACCTCAGCAGATACTTGCTGGATATATTATATGCCCCATCAAATTTTAGATAGGGAAGTAGCTGTTCAAGTAGTTCATTTATGAATGATATACACGTGGCATAATAGGGTGTGGGTAATTATTCGACATTTTTTGCTCAATAGAAGTTGTGAATATCTTCTTACAATAATCCAGACAGGAAAAGGCAAAAAAATCTCAACTTAATAATTGACCAGTCCACGCATAATTATTGTTTAATTATTGTCACTGAGTATAACATATTGGGCGTTTCAAAGTTACTTATTTATTCAACTGCCATCACCTGTGAAAAAAATCAAACCTGTCCACTTCCTGATTTGTTGATCACCCCATCATTCTGATCCCCGAATGATATTCCACACCTTCAATAAAGGTGACTTTTTTCATTCATTCCAAAGCCAATTGCGACGCTAATCCAAACAGGTTTCGTGAAATATTTGATGTGAGGAATTCCCAAGTTGTCGCTCTATGCACAGATCTCTGGTAATGTGGCAGCATAATCCTGATTATTCCCGAGTAGGTATATAATCTACTTATTAACCGATGTATTCCTGGAATAGTTCCCTGGGATAATTTGGCTTGAATAACTCGGAGGAATTTTTATAGGATTACCTTCGTCATTTGAATACAGCTCGGTGCATCGAATCGTGGAAGCTTTTGCCTCAGGCTATCGTATTTGGGATGATACACATTGAATCATTTTACTATTATTTTATACTGAAAGAAGCACCAGAGGACTGTAGGTCTGTAGGTAGTTCTTGCACTACCTCAGTTTGTGAAATAGATGATTTATAAGCATCACTTCTCTTCTCCTGGACCTTGTTATCGAAACGCGTCGAGTGCAATTAATATCAGTTTGGTGTTAGCGAAATCGAACTCTATAAAAAGTGGTAACTTGAATAACTCCGAATCGTCTATATTCAGAAATAAAAACTACTATTTATGAAAACCACATAAATAGGTGATCCAAGATGTGATATGACATTTCGTCTTTTATGAGGGGTGGCAGAGTGTGATTCATATTAACTCATAGAGATGCAACTTCCCCAAAACAGCTTGAAAAAGGTCGATATTCTAAATTTCCTTCAACTGTCTCACTTTTTTTGCTTGTTATCTCAATCGGTAGTGAGAATGCCTTCTGATGAATAGGAATTTGATTGATATATTTCTTTTGTTTTTTTTTGCACTAAAGTTTCTACAGGGCAATGGCCGAGAATATCAAAAATGTATGTAGTAACATTTTTTTTTTAATTCATACTTCCTCTATACATCTCTCATATAGGTGATTTTTAATATATTAACTTTTTGTGATGAGTTCTACAAGACTTAACTTCAAAAACGCCTCCGAATAACTTTTTGAGACCTTCCTGAGATTTTTCATAATTCTCATGTAATTTTCATTCACACAAAGCAGGCAGCGTACTGTCAAAGCAAAATTTTTTCTCATAAAGGAATGAGAAAGTTCAAATGGGATATCTTGATGCCGTACTTCACAAACTTGCTCATTCTCCCGAGATTTTACAAAGTGGAATGTTCCTCAAATTGTGTTCTTCCTTGTTTGCCGACTTCGTTCACACTGTTATTTTGTTTGTATTATCCGAAGGATTCAAGGGAATGTTGTTATTTAATTTATTTACCTTTGAATTCTAGAGTGCCTTGTCGAGCGTTACGTTTATTCGGAAGCTTTTTTCCTCATTTTCGATGTCTTGTTTAACATTTCTCAGGTCTCTACGAATATAATTTACTCGCAGATGTTTTTCATTCATTAGTAGCCTTCTATTCTGTTATCAATTGTTCTTTGCAGAAAGACTTTTTTTATATTTACTCCATGGGAATTGCTTCAGCGAAAATATTGCTACCGCAATGTTTATCCAAGGAACTCTGTCTAGAGATCGCAAAACAAATAACTTTGTACCATATGAGACTATCACTTCTTCTTCTTAAACTCCGTTCAGCGGAGAAACGTCCACGATACATTTATTTCAATGAACGAAGAATGAATGAAGTGTTCATTATTGCAGTTTCATAGAAAAATATATAAGTGAATGAAAGCTCACCTTTTGAATGAGAGCCAGCAACTTTCTCACGATTTTCCAGCAAGGTGGTATGCTCATGAGAGAAAGACTCAAATTATTTTCATAGATTCAGACTGAACGACAACTTCTTTATTGAGTTTTTGCTGTTTCAAGGAAAATCAAATTGAAATCAAATCAATATGTGTTGTGTCTACCTACAGGGCAGTTTCTTAGAACTGAATTGTTTCTGCGATATGCTTAATGAGAGAACCCATGAGCGATATTGAGTTAGTCTAAATCCAACATTTCCCTTGTTTTCTGCTCAGACACATTTTTCTGTTCTCTATGCTTTTCTGTTCATCTGGAACATTATCAGTCGAATGGTAATGGTTCGGACTTTCATTGTCTATATTATTAAAGGATAAAAAAATCAAGTAAGGAAATCAAATCAAAATAAAAGATTAAAATGGCTTCTTTGGGCAATAGTGAAATTAAGGTTTGATTATTCAAAGATAATGATGTTACAAAAAATCGAGACATCGAATATGGAGTATTATTCAAAAAAATAAAATAAAGAAATAAATGAAATAATATTGGGACAAAAAAATTGACAATATCGTATGTGAAATATGAGTCAAAAATTTCAAATAAATGAAATAGTATGAATGAATTTTGAAACCAAGTTTCAAGTTGAGTGTACTTACGACGTTTCAATTGCTGGTATCCGCAATCGTATTCGGGTAATGACTGAAGGCGATTGCGGATACCAGCAATCGAAACATCGTGAATAAAGTCAACTTTGAACTTGATTTCAACATTCATTCATATTATTTCATTTATTTCTTCATTTAATTCTATTGACTAATATTTTATATTCGATATCTGTATTTTTTATAACAACTTTATTTTCTTTGATCAATCAAACCTTCATTTTATTATTGACCGAAAAAAACAATTTCAACTTTCTGTTTTGATTTGATTTCCTTACTTGATTTTTATTTTAATTCTTTCGTTCTCAGCAACAAGTTTCAATAGAGTTGATAATATAGACAATGAAAGTCCGAACCTTAACCATTCAGCAAGGAACACTGTCAACCACTTTCGAGCAAACATTATCAGTCAATACCGAGAAGACGGATTGCCTTTCTCTTAATAGAATTGAGAACCTCAATGAATGTTACGGTGCCGAACTCCACACATGAGAACTGTATTCCATGACTGGTCGTATCTGAGCCTTGTAGATCATTAGAAGCTGACGAGAAGTGAAGTATTTCTTCGCACGAAATAGACATTCAAGTTTCTGATCATGAAGTGGCATCAATAGCATTTCTGATCTGTAATTGGAGGCAAATACCAAATTTGATAATTTCTGATACTCCTAGGATTCGAACTCCTGGGTCGCGCGGTTGAGAGCTATAGGGAAGAATATCGACCGATGAGGGCACTGGTGGTGGTTGAACTATATCCACCATTTTGAAATTGTTACCTTGTTTACATTTGTGAAATAACGCGCCAAACTGAAATCCAGTCATCAGTTGCCCTCGCATGACAATATTTTGGTGTTTTTTGCTATATTTTCATTGTACGAAATTTTTGTCGTGAAGGTTAATATAACTGTGTTCATGATGCTTTGAATAGCCGCACAATACGATTTATTGGAGGTGAACATGGGTATATGCATTGTGTTTTAAAATCTAATGATATTTGTTCCAGGACATTTTTTAGTTTTAGTGTAGTGTTAGTGAACCAAAGAGGCTTTTATTACATGGATGATGAAATGCGCCATAACTTCGCCTAAAAATAAACAAACAGACTCACCAGGTAACAAGAAATCATCTCTCTTGAAATGCAACTAACACACTGAAGCCGCTCTAGGTGGTGATTCATGCAGTTTCAGTTCAATTCTTCAAGCCTTGTAAATGTCTATTTTCTCTTTCAATCCACTTTCCGTAATGTTTCCCACCAAAGATGTATTTCTCTTGGGAAACGTGTGGAAAGACAACTTTGGATTTCGGTTCCTAGAGTTGCGGCAACTTGGCACCAAACACTTTATACGGCTCACTGAGCGGTCTGCATCCATGATTGTTTGTTATTATTAATAAAAAAAAAATACAACTTCAGATGAGATTTCCTATATCAACACCAAAGAACTCAATAAATTCACACACATAAAATGGAAGCCATTTGTTTGTGAAATTATAGCAGTGCGTTATATTTCCGCCAGACGTCGCATAAAATTATGAACTTCCCAATTGTTCATGCAGCTTGGTCACAGCACCTTCTTTGATGAAATTGTTGACTCTTGTCCCAGTCTACCGACCTGTCTGATGTGGAACAAATATTTTCCGAATTCCACACTTTTGTTTCCATACAGAACAGCCAAGATTTTCGTGAATGAATTAATCCTCCATATTCACATACGAACAGGAAGGGTTTGCGGCTTTCATGAAGTTACTTTTTCTCAAAACTAACATTCTTCAATAATTGTAAATGAATGTAACTCATGAAATCTTTCTCGGTTCACCCAATGATCTCTGAATATTACAAGAGTTTTCTTCTCTCTTCTTCTCTCCTTCAAAGTTGAAGTTCAAAATATCGCATTTTTTTGCAGATAGTGCACCGTGATTTTTTTGCGATCATCACGAAGTTCATTTCTTCTCTATTTGAAACACTATTTCGTTTCATTGGATAGGTTCAGCAAACTCTTCGGGATACATCTGGTTCACTGAAAATGTTTATTGCCAAGTCTGGCTTCCATCTTATGAAGTATAGCCCCAATCCACTTAAGATGTCGTAACCGAGATGGAATAGATGAAAAATGGGCAGTTTTTCAGCGATGTTGAAAAACCTGTTCTGTTTTACGTTTATGATTCATGACAAATGGATAATTGGATGGAGAAGATGCATCATCCACAGTTACTAGAGAGGTCCAACTCTACATTACCACAGGTTTTTCAATTATTTCATATGCAACTGAGCATAATGAGAAAGCCCAATTTCCACTATCCTCACCTCGAACGTTTCCGACATTTTCGGAAAAGAAAAGCACATCTACAATTTCAGCTGAAATTCAAGGCTTGTAAAGACAATAAAAGAGTCGAAATCTCGGCAATGTAGTTCTTTCTTCAAAAAAGAAGCCGGACTGAATACCCGCTATCACTTCTATGAGCAGAACGATGTTTTACCTGATAACTGGCACAAAGGTAATAAGTAATGTTCATTAATCTTTTCCAAATCGATTCCTTCAGTTGTCTTTCCTCTGAAATGGGGACAATAGAATTATTATAATGGACCTTTAAATGTATCCATCTTTCCGAAAAACATTCGGACATGAGTCAAATCTGAGATGGATACCTTCAGTTTTTGTCTTTTGATATCACCCAGAGAAAGATATTGAAATTATGGGACAAAGGAGCATTGAATATCTGGGCATATTTATTGATTGTCACCTCAGGTGGGACTTACATGTGAAAAAATTTCTCGGCAAAATAAGAGGATTGGCCGGAAAATTTAAGTTATGTTCGGAGTATTGCAGTTTGAGTCAGATGAAAATACTTTTCTTTGCTTTGGTCCAGTCACATTTGACTTACGGAATAATTGCTTGGGGAGGTCTGACTAATAATTATCTTCAGAAATTAGAGGTAGCTCAAAAATGGATCATAAAAATAATCTTCAAAAGGAATTCAGTTTTTCCACTGACTCGTTATACAAAGAGAGCTGTTTTTTTGATAAGATGCCATGTGTATCTGGGACCAAAGTTGTATAATCTTCTTAGTCAAGAGATAAAAAGTGTCAATTTCTGGCTTCTGTATAAATCAAAAATCAAAAAATGGATATGCACTCAGGAACGCTCATTCATACATCAAATCATCGACCTGAAAAATAATTGAAATGAATTTGCGAACTTGCCCTAACCCACTTCGATAATTGTGACCTATTTTCAAATTTTATGTATTTGCAATTGTTTATACTAACACTTTGTTTTATATGTCTGAGAATATTTTAATGTAAAGATGCTGTTCAGTTTGGAATGTTTCAAGAGATCGATTGAGAAGCCATAGCCACACGCGGATTTATTTCCTTATGGCTGCTTCAAATGTTTATTTCTTGAGATTTTCAAAAGCCATTCAATCCCATGAGAGTTTTTACAATAAACATAATTATTATTATTATTACTAATGATAATGTGGGACGTTGAAAATAACTCATGTATTCACATAAAATATCGCCCGAATCACAAACACATGTCACTTATAGAAACATGATGTTGTCATTCAGAAATTGCGTCCCTATCCGAAAGTTTATAAATGTATTTTTCTGTAGAAATGCAAATCGAACGAATATTTTTCAACACACGCAATATCATTGATTGCTGTTAAATGTAGAGAGATTGAACGCACTTCATTATAAATTGGTGGGTATACATCCAAAAATATTATTTCATCAAAGTTTTTGTTTATGAATAACGTAATAAATCTGTCAGTATTGTGAATAGTATGGGAGTATGTTTGACTTGGCTCGTGGTTCGGAAGTTTATTCAAATTTAGTGTATGGCTCCTCATTAGACGATGTCGCGTAAATATTAGTGTTTATTAGAATTTTCCGAAGATAATGCAGCGTTTCAATGATTATGCAGATTGAGGATACATAATTCCCCCGATGAGCTGTTCGTTCTTTTTCATGTGAAAGTAACTCCTTTCTCAATATATCTCATTCATCCAAACATCAAACCCTTGTTCTCGCAAATATCCCAAAAAAAGCGACATCATCGAAAGAGAAATTGATGTGAAGGTCAAGAAATATCGTAAGTAACCCAATATATGGTCCACTACGAATGACAATGAAATTACCCCCTTGAAATCAAGGAATGAAACTACGTAACGTAAATTGAATGGAATCGAAGCTCTGCCACGATGTATGCTACTATTTGTACACATAAATATTTTCAGACTTTCGAATGCATCCTCATATACATTTTTTCAATTCCATACTGCTTTTTCCTTCATCCTGTGCGCTTTATCTGGGTATTCTCGGTTTTTCAATCTGTCACATAGAATCTGCGCAAGATGATCTTTGAAATTCTATAGCCACAACATAAGTTGGCGAAATTGTAACTCCTCATTCACAGGCTTCTCACTTTTTTCAACAGGAATACCTTCGACAGTGAGAAATCCGCGATCAAACATGCTGCTGACGTGAACGGATATTCGTCGAACTTAGTTCATAGGTTAATTGAAGACTCTGAAAACAAAAATCGAAAAAACTCCTCAAAACTTTGATTACTCCAAAGAATACTTATGTTTCTGATGAGATAAACTTTCTGCTCTTCAGTTCCCTGCAAAGACAAAAATCATTTGAAAGTTTTAATTATTTTATTTGAACTTTTGTTCGCGAGAATATTCGGATATATTTTCTGTTAGTGAACATGAATCTGTACCAATAATATGCAATCCTGCTGAATGATTGGGAATAATTATATCAATTGAACTCTCTGACTGTGTTCTTAATGTAATGTCATCGTACCTGATAGAGTAGATTTGTATGTTGAATACGGAGGCTTCGATTCCATTGAATTCCAGACAGCTTCAGGAGTTCCCCAAGGATCAAATTTGTGTCCATCGACCTATCTCAGCAGCTAAATTGCAGTAACTTTTTTGTTGATGACTCGAAAACCTTCGGAAAATAATCCAAATGATTGCCATAATCCACACAATGTCCTTGTTTCCATGATCGAATGGTGTAGTGGAAACCATATCTCAACCAACACTGGCAAATGTAGTTCTGTCAGTTCTAACTATGAAAGCGATAACACACAACTAGAAAGTGAAACAATGAGGCTATTTCCGATTCCAAACTTACTTTTTCTGACCACCAAAACGGTTTCATCGACGTTGAGAGTTCTGAAGTAATGAATGAGAAATCGGCCCAATTTCACTAACACAAACAATTATTATATACAGTACATTCATGAGGAGAAAATTAAAGTATGCTTTCTTAATTTGGTCACCAATTCACCAGAATTCAATAGGATTGATGAAAGCGGTTAAACGTAGATTTCTGAAATATTTGTTTTTCAAATGCTGAACGAGGGTTCGTGTGAAAAATATTTTTTGACAGTTTTTCTCATGATTCTTTAGAATCACCTCGCAATCTGTTTGCAATTACAATTCTCTATACATTTTGAAATTTCTTTTTCGAGTACCTACCTAGATTGAAATCACGCAATGAAATAGTATTCTTCTACCTGAATCAAGAAGAAATGTGCATACAAGGTCTCCAATATTTCATATATGTTTGGTACACACTACACACCAACTTGCATTAGAAAATTCCAGTTAGATATTTCATGAATTGGTATTATTTTGGAACATACGTTTTTCAAGTACTGTTTGAGCGTTATTTTCTAGTGGTGGATAAACGTTATTAGAAAATGATCGATGAACTTCATAAAATCACTATTGAAAGAAAATTGATATTCGGATAATTCCATAAAAAAAATTGATGGATATTGAAAATCGATACATTCGTGAAGAAATACAACACAAACTACACTTCCTCTAGATTACATTATGCCTTATGTCCCTGTACTGTTTGAGAAGATAAATCGGATCGGACAAAGGTAGGGATAATGTTCGAAGTTGGAACAACATTCAAGAAAACAAATACTTCACGATCAATACTGACACATATTAAATCAACTAACACAACAGAAAACACGAAGAACTGTATTTATCAAATTCCTTGTTCATGCTGATTTAAGTTATAGGAGAAGTTGCTGACTAATAGGACGTAGATAAGAAATATGTCCTTCAACTCTTGTATGGATTTCAATATTAATTCTTATTTTTTCCAGATTGTGGTGGGTTACGTACCCAAAAGAATACAAAGAAGTTTTCTGCATTTCCTATGTTTGAGTATAAAATTTTTGGAACTAAAGGTATTATTATTATAAGATACCAATCCTAGTAGTTGGGGTCTGTTCACAGTATACAAAACCGATTCGGTTGCACTTTAGATTATCCCGGTTTTCCTATGGTTGAAATAGCGAGTACACCGAAAAATTAGTAAGTTGTCGCAGAGGCTCTGCCTTCTGGGTACGTTTCATGAGTGAGTGACAAGGGGAAATATAAAGTAATAAAAATTCCGAGTTCAATACGATTATGCATCGGTATTCGGCTCGAATTGTCCTGCTCTTGTATGTTATTTAATATTTTAAGTTATGTTGAAATTCAAAAATGAAGTGACGAATCGCATTTCCTGTCAAGTGTGTTCCTACAAACTGCTAGGCAATGAGTTACATTTCGTCCTGAATTTAATTATCGTCCGAACATTGCGCTTAGTGTACTTTGATGCATGGCTCAATAATTGAATTATTGACCATATTGTACATGTATTTAGGATTTATTGGCTGGCATCACTGAAATTTCTACCACGTGACACATAATAATTGAGATGAAAGATGGATGTCTCCACCTAAAATTTTGACATTTTTGAATTTTTAATTTTGAGAAATTTGTTGTACTTGAGACTGTTGAGAATGCGTAGCCCAAGTATTTGAATCAGTTGAGATCTACCAAAATAAAATGGAGGTACCAGCTGATGAAATATTTTATTAATTAATATTATTTACTGTTTAATATTCAATATTATTGAAACTCAGTGTGGTTCTATAAAGTTTTCTGTATTGGTGTTTTTAACTATTTTTTTCTGTACAGTTCAGGTATCTGTTTCAAATAAAATAATTGATTAACTACAAATACATTTCAAAGAGTCTAACACTGTTGCTGGTTTCGAAAAAGATCTATTGGATTTTCTAGATGTTCTTTGATCTTATTGCTGGTCAATATTTTGATATTATATTATCCTTGTATTTTTATGTTTGTGATGTACTTATATCCATGATTGATATTTTATTATTATTCAATTAAAATTAAGTTTAGTTTTGTGAGAATATCTGTATGGCTAATGATTATGTGAATGTTTTTTTTGTAACTGAGATTTATCGATTTCAAATAAACTATTACTACCACTACTCAGACATTCATCTAGGAATCTACCAACACTGCGGAATGTTCAACTGCTATTTGATTCTGACGGATTCGCAGAAATTGTGTCTCCCTTATATTCAAAAATCAGTGATTGGGCGATATACATAAAAAGTTTACTCGAATGATCGTAGATTACTAACAGACGTTTCACTCTAGTACCGTGAAAGACTATTTTTGTACAGTTTCTGTGATAACATTCACATACTAGTATGACTTTCAAAAAATTGAGAGGTAATATTGGGAAGGAGAGTTTGCGGCGATGCATGTCACTTTATCAGTCAATAACCTCGAGCAAATTCAAGTTGGGGAAATAGAGTAAGATCCCAGGGCCCCCAGACGTTACTTATTTTTGAAGTAACGAATTTTATTGTATAGACACTCTTATATGTGTTTGAGGGTGTATGCATACTCGCTAGCTTGTCTAGGCGGCCCTTTCACAGGTAGCAGGAAGAAAAGGTAGACAAAAACACAACTTACTTTTGTTAAATTCGAAGTGCTGATTTTTATATATGTCACATACAATATTATTATAAATAAATATTTCATATTGACAGACCGTTTCTGTGGGCGGTAATTCCTCCCAGACGCTTGAAACCTCATGAAAAAATTACCGAACTTTTGTTATATTCGAAGTCTTCTGCTTTATATATGATGTTTGGGGGGCTATTTTAATACCTTTTGTGTACAGCCAGACCAATCCGAAGGGCCAAACATTCTCCCAGACACAATTAAAATTTTTATTAAGCTCCCCGAAACAATTAATTTTTTTGCCTACAAAGGGTTTGTTTTCAACAACAAATTATTGAGTTGAATCAACATTTTCTAACTGTTCATTATTATCTTGGGAAGTACATGGAGCTGGTTCAGTAAAGTCATATAAAACTGTTGACTGAGATATTGTAGAGGGGTCAGGTAAAAGAGTAGCTGCTGGATTTGAAGGCTGTGAAATCAATGATTGGGGCTCTATATCTTGTATAGAAGGAGATCTTGAAGGAGACGCTGAACTTGAATCTTCTCTTCTGTAACATTGGACGATTTTTTTACATAATATTTTTTCATCAACCCAGTAAATGATTCATAACATTGTCTATGATAACCACTTTCATACAATTCCAATGGTAAAACAACGTCTTTAAATTTTAGGTTATGTTCTTTTTTAAGTTTTAAGATAGTTTGACACTTTTTTAATGTTTCTTCAGTGAACAATTTCAATTTATCCCCAGAATTATTACACAAAACACAGTTCAATAATTCTGCCATTGTATTTATTAAAAATAAAGCACTGCAAATACTTCTATTCCACTCACGCGTGAACAGTAAATGCCTGCATAGCCACCTACGCCTTCTAAACTGAAATAAATGAAGAACTGTTTACACTGTACTGTACTCATTTGTGCTTTGTATTAACGTGTGTTACGTTAATTAAATAATATGGATGGAAACACTCTTTCACCTCCAAGAAAAAGATAAAAAAAAAGACATTTAACTGTAGAGGAAAAAGGTGTAATAATGAACACTTATAAAAAAGCATCCCAACAGTTGATGGGAGAACGACGCGACGACGTTTTTGTTGAGTGGTGTAAATCGGACTTGTAACATTGGGGAAATAAACATTCAAAGAGTGCGTGCTGTTCACGTGATCATTCTATCTTTTCAGCGGCTACACTATAGAGTAGTTCTGAAAACATAATATATTGCTCCCGCTCACGCTCAAGCGCTTGCATAATGCCCCTACACTCGCACAGCGGAACTTTGATTGTATCTGGGAGAATGTTTGGCCCTTCGGATTGGTCTGGCTGTACACAAAAGGTATTAAAATAGCCCCCCAATCATCATATATAAAGCAGAAGACTTCGAATATAACAAAAGTTCGGTAATTTTTTTATGAGGTTTCAAGCGTCTGGGAGGAATTACCGCCCACAGAAACGGTCTGTCAATATGAAATATTTATTTATAATAATATTCTATGTGACATATATGAAAATCAGCACTTCGAATTTAACAAAAGTAAGTTATGTTTTTGCCTACCTTTTCTTCCTGCTACCTGTGAAAGGGCCACCTAGACAAGCTAGCGAGTATGCATACACTCTCAAACACATATAAGAGTGTCTATACCGTAAAATTCGTTTCTTCGAAAATAAGTAACGTCTGGGGGCCCTGGGATCTTGGACTAAAAGTTAGGGCACTCCCGATGGTTTTTGGTGAACTCTGCTTCGATCAAATATCAACTACATTTCTCCTTGCGCATTACGTGAAAGTGTTCTCCAAAGAGATTAGCGTTTGTTTCGTAAGTTCTGGTTTTCGGAGTTATTTATTACAACCTGTGGTAGAAGTCCATTGTATCTCAAAGTGGAGTGTAAGATTTACGATGCAGAAAAACTCTATGTCAGGACTGTGATTCAGTACATGTTTCGAATCTACATGGGTTCATCATCAGCTGAATTAACATTCAGGAATAATGAAAAAATTTTTGTGATTAGGTATATACCTAACCACAAAAATGTTTTCATTATTCCTTTCAATGTATAATTTTTTCTGATGACTATTTGAATTTCACCATGTGATTTTTTCATCTCCATAATTGAATGTTAATTCAGCTGATGATGAACCTATGTAGGTTCGAAACATGTACTGAATCACCGTCCTGACATCTTTTGAATATTAAATTGTGGAGACGACTTAGAGTTTTTCTGAATCGTATATTTATTAAAAGCTGATTCTTCATTTTCATTGAAATGCAAAGATCATCGGTTTCTATTCCATTGTAGTATTCATTATTCAATATTTCATGATACTCAAAGCATAAAACGTTCTCGGTGCATTATAACTATTATAAGTTGTATAAAAAACGAATATTGTGGAAATTATTGAGCTTTTACAGAAAACGTGGTGGCGTTATCTACTCAATCAATTCAATCGATCAATGATATGCATCTATTTTTGGTTACACATGTATTTACCATTCAATGGTTGGCATTACTGATAACTGAGAAGAATAGATGTCGCCACTTATTTTCTAGAATTTTGACATATTGGAATCATTGGTTTCAAGTAATTTGCTTAAATTGAACCATATATATATATATATATATATATATATATATATATATATATATATATATATATATATATATATATATATATATTTATATATATATATATATATTCGTCCTCCGAACTCGACTGACCAGTCGAACAGTCGAGTTCGGAGATCGAAACTCAAGACATCACCTAGAAGATGGCAAATGAGACTTTGCCGAAACGTTGTGAGAATTATCCTTCAGAGGATCAAAACCACAGAACACGGAATGAAACCCGAAAAAACAACGCATCATATATATATATATATATATATATATATATATATATATATATATATATATATATATATATATATAAAGTAGATAGGAAGTCTTTGCTGACTTGTTAGGAAACAAATCAGGGAACTTGTGGTGGGCATTTCGAGTTGAATGCAAATTGTGATAGACAGAGAATTTAATAATCTATATATATATATATATATATATATATATATATATATATATATATATATATATATATATATATATATATATATATATCCAAAAAATTGCGAAAGGTTCATAATCAGGTATTCGAATTATTTAATGTCAACAAAATATGCCAGAAACTTGCAAGAAGGCGTATCCCAAGTATTCCAATCGTTCAAATTCTACCCGAATTGAACTATTAACTATTAACACTGCGGAAGCGTTCACTGGAATTGAATCTGATGGATTCATAGAAATTGTATCTCGTTCATATCCTAAGTAGATGATTGGGTGACATACATCAAAAGCAAGTTGAAAGGTAATAGTTTACTGACAGAGAGTTCACCCCGGTATCATGCAAGATGAACATCCCATTTTAGTACGGTTTCAGTGGTAACATTCAAACCCAAGTATGGTTCCCAAAAAAATGGAAACTCCACTTTTGGAAATGAGAATTTGCGGTGGTACATGTCACTTTATTACTTCATAACCTCTAGCGAATTCAGGTTCATTATTAAGGAAAGTTTGGGAACTCGTGATAGTTTTCGGTAATCTCTGCTTCCATCAGATGTCAGCTACATTTCCCCTTGCATATTCAGTTGGAGTGTATTCCAATGAAATTAATCTTTCTCTCGTGAGTTCTGGTTTCTGTGATTTACTAAAAGCTGATTCTTCATTTCCATGCATTTGTCGGTTTTTTGTTCCTTTGTAGAATTCAATTCATTATTTAATATTTCATGATGTGGAACGTGTTTTTTAATACTTGTATATACACATTCACACGAAAGAAAAGACCTGCAATGTTCAAAGAAAACTGCGTGAATCAAGGGACAGGCTGAACATTCACTTAGAATTCCTAGAAGTCCGTAAGCTTCAGGAAAAACCTCTCTTGGCAAGGAGTTCCCAAGGTATGCTGTTTGACTGATAAAAAGATCCCTGAGCAAGAGAGGTTCGACAGGTCTCCAAGCTCACAACAGAGGGGTGAGAATTTTGGACTCGTCAAGTCACCCGTGTAGAAACTGCCAAGGGTGGGACGATTGAAGACAATCCCGATGACCAACGATCGTGAAAATATCTATAGAAGAGTCTCCGAACCTTTCACGGCGCTCCAACAAAGTGAGCGAGTCTCTGAGCGAAAAATAACCGACAGGACGGATTGCCTTTCTCTGGATAGAACCAAGGAGCTTCAATGAATGTATTGCTGCCGTTCCCTGTACATGAAAACTC
The DNA here is from genome assembly GCA_032362365.1 of Zygogramma bicolorata. Lineage (NCBI taxonomy): Eukaryota > Metazoa > Arthropoda > Insecta > Coleoptera > Chrysomelidae > Zygogramma > Zygogramma bicolorata. The sequence continues at coordinate 1,578,235 of JAVJAQ010005583.1, read as the reverse complement.
TTTTCCAAGACAGGCCGTATCTGTGTCTTGTAGATCATCAGAAGCTGACGAGAAGGGAAGTATTTCGTCGCACGAAATAAAAATTTGAGCTTCTGGAAGCCTTAGCGATCAGAGATTATTACTGATTGTAATTCCTACCATCGAGATACATTATGAGTCATATAATAAACAATTATTTTGGAAATTGAACTTCATTACAAAAAAAAAAGTGAGCGACATCTACTAATTAACGAAGTCACTCAATATCACATGATGAAAAATCATTGCCGCCAACATTGACATCCTAAACACACGTGCAACCAAAAATATACGCTTATGGTCAATTGTTGAGAGTTATCGTTGCAGATGTGTATGCGGGCGGGGCTATTACCCACCGGGCGAACGAGCGCCACTGAGCGCCACGTTGTGAGGCGGCGCGAAATGACGACCGACGTCGACGTCGAACAGCGTGTAGTTCGTACCGAGAGCCGAACATGTACGTAGGGTAGTGCGCCGAGACGCATTCGCCACGACCAATACATCAAGCCGGGTGGTTGATTCCAACGAAAATTTTTCGGTTATGTTGAAACTGCGAACGGTGCCTCCGAACATCACGACTGCCGATCATGGTCGCTTCCTGGACGGCATGATTGAAGGTATCATGTGTTTCGTATCTTAACCGCACACCACTTCATGTATCTTTGTGTTTGTTACTAGTACGGTCTCCCTGGCGATGTGACTTCAGACACGTTGCCGAGATTCACTCGGCGAGCATGCATTTCGAGTTCTCCCCATCAGATGTTCCACACATGGACTCTGTTCACGTGTTTTGCACCCCCACCCCCTTGAGAATGTGAGAGGGGCAAGTGGGGCGCACACGAGTTTTTTTTTTTTTTTCGATTAGGTTTGATTGCTGAGATAGTGTATATTTTATGTTATGGTACATTATTTAACACCAGCAATTCTTTTGAAATTGAAAATTTGGTGAAAATCATCATAGCTGTCAGAAAATGCGTTAGTTGAATGATCAAATTCAAACTTAATTTTCGATCGCGCTTTAGCTTCGTCAGGTGCCATTGATTTATCTTTATCTTAGTGATACTTAGGAAAATATCAATCCAGCATACCGTTTATTCCAGTGAGTTTATCAATTTAGTAATAGAACACTCCTCCACACCAAATTTTATTCAACCTCTTGTTTTTTGACTGATTTGATAATTTTTCAGTTTCTACAATTCTTTGTTAGGTACTTATTTTTTCATCGATATAATGAAATCAACATGAATTTGACCATGACAAGAATTTGAGGAATAAGTAAAGTATACCAGACCCCCTTTTTATTTGTCATTGAGATTAGTATCAGAACACTCGAACACTTATTTGTAAATTATACCAGACCCCCTTTTTATTTGTCATTGAGATTAGTATCAGAACACTCGAACACTTGTTTCATTTGAAATAGTGAAGGTTAGTCTCACCATTCCTGAAAGGTTGAAGTTGCAGAATTGAAAATGGTATCAAAAACCTTCCCCCTTGACCAATGTAATTACATGCACGACCGATTTTTTTTAAATGAACGTGGAATCAGATATTTCGTCTGTTTCATTCAAACTGGTGACCCTGTTATCAATCCGATATACCTACTGTTTAATTCAGTGTGTTCATATATATCTCATCACATAAACACGTTCCTCCACACTTATTTTTCACAACCTATTGTTTTTCGCCCGTTTTTCAATATAATATTTCAATTTTTTTTTAACCAACGATTCTACTGGTTTATAAATATCTGAATTGAATGTACGAAAACCTCGACAAAATCACCGAGGCAGTTTTTATTTGTCATTGAAATAATTGATTATCTTGTATTGTAAAAAAATTTACAATACAAAACATCAGAGTCCACTCAGTTGATTGAAAACATATAATGTTATTTAGTACTGTAAATCTTATATATTAGTTGATCAAAAAAAATTGGAGAAATTGAAATAGTGACCTTTGATCAAGAGTGCATTGAATTCACTAAACTTGAAAACATAATTAAATTGCAATATTTAATGGTGACTTGGTTCAACTTTGAATTCTGTTTGATTCATTCATTTTTTATATTGGAATTCGAATCGAATGAGATTCACTAAAAATGGATCAGCAACTGAATGGTGGGAATTGCGATAATTTTCTCATTCTCATCAAATGATCCTCACCTTTGTTGAATGAAAGTAGTTCTGCTCACAGTTTTGTATTGAATATAACTCATTGAAACCTGTCAACAAAAAAACAAACCATTTAGCAGTTAGTGAAATGATAGATCGCAAGATTGAATTTTGAGAGCTTTTATCAGACGATACCCACTTGTAAATTGTTTCAATCTATCACAATTTCCCATTTTCAACTTTCGTTAGTTTCTGATTTCGTTCTTGGGTTAAACATCATTTTCATTACTCTGATCTATGACAAAATAGTTGAGGCTTTCGCGGCCGAGGTTTTCAGTATCACTACTTTTATTCGGGTTTGAAGGCCGTCGTTTTTTGGAATTTTTTCCTGACGTTTCGCTGGCTCGAGTGGCTAGCTTCTTCAGAGGTTCATTCATCCTGGAATTCACTCCGATGACTGGAGCTGGAGATTGTTTCTTCGCAAGTTGTATTTATGCCGATTCAGGTAGTTTGCGGTGCTAATTATTCCATTCGGATTCGGGGAATTGTCATTAATATTGATTACCTTGTTCACCTCATGTGGGTTCGGAGAATAATCATCATTATTATCTGAAGAACTACCTGCAGTTATTATCGATTTTCTTAAATGGGATTCCATATTCGGTTCAGGTTGACAGCTTCTTCTTTTCTGTTGAAATTATCCGTGTGTTTGTGGATTTCTATTGCCTCCCGTACCAGTCGGCTGTGGTATCCCTGGTTGGGTGCAATCAGTTTTGCATTTTCAAACAGAATCCTGTGGTTTCCCTCACTAAGTGCGTGTTCCGCCACAGCCGACTTGTCAATTTGCCCTATTTCATATCTTCTTTCTTTTGAGTTCTCAAGAAATATAGATTCCTATTGAATTCATTATCATTTGACTATTCAGTTTGGATCGTTGGAAAATTGTTTTATAGTTGCACATACCTTCATCGAACTGGTCTGTTCAGTAACTTGACATTCATATTCTGACATTCAGTTGAACTTCACTACTCTATTCAGCTCGTTAACTTGGGACAGCAAAAACGAACGTATCAATCGATTCTCATTCAGTGCATATCCATAAAAAATGACATCATCACAGATAGAATAGATCCAGTAGGTATTCGACGTTTAATATCCTGATTTTTTATGCGCTGTTGTATTGTGTTGCTGTCGTTTCTATAATTACATTTTTTCATAATTCAAAACTTTATTCTGATATTGATCTCATATCATAAGTAAGTATGCATCAAATGAAACGGTATTTCGGTAACGTGACATCATTTACGTTGTATTGGATTGAGTGTAATACATCCACTACAACTTCCCTTGAACACCATAGAGAAGTCGCTTTCTGGTGTCTTTCTCTTCTTTCTACATCATTTCCTGTTTTGAAATATCACCATCTGTTTCGCCTTTGGCAGTTATATCACGGTTGGCTCGACGGGTAGAGTCTTCCCTCCCCTTCAGCCTGAAGCCTTGTCGAACGACTTGCTCGGGAGTCGTTTTTCAACCGAACAGTCAAACTTTGGAATTTCTCATCGTGCCTCGAAGCACCAATAATTCAGAAATTAGATATCAATGCTGATTCGTCCCCATGATAAAAAAAATGGCTATTTTTTGTTCTGATAAAAGTTTTGGTTCCTCAAACTATTCACTAATACATCTCTGGTTTTTCGGGCTTGAGGGCCGTGTAGTGGAATTTTTACTTCCGGAGCTTTCGGCTACATCTGCGGCAGCCATCTTCAGCGGCGTGGTCTTAGTTGGACTCCTCTATGTGAGTTTACTTCGACTGATTGCAAATCTGGAATTGACTCGTTATTATTTCTCGGTCCGCCAGTGTTCTGTTGGTCGTCCGATTCCCTGGTTCTATCCGGCTTCGTCTTGGCTGTTCTTAGAACTGGATACCAAATTTTGTTCAAATTTAGTCCCTCTTCCTTTCTATTGAAGTTATCCTTGTGCTTATGTATCTCAATCGCTTCCCGGTATAAGCGAGTGGAGTAATGAGTCGTCGTTGACAGAATTGAAGTTTTGTCGAATTGTATATTGTGGTCGTTCAGAAGGGCGTGCTCAGCTACAGCTGATTTGTCAGTTTGTCCCAACCGACAATTTCTACTATGCTCACTGATTCGAGTCTTAAAACTGCGTTTGGTGGTCCCTATATATACTTTTCCACACGAGCATGGAATTCTGTATACCCCAGCATTGGATAACGGATCTCTTGGATCTTTAGCTGACCTCAGTTGTTCCTCTATTTTCTTCGTTGGTCTGTATATTGTCTTCATATTGTGCTTTTTCAATATCTTTCCAATGCGATCCGTGGTACCTCTTAGATAGGGCAAAAAAGCGGTCCCTGAGAGTGGAGTCACAGGCCTCGTTTGTGGGTGTGAATTTGTGGTTGGCTTGGGTCGTATTGCTCTGTCTATCTCTGTCTATCTCCCTGCCGCTGAAGATGACTGCCGCAGATGTAGCCGAAAGCTCCGGAAGTAAAAATTCCACTACACGGCCCTCAAGCCCGAAAAACCAGAGATGTATTAACACCGGCCGTGAAAGCCTATATTCACTAATATACAGGATGTCGAATGGATGCCTGGAGTATTCGTGTTTTATTTTTGAACTCATTCAAAACTTATTATCAAAAATATACAACGGTACACTAAATATTGATAAGCCACTAAAAAAGCTGAATGTATTGATATACGGAACTTTTATGAGCAATATTAGGTGAAAACTGAATTCCTTCATTATATAATTCAACTGAAATCTTAAACAGTATACTTATCAATACCGCAATCTAACCAATCAAGTAAGGGGCTTGATTGATCAGCCAAACTACAGCACTAATTCAGACAGCCTGTTTCGCCTTCGAGTTACTGGTATATAAAATATTCCTCACAATTAGGTCCGACTACTGATTAAAATCCTTACAATTCCATCGGTCAAACGGCATTGCTTGATCAGATTCCTCTTCTTCCGTCCCGTTCAGGTGTAGTGCTAAATTGAATGTTTTCCACGGTGAGGAGTTTTATGAACCATCGCACCTTATTGTGAGAGGAATATTTCATATACCAGTGACCTGAAGGCGAAAACGGCTGTCGAAGTTGGTATTGGGGTAAACGGGGGTTGATTGATTAGATTGCGATATTGATGGAGATGTAGCTGTGATTTCTTGATGATTACTCCAGCATGAGAGTCAAAATATCGAACAGTTCAACAGTTTGCACATTGATTGATTTCCTGAATGATAATAATTAAACTGACATTCAACTATTCTACGAAACGTTTATAGACTTGAAAAACATTCCAAGAACATATAGTCTACTGAGTTTTCGAAACATTTTTCAACACCAACATCATACATAATTATTCTACTCTGGTGAACTCATCTGAAATAAAATACAACCCAATAGAACAGCAGGATACAATATACCAGAACTGATAAAATAGAAAGCGGATACACGTAAATATCATTTTCCCTTCCTCATCCCTGAATGTCTATTTGCTGATAAGGTCAGCATTCTCGAATCCTTGACAACCCGGAACATTGGCGACTGATCTGGGAGGCTTACTCCGAAGATATAAGGTGCATCCTTTACTTCTCGCTGCCCGAGCTATATTTCTTTGCTTATTCTACGATGGATTTGACGGAATCATTTTCTTCAACATACCTTTCGTGAATAAGTATAGCTTATCGAACTCTCATGTTTCCGCTAGAAATATCTATCTGCTGTCTGACACAGATCCACTTTTATCAATGTAGGTTGACTAGAATGTTCGCTTATTGAAAATCGATGAGTTTCTTGTTGTATCCGGTGGGTAAATATTAGTTCGCAAATATTGGACACGCACATACACTTAGCGTAATTCTGGTAGCAACAGTTATTCGGCTCTCACACGGCCTCGTTGTTATGATAGATTCGTTTTTAGCTCGTGTAATATTCCTGGTAATCGGAATTTTCCGATTTTTCATATTGTCCCAAATGAATGCCGCAAGTCGAATGAACATTTCATAAATTTCCTTAATATTATTATTATTACATTAGATCTTCTACTGATGTTGAATAAAATATCAGGTATTTAGAAGGTATCATGAGTTCCAAATCGAATTTCACGCTGCACCTCACTTTCCCCATTGTCTTCATATATTCCTTGCAGCTGATTCGCGCCTCGGTCTCAGAATTTTCTTGTATGGAGGCGACATAATTCAGTTTAGTTCTACAGCAATGTGCGAGTGTTCAGAAAAAAATAAGTGCCCCAATACACCATAATGCACACCATCATTCAAGAGTAATACTACTCTGCTCGTCTCTTACTAAAATCGGCTTCTTCATATTCATGAAGGAAGCTGATATAAACTGACAACATCCTGGAAATTCAGACAATGTTACTTTCGGGCTCCACAAAAAACAAATCGATAGAATGATGTCAATGAAATCAATGAGTACTAGGCGATATTCGAAATTTCAGACTTCTCCATAAAATCATGTTCAAATAATCGAAAACAAGTTAGGGAAATATGTAATTGCTTTTGGCACGAGTCAAGGAGTTGAGTATGTTGTGAAGGAATCAATTAATTCTCTCAACATAACATTAACTTCTTCATAATAATCTCCTTGTCAAATGCTCACTGTATTAATAATAAATATGTTGATAATTTCTAATGGAAATAATAACTGAGTAAAGATGGGATGAAGCCTTCGCTGTAAAATGAAGAACTTTTTATGGATATCAAAAACCAGAAGTTTTCATGTCCATTTGAGAGGGATGTATTTTCCAAGGCAATTCCAAAACTATGAAAATAACCATCAACAATAAGGAAAATTCGTGCTCATTGAATGAAAAATTGAAGGGACCCTCATTGAATTATTTCAGTCTCCGTATCTAATTATCTCTAGTCGGAGACCTGTGTTCCTTGAAGAAATAGTTGAAATTACGATCAAATGAGCCATCACTGGATATTGATATCACCTCCAATTTTTTATCGAATGTGGTGTGGCAAACGGGTTAGTCACTAACTTTTGTTTTTCATCAAGGCCAAGGCAATTTTTTTTTGGCTGGCTCGATAAGGTAGTCAAATACGCCAAATACACCCCTTAGCAAATAAGTCGTCGTGGTTGCCCGGATATGAATCCCAGCAAATGGCTTGTACCAACCGAATCAGAAGTACTGTAGGTATCCGTCTGAAATAGCAAATGCACCACCAAAAAATCAGTTATACACCCGAAGCGCTACAGTTTTCAAGGACATTAGCCGTTTCTTGCCTTCTGGGGGGCGATGCATTTCGAGTATATTGAAGTGACGAACATAGGAGACAAACGTAGCACCAAAGGGAGCGTTTTATGCCGAAAATCGGTGGCATTTTTTCTAATTCGCTTTTGAGTCTGAGAGAACGAAACCCAGGGATGCATTGGATGCAATGGATTCAAACTTCGTGTGCTTGATATACAAATTAAGCAAGCAAAAGAGACTTATAAGTGACCGTCGCACCATATAGGCAGGGAAGTAGGGGTTTTAGAGACTCATTCTTCGTTTTTGTGATTGAATTAAATGTCTATGAAGGGTATTCCAAATATTCCTCGAATGTTTATGGAGCTTGAGTATAAATTCTGGTTCTGAAACTGAATACAAAGGAAAGGTATTGAGAGCGTTCGGAGCTATAACTTATAGATAGATCATTTGGAATCGACGGGATATGAAGTATTTCTTGCCACATTATAGAGAATCTAGTTTTTGAGAAGGTACTGATTTCACATATGTTTGTTTCCATGAAAACATTGCTGGTATATAGTAATCATTAAAAATCGCCACATTATTTTTCCTCGTTGAATCCTGGTTTCACGTGCATATATGGGAGCTCTGGAAATAATTGATGTTATATAAATATAATACTCGTGTTCAATTTGTTATGCATCCAAAATGAAATTGGCTAGAGGTGGTATGAACTTCCACGTGTTCCGCCTCTATTTCATCTTTATCCCAGAAGACCGTGGTATATTATGGCGACACGAGTCTGAATGTTGATAATATATGCACTTGGCGCGTTACGGTTTTATATTGATATAAAGGATGTGCAACCAGTTATTCTGTCTTACTTTGGTTCTATTTTGAGAATTCAGTCGACTGAAATGTTTTCGGATATTCCACCTAGGTAGATTTTATCTTCAGTGCTTTGCGACTGTTTATTTACCCAACTTATTTATTATATTTACGTCTGATATTCGTGAACTCTGATGGAGTATTATTGACGGGAACCCAATTGCGGTCAACACATTTGCAAAATTTGTTTCCAACAAATATTCAGTCCATTGGATGCAGTGAATAAACTATAGCATGAGTTCAAACCAAAGATCTCTCCTTCCCACTCCCCAACACGAATGAGTTCATCCCAAAAATTCTAATTCATTTGCTCGTACATTAAGAAAGAGTTCAAAGTATGATTAATTATAAATTCATTGAGAGTATGAGTGTGGATCAAAAAATTGAAATTTTTTTGAATGAGTAATTTACTTATATATTTCTAGTTGTGCTAACATTATATTCGAGAAGTGGGGTTGAATACAGCTATACCTTGTGGGCGCACACGAAAGAGTGTTTCCATTTATCCCAAACCATTATTGTAATTGGTATCTTTATAAGCTTCATGGTACTTTCAACGTTGATTGATTTTGGTATTCTTTTTTCGTATTATTTATTCTTGTGTGGAATTGAGGTATCACATGTTTTATAACAAAAACAGATGAAAGAAATACAAACAAGCAGAAATGAAACGAAAATGTCAAAAAGTGAATTCAACAAAAAGTGGAATAAATGATTAGAAAAACTATTGAAGCGAAGTTTCAGCTTGAGGGTGATCACGTTTCGATCACTATCAATGGCAATCGTCTTCAGGTGATGATTGTCATCGTGAAGACGAAGTGTGAAACTTTACTTTCAATTCAATAGAAATGTGGTTGAAAAGTCTCAGAGACCTTTGCCCAAAACAGTGTATGGGAACCAATCCATCCAGTAGGAAAAATGTATCATGTGAACTGATTAATTTTAGAATTAGAAATTATTGAAGATATAGCTGATGAAATTAGGAACAGATATGCAAGACGCTAAGGAAGCTCCCAAGATAAATATTGTTTCCTTCTTCAAAATCACTGGATCAGAACGAATATCTAATCGTTTGAGAAATAACTTTTGCTGAATCCACTACCGATTGAAGTTTTATGAGTGTGACGATATATCGCCATGCTATTCGCCATTTTCCGAACGAAACTATTCGACAGGCTTCATAATTTTAACTGCCTGCTATCAAACCTGGAAAGTATAAACAGAAACGTGCTATCATTCTTTTCATTTATTTAATGACACATCAAAGGAGTAGTATAACAGTTTTACTGTTCCATATTATCAAGTAGCTCACGAAAACGCTATGATTTTTTAATTTTTCGTCATAAAGGTGAATAAATACTATGGAAGTGGGTAATTGATACCTCCCTACTCTTTTACATTTATGAACCTTGAAATTGCAGGAGACTCACCTTTTCGTATTTGATTCTAGGCGCGAAAATAGTTGAACGTGTCGTTTCATAATTTTTTTTAATTTCATTTCTCTATGGACCACTCTGAAGTATGTTTACGTGAGGCTGGGAATGATTGCATTGGCTTATACTTGAACTCGCGATGAAGTAATATTCCGAAAAGTATGGAAAGCATCCTTTCACAGAAGATAGAGAAATTATTGAAACTTCATCAAATGAAGTTTCAATCCCGCAGACAGGCGATCCTCATCATCTGTGATGAGGATCCTTGGCTTTTATATGTTTTAACAGGTTTTCCTTCAGCTGAAATAGAAAATAGACCATCGAAATCATCCAACTGTCATGGAGCGCCACGGCAAATAATAATCGTTGATAATTATCAGAAGGTATTCTTCTGGGGACGCTTATGCGAACGTTCGTGAAGGAAAGCATTATCATGAACACTCTGGATATTATTTTCAGTAAAAACGAAATTTCCACGATTTCCAATCTGTGTCAGACGTGAATAATGTGCCGCACTTATGCAGATAGTAATAAATCCACATTTATTCTTGATGCTAGCGTACCATTTACCTGAAAGATTGTGATGTAGTCCGTTTATCCCTTCTATTACATTATACATGCCGTGGGTTTACGTTGGAATATTGATTTTAGTCACGTTCGGGATATTTCAAATATTGATCATTCGGTTACGTTCATTATTCACTGTTTCTCAACGTTCATGATACGCGGGTAATGAACAGATATCTCGACATCAGGAAGAAATATGGAATATGATGAATATATGATCTTCAAATACAGAAGTTATTATAGTCCGGTTAGAATTATGTCAGTGTTGTGTTGTGCGGTAGTATGTATATACTATATTATATATGCTGGCTGGAACTTCCGGTTGATCCGCGTCTGGAAAGATTTACTTGTCTACGTTTCGACTCCCATTTCGGAGCCATTTTCAAGACTGAGTGACCTTGCGTCTAGGTCTGAGTTGTCTTACTAGCTGGCTATCATCACTGGAGATCGAGGATTGAAGGTTGGTGGGATTTAAGGGTTCATTGGTAATTATGGCAGGATCAGGTATCGGACGGTCGATGGGAGGTTCGAACGGATTATATATATATATATATATATATATATATATATATATATATATATATATATATATATATATATATATATAAGGGGAGATATATTGGGCGAAGCAGCAAGCAAAAAGTGTACTCTTTTAATACTGTATTTCCAATATTTCGGCAGTGACGACTTTCATCTTCAGGAAAGCTACAAGAATAACAAACTTAGTTAAGAAAAATGGAGAAGAGTTATAGCAAAACTACTTACTGTGTTAGCGAGGTTGGTTGCAATACAAAAGTTGGTGGTTAAACTTTATAAAATAATAGAGCATGATGAACACATGTGTTTTATGACGTGTTTATACTTGTTCAATCATTTATCACATGTGTTCATCATGCTCTATTATTTTATAATGTTTAACCACCAACTTTTGTATTGCATCCAACCTCGCTAACACAGTAAGTAGTTTTGCTATAACTTTCTCCATTTTTTCTTAACTAAATTTGTGATTCCTGTAGCTTTCCTGAAGGTGATATATATATATTCAATTCATCTGAAACACCATCTATTCTATTCCCACTGTAGTTGTTTCGTCGAGAAAGACCAAATAGATGGCACAGTCTACCCAAAATCTGCTAAAAAGTACCATTACAGAATTATCTTCGAATGAATATAGATTTTTTCACTTCGTAGAAGTGATTCGTTTCCAGTCTGGATTCTTCCCTTGTATCTACACAGATACGTTATTATAATGATGTTTTTCCTCAATCATCACGTTTTCCAATCTCATTCCCGATGGAATAGATATTCCATGTATTGAACTCCATACTAGAATGATACGTGTCTGGAATACGTGGGTCGAATTGTATTTGAATAATTGGTCGATACAGGAGTCTCGAACGTAACGAATATGAGAATCGGTGGTCAAAATTTATCAATCCAGTGAGCCGGTCTAAATAACTCGACTGAAAATTTTTGTCATGTCTAAAAATTTTCGTTCACTTGGGGTTTTCAAGGGAGCACATTACAATTTTTAATAAAACTATGAATTCGATATGATTTCAAAATGTCGAATAGCCATTCCAGTTTACGGTTCAATCCAACTCAACATTGGTATAGGGAAAATGGGTAAAAATTCCACGAGAATGTTTCGAATACTAAGATTTTTGCATTTCTGGTTATCTATTCTTTAGGATATATCTGAACAATATGAATCACAAGTGGAAACGCTATGCAATTGAATATATTTGATTGTTATATGGAGGTTCCAAATCAATCATCGAACATTTTTGTATACTCCCATAAGAAGAAATATTTGATTCAGTGATTTTCGGACGAAACATTGAAAATATACAATAAAATATATATATATATACATATATATATATATATATTTATATATATATATATATATATATATATTTATATATATATACACGATAGAAGTATTAGTGTCTGTGTGATTAACAATGGAATGAAATTATAGCGGCATTCAGACAAATCATAAGAATTTGAGAAAAATTAACTTCTTCGAGCGGGATTCGAACCCACGACCTTCCGTTTTCTAGACGGATGCTCTGCCACTGAGCTATCAAAGACCCTGAGTTCTCCATCGCAAATTTCGGAAGTCATTTATCTCAAATTCTATTGTTAGTTGTTATTATTCAATCGAGAACCTTCGGCGGTTTTCGACTGACAGAGGTGTTAGTTGGGAAGGATACACATTCATTATCATATGGTCTTAGTACCCAATTGTACCTTTCAACCGAAGCGTCGTCGATGTTTATCGACTTCAGCAGGTATCAGGTGTAGATACCAACCAGATGATTTCAAGCCGGAAAATTTACACGATAGAAGTATTAGTGTCTATGTGATTAACAATGGAATGAAATTATAGCGGCATTCAGACAAATCATAAGAATTTGAGAAAAATTAACTTCTTCGAGCGGGATTCGAACCCACGACCTTCCGTTTTCTAGACGGATGCTCTGCCACTGAGCTATCAAAGACCCTGAGTTCTCCATCGCAAATTTCGGAAGTCATTCATCTCAAATTCTATTGTTAGTTGTTATTATTCAAGAAAACTTTTATTACCTCACTTAAACACCACTGGGTGAAGACACCGAATTAACCAGGTAGCTTGTTGAATTCTATATGAAAAGATATTTTCGATAAGAACTGAACCATTCCACAATATACGCACATACATGTCCATCATTTTTCCGTATGAGCTCATCTGTTGATTTCTTACACACTCTGTTAGATTGATAATACATTTTTTCTATCATTGATTCCGACCGAAAATCTTTATCAGATCATGGCTGATCCTGAATATCAGAGAACTCCAAAGAAACTACTATGAAAAAATTGTTGTTCGGGTGATCGAATATACCGAGCAGTTTCATTACTCAGCCATGTCACCAATTAAATCAAATTATTGAAACAGCCTACATGACTACATGTGCCATAGTTAATGACGACGGCTTGATTAAACCTATGAATAAGAATATTTTCAATTCATGTTGCCTAATCTGAATGATCGCCATCAACGATGAACTGACGTTAATTACAAATACAAAACGAAGGTGCTCGAAGTCCTGAATTATGAGGCACGCTACTCCCTTGCCTCTTCTCCATACAATCCTCGGTGGAAATTCAAAACGCTCAACCAAGACGTACCTACATGCAAATCTATTTAGGCTTCTCCTGAAAAATGTTTCCTGCCAACAGTTCCATTTCCCGAATCACTGTTGGAATTTGAGAGTGGGAGTTTCCATCAATAAATCATCGTGAAATACGGTGGGTAGTTGGATTATTGGGGTGTATCCAATGCGAAAGCTCTACAGGAAGATTCAGGCTGAAAGCTTTTTTACCTGCATGACATTGAAAGGAACAGTTGATGACGTTTTGGATGTAATGTGAAAACAGCAAAGGGGAGCACGTTTGTCACGTGAAAATCATTTCCAATCATTTTGATCAATAATGAACGGTCATGACTACGATCACAACTCACAGAGACTCTGACTGCATACGAAAATGGAGGTTATACGATAGCGATATAGCGGTAGATAGTTTATTGCAATTCCAGAGCCGAAAGCATTACTCAATTAAGAGACAATCTGTATACTCGCGGAAAAACAAAAATTATTATGGACAAATTTCAAATACTCTATCGCTACATTATTCGCAGATAATTATGCATACACTAAGTTAGTCAAAACCCATTTAAAATAACCTGAAATGAATTTATTTTGCAGAATTTAAATTTTCGAACCGATAGCTTCCTCATATTTTCAAGGGGCTTTTGAAGGTGCGAATGTTCACTGAATTTTCCGCTCAGCAAAGTGATCTAATATCGAAGGAATATTTATAGCGCCCCACTTTCTAAAAGCTCATTCTCTCGAGTCTTCTGCTTCCAGGTGAAGGAAAGAAAGTCTTATATCAATAAATATGATCATTCATATAACAGGGTGTTTACTCGAATAGGTAGAGGGCCAGTGATAATTCCTAGGTACATATGATATTCTGATTGCTATGGAATTCGAAAACACATTCTAACTGAATGTGACATTTCATGAGTCTATGAGGGAACTCTCGTCATGAATAAACTCATATCAGAATTATTGAGGAAACCATTTTAAAAACGTATGCTCTCTTTCAAGATAATGAATATATGATTCTCCATGACCATCAGTATGCTTTTCGTGAAGAACTCTACTACAAAAACGCTGTGAAAAACTATTAGGACTTCAGTGGAAGGATTGGAAAACGTGGAACATACTAAACTGTCTTTAATAGACCTCAACGAAGCTTCTGAAAGTGTTCTCCATATCTTATTGATCCAGAAACTGGAAACTTTTCTGTTATCATTTTCACAATAGGAAACAAATCGTTTCGGATGGCGGTGAAATTTATGCCACAAAACTTATAAGACACGTAGTCTTACTAGGTCGGTTTTGGAACCACTTATTTTTATGATTTAATGATCTGTGTCACTACCTTCTTATGGCCGAACTTGTTGTGTGAATTGGTTCCACCGTTCTCACTATGATATGGGATATTTTAATACTATTATTTATCTACACTCCATATTGCTTTGGAATTTCAATCTTCTATATATGTTTGTTCATCTGCTAATATTCAAACAAACTAAACTCAATTCGTTTCGAAAGGTTATAAAATACAGGATCGTCTTCGAAAGAGTTCTCCTATTCGTTTCGTTTTATACTGTATAATTGATTCGATGATAGATTCGTAATGTACTCTTCCCAGAACCAGTATGCGCCAATTTATCAGTCGATTGAAACCATTAAATAATCGTTACAATTCTGGAGCCATCATGTTTGATTTATATATTTTTATTGTATATTTTCAATGTTCCTTCCGAAAATCACTATATAAAATATTTCTTCTTATAGGATAGAATACAAAAATGTACGATGATTATTTTGGAACCACCATATAACAATCAAATATATTCAATTGAATAGCGTTTCCACTTGTGATTCTTATTGTTCAGATATATCCTAATGGATAGATAACCAGAAATGCAAAAATCTCCGGATTTGAAACATTCTCGTGGAATTCTCACCTATTTTCCCTATACCAATGTTGAGTTGGATTGAACTGGAATGGCTATTCGACATTTTGAAGTCATATCGAATTCATAGTTTCATTAAAAATTAGTATGTGCTCCCTTGAAAACCCCAAGTGAACGAAAATTTTCAGACATTACAAAAGTTTTCAGTCGAGTTATTTAGACCGGCTCACTGGATTGATAAATTTTGACCACCGATTCTCATATTCGTTACGTTCGAGACTCCTGTATCGACCAATTATTCAAATACAATTCGACCCACGTATTCCAGACACGTATCGTTCTAGTATCGAGTTCAATACATGGAATATCTCAGAAAACTACGAGACGAATATCGATCCACTACAAAATAATGACGTTCAAACAGTACTACAGTTTTCTGTACGAATATAACAACCGGCTTACAAAACCCCGACATGTGTTCCGCTATAAAATAGCTTCCTCAAGCAGGATAATTTCGTACGCTACTGACTCCATGTCCAGAACCCCATTTTCATCTGAATTATCTATTCAATTTTATTCATGATATTAATGAGCTTCCACTATGGAAAATAGTATTTGCCTAAACTGTATTTGAACAGGAAACGGATTCAATGTAACAGCACTACATTTTTGTTTATTCTTGAATCGAAATATTTTTAGAATTCATTCAATTCATGAACTCATGCCACGAAAAAGGTATATTTTCTAAAGTTGTATATATTGAATTTGCACATGGAATTCATGCTCACTCAATCATTTTTGGGATTACATTTTGCATATAGAATAAACATGGTTTTGAAAATCATTAATCATCTTTTACCACTCGAATAAACAATCGATAACAAATGACCTTTGGAAGTTTTCTGTTCTAAAAGTCCGTTTTATTATTGACCACATTGTTATAGAAGCACTAATTGTCGGTTGTTGGAGAAGGAAAAAAATCAAATGAAACATACTTTTTCGAATTATTTTTGTATAACAGACCAATTGAAGTTCGATGTCACGACATTCCTGCATCTATTTCCGGTTGAAACCGTTTGAAATTTTTTTTTCAGATCCAATTCATCGAATAATTATCTCCTCACTATCACCAACTTGATTAAATCATATTTTTTTTTTCAAATTAATTGCAATGTGAGACAGATGAAGTAAGTTTTTTTATTCATTACTTCGTGCGAATGTTGAGGTTTCAGTAAAAGACAGTGGAAGACGAAACAACTACATCTAAGGCGATTTGGTCTATAATTATTCATTCAAAACCGCATCGAATACTATTTTCACATAATTTACCAAATGGAAAATATTTCCATCGCTATGGCAGAAATATACTCCAACTTACCAAGTGTGCGTTTGAAAGTAGGGATCCATAAAATAATTCAAGCAGTAAAGATGAGTTTCAAAAAAAAAAATTGATTTTCAATATCATATTATTATCATCCGAACCATTGCATATGCCCGAAAATCTCCAATGATTTGGGTTCCGTTCACTACATTTTGGTGTTTCACTTATACAATCTCCCACTTAATCTCGAAAATTTCTGGATTAAAAAAATTCAGATGGATTCAAATCCATTTTGGATAAACCTTCATGATGATGCTAGTTTCATTTCACGTTTATTTCTCTTGAAAAGTGTTTTCTATAGTAAAAGCTCAAATTAAATCTATTATTGAAATTCAATCTGGAAATTGGTGTTGAGTGGGTGGTTCTCTTTGAAAGAGTTTTTGGGTCGATTATGAATTTTTTATCGTATTTTCGATCAATCGCAATTATGTCAATGCGTAGTGTATTTCCACGTTCCGAAAACAGGTCGAATGGAAGAGTAGGTCACCGAAATTTAATGCCATACATCAATGGCAACTTCTGATCAGTCAACCGAATTGCAAATTATATATTTCTCATTCCTGGAGAACAAATCAAAAAACAGTTAACTGGAATATTCACCGAGGTGTTTCGGAACATAAAACATCCTCAGATAGTGGGTAGTGTTTCCTCATTTACAAAGTACCAATAACCTCTAGCGAAAGTCATTGTACTAAAGCTATCCTTGCGTCATACTTGTATAATCACAGAAACGATAGCATGAAAATTATAAAACTGTTCACATACAATATAATGTGAATGTATAAAAACATACACAAAGGTATCAATAGCAATATACAAAAAAAATTAAAAAAGAAAATATACGGACTGGTAGTAACCTGTTCATAGAATGAAAAATATATGTTTCCTCAGTAACAAGAGCTGTCGACGAAAATGGTGACACGTGGGGACTGTTGAACTCGAGCCATGTTCCTGTATAAGGGTGTTGACGGTAAGCCGTGTAGTGGCCGCTCTATGTGATTGAAAAGTGTAAGGAGATTACCCGGATGACCAAGTTTTGCTCGGTAGTTATTTTTCTGGTGAATCGTGTTTTTTGGGAATTATATTCAGATACGCATCACATACTGATGAAATATGAATGATTTTTCTTGGTCTCACCGACATAATATTATTAAAATATAAAGTGATTATGTCGGTCGATGTGGCCAAGCGGTCTAAGGCGGTCCTAATATTCAATTCGGCTATTTCACTGCTGGTTCACTGCCGGTCGGAGCATCATTTTTCTGATCGGCTCTGTGCGATAGGCGATTATTTGTTGCCTACATACCAATCCTGGTAGGTAAGATATCTCTGGTTTGAATACACCAACCGACCTGGTAGCACTATGGGTTTCTCTGAGTTTACCCTACAGTTGAAATAGCAAATGCGCTACGGTGAAAACTGGTGAGACGCCCCAGAGCGCTTCGATACCCAAAATGATTAGTCGACCCTTGTCGCACAAGGCTCCGCCTCCTGGGCGCACTCGTTAGAGTGTTCAGTAAAGGGAAATATGAATGTGAAAAAAAATAATTAAAAAATTACAAGTGCGACGTTCTGCCTGAAAACACGAATGAAACGACGTTTTCCGAAATCCAAACTTATCTAGATCAATTTATCGCCCCCGAAAACCCCAGCAGACTGAATTTCATGAAAATCGTTGGAGCCGTTTTCAAGATTCCGATTATATATTTTTAAATACAAGAATTGCTCGTTTGAATGTATCAGATCAGATAGATAGATAAGATTAATAGTCCAGACCTTCTACTGAAAAACAACGGTGGCACTCGACTTCCCTCCAAGCGTTTCTGTTGAAGAAAAACGTTCAAGATTGATCACTAATATTTTGGGGGACTTATGGAACGAACACGATTCGGTTCATTTCAAAATTTGTCAAAATTTGTATCATTCTCGTTATTCATATGTTCCATGGAAAAAATATATCTATTATTTTCCGCAATGCCTGAAAAAGTCGGAATATAGACAAGTCATACAGATTTTCACAGCAAAAACTCACATATTTCCTACCAGGGATGATAAGTGGTTAGAGGATTTCACAGAAGCATCTCTCACATAGGCATACTGAAGTCGGGTTCGTATGTTACGTTTTCAACAATGGAGTGTGAGATCATCAAACTTTGGATACTGCTATACTTTTTATCATTTGCTAGGTACTTGGAAAGATATGTGTCTTTTTGAATAGTAGCCTTTTCGAAAGCAGTTTATGGAATATATAGTAAAAGTACCAGTATTTCTGTTGCTGACCAAATACTTGCGAACAAAATACAAGCTTGCTACTATTTGAAAGTCATAATTTTGTGGTGTATGAAGGTTTTCTTCGTAGATTGTTTGTGTTAATAACCAGCCACATTCTGAAGAAATCAAGAATTTATATTGCAGAAACCTTCAGTGGTAACTTAAAAATCCGTACTTCTGCACTTGTATATATTTCAATATTATTTCTTCAGATTGTAGTGAGTTGCTTACTAATACAAAAAATTAACTTGCTAAAATGAATGATTTCACGGACGCTGGGGTATGAGAAATAATCAGGTATTAATCTGTGTGTAAAATATTGAAATCTTCTACGTTTTGAATACACGGATTGTACACATGGATTGATACTCGAAAGGACTATTTTCGATACTCTACTAATTTCTTCATGGTCCAGAAGGGAAATTAGATCATTATTTGAATGCTCGTAAGTACCCGAGGGTTGCCTTCTCCAATAATCTATATACAACCAATCGAGATCTTCGAAACGCTCACTGACAGGATCAAATTTTCGCGAAGTCCAAGAATGGATCGAGAGCAGTTGAACTCTTCGAATTTCATTTTCATAACTGAAGGAAAAGATCACAAAGAGAACTGAGATGAGTAAAACCGAAGGGGTGTAGATACTAGGTAGTAGTAGTAGTATTATGGACAAATTCATTGCTGATGCCACGTGGTTCTTACTCCCAAAATTCTCATTTCTAGGGAAACGTTTCAGTTATCCTTCGAAAAATTACCTTCTGAATAAATACTTTTCATTCGAGTCTTTTCAGAATTCTATTTTAAATAAAATGGAATTGTCATCGTGAACGACTTATTTTTATTTTCCTTCAGTACCTTACTGAGGCTCATCAATGTAGACAGTGGTAATTGTTTTGTCATTCTCGTTTTTTATCGATTCTCCTAATGCGATATCAATTGAGCTTCACTTGTTATTATATTTTATTACAGCAATATTTGGAAAGCAAAATGATGATCGTCTATTAATGTTGCTGTAAAATGAATGTAATGTATCGAAAGGTGTACAAGTTCACCACTATTTCAGATTTTCCTTTTTTTTGATAAATCAATAGTTTTGCTCCTGATTTCCAGTCTAATTCGTTTACGATGATCATAAAATGAGTTTGTATCTATACAATTTTGATATGAACAACGATTCAAGCTTCGCACCATTCATGATTAACGTTTTATCCTGCCAGTAATGAATTGGTGTCTTTTCTATTAATTATCATTAAGGCTCTCAGGGAATGCTAATATGATAGCGTGCTCGAATTTTAATCCTACCATCAACGTTTTTTTTGCATATTGTTGATTCCCCATCAGATCCTCAAAAAAATCACTTTTTGCGATAATGACTGCAAATTTCGTGAAAACATTCTCGGTATGTTTTTCACTAATTTCATGAAGGGTATTCAGTTTCTTTTTTTCCATTAGTATCACCTTGGATAAATTTGACGTTGTTGATTGACAAATATCTTTTGTCACTGTAGTTTACAACTACTAGCTTCTAATTCTTGATCTATGGATGCCCTCGTGCTGTTAGGTAAACGGCTACAAATCACATTGCCTATTCAGCACTAGTAATGGTTGTTGTTAATGGAATGTATCGAGTTCTCAGTTTGCCTGCAACGTCATGTAGTATTATGCAGCTCACGATATCCTCCGAAACCAAACAAGTAGATACATCACGAACAATGTCAGGTACGTCAGAGATAACAAAAAGATGAAACTATTCGATCTGAAATTGTTTACCTTTGTAACGTGTTGTTGTTTTCACGTGCTCTTCATACGTGTGTCACACATAATCCCACAATTATTTCAACTTTCATTCCGTGTTTGGTATATCAGCTATGACCTTTCATAACGTAATCACCTTCAAAACAAAGTCGACATCATAATTTTTCTATCCATTCATATGGGTTTGCATTAGCAAAGGAGTTCATACTTAGCAGACGCGCATGCTTATATAATATTAAAGATGCAAATGAAAACATACGTCCTCGGATATTACTTTTGGAGTTCAGTGAGGCGGAACTTCGCGAAGGATATGTGGGTAAACAAGGATTTAGTTGAAATTGAATACGTTTTCCTCATGACGGAATGAAGCATCTAAAATAATGTCACGGAAATACTCGACATTGTTATACTAATTGTAGTATCCAATTAAAAATTATTCATGTGGAATGCGGACATTTCATACGTTCGTAACAATAGTTATTTTTGTTTCTCTGGGAGAATAACAAACATCGCATTCACTCGCATCAAGGGTTGCATTCGCTAACATTTTCCCCAAGACTGAAATGCAAATTCGCAACACATGCACATTTCCATTATCGAATTGGTCATAAAGGTGTCGAATTCAGGATTTCTACCTCCTGAACGGAGGGACGCAATGATGACCTCAACTGCATGTAAGGGGTTTTGCCATTTACTAGCGGTATAAGAAGTGTCAGATGTTGAAATTTGTGTGAGGTGAGGATCAATGAGGTCTGAATCATTGAGCGATCACAAAGATCAGTTTACATACAATCCATATCTTATGAGACAAGTCCAACTGAGTAACATATCAATTCCGCAGTCTGACCCCAAAAAATCCAGGCTGTGTAACCGGATTCATTAAAGAAGGATGTCGCACCACACCAATTCACGATTGATATTGTTTCCAAACATGTTTTACAAGAATGGTAATGTATTCATCTCTGACAAATTCAGTCGAAAGATAACCAGAACACCAGAACGTGCTGAAAATTGTTTCAACTTTGGTTTATTTCTGTCAAAGCTCGTTGGCTTCATGTTATTTTTGTGTACATTCTGCTCTCAATAACCTTCGAAGGTTTAAAAATTTGAAATTATCAATCGTTCCTAATTCTTAAGCTCTTTGAGTTTGGCTCGAGTTTTGTCTGAAGGGAAAAGAATGTTCCGATCATTTTTATGGATCTAATGGCATGGTAAAATTTATCATCTACCTGCATACCAAATTATGAACCAATCACCATAACGGTTCAAGAGGAGATCAATTTGGAAGTAGATCGTGAATTCTTCAACTAGGATGTAGATCATATCACTAAGACTAAGCGCATGGGGGAGCAGCGAGCAAAACGAAGAGCAAGGCGCCGAAAAACAACACGCGCTTTCAAATTGAACTACGCATAGTTGCGAGAAAAGAGGTCCTATGGCAGCGTCAATTCAAAAGCAAGTGTTTGTTTACGTCGCGTTGCTCTCCGCTCTCATCACTGCTTTGCTCGCTGCTCCAATATGCGCTCAGCCTTAGGCTGAAAACTTACTGGAGCAGCGAGCAAAGCGACGAGCGAAGCGGAGAACAATGCGCCGATGACAAACACGTGCTTTCAAATTGACGCTGCCGCACGGCCGCTTTCCTCGCTACTATGCGTAGGTCAATTCAAAAAGACGTGTTTGTTCTTGGTGCCTTACTCTCCCCTTTACTTGTCGCTCCTCTGTTTCCAGCCAAGTCAGTCCATAGTTACGATGCATACAGTCACCTTGTCGCAAAATCTAGAACAATTAAGTACAACAAAATTCTATATTTTGGGTACAATCAAATATTGGAATAACTGACAATGAATTGGCAGACCACAAGTGCAAAGGAAGCTGTACTAAACGTAACTGACTGGCCGTAGTCGAGGTGACGAATGCAGTAACTTTTATCAAAAAATATTTCTTGGTAATAAGATGATCAGTACCTGTAATAGCAGATCGTCACAAACATCATTCGAGCTATGTGAAGTAATCGATGTGCAATTTCTTGGAATAATAGCTTTGAAAACAAATCTCGGGAGGTAGTGACTTCAAGTTGGGCAAAGCTTAATCATGAACACTTCTTAGCTGGCTGAGCAAAATATATGATACGAGTTCAGTTGTTGGATGGCCACTGCTGCTGAAAGACTCCAGTATGAATTACACGAGCAACCTGAAGACCCAAACAACCAATGACCCTGTGAATAAATTATAAGGTGGAATCTCTCATGTGATTTCAAACAGAAATGAACATTTTTCATAGATTTCAAGGAATTTTGAAAATGATATTTAACATATGCCCCAATAACTAATAACCCTAGAGGTCACATCAATGTCTGAAATAATGTTCCTCATAAATGGAATTGAAATGAGAAGCTGGTCATATGGCAATGGAATGGGGGAAGAATAATAATGAAATATCAACTCTTCCTTACTTCTATCGGACTTCCATTGACATGCAATTGAATTATGTGAACTTCGTTCATGAGTTGAAACGTTATAATGAACCTCAGTGAGAGAAATTGAAGAGGGGATGAAACCCGATCAACTGATAGATCGTGTGGAATGTGTAAATATATTATCAAAATAAAAGAAACAAAGTATCTCGAAAGAATGAATAATGAAAGAGAGGTGTATTCAAAGTATGAGGAATGATTCTTCCCGAATTGTTTTGTTGAGTCAGATATTCTCCAACAAGATGACTCTGCTGGAAATACTTACTGATATCATCAAAGCAAACAACGAGAATTCATTTGAAAATATTGAATAGAATCCGCACGGGACTAAGTTTTGCGTACGTATTTCCCGAATGCAACGTCCTTGTTTTCACTGAACTGGAAATAGCCTGCCTCTCCCATCTCATGAAAAATTTACAGAAGTCCTCGTGGAAACATCGCCCTTCGTCCTTGCTCAGGTGATATGCGTGATCAGTGTTGGGTCAGAATTCCTAATGACAAATGAAAAAATCATAAAAACGTGCCCAACCAATGGAAATTGCGGTAACTCAGCTGGCATTCAATCGATACAGACATTTGACCAGTTCACATGGGGATATTTATGATGTGTTAATGCGTCCGATCAGAATATAAATTAAGTTCTTTCAGGACTTTCTGTAACTGGACAACAACGATAATAGATTCGTTCATAAAAGAGGAACTTTTTCACGGTTCAACATTCAAGAATTCATTGAAAATGTCTGGCTTGAAGTGTTCTTCACCGACATTCTACTACTTTTTGAAGGTAGAATATTATAATTATAACAATGAGAGTCCAAACAAGAACAGAACCATTCATATCATACCATTCATATTAGCCTCCATCATTGGAAATTATTCACAGTATGAGTTTGTGACAAATATTCAGCTTAGTGATTGAATGAACAGAGAATAACTCTTAACAAACATTAAATAGCACTCATTATATCCAGCTTCCGACTATATTTGCATGCCTCGTTTTACACAAACTCATTAGATGTTTTTGTTGATGAGGGTTGCCGCTTTTGTACTTTCCTAACCGACCTCAGCGACTGGGATGTTTTTGTTGTTTCAATATTATATGCTCCGTTGGGTCCACTAAATAAGTTCTCTTGTTTTACATCAATCGATAATCACTATATTATGATCCTCCACCAAATTCAGAGTGATGATGTTACCAAATCCTCGCTTACTTTTCAAACGATTTTTTTCTTATTAGAAGTGGGTACTATTCTTCTAGAGATGGTGAAAAAAAATCAAAGGTTTTGAGAGGATGTGATTCCAATATTGAGAATTCCGGTGAATATTATCATTCGAAAATTATAATATATTATAGCCGCTCGGTGCGGTAGTTTGAAAATTATTCTAATTATTTATTCATTTATTTACTAGCATTGCTCATTACTACATAATTCATAAGGTTGACATCGCATTACTTAACAATAAAAATAAAATACTTATAAGTGACATTTAAATATATAAAATATCTAATGCTTGAGAAGCATCGTTATTATTAGAGTAACAATAAAACTAAGGAAGACAAATAAAAAAGCTAATGTTAGACACACTTTCTCAGGGCATACTCAAATTGTGCAGAACACATAAAAAAGTCCAGGCTGTCTGAATGGTGATTGGCAAGCCTAAATGATCTGATAACAAATGAGTTACCGGTTATATTGGTTCTGAATTGTGGAATATAGAAGGAGAAGTTTGAACGAGAGGATCTGGACAGAACGTGCAAACTTATGTAGCTAATTAGCTCAGGAGTGCAATGTATGGAGTTCATTAGGTTGAACAACGTCCTGAGGTCTCTTATTAGGCGACGAGAGTTCAAACTGTTCAAGTTCAACTCATTTTCGAGATTCTCATCATTATAAGTAGTGTAGTGTTTTTGAAACGCTATGTATCTTAGAAAAGCCTGCTGAATGTTTTCGATTTTCTTTCTGTAAGTGCTATAGCCAGGACACCATACACATGCTGCAAACTCCAGATGAGGTCTGACCAAGGAGCAGTAAAGTAACCTGATGGAATTTATGTCCGTGAAATGTTGAGAGCACCTTTTGACAAAACCAAGCATTTTCAGGGCTTTCGATGTTATATTAGAGATATGTAAGTTATAATTGAGGTCGGATTTCAAAGTCACACCCAGATCTTTTATATTAGATGCCCTTTATAAATTGGTACCGTTTAATTGACAGGTGTAAGTTAATGGAGATCTGGAGCGACTGAACGTAATGCTAAAGCACTTTCCGATATTCAAGTCCATATGATTTCTAGTGCATCAGTCATTCAAGTTTGACAAGTCACGTTGGAGAGATATGCAGTTCCGTTCACCGACGACAGTAGTGTAAAACTTGAGATCATCGGGAAATAAAAGGAATTTCGAGCTGAGAAAGGATTCATGAATGTCATTGATGAATATATTAAACATAATAGGCCCGAAGTGTGACCCTTGCGGAACGCCTGAGGGCACATTCACTTCCCTGGATATGAATCCACATACCCTAACAATTTGTTTTCTATTCGACAGGTAGCTATGAATCCATTGTAAAAGTGGTCCGAAAATACCAAATTTCTCTAGTTGATATATGAGAATTCCGTGGTTCACCCTGTCGAAAGCCTTGGCAAAATCGGTATATATGTGTAACATATACCACTTACTTACTGCATTGTGATATGTTTCGACCAAAGTACTACTTGCTGCCCCTCCATTCGAAACTATATAGAATTGTTTCAAGTAATCACAAAGAAACTCCATCATTTTCAATCACGGGTTATTCATTGAATTTTGTATTTGTCAAAATTCCCGAAAGCACTGAATATTCTAATTTCTGTTCATTGTTTCAGGTGAGATTATTCGTCCACTACTTCACTGGTGTCGTACGATGTGTAAGTATGGAATTGTTTGGTGGGATTGAACAACTCTTTTCTTTAGACTTACCTCTTTCCATTATGCTTCTCACCCCATGTTAATTCAGTACCACAGATAAAAGGATCAAAAGTTTCTATAATAGTAACAGCATACTTGTACTCGTATATACCAAGATGTACCGCGGCAACCATGCTGTAGTGGCTGTTGACCCAACTCAACAACAAATCTGCATGAACCAGAGAAAAGTGCAACTGAAAATACACAACTTATCTTCAATTCAAAGGGCAAACTTCTATAATTTGATCTATCGAATCAAAGAACCAACGTACAATACAAACTCTATCTCGCCAAATTTTCTCACAGCTTTTAGTCATAAAATAGTTTTGTAACTAGTATTTTTGTGGAGAGAATGAGGTTTGATGAATTTTTGTCTTTTTTCTTCTACAAAGCGAAGAATAGAAAGTACAACTTCTATAAGAAAAAGGAAAATCAAAAAAATTGCTTCTTTTATGGAAGTTGTAATTTTCATTTGTTGATTCGTTGAAAAAAAATCCAAAAAATAATTTATCAAATAAATGTTCTTTTCGGAATATATGATGGCGTCACATACCCTGAGATGAAAAGACATACATGATGCAGTTCTTCCGCTCGAAATTATTTCATTGGGGTGTATTAATATGAATATATTTTCTTATTGATGAAGTTCTATTTCTGAAAGATCGTCATTTTCTCATGTATAGCTCACCTGGAAGTTTGAACGAAATAAAAGTTCATTATATGTTAGTCTGCTTTCGGTATGTTGCGTCGAGTCGTAAATTCCGCAGAAAAATACTTCCTGAATACATTCGACATAGTCGATGGGCATACTTGAAGCCCGGCGTGAAATTAAATCATCTTTTTAACAATTCGTTCACACCAGTCTCAGACTACCAACACAGTAGATTTTGGCTGGCACCTGTCAGTCAACAACTACTCCCCTGGCTAATACCACGAAGGGTATTGTATTATATCCGACCGGGTGCCAGTCAGGGTTTCTTCACAGACGAAAATCCTGCATTCACTTTTGGCGATATAAATGAATGATCGATTTTTCAATTCAAAACTGCTCATAACTCGCTAAACACTATTTCTTCAGAACAAGTTCGACACCAATGCCACTGTTCAAAATCACATTTGCATATCAGTTATCGACGTCAATTCGACAACGATGTCCATTCTTGTTGCCGCCAGGTGGCACTAGTGTAAGTGGAGGTCACACCACAGAACTATTCGAATTCTGCCTTTAACAAATCGAAGAAAACTGTTCATTGAATGGGGTTATAAGTTATTTCATGGGATTTCGAAGAAATATGATCGAAAACATGTGATGATTGGACCTTTTGTATCAAATCTATAAAAAATGAAGCAAATGACAGCTGATATGATCTCCAACCAATCAACGTCACCTACTTCGATACTTGCCATGGCACTATGAACCATAATAAACGCCTGTGTTTCAAAAAATTCACTCTCAGTCTGAATAAACACATCTGAGCCTTCGGTATTTGTCGACCCTAAGCTTTCAGATTTGGCGCGGAAGGGTGGCTTTTACAGTTCCAAATTTCTTTTCAATATTCCAAGGCCAGTACCTTATGGTGAGTAGAAATTGATTTCGACATGAACGTATACAGTGCATTTCATTGATGCCCTTTTATGTTTTGAACTGGTCAACTCAAAGAATTGAAACTAGGGATAATGAAATTGATCGGGGGTCTGGTGATAAATCATTTTGAAGCTCCTGACGAATACTTCACAACCCTAGAATATGAAGTCAATATCTTCACCTACTACAAAATGGCGGAACGTTTAGTAATTGCCTGCACACATCAACGCGACTTCATAAGCTAAGTTCAGTTCAGAAGATGCTAGAAATGCTTGCCTTGAACGTCTTGAGATAAGTAGAGCCTATCTGATATTTCACGTCGAACATTCTCGAAAGCAGCAACTTCGATATTTCTACAAATATTCATTATTCTCCGCCGTACATCCAATATTGAAGCAGTTTCAGTTTCGTACAACTTCTGCTTCAAATAGCCCCATTGAAAAGTCTAAAGGTGTCAAATCTGGCAAGAGGGCTGGCCATTCCGTAGTACCTCGATGGCCAATCCATGGAAAGTATCATACAAATAGTTTCTTACTTGTCTGGAGTAATGTGGTGGTGCTCCATCTTATTGGAATAATAATATCCATATCGAATTTATTAGGACTCACTCTGACGATTTTCGTGATTAGAGGATCAATAGTAGTTGCCAGAATATTCAAATACAATTACCCTGTTGAATTTTGTTCAATTTACCATTTTGGAGATAGTTTACGTGGTACCTATGTACCTGTGAAATCGAAAACTAAATGAGAATATTCGAACTGAACAATGATGTTCGTTGTCCTTACATTTTTTTTTCTTTATGAACATAACTTAACCTATCAAACCTTATCGAGTTGTTGGGATTGCCATATAACAGAGAAAAACTAATATTCCTAGAAATCTCGATATAAATGTGTTTATATTCAGGTAATTATTAGATGTTTCGTCATTTCGTAGTAGATGAAGATATTGACTTCATATTCTAGGGTTGTGAAGTATTCGTCAAAAGCTTCAGAATGATGTAGCACAAGACCCCCCTTTTTGTTGGAAATGGCGCCCAGTCGCCATATTGAAATTATCATTCGTCAATTTCACTCCAAGATATAGTATTCATGCATCAATTTCATTATCCCAAGTTTCGATTTTTTCTGTTGACCCGTTCAAAAAATAAAAGAGAGGGGGGGACATTAAAGCAATGCACTGTATGTATAAGACATACTTTGTAACTGTACGTCCTCTGTTGATTCATTTGTTAATTGTCAAGAAATGAAAAATGATTTGATTACTTAAAATAAGATGAATATTCCTGGAGTGACAAATTAATATCTGCTCTCGGTCAACTCAAATAAGCTTTTTCCATTTTTGAGTAAGAGACTATTC
Organism: Zygogramma bicolorata; assembly: GCA_032362365.1. Taxonomy (NCBI): domain Eukaryota; kingdom Metazoa; phylum Arthropoda; class Insecta; order Coleoptera; family Chrysomelidae; genus Zygogramma; species Zygogramma bicolorata. The sequence continues at coordinate 1,549,176 of JAVJAQ010005583.1, read as the reverse complement.
TAATGGAAAATTGTTTCATATATTTCGAAATGAAAATTTTCAATCATACTATCGCAGTAGCTGCCACAATGTCTCGCCATTCACAGTCCAGCGGCCTAGTTAATTCCCTGAACCATGTGGGATGGAATTCCTTCTCAATTATGCAAAGGTTTCATTTTTAATCAAAACGGATTAGGTTCATCTTAGCCAGGAAATCTCTGTGGGTTCCCACATGGAGTTATTCATGGAATTTAAATTTTTGATCAAATCACGAACGCACTCGAGCTGGGTGTATGTGGGAAGGGGAGAGTTACCCACTTGAAATACTAGTTGTATTAGTTTATTAGTTATTTGTATGGGCACGGCAACTGCGAAAGGTGTGCGTCACGTAACTTATGCAACGTAATCATGAAACACAGGGTTATATGTCTTGCCCATACACATATCGGGTCAAAAATGTATGAGAAAGAGCATATGAACACAGATAATAGTAAATAATAATTGTCACTGGTGAGGGCGCTAACAAAAAGTGGCAATGAAATGTAAATACATTGTGTTACCGTTCGAATTGAGTGCTGATATGTTCTATACAGGTCGTATTAGAATAATGATAATGACTATTGTAAGTATCAACTGAATTTTTTAATCAAACACTGATCACTGAACATCGGATCATGATTACCGACTCATGATTCGTTTTTTGTAGAAGGTCGAGATGCAGTACCCGAATTCATACGTTGGAACATGATTGAACATAGCATGTTCAGCTGAACAGTGATGAAACGAATAGAGCTCAGTTGTCGCCCTCCTACGGACGGTGAGCCACGTAAGTCGAAACTCATGCGAACTAGAAATCAACAAGGTCCTACTTTTCAATCGATTCCTAGATTGAACAACATTAAAACTTTTCGGAACTAATAGCCTTCAATACGGTTAAACGCTCTATCATAATAATCAGTGCCAATTCCTAATGTTGTATGTTGATCAAGAGATAGCCAAACATATATTTTCAAGATCTTATTCTTGTTATCAATTTTCATCATGCTGTCTCCTGTAGAAATATTTTCTCTGTTTTTTTCTTCTCCACCTTTTTCCTCACATTGTGTTGTGGACAATTCATGATTTTTTATTTTCATGTGAATTCCAGAGATGAAGAAGTGATGTTTCATTATATTCATTCGTGTATATGGATATATCTTCCATACAAATCCAAATCAATCCTGTTAAATTCAGCTAATTATTCCATGAAATCAAGCCATATTGTTAGTTATTCAATACAATTTGTCGAAATCAAAGCATGCTCTGCAATTGATGATTACATGAATCCGACTGATTGTTTTGATTGAATATCCGCAAATATAGAATAATTTGGTTCTCGGAAATATATTTTCAATTTTATATATGTCTATTGTAGTGGGAACTACCACTAACTGCGGTGTTATTGTGACATATTGTCAAAATAACCTGCGAATATTGTTAACTGGAAAAACGTTTCTGACTGAAAAATGCCAAGTTTTCGAATTTTATTATTTTTCTCGAAATGTTGATGGATATTGATGAGGAGTTATATATATATATATATATATATATATATATATATATATATATATAGCATAAGGACCAAACAAACATCTTCCGCCCTCTTTCAACACCACCAGCAGACGGGTCACAAAGTAAATTTCGAGGCAGCAAAGCAGATAGCGCAGGTGAACCATTTCAGAACACGCCAAATTAGGGAATTCCTTCGGTGGATGCAGGTCACCACGAACCAGACCGACCGTTATTACCTGAACAGTCATTAACCGAAGGTCCGACAACCATAACAATATATTTCCAATATTTCGACAATCGATTGTTGTCATCATCAGGGAGCTACAAAATAATGTTAATGAATGAAAATATGACACACAACCACAAAATTTCATGCCTTTTTATCATTTTCACATGGTAATAGTCACTACACCTTTTCATTAAAAAGGAAGATAATAGTTTTTAACGTGTTTATGTGTTGTACTGATACGTATCAAGTTTCAAAACAATTTTACTATGTGTCATCTGACTTTTTTAACCACCTCATGCGACCATCCTCACTAACAATGTAAGTATGGAAAAAAATAATTCTGTGTCATATTTTCATTCATTACCATTATTTTGTAGCTCCCTGATGATGACAAAAATCGATTGTCGAAATATTGGAAATATATCGTTATAAGAGTATACTTTCGCTTTTGCTTCTGTCCCAAATATAATTCCCGAGTTTTGTTCTTAACTTGTCAGCAAAGACTTCTTATATATATATATATATATATATATATATATATATATATATATATATATATATATATAAATTCAAAATAACTTTTCTGGGCCACCATTAGAACTCTGGAAGAAATTTTCCGAATTTAAAATTGAACAAAACTAATAGAGAAGTTAGATTAGGAACTAGGTATTTTTCTTGAGATAATGAAATTTGATAAATTATATTTTTTTGGCTTTTTTCTTCTCCGAATCGAAAAATAGTAATCACAAATATTTTTTGATTCGTAGAATATTCTACTAATTGAAAAATATGTCAAATGTCCGATCGTTGAGATATTCTAAAATGAACCTAGACGAGAAATATTTGTGAAAAAGTTTTCAATTCTCATTTGTTCAGGATATTGGTAGGTTAACAACGCAAAAATCTACGTAGAAAAATTTCATCCTTCACGAAAAGTTCATACATCACGAAATAATGACTTTCAAACAGCACTAATTCCGTGTTTTCCACATTCGAAAGAAACAATTCCTCAGAGCACGAATGAACATATCGAAAAAATTAAACGTGAGATGAAAGGTCTCCAAATTGAACTTTTTTCATTGGGCGAAGATTACTTACGTGGTAAGATACTTCAGTGTTCCAAACGCCTCTATGAGACGTGGATTGAAATCACATATCCAGCTCTTCGAAAGAATTTTACACCAGATAAAAAACAGTGAAAGTTGAATTCAAACTTTTGAGGCATTTAGTCCATTCATATATCAATCCTGAATATAAAACGATCAAGTACAAGATGCGAGTGTAATATGAAAGAGTTCTAAGTTAATTTTCATACTCGTATTTGTGGGTTTCTGAACAAAACTCCTCAGTAATAACGTATGTGTACCACTTCAGTACGCCGAGGTGAACTTTCATAATACAAGCGTCTCAACATATTGTTACGTCCTAGCGCCGGTCCTGACCAGATCGTAAACACAGATGAGGAATCGCGTCGCAGCGAACGTCATTTTCCAAGAACTCGCAATGCTGCCTGGGGAATTCGAGACGCGTCATCGGGGCTTCTCTCGACGATTCTCGATTGGCACGCAGATATATATACGGGACAGGCTTCGCTGCGTGGGGAGAATTGTTATTACAGAAAGTTAGTGATTCGGCAGTTTTATTCAGAGCTAAGTGACGAGAGTTATTGAGATCTAAGGGAGCAGATCTTTGTGCGGAAGGAGAATTTTTGGTACAGAGAGTTTAGTGCCGAGCATTGGAAAGTTATCAGAGCGATTTAAGTGATTGTGTTGTATTGTATTGTGATAGCGAGTTATAATAAAAAAAGTTTACTGTTGTTTGGTGTTTTAATCGACGAACCCAAGGAAATATCGTAACAATATTCATTTACTGTAAACTCAGGCGTATATCAAATTCAATTTCAAAATGCACATCTACATCAATGAATGAAATGAAAGATAGACTCTCTTGAATTCAGAAGCTCTTCATAGTATAAATCTTGCCAAACTCAATTACTTTGTTATATAACGTGGTAATCATGCTATGAAACCACCGGGTTTTTAAACGCGATGGCGAATAAATCCCAGTGTCATTATAGATTTTGAGCACAATGACAGCCTCATGCATACATAATGAATGATTCACTTTCAGGATTTCGTTCAAAATAACAAAGTAGATGCAAGTTCGATTAAACTGAAATAAATCGTCGGGTGATAACGATGAAGAAGTTATCGGTATGAAAAGGAATAGAAACGCTACAAATATTGAATCCGTTTTATTGACGTATTATTGACACTGTTTTGTAAATAAGTCCATGAGAATGTCGCAAATATACAGAAGTGAATGTTTTTCCCAGTGAAACATGGAAGGCATATACCGTTACATGTTTCAATTCCTTTTGAAATATTGCTGATAATATACTGTGATGATGGATCATATATTCACGAAAATACTACATAAAATACTAGTTGGTGAGTTGTTTGTTCGATATATCTGAAGGATTTTGTCAGATCAAATGGTTTGGTCGAATATGCCACTAAAGTGAGTTTTGTCGGGAACATAATCATTGTATTCAATAAAATGTTGCTTATTATCCACAGCACTACCAACCGTCTATTTGACTTCTCTTGTTCGTGGAAAGATTTGAGACGAAAAAAGGACTCAGTTACTTCTCCAGGGTCCAGATCCCATATTCCGATGACGTATAGTGGATAGAAGGGATACCTATTGAGGGTCTAGCAATACTTGAATTCACTAAGTATGAACTATTGTGATAGATGGCAGATGCCATTCAGCACGCTTATTAGCCTGATTGGGATAATGAGACTATGAATAATAGTAACTAAGATGAGTTTCTCACTAGAAAGAATTGTCACAAGTATTTCTTGAATTTCTTGCCAGAAAAAAATTGCAGCTGGCTTCTGGTCTGTGATAAATATCACTAACTCTACTTTTCTAGCCGGACTATAAATTGTTCTCCTTGAGATGCATACTTTGTGAGCGAAAGGTGCGTTGTGTGCAAGCGAATTTGGTGTTAGGGAACATTTTTAAAAGTTTTAACCTTCACATCAAGGATTCAATTTTATCGATCATCCACAACTTGTTCATTACTGAGTGGCATTGCTTCGGACTTCTATTGTCTATATTTAAGCTCTATTGAAACCTGTTACTAAGCAAAGAAAGACAAAAAACTTATAGAAATACAAATTGAATGCTTGATTGATCAAAGAAAATAATATTGTGATGCCAATTTTTCTGACTGCTATTTCATATTCGATATCTCGATTTTGCTTGTCACATTATTATTTTCCTCGATCAATCAAACATTGAATTTTATTTTTGGACCAAAAAAATCAATTTAAACCTTTTTTGTTTGGATTCGATTGCCTTATTCGATCTGTAATATTTCTATAAGTTTTTTGATTAGTAACACGTTTGAATAGAGTTGATAATATAGGCAATGGAAATCCGAGCCATTGCCATCCAGCAAGGAACATTGTCAACCACATTCAAGTAGACGATGTTCATCACTAATCATAGTATCTCATCTATTCCCAAGAACTTTTTTGTTTCTATCATTTATGAGTGAAATAATTTCGCAATCAAGACATCGATTCATCAACGTAATCAAAAATTATTTCATCGTTACGCGTGTTTCACTATAGAATAGCTTCTTCGTTTTCGGTTTAGGTTCAGAAGCTAATGTATAGTGAAAGACGTGTACCGGTTTTGTAACACCTGAAAATTGTTTTTTATGATTTTTCATCAATTTTCGGCCAATTCCATCAGCTATCGATTAATTAAACGGCAATAATCGTCCGATCTCATCAAGCTCATGACGATGTAGATCTGAATTTATCGAAGTGAATCGAATAATCACGTTAAGTCGAATTGGATTCATCAAGAGCTAGTACGGACTCAACCACATCAATGAAGTCATTTCTTTCATAGAAACTAATTGGAACTACTTCAGTGCTGAGTAATTTCGCTTTTCGAGGTTTATTGGAGTATTCGCGTAAATGTAACTGCCACTCAATTTATATACTGTTCAGCACAGTTCTTGGCAAAAAATATCAGAGATTTTTCAGGAAATTTCATTGTTTCTTCTAGTATGTGTGATGATTCTTACCTTGGAATACATTTTTAAGACTGATCATTTTGAATCGGAAACGAAGTAGCTGTGAAATCATGCACTAATTCTGATATGGATTTTCCAAATATCATAATTATTAATGTGTCGGTGGTCGTACGAGTTTCACGTTATCAGTACTCCATTTTGTTTGTTTTCGCACCTATGTTATCTGTTATGTATATATCTGTTACCCTTTTTATATGGATAAAGTATTGTTTGAGCCGGGCCACCGTGCTGGGTAATCGCACGTTAAAAGGTAAGGCCTCGTTGATCCATTGCTCGCACAAGTTTCGACTTCTGAGGGTTGACGTTCGTCAGCTAGTTAACGGAAACGATTAATTTTAGAACAATTTTTTTTTTAGCCCTGATGAATAAAATCCGAAACGATGACAAAAACTCAAATGTTCACCTACGAAATTTTGATCCCTTTCTATATCATAATTTTCGGTTGAGATCTAAATAATATGAATTGAGTTTAGAATAAACATGAATATTTTTGTGGCGAGTATGAAGGTTCGAGGATTTTTTTCTTCTCCAAATTGATATCTTAGGATATCAAAAATCTTCTGTGAAAGCAGATTAGGTCAAGAATCGTCCTTTTCGTAAATATTTGGTGTATTCAGTTATTTATCCATATGCCCATACTGAGGTGAAGAATTTCCTCTGAGCGAAACGAGCTTATCTTGGTTGGGAAATTGAATGTTGTCCTGGTGAGTGTAATCTAATCACAAACAGTTCTCCGTTCTTCTTCATGGGGTGTAAAAATCACTATGTGGTATAAAACAAAGTTGTCTCCTGCTGTCTGTCTGTCCCCATGTATGCGCAACGGATTTTGATACTTCTTTTTACTAGAGTGATTCGGGAGGAAGGATGATAATACATGCATTTGATAGTAGAGAAACTTAAGAGGTTTCTAATGTGATGTCGTGAATAAAAAACATTTTTTTGTGGTTACATGGCAAATGCTGGCTGAACTGTACGAGATAGGTCAAAATAATGTACCTACTACAGAATTACACACCTCAAAAAGTCCTACAGAAAAGTACGCGTGTGTATATGTCTATCTCTCAAGAATATCCCACAATAACCATTTTTATCCGTGCGAAGCCGGTGCGGGTGGCTAGTATTCTATAAATGCTATTTGATATGTGATTCAACGGCCGTCGTGCCACATTTTTTGTGTTTGTATCAAATGTTCATAAAAGATACATATATCAACTCTTATCATTTGAAAATTTTTCATATCACCACCATTACATCAATTTGAAGAAGAAAATGTCGAAAAAGTTTTTCGAAAATTATGAAGTGGTTGAGAATGAGAGTTCCAGCCGATTGAGTACATGGAATATTGGGTGCTAGCAAGTTCCAGCATGCTCCGGTAATCTGCTCCTGAACGTTCGATATTTTGAAAAAAAAATTCAATTTTCATTTAGAGGCTCTTATATGAGAAGACATGATTGAAATACAGTGCATTTCTTTAATGCCCTCCTCTTTCATTTTTCGAACGAGTCAACTCGAAAAATTGAAACTTGGGATAATGAAATTATAAATTATAGAGTCAAACGTCGATGTGTATAGGCAATTATTAAATGTTCCGCCATTTTGTAGTAGGTGAAGATATTGACTTCATATTCTAGGGTTGCAAAGAATTCGTCAGGAGCTTTAGAATGCTGTATCGAAAGACCCCTCTTTCCATTTATTTTTTTTCCAGATGGCTTCCAGTCACCATCTTGAAATTTTCATATGTCAATTCCACTCCAAAATATAGTACTCATGCATCAATTTTATTATCCCAAGTTTCAATTTTTTGAGTCGATCTGTTCAGAAAATAAAAGGGGAGGACATTAGAGAGATTACTGTATGACTCTGCTATGGAACATAATCCAAATTTTTTTCGTTACAATACGGCAGACAACCATGTATTCATCAAAATTGAATGAATTGAAAGTAGACGTTACATATATAAAGCTAATAAATTATACAACATGCTCCGAGAAATTTTTTTTCATTTCCAATATCATCAAGATCGGGATAGAACTCACAAAATAGTCATTGGCTTTTCCAAAACTGGCGTTCACGAATTTTATATTTATGTGAAACTGAATGCTTTATGCGATTCCTTCTGTTCATGATCACTGAAATAACCTATATTCCTGAAAGAATCTATCGATTTGTACAGGTTGTAGAATGATATGAAGGAGAATCATTCTCTAGAGAGTCCTGGGACGAATGGAACATTCCACTTAAACAGCTCCATGATGGATTGGCAATTTTCTTGAAACGCTGTTCCATTTTGTTGGTGGTAGAGGGTCACCTATCATATTTACGCGTGTTCTCACAAGCGAACAGGAATCTTTTTATAGACCAATCGGTTGGATACAAAAATGACATAAACGTCTGAACGCAGGCTCAATTTGAAATAAGTGGATTCCAGGAAAATCTCGGGCTCGATAGTCCTTTCCACTGGCTTTTTCTTCGAATTACCCCAGAAAAATCGATGGGTGTAACATGGAATTTGTGGAGTTATCATATACGTATCTGCGATGTATGGAATTGCAAAGATGAGAAGGCCCATAATACAAGTTTATGGATACTTCATTTTTTTTGTTCAATTATCCGAGCCCTGAGACACCATCATTATTAATAATCTGTGAGTATATGCAATGAGAACCAATACATGATGTTTCCTGAAATTATTCAGGATATATTCGACTGTCAATTTTCTGCGAAGTTATACGATCTTTGAGTAACCTGGATGTTTTCCTGATATATTAACTACCACAATTCGAGCAAGGAGTACTATAAATTGAACTTGATTGTAGAGGTAATAATTCTAAGGTAAAGTTTGTAATGTTGGAATGTTGTGGTCTCGGTAGTGTAGTGGTTAGCATATCTGCCTATCAAGCGGAAGGCCGAGGTTCGAATCCTCGCCGGGCCACCGTGCTGGGTAATCGCACGTTAAAAGGTAAGGCCTCGTTGATCCATTGCTCGCACAAGTTTCGACTTCTGAGGGTTGACGTTCGTCAGCTGGTTAACGAAAACGAACAATTTTAGAACAATTTTAGAACAACGAACAATATACTCATTAATATAAAAATTTTAAGAATTCTCATCCAGTAGAAATAAATATAAATAGATGATTGATATCATAGTTTTCATTTAGACAGCTATCAGATTGTGATATAAAAGCCATTTCTAAAACCAATCTTTCAGTGAGATTTCTTTCAATAGCTGAACTTGTTATTGAATCATATCATAGAATGTCCTTCATCAAAGACATGGGTACAGTAGTCTGTCAATTCATGCGAAGTTATACGATCTTTGAGTAACCTGGATGTTTGTCCAATGTATTGATTAGTATTTGAGCAAAGAATGTTATAAATCGAATTCGATTGTAGAGTTTGTTGACTTTCATCTTCAATGTTTGAAAAAGTAAATTAATCGTTAATGAGGATTTATAAGCGATTTCAACATTTGAATTTTTGTAAATTGGTCGCATCAATATAAAATTTGATATTTCTCGAATTCAGAGTTGGGTTGTGATCATCTCCATACCAAACTTCAGAGATAATTATTCTTTCATTCTGAATTCATTTCAGTCATGTATATAGCAGCGCAAATGAAGGAGGGTCGGTTTGAGTAAAGATATGTTTTTCATTTTGGTATGTATGTAATAATGCCGCGACCTAGTCCCAATATGAGTATTTTTTATATTTGGTCCGGCAATATAAAGAGGTTTATTTCAGATAACGGAACAAACAGTGTTGAAACGTTCCATTCCATGTTTAAGCTCGATGAAATGAATCTTTATTCTCCAAAGACCAAATGTTATATTCATCACATACTGAAATATTTCATAAATCTTATGAGAGTGTGTTGACGGTCTTTCATATGTATGCATATCCATGCAAATTGCTTTGCATTATTTCTCGAATAATTTCGAAACTCCTGCATGGGAAGAGTGAGCACAGGTAGTAGTGGCAGTGAATGCAATTTGCTAACTAGATGTGTGAGGTGAATGACCCCAGTATTCGACTTCATTATCATACATATAGCTCTCCCGATACTGTTCAGTGGGATTGGCCCCTCCTTCAGTTGCGAAGTAAAACTCCCTGAAAGTAAGACCCAATAGGAAACTGACTCGGAATCAAATTATCAGAAATAATAACATTGAATAAGTTGAATCCTAATCTGTTTAGCATCGAATTATAAAAAGTAGAAGAACTCTGCACCTAGAAGGTGAACTACACTTCACTAGACATTCTAAGCAGATCTTGCATACATTAAAATTACAGAACTCATCATGTTTCGTCCAAATCGGTAAAACAGAAGTTGTGAAAAGGGGATACTATTAACTTTGGTTGATCAAATTGTAGAGGGGGTGCCTAATTAGAACGCTGTATTGATAAAGATCTGTGTATCAGTTCTTGACAATGACTTCAACATGGATGTCAAAACGTTGAACACCAGAACATCTTGCACTTCAAGTCTCTAAAGAACTATTGTCTGTATTTCAGCGACATCATACCTGAACAAGAATGATTCCTTCCAGAGCAAAAGGGGCCTAGTTGATCGATGCTGATGGGCCGATTGAACCTTAGGGTGTTTTATCAATTCATATATCAGGAGCTCAAACTTAATTAGAACTCTGTATTGTTAAAGATCCGTTAAAGACAATGGCCTCGGCTAGGATTCGAAACGTCGAACAGTTCAATATTTTGGAAACAAATTCGTTTTTGGAAGAACTATTTTCTAGATTCCAGATTCCGTGAAAACATGTATTGCGGCATGTTTCGAGTTGATCTGCAGATCGTCGAGCTCTCCAAAAAATGTGTCTTAATGATTTGCCTCTGACAAATTTGAACTCCATTCAGCTGGCTGCGACCATCATCGTCTATTATGTTCGCTCCGTTCACATTTCGAAGAGAGCGAGAGAGCGAGAGAACGGAGAATAGGATATATGCCGAGATATAAGCATCACCTCGCATGCTGAAAGGGGGTCGAATACCGTTGGATGTCCAGTCGTACTAATTGGGTTATCGTTCATAGACCTTCTGGATAAATGGTTTTCATGCATGGAAAACTCCGACATTCACAATGAAAACGAACTGATAGAGACTTGAGAATGTGGTGGTTGATTTCTGCTCGACGGGAGATATTAAATTTGAATTCAATCGATTATGGTGGTATTCAATCGCTGATATTCTGCTCGTGCAAGTCCGAAATACCAGAATTTCCTATTGGTTTCATGACGGCCTACAGGGAGAATCAAACTCAAAGAACGACTTGTACAGAATGTTCACATTCCACATACCACGGTATATTGGCCATCCCATCCGATAATGAATTATAGAGAAATCCTATTCCAGTGAACAAAGGGCAACTCGTTTTTCTCAACTCATCGAACCTTTCTATCTGGAATCGTTTTTTTTATTGTCGTTCATCAGAGCCAGTCCATTTTTGTTGTTATGAATGTCGCCAAAATTTCAATGGGTAATCCTCGTGACATAACTGAGATACCTGGAATACTCATAGTATGAGAAACACCTTCATCAGTACGAAACAAAATATACTTACATGTACCCACATCATTATATGTCAAACCTCTGCATAAACTGATGTCAATTACCAACCATGTCATTTGTTGGGAGCATCATGAAATTTGTTCATGTGCAATGCCTCCTTGAAGTACAAAATTATTGAAATCATTCTTGCAACTATTGATTTTTTATTGTTCATCTTATAGTTTCGAATGATTGTGAATGAAATTATTTGGAATTTTTTGTCGGAAGGTGTGCATTCCGAGGCTTCGCAAGTTGAAGTAAACGCTTATTTGAATAATATTCTCTCCCTTGGTTCACACGATGTTCTGTGAGATGTATACGAATTTATTTCGTGTGAACACGAAATTCAAAAAAATACACAAATCACTACTTATTTTTCATTTGACGAATGAATTTACATTATCAAAAGCATTTTTTATTGGTCTTCCAACATAATTTACGCAATTGTTTCGGCGTTTAGAAAAATTGTCATGATGAAATTGTTACACTTGCTCCGCCAATTGAAAATAATAATAATGATAATAATAATAGCCTTCAGTTATTCAATAATTCAATAATAGTTAACAGTTTCCCATTTACAGGACATTATTAAAGAATAACAGAGCTTGAAATGGTGTTCATGAGTGAGTATAGTAGATTAATAGTAATAGTACTCCAAACAATAATCAAAATAATATATAAACCATCATTGGAATATCGATTTAAAAATGTTGTTCAACTTTTCATCACAGAAATGAGTTCCTTGAAGGAACATGAATGAATGTCAATTCGAGTGCTAATTCCATTGAATTCACTACACATTCTTCAAAGTGGAGATTTCAGTTGCATGTTTGTTCTAATTCTTGAAAGTTTGAAAGTTGCATGATTTCGAGAAAGATATGAAGGAACATTGAAATTAATCATGCTGAGTAGACCGGGAAAGTCAACAAGACCATTCAAGATTTTATACAAAAATATAACAAATGCGCAATTTCTTCTGCACTCTAAGCTGTCAATATTGTCTCTCGTGCATAATTCCTCATTATTTGTTCCCCTTTCAGGATATGTACCATCTATTTTGAAGATAAGAAATTTCAAAAATCTTTTTTGTACGCCCTCAATGGCTGCTTTATGACACTCGTGAAAAGGGGACCAAACAATACTAGCATATTCTAGTTTTGATCGTACATTGGAAAAATACAGTAATTTCAATGCCTTGATATTGGTAAAATTCCTACAATTTCTCATTATAAAACCGTATGACTTCAGTGCTTGAGAGACTTTTAAAGTAGTATTTTCTATGAAATATAACATCTTTATCAAAAATAACTACTAAATCCCTAATTTTCGTACAGCGTTCCAGTTTGATATGGTCAACATTGTAAGAGTAGTTTATAGTGGTATTTTTTTTAGTATAACTCAGGACCTTGCATTTTCCAACGACATAATTGGTTTGTATCGCACCAATCTTGAATATAATCTAGTTGTTTCTGCAGTTGTAAACAGTCATTCATATCATTCACAACAGAAAAAATCTTCGAATCATCAGCGAAGCACAACTTCTCACATATTAAATTTTTACAAAGGTCATTCACAAATATTAAAAATAAAAGTGGTCCCAAATTTGAACCTTGAGGAACGCCAGATGATGCTAGGTAAATGTCGGAATGGAATCCGTTATATGAAACATACTGCTTTCGGTTTGATAAATAAGATGCGAAAAAATCTCTTGCGTTTTCAGTGAAACCAGCTGCACTCAATTTATTCAATAAAATGGTGTGATCCACTCTGTCGAATGCTTTTGCAAAATCTGTATAAATTACATCCACCTGTCTGTGGTCATCTAGCGCCTCTGAGATATATTGTGTGATGAATATCAGATTTGACACTGTTGAGCGATTATTGACAAATCCATGCTGATTTTTAGATATCATATTTCGCATACTGGAATATATTCGGTTATACAGAATGATTTCAAAAACTTTTGCAAAATTACAGAGCAATGAAATACAGTTATCGATTTTGTCTTTATCGCCATTCTTGAATATCGGGCAAACTCTCGCCTCCTTCCATATTTCAGGAAATGTTCTAGTTTCCAGACATAAGTAAAATATCTTAGTCAAAACAACTGTAAGGCAACCAGAACAATCCCTGATGATGAAAGAGGGTATGTTGTCGGGACCAGATGTCATTTTGTCTTTCAATCTCTTCATAGCACTAACAACCTCATATTCTTCAATTGCATGAAAATCGATACAAACATGATCCTGGTCATTATTTTTGGCAACAGAATTTTGAACTGGAGATTGAATGAGGCTCACTTTTCATACAAATCCAATGCCGGGTACAATTGAATTCGTAATCTAACGTAGTGATTTTCATTTCTGGATCGTTTTCTAACTAAATTGATTTGGAGAATGATATTCCCCTGAAAAGAGGTGTCACGCAATAACATGTGCCCTTAGAAGTATTCAAGAAGCTCCGCTTTCATCTGTAACGGTTAGAAGTTACACTTTCGCCACAAAAATTAACAACAAATCATGAGAATGAGGTAGAGTAAATCAAGCTGAAATATTTCCCTTGTATATGCGAATTCACTCTACGTTTAGTAGTACTTATGATGCACACTGTATAGAGATTACAGTGAACAGAAGCCCAGAAGACACAATACCAACTTGTTGATAGAACTGTTAAGAGTTGAATGTTCAATATTTTTTATTTTTGGTAATGAAATTTGCTGTTGACTGTATACATTGTTCCAAATATTGTTCTTGGTTCAGAAATATCGGTTTCAATATTTAGGAAGTGTGAGAACGAGCGTAGTTTTTACGGAATCACGTATTTGTTTATGTATGTCCACCTAATTGAGATAGACGGTAACCGTAAAAATGCCATCTTTATTCGAGAACATATGCAGAACGAAAATATTTATAGGGGAAGTTTATTTTTATCTGCTTCACATTTTATGTCAACGTTAATATGGTGGAACTTGAATTCTTCTGAAGAATAACCTGATTTTAATTAGTACAATTCAGCATCAATTATTTTCGAAAGCTTCTAGTTTCAATGGCATGTTATTATTATTGTCCATAATTGCTCATCCATTTTTGTGGGTATACCGCAATGAAACACCTGAAATATTAATGTTTTCATGAATGGGAATGGTTGCGGTGCATCATGAAATCGATAGAATATCCTTTCTCTATTAGTTCATTCCGTAGATCGATCAAAAGGCATATTTCAGGAGCCACAAAACAAATTATCTAATAGCTTGTATAGCAATTGACGTGTACAATATTGTTTTTGATTTCATGACCACTATTTTCTGCTTGACCACGTACCTTTTGATGAATTTCGCATTGTTATCGAAAACCACAGAATGTCAACGATAATTTATGATAAAATATGAATCAAGCACATTTCTTATTTTGTTCAATTGTAGATTTTTCTGTTATACCCTTTCTGCTCCATTTTATTTGAATCTGTAATCGTTACATATGCTTTATATCAAATATATGTGAAAAATGAATAGCTTTATCAATTGGTGATGACCTAATTATTGGTTTTGTCATTGCGAAGTCAACTCGTGCATAACTTCAAATTAAAAGTTACCAATATCTGTAAATTATGTACTTCCAGTTATTGGTATTCATTCCAAAATTCACTGTTATGTGCACCAGTTTGCAGTTAAAATTACTTTTTTGCAATATTTTTGTTTGCAATTGCTGAATTGATGAAGAATAACCGAAAAATCTGAATCTACAATTTTGTAAAACAATGATTGAGAGCTGAGAGAGAAGTTTTTCAGTAAGGAAGGTTCGAGTTGAGTATAGTTTTTATTCACCTATATTTATTTTTGAATGGAAATTTCTTGATATTTTGAGAGAAAATTGTTCTATATTCTTGGACACAACTTTTTGATGTCTCTCGTATCAAGTGCAAAACATATGAAATTTGACCATTGCATTTTGTTTCATGAAAATGCATCATTTCTTCCCAAGTAGCACATCATATTGGCTGAACCCCGAATTCAGATTGGTCCAATATAGATACATCGTAAGTGAAAAAACTGATGTAAAACTAATATGAATCGATATTGGGAAAACGATATTTCAATATGAATATTGGTTAAATATTGACAATAAATTTCAACTGCATTTCGTGGGGTTCAATATTGATAATATATGTGATCAAAATGTCTTACCTTCGACTTTTTGTTGATTGGGTTTATCACTCACGTTGATACGTTGTTTCTATTCGCACTATTCAGGAAGGTAACAAATAGGAGGGATTCAAGGGAAATTGGTGGTTCGAAAACACATCAACGCGTTGCTAGTCAACAAATTATTTCGATTCTACTTCCGAACGTCTGTTTCAACATGTAGCAGAATATTTTTAAATTTTTCGATCTCACGTGGTTTCGCATGCCAAAACTCAACTTGAGAAAGAGTCGTTTTGTTTTCATCCGCCTAGAAGTGCCCTAAGCGCACATGCGCAAAACGTTGCAAAATACTTACAAATATACAGGATGTTTAAAAAACAAGAGAATAAACCGAACAAGCCAAAACAATATGGGTTTAATGAGTTATTACCAATATCAGAATTACCATATCAGATGATAATGAATAATATCAGTTTAACAACATAGATATTTCAATATTGTCTGCATATTTTGTATATACCCAATTTTCAACATCGGAATCCAATATATATTCGACATTGTTTTGAAACGTATATTAAAATATTGTATTATCACATTAGGGGGCATATTGGCATAATACTGCAGTATAGATATGTGAATTATGATATTGCTTGAATATTGTTTTCACATTAAAATGGAAATATTCAAATGGTCATTTTGGAATCATAACCTGAAAGGGGTATCGGGATTTTAAGAGTAAACACTTTGTGTATTCAAACATATATCAATGTTGATAACGCAACATTCATGATGAATTATTCCTAAAAAGTATGGAAAAATTTAAATATCGGAATGTGAATTTCTATACCAGAAAATTACGTCCAGAACTTTTTGCACAGCAAGTTTGTTATTCCAAACCGCCATCACATAAAAAAGCGATCCTTCAGTGTTTTTTCAAATATATGTTACTAAAGTTTTTAATGTTTTCTCGAACATAACCACATTGAAGACACCACATCTATACTACCCAACTCCTCCTTAAATTCAAGTTTCTCAGTGCCGTAAAGCGTATTATAGCGGTCGACAATGATATTTTCATAGTGAAGGTCGTGAGTTGAAGTCCCGCAGCACCCAGAGTTTTTTCCAGGTTAGTATTCGGATAGTAGTGAGATTTTCAAGTTGACTATTCGGTAAGAAAGAAATGAATAATTCCGAATATGATAACTGAGTATTATTGAGTGATATCAAAGGAATATCCCTTTTTTGTCGATATATCAGGTGAAATGACTTTGATGGTGCTAGCAGTTCGCTTGAGAAAGCATTCAAAAAGACGATGACCTTTTTATTTATTCTTATTATCATATATTTCGGCACGCGATCGCACGTGAGTTGCATGGCAATTGTTCTATTGACATGACGTTATTACAGAAACGAACCAGGCGAGCTCTAACAGTAACGTTGTAATTCGAAATTTTTTATATTTCATGAGAGATTGGCAACTGACATCAAGTATCTCACCAAATTCCATAGCATCATCCTTCATATTCAGGAAAAGTTAATTCGTTTTGCTGTTCATGCTTCGCTTACGGACTCACTTACTTTTTTGGAACAGTGCAGAAAAGTAAGCGAGATCTCTCTGTTCTACAGATATTTCCATGGACGTTTCTCCCCAGAAATATCGTGATTCGTTCTATCTTTGGCAGTCCTACCACAGTTGTCCGGACAAATACAATTTTACCATCCATTTGTTGTTGGCTAGATATATTTTCATTTCCAAGTAAAATGCCCAATCAGAGAAAGTGCTCTATCGAAGATTATATAATATTTGGAGGAAAAATACAATGAAATTCAATAAAACAAAAAATCAGATATAATAATCAGATATAATAATAGAGCACTGGGGAACTAAGGTATGTTCAATATCTATTCTGGAGATTAGCTCCCACAACAGTCTCATGAATATGCTTTACACTACAAAAAAATGTAGTCAGATTCAGTTGAAATATTGATACAATGATAATCGACAACTTTCGTTATATATTAGTACGGAAGTTGTCACAATAAAAGAAAGAGTGATGTCTAGAATTGATACGAAGCACCAGAAAGATTTTTGATGATATATTTAAGTTCTTACAAATTATCAGGGAATATTCAATCTTCATGCGCTCAACGATACAAAAAAAACTGAATCGATCCAGCGAAACAGAGTAGTCACTCGTTTTCCGTCGTCTCCTCTCTCTCTTTTCTCTCCTTCTTCCACTCCCCTTCAATTCTCTCTTCCTCTTCTCATCTTCCGCTCTTCCTCACTCTCTCTACCCTCAATGTATAGCGAGAATCAATAAAAATGATTCCATTTGCGTATAAATTCTCTACTTCACTCCAGTCATTATTTTCAAAAAGCAACCGCCGTTCATATTACTGGGACTACCTTCGTGAACTATTTGTTCGATAAAAAAGAATTAATTTTGCAGCTTAGATTATTTCCCGAACTTGTATTTAAATAAACTCATGCTTCGGCTAATGAGCTCATTGTTTGTTGACTTTATTTCGGATGGGTGTATGTATGAATGTATTGAACTTTCAACACACAAGTACATTTTAAAAATAGTGAAATGAAGAAAATTTTGAAAGAGGTTGAGGTAAAATGAGTAACATCGTATCCATAACTGTCGTTTAGTAAATATCGAGGCAAGTGATAATGTTTTAATAAGTACTTCTTTCACAATGATTCAGAATTGTATCCTATTTCAACCTGCTTTCAGGTTGGAAAGCGAGATAGTATGTGGTCGACATATTTTCCCTCTTATTTGATACTTCTTTCCGCACATCGATATTCAGAATGTGTTTAAATCTTTGCTAACATGAATACATGTAGTTATATGAACCGATATCAAACACTATTTCATTGCTAAACGGACAGAAAATACAAAGGTGTTCAATTTCTCTCTCAAAAAAAAACTTGAAAACTTCTTGGATAAATACGACCCCACACCATTTCACATAAATAAAGCATAACCGGATTATAAGTCATTTTGTCAACCTCTGCCCGTATTTCTTTTGGACGATGGTCCTCTCACTTAAAGCCAGTGGTATATTTCATTCACTTCTATCGCTCAAAACACCTGAGATTTTCTAATTTTGCCATTAGTGGTGCGGACGAACTTAAAAAAACGGTGTTTCTTCTACATATTTTCTATTATCCACCCCAAAAATACGAAAATGTTGTCGCCATGTTGATGGGATATGAATAACCTGGTCTAAAAGTCAATGGGATTTCATAAAATTATTGAATGAATAGAATCAAATTTGAGCCTATCTCACTTATGGGAACATTGTATGTCGCCATCTTTCTTCCACAAAGTCATTGTCTCAGTCGTTGCAAAAGCTAATTATTCACTTTTCTATAACTACTGTGATGAAGATATACTCATAATATCCATATTAAAAATATAGACAATGGAAGTCCGAACCATTACCATTCAACAAGGAACGTTTTCAACCACTTTCAAGCGAAATTTTTGCTCCTGAATTCTTAGATATAGGTCGCCGTAGGGCATACAAATGATGTATGACTCCAACCCAAGGAAAATATGCCAAATCTTTTCAATGCGCATGCCTCATATTCTTTTTTGATCCAAAACCAACTACGAATATTCAAGTTCCGCAAACATACTGGAAAAATTATGTATACCTTTTTTACGAAATGCCATTTTTTCTCTGTTATCACAGACAGTACCTATGATCACCACTTGCAGTTATTATGAGGATAATATTATTTATTATTTTGTCAATAGTGATATTTCATTAAAAATTTTCGTTCGTGAACAGCATAGGGAAATGACCTTCAAACTCCGATCAATTTCATTCGACAATTAGTGAAACAACGCAAATTCACAGTTGAATAGATTCTAAGTTCTATTCACGTTGATATTATGGAGGATATCATTTGTCGTTTTCCACTAGGAATAATTGCATGGCTAAATGCATTTTCGCACGTGTTGAGCTTATTTCACCACTCTGCCATTTATTACGTGATGTTCGATATTGCGTTCACCTTTTTTTGGAAACCATTCAGTACCCATTATATCGCGAACCAATTACCGATCCGATGCATTAGTGGAAAATATCATCTGTAAATATTGGAGAATTCATGCACATGTGTGGGATAGAGGATTTGTCCAACAGAAAGGGAGGAATATAGATAGATAGATAGATAAAGTTCATTTGTTCCTTGTACATAAAACATACATATTACCTCCATAGGAGATGTGGAACGTGTCAAGTTACTATACTGTATACAACAAACATTTTACGAAAATGACATGAGAAAAACAGATTATCATTTTACACACCAATGACAATGAGACTGTGGTAACAAACATCTTTGTGTCCAAAAATAGCGCCTTACTTAAATATAAGCGATAAAAAAATACAAGAAAAAAGCAAAAGAACAGATTACATATTAGACAAAGAAAAATTAATGGATTGATCGACTTACCTGTAAGGATGATCGATCCAAATTATTCTAGCTGTTGTCCGTAATGATTATTTTGGTACACTTGGTAGTATGCATTTATTTATGCCAACCAGCACAATACAAAGAAAGTCACAAAAAAACTGATAAGGGTCCGGCGCTATCTGCTCGCAGTCCAATACTCATTGCTAAAAATTTGTTAATTAGATCGCTGGGTGAGTATAGAGGGATGGGTGGGTCATAATCATTACGGACAACAGCTAGAATAATTTGGATCGATCATCCTTACAGGTAAGTCGATCAATCCATTAATTATTCTTCGCTGTTGTCCTCCATGATTATTTTGGTACACTTGGTAGGATATACAAAGAGAAAAGAAAAAAAAAAATGCGATCTAATTAGGTTGATATTCTATTTTCGAAAATAAATTTTGAATATCTCGCTTTCATCTATAAGTTAAACAACACTTAAACAAATAGTTCCACCACCATTTATATCCGTATATAATTGGAAAAAATAATGATAATACTAATATACTTAGATAACATTACAATATGAATTGAAAAAATTACAGAACAATATCTTTACAAGCAATAAGGAATAACAAGGAAAAATTTACCATTATTCATTGTTACCTGTTCTCTTAGACAATATCGCGTTCGCAAAGTCATCGTTTTGATTGAGTATAGGTTTATTATAAAATTTTGCGAAAACATTGGATTTCCGACTCCATCCAGCTGTATTTCTGATCACATCCACATTGACTCCGGCTCTTAATGCAGCTGACGTACTAGCATGTCTAGTACTATGCGCTGAAAATCTCGAAATATCAACACCACTGAGTTCTAGAGTTTTCTTAACCCACCTACTCAATGTTGAAGAAGATGCACTATGATGTGGTTTTTTCCAGGTTAGAAATAACTTATCTTCGCTGTGTTTTCTGAGTGTTTTGGTTACTTGAATATAATATTTCAAGGTTTTCACAACACACAGACTAGGTTTTTCCGTGAATTCTGGAAAATTTAGTATGGGTTGGAATTTTCTTGGTCCAGATGTTTTGAGTTTATCTGGAATACGTATAATCATATCACCCTGTTCTGTCACAGAAATGTTTGATATAGCGATTTTTGATATAGTCTGTATTCGATGGGCGGAGATCAGCGCTATAAGTGTGACCAGCTTGTAACTCAGTTTTTCTAATGTTAAGCTTTCTAGGGGATATAAAGTTTCAAGATATTGCAAAACAATATTCGGGTCCCAAGTAGACTCATATTTCGGTTGAGAAGGGTTGAGGTTGTATGCCCCCCTGAAGAATCGTTTCAAAATCATCTCGTCGTTTTTGTTAATATTCAGAATAAGAGATAGTGCGGCTCTATAGGTATTCAGTGATGAAAATGATAATTTGAATTTCTGAATTGTTGAGTAAAAATTCAGAACTCTCATCAACTGGTATTCAAAAGGATTGTGATCATTCTGTGAACAAAATGACCACCATCTTTGCAAACACTGACTATATTGTTTTATCGAACTTTCGGATAGGGAGGCTAACATTACTGGAATGACATCCTCGGGGGTCCCTCTGCTCAAAAACGACCTCCGAATAATTTCCCTGCCATCAGGGACGTATGATGATAGATTGTTGTCTTTCTGGAATGTAAAAAATTAGGATGACTAGGATGAAAAATCAATGGATCGTCAATGAGAAGTCTTTGGAATAAAGGATACCATTAGTATAACTACTTCTCTTCGGGCTTGAAGGCCGTCGTTCTTCGGAATTTCTTCCTGACGTTTCGCTAGCGCGAGTGGCCAGCTTCTTCAGAGGCTTATTCATCTCCGATGACTCAGTCATCATCATCAGTCATCGGAGATGAATAAGCCTCTGAAGAAGCTGGCCACTCGCGCTAGCGAAACGTCAGGAAGAAATTCCGAAGAACGACGGCCTTCAAGCCCGAAGAGAAGTAGTTATACTAATAACCTCGGCCGCGAAAGCCTTAACCATTTTGTAAAGGATACCATGCCTGACTAGGCCAATTTGGTACCACCACTATTCCAAATGCTTTGTCATTAATAATCTTTTCGAGAACCCGGCCTACTAAAGAAAACGGTGGAAACGCATAAAAATATTCTTGGTCCCATCTTAAAGTGAAGGCATCGACATTAGTCGACTCGGGGTCCGGATGTCGCGAAACAAATCTAGAACATTTTTTATTTTGATATGAAGCAAAAAGATCCAATGTAGGCAAACCAAATTTTTTTAGAATTAATTTAAATTTACGATCTGGTAGCTCAAATTCGATATCATTATGTTTCATACGGGAGTGTTCATCGGCAATCTTATTATTGGAGGAGCTAATATAGGAGGCATGTACAAAAATATTCCTGAATTCACACCAATCCCATAGCATCTTCGAAATTTTGTTCAGTGTCTTATAACGAACGCTCCCCATCTTGTTTATGCTAGCAACAGCAGTGATGTTGTCAATCCGTAGTAATATATTAATATTTTCATCATATTTCACAAAAGATTGTAACGCATAAAAAGCCGCCAAGATTTCCAAAGAATTGATATGATATTTAATCTCAATTGCATTCCAGAGCCCGTTAGCGGTACTTTCCCCACAATGAGCTCCCCAGCCCGTTGTCGAGGCGTCAGAAAAAATTTCCAGGCTGAAAAACATTTTTCGGATATCTTGTTGGCTATCACCTATGATTTCCAACCACCAGTCGATTTCAGTTTTGATATGGTCAGGAATTTTCATGCGTGAATTATAATTCTGTTGATTGGATGCCAAGGCAATATATTTTTCGTGTTCCATACTTTTCAAGTGTAACCAACCATATTTCACTGCAGGTTTTGTTGCAACGAGCATGCCTAAAAGTCTAGAAAATTCTCGAATAGTGCAAATTCTTTTCTTCCGAAAATATATTAACTTATCTGAAATCTTTTCTTTTCTGTCGTTTGGTAACCTTAGCATCATGGTTGAACTATCTATTTCAAACCCCAAATAAATAATACGTTGGGTAGGAGTCAATTCACTTTTATCTAAGTTCAGATGAAATCCTAATTGATAAAGCAAATTTATTGTAGTGACGGTATTCTGTAAACACTCTTGAATCGTTGTTCCTACAATCAAAAAATCATCTAAGTATGCCGAGCATATAATGCCTCTCTCTCGTAAATATCTTAAAATAGGTCTAATAATTTTCGTGAAGATATAAGGCCCTATATTGAGTCCAAACGGAAGACAATTGAATTCATACAATGACCCTTCAAAATTGAAGCGCAAATATTTCCTATACTCAGGTTTAACTGACAGGGAAAAATATGCGTCTTTTAAATCAATACTAGTGAAAAAACAATTTTCAGTTACTAATTTGAGCACGGTCCTGTAATCTTCAAGTTTGAAGTGTGGTGCTGAAATGGAATTATTTAATTTTTTCAAATTCAAAATGAATCTAGATTTTCCGTTTGGTTTGTTAATTAGAAAATATGACGACAAAAATTGACCATGTACTGGACTACATTCAGAGATAGCACCCACATCAATTAGTGATTTGATTGCGTGCTTATACAAACACATTTCAGACTGATCAACCTTGACTTGAGGACTATAGGACTGATGAGGTATTGAATCAAAATTCAACGAAATTCCGTCTATCCAATCTAAAACATCGTTATTGTCCGTGAGCTTTTTCCACTCAGCTAAAAATGCTTTCAGCGAACCAGCATAGTTTACCTTATTGATCAGTATTTCCGGAATCTCGATGATCTTCTGGTTTGCACTATTTCTTGATTCCTGGGTGCAGCATATTTCTTGAAACTTTGGTTTCGAAAGTTTTCCCGAGAGCTTCTTTTTCTTGCTGTGGCCTGAGGGCGGGAGTAGTTTAAATATCTCGAGTTTGTGTTGAAGCTAGGCATACCAGAAGGCCCTGGTTGGTCTGCAGATGGTCTGTTGAGTGTTTTCCGGATGTGGGTGAAAAATGGATTAACCTTCAATTCCTTTCCTGCCTTCTTCACAGCATCATTCGATTTTATGGATTCTTGTAAGGATTTACCAAATAGAAATTCATCAATGGGACTTGTTTCGAGGACAGTTTTACAGTCATATTTGATAAAAGGTTTTGCCATGTATCGCCGATGGGTGGATAAATTATGGTGCACCTCACAAAATATTTGTCCACTGTCTGCCAAGATTGACAATAATTGCTCTATTCCTACCTTATCTGGTGTGTTGATTATGCCCGACATGACGGAGCCCAACGCAGAAAGTCCGCATGCTAACTTGTTCTGAACATTTGCGAAAAAGTGATCCTGTGTACGCACATCCCTTGGCAGACAAACATTCACCTCCCCGTTCAACTTCGGTGCCTGCAAAGACGTGCAATTGGCAGGTATAGGGTATTTCTGAATCAGGTTTTCGGTAATGTCCTTCCCCAAACCTTGCGTTAAATAGCTTTTCCACCGTATGTGAACCTCTTCATGAAGGTCTTCACCGAGGGTATTTGTTGCAGTAGGATTTGCGCCCATAGCTTGCGCTATTTGTGTTTCTCGTAAAAAATCCTCGGTCTTGTCCTGAGGGGTGACGGAGCGGCCTGGAAGGGAGAGAAAAAAATGTACATTTGATATGTTCAGTCCTTTGGGCATGAATTAGAAATTCATATCAATTCAACATCGCGGTTTCCAATAAGAGAGTGGTTACTACTGAAAAACGTGCCATGGGCTCGGTAAGACGTCCGGCAATTACCGAAAAAACAATCATCAGTAAGACATTCGTCAATTACTGAGACAGGCCATAGTTCAGGACATTCATTGGCTATCTATTATTGATTCAACACATTGGCTTTCTGTGAGACATTCGTCAATCACCGGAAACATGCCAGTGGCCAGGTAAGACATTCGTCAATTACCGAAACATCAATCAGTAAGACATTCGTCGATTACTGAGACAGGCCATAGTTCAGGGCATTCGTGGGCTATCCATGAGTGATTCAACATTTCGTTTTCCTGTGAGACATTCGTCAATCACCGAAAACATGCCCTTGGCCCGGTAAGACATACGTCAATTACCGAAAATATCAATCAGCAAGACATTCGTCAATTACTGAGATAGGCCATTCATCGATAATCTGTAGTAACTCATCTACGACCAGCACCATATAAAACCTACAAAAGACTAAAAAGATCAGTTTCAATGTTCACTCACCTCTCCTATTTTCAGATTCAATTGCTGATACATCTTTCCCAATATCATATGTATTTCGTATCTCTGATTCCAGGTCTCGGATTTTTCTCATCAGATTTTCGTAATTCAGTTTTTCTGGGTTTGAGGATGATTGTTGTGCCACAGAAAAAACTACCCGTTTGGTGTACTTCGTCTGTATCGCTGGAACTAGTAGACAAAATCCGTTTTCTCTTTCCACGAGCGGTAATCATTTCTAAAAATTTGTTGAGCAAATTTTCCAATAGGTACGTCTGAACCGGTTAGCACAAATTTTTGCAATGAGTATTGGACTGCGAGCAGATAGCGCCGGACCCTTATCAGTTTTTTTGTGACTTTCTTTGTATTGTGCTGGTTGGCATAAATAAATGCATACTACCAAGTGTACCAAAATAATCATGGAGGACAACAGCGAAGAATAATTATACATTAATGCAGCAGGCGAGGTACTCTTTCAGCTCGTAAAAAGGGTTCCTGATGAGAAGCTCTTTAATTTTGCTTAGACATTCCCTTCCTGACAAACATCTGAGTTCTTGTGGAAGCTTATTCCAAATTTCAATCAGACTAAAATTCACATTTCTTTGGATAAACTTGTACTTAGTCTTATCTACGGTAAAATCATTTCTGTTTCTTATGTTATATGAGTAGTTTTTGAAATTATTAATAAATGAAGATTTATTTTCAAGAATGAATTCAACTGCTTCATATATGTAGATGTTAACTACCGTAAGGAGTTTTTTATCTCTGAATACAGGTCTACATGTTTCGCTCGTTTTCATTTCATAGATAGTTCTCAAGCATCTCTTTTGCAGAATCTGCACTCTCCCCGCTTCGGCTGAATTTCCCCAGAAAATTATGCTATATCTGACCTTTGACAAGAAGTGTGCGTGATACACGTTTAAAGCTGCTTCCACTCCTACCTCTCTGACTATGACTCTTACAGCATAGCACAACCTCGACAGCTCGACTAACAATCCGTCAATATGAGTTTTCCAGTTTAATCCTCTATCAATTGTTAAGCCTAGAAAAACTATTTCATTTTTTGTGACAAACTCCATATCACCGAAATGAAAATTGATGTTATGATCTGTTTCTCTAGCAGAGTGTTTAATAATTTGTGTTTTTGCAATGTTCATGAGAAGGTTGTTGTAGCCCTCCAATCGAGCCCTCGAGCCTGTGCTTCGTTTCTTTTTCATTTTCTCCACTTATAACTAGTGAGGTATTATCCGCATACATCAGAGCATGTTCTTCAATTATACTGGGAAGTTCATTAGTATATAGAATATACAGAAGGGCGCCCAGGATCGACCCCTGGGGTACTCCTTTTTTTATTATTTCCACATCAGATTCTACGTTAACGTCACTATAATTTTTTTCTTTGTGTTCTGTTATGCAAGTATGATTCAAGTAGTTTGTTAGTTATACCTCTGATACCGTATCTATTAAGTTTTTCCAGGAGTGTGCCATGGTCAACACTGTCAAAAGCTTTTGATAGATCTAGACAGACTGTGACTGTGTGTTTATTTTCGTTCATTGAGTTAAGAATTTTTGTTACTGCTGAGTAGATTGCTTTTATTGTTGAGCGCCCTTTTCTGAATCCATACTGACAGTTGACCATGACACTACATTTTCAAGAAAATCCGTAATTTTTTCATGCAGAATTTTTTCAAAGATTTTGCTTATGTTCGAGAGTAGGGATATTGGCGATAGTTCGTAAGGTCATTTATTTTTCCCTTTTTTTTTGTAAATGGCTTTTACCTGTGCTATTTTCAATTCGTCAGGAAATACCCCAGTTACGAAACAAAGATTAATAATATGAGGAATAGGTTCTGCAATTATGTCTGCTACTTTTTTCAAGAGAGAAATAGGTACTTCATCTGCACCGACCGACTTTTTATTTTTGAGGTATTTTATACAGTTGAAGACTTCGGCTGGTGAGGCATTTCTTAAAAAGATTGATTTGGAATTTTTTTTGACACCGTTATAGTTTACTATCCTGCCTCTATTTATATCCGGACAAGGATTTAGAAATGTTTTGTTGACATTATTCAATATTTCTTTATCAGACATGCCCGGGAATTTTGATTTTGTTCCTTCTAGTATGCTTTTTGATTTTTTATTTTTCTTAGTTATTTTATTGATTAGTGTCCATGTTGCCCTACCCTTATTCTGGGAGTTTTTTATATAAGTGGTATTGAATAATATCTTAGCTTGTTTGATAACCTTTTTTAATATTTTTGTATAGTTTCTGTAATGCGTGTCACTCACCCTGCCCTTGAGTTTTTCTTCATAGAGCTGTCTCTTCCTCAAACATGATTTCTTGATGCCACTAGTTATCCAAATTTTACTTTTCATTTTTATTGGCTTTAGCTTCTTTTTTGGTACTACCCTATCCATAACTTGCTTTATTCTGTTAATGAATAATTTATATGCGTAATTCACTTCGCTTGCATATGATGGGAGTGTATTTATATTACCGAAAATCATATAATTGGTTGAATGATTTCAGGTTAGTTTCAAGCCTTTTTTGAAAATGTTCAATGAAATTGCAATTTTGGGTACGTAGTGTCAAAATGTGCATATATTACAATAGAAATATTGTATAATAATCATGAAGATATACTATTTCAAATCTAAGATGCCCGATTGCAAAGCAAAAAAATGTGACTAAGTTTTATCAGTATACCCGTACAACTTGAACTAGTTTCATCAAGGTATTGACAAGAATTTGTGGAACATACTCTTTGGAGATATAAATACACAAATTTTGGGTTCAACATGAGTAACGAAAAAAATAAAAATTGCTTGTTCCGTTAACCAGCTGACGAACGTCAGCCGTCGGAAGTCGAAACTTTTGCGAGCAATGGATCAACAAGGCCTTACCTTCCAACGTGTGATTACCCAGCACGGTGGCCCGGCGAGGATTCGAACCCCAGCCTTCCGCTTGATAGGCAGATATGCTAACCACTGCACTACCGAGACCACACGCATAGTCCGGGAGGTACCGTCAAATTTTCATGGGTGATTTGAGTATGATTAATTTTGATTTCAGAAGGTTTTTTTCTCAAAACAAATGATTACAGTAGGTGTCAGCTGGCACGACTACGTGGAGTGCAGGCGTGGGAGGTTGCGAAAGTCGTTAAAAAAATTTACTTCTCGTATCATTTGAAAAGAGCTATACATTTGTGAAATCTTTGAATACAACATATACATTTAAAAAAATATGTCAGCTGCATGTGATCAGTGGATAACATCGTCAGCTGACCGTATCAAGATGTATAAAAAATGAAGAAGATCGGATCATTTGAGTATGGCACAAAATTTAATACGTGTTAGTTTTATATCTGAAAATTGTTCAAATTCATGTCAGCTGGCGATACAATGTGGATAAACGTGTTAGCTGAGCTTTCAAAGTGTACTGTAGCATTAGGCGCGCGGCGCGATGATGATACGGCTAACGTATTTTGCCACATCTTATTGTCAGCTAACAATTAATTATTTCTTTTATTCAATATAAGTGTGCAAAACACTCTTCTTCATACTTCCATTTTTCAATTTTTGCTACCTGGAATCTGATATTACTTATTTGGAGTCAAGGAGAGAATGGTATTACGTGTTATTACATGTTATAAATAAATAAGAACAGATTCATTTCGAAATAATATAGATCTATCGAATAGTCGTAAATTCTACGTAAATTCCCAAAATATGTTGAATCGCTGATCAAGATTTCGAGCGAATCTCTTGAAAGCGTGCTTGAAGAAAATTTTTCAATTTTGGAGGAACTTGTCTGCCGAGTTTATGGTTTCAACCAAATCAATAATATTAATTTGGTAAGAGTTGAAACTTTCCTGAAGCCCTATAAAGTCAGTGACTAAGAAGATATTCTGAAAATCAATCAGAATTTGGAAGGTTCTATGTTACCTCCTTGCAAGTCGGAACTACGACAGCACTTTTTGCGAACTTCGTATATATCGCAATGGTGGAGTCATGCCTATCTTCGCACGCCAACTATGTCGAAACCAACAGATTTCGGATGGAACGAACGAG
The DNA here is from genome assembly GCA_032362365.1 of Zygogramma bicolorata. Classification (NCBI taxonomy): domain Eukaryota; kingdom Metazoa; phylum Arthropoda; class Insecta; order Coleoptera; family Chrysomelidae; genus Zygogramma; species Zygogramma bicolorata. The sequence continues at coordinate 1,519,879 of JAVJAQ010005583.1, read as the reverse complement.
ATGGGAAATATATTTTCAAGTTGTTCGAAGGCGAACAGTTACCAAAACTAGATAGCATCACCAACGATGGCGAAGAAATTACAGGTATTCTATTCTTATATTTTATTCATTGAAATCAATTTAATCAACTCCTATGATCATCACACTTACAGATATTTTGGAACATATGCAACAAAATAATGCTGAAGAAGTTGAAGAGGAATCAGAACCTGACATTGATGATCATTCTTACAGCTGCTCTGACTCTGACGATGACTCTGATTAATTGTTCATACTAAAAGCTACGCCATATAGTTCAATGGAATCAGTTTTAAATTATTGAATATACTTTTTTGATGAATTTCTGAAATTTTTTTTTCGAGTAGTACCTGAAATCATTTTCTTCCTAACATTAATATTATGAAATAAAAGAAATGATTGTCAGCTGTCAATAAGATGTGACAAAATATGTTAGCCGTATCATCATCGCGCCGCGCGACTAAATGCTACGGTACACTTTGAAAGCTCAGCTAATACGTTTATTCAGATTTTATTGCCAGTTGTCATGAATTTGAACAATTTTCAGATATAAAACTAACACATTAAATTTTGAGCCATACTCAAATGATCCGATCTTCTGCATTTTTTATACATCTTGATACGGTCAGCTGACGATGTTATCCACTGATCACATGCAGCTGACATATTTTTTTTAAATGTATATGTTGTATTCAAACATTTCACAAATGTACAGCTCTTTTCAAATAATACGAGAAGTTAATTTTTTCAACGACTTTCGCAACCTCCCACGCTTGCACTCCACGCAGTTAGACCAGCTGACAGTGGTTTTTGTAATATTCGCTGAACCTAATTTCTATATAAAAAAAATGAACCGTTTTCGAATGCTCCGGTGAAATTTGACGGCAGCTCCCGGGGTAGCAGCAGAATCTACAGATTATGATTTGTTTTAGATTCAAAAATTTCCTGTTTCAATGGCAGTTTGTAAAAAAATTTTACGAGAATTCTGTCACTGCTGCCTGATCTATAGCACTTGTTTGAGAGATATAATGATGAAATAATCTCTTTCAAAAAGTTCACACATTTCGACACTCTCAGCATATATTACCGATAGCGAAGGGTGAATCTGGAGTAGGTTTCAAAATATGCTATTGTCTAACTGTCCAACCGTATGGGTTATTGCAAGCCATGTATTACTCTGACCTGACAAATTGAATGTACTTCATCATCTATATGCACAGCCCCCAGGAGTGCTATTCATAGCATTCGCCTGATATTTTCGGCAAATACACTGGTTCCGATGATCTTAGCTGTTGTATTCATGCAGGTTCCTAGTCATGAAGAAGTAGACGGAAACTAATTTACCGTGAAGTGAAAAATTTGAAACCCTCCATTAAACCACTGCCAGAAAATTTCATTCTCAGAAACAAGTTGTGTTAACTAGACTTCGCATTTGCCACCTTTTTTCTCTAACAGGCGATGATTGAGCCCCCTTTGAAATGTGATTATCTCTATCTCGTTTTTTTCTGAATGATTGCATAATATTCATAATACATCACGATCAACTAAATCTACGTGTCTGCCATCCATAGAAATCGATCCCATGATGCTCTAAAATTCTTCAGATATATGCAACTTTTCTATAAGGTTTGAACATGTCGAAGCATATTTTCATATCGACGTTCTCTGACTGAATTATCTATATACGCATATTCAATTTCTGGACGTCAATGTCAATGCGCTATATATACAAAAAAAGAAATACCTATCAAATGTTTTTGGAAATACTGCCAATAAGAACTTAGGTATGTTTGTGGAGAGAACGAAGTTTGATTGATCATACTTTGGCTTTCTTCTTCTTCGAATCAAAAATGAATGAATCGAACGTTCGAATGAAAGAAGTTGTCATTTCTTTTTTTCATTCGGAGAAGAAGAATGCCATGCAGTAATTCATCAAACTTGAAAAATATGTCTGACTGAGAGGAGCTCTCGCCTATCTTCGGACTGTCCCAGTTTCCTGATCAATCAAGGAGAACAGACATAAAGACCTACATATGAACCAATGATTAACGTCAGTTCTTAATTTAATTAGACTCAATATGTGAAGATATTCGTTTCATCGAAACTAACTACAAACGTAACGTAGTCAGTGAAATTATATTTCAAGTCGATCGATAATTCGCTGCTTCCTATTTCGCAGGGAGTCGGACCGACCTTTCTTTCTCAAATGTCACCCTCCGAAGTGCTAATCCTAGTTCTATATTCTTGAGCTACGTCGAACGATGTCTATTATCTCAAGTAAGGATCTCTCATTTACACTTAAGCTGATCTATGTGAGTTTTCTTTCAGTTTTCCCATCCCACACAACTTCCATTTGCGGAACATATAAACAGATGAATAATTGCCTTTCGACGTTGTTTACAATGTGGGAGATGTAGAGTATGAATTTCATAAACAGGCCCATCTATTTGTATGGGAATGCAGAGAGGTTTTTTACAGGCAATTCCCTGTGATGTGAGTATATATTGATTCATACTTCATTTCTGTCCCAGTATATTTGTCGCATGGAAACTACTTATTTGAGCGGACTGTCGATTGAAATTGAAACTAGCGTTCTCGGAACAATGCAGCAATGATAAAAATGAGAGATATTCTCCATATCATCGGAAATTACCACGAAGTACGTGGGGATTCACAAAGTATATTTTGTACCCGGCAATTCCCGACATCAATCCATTTGAAAAAAATGTGTCAATGAACATTCTGAATTGAATTAATATCCACTTAATCGAATATCTTTTGAAGTCCCCTAGTGTCTTGAGGTTCATATGGGATTACTATGAACTTTTTATCACTCTAATATCACCTCGAAAAATTAATTACAAAATTTAGGGAAACACTCAAAAAGTTCATAGTAATTCCATATGAAACTGAATACACCAGAGGGCTTCAACAGATATTCGATAAAGTGAAAATGGAAGCTGCATATAAAACGTGTTACGAGATCTTCTTGGTAACTCGAAAGATTGATTATAAAACACAGAAAAGTTGGGAATTTTTGAAATCAGTTGTCAAGATTGCAACAACTAATACATCGGCCAGAGCCGACGAGCTATTAAAACCCGTTTCAGGGAGAATTTTGCAGATGAAATACGGAAGGGTACAAAAATCCAGTGTTTCTCAATACACTCTAGACAATGACCACAAAATTGGTGAAATCAATCTGAAACTGATCAAGCATGTGTGTGACACAAGACTATTCGATGCATGTGAGAGTCTTGAAATAGCAAAATGTAAAAGCAGCATGAATGGTGATAGGGGAGCTATCCCTTTCAGCTTTCAGCCCGCCTTTCAATCTATTGTTGAGAAATTAATCAGAATAATCAATTATAAAACAGATGAACTCCATATCGGACCAAAAAACTTTACTGGTAGTGGCTGCACTACTTTATTGTCGAGAAATTGATTATAATAAGTAGCAGTAGCAAACGAAGTGTATGTCGGACAGAAAAACTCTAGGTATATAAACAGCTAACATTATATATTCTGTAGATTTAGTATCAATATTCTTTTCCTGAAGATGCTAACCTTGTTAGCGAAACGCGCGTTGGGTACAAAAATATTAGTTTGGTGTTAGGGCAATTAATCTCTAGGAAAAGTTTCAACTTTTACACCAAATGTTATAATCTCAGCGTTCACTCACGGTCCAGCTGAAAGTGTCTCAAGAGTACATTGATAAACCGAACATGCGACTACATGATCTGTTGGTGTGCAAAGTCTGATAGAAATTGAGATCATATTGATAAAATAATAATAATTTTTCACCCTCAAGCATATACAAGCAAATATGCCCTATATCCTCAGACCACCGGAGTGAGACCATATTGGTTACGGAATTCTCTGCTTCAGGTGAGAATTATCGAGGAAGAAAAGGAAGAATGTATCAAGTATCAAATCATAAACATTCTGCTAGGTTGGTAGTTCTGATCGAAGGAGTCCTTTATGAGATGATTCCCTCGCTACTGATGTTGGGTGCAAAAAGTCACCAGAATTTTCGGCTGGCCAAATGTAGAAGGCCGTCATCTTCAGAGGAGTGGTTGTATTCGAGTTTGCTTCCTCAAGGGAAGAAACCGATACTGAGCTCATGATTTCGATATTGCTATAAGTATAAAGAATCACTGTTAGAAGTTTTCACTTTGAGACCAGAAGATGCAATCTCATAGATCACTTGGAGCAATATTTTTTATATGATTTCATTTCATCACAAACCCCAACTTTCAGTCATGGTTTGGTTCGGCATAAGGAAGAAAATTCTTTCCATGTCACTTTCTCTGTTATCGAGTCCGTTATGTAACAAATCAACTAGATCTACTTCAGATTCTGGTAACTTGAAAAAATCGGAGTTTCAAAAAAAAATTGCCGACAAAGGGTAGTAACTTGAAGTTTTCGTTTCCGAAGAAGACATCGAATATCCACAGTAGCTCATTATTCAAAATTAATTCTTCTATCCGGCATAGTTGAAAAACTACTTGAATTATTCTCTTTTCAAAATTGATAAATGGAAACAAATCATAAACGAAAATAATTCACTAGTACGGAACATAAAGAAACAAGTTCAATTCGAAAATGAAATATGTAGACAGAAAACGATATGGGCAAATTGATATTGGGTAATATTTCACGCAGAGCAATAAATCACTTTCGATATCGATCGTAATTTCAAATTCTGTACGCATTGATATTGATTAACGATATTTCTGTTAGACGAAAACCATAATCCGAAAGCTGGAACAATTATTTCGAAGAACAAAGCATTTCCTGCTGAACTTTGTTTCTATAACGGGGTATAAATTTAGTATCCCAGCCATTCAGGACGTAACCTGTCTACCTAATGAAGCTACAGAGAATGATTCATTACGTTACGTAAACAAGTGTTATATTAGCCTGGAGATTTACCACAATTGTTCCTGGCTACTGTTCTGTTCACATTTTGCTACTTGTTTCATTCACATGTTTTATGAAAAATATTCTGTTGATGACAATTATGTTGATGAATATTGACAAAAATATATCACAGTTTCCTGTACGATTTCCACTTACAATGGGTTTACAAAACCGCGACATGTGTTTCGCTATTACAATAGCTTCTTCAAGCAAGATAAATAAATCACTATTCTATAATACGCTATTTATATACAAGTAGGTCGAACGTCTCTTACAATAAAGGTCCAAATACTAATTAATTACATATGAAGATTATTCCTAGAATTATTGGCCGGGATCATATTCAACAATGGGGAGTTATTTCATTCGACCTGATCATTCAATAAATATTCTTAATTTTTTCCTCTATTGATTTCCAAACTTTCTAGTAGGTTAAGTTTCCAACCTTTCCGCTCAAAATGCCTTATTTTGAACTCGTGGTTGAACTCATGACCTTCCAGAATGAGGTGACTTGCACAAGTTGGTGTATCCAGTAGTCAATACCGAGCCGGACACTTACAGAACCATAACTTATTTAGGCCAACCAAGCGTAAATATTTCTAGATTCTTGAAAAATAATAATATTAATACAGCATTTCGTACTAATAATAAATTGGGGATATTTATCAAAAATAATAAAGACAAAAATGAATCGTCACAAAGATCAGGAGTTTATGAATTAACTACGTAGGCCAAACGGGAAGATCTTCCAACACTCGCCTGAGAGAACACAGAACTAGTTTTTTGAATGGAAAAACAAATTCTACTTATGCAAGTCACCTCATTCTGGAAGGTCATGAGTTCAACCACGAGTTCAAAATAAGGCATTTTGAGCAAAAAGGTTGGAAACTTAACCTCCTAGAAAGTTTGGAAATCGATAGAGGTAAAAATTCAGAATATTCATTGAATGATCAGGTTGAATTAAATAACTCCCCATTGTTGAATATGTTCCCGGCCAATAATTCTATTTCTAGGAATAATCTTCATATGTAATTAATTAGTATTTGGACAAATTACGGGTCGAATATCGGACCTAATGTTGTAACCTTCTCCCTTATTGTGAGAATGGGGAGATCTGTGAGGGGTCACAGAATGTTACTCAGAATGTTCGATATTTATAGTGAGTTACAAAAAATAATAGATGAAGATGATTTTCCCCGTAGGCGTTTATTCACTTCTTCAAAGTTTTCAGACAGGTTGTTACACAAAAATATACGTTGTTACATTACAGAGGTTTCTTACTAACTAACTAAAGTGTGTTTTTGCCGAAATGGCACAAATTATGGAAATAAGGTTTGGTATAAAACTAACATGAGAATAGAACGATAAAATGCATTACATATGGACAATATAATCGCAACTCTATACTTGTTTCCTATTCTGAACAAAGAACAAGGAATTTGCTGAGATTAATCGTATGTGCTTGAAATGAGTTAGTGGATTCATCTTTCCAAGTATCAAATGATATCAAATGAAGTTACGTGAGCTTTATGAGGTTCATAATTGATAAGAAAGAAGTTTCATATGACTACTGAGAAAAACAAGAATTTATAATATAACCTTGCAAGCGATAAAACTAAGATAACTAATAATCAATGAGAATTACTATTCTAAAAGCAGAATTTGGAAGGTTGGATTACAACACCTCCCTTCTTGAAAAAAAAGATTGAACGCCTATGTAGACGTGAAATCTTTTGTACTTCTACGACCTACAATTTGTCTTGGCCTTTCCGTAGGCGGATTGTCCAAAAATTCTATAGAATTTGTAGATGCAGAAGCAGTTTCCGGAGTCTGAGAAAAATGAACAACCGGTTCATTAAATCTTGGATTGGCTGTACTATTATTTATTTTTATACAAATACCGGGAATTGCTTCACAACATCTTCTACCTAGTCTACATTTCCTGCAACAGCAAAAACAACAAAGTATAAACAGTAGAATAATAAACAAAATAGATAATATGCTGGTACTTGAAGTAAATGAATTTGGCACCCAAAAAACATTTTCTAACTGTTCATCGATTTCAGCGAGTTTTTTGCTAGCTAGATTCAAATCATCTAAATGCATGCTCACAACTTTAAAATTTGGATCTAAATGTATTTTGGAATAATTAGTTGGTTTTGTTCCTTCTGTTTCACAACAATCAAATAACAAATTCACTGTTGGAACAAAATTTTGGTTACTTTCGAATGTACTGGTATGTATTCTATGAGGAATCAAAAGTGCACTTTGCGTGAAAGCTTTACAATTTTCAGGCAAAGACAACATACCAGTTCCATGAAGAAATTCATTGTAAATTTGACTTTTACAATTTATACTGATACGTTCTGGAGAATTGAGAACAAAAATCCAAGTATTAGATAAAATGAGTTGATGCCATATATTCTGATTTAATTCAGTTAATCTCTTATCGCAATTTTCTGGAATGGTACTCGTTGCATGAAACAGTTTGACTTCACAACTTTCGTGTTGGTGAGTCAGCAATAGTGGAGTTTCTTGTTGACATATATAGTGTGATTTCAAATATTCAGTACACGAAGAAAATTGTTCTTCAACAAGTAACAAATATTTTTGTTTAATACTATTAATAGCCAGGTATTTACTAGAAGGTTGGATAAAAATATATTTATTATCAGATACATGCACGGGAAGTGGAATGAGTTTGTAAATATCATATTCTTGACTATCTGTCATTGGTACTGACAAAATATAGACTAATCGACCATCTTTGTAGAAAACGTTGAGTTTCACAAAATTCAAGAATATGTGTGCGTTCTCAATGGTTGGCATTACGGGAAAATGTAAATAATTACTTGCCGATATTTTGCAATTCTAGAGTGAGTTTTTCTGGAGTTAGTATGAAAGGGTGTAATTCTCCAGTTTTTGCTGCTAGTATCGCATTTATGAGCGATTGTGTTTCTAGTTGGAATTGAACATAGAGCATAATGAAGTTAGAAAAATGTTCATTTATATTTAATCTTGCCTCTAAAAGAGAAATTTCACTACCCTCTCTGTTGAGAAACTTTTCGATTTTGTCTAAATTTTCTTTCAAAATACGTTCGTTGGTATTCAAAGTGGAAATTGTGTGATTGAAGTTTGAAATCGTTGTTTGTATCACATGACTTTGTTCTTTCAAAATAACAGCTAGATGTTGTTCGTTTTCAGTGAACTGATTGATTTTTGCATTATAATATTCTGCGTCGTCGTCATCTAGATTTCCGAATAAAAATTTGGAAGCTTTACCTACAAAATTGAATAAACCTCTTTTGGATCTTTTCGATTTTCTTATTTGCTCATTTTCAGCGTTATTATCATGTCCTATCAATTGATTAAGTAGCTGACGTTCGTTCATGATTTTATCAATGATTGGTTTTGATGTTCTTATAAAATTAGAACACAAATCTTGGAGTTTTAACTTCTGAATTCGACTTTGACAAAAAGATACAGTTCTTGAATGATAATCTTGCAATACCCTCAACTTTTCGTTATGTTCTAACATATCAACAAAAGTTATCAACTCGTACAAATCGTTATATAACTGACAATTTCCCAGATTTTCGTAATGTATACCCGATGACTGCCTGATCTCCGTGATAGAATAATTTCCGTGATTCTGAAAGCTCTCGGTGACTTGCCAAAGTACCGGTGTAAGTCTGTAACAAAAACATGTTGTTACTCATGATACGGTTTCAACCTATTTTTGTGTACTTTGATTTCTTTCTTTCCGCATTTTATAGTACAGTTTACGTCCGAGTCAACAGAAATAATTCGGTACGGTCCTGTATGCCTTGGAAATAATTTTTTACTACGGCTCGATCTCAATGTTTCATCAGTAAGCAAAACTTTATCATTAACTTGATATGTAACGTTTTCCGACTTTTTATCATATGCAGTTTTACTTTTCTCTTTGCGAGATATTAAATTATTTCGAGCTCGTTCTCTTGTAACTTGAAGCTTTAATTTTAAATCGTTGACAAAATCGTCGTATGAATATGAGAATGTTGGAGGTTGCGTTATCGAACTTGGAATTCTCGCTTGTTTTCCGTACACTAATTCGAACGGTGTAAATTTCGTAGTACTATGTGGAGTGGTATTGTAAGTGAATACATTGAAAGGTATCCAATTACACCAGTCTGATTTCGTGTCATTCACAAAACTTCTTAAATATTCCGCGATTGTTCGGTGACTTCGTTCTACAGAATTTGATTCGGGATGATAAGCCGTACAATTTAGTTTTTTAATTTTCAATAATTTGCAACAATTTGTAAATATTTCTGACATGAAATTTGAACCTTGGTCCGTAACAATTGAAGACATTATACCGTGTCTGCAAATAACTTCCGTTACTAATTTTAATGCTACTGTTTCGGCTTCCATGTTTGGAATCGGAATCGCCTCTAAAAATTTTGTTAAAGAATCTTGACAGGTTAAAATATATCTATTTCCGTTTTCGCTTATCGGAAGAGGACCTACAATGTCGATATATACCTTTTCAAACGCTGATTCAGGTGTATCAGTTATTTGTAATGGCGTTCGTGATTTTTTATTACTACATTTATTTTTCTGACATAAAGTACATTTTTTAACATACTTTTTTATGTCTGATTTGAGATTCACCCAATTATATTTTAGTCTTATTCGTTTGTACATTCTGCTTACTCCTGGATGTCCTCCAGTTGGAATATTGTGATACTCGTTCAAAATGGCCTCTTTCTCTTCCTCTGTGATTTGATCATCACAAATAACTTTATTGTGGTAAATATTGAATTCGATATTTGTATCTTTGAATAAATACCTCAACATCATTCGTACCTTTTCCCATTTAATATGACTTCCACCTAATTTCGGCATAGAAATTTTGGAAACATCATGTTGTATTAAAAATTTCCTTAAACATTTCAGAGTGTTGAATATGTTTTCATACGTTTCCCGTATTTCATTATTTCCTTTGATTGTTAGGAAAACTAAGTATTTGTTGCTACCTAACGAAATACTAGAAACAGTTTCCTTGCTAAAAATACATTCCCTTGCACTGTTTTCGCATTTTAATGACTTGATCAAGAAAAGATTCGTTTCGTTCAATGGAGATTCTTCCGTCACTGGAATCGCTAGGGAATTTGTTGTTGGAGACTTGATAATATTATCGTTAAGTTCTGTTATAGCGATATTCGGAAGAATGTGCGATTTTACATGATCACAGAAATCGTTATACGAAATTTCGGTCTCATTTATGTGCATAACTATTCTTGACAGTGCATCTGCATTAACATTTAATTTTCCTGCTTTGAAAATCGGTTCAAAATCATACTCTGCTAATTTTAGCCTAAACCGTGTTAACCGGGAACTTGGATCCTTGATATTTTTCAAATGTACCAGGGCCATATGATCTGTACACACAAAAAAATGTCTGCCGAATAAATAAGGGCGAAAATGATTACACAGCCAAACGATAGCTAACAACTCTTTTTCGGTTGTACTATAGTTTCTTTCTGCTTGGTTCAAAGTTCTGGAAGCATAGCAGATTGGTTTATCTTTTCCAATTTCTCCTTGTGACAAGATACCCCCAATGGCATATCCGGAAGCGTCTGACGTCACAATGAATGGCTTAGAAAAATCAGGATATTGAAGTAAAGGAGGATTCATTAATTTCAATTTGAGTTCATCAAAAGCTACTTGACATTGGTCTGTCCAAATGAAACTTTCAGTTTTTTTCAACAAATTAGTTAATGGCTTGGCAATTTTTGAGAAATTTTGAATAAATCGCCTATAATACGAGGCTAGGCCTAAAAATGACTTCATTTCTTTTGTGTTCTTTGGAACAGGAAAATTTTTAACTACCTCTATTTTAGAATCGTCTGGTTGGATTCCTTGATCACTAATTTTGTGCCCTAAATAGAGTACTTCTTTGCGCAGAAATTCACATTTCAGTGGGCTTAATTTCAAGTTATAATGTCGTAATCTACCAAAAATTTCCGTCAGTTTTTCAATATGCTCTTTAAGAGTGCTACTATAAACACAAATATCGTCTAAGTATGCAAAAGCTTTAACATTTTGGATTCCAGACATTACGGTATTTATTAATTTCTGGAACGTCCCTGGAGCCGATTTCAACCCAAACGGCATTCGACGATATTCCCAATGATTGGAATTGGTACTGAAAGCTGTGATATGTTGATCGGCAGGATCCATTTCTATCTGATGATATCCGCTTGATAAATCCAAGGTACTAAAATATTTTGAGTGACCCAGTTGATCGTAAATATCGGTAATATTCGGTAGGGGGAAAGAATACCCTATTGTATTTTCATTAACCTTTCTATAGTCAACTACAACCCTCCATTTAACTTTTCCGCTTGCATCTGTTTTCTTAGGGACAACTAATAATGGTGAGTTATAGGGACTATTGCTCTCTACTATTATTCCGTCTTGTTGTAATTGCCTAACTTGTCTATCGATTTCTTCCCTTTGACTAAATGGTAACCTATACTGTTTAACATTCACAGGTTCTACGTTAGCTTTTAATGGTATTTTGTGTTTCACAGCACTTGTGCACGTTAAAAGCTCACCCTCTAAATGAAAAATATCAGAAAATTCTTGAAGAATATCTAACAATGATGTTTTTTCTTCAGGATTTAGATGTTCGAGTCTCAATGAATTTAAAATCTCTTGAAATCTAGAGTCTTTCCTATTCAGATTGAATACAGAATTTTGTATTCCGTTCACTTCCTCTAAATCTATCGATGTTAAATCAATCATTGGCATCACAATTTCTATTGGATGCTCTGTAATATTTATAAAACTAACAATACATTTACCATTTTTAACCGTAGTTAAACAATGACTCAAATACACTCCTTCTTGTAACATTTTACCTTCACAAAAATATGTATCATTATTTTTCTTGTCAACTTTACAGTTAACCTCGAATATATGTTCTGACCTTGCATGTATATTGATTTTCTTATCGAATTTTCTGTCTGAATTTGTTTTATCGAATGCTCTGTTTTCTAAGTTTGTATTTTCTAAAGTAGTTTCTCCTAAGTTTGTTTGTTCGTCATTTGCTAAGTTTGTTGGATTTTCGAAGTTACAGAATTTAATTAACTTATTGTCATATCGAAGATTTTGTTCTTCATAACTAATGATCGCTTGAGTTGCTTCAAAGAACTCATTACCCAAAATTCCTACACTATCTAATGGAAGCGGGAAATCGTCTTCCACCAAATGAAAACAAATTTGTTTGTCATTTTCTAAATTTTCGAAAACAACTCCTAGTGTTTTTATGGTTCCCTCTGTGATGCCGACTATATCAGTTTTGATATTCGTGTAGATGAATTTATTTTGTTTGAGACTAGAAATTTTCAGAACATTTATTGTAGCGCCAGTATCAATTAACAATCTAACCTTATCGGACTTTGTCATTCTCAACTCAAAATCAACGTATTTTAAATCTGAATGTTCTTCTAGTGTTGATGTGTACACTTGAAATTTGAAAAATTTATTTGTTGGACTTTGAGCTTGAAATGCCGGGTTTGTGGCCTCGTTTCTTACTTTTCCGCCGAATGGCCACTTGCCGACGGACGTCGATAGTTTTCCGACTGAGTTTTATTTCTTTGCGCCTCATTATATATTCTTTTTCTACAATCGGCTATTCTGTGTCCTGGTTTCTTGCAATATAGACAGGTAAAAGTTGATTGACTCGTGTTGACATTATATGATCTTTCTGGTCTATCTGATTTTTTGTTAAAATTTTGATTTGTATTGAAACTAGGTTTTTTGAAATAACAGTCTTTTTCGAAATGTCCTACTTTTCTGCAATTGTTGCAAAATGCATGTGATCTACTTGTTCCTGGGAATCTAGAAAAAGATTTGTTTTTACTGCAATATATTTGTCTTTCTTCCTCTCGGGCTAATTCAATAGCATCCTCTAAACTATCTGGATTTCTTGCTTTTAACTGAAGTTTAATTGGATCAACTAATCCTTGAATGAAAACATTCAAAGCTTGAGTTCTTAATAGATTTGAAATTTCGACGGCAATGTTCGCAGGTTTACCGACGGTAGATGCGTCTACTAGATTAGATAAACATTTTTCTATCTTATTGCTATAATTGGCAATACTCTCATTTACAGATTGCTTACACTGATTCAATTCTAACTGCCAGAAACTAATTGACCGTTTTTCAGAAAAAACGTCCTCAAGGTACGTTTTCAATTCAGGCCATGTGGGAAAATTCCGATATTTAGTCAAAGATCTAGCTCGACCTACCAATTTGGTTTTAATTATATTGAAAAGAATTGTTTTGCAATTAGGATCAGCAGAATTTATGGCTAATTCGCAATTGTCAATGAAATCATGGACTTTGTCGCCTTGAGTGCTACCATCATATTCACGAAGTAATTTCACGGCTGTATCTAAAGAAACAAACGCGTTGCTTTGAGTGGATGATGTTGTTGGATCTGAGTTTGGCATGACTGATAAAAATATTAGTGATAGTTGACGAGAAAAAAAAATCAATAACAAAATCACAAAATCTGGCTATCAATATGTAAACAAAAATATAAATTACTTACACAAAAATCAATAGCATGCTAGTAGTCCAATTTCTTCAGAATTGAAATGAACAACGTCACTTCTCTTGGTTTTCGTGATGTCTGATGATGTTGATTCGCTTCGGTTTCGACTATCTTGTTGCAGTTGGCTGGTTTCAGGAACTCTGAAGATCTGGAACACTGAAGACTTGTTTCAGGAATACTGAAGTTCTGGAATACTGAAGATCTGGATGGCTGGTTTCAGGAACTTGATTCGAGGTAGTGCTGAGTTGTTGTTGGAAGGTTTTTCTTCTTAGGTGTTGGATGTTTCGTTCTTGAAAACTCGAGGAAGATGAAACTTGCTTTCCGTAGAAAACTTTGCTTTCCGTAGAAAACTGATGTCCTCAGACAATGCTCACACCAATGGGCTTCACTTTTGGTAACCACTTGAGTTCGTCAAACTCCAAACAGTTTGAAAAATCTGCACCACTGCCACCAAAATTTTCTGTTGTAACCTTCTCCCTTATTGTGAGAATGGGGAGATCTGTGAGGGGTCACAGAATGTTACTCAGAATGTTCGATATTTATAGTGAGTTACAAAAAATAATAGATGAAGATGATTTTCCCTGTAGGCGTTTATTCACTTCTTCAAAGTTTTCAGACAGGTTGTTACACAAAAATATACGTTGTTACATTACAGAGGTTTCTTACTAACTAACTAAAGTGTGTTTTTGCCGAAATGGCACAAATTATGGAAATAAGGTTTGGTATAAAACTAACATGAGAATAGAACGATAAAATGCATTACATATGGACAATATAATCGCAACTCTATACTTGTTTCCTATTCTGAACAAAGAACAAGGAATTTGCTGAGATTAATCGTATGTGCTTGAAATGAGTTAGTGGATTCATCTTTCCAAGTATCAAATGATATCAAATGAAGTTACGTGAGCTTTATGAGGTTCATAATTGATAAGAAAGAAGTTTCATATGACTACTGAGAAAAACAAGAATTTATAATATAACCTTGCAAGCGATAAAACTAAGATAACTAATAATCAATGAGAATTACTATTCTAAAAGCAGAATTTGGAAGGTTGGATTACAACACTAAGTCGGACCTTTATTGTAAGAGACGTTTGACCTACTTGTATATAAATAGCGTATTATAGAATAGTGATTTATTTATCTTGCTTGAAGAAGCTATTGTAATAGCGAAACACGTGTCGCGGTTTTGTAAACCCATTGTAAGTGGAAATCATACAGGAAACTGTAATATATTTTTGTTAATATGGATTTTCATCAAGTATCGGCCAGTTCAATCCAATTGATGAATATTGTGCTTCACTCCATAGGAGTAAATAGGTACTCGATTCCATCCGAGTGACGTATTTTTTGTATATGACGAAAAGACGATCCGGCCGTGGTATCTCATCAGAAGATTCGAACTCAAGAAAGCGACGAAAATTAAAAAATGCAAGTTCGCATCACCTCATTGTGTAGGAGAAATTTTCACCCGATAATATTTTTCTTTCTTGGTTTACGAAATCATGTAGGTCATCCTATCAAATGAAACTCTTAACAAATGATGATTCGTCGAATTTTCATATGATTTTCTCAATCAGATATGTTCGCTGATACAAATGGTTGCATACAAAATTGAAGGTGATAATTACTATCTACGCTTTTCTTCAGGAGCGTAGTTATTTGCTGTCCTGTTGATAGAGAAAATCTCTGCCCAAATAGGGAGTCGAACTCAGGCATTGAGCCGACCTTTGACTCACTGGACCACTTTGTTTCTCCCGTTTTTTCTTTGAAAATATATAATATTTGACATTGGTGATTGAACCCATTATATCCCAATGTACTCATTTGAGTAAACCATCAGAAGCTGCGGAGTGACTCCATTTATTAGAACATCTGTGCTGATTCGTTATACAGTTTTTTCAAATTCATGAATGTAAATCATCTTACAGTGATTTACTTTTAAATTATGTTTTATTTTGTCACCAGTGACACATTTTTTACTACTGAGACAGCAGGTGAATATTGCATAAAATCGAATGGTCGTGCTTCAGCCTCATTTATTACAAGAAAATTAATTGCTATATGTCTAGTGATATCAGTTAAAACTAAATTTCGAAGTAGTAAGATTTTTGGAACTGTTAATTGAGAATTGTTTATGTACTCATTTGATTAGGACGGGTTATAGCAGTCCATGTGAAGATTGAGTATAGATATCACTGTTATCTCACATTTCTGTCTCTTACAGATATTCATAGAGCAGTTTGAATTTACTCCGTAGCTCTTCTGAGTATTGTTACGAATTTGACACCTTCGGTGGTGCCCAGAGTTACTTGCAATCTGCTGGAGCTACTGACTTGCCTTTAAGTTCTGAAGTTGTTCGATCTTTCAGAATCAGTCGCGACTCCTTCTGATCATATAGTCTCCTCTGATGGTTATTTCAGCAGTCACACATTGTTGAAAACACTGAAAGATCAGGGTCAACAGACTACAGGTATAGTAAGGGATAACAGAAATAGAAAATGTCCTTTGCTGTCTGCCAAAGAAAAAAAGGAAAGGGGCTACTTTGAGCACCTGTATGACAGAGATAGAGGGCTGAATCCGTTCCATTTATTGGATGGCAGGACAATAATACAGTGACCATGGTTACAAACTATGATACACCAGAACCTTTTCATCATGTAAAACGCTGGTCGGCAACTGAAAAGAAAAGCTGATATACAGCACCCTAGCATTTTCCCAAACTACAACAGATTTATAGTTAGGGTACATTTACACGATCAAGCTGTTATTGATCGAAGGATTTCCATATGTGGTTGAAAGTGGTGGTGAGTGCTTTTCACCAACATGATAAATATGACGGTAGTCAATGCTTTGAGACTTTCAAGTTGCGAATAACCATTGCTTGAGAGTCGAAGTCACTTCCTTCATTCAGCGAGACTAATTCAGCATTTATCACTCCTGAAAATGTTTCATTTATTGTATTTTTTTTTTCGATTATATTAATTTCAGTACTCTCACTGTTTTGGTAGTATGACTTCCCATTGTACTCAGTCCAGTACATCAACTTTTTGCGCAAATGAAAATGTTTTCGATGGCAGTTACATTCACTTTTTTGTTCTAAATATTGCACGGATATTCACATTTTTCCAAAAAATGGTCTCTTGAGATCCAATGGGTTGAATACTTATCATCATATTAGGTAATTCTTTCTTCAGAAAACACGTATAAAAAAACATATAAATTGTTTTGAGAATGGGAATACGTATTTTGCACAGGAGAACAGCAGAATTATGAGTACGTTATTTGAAGAAGCTCATAGATTCAACCCTTTGGAAAACATACATATCATTAAGGTGGAAGATCTTTCATAATCGCTCAATGATCATATTGAGTTGAATGGTTATCCCTAATTGGAGATGTCACCAAGTGTTATTTCAAGGCGAACATTACAATGCCACCATGTCTAGATAAAACTTCTTAGGTCAAGTTAGTCACTTAACCAACACATGTTGAAATCATCAAATCTTATCTCTAGAGAGAGCTACCAAGGCAAGTAACCGCGGAAAATTGTCCATCAAAATCAGGAAAGAATGGTAGTCGCTCACCAGGCTCTTTGCAGGAGCTTTGAATAGAAAAATTGAAGTGAAGAGCATTTCATACATGACTGCCTGTATAATCAAGGAAAATATCCGTGTTCAAAGGGTAGTAACCAAAGTTAGTTGACAAGAGAGAGATACTTCCACCAATAGTTTGCTTCATTGAATTGAGCATAGTTCATTTAATATAGCATGAATGTATGCAAAGATTGACTCATTCACTAGTACTAGAGGAGTACCAGGGATTTTATCTTTTCATTTTCATAATATAATATGAAAGAACATCTCATTCTTTCCTATATCCCTCATAAGGCAGAAATCAATTGTACCCATCATAAGAAAAATATAGAACATTTTCGTTTGAAGTTCGAAACTTCACTAGCATTGGGTGGAGTGGATCAAATTGGGCATAACTATAGATCCGTCCTTCTCATATATCAACAACACGAATGAGTCTGTCCCAAAAAAGCATTTGCTTGAGCTCCATTCATTCCACCTATTTCTGTTCAATTTGAAAACTCACCGCTTTTGTTAGTTTTCATAATAACAAAAAATTCTATTGACAATAAAAATATTTCTATCTCAAATGAAATTTATAGGAGTTGATTGTGTTGGTAGTCTCCCTACGAAATGTTTGAGGGGTGCGTTATTTTATTCGACTCCCATATCTTCAATTTGCCACAGTCTACTCGCAGTCGGCTGTAAAGTTCGTAGTTTCAGACAAATCTCCACGAACACACCAGTAAACACGAGTATAAAAGCTGGGGCTAACTGAAGTGGAAATAAATATTTTCGAACTCGAAAAGAACTAACACAGCACTGAAACGAAGAACTTTGACTTTGTACCTTCTCTCATCAGAACTTGAAACAACTATTTCGCATTCTCTCGTTTTATCAACGAAAAGCTCATTGTCTTTTATTCACATTCCGAGATGGATACAGCTTTCAAATTTCAAAGCGGTTCATTCCTTCGAGGGTAGCTGAATTGTAATCAGAGCATGTTGTATTGTGCAAACTCCGAACACTCAAAGATATATCTTGAATACATTTAATAACACATAACAATTTTCAGTCGTCTGAACATATTTGAATAATAATCATGACTATAACAATGAGTTCAAAATTCAGTTTTGCTTAGATTGGTGTGCAGTTAACCACTTGAAAAAACAACTAATTTTCTGGCAAACACCACAAAGAACATTGGATTACATCTGAAAATTTACGAAAATCTGACAGATGCATTCACAGAAAAGATGGTATGTTTCTGAAGAGCCTTAGTATACTCATCACGTATGCTCAGACGACAGAAAATGGTTATGCGCAAACCTAGACTAGGTGTCGGGTAGGTTTGTTAGTACTTTTTCAAAGAGATACGATTACTATTTATTCGTTTGGTAATTGGTTCATGATTTGACGATGTACGGATGAAGTAACCTGTTTTGTTCGAGGCATATGTGCTCACCTCTTGCACTGAAGAGGACCGTCAAAGGTTCGAAACCCATCTCAAATGTAACTAAAGGTTTTTTCAAGCTTCTGAATGTTGTTAAAACGGAAATGTATCCTTTACCAATGAAGTTTTTTCTCGAACGATGAGAAAAAGTTCAACAGGATTACCATCTAACAATGAAAGGGGAAAAGCTTAACAATTGAAGAAATTTCAGAAGATAACAGAAATAGTTATAAAGCAGAATACTTCAAAAACATGAATGAGTTTTTAAAGAATGCAGCATCTACAAGACAAACCGCATGTTTATCGCAATAAATCAGCTTTGGTGTATTGATGTTTTAGTTTCGATTTCCAAACATGAAATCAGTTTCGAAACAGGATCTGTGCCTCGTATAGATCATAGGGAATGTGGATGATTTCCGAGGTTTCAAGAAGCACTTTCAGTAATCGATATCACATAGTTTTCGTACGGAAGATTAATTCTGATCATATATTCGAGCCTCGAGATGACTAAGCTCAAATACCCCCTACGTTATAGATCGGTCTCCTTCAACAACATATATGCTTGAATTTTGCCAACATTGTTCCCCAAAATATCAAACTCCCATTCTGCAATATCTACCAGATCCTTAATCATTCCGTTTCGTATTCTGGTTTTAGGCATATGAGGGAACTTTGGAAGAGAAACCCATATATTGAGTACTAGCGTCTACAAGAGTATGTAATGAACAAGACTTCGGCTGAGCAAATTCTTTCTCTAAAAATACTGTCTTCATTCACTGAAGCCACAATTCACCCTCGAGTGTGGCAGTGGAACCCAAACTAACGTTAATTAACCAGATATTTTTATGACTTGATGGAATTCACACCAAGGATGAAGTATCGAGTATGTGTCAAAAACCACCCGAAAATAAGACAATAGAAGTAGGTTCAATAATGATGTGGCACTCTGTGGTTTTTCCGAATCAGACGAAGCCTATTACGATGTCAACCCTCAGAAGTCAATATTTGTCTGAGCGATGGGTCAACAAAGCTTTCCCTTTTTACATGTGGAATTCAACATACCTACAATGGCGGAAAGTTGATATACCTATAATGAGAACGCTGTTTAAAATTAATCGAAAGTGAGTTTGTCAGTCTATTCGATAATGGATTAGATCGAAAAAAAAACTCCTTTGATGTCCTAATCACAACCCCCTCATTCGACTTCAGAAATTAATCGTTCTAATTATACGAACCTGCTTAACGAAGCTAATCATCCCTTTGAAATTGTTCACCGAACAATCATTAAAATCAGAGCGAATTCAAGTCAATTTTATACATCGTTATTCACATTTCTTTTATCATGACTCGTTTGTGATATAAAAAAAACTTCTGACGCTGAAATAACGAAACCTGTGACATTAATTCTTTTAATGAAAGGGCAGTTGTTCCTCAAGAGTCTACCAGGCATGGAATATCGAGCAAATGGAAGGAATACATTCATTAAGTATTCTTTGATTCGAGACGAAATTTTGAAAATCATCGATTTTCAACTGTCAGATTTTCAATTCCTGTTCTTATCAATGAATTGGTGATAGTTAGACGATAACATCATTTGAAAGAATTTTCATTTCAACCATATCATCATTCCATATAATTTATCTTTGTGGGCTGTGAAAAAATTATTCAAGAAATTTTTAGACAAGTACTGTTTTTCGAACTATCTGTTATTAAATTCCTCCGATTATTCTAACCTTGTAGTTCCTCTTTTGCCAGCAGATCACTTTTTCAATTGTCTAGTATACCTCAAAGTGATTTTATCCTTGGCACGGAATGAGATATAGATTTGAAACACGCGGTTCTAATCATTGCCAATCTACATTGAAATCATTAAAGGTTTCAGAAATAGATGGTTGTTATAGTTGAAGTGATCGTTGAAGATTCCAAATGAAGCGTACTGAAACTGAAAGAATTGCCTACACTCTTGCAACTGAACGAAAAAACTGTCCATTCTAAGCACTGGTCAAGCAAACAAGCAGTTAAGTTGTTGAATACCGGCGTTAGACATCGAAATTGAGAACAAATTTTTCAACTCACTCTAGACCAAATTGAAGGCAGATTATCAATAACAGAAGGGTTATATGTTCTCATATAGATACATAGGTAATCAAAAGGAAGTTCAAATATTAAATTTTCATTAAGTCCGAGACTGATGTGTACATGTACAAATAAAAATTATATTAAGATAAAATATATCACATGTAGCTGAAAGAGCAGCTACATGAAATAAACAATACTATAATACATTGGCCACAAACAGACACCAAGAAACAGTCAAAAAAATAAAAAATCAATAATATCACTGTCAAGGGTTGCACTCAACCAGCATGAGGTTCTTTACCTTGAATACATGTAGCGTATTCGAAGTTTTCAGTTCATCTAGGACCTAGGAGTATTAAATTGACTCAATCCTTTGTAAAAACTGAATTTGTGATTTCTTTGATTTAACATGGTCAATAAATGAATTATTTCTAGATCGGTTATTATAATTATGATGTTCAAAAACGGAGGATATTTTGTCTCTCAAATACGACGGGGCATAACCTGTTCTTATTTTGAAAATAAAAACCATTCTTTTGTATAAGAACATCCTATCAACTGAAAGCCATTTCAAAGAGCTCAACATTTCATCAATATGTGTTCGTTTAGGGCAGCATAATATTGTTCTCATTGCCCTAGTCTGAAGTTTTTGTAAACGGCTTATTTCATTTTGTTGTAGCAAATATAGAATGATAAAGCAGTAGTTGAAGTGGGGAAGTTTCAGTGTGTTGTATACAATAGTTTTTGACCATTTCGAGAGAATAGTGGAGCACCTGTATAAATAGTTAATTTTGAATGAAATTGTTTTATGTAATTTGCATGATTTTTGAATTTCAGTTCTCGATCAATAATGACTCCTCAATAAACTCATTGTTTACTTTCA
This sequence comes from Zygogramma bicolorata, assembly GCA_032362365.1. Taxonomy (NCBI): domain Eukaryota; kingdom Metazoa; phylum Arthropoda; class Insecta; order Coleoptera; family Chrysomelidae; genus Zygogramma; species Zygogramma bicolorata. The sequence continues at coordinate 1,498,334 of JAVJAQ010005583.1, read as the reverse complement.
TTTCACGATCATTTTCTACAAACTTATTATATTCCTTGTTATTACCTCTCATCATGAATTTAGTTTCGCTTGTATTTATCTTGAGTTTGTTCACACAACACCATTTATATACATTATCCATACTTTCACTAATTGTCTCTACTACAGCCAAAAAATCTGAATTTGGGAAGTGGATCAGAACGTCATCTGCAAACAAATGAATCGAGCACCTTTCAACATTTTCCACCAAATAATCAATATATATAAGAAATAATAAGGGACTAAGTACACTACCTTGGAGGACTCCCTGTTCATTCCAGATTTCATGAGATATTATATAATATAATTTCAGTTTCTGTCTCTTGTTGTCTAGATAATCCACTAGCTGAGCCAATGCACTTCCAATAACACCGATGCTTTCTATTTTTATTACCAACCTCTCTCTATCCACAGTTTCAAAAGCTCTTTGAGAGTCAAAAAAATATATTCCTGACATAAGATTTCCATCCAGGTGTTTCCTAAAATCGTCAAGAACGCACTGTATGGCTGTCTCACAACTGTGACCACTCCGGAAACCTGACTGCATACCATTTATCACTCTATTCTGATCTAGAAAGTCTTTTATTTGCTCATATACAGCTCTCTCTAAGACTTTTTCTATAATGGGTAACATTTTGATTGGTCTCGAGTCATTACCTTTGGGAGCATTTTTCACTTTGGAAATTGGCACAATTGTGGAAACTTTTATATCATTGGGAACTTCAGAGGTTTCAAAGGATGAAGTAATCAGATTCAACAAAGTCTGGGCAATACCACGAAAACAATTCTTGAGGAAAAATGGGTCTTCATCCTCTGGGCTACCTTTATTAGGCAGAGAATAAATAATTGTCCTGAGTATTTCATAGTCAATTAAATTGAAACTGTCTAGAATGATGTATACAAAACTGGAAGGTGTATTTGAAATGGAAAATCCACAAGGAACGAAAATGGATTCATCACTTTAGATTGTATCAAAATACAATCTAAGGTAAAACTGAATTTACTCTCAGTTCCTCTTGTTACAATATAGCAAAACTTGTATCCAGACTATTCGAATGATGATTCGAATCGAAATCAATAAACGGGTAACTGTGAAATATTTTAATGACTGTTTTAGGAGAGCTATGGGAATTGAACATTCCCAGGGCAGCGTTTGTTGGTAATTACTCAATTCTGTCAGCAATGCCGAGTGGTCATAAACTTCACGAACTTTTAGTACTTTCGAAAGTCAATATCACCGACGGTTTCATTTAGTTGTGGAACTCATTCCCATTCAGAGTAGAAGTATGCCGTATGTCCCCTGATGTGAAAAAATATGGACATTTTCAGTTTATGTTTCATTGTTATTGAGTGTAATTTTGGCGAGGAAGAGTTTTATTTTTTTTTCGAAAGAAAAATGTATGCTTCTAATATTTTTTATTCCATTTCGTTCACAATCATTTATTTATGCAACATAATAGATAACAAAACGCTATTTCAACTCCGTTTTTACAATTTTATGTATTGAATAAGTATTAGAAACAGCTGAAAATAAAGATCATGTAAATGAGGGTAGTAAGATTATTTGATAGGGAAAAATATAAAAAAGAGTTTGGAAACTGCTTCCGAAATTTGTCGTTATTCCTTTATTCTTCAATACATTCGCTTGGTAAATCCTCAAGAGAATTATTTCTGCCCCTATAGAAAATATATTGTGAATAATTTCAAGTAATATAATTACTTGAAGAGAAAATTTCCAACGCAACAAAGGGGACTCTTGTCTTTTTTCAATTCAATGACACTCTTGAAGTTTCCTTGGACGCTACTGCCTCTAATATGGACTAATTTCACCCCAATCGATGAGTCTAAATTATTCAGTCAAGGCAAACCTAAACTTGCACAAACCTCACAAGGAATCAACTGATCTGCAGCATCGTAAATAGCGTCATATCTAAAAATATTAGCCAGAGTTCACAGACAGGCATTTCTAGAGATAAATTTAACTCTCGAGTTTACAGAAAGGCCTAATGTGAAGCGATTAGGTACTCCTTAATGCTTGGTGAATGGTTCTATTTTTACTCGCCCTTTACCATGACATAACCAATAACATATTTAATGGATTCATTAATTCCACTATTGATTCACTTTCGTTGTGATTTGTGAAGATTCTACATAATAATTTCAATGAAACTCAATTCAAATTAATGTTTAGATATTCTATACGTTTGATGTTCACTTATTTACATCGTCGTTTTCTATGTAGATGAAATGTTCTTCAGGAATTATGTAGTGGAGTACACAAATATATGCCCACCTACACGCCACTGTTTTTATAGCTCATTCTGGAACTATTATTGCACGAGAGTCCTATAAATCAGTCATTTGAACTTTGTTTACACTTAGTGTATATTTTATTGGAAATTACATATACATTGTACATGACTTCATTTCATGTTCCAAAAAGATCATTCATTATCTTATAGTATTTCTTTGGATATTCATTCATATTCTATTATAGGAAGTGAATAAGATCTGATAGGTTTCCCGATGAAACTTTTTGTAGAGATTAATTAATTATTCTTACACCAAACTGGTATTATTTGCAGACGCGCGTTTCGTTAACATGGTTAGCATCGTCAGGATGATAAAATTGATACTGCAAGTATCAATTTTCTTCTCTTGAAGATACTTACCCCGTTAGCGACGCGCCTGTATCAATTTTCGTCTCCTGAAAATCCTATAATTGGTAGCAAAACGCTGATCTCTACAAAAAGTTTCATTTTTTACACCAATGTTCTGGGATTCATTTTTTCGGTTTTCTCTCCAAAAGAAATGAATAAAAGATCTCTACGTTCTTATAATATCTGTTCTTTGGGCAAATTGGTATATTTGCCCCTATACATAACAGCAATCTTGGAAAGATGAAAAATTGAGTGACTTTTCTGGCAGTTACGTATCGTATTCATATATGAATTTGGCTAGTTAATTAACAAATTTAAAAAAATGCTTATACTTCCCGTTGGCGACGTTTCGGAAGCTAGTCTGCGCCCTTTTTCGAACTTTTTGTTGAAATTGAAACTAAATATCCAAGTTCATCGAAATACGATACGTAACTAACAAAATATCAATCCCAATTTTGCATCTTTTCAATATTGCAATTATACCTCCTCAACAGACAGTCAAACAATATTTACACCAATGACTTCAATCTCTTTGGTCATTAAGTTTTCCTATATCGTTTTTTTTGCCAGCAGGTCAATTTTCCAATTCCGAAAAAGGTCTATTTTGTTCTGATCTGACAGAGCCAATATTAAAAACCTAGCAGATTTTCAGCAGAAAATTGTTTATAAATAAATTCAAATAATGGTATTGAAATCACCCGAAATTGGAAATATGTTCATAAATGAGACAGGATTTCAAGAAATGAAATGCAAATCGTGAAAAAGATTTTCTTAATGCCTGACAATATTTTTGAGGTGAAATTATTTTGGATTTGGGGTATGGTTTTTGAATCATATGGATTCATTGCATTCGAACATATTAGATTTGTTGAACTGCGATACAACATCAATGTCATATACGATTTAACTCAAAATACTGACATCGAAAACATCTGTTATTACTGAACTCCCACTTGGAAGTATATATTTACAGAAAGTTTCAGATTTCCCCGAATAGTAAAAAAACTTTCATCATCAATTGATCAGAAAGATTAGACTTATTATCTAACTGACATACAAAACAGAACAATAATGTAATTTCAGCTTCTTCCAGGATGTTTCTCTATGAGTAAGCAAAGTAGTAATAACACTTTTAATGCTACACTAGAGTCAGTATGGTGACCTCAATGTCACTTGAGCGACATCCTCCTGATCACCTATTGAAGTGAATGCTTGATCGCCTCCAGGATAACATACGATGATTCCAAATGGGCCAGATATTGTGAACCTGGCCCTTGGAGGTGGAAGTTGGTGTAATACCGCTCAGCGTGGTGAAATCGTATACCAAGAAAGGTGCGCTATAACAGCTGTTTTTTAGCAAACTTCACCAGGTGGATATGGCATTAGTGCTGAATTAGTACAATCCTCTAACCTCTTACTTCTACCTATCTAGTTATTACGTCAGGAAGTCATTCATACTGAATTTTATGATTTTGTCATGTGAACTGAAATTTCTATAGAAAGTGAACACAACATTTGAGTTGTTGCGTATTCAGTATGAGTCCGTTTTCTTCAATAAAATACTGTCTCAATTAGTATTTTTATGTAGTTGGTAAAGTATTTGCCTCGTTAAAAAAAGTATTTGTGTTATTTTAGAGTTCTGTTAAATATCGTTGCAACAAACAAGAAGTTGACGGTCACCTGAAAAAATACAAATCCATGTAAAGTATACAAATTCATTTTAATTTGATAAGAAATACTCCAAACCGATTTGACTGTAGCTACTTCAAATACATATTGAATCAAAATACGGGGGTAATTCAAAATTTTACAAAAGAAAACAAAAATTCGAATAGCAGGCCATGACTTCGTATCTGAACATAACTTTTAATTCCAAGCAACTTTCCTCCTCTACATTATTCTATATTTTCTGAAATGAAGGGTACTTTACTCTTGAACGAAATTTATATTTTTTGGCCTATCCTGTATGGTGATTGTCATAAAGCCATTTCAGGTACACTTGGTATAGTTTTGGAACATGCACCAACTTTTGTCAAGAATAAAATTTTCTGAGAAATCGATAATAAAAAAGTTTCCCATTTGTTGCAGACTTAGTGGACCACACTGTACACTATATACATATACTTTATCTTGATATGACTTACAAAAAAAGCCAGAAATCACTTCCTAAAAACATCTTCATCTGCGAAAAATTGTCTTTCTCCTCACTAGAATAATATAATTCAGCTCAGGGGCGCGGCATTACCCCGCCTCTCACTACTATTTTTAACACGGTTTTCATTATGCATCGACCTGTCACTGTTCCGAAGTCATACTACTTTTCTTTTTCACACGAATGTAACAGATCCGAATGAAAGCACCAACGTGTGTATAAAAATAGTGTTATGAATTGTTTATGTGACTCGGATAGATAGAATATTTATGTACAATGGACTGTCAACTGAATTGTCGTCAACTGTAGGCCACTTTTTGCAACAACTATGTAACTTTCTTTGCTTGTACATTCATTTGCCTGAATGCAGGCATAATTTATATTCGTAGGATGTTCAGTTTTCGTATATGTCGACATATTGATGGAAGAATAGTGGTATTTTATGTGATAAAAATGAACTTTCTCGAACCCGCAACCATCGAAAATTCATAGTTCTTCGTAAATTTTCCAAACGCCAATATCCTTTCCCTAGTGAATCATATCTTCCTGTTCAGACATAATATGTTTTAAATTGTTGCCTTCATTGCTAATCTTCGTTGGTCCTATTCTCATTTATTTTTGTTTGTTGTATCATTGAAATGAATGAGAAATTCAATCCGCAAAAATTAGTGTGTGTAACATCTCTATTCATTTCCATGAGCCGAAATGTGTATCTGACATTTATCAAACATATAATTAACTGAAACATTTCATCTTCTGATAAGGACAAATTGTGAAAAAACGTGAAATGACCCAGACGAAAACATTTCAATTGAGGTGTTTCAGAAACGATTTTCAAGAAACATTGTAGATACTTTGAGTGATCTAGTTATGGAACGTTTCAATTGAAAAGTTCCCAGAGAAACATTTCTGAAACGTAACAAAAATCATGTATCTATGACATTTCTTACTCGAAATTAGTTGAAAGAAATAATTCTGAAACGTTCAAGAAAATACATTTAATTCTCTTCAAGGATTTAATGTTTTGTTTTCATCAATTTCATGGATATGATACATAAAATCGACTCATTAATTTTTCAATGATGCCTGGCAGAAACATGTGACTGGGAACTTCTCAAAATCGCTGTCCGTCACTGCAACTACAATAGTTATAAGCATTATGAGGCTTTCAATTCTAAGATATCGAGACATAGACTAATCTCTCCTCGTAGTAAAAATTATTCTCGAGGGGAGATCATTGAATATTCCTCTTTCCATGCACATAACCTATACATATTCTCAGCAAGAATATTTCAAATAAGTTCTGTTGCTCTCTTCGCACAATGCTCAAGCATTAGCAAAGAACAAAGAAAAATGCAAAAAGATGAATGCCAAGGCAACTTGAAAAATATGTTTGACATATTTCTTCTGATAACATATTTATATCACGTATTTTTGAAACACGTTATGTGTTTACTGTTTTTTTTATTATTATTTATATTTGTTCGGAGACACGGCGTTAGCGCAGCGGTTGAGCTAATAACCGGGAGTTTTTGAATTCGATACCTCAATGGGATTTTTTTCCCAATAATTTTTCTGTAGTACCGAAAAATGCTTCTGTAACAGTTCCTGAGGAAAGGCGTGAGAAGTTAATAACAAGGCTCAATGACCGTAGTTTTTGACGTTAGATTTTTCATAAATATCTTTCAGTATCAATTTAGTTCGGATAATGATCAGGTTAACTGACGGAAGAAAATTCGAAGCATTGCAAAAACACATCATTTCCACAGCAACTACCTAGTATTATTATTATCAATATCAATCGAAACATTGTAATGCGAAAGTCTCGAATAATTTGTCATTTGTGTTATTTATCTCCGGTATACCCTGTGTATATTAACAGCAATATATCAGTAAATTTCCCTATTCTCAACAGTTTCCGGAAGTGCAAAATAATTCATTGAGAAAAATCAATTACGGAGCAGAGTTGTGAACATAATTGTTACTGATTTTAAGCCGATAACTCTACATCTATAGATGATACTTAAAATTATGGGTTTTGAATAAATTTCACCATAACCAACACCACGAATAATGTTTTCTGAACAAATTCAAGTGCAATGATTTGACTGAACTTCATTCAGATTAACCTGTGTGTTGATATAAGAATGGAATATGCACTGAACATTTTGAGGTGGACATTGCTTTAATCTGGGACCTTTTGATCCGACACCAAAGGGTTATATGAAATATTAATCATTTCTTTGGGTCAGATTCCATGGGAGACGTGATTTTTTCGAATATGTACAATAATTTAGTCTACCACTGCATGGTTCTGAAGTTAGTGTCGCCTTACACTGATAGATTTATAAACACACTATTAACATCATGATGAACCTTCTCGACCGTTTTAACAACGTGCTATCCAACCGCTCCATTAAATTACAATCTGAGTTCATAATAACTTTTTGTTATCTTATTGAGGCTGACAGTTATTGCCAACGGATGATTTATAGACTGCTCTTTAGGACACTCAGGACTCTGTCGCTCAAATCTTGGATGAATCCATCAGCGTTCTATGCGAAGTCATAAAGCTGGATTGAGACAGATCCGAAATCCGATGGTACGGCGATCAGACAGCTTTCTAATTGGTCTAAATTTGATTACCTTGGTGATATTTTTGTGAAATATGTATCCAGCACCTGTAAATGCCTATTATAAGATATGTTTCTGTTTTTGTTGGACAAGGATATTCCTGTCTGCTATTTTTACTCAACTTCACATTAGTAAGTTTTTCAACAGGTTTTCAGTGTTACTTTCAACACCTACCATTGTTTGATTGACAAAATGATTACCAATATTTGGTAACAAATGGGAAGAATTACTCAACAAAGTATTATAATGACTGTGGCTTTATGAATATTGCGCAAAAAAAGTAAAAATTTTATATGTTCTGTGTACTCCATACCCAGAAATGGGGAGAAAATTCATAGAACATAATCATATTCATGCCAACTAATATGAAGATTTCAGATTGCTCAAGACAAAATGATTCGATTATGGCATATAGAACTGGAAAATGTTCATGAGAAAGCAAAGTGCAAAGTCGAATATCTCAGGTCAAACTGGAATGAAATATAAAACACGCATTGGAAAATATAATGATCACTTTAGAACCTGAAAATTAATGTACCGAACAACGTTCATTGTATTCCAAGAGGTTTGGGACTGATGATTATGTATTTTGAGGCAAACGATGAAACCAAAGATGCGACCGCAAATCTATGGATGTGTGGTTCACTACGCAAATTGTTTAGTAAATTTTACTTTCTCAGTCATCAGTAATTCATAAGACATTATCTATCCTTCATCGAATTTGTGTTTCCATGTTTTAATAAAACGGGAATGTGGAATACAAATATTCTTTGTTCTCGTTGTTTTGTCCTCGATTCCTCTCCATCGAGTGTTTCGAAATTCTCGCCTTCAGCATTCAGCGAGAGCTCTTCAGTCAATCATTTCACGATTCTGCCGAACTGGAGAAACAATCTGTTACAGGCACATAGTTTGTGAAACTGATGGTCTCGTGTCAGTTTGAACAAGCTTGGCTGAATATTTACTTCAGACTAGTGACAAGCATGGTTGCAATGAAATGATGCATATCCCTGCTGTTATATGGCGCAGCTACAGATTTATTTATTTCGAAACTGAGGACGAATTCTTGGTAAGTATTCGGGATATTTCATTGATCCTGAATGAATAGAATGCCTGTGCAGCGTTGTCTCACTCATTCGAGGATAAATATTCGGTAATGTGAATATAAATGAATGAAAGTATTTATATGCAAAGAAATTCAATATTATGCAGAATATTGATGATTATTGCAGAAAAACAGATGCATGTAGGTTAGGTATTGTCGTTCTGCGCATAACATACCTACTACCTAACAATTTATTTTTTGTCATCTCAGTATGTTCCAAACCTTTTTTGTTTTCGATACCACCTGAGGGCATATTTGCATTCATTCAGTTATTTTTCAATTCTGATGGAAGTAGATTGCACAGTTCAGATGAAAATGTTAATTTAGCGTTCGTTATAGAAACTGATTGAGGCAAGTCTCAATACTTTCAATAAATTTGAACTGATCGCATGGATGATGAAAAATATCTATATGAAGAACATGCAATATATATATAACGTTTGTCCAGATTTCATGGTGATCTTCCAAATCAGCTTTGGGACGTCCGAGTCTGAGCCTTTTACGTTTTTCAGCTGCATCCTTCCTCATAACAAAACCAATGAAAATTAGATGAAAGCATGGTACGGAATTCCTTTTCTCGTCAACTTTCGGATTTATATGATATGCTTGAGAATTGCAGATGTCGATTTTCATTTCATAAATCCAGTTAATTTTGTTTGAGGCCAAGATTCTTGTAACTGCAAATATTAATTACAACTCGAACGAAGTTTTTCCCGGAAACTAATTTCAAACGTTACGTTTAAATTGAAGAATTTTATGAGTGCATTTCATTATTGCATGAAAATTTGGTGCTTATTCGAAACGAAAGTCTACGGGAAAAGCGAAGATAATCTTCACATGAATGCAGCCATTATATCACGAAGGAGGTATTTTAGGTATTACAACAAAACCAATAAAAATAAACCGTACGCTCGCTATATTAAGCTGTGTATACGCGTGACATTCATTTGGAATATATTTGAGCTCCTAGTGACTACAGCAATATATAAAACATATACTAGTCCGGTAGTTGTTCTATATCCAGTCCGTGTTTGGGATGGTGATTCGGATTAGAACGAGTGAAGTGTTCTGCCTTGCTGGTTGTTTTTTTTCGAGTCGAGTTCAGAGGAATGAATCAAATAAAAAAATATATAGGAAAAAGCGACTCGACATCTGAAGCAATAATAATTGAATCGCAAAATTTCTAATGAAATTCAATCTTTCACTTCTGAAAATGGAAATGAAGTGTTGAAATTTCCACTTATATCACCTGTTCACTAGTATCTCAAAAACACGTACAAAATACACTTTCAGTTACAAATGGTAGCTTACGTAACTGATCGACCGTATTAGGAAAGATATCAAAGCCGTCTAGGGAGTTCTGGACTGGAATACTGTTTTTCCAGGATTTTTTGGTGCGCGGTATTAACTCATTGTTTCTTTTACATCATTCGTTCTTGCTTTTTCCATTTTAAAATCATTCGAGAATCATTGTACTTGGAATATGTGATATTTTACGTGTATAAGCTATGGAATGAATATCAACTGTTTCCAGATTTCTGGGTCATCTTCTAGCTTTCCACTTTTTCTTGTACTGTAAGAACTGAACAATCGCGTGAATGTAATGAACCTCAATTATGTTCAATATGCAATAATAACGAATGGCCCAACAAAAATCCTTCATTTTCCGATTCTCACTAGCATAGGCTGTTGTATAGTGAAACGTGTAGAGTTTTAGTATACTGTCTAGTTAAAGAGTGAGAATATCAAAAGTAAGTTATGGTCGGTTCATACACCACACTTTTACTTTTACTTTATCTTTTACTTTTACTTTAAGAAAGTTGTCACAATGTAAATCAATCGAGGCGTTCATACACGGCACTTTTACTTTTACTTTTGATTTAAGGATGAGAACTTTTACTTTAAGAATCAGATGATTCAATAATTTTAGGGACTGCGCATGCGTGCATGTGAAGTCATCACAGCAAGCAGTGCCACCAACATTATAAGGAAACGTATTCTTCTGAATATTTCACAGAAATGATTTAAAATGGGTGTTCTGTGAAATATTTGTCATTATCCGATACAAAATAGCAAATTGCAAATCAAAACAATGACGTAACCCACGATTACTTCTTCTTCTTCTTCGTTTGTTTTTGATCACTGCGCATGCGTCCTGTTTACTTTAACACTGGTGTATGATCGGTCCAATTCCATTCTTAAGGTAAAAGTAAAAGTAAAAGATAAATTAAAAGTAAAAGTGTGGTGTATGAACCGACCATTAGTCATTGAACAACATGGGTTTGTTAAAGATAAATCTACTGTAACTAATCCAAACATATTCACAAACCATGCCTCACAAGCAATAAATGATAAACTACAGATGGATGCCATTTTTACGGACTGTGCAAAAGCATTTGACAAGGTCGACCACAAAATATTGTTAAGTAAGCTTCCAAAATTCAATCTTCCAAAAAACATGCATGAATTCATAAAATCATATCTCTTCTCAAGGCCCCAAATAGTCAAAATTGGATCAACTCTATCAAATAGTTTCACAGCTACATCAGGTGTTCCCCAAGGCAGTAATCTGGGACCACTCCTCTTCATAATGTTCATTAACGATTTACCACAAAGCGTAGAAAACACATCTTGTTTGATATTTGCTGATGACTTTAAAATTTTTAAAACCATAAATAGCACTCAGGACTGCTCTCTCCTGCAGAAGGATATCAACTCTATTACTGACTGGTTGAGAAAAAACAAACTGTATTTAAATGTTTCAAAATGTTCTGTAACAACTTTTACTCTTCGTAAACATTATATAGATTATGAATATTCAGCAAATGATACAAAACTTGTTAGGAAGAATGAATGCAAGGACCTTGGTGTACAACTTCAATCAGACTCAAAGTTCAGTAAACATTATAATAATATAGCCAATGAAGCATATAAGGCACTTGGATTCGTTATGAGAAACTCAAAGAATTTTAAAACAGCTACTATAATAAGATTATACAATACACTAGTCAGGCCACACCTCGAATATACATCTGTCATATGGTCACCTCAGACAAACTGTAACAAAGATATATTGGATAAAGGCCAAAAACGTTTTTTGAGATATTTGTTTGTTAGAGAACATAATGCCTATCCATATGAGGTGGCATATAAGTCAATGTTAACTAGCTTCAAATTCCAGTCACTTAGTGATAGAAGAAGCATGCAGTCTGTTATATTTATCTACTATATCTTGAATAATATTAAGTACAAAAATTGTCTCCTCATAAACTCTATAAGTCAGATAGTTCCGAAAATTAATTTAAGAATACAAAATAAGAAAATGTTCTATACAGAAATTACTAGTTGCTCTCCCCTAAACTCTATGTTAAGTGAATGTAATTCATTTCTAGAAACTAACAAAGAAATTGACCTGTTCAACACTACCTTAAAAAAAATCAAGAGTGCGTTTATTCAGCAGTGACTAACAAATTTTAAAGTGTTGTGTAGTATCATGTATGTTATATGGTTTAGCTTTAGTTTGGTTTAGGTTTAAACAATATTGACTAGCTTTTACCTTTCATGAAATTACCTGTTCAGGGTGTTTGTAAGAAGTAAATAAATAAATAAATAAAATCATACAATAAAGTATTCTTTGATTATGTTGTGATATGATGAATTTTCATCAGTGATGTATATCTATACAAGATCCCTGGGCAAGGGAGGTTTTGACAGGTCTCCAAGCTCACAACAAAGATGTGGGAATTCTCCACTCGTCAGGTCACTCGTGTAGACACTGCCAAGGGTAGAACGATTGACAACAATTCAGATAAGCACCGACCATGAAAGTAGAAGATAGAAAAGTCTCCGTCCTTTTTACGATGTTCCAACAAAGTGACCGAAGAATCATTAACAAGACGGATTGCCTTTCTTTGAGAAGGATCAAGAAGATCTATAGCTCCATACATGAGAACTGTATTCTAAGACAGGCGGTATCTGTGCCTTGTAGATCTTCAGGAGTCGAAGAGAATTGGAGTATTTTTTGGACGAAATAGAAATCCAAGCTTCTGGAAGCACCTTCAGTGATCGATCTCATATGGTTCAATCACAGAGATTATTACTGATCGTAATTCCCAGCATCAAGATACTTGACTTGGTAGGGATAGCTACTCCTGATATCTGAATATTGAATGAGGATAGATCTGCTTCCTTTGAGAAGAGACATGCCTGGGTCGAATTTCGGATAACGACAGATTCAATTGGATAATGGAATTAAGGGGTTCTGTGAACTGTCTAGTGAAAATCACAAAAAGTGTCTTTCAATTATATCATCATGGATTTTATCAAGTATCGGCCAATTCTATGACGTTATCACGAAAAAATGCAGAAACTACTCTTGTTGAGTGCACTGACGATCTTGGTTTCGTTGCTTTCGATACAAGCACCCATAAAAAACCCTTGATGTGCTATCCCAATATTTCCGGTCGGTCGAGAATCCAGATAATTTCAGATGCAATGGGATGATTCAGTTCAATACCAGAGGGAGTTCCTCTATCACGTATTATTCATCCTAAGATAAGAGGTTATATTTTGGGAGTAGTTATCTCTCAGGCAATGTCATGCGTCCCATTTTCAAGATAATCCGAACCAGTAGTGTAGTTCCCATTTATAATTGGGAAAACACTTCAAAATACTCTACCAGTATTGATATTCGATTGAAAGGAGAAAATGTTCAGAGTCTCTTTCCATTTGGTTAATCGATTTCAATGGATTAACTCGTATCTGTCAATTGGATTCTTTTATCGAGTCAACGTCCGTTAGTTCGCTTTGGATTTTCTATTCTAGGCGGGCAATATCACGAATAGCTCTAATGAAATTATAGGGATTCGAGAAGTGGTCAGCGTATTGTCTGGAACGGTGGTCAGGATATAAAGCTAATCCTTGCTGGATAGTGGAACCGTTCCGGTGTTGTCCGATGAACAGTAAACCTAATATTCGCCATTCTACACGTTTCGGAATAATTCGCCCGTTGGAATTCGGGCGGGCAGGCGTTTTACCGGGAAACTAACCATGAGAACGATCTATTTCAGCATTCAATGGACGGTGCGGGTTGGTCCAAAACCGATGTCAATTATCTGATAAGGAAATGAGGAGGAAGAAAGAATATCACCTGCCTCCTCATAATTCCTTCCAAGGTAAAGGAGTCAATTTTGCAAGAATGATTTGAACTGAAACAGTAGCACCTCTTTTGGTTCTGCACTATGATACTGATACCAGTTAACACGTCATCGGTCCTAAAGCAAAACCGCGATTGTGAAAAAAGGTAATTTAACTAATGTGTATGGTTGAATTTAGTTTGGTGTTGAGTTTCCATGACGAAATCATGAATGTGAAAAACAAATCTCTAGAAGTCATTTCTGTAACTGAAAAACGGCTAATGTGTGAACAATGAAACTTCAGAACTCGTTTTTTTTTCAAGATTAGGAATCTGCACATCTTGGTTCTACTTTAGGACCTACGATGTCATTTATCATTACTACTATAGTCCCAATATTACCAACTGGTCGAGAATACGGATAATTTCAGATGCAGTGGGATGACCCATTCCAATACCATACACATTCCATTTCAGTAGTTTTATGTACTACTTCTTATTCATCTCAAGGTTTATACAATGAAATCTATACAGAGGTTATTGCTGTTATGAACGATGACATCGGAAACTCTGGTGTTAAAGTTGAAACTTTTCCTATAGATCAATTACCCTAACAATAAACTGATATTTTCGCACACGACGCGCGTTTCGCTAACAAGGATAGTATCTTAGCTAACGTGGCAGGAGTCATTCGCAAACACGACAGAGAAATTCTGAAAAAAAAACCTCCGCCCCGTTGTTATCTGGCATGCAATATCCTTCGTCCAATATTGAAGATAACTCCAGCAAGTAGTGAAGCTTGATGACGTTTGATTTCAAAAGAAAAAAATTAATTTATTCTCGGAAAAACTCCGTTCAGTTCATTTGATAATGTTGTTCATTCTTTGCAACACATCATCTCCTAAACTACAAGTGGTGTTTGGGAATTTATGATGAAAAAAGATGAAGAAAGTCGGAAGCAAAGCAAGTGGGACTTGTTCAATGGATCCTTGAATACTCTTAAAACTGAAATTGAGTATTTCGAGAACCTTCGATAAGTTTGTAGTTCGTGTTGATTTGTTAGGTATTTTGATATATTCTTTGAGTTAATTCAATTTCACGTGGTATATGGGTCTTCCTATGAAATGAATAAATAACTTCATCCGGGGTATTTGGATATTTGGAAAGAGTTCGATTCTCACGAAACATACTATGTTATCAGAAAAAGGTCCCCTAGAAATATTTTCAGAAGACATTTTAATTCTTATACATTCCCAATACAACCTTAGGATGGACAATTATCGATTGTCAACAACCTATTTTTTAGCGAAACTATACCATTGTCATTTCAAGAATTCTGTTCTTTGTCCAAAAACGGAACGTAGATAAACTATAACTTCATAAAAGTTCGCACTTTTCGTTGAAGAGAAAAATCAACTCGAAATCTTCTATAACTCTGTTTTTTGGGACCATTCGGACTACTAGCATACTTGATATCTTTCCATTTGACCACAATCTATATTTTACATCTCAAATCCATTGTGAAAATGAAACTAACTACATTTATCTTTGGGATAAAGTAACATATCGATCTTCGTTAAAATTTTGCCGTTTCTCGCATCACTTTGTATTCAACCACAGTATTAAAGAATAAACTGCTGTCATTTTTTATGATTCACGAAAGACAATTTCACGAAAGCTTCCAGATGAAAATGTGTGTGTTACGATGAATCAATGAAACAGTTTAAATGGAGTTGTCAAGAGAGAAATATTCACACCAGTGAAGGGATGAATGGTGAATTGGTAATATTGAAACTCACATTTTCTTGAACTCCATTTGAAATGAGGCCATTAACCATTTTCATTCCAGATGAGAATAACTGCATTTGTGAATTACGAGAAGACATTCATTTCCATGAAATGGCTGTAGGTTTTGAGAATTTATTTTTATAGAAGAAAGAATTCATCCACCACAAAATGACATTAAAACAGTGTTTTGGGAATGTATTTTGAAAACTGCCAATGAGTTTGGATAAAACAGACAAATCATACAAAATGATCTGAGGAAATTCCGTGAAATTTTCGAATATGCCGTAGCATCTTCCACAGAATAACTATTTCGTGATGATTTCAATTTTAGGGGGTAGTCCCATGCATATTCCATAAAAAATAATTTAAACCTTCTGTTGGAATAATAATGATACGCAAAAATGCCTAAGTGTATTCAAAAATTATATAGGTATTAAATATTTTTTATCGAAATGACAATCCCGAGGTATGAAAAGATGGCCTTCCTTGACACTTCTCAGGACGCTGACTGTAAACTGTCTCTCTGGTGATGAGTTTGATTGCCGATCGCCGTCGCCTTTTGTTTAGTGGTAATATCTAAATACATCTACACAGCAGCTACAGGTTCACGCGAAACTCGAGGTTTATAAGGCACAATTGTTGATAACTTCACTTTTTCCTAGCGGACAAGTTGATATGATGCTGGTTCAAGTATGTTCAGTTTCACACTGGTCTGAGCATTTTCCTCAGCACACAATGCGCGCGCCTTCATGGCCATCTTCGAAAGGATTGTCGAAGGGATGACGCGCAAAATAATATTTTCGAAATTTTCGAATAATCAGTCCAATTGAGTAATACTATACAAAAAAGGGTAAATTGAATTATTAACTATGACTACAAGGCGAAACACCCGAATTTAGTGTGAATGTATGTTATTAATGCCGTAATTCAGAACTTCATTCATGTAGAAAATGGCAAATTTGACGGAAAAGCAAAACAATGTTCTAAGGTGAAATTCAACAATATAGGATATTCCTTCAGCTTCTAGTTCAATATAAGTTAATTTCAGTTCCAGTACTGACATGTGTCTTATGACTCATATTTCATTTTTCTTCATAAATTAGGCAGAATATAAGAAACAGGACACGAAAAAGTGATATTATATACTGTTCACTCTGCCAGAAAAAAGTGTAATATATATATATATATATATATATATATATATATATATATGCAAGATGAATTTTCTGGGTTTTTATCCGTTTGGTATCTTCTGATTTGTTCGACGTTTCGACTTCCATTTTGAAGTCATTCTCAAGAACTGTGAGACGAATATCTGTCCATACCGTCCTGGTCAATCACTCCCCTTACGAAGTAACCAAGCAAGAACAAGCAGAGACTTCAATTGTCTGTTCGCCATAGAAACTGGTATTTATAATAACTCTCCTCAGTTATTATCCGATAGATACCAAAAGGATAAAAACCCAGAAAATTCATCTTGCATATCGAAGATCCGTGAAAACATCAATTTCTACATAATACCTGGATGGGCAGGATACAACTTTAGACAGAGGTTGATGATATAATCATCAATAATATCGGACCGAGTCGGATAATAACTGAGGAGAGTCATTATAAATACCAGTTTCTATGGCGAACAGAAAATTGAAGTCTTTGCTTGTTCTTTCCATCAATGCTAACGAAAAACCTAAATTACCTTTTTTTTTATCCAACCGATAGTGCACCATACCAGCTTGGTTTCCAGCAAATACGGCTCGCTTTAACATTTGCTTAAGAAGTAGTTCTTCTCTGACAGATGTTGACCTACCAAGTTATTGTATGATAGAGGATACTAGCTTTTGAATATATCGTTCAAATAACGCAATTTGTTGATGGTTCGTCAGTTCTCGATTAAACCCACCGACTGGTATTGTGAATTTTCAGCCTTACAACAGTAATTAATCCTAAGTAATCGCTTCAAATCGATACTCTGATTTGCAGCAGAATGTTATTTCCACCCTTTTTCTTATTTTTCGAACTAAACAGTTAATCACTCGATAACTTCGTTGGAAACGATAGATTGTAATGAAACCTTCTTGTTTGAGAATTACGGGGTCTTATATGCCCGAGGGTTCACAGACTGGGAGTGAAGAAAGGACATAGTTTGTCACGAACATGTTAGTTTCTGATCCCTCGAGGTCTTTCAGAAAATACTGAACAACTAAGGAATCGGATGAGTAATTCAGAGCATCCGGATAAGTTTATACGATTATCATTGGTGGTGGCGCTAGGATATTTCATTCTCATTGGAGGTTTGTCGTGAAAGCCGAATAAATAGTCCGTCCGTTGAATAATACATTCACCCATCACACTGACGGCTCAGTAATTGATTCCAATATCGATTAAATCTGTTTCTCTTTGTTTTTCCAACGGCATCAATAACTATATGGAAAAATGGTTAATACACCTACGAGCATCATAAACACATCCTGCTTCACAGAAAGTATGTTTATATCGATCGTATTCTTTTTACTGATATGTGTTTGTAATGAAAGGGAGTACTTTTATTTACCCAAATTTGACATAGATCGTTCATTCGATTATATTCTCTAACGCGAACTAAAAATGAAATTCGAATGGTTGGGCTATAATGTTGCACAATGAGAATTGTCAGAACAGCATGATGCCTCGATGTCGATTCGATACTTTGAGAAAACACTAACACTGAGAATCACCAACCAATACAAAGGATCATTTCAAAAAATGGTTGATTTTGTTTTTTTCTTTCGGGAATGAATGCACATCGCCAGTGACGTAGTTTGATTTTCGAACTTTTCAAAACTATCGACAAATTTTAAGTACTCAAAAGTGTATTATTTCGAAATGAATATTATTTAAACGATTTCATTCCCGATTTTTTATGTAAAATGCTATACATTCTCGAGCCTTGCATCTATATTTTGAAGCAATATACATAACTGACTCAACTCTCCCTGGTATTTTTTGTTGTATATACCTCACTGTGGCATTGTTTTTCATATGTTTGCTTTTTGAATGGATATGAGTGGTTGGAAATTCTACAATAATAATAAATTATCCACAATATTCATCTCTATTGAAACCTGTCAATGAACTCATTGGGTCGGAAAAAATAAAAGAAATTGAGAACTCAAAAAACAAAAATTAAAATAATATAATAAAATATAAAAATAATGAAAATAAATGAATTGAAAATAATGACAAATTTTCAATAGAAAAAAATATATCTGAACGAAATCCCAAACTCATTGAGGTTACTAGAAGAAAAAAAACGTCGTGAGTAAAGTCAACGTGAAACTCTTTTTCAGTATCAGTTTGCCCTTCGGAAATTTTTCATTGAAAGGGTTGAAAATTTTAGTTCTCCAGCTCAATGAGTGTCTTGGCATTTTCCACTAGAATGATGGAATACACAATGAAATTCCACAAGTAAAATTGTCGAACACATTAAAGAAAATTAGGAGAGGATTGTCGATAATACACAACAATAACGATCTTGTTTGATTTAAGGATATGTGAAGTCGTATAGTGTACATTATCCAGCAAATCGAATATCAGCCATTCTCTTGATTAGTACCGTATACTGCATGAATTAGTTAACCTTGATTTTTTGTTACAGGAATGAAGACCCGATAGGCCTAAGGGCTCAAGGATGAGTAGTCAGGATGAGACGGCAAGCCTTTTGCTAGGCCAGCCCTCACTGACTAGTGCCTCTTCTCCAGCAAACTGCTCCAAACCGGTGCTGATGCGTCAAGAATGTACCACATTCTTGGTCTCATCGCACCATCCTCAGCTGTCAGTGTTCTCTGACAGTGAGGAGGACGGGTCATTGTGCTTGGAGGAGAACAGCACGAGGTCGGTGCCGGATATTGAGCTACACTGCAGGTTAGTTTCGACTTGAAATTATTTTCGATTTATTTTTCTGAGTGTATCACAGATTTCTTGAAAACTCTCGGAAGCTCAGATGCTATCAGTGAGGAATATCCGGGCAATATTCAGAGCAGTAACACATCATGCGACCAAGAGTTCACCAAATATATTATATTAGCTGTTGCCCGCGACTTATTTAGTGTAGAACTCGAACCGAACCGATTGGTAAGCGCACGCCGGTTGATCAACATATACCATTACTTTTCACTGATTTTTTTTGTTCAATAATCACAAAATATAGCCTCAATCACTCCTTAATAGTGTAGCTTTCTGTCAGTGAATGCAATTTCATGATCGGATCAGTATTACCGAAGATAACCCCTACAAACGAACAAACATAGTTGAAACTTTAGCTCTTCATGATAGCAGTGGGATAGACCATATGTGTGCATGAGTCAGTATCCACTGGCAAGGTCTGCTAGTGGAACACCCAGTGATGGTATCGTTTGAAGTATTTCACAATTGTTTTATAATACATGACAGCAGGTATCATACTGTGTCATAGTATAGAAAAAAGTAGTGAACAGGTCAAATAGCATAGAACATCAGAATCAGTCAAACTGACCGTGTCATCTTCTACCTTCATCTTCTAGAGAATGGGTGAATTCGAAAAAAGAAGGATTTTCTACAATGTTCACTCATGTATTTACTAGTTATATCTGTACGGAAACTTGTAATTCCTTCCACAATTGGTATTTTCCCTCATTGCAGATTCAAGATAAAGACCGGTTTCGTTTCCATAAGAGCTCTTCAGATACTACCACATGCATGTCTCTTCTCAAAAAAAAAGCTGATCTATCATTATCTTGTATTCAGATGTCAGGAGTAAATATTCTACAAAGTCAAGTCTCTCGATGCTAGGAATTACGATCAGTGATAATCTCTCATGGGAAAACCATGTGACATCGATCGCCAAAAGTGTTTCCCAGAAACTTGGATTTCTATTTCGTGCAAAGAAATACTTCACTTCTCGTCAGCTTCTATTGATCTACAAGGCTCAGATACGACCTGTCTTGGAATACAGTTCTCATGTATGGAGTTCGGCACCAAAACATTCATTGAGGCTTCTCGATTCTATTCAGAGAAAGGCAATTCGTCTTGTTGGTGATTCTTTGCTCACTGACTCGCTCACTTCTTCGGAACATCGTAGAAGTGTCGGAGACTTGTCTCTCTTCTATAGATATTTTCACGGTCGGTGCTCTTCTGAATTGTTATCAATCGTTCCACCCTTGGCAATATCTACACGGATGACTCGACTAGTACAGAATTCCCACCCCTTCGTTGTGAATTTGGAGACCTGTCGAACCTCTCTTGCTCAGGGATCTTTTTCCAATAGAACATCTGAGCTTTGGAACTCCTTACGGGAGAGGTTCTTTCTGAGGCTTACAAACTTCAAAAATT